>JASAUF010000573.1:6170000-8570000 GCA_030180095.1 Magnolia changhungtana | reverse complement strand
ATATCCAATCACTATTGTTTTCCTATGGTGTGTTGTACCTGAGATTTACAACCATCTCAGTTTTGGGATAAAGATCTAAAATGATATTTAAAAGTGGATGAACAAAATGGATGAAACAAATACGTCATGGTGGGGCCGACAGAGTACCAACCACCAGCCAGGGGGCTGGTGGCAGGGGAGTAGCAATCCGTTTCCTTGAGTAGTTGGAAGTATAGGAACGGTTTACTCCGTATTAGGTATGCTCGCTCGTTGGTATGCATGTGTTCAGTGAAAGCATTGATTGGCCAATGTCATCAGTGATACATTATACGATGATTTGATCCAATTAAATTGCAAGCAAGACAGAGGATTCAGATATTCGTTTGTTTATGCTTTTACAGCAGCAATGTATTTTAATTTTCTATAAATGGTTAATGATTACACTATCACAGTAATCGTATTTATTACCGTACTCACACAGGTTTAATTTCAACTTTAGACATGCAAACATAAAGAACTCACCTTATTATATACATTGACCCAACTCTTGAGCCTCTCCAGTTTACCATCCTATTGGGGAGAGCGAAAACTAGGGTCGATGTGGATATCATGGCCCGTATCATGGGAGCAAAACGTGGTGTTGTGCATGCCAGCGACACTAATCTCACTAGTAGACGGGAGAGAGATCAACGCACTCGCTTCCTTTGCGACCAACTCGTCAATTGGAGGCGAGGGAATAGCCTCTCATCGACACGTATGACAGAATATTACCGCCTGTTCCACCATATATGCACGTAAAACGTGTATCCTAGATGGAGCAACCGCACATAATGCATTAGATTTATGGTGGATTTCCTGCACCGAGTTGGACAGAGAGAAAAGGTATGCCTGCCCACTCTTGTCTTGACCCAGATAGTTAAGACGATATAGTCTACTCGGGAGGACTCCTCCTGTAACACCCCGAACTTTTCAATACCCGAGTATTGAAAGTTCTCGAGTATTACCATGAAATCTAACTTAATAAGTACATGAGTACGATGTCAATCTAACTATCCAAACCCTATATTTATTCTCCAACACAAATCTGACCGTTAAGAATGATCTTCATCCATAAATCAGGTCATCCGACCGTTGCTCATGTAGTTTGATATATGTACCTTCCTTTGACCAAATTAGTGAATAACTTTTTATCTACAATGATTTAAATATAAGTCCTTTTATAAGAATTGTTTAGAAAAGGGCATATAATCATGTGGAACCATTAGATTTCATAAAACTCTTAAATCAACAATAATTATGAAAATGCCATCAACCTATACTCTGAATTTCAATTCACATGATTCTCATGATCCGTTTCATGTGAATTTTTTTACTAGGCCTAATTATCATAAATTAACGTACACAACAAATTTCAGCCTATAGATCACAGTAAATTAACTACTTGATCTCTACATCCGTTCGTACGCTTATTAGATCAAGATTCTAATCCGGCGGGAGTCGGACCTAGGTACTGCCCAGAATTGCTCAACTTGAACCAAAGGACGAGTGCATGAGAAGTGCAAATACGTTAAAGGAAGAAACTGAAACTTAAGTGAATTAGGTCGGGTACTCTTATGCAAAATTGAGGATTTCGGACTGTCGGTTTATGACCAAACTTCACACATTTAGTAAGGATATTTCCCTGCTCATATTCGTATAGCCGCGGCCCCGATCAACTATCGGTGACCGTTGAACAAACTTCTAATCATATCTGTCAATCGACGCATCCAAATAGCGGGCCGATCACATCGATACGTAGATCATCATTAGCGTTAACTATCTTATAGTGTATATCAATATGTACGCCTTATAGTGAGCCTTAGAGGTTAGAAAGACCCTCCCATAGGGCTAGTATAGTAAAAACCTATCCCTTGGGGCCATTTACACCAAATCTGGCACTATATAAGGATTTCATTTGGGTACCCCTCTCCCCATATGAATTTACCCTAGGAGAAAGAAAGGGAGAAAGGGAGAAGAGAAAGAGGAAAAAAGAGGAGAAAGAGAGAGGGAGAGCTTGAAAGCATGAGGGTTTGTGTACTTCATTGGTGTCGATTCGACAACGATTGAAGGTAGGTATTGAGTTATGTCTGTAAGTTTAGGTCTTGTGTTTAATTCCTTCCAATTCTCACAAGCTTGTATGCTTATTTAGGCATCTCAACGATGATTTCCTAATACCATAACCCTACGGGCGCCATGAATCAAGCAGTTCGTCACAAGGTATGGACTATTATCCTTAAGTAGCCGAGTACCAATTTTACTATGAGTTTAATGATTATGAATATTAGGATGATGTGCTTGAGTAATCTAGAGAGAACCTAGCCAAGACCCTACATGATAGGTTCCCCTAAATCCCATGAAATGGTTAAGTGTTGGTTACTTGTTCTTTAATATGATTGGGCTTGATTTGAAGTGGCATGTTCATCTCATATGTGATTCTAGTATAACCTTCCTTGTGACATGTATGATTGAATAAAATCCTTGCTATATGTTTGTGCTTGCATAAATCCTTGTTGTATGTTTGTGTTAGCATTAATCCTTGTTGTATGTTTGTAATATGAATAATGTATAGCTCTTGATTTCTTTGGTAACCCCACTTAACACGCACACGTATAAATTTCATATTTTTTGTGTTAGTAGTTGCATTGTAGGAAATCTGAATTTTTATGTTTGATGTATGATTGCATGACTTTACTAGCGTTAGAAGGCGAATCCGGAATTGTTGAAATATTATTGAAGGTCATAAACCCCTGGGCTGGTCAATGAACTGAAGTGGGAGAAGGTGGTCCCGTTGGTAGGACCATCCTGTGGTTAAACCAGCGGGTTTGGGCGGATGTGAATGAACGACAGTAGTTGGACTATATTGGTCGCTTATACTCGATGTCATCCGTCACGTACTCGCTTAAACTCGCACAGTATAGTTCGCTTACTGACCAACCATGTTTGTTAATCATGTTACTCATGCCTATATGGAACTTGAAACACCCTTCAACCACCGAAGCCTATTAATAACCATTTGAAACCAATCCACTAACTCGAGAGCTGGGCATGGTGGAATGGGACACTGTATCCAAACTGTCGACCTACACTGGGGTGACGAGCTTCCCCGTAGTGACCGCGAGCAATCCCTCTTCTCAGCAATCCCCATGTGCTTGAAATCGGGGATAGGGAACCCAATGGGATCAAGGATTGTGGGATCCTGACCTCGCATGTTGAGGGGTCTTGGCCTCGCAACCAGTTGAGGACAATGATACGTGGGGTGTACCAGTTTTGTCAATCTGCTGGATGAACAGAATTAACTAAATACTCGGCTAACATTATTCACGCATCGCATTAGCTAGGATTTGGTGACTCGGCAGTTGAGGTCATAATGAGGGAGTGTTGGTCATGCGCGATCGTTAGATGAAATTGCTCGAGGGAGTGTTGTTGTGAGGTCATGCATCATATCATAATACATGTACATGCATTAACAAGACTAGTTTGGGATCTGTGAATGTATGTCTTTCATTAAATTCATCATATAATTGGTGCTTGTTGTAACTTAAGGCTAATAATAACCACTGAGTTAGCTACTCACTCCCACTTTGGGACGGTGTTTTAAAATACCAACCAGACCCTTTACTATATACAGGTGAGGTGGAGCTCGACGAGTCGAGCGAGTTGAGCATGGATGAGGTTGAGGAGCTTCCCTGCTTCTACACTTTCGGCCGATCCTTTTAGTTTGAGTTCGAACTACCGCGGGGTATGGGCCAGGGCTCTAGTCGCTTTGGACCATGTATGGGTGGGACTAGTTCCCTATTTAGATGACTTCAGATTTGTGGTTTAGATACTTTTATATTTACTGGCACTCGATACTACTTTATGATTTACTTACTGTAGACACTGAAAATCAGTGCCCACGCTGATTTTGGATGGTAATGTTTATGGTGGATGATTAGGCTAAGTATGGATGTTGGAGTCGCCACTAGCCAAAAAATTTTAGAATCCTGCAGTCGCCTAGAACCACGGAATATGCAAGGTTGGGGAAACTTGAGGACTCTCCTCCCTTAAATTGACTCCTGGTCTGCGGTCTGGGATTATGGGTAAGGGACCTCGGTTACAAAGAGGGAAGGGGTTAGGCAGCCTCTCTGCCTGTACAAATGTACGGTCTCTACTTATTGTGGTAAAACAATCTCAAGGAATAATGGATACCTTGGTCAAGATGGGACTAGGCACACACGCGGATTTCTGATGTAGCAGGATCCGAGATTTTAGCAAGCCATAGAGCATACGTTCAACGGCGTGTCTAGAAAGCGAATGTGATGATGCTTATGTAAAAAGGTAAAGAAGAGTGGACTAGATCCCTAGAAATTTCTGATGTGATAGGATCCGGTGTACGGTAGGTCACAGATCATACGTTCACTAGAGATAGGAGGGTTGAGAAGGGAATAGATGTCATGATGAATGCTTGTATGATAGTGGATCTTTGGCAAGATCTTTGAATTGGCTAAGATACGGACTGAACCATGACCATACTGGGTTAAGTTTATGGATTGGGAAGGTCAAGAGGAAGGCTAGGGGGTGGCTCAAAAGATCAGGGCTTGAAAGGTCTGAGAGCTTTTTCCCTCTCCTTCACTCTCTTCCTTACTCTCTCTTTCTCTTTTTCTCACTCTCTTCCTTACTTTCTTTCTCTCTCTCTTTCCCTTGGGATGAGGTGTGTGGAAATGAGAAGAGGAGAGGGCTATTTATAGCCTTCTCCAATGGTATTTTGGTAAATATGGGGTTTAGGAAGGGTGAAAGCTGATGTGGCAAGTGTTGATTGGTAGAGAGGAGAGAGACACCACACGGCACTCCTATTGGCTATTAAGGCTGGTAAAACTGTAAATAGTGGGGATAGGATGGGTAAATTTCATGAAAAATTAATTTTTAGATGCTGGGATAGCTGTCCACAGGCGGGCCACGAGCGACGGCACTCGGAGTACCACAGGTGGTAGTCAGACCACCGCCCGCGGTAGTCAGACTATTGCCCGGGTCGCATTCAGGCTGGGCCCGAATGTGTGAGCTTTGCTAGCCTCCCTTTTGGGTTTCTATGGCCTGGATATGTGAATTTAGGTTTGGTTAAAGGGTTTTGGCCATGGTATGGGGTATAAGCGAGGCCGTATGTGTGTTGAACGGTTTGGATTACGGTTTCAGGTTACGGATTAGGAGTTTTTTGGGGACTTTTACATAAGGGTTCGGTTTAGGCTGGGATTAGGGTTTGGTTCAAGGTATGATCATGGTTCCTGGATGGTCTTAACTTTTCTAAGATATTAACCTAGGTGGGGTGTCTACAGATGCCCCTCTTTGGCCGAGGTTGCAAGCAACCGAAAGCCAAAGCGAGTGGATACCCCACCCTTCTAGTCAGAAAGGATAGTGATTCAAATCTGTTGCCGTCATTGTATCATTGTCAGTTGACTGTTTGGAAATAAGATGACTTGCACATATCACGAGGGTTGAGGAGAGGGTTGTGATTGTTCCCTGTGCATTGGTCGCAGCTTTATGGGTCACCAATCACAACCCTTTCACGTCAGATTGTTGATAGCATTGGAGAGTAAGTCTGAAAAGTAAGGGCCTCTGTGCATTCGTCGCGACTTTACGAGGATTGCTGTACTGTTTGGTCTGTCATTTCCTTTGCTTCGTAATCACCCTGGGAGTATTCATTCCATTTGATCGTCAAAGTGGTTAGTTATCCTACGCGTTGGTGCGGCCTTACGAGGAACTCACTATGCCGACTTGGGCTCGATCAAATTTTTCGAACATCCTGGACTAGGTATGTGCGGGTAAGCTTTTGTTATACAGTCTGCTGATTCTGATACTTTGGTTACAATGGATTATTGTCACTTTACATTTGATTATTCTTCCCAGAGATAGATCCAACTACTTCTACTAGCATTCGTACGACTGTCCAAAGATAAAGATCGGGCCAATCGTACGTGTATCATGTACGGATCCGATCATCCTCTGGGGAAACCGAGAGAGATCGAATCTTATTTAGCTGTTTGCACTGACCTCAACTAGAGAATATGGAAGATTCCTCAGTGTACTGCACGCCGCGTGTGTTTTTGAATATTTTATTTTATTATTTTTTTTGAAAAATATCCATTCGATCTCGCAGGTGGGCGTTGTCGTTTAGTTTTTATTTGCAGAAAAATCAAATGGCCTCCACTAATGGGTTATCAGTTTGAAATATTTTTGGATTTTTTAAAGATCCGTCTGATCTTACGGATGGTTGAGATTGTTCGGTTTTTAGTTGCAGCAAAGTCAAATGACCTCCACTAATATTTTAATGGGGCTTTTTGGTGTTATACTCCTTGGAAATTTATTATTTTGTTTTGGAGTTGCTGGCAATTTTGGCATTTTTTGCAAAAAAATTTTTATTTTATTTTATTATATTTTTTTATTTTATTTATTATCTGAGATGTCCAATTTATCGCGATATTTTGAGTTTCTCGCGATATTTTGGAAGGAATTTGATTTTTGCCTTTTATTATTATTATTTTTTATTTTTTTATTTATTATTTTTTTCGGGTTTTATCTAACGGTCCAAAGGGAGGATCGGTCCTTCAAAACTGCCCTTGGAGACAGGCCCACTGTCCCATGCATACTTTTTAGTCGGGCAGCGGTCGGACTGCCGCATGTGGCAGTCCGGCTGCCGACGGTTCGTTCTATGGTCCAGTGGTCCGAGGGGTGTGCTGGTCTGTCCGATGACACCCTCTTCCTTATTTGAATCCTTCATTTGGGACGTCCAGTGATCCATTTGTGGTCCCTGGAGCTATCTTGGAGGAGTTTTCCAACCTATTTCCATTACATATTCTTCTTTCCTTCTATTTTAGGTAATCTTGGCCAATAAATCCTTGCTGGATCTTACTGGACCATTTTCTCAAAGAGCCTTTAATGGGTTGGATTTCTTCATAGACCTTGGGAAGGCAATGATCGGGACCGTTAGACCGTCTTGGTTGGATCTGATCCGTTGGATCCTATTGGACTTATTTGTTTTGGGCCAAGTTGTTGGTTGGATTTTTATATTTTTTGTGTTGATTTTCTCTTTTTTTTTGTGATGGAGTGGGGTGTGATAAGAAAAGGGGCCCCACCCTTAGAACCTTATTTATTTTAATGTTTGTGTTTTTGTTGTTTCTTCTTTTTTTTTTTTCTTTAAATTTTTTGATGATGATCTAGGCCGTTGGATAGATGATTTGGGGCCTATTTATGTGTATGGATGGTTTAAATCTTAATGGTTGGCCCTTTTAGTGATGATGAACGACTGAGATTTTTTAAGTGGGCCCCACATCATGATCTTGACATGCCTAGACACATGGATTTGTTATGGGCATGGATGGTGATTTTGGAGATGGGTCTCTAGACATGGATTTTGGAAATGGACCTTTGGATCATGAGCCTTTTGAAGTGGGCTTTGGGATGGGCCTTGAAAATGAGCCTAGACATGGTTTTTCTTAGATGGGCCTGGACATGGGCTTTTTAAAATAGGCTTGGGTCTCAAGATGGGCTTTTGGAAATGGGCCTCAAGATGGCTTTTGAAAAGGGCCTTAAGATGGACTTTTTGAAATGGGCTTTGAGATGGGCTTTGAAATGACCTTAAGATGGGCTTTTTAAAATGGGCTTGGGCCTTGAAATGGGCTTCTAGAAATGAGCCTCAAGATGGGCTTTTGAAGTGGGCCTTAAGATGAGCTTTTTGAAATGGGTTTTGAGATGAGCTTTGAAATGGATACTTACGTGTACACCTAGCCTATGCAGCATGCCTCGCCGTGGCAGAAATGAGGCTAGTTCTTCTCGTCAGTCGACCGATCCATGTTACGTGCCACGAGAGGGGTGGCACCTGTCTGACATAGCTTAGGAAGGTGGCGCTCCTGCGGTCTTGAGAGGGCGAGGGGTCAGGACGTATTGGCCTGATTGGTTCCATGACCCGCAATCACTATTCTTTGAGGTTTTGGAGCGGACGCCATTTGCACACCTATTCCGAGTTCATTTGAGCAAGACAAACATGTCTCTCATGTCTGCTTTGACTAAGCGGTGGCACCCTGAGACCCATACTTTCCAGCTGCCTTTTAGAGAGTGGGGTATTATCCCATACGATATATACATGCAGCTGGGCCTTCGGTACGATAGAGGATCCGTTCCTTTCGAGGATGACCTTCCAGTGCCCATTGAGGATGACTAGATGGGATTATTGGAGATGATGTTAGATGTCGCGGATTTTACTGGTCCTTAATTCAAACTTCTCTGGCTATCATCGAACTTTGCCAGTTGCATCCCAGAGATCGAAGCTGCAGCTGTGGTGAAGGCTCGGGCCCTGATTTTGTACACTATAGGCGCGATGATTTTCTATCATGGGAATGAGCTGGTAAGTTCCCGTCTGTTGTTGCTCATGACAGACATCACTTTCCCCACACCGCACAACTGGAATGCAGCCCTTCTAGCCCATTTGTATGAAGGGCTAGACAAAGCCAGTCGTTGTATCAGTCGATCTTTGACTGGCTTTTATCCAGTCATCGAGGTACTTCCCTATCACCCTTTATGCCCTGCTTTCCCTGGGGGTGATTTGATGTGCCTTATCTAAACGTAGTTTTGCCCAGGTCTGCTTATTCGACCATATTTCCCACTTGGCTCCCACCTTGATTGATCATTCACCTCCTTTTCCCCGCATGATGCTATGGTACAAGGATAACCGCAGCCGCATGCGTACGTTTTTCGATCTTGCTTGGAGGTCAAACATTGATGCCCTTGTTCTTGATGATGTGAGGAATTCGCCTTATCTCGTGTTGCCCATGTGTTGCCTGCTTTCTGCTTATTTCTCAACCTTTGACTCTTTATCCTCTTTTGCAGTTCCATACCAGGCCGTTTCTCCGGTCGAATGCGACGCTCACCTCTGGAGCTCAGGAGGCCTTTCAGGCCTCACGACGATGTCGTATTCTGGAGGATCCACGTATGACGAAGTGGTACCTAGGAGAGAGACTTTTTTGGCAGTTGAGCGGTAATCCCATGGTGCCACTTAGCCCGTCATCCGGTCCTTCTGACTAGAGATCGGTGCCCGAGAGAGAGCTGGCTGCCACATTGGAGGGCTATGATGTCAGTGCCTTCATCGATCTGGATAGAGAATACAGCTCCTGGTGTGAGCAACACGGTATCGGTCCGATCTTGCAATCCGGCTATGCTCTTGGTGGAGCGCGCGTTTTGCTAGAGGAGGGATCTTAGGGCCCCATTTTCGTCGCAAGGATATAGACACCTATCTTCCTGATGATGATTAGTTCCATAGTATCATGTAGTCATGTATCCTTAGCTATGTAATCCCATGTTTATATGAAGTTCCCATTGTTCCATGTTGCCTTCTCACATTGCCTCTTGATCAAATTTCACAATCCCAATTTAACACATGGAGGTTTATTCTTAGGTCTTGGCCTTTCAGAGTGGGCCCTACCCCGATTTCGCCTGAAAGTGGGCCCGGGCGGTAGTCCGACTGCCGCCTGCTGACTTTTTTCCTCACGTTCTATTCTATCAATACTGCAGTGATGCAAAAATGTTAGATCTGACAGCGGACTACCGCCCGCTGACTTTTTTCCTCACGTTCTGTTCTGTCAATACTGCAGTGATGCAAAAATGTTAGATCTGATAGCAGTGGTTGGAGTACCGTAGGCGGTAATCGGATCGCCACCTTTGTTCGTCTTTTCTTCCAGCAAGTACCTCTCTTCTCTATTCATTCTTTTTACCTCCTTTCTGTCCCACCTCGTCGGATCAGACCGTCCGATCATTCCCTTTTATCCCATCTTTTTGTCCCTTTGTTCTTTTCTCCATTTTGTCTTATTCTCTTTTGTCTTTTTCTTTCCTTTTTATTGTTGTTATGGGTGACCATGATGATGGATTTATTAATGGTGGAGGGGTAGGTGGGCCTTTAAATGGTGGAGAAAATCCATTTATGGATGGATTGATGGTAGTTGGTGGAGGAGAAATGGGTCTTCTAGGAGAGGTAAATGCTATTTGTGGCTTGGATCCTTCTTTCATAAATGGTGATCATGAGGGTGGATTGGTTGTGTTGGATGGATTTGATGGGTTACCGGGGTTTGTAGATGTTACCGCGATGAGGGTGGATGGTTTAGAGGGTGAGGATGATATGATGATGGCAACCGATAGCTTAATTGATGGAGAGGTGGTTATGGGTGGTGTGGAAGTGGTATGGGGATGATGGATGGTTTGGCTGATATGGATCAGGCTTAGATGGGTGGCGAGTTACATCTTGACAGCTTGGATGACTTGGATTTGACAGGTGATGGACTTTCTGCGGATGGATTGGGTCAGATCTTTGGTGCGGATTTCGAAGTTGTGATGGGATAAGGAGTTGTTGTTGGGGATCAGGGCATAGGCCTAGTCAGCCGGTGGGGCACTGCGGATGTTACGACTCCTGGGGCTTCTTTCACCATCACGAGATAGACTTATTGGACGAGGGCATGCTCATTTTTTACGATTAGCCGATAGATCCAGAGTTTTAAATTGTAGAGGGTGTGTCACGCGATACTTGTTCTGAGCAGTTGCATATCTGGATTAACAGTTTGACCGAGTCTGAGTTTTTTGAGTTGGGCTCCCTGGGCTTAAGAGAGGTCCTTCATTTTCATCGAGTTCACCTAGACTGGCGACTGTTGAGTGCAGCTTTGTATGATTGGGTCCCAGCATTGAACTTATTTTCGTTCAATGATCTAGAGCTGGCCCATCACTGGAGGAGTTTTCACGCTTGTCTGGTCTTCCTCTTACCTGAGAGCCTTATGTTCCTTCTTCTGAGCCGGTTCATCCTTCGGACTTAATCTCTTGGTTCAAATTTCTTACTGCCCTTCCTATTACAGCGAGTGGGGCTGGTGAGCTCTCCCTTGAGGTCTTGTATGATTGCCGTTCTACGGCCCGTAAGGGACCTGGATCCGACCGCTAGCTTCAGTGCTTGAATGCACTGATATTCTATGTCTTGGCCGAGCTGCTTTCTCGGGCTGGAGATAGTCATTGCTGGCAATTTTGCTGGACATATTCTGTTGTGTCCTTCATTGTAGGAGCGTCATATTTGTGGTACTGGCGGAGCTCTTCTTCGGGCTCACTAAATGCTCGCTTGGACACACTCGTATTCTCTAAGGTTGCTGCTCATTTCTTCAGGTATTCCTCACTCTGTTCTTTTTCCTTGTTTTGTTTTCTGTTTGCAACTTGAGCCTGATTTATTCCTCTCCCAGGTGTGGTTATGGGAACACCTACATGAACCCTATGCTTGTGTGGCCTGATTCCCGCCGTGATGACGTACTCTCTCTGTTGATTGATGGCCTTCCTCTTGGTGCTAAGGCCACTGAGTCGTTGTACCGTCGCATGCTCTCTGAGGTTCGGGGCTGGGAGATCAGCTGAGAGGCTACCTGGCTCTGTCGCTTACCATTGATTTGCAGTGCAGCTTGCACTCCTTTGTTGTTACTAGGTCTTCGTGGATACTACTCTTATCATCCCGTGTGATTCCTTCATCAGTTTAGTTTTTGACAGGATATTCCAAAGTTCGTTTTTTCTAGATTTGGGCATGCCCCTCTTCTTTCTTATTTGATTGCTTTGTATAGGCGAGTCTGGGTTTCCTGGCAGGGATCTTTGGATGCGACGATGCTGGAGCTCGAGTTTTGGGCTCGTCCCTTGGCCACAGTGCCGTATCGGCAATGGCTGGCCGAGCAGTCACTTTATCGTCAAGTTCCTGGATGGCATTTAGCGGATGAGGCTGCTGATCAGGATATGGTGGGCAATACTGTTTCTTCCTCTTCATGTGTTGTTGACTCATTTGAGGCCTTTAAGGAGCGACCTTTCATTGATCCTTCCTTCTTGCTTGCGACACATGATCATATGATCTCTGAGATTGTTGTCCATCGTCACAAATATGAGGATATGACTCGTTGACTGGTAGTGGGGCAGCGGTATGATGAGGATATGCTTACGGCACACCGCTTGGATAGAGATGAGGTCTTTTACCTGCGCATGAAAATAGAGAGGCTTAAACAGAGATTATTGGTGTATGAGGGATAGGAGCTTACCTGTGGATCCTAGTCTTGATCACCCGCTTGTTCTGTATATATTTTTTTATTTTTTATGTTTTTGGCTTTTTGTGAAGAAAGAAAACAATGCACTTGTAGGAAAGTTTTTTTTGAAGGAATGAAAGAAAAAATTTTTTTGTGCTCAATCTGCCTGTGTTTGCTTGTGTTTGGATTTGTGCTTTAGATAATTGGGATCAGAATCTTAAGTTCAACCTACGTTGCATGCAGTATCCTAGATTGTGTTCATAGGGTCTTAGCTCTCTAAGAGGGTGTCTGGGATCACATCCCCGGATTCAAGTAGAGTTTGATAGAGAACTGATCCGCACTTGATCTTTCCTTTGTATTTCGCTGTGATGCTCGCTATCTTGGCCTCTTCTGTACCCCTGCACTTTTATTATAATATTTTTTTTGTTTTTTATTTCTTGCCTTTTTTGCCTGTAGCGCTCTTTCAGGTTTTCACTACGTCCTACTCTTCTCATCATTTTTGCCCATAGCGTCCTTTTGAATTTTCATTATGTCCCGAGTTTTTTGATCATGCCTGCTCCTTGGCAGCTATGCTGTTTTTACCCTTGGCGCCCTTTTAGGTTTTCACCAAGTCCGCTACATGTCCGCTATTTTTACTCAAGGCGCCCTTTCGGGTTTTCACCTCGCCCCTTTTGCTTAGACATATCTTTTTCTATTTTTTTAAAAAGTCAGGAGTGATGGAGAGACTTCCTTCATGGCTGGCCAACTGGTTACCTTCCTGTCCTTATCTTTGATTACAATAGTAAGCTGTTTTTGAGCAGACTATTTGGAGATTTGGGATGGATTTGTTTTCTTCTTCTCTCTTTTTTTTCCAGATATTTTATCTTTTTCTCTTTTTCCTTTCTTTTTTTTTTATTTTCTTTCTTCTTCTTTTTTGTGCTTTTATTTTCTCTTTTCTTTTTGGGAGAAATGACAAGTCTTTCTGATGGGCGAGATGGTGGATATTTTTTATAGGCACGGCTTTGTGATTGTAATCATTGACAAGGTTAGGTGTGGTTACCCGTGATAGATTTTTACATTATCGGTGTTAATGGGCTTGGGAAGATCCTCTCCTTTTAGATTGGTGAGCTGAAGAGCGCCTCTAGGGAGTACTTCTCGAACGATCAGCGGTCCGTTTCACGAGGGTTTGAATTTTCCTCTGGAATCTGGCAAATGCGGCGTAAGATGCGTTTTATGACCATATCACTGACTTTGAAACTTCTCTTCCGGACCCTTTTATTGTAGGCCCGAGCGATCCTTCTTTGATAACATTAGGAGTGGCTTAGCGCCCACATGCACTTTCGTCTACCAGATGCAGTTGATCGTATCTTGCTTGTTGCCACTCGCCTTCCTCGACTTCACTTTCTAGCAGTATCCGGAGTGATGGGATTTCAATTTCAACTGGTAGCACTGCTTCCATTCCGTATATGAGTTCGTATGGAGTTACACCTGTAGCAGACCATACAGACGTCCAATAGGCCCAGAGTGCGTAAAGAAGCATTTCTAACCAATCACAATATGTCTTCATCATTTTTCTCAGTATACGGATGATAGTTTTATTGGCAGCTTCGACCTCACCATTCATTTGAGAGTGGTAGGGGCTTGACCGATAGCGTTAGATCTTGAACTTATCGAGAAAATCGCCCATCCTTTTATTGATGAACGGGGTACTGTTGTTAGTAATAATGGCTTGAGGGATCCCATATCGGCTAATGATGTTGTTTTTCACAAACTTAATCATATGAGATGCTGCGATGGTGGTATATGATGCTGCCTCTATCCATTTGGTGAAGCAATCTACTGCCACCAGGATGTATTCGTGCCCGTTTGATGCTTTGGGGCTGATCTTGTCGATGATATCCAATCCTCATACAGAGAAGGGCCATGGTGATGTCAGGTTATAATTCGAAAGCAGGCGCATAGATCTGATTTACATGTTCCTGACACTTAAAACATTTCTTGACATGTTTGCAGCAATCCGTCTCCATTGTAAGCTAATAGTAGCCAAGTTGTAAGATCTTCTTCGCCATCATGTGTCCATTCATGTGTGGGTCGCATAGTCCTTCGTGGATTTCTGACATGATCTGTGCCGCTTCTTCTTCATCCATGTAGTGGAGAAGGACTTAGTTGAAGGATCGCTTGTAGAGGATGCCCCCAGTAATTATGAATTGTGCTGACAGGCGTTGGATAGTACGTCGATCAGCTGGGGCTACTCATTCCTGGTACTTCTGATGTTCGAGATATTCCTTGATGTTTGTGTACCATGGCCGATCATTTGAGGGAGGTTCAGCTTTGTCAATCTATAGGTAGAATGCAGGTTCCTCCTGGAGTTCGACGGTGAGTTCCCATTCAGCAACTCCTTTTGGGATTCTAGCATTGAGGTGAGGGTAGTCAGAGCGTCTGCAAACTGGTTCTTGGCTCGGGGCATGTAAGAGAATGTGATCTCATTGAATTCTTCGATCCAGTCACCATTTATCTGATTGATGATGAGTTGCGAGTCTCTGAAAACTCGTAACTTCTTTACATTGAGGATTATGGCTTCTCTTAGACCGACAATACATGCTTCATATTCAGCTACGTTGTTGGTACATTGGAATGTCAATCGTCTGGATGTGGGAATTGGGACGTCATCAGGATGCCTACTCCACTCCCTTTTGAGTTTGCAGCCCCGTTGAAGAAGAGTGTCCATTCTCTTGCCTTTATTTCTTCTTCTTCCTCAATCAGGAGGATGTCCTCGTCAGGGAAAAAGGTCTTCAGCGGTTGATAGTTAGGCAGGGAGTGGACTGTTAAGTGGTCGGCCAGTGCTTGTCCCTTTATTGCCTTCTGAGTGATATAGGTGATGTCGAACTCAGACAGTAATAGTTGCCATTTTGTGATCCTACCCGTTAGTGCTGGTTTCTCGAACAAGTATTTCAATGGGTCCATGCGAGCGAGTAGAAGGACTGAGTGAGCGATCATATACTGTTGTAGTCATTGAGTTACCCAGACTAGGGCGAGGCATGTCTTTTCTAAGCTGGAGTATTTGGCTTCATAGCACGTGAATCGTCTACTCAGAAAGTAAATCGCTTGCTCTTTTCTTCCTGTGTCATCGTGTTGGCCAAGAACGCATTCGATTGCTTCTGCCGCGACGGAGATATATAATAGTAATGGCCTACCTGGAGTAGGTCGCATGAGCATTGGGGGATTTAGCAGGTACTTTTTGATCTTGTTGAAGGCCTCCTAACAGTCGTCATTCCATTCCTTTGGTGAGTTCTTTCGTAGTAGCTTTAATATGGGCTCACAGACCGGGGTGAGCTGTGCGATGAATCGGCTGATATACTGGATTCACCCGAGGAAGTCCTGAATTTCTTTTTCAGTCTTGGGTGGTGGCATTTCAATGATTGCCTTAGTCTTGGTCTCATCCACCCGGATACTATCTTCACTGACAACGAAGCCTACCAGCTTGCCTCCGATTGCACCGAAGACACATTTTTATGGATTGAGGCAGAGCTTGAACTTTTCTAGCCTGTTAAAAAGCTTCTTGAGATCTTCGAAATGTCCTTTGATTGTGCGAAACTTAATGATTATGTCGTCCACGTAGACTTCCATTTCCTTGTTTATCATGTTATGAAACAATGCAGTCATGGCTCGCTGATATGTAGCTCCTGTATTCTTCAATCCGAAGGGCATGACACAGTAATAGAAAGTTCCCCATGGTGTGATGAAGGAAGTCTTCTCACGATCCTTGATAGTCACCTTGATCTGATTATAACCGGAGAAACCATCCATAAAGGAGAAGATCTTATGCCTAGCAGTGTTATCTACCAGTGTGTCGATGTGAGGCCTAAGGAAATCGTCTTTAGGGCTTTCCTTGTTGAGATCTCGAAAGTCGATGCACATCCTGAATTTTTCGTCTTTCTTTGGAACTGGTATGATGTTCGCGAGCCATTCCGGGTAGTTGGAGACTACTAGGAACCCCACGTTGTATTGCTTGATGACTTCATCACGGACCTTCAGGGCCCCTTCTGGCTTCATTCTCCGCAGTTTTTGTTTGACAGGCTTCATGTCTGGCTTTGTTGGCAAATGGTGTACCACCAGATCCTCATCAAGCCCTAGCATGTCCTCATAAGAGAAGGCAAAGTCGGACAACCTTGGTTTTAGAACTCCATCATCTTCTGCTTATGTTCTGGAAACAACGACCTTCCGATGTGCACCTCTCTGGGAGATTCTGTTGACCCTAAGTTCACAATTTCGAAGTCGTCTGCTACAACGTTGGCCTTTGTTTCAAACTTTTCGAGGGAATCCTCGAGTTCGAGAGCTATATCATCATTTCTCTCATCCAATGCTTCATCCAAACCCATGAGTTTGAAGTCCAACTCTAGATCAAAATCGTACGAGTCGACTTTGAACTTAGGCATTGTGTGTGAAGTTTTTGGCACAGTGATTTTTGAAAACTTTTTGATTATTTTTATATTTTGAAGATTTTCTGATGTTTTATGGTTTTGAGGAATATTTGATTTTTTTTGCATTTTTTAGAATTTGTGATGTTTTTGTGTTATGAAAATTTTCTGATTTTTTTGTGTCACTGAGGTGTCCCAAATAGGATGGTGTTGCGAACCATGATTGGTCTTGCCCTAGTTCGGGGTACCAACTACTATTTACATTGGCATTTTTTTTGAACCAGCATCCATGAATGGTTCAACGGCTGATTCGATCATCAGAGGGATAGCTGACCAGCTTGGTTCTTTCCTCCTTTCGATCTTGTTGTTCTACTCTGTCTATTCTTGAGGGTCACTTGTCCTAATGACCATGATGTCTGTTGGGCTAGGCCCAGAGTCGGAATTGGATTCAATCTCTTCGCCCAGCAGCTGGAGCTCTTCTGGATCTCCAGTTTCATCTGGTGATGGAACCTTAACGTCTGTCCCGTCAAGGGAAGGCCACATCCCTTTATCGATCCAATGGATGGGCTGCTTTTGCCCCTTGTGTTGCTGAGCTAGTGATGGGGATGGGTCCCTTGACTATGGGTGAAGATGGGTGCCTCCCCGTTCTCGCATATATCCTTTGTAAGGGGCACCTTTGGTCTTGGGTCCTCCATGGGTGGACTTGTTTCCATACCCCTAGTCTCATGTGATGGGTCATTGGGTTTTGCCCCTAGCATTGGGTGTACTTTTGATGCCCTGAGGATCTTATCACACCTTATCAGTGGCCAGACAGACTCCTGGTTGGAATGTTCCAAGAGTTTGAGTCATTGGAGGTGGTCCTCAAGAGAAATTGTCGTATCTTCACAAACTATCTCAGCCTTGATGAATTTGATGGGTGTGCACTCAAACGGTTGACCCTTTTTAAGCCTTTCAGCATGGTCCTCTGGTGTCGGCTGATCCCAGTCCCTGTCTCTGTATGTTGGTAGGTGTTGGTTTTACCGTCATATCTTGTTCATGGAATTCAGTACGATAGTTCAGGACTAATCGCTCAGCATGGAGGATGACATATTCAGCTAAGAGGGGTCGTGGATTGGCGATTGCATTCACATTTTCGAATTCGAAACTGTGATACGATATGCCATCCTCTGTATATTGAACGTCAATCATAGGGATGTCAGTTTCTAGGATATTGACCGTCACCGGTAAGATGGGTTCTGACTCAGTCAAAACTGAAATGATTTGATTTTTCGAAGGGAATTTTACCCTTTGATGGAGGGTAGATGGGATAGCTCCAACAACATTGAGCCATGGTCGCCCCAACAGAAGGTTGAATGAGGCAGGAATGTCGATGACCTGAAATGTGACCATGGTCATGTCTGGTCTGATTTGCAACTCCAAGTCGATTTCTGCCTCAATCTATCTTCGAGAATTATCGAAGGCTCTAACACTCATGGTACTAGGTCTGAAAGAAGATGGTTCTATCCCCAATCGTTCAACAGTCCTTAAAGGGCAAATGTTAAGGCTGGATCCGTTGTCAATAAGTACAAGTGGAACTTTAAAATTCTCATAACGGACAGCTATATTTAATGAGCGCCCATGTTTGTGACCTTCAGGTGGTAATTCCTCATCAGAGAAAGTGATGGCTCGTGGTGTGAGAAGTTGTTCGATCATACTTGCCACCATTTCGGGAGGTATGTCAAGAGAGATGTGTGCATCGTTCAATGTTTTCGCAAAGATTTCTTGATGCGATCTTGATGTACATAGGAGTTCTTAGATGGATATTTGTACGGGAATGGTTTCAAGTTGAGTTGTTATGTCGTAAGCAGCATTGGTTTTACAAGTGGTTCCCGATAAAGCTCCCCGAGTTTCCTTTGGGTTTAGATTATCTCTCCTGAAATATCTCCCGTTGTTACCCACCTCATCGTATTCTGGGTAATGCCATGGAACTGTTTTCGGGTTGTAGGAGGGAACCACTCTTCCTTCTAGGTATATCATTGGTTCTTGATGTTGAGAGATTGTGGCTAGAACTGTTTGTAATGGGCTTGACAATTTCTCTTGAAGTGCTGTCAAGTCTTGGTGAGATTTGACATTGGGGTTTTCTTCCTCCATTTGATGTGTGGGAGAGGCCCTCTGGACATGTGCCAGTTAATGAGGCATCAGGAATTTTAGAATTTCAACCGGAGGTGCCCCTTGCAAGGTTAGCCAGGTTAGATCAGGGAGACCTATTGGGAGAATGACAGGTTTAGAATTTGACCTTTTTAGATATATTGGTGCTGAGTGTGTCCCCTGGGGGACAGGATGCTACAGGTGTGACCTGTTAGGTGCTGCTTCGAGGGTCACGAGAGGCTGAACTGCTGATGCTGCTTCAAGGAATATGAAGGGTTGTGTTACTGGTGTTGCCTCAAGGGCTATCTGTGGCCCAGGCGTTGGCGCATGTTGGTAACCCCATGTCCAATGTATTGTATCGGTCATGATTGCTTGTATGGAATGATGTGGAGAGGGGTATATGGATTGTCCTCCTTCAATATGGTTGACGGTAGAGGTGTCGGATGTATTGGGTCCTGCTTGATGCGATGGTAGGGAATTTTGGAGAATGTTGGCCTGAGCCGTATTATCAGCCTGTGGGGTGATCACAATCTTCTGGTTTTTTATCAAATCTTGGACCACATGTTTTAATGTGATGTAGTCCGTTAGATGGCCAGGAGCTAGGTGATATGCGCAATATTGATTTTCGTTGTAACCAGGTGGCAATGGGTTAGGGGAAAGCCGCGGTTGGAGCGGTGTCAGGAGTTACTTTTGTATTAACATAGTCTGAACCTGACTGTATGTCTACGCTAAAGGAGTGAACTTCCTCCCTAACATTGCCTGTTTGTAAGGATCAGGCACATTCCCCCTGGGTTGTTGCTGTTGTTGTTGAGACGGTTGTCCTTGATATCCCTGTTGGGCTTGCTATGGTTGGTACTATCTGTTTGACTATGGCTGATACTGCCTGTCTTGCTGTGGCTCTGGTTGCGGAGCGTATTGATTGCCCTGAGTGTTAGTGACGATATTGTTAACCTCTATGGTGCACTGTGTGGGAACAGTGCCGTTTCCATTCCCGTATCCTACAGGTTTTCCCTCGACTTTGTTCCTTTTGACTGAGGGGGCTTGGGGTGGCCATGGGGAAATGGTCCCAGCTTTGATCCTAGCTTCGACTTGTTCTCTGGTTCGGATGAGTTAGGAGAAATTTACATAGGGATACGAGATTAAATATCCCGAAATGCTAGGATTTGCTGAATGCACAATCATGGATATCTGCTCCTCGTCATCGATGGGGTTTCTCATTCGAGCTACCATGGCTCACCACCATCCTACGTATGCTGATAAGGATTCGTCACTTTTTTATCTCAATGCAGCTAGGTCTGACCTTCTTGGAGCCATGTTCAAGTTATACGAGAACCTATCAATAAATACCTGGGAAAGCTTCTCCCAGTTTCTGATTTGATGGTTGTCCAGTGATATGTACCAATCCAAAGCGTCACCCTTAAGGGATTTCTGGAAGAGTCGTATCAAGGCTCCATCATTCCCTGCTACCGCATTGAGTTCCCCACAAAATGCTACTAGGTGTATTGTGGGGCACCCACTACCGTCATACCTTTTGAATTTTGGTACCTTGAAGTTCGGAGGTACCCAGGCATTTGGGAAGGGAGAAAGGTCTTTGAACTTGGTGGATGGGTGATCCACTCCTTACTGTCTCTGAAGCTGATTTTGCACCATTTGTAGTTATTCTCGTAATTTCTCGATTTCAGACTTGCCTTGTAGCAGGTATCTTGCCCCTTGTTGTAGGGCTTGTGTTGCTTCTTCTTCATATGGATCAAGGATGGGGTATTGTTGGAAAGATAGTGGACTCCCGGTGGTGGGAGGTAGCTGGAATTAAGCACCGCTCCCTTTCGGAGGAGGGTGTGATGTTTAGAAATGGCTCCCGCCTGGGGTATCTACCAATTCCGGAATGTTACTCCTGTTAGGGGGAGTGAATTGGACTCGAAACCGCCCCCCTTCGTGGGCATCCACCAGTTCTTGTCTGTGGTTCCCGTTAGGGGGAACCTATATTCTAACCTGATTATTGTGATGTGCTGAGTAGAGATGTATGAGGAGTTGCTCCCATTTGCTGGTTGCTGTCAATCTTGTGCTGATTCTTCTGGAGAAGGGAGAACGAGATTTGTTGGAGGAATGAGGGAAAAAGAAAAAGGGGTTTGAGGGAGTGAACTGTTTTGTACACTCGATTGGGTTGCCTATGTGTTTGTTATGGCATTTGGTACTAGGCAAAGTAGCAACTCTTGCACCGCTTGGAGACTCTGAGCCATTTCTTACGTGGTGGTGTTGGCTTACGGATCTACTGGTGCCACTGGTGGTGGTAGCGCGGGTGCTGATGTAGGTGCAGGTACTAATGTTGCGGGAGTTGGCTGAACTATCAATTCTTCTTTATGAGTAGCTTGAGAGGTCATAGCTGTGCGGGATAGAGTGGTCATAGTTTGAATCTATGCCTAAGAAAGTGCAAGCCAAAGATTTATTTATTTTTTTATGAATGCAGTGATGAATGTCCCTTAAGATTAGAATACCACGCTTTCGAGTCGGGTCTCAGCTAGTGTGAGCTAGCATTTCTCAAGTGGAGTCGTTATTTGTAGACACTAAAAATCGGTGCCCACACTGATTTTGGATGGTAATGTTTGTGGTGGATGATTAGACTAAGTATGGATGTTGGAGTTGCCACTAGACGAAAATTTTTAGAATCCCGCATTCGGCTAGAACCATGGAATACGCAAGGTTGGGGAAACCTAAGGACTCCTCTCCCTTAAATTGACTCCTGGTCTGCGGTCCAGGATTATGAGTAAGGGACCTCAGTTATAAAGAGGGAAGGGATTAAGCACCCTCTCTGCCCATACAAATGTACGGTCTCTACTTAGTGTTGTAAAACAATCTCAAGGGATAATGGATGTTGTGGTCGAGATGGGACTACGCACACACGCGGATTTTTAATGTAGCAAGATCCGAGATTTCGGTAAGCCATAGGCATACGTCCAACGGCGTGTCTAGAAAGTGGATGTAATGATGCTTATGTAAAAAGTAAAGAAGAATGGACTAGATCCCTAGGAATTTCTGATATGACAGGATCCGGTGTAGGGCAGGTCATAGAGCATACATTCACTAAAGATCTAGGGGAACAGGGGGGTTGAGAAGGGAATAGATGTCATAATGAATGCTTGTATGATGGTGAATCTTTCACTTAATCTTTGAATTGGCTAAGATACGGACTGAACCATGACCATACTGGGTTAAGTTTATGGATTGGGAAGGTCAAGAGGATGGCTCAAAAGATCAGGGCTTGGAAGGTCTGAGAGTTTCTTCCCTCCGCTTCACTCTCTTCCTTACTCTCTCTTTCTCTTTTTTTCACTCTCCTCCTAACTTTCTTTCTCTCTCTCTTTCCCTTGGGATGAGGTGTGTGGAAATGAGAAGAGGAGAGGGCTATTTATAGCCTTCTCCAATGGTATTTTGGTAAATATGGGGTTTAGAAAGGTTGAAAGCTGATGTGACAAGTGATGATTGGTGGAGAGGAGAGAGATGACATGTGGCATGCTCCTATTGGCTATTAAGGCTAGTAAAACTGTAAATAGTGGGGATGGGAGGGGTAAATTCCATGGAAAGTTGACTTTTGGACGCTGGGACAGCTGTTCACACGTGAGCGGCGGCACTTGGAGTACCACAAGCGGTAGTCAGACCACTGCCCGCAGTAGTCAGACTACTGCCCAGGCCGCTTTCGGGCCGGGCCCGAACGTGTGGGCTTTGTTAGCCTCCCTTTTGGGTTTTTATGGCCTAGATAAGTGGATTTAAGTTCGGTTAAATGGTTTTGGCCATTGTATGGGGTATGGGCGGGGCCATATGTGTGCTGAACGGTTTGGATTACTGTTTTGGGTTGTGGATTGGCAATTTTTTTGGGACTTTTGGGTCAGGGTTCAGTTTAGGCTGGGATTAGGGTTTGGTTTAAGGTATGATCATGGTTCCTGGATGGTCTTAACTTTCCCAAGATATAGCCTGGATAGGGTGTCTACACTTACGCTGCATATCTTGCAAAACTATTCATTATTTATGAGATCATCCAAATGTAATTAAAATTTGAAGCCCATTAGGGCACCCATGGCACCTAGAAATTTGGGAGCCGAGTCCCTACACAGCCCCTGAAAACCCGGGGTGTTACAGATGGTATTAGAGCAAGGGTTTGGATTAAATTGGGCTATAGATTATGAACTCACCAGAATGCATTTGCTGATATAGGAGGGAGTAATCGAACTTAGAGACATCTATAGTATCCCGGGATCATGCCATTTGGCAAGTCCGAAGACTAAAACATTAGGGTTTACGAATAGAAAGACTTAGACTGCGCAAAGTGATCCAAATTACTTCTAATTGGAAGGTTGGATGACTTGAGTCGACCCGACCTAAATGCGATTGGTTCAAGCTATTGAAGTAGCTTGTGCAATCCCAACATCTAGTGTATCCTAGACCGACGAATAGGCGGGGCCCTTCCAAACATGGGGACCCCCTCCTTACCTCTCCAAGCTCCTTAAAGGCCCTAGGGGCTTCTCCCTATGGGCATTTCTATCCAATCTTACCCCTTTTACCCTCAATCATCACCCCATTTTCTTTCTAAGCTCTCAAAACTTAACCCCTAAGTCTCACCTCCTCCTTCCAACCCATTTCTTTTAAAAAATCTCACTTTCCACCACTTTAGCCTTCTAATTTCTCTAAGTAGTTTCAAATTGGACACCACTACAAAGCTCAAAGAATGAAAAACTATAATCAAACAAAAATTTACTATAAATAGTAAAAATGTAAATAAAATATATTTTTTACCATTAACCTGATAGAATCTTGTGAAATAACCAGGTTATTTGGATAGAGTAGCTTCTCCTACCCCAAATTCATATATGACACATCGAATAACTCATTCCGATTTACTTGATATGGCTGTCCCAAGGTGCTCCTGCCAGGAAATAATCCACCGGCGGGACCCCGCCCGGGCATCTAGGGCATCCGCGGGACCCCTCCCAGACCTCCAGAGAGTCGGCGGGACCCCGCCCAGTCGGTGTTGCCCCCGCCGAAATTTCCTACAATTTTAGGTCGACTTCAAAAATTCATATCTCCTTCGTTACAACTCCGATTTATGTGATTCAAAATCCAGATTGAAGCTTGATGAGTATAGTTTTATATAAAAATAAGAAAATAAAATAAAATAAAAACTACTATATAGTTAAAATTAAGAAGTTTTATCAACTGTCTAAAAATTATTAATTTCAGACAACTGCTGCTCCTAGAATTTTAATAATTTATTTACAACTCCAAATGATATGAACATTTGTGGTATAACTTGAAACTTAATGATAAATCATCATAAAAAATTTTAAAATAATTTAATTACTAAAAGTATAAGAAACATTACAATAATTAGATACGTTTTAGTATCTTACAGAAAATCGTTAGTTTCGAATAACTTATGTTTCTTAAATTTTTTATAATTTTTATGGAACTTAAAATAGATTGAAATTTTGTATAAAAATGGTCAACTTAATGATGAATTACCATAAAAATTATAAAAATTATCCATTAATTAACAATGATAAATAGTTTATGAACAAAAGATGTATTAAAACCGAAAGTTTCTACAACTAACAGTTGTCGATGGACCAGATGTATTTCTTTCATTATAAAGTTTTAGGATTTGAAGTCTAATTAGGAATTACTTTCAAAGATCCTAGGAATTATCCTAGGTGATTAAATTAAATTCATATTTTTAGTATATTTTACTATTTCAAATAATTTATAACTTGACGAATTAGACTTCTTAAGCAGGGTTTTGTTTTATTGCTTAAGAATTTGTGAGTTCGTATTTGAAGTGGACTTTACTAAAATATTTTAGGTTCTTATTCTCTTATGGATTCAAAGTTCATACCACTTTGAGGAGATAATGTTTTTTCTTTTTCCTTTTCTGCTGCATTCCTTACGTCACCATCACTCCAAACCTCTAGAATACCTTAAAACTTTCAATTATTCCTTCCCAGTTAAAATTATTGAAACCAAAGCACGATTTTCTCATAACCCACTAGTTATAAGATCGAAACGATAATATACATATAAAACTTCAGAAACCTTTGTAGGATAATCGTTTGATCATAGGCACCATGGGAGACTCACTACCCACTAAGTTAAACATAAATTAAATAAGAACTTACAATGAAAATATCCAATAGAAAATCTTATAAATATGAAACTTGAACTTCTTAAATAAATTCTGATATTCTCCAATGTCTAGAATAATTGGATTATGGAATTACGGAACCATATCCCTGTGAGGCATTTATGGCTTAACCCAATTCTCAATCCTAGGCGACTACCAACAGACTCACTGCTTTGACTGAGGAGAAGACCAGGATCCACCAGACTATGAAGGGATACAATGAGCTTTCTACCTTGGTCAGGTAGATGATCGACGTATCGGGTTCAAGCCCACTACAACCGTCTCTCCGTGTTGGTCGAACATTAAAAACAAATATTTTACTCTAGATAGAGGGAAATCGTCGTAATGAATAAAAAAAAATAATTAAATAAATTGTAGTAAACCATCAGGGTGAAAAAGTTTTTAAGGGGGGTAGACTAAAATGAGCCAGACTAGTATAGATAGTATACACCCTACTACACATATAAACTTGAAATCAATAAAACTTAGACAAATAAAATAATAAAAATCTTTACTTATTACCCTTAGGTAATTTCGGAGATGAAATTTTTTTAAGGAGGGTAAATTATAACGTTCTCGATTTTCATTGTTTTGGATTTTCAAAAATTCTTGAATTTTTTTAATGTAATTAACTTATAATATCATTTACTGACCATTAGCACTCAATGTGAGTTTATGCACGGGGTGGAACTAGTAAAAAACTATATAAGTCCGATTAATCAACCATAGAAAGCCAACGAATCTGCCCGATCATTTGAACATCAAGTTTAGCCCTATGATTTACTCACACAGGGCCCAAATCTAACCGACCCATCGTTAACTAATCAAGATAATTATAACTAAATTAAAGATATAACCGAGGCCGAGTTAGATAAGGCCCGGATCTTGACTAATAGACTAAATCAACCCCGTTACTCTTCTAGCCTAAAACCAACGGTTTAGAGTAATCATGACCAAATCTCCACTTTCACTAGTTATAAATAGGTCACACTATGAATATAGTTAATCCAAACCCTAATCATTGCCCATGAAAAATATCAATACCTAATTCATTATAGAAATACCCCAATTTTTCGAACAAGCTCTAGGTCGCTCGTTGGTGGGCCACTATTCCAAAACTATAGAATAATGTTCGTTTTACTGGGCTTGACATCCATCGTGGGAGTCGAAGCTAGGTATTGTCCAGAACCACTCAACTCGAGCCAAAGGACGAGTGCATGAGAAATGCAAATACCCTAAAGAAAGAAGCTGAAACTTAAGTGAATTGGGTCGTACACTCTTATGTAAAGTTGAGGATTTCGGACCGTTGGTCTACGACCAAACTTCACACATGTAGTAAGGATATTTTCCTACTCATATCCGTATTGTCACGACCTCGATCAACTATCGGTGATCGTTGAACAAACTTCTAATCATATCTGTGATCGGCGCATCCAAATGGCGGGCCGATCACATCCATACGTAGATCATCATTAGGGCTAACTATCCTATGGTGTATATTAATATGTACACCCCATAGTGGGCCCTAGAAATTAGAAAGACCCTCTCATAGGGCTAGTATAGTAAAAACCTTACCATTTGGGCCATTTACACCAAATCTGACACTATATAAGGGTTTCATTTAGGCACCCCTCTCCCCATACGAATTTACCCTAGGAGAGAAAGAGAGAGGGAGAGCTTAGAAGCAAGAAGGTTTGTGTACATTCACCCTTTCATCTCCTCTATAGCAACATTGTCCTTCATTGGTGTCGATTCGGCGACGATTGAAGGTAAGTATTGAGTTATGTTTGTATGTTTAGGTATTGTGTTTAATCCCTTCCAATTCTCATAAGCTTGTATGCTTATTTAGGCATCTCAACGATGATTTCCTGACATCATCACCCTACGGGCGTTGTGAATCGAGCAGTTCGTCAAAAGGTGTGGACTATTATCCTTAGGTGGCCTAGCACCAATTTTATTATAAGTTTAATGATTATGAATATTAGGATGATGTACTTGAGTAATCTAGAGAGAACCTAGCTAAGACCCTACATGATAGGTTCCCCTAAATCCCATGAAATGGTTAAGTATTGGTTATTTGTTCTTCAACATGATTGGGCTTGATTTGGAGTGGCATGTTCATCTCATATGTGATTCTAGTATAACCTTCCTTGTGGCATATATGATTGCATAAAATCCTTGTTGTATGTTTGTGTTAGCATTAATCCTTGTTGTATGTTTGTAATATGAATGATGTATAGCTCTTGATCTCTTCAGTAACCCCACTCAACACACGCACACATAAATTTCATATTTTTTTGGTTAGTAGTTGCATTGTAAAAAATCTGAATTTTTATGTTTGATGTATGAGTGCATGACTTTACTAGTGTTAGAAGGCAAATCCGGAATTGGAATATTATTGAAGGTCATAAACCCCTAGGCTAGTCAAGGAACTAAAGTGGGAGAAGGTGGTCATGTCGGTAGGACCATCCTGTGGCTAAACCAGCGGGTTTGGACGGATGTGAATGGGCGACAGTAGTTGAACTACATGGGTCACTTGTACTCGATGTCGTCCATCATGTACTCGCCTGAACTCGCATGGTATAGTTCGTTTACTGACCAATCATGTTCGTTAACCATGTCTGCTCATGCCTGTATGGAACTTGGAACACACTTCAACCACTGAAGCCTATTGATAACCATTTGAAATTGATCCACTAACTCGAAAGTCGGGCATGATAGAATGGGACACTGTCTGAGCTGTCGGCCTACACTGGGTTGACGAGCCTCCCCGTAGTGACCGCAAGTGATCCCTCTTCTCAGCATTCCCCATGTGCTTGAAATCGGGGATGGGGAACCCGATGGAATCAAGAATCGCGAGATCCTGGCCTCGTACATTGAGGGGTCTTGGCCTCGCAACCAGTTGAGGGCAATGATACGTGGAGTGTACCAGTTTCCTCAATCTGTTAGATGAATGGAATTAACTAAATACTCAGCTAACATTATTCACGCATCGCATTAGATAGATTTGGCAACTCGGCAGTTGAGGTCACAATGAGGGAGTATTGGTCATGCGTGATCGTTAGACGAAGTCGCTCAAGGGAGTGTTGTTGCGAGGTCATGCATCATATCATAATACATGTACATGCATTAACAAAACTAGTTTGGGATTTGTGAATGTATGTCTTTCATTAAATTCATCATATAATTGCTGCTCATTGTAACTTAAGGCTAATAGTAACTACTGAGTTAACTACTCACTCCCAATCTAGGACAGTGTTTTAAAACACCAACCAGACCCTTTAATAGATGTAGGTGAGGAGGAGCTCGACAAGCGAACGAGGTGAGCATGGATGAGGTTGAGGAGCTTCTCTGCTTTCACACTTTCGGTGGATCCTTTTAGTTTGAGTTCGGGCTACCGCGGGGTATGGGCTAGAGCTCTAGTCGCTTTGGGTCATGTATGGGTAGGACTAGTTCCCTATTTAGATGACTTGAGATTTGTGGTTTAGATACTTTTATATTTAGTGGCACTCGATACTGCTTTATGATTTACTTACGTTGTATGCCTTGCTAAACTCTCCATTGTTTATTAGACTATCCAAATGTAATTAAAATTTGAAGCCCATTAGGGCACCCATGGCACCTGGGAGTGTGGGAGCCGAGTCCCTACACGGCCCCTGAAAACCCGAGGTGTTACAATGATACACAAGAAAGTAGATATAGAAATAGGGAGAAAAGAATCATTAGAGCCTCAGTTCAACACTGGTTCGGGGACATGGTCTCTTTTACGTTGTTCATAAGGAGTGAAGATCCATCCACCTTTCAAAAGGCAAAATTTGAAAAGGATGGTGATAGGTGGATACCAGCCATGATGGAGGAACACAGAAATCAGATGTGGGAATTAGTGGAACTTCTTAAAGGTCAGAGAGCTATTGGGTGCAAGTGGGTGTTCAGGAAGAAAGAAGTCGAAAAGTACAATGCATGACTCATAACAAAGGGGTTCTTAAAGAAAGGAGTAGATTTCATTGAAGTAACCGATTTCAATTTTACACACTTATATTACACTTTGGTCGCATTGATGTTAACCTTTAGTTGCACCAAGTTCAGCAGAAGATACCTTCGGCTGTAACCAAATTTCACCAAAATATGTCTGAAGTCTTTGTCTCCCTTAGGTTGCACCGAACATGACTTTGGTCAGATCTAAGTGTCGAGTCGAATTATATCTGAAAATCACAATTTCTTGCTGGATTGTTCCATGCACATTCGGTCGGACCAAACCAACCTCAAGTGCAAACGAACAATCTGTTATTTCCGTTGATGTTCTTTATGATTTTTCCAGTTTTCTCTTTCTTTTTTGCATTTAATTTTCTTAGACCTTTGACACTTGAATTCTTTATTAATAACCTTTAAATCTCCAATTCTTCACTTGGTCATTTTTTAAGTATTAAATTTTTTATTTAATTATTTTTTCATCTAGGCTCTCCAAATCACCTCGCATAGCAAAACATATGTAATTAGATTACTTAAACGCATATATACTTATAAAACTAATGCATAATAAAGAAAAAATATATAATATTTTACGCTCGAAATTCTAGCAATATAACAAATGATACACAAGGACTTAAAAATTGCATTTACACATACAAGTAATTTAACTTGAACTGTCCAAATTAGGGTCTCAATTTACATGCATCCGTGACAAAAGAAAATTACACATTTGATTACTCGTTTTATAGTTTTGGGCATTTAAATGGTAAGAAATAAAAATATCCATTGGTCTTATTTCAGCAAACAAGTGTCCTACGACTAATCAATTTTAGGTTTGTGTGACTAGATGATAGCAGGTGATAATTTTAATTAACATATGCCATTTGTACAATTTATAAGTGATTGTGTATCAAGTATTATACTTTGTAAGAGCATCAAATAAATCCACTATTTCAAGCGATAATGATCAGATGCACGTTATGCACCTAAGTTTACTCATCCATTTTGGACACATCACATCCACACTATAATTATAAAATGGGTGGTCCTACCTTAAGGATTTTTTTTAAAAAGTGAGTAAGATCCATCCATCGAGTGAGGTACACTCCACACAAAACAATGGACCACCACTGAATTGTCTCCATGTGCACATGCCGCCTACTAGGGGAATGGGCCACGGACATTTCATAAGTCAATCAGTTAGCTTGGCCCTTCATTAATGTATTTTACTGCTGGCCTCTAAAAAACGAATTGGCATGACTGTTTAATCCAATGGGTCGACTTTTTTTTTTTTTAAAACGTAAGGAAGAGCATGAAACAACGAGAAGAAGATCATTTTGTCTTCTTCAAGTGATCAAAACTTCAAATCCACAATAAGATTTCTTGTGTCCATAAGAAAATAAGAGAAAAGTATTTTATTGAATAAGGCCTCTATGATTTCTTGATTACACCACTAATAAAGAATATCCAAGTCCTAATTTGAAATTGTCTCTCTTTTAAAGCTTAATTTTTTAATTCTAGTAAAATTCTTCTAAAGCCTAATTTACCAAAAAAAAAAAAAAATTTGAAAAGTCTAGATAAATTTCATTGGAATATTCTTGGCCAATTACGAGCAACTTCTAAAAAAGACTCAAATTCCTAAAACTATATAAATAAAAAAACAACGAAAATAAAAATTTGTAAAAATAGTAATTTTTTCTTTAAAACGGTAGTGTTAGACCGGGGAGTGTATTTTCTTTTGAAACGGATGAATTTAACTAGCATAATGGATAAATTTTGAGAAATTTCCAACTTTACGACCAGTATATGGCCCACAACCTTTTTAAGCCCACTTCTTTTTAGTGGCCAAGAATAATCCCCAGGTATACGGATGCCCTTGCACATGACGAAAATGCCCTTGCTTTTTCCTTCAAGGGGATCGGCTGGTTCTCGAAGGCTATGTTTCCTATGGCTACGGATTATAACCATAGCCATAGCCGTAGCCATTCAAAAAAGTTTAAGTCCGGGCAGTACTACCGCCAATCCAGCGGTAATGCCGCCAACCTCTGGACGTCTATGTGGTAGTACCGCCTGAGTGTGGTAGTGCTGCCCGGCTTTTCTTTTAAAAATTGGGTGGGTCCCATTGTGGGCCCCGCATAATTCCGAATGGGCCCCACACTCAATGTTTATGATTTTGGTGGGCCCCACATCCACCTGTGCACTTTATTTTATTTTATTTTTTATATCGATAACTTCATTCTACCTACATTTTTCTCTAATACATATTTATATAAATATGTATATATAAGCATATAAAAATTGTTTCTCTCTTTTTTCATTTCTTTCGTTATTCATTTAACAAGAATATCTTCTAAACCAAAATTAGTTACTTGATGTACCCTATATGATTTTGGGGTAGGAGAAGCTACTTTAGCTAACCAACCTATTTATTTTTCAAGATTCCATCAGGTCAATGGTCGAAAATCCATTTCATTCACTTCACGGTCAATTTCAATTAGTTCTTGGTCAATTTCATTCATTTCATTTACTTCACGATCAATTACTTGCATTTCAAGGTCATTCCCGGCAATTTTGCTTTACTTCACGGTCAATTTCATGTATATCATGGTCAATTTCCTTCACTTCACGGTCATTTTCATGCATTTCACGGTCAATTCGCTTCACTTCACGATCATTCTTGGCGATTCTGTTTCATTTCATGGTCATTTCCCTGCATTTCACGGTCAATTTCCTTCACTTCAGGGTCATTTCCATGCATTTCACGGCCAATTCGCTTCACTTCACAGTTATTTCCATGCATTTCACGATCATTTCCACGCATTTCACGATCAATTCCCTTCACTTCACGGTCATTTCCACGTGTTTCACGGTCAATTCGCTTCACTTCATGGTCATTTCCATGCATTTCACAGTCATTCTCGGGAATTCCGTGTTGATTCACGGTCATTTCCATGCATTTCACGGTCAATTCGCTTCACTTCATGGTCATTTCCATGCATTTCACGGTCATTCCTGACAATTCCGTGTTGATTCACGGTCATTTCCACGCATTTCACGGTCAATTCCCTTCACTTCACGGTCATTTCCATGCATTTTACTGTCAATTCCATTCACTTCACGGTCATTTCTATGCATTTCATGGTCATTCCCAACGATTCCGTGTTGATTCACGGTCATTTCCATGCATTTCATGGTCAATTCCCTTCACTTCACGATCATTTCCATGCATTTCATGGTCAATTCGATTTGCTTCACTTCACGGTCATTTTCATGCATTTCACGATCATTCCCGGCAATTCCGTGTTGATTCACGGTCATTTTCACACATTTCACGGTCAATTCCCTTCACTTCACGGTCATTTCCACGCATTTCACGGTCAATTCGCTTCACCTCACGGTCATTTCCATGCATTTCACGGTCATTTTCGGCAATTCCGTGTTGGTTCACGGTCATTTTCATGCATTTCACAGCAATTCCCTTTACTTCACGGTCATTTCCACGCATTTCACGGTCAATTCCCTTCACTTCACAGTCATTTCCATGCATTTCATGGTCATTCCCGACGATTCCGTGTTGATTCACGGTCATTTCCACACATTTCATGGTCAATTCCCTTCACTTCACGGTCATTTCCACGCATTTCACGGTCAATTCCCTTCACTTTACGGTCATTTCCACCCATTTCACGGTCAATTCGCTTCACTTCACGGTCATTTCCATGTATTTCACAGTCATTCTCGACAATTCTGTGTTGATTCACGGCCAATTCCCTTCACTTCACGGTCATTTCCACATACTTCATGGTCAATTTGCTTCACTTCATGGTCATTTTCATGCATTTCACGGAAATGACCATGAAGTGAAGGGAGTTGACCGTGAAATGCATGGAAATGACAATGAAGTGAAGGGAATTGACCGTGAAATGCGTGGAAATGATTGTGAAGTGAAGCGAATTGACCTTGAAATGCGTGGAAATGACCGTGAATCAATACGGAATTGCCGGGAATGACCGTGACATGCATGGAAATGACCGTAAAATGCATGTAAATGACTATGAAGTGAAGCGAATTGTTCATGAAATGTATGAAAATGATCGTGAAGTGAAGGAAATTGACCGTGAAATGTGTAGAAATGACCATGAATCAATACGGAATCAACGGGAATACCATGAAATGCATGGAAATGACAGTGAGGTAAAGGGAATTGCCCGTGAAATGCATGGAAATGATTGTGAATCAACACAGAATTGCTTGGAATGACCGTGAAATGCATGAAAGTGACCATGAAGTGAAGCGAATTGACCGTGAAATGCGTGGAAATGACCGTGAAGTGAAGGGAATTGATCGTGAAATGCGTGGAAATGACTGTAAATCAACACGAAATTATCGGGAATGACCGTGAAATGCATGGAAATGACCGTGAAGTGAAGTGAATTGACCGTGAAATGCATGGAAATGACCGTGAAGTAAAGGAAATTGACTGTGAAATGCGTGGAAATGACCGTGATTCAACACGGAATTGCCGGGTATGACCGTGAAATGCATGGAAATGACCGTGAAGTGAAGGGAATTGACCGTGAAATGCGTGGAAATGACCGTGAAGTGAAGGAAATTAACAGTGAAATGCGTGGAAATGACCGTAAAATGCATGGAAATGACCGTGAAATGCATTGAAATGACCGTGAAGTGAAGCGAATTGATCGTGAAATGCGTGGAAATGACTATGAAGTGAAGGTAATTGACCTTGAAATGCGTGGAAATGACCGTGAATCAACATGGAATCGCTGGGAATGACCATGAAATGCACGGAAATGACTGTGAAGTGAAGGTAATTGACTGTGAAATGCGTGGAAATGACCGTGAAATGAAGGGAATTGACCGTAAAATGCGTGGAAATGACTGTGAATCAACACGGAATTACCGGGAATGACCGTGAAGTAAAGTGAATTAACCGTGAAATGTGTGAAAATGACCATGAAGTGAAGGGAATTAACCATGAAATGCGTGGAAATGACTGTGAATCAACACGGAATTGTCGAGAATGACCGTGAAATGCATGGAAATGATCGTGAAGCGAAGTGAATTGATTGTGAAATGCATGAAAATAACCATGAAGTGAAGGGAATTGTCCATGAAATGCATGGAAATTTGCGTGAATCAACACAAAATCGCTGGGAATGACCATGAAATGCATGGAAATGACTGTGAAGGGAAGCAAATTGACAGCGAAATGCGTGGAAATGACCGTGAAGTGAAGGCAAATGACCTTGAAATGCATGGAAATGACTGTAAATCAACACAAAATCATCGGGAATGACCGTGAAATGCATGGAAATTACCGTGAAGTGAAGCGAATTGACCATGAAATGCGTGAAAATGATGTGAAGTGAATTGACCGTGAAATGTGTGGAAATGACCGTGAATCAACACGGAATCGCCGGGAATGACCATGAAATGCATAGAAATGATCGTGAAGTGAAGCGAATTGACCGTGAAATGCGTGGAAATGACCGTGAAGTGAAGGAAATTGTCCGTGAAATGTATGGAAATGACCGTGAATCAACATAAAATTGACGAGAATGACTGTGAAATGCATGGAAATGACCGTACATGAAGTGAAGCAAATTACCCGTAAAATGCGTGGAATTAACCGCGAAGTGAATAAAATGAATGAAATTGATCGTGAAATGAATGAAATGGATTTTCGACCATCGACCCGATGGAATCTTGGAAAGTAACTACGTTGGTTGGCTAAATTAGCCCACTACCCCAAAATCATATGTGGTACGTTAGGCAACTTATTCTACTTCAGGAGATATGCTTGTTAAATAAATAGAGAAAGAAATGAACTAAAAGATAGAAAAATATTTTTATATACTTATATATACATATTTACATAATTATGTATTAGAGAAAAACAGAAGTGAGAACCCTGTGAAAATTTAAAAAATAAAAATAAAATAAAAATTATACCAGACTGAGGTGGTACTGCCGCAGTGGGGGCTTTTTATGTTTTTTTTTTTTTTTGATGTGAAATTTTCATTTCTTTTATGAATCCCATCATGAGGCCTATGTTATATCCAAACCGTCCATATATTTGACGAGCTCATATTAAGGCTTGAGACAAAAAATAAGACAGATCTAGCTATCAAGTGGACCACACCGTAAAAGGCAGTGGAGGATTGAATGTCTACCATTGAAATCCTTTCAGGGGTCACAGAAGTTTTAGATCAATATGAAATTTGTTTTAACTCCTCATCTAGATCTTTGTGACCTTATGAATAGACTGGATGGAAAATATATGTTATGGTGGGCTTATGAAATTTTTAATAGTGAAAATCAAGTTTCTTGCAGCTATTTGTGGTGTGGTCCAGTTAATCTTTGGATATGATTCTTTTTTTCAGATAATGCTCTGAAATGATCTCGAAATATGGATGAACAATGTGGATATAATAAATACATCATTGTGGGGCATGTCGAGGAGCGTCAGCGCTCGTCTTCGCACACCAACCAATCGGCTTCCGGAAGGAATGAATGGCGGGAGTATTTTCCCTTGAAAAGTTGGCCGTACATAGGGGAGTATTCTTGGAAGCTTAAAAAGAGGTGGGCTTCAAATGGCTGGTGGGCCATAAATGGATCGTACAGTAGGAAATTTCTCATAAAATTTTTGACTGTACGACCCATTTATGGCCCATTTCCGAGACGAAGCCCTCCTCATTTTACCTTCTAAGAATAAGCCCCGGCTGTACGGATGCCTTCCCAAAGGTCAAAAATGCCCCTGCTTTTTCCTTCAAGCGGAACGCTCCTCGAACTCCGAGTTGTACGAACAGTTCAAAAGATATCAAAGTTACATGGGCCCCACAGTTACGTATTTATTATATTCACAGCGTTCATCCATATTTCGATATCATTTCGGAGCATTATTAAAAAAAAATCATATCCAAAGATTGACTGGACCACACCACAGAGCAGCGAGAAAATTGATTTTCACCATTAAAAATTTTGTAGGGCCCACCATAACATTTATTTTTCATCTAAACTATTCATAAGGTCACAAAGACCAGGATGAAGAGGATAAACAAGTTTCATACTGATCCAAAACTTCTATGACCCCTAAAAGGGTTTCAATGGTAAACGTTCAATCCTTCACAGCCTTTAACAGTGTGGTCCACTTGATAGCTAGATCTGTCTTAATTTTCATCTCAAGCTTTAATACGAGTTAGCCAAAAAGATGGACGATTTGGATATAATACATACCTCATAATAGGACCCACAAAAGTGGTGGAGATTACAACAGTAAAAAATAAATAATAATAATAATAATAATAATAATAATAATAATAATAATAAATAATAATAAATCAAGAACTTATGGCTATGGGGCTTTCTATCGCTAGGAATAATAACCGTAGCCATAGCCCTAGCCCCTGCCATTTCGATATGTCCTTTTATATGTATCGAAGGTCTTTCGATATGTCGTTCGATATGTATCGCAAGGTCTTTCAATTAATCGAAAAAGGTCTAGAACTGTCTAGCGAGTTTGCCTAAAAAATCTTACAATTTTCGAATTGAAGGTTTTTACTTTCAGCTACGGATTATAACCGTAGCCATAACTGTAGTCTGTGCCAGTCTATAATTTTTTTTTCTATTTTTTTATTTTTATTTTAATTTTTTTACATGGAGAACTTTATTCTACCAACAATTTTCTCTAATACATATTTATATAAATATGTATATATGAGCATATAAATTTTTTTGTCTCTCTTGTTTTCATTTCTTTCTTTATTCATTTAACAAGAATATCTTCTAAACCAAAATTACTTACTCGACGTACCCTATATGATTTTGGGGTACGAGAAGTTACTTTAGCTAACCAACTTGGTTATTTTTCAAGATTCCATCAGGTCGATGGTCAAAAATCCATTTCATTCACTTTGCAGTCAATTTCAATCAGTTCGCGGTTAATTTCATTCATTTCATTTACTTCGCAATCAATTTCATGCATTTCATGGTCAATCCCAGTGATTCCGTTCATTTTCATGCATTTCATGGTCAATTGCCTTCACTTCACGGTTATTTCCACGTATTTCACAACCAATTCGCTTCACTTTAAGGTCATTTTCATGCATTTCACGGTCATTTCTAGCGATTCCATTTAGATTCACAGTCATTTCCATGCACTTCACGGTCAATTCTCTTCACTTCACGGGTCATTTCCATGCATTTCACGGTCAATTCTCTTTACTTCACGGTCATTTTCATGCATTTCATGGTCATTTTCGGCGATTTCGTTTAGATTCACGGTCATTTCCATGCACTTCATAGTCAATTCTCTTCACTTCACGGTCATTTCCATGCACTTCACAGTCAATTCCATTCACTTCACGGTCATTTCCATGCATTTCACGATCATTCCCGGCAATTCCGTGTTCATTCACGGTCAATTTGATGCACTTCATGGTCAATTCACTTCACTTCACGGCAATTTCCATGCACTGCCATTTCCATGCACTTCACTTCACCATCATTTTCATGCATTTCATGGTCATTCTCGGCGATTCCATGTTCATTCACGGTTAATTCGACGCATTTCACAGTCAATTTGCTTCACTTCAAGGCCATTTCCACGCACTTCGTAGTCAATTCACTTCACTTCACCGTCATTTCCATGCATTTCACGGTCATTCCCAGCAATTTTGTGTTCATTCACAGTCAATTCGACGCACTTCAGGGTCAATTCACTTCACTTCACGGCCATTTCCACGCACTTCGCGGTCAATTCACTTCATTTCACTGTCATTTCCATGCATTTCACGGTCATTCCTGGCAATTCCATGTTCATTCACGGTCAATTCAATGCACTTTACGGTCAATTCACTTCACTTCACAGCCATTTTCATGCACTTCGCGATCAATTCACTTCAGTTCACCATCATTTCCATGCATTTCATGGTCATTCCCGGTGATTCTGTGTTCATTCACGGTCAATTCGACTCACTTCACGGCCAATTCACTACACTTCACGGCCATTTCCACGCATTTTGCAGTCAATTCACTTCATTTCACCATCATTTCCATGCATTTCACGGTCATTCCCGGTAATTCTGTGTTCATTCACGGTCAATTTGATGCACTTCAAGGTCAATTCACTTCACTTCACGGCCATTTTCATGCACTTCACTTCACCATCATTTTCATGCATTTCACGGTCATTCCCGGTGATTCCATGTTCATTCACGGTCAATTCACTTCACTTCACGGCCATTTCCACGCACTTCATGGTCAATTCACTTTACTTCACCATCATTTCCATGCATTTCACGGTTATTCCCGGCGATTCCGTGTTCATTCACAGTCAATTCGACGCACTTCATGGTCAATTCACTTCACTTCACCACCATTTTCATGCACTTCGCGGTCAATTCACTTCACTTCACCATCATTTCCATGCATTTCACGGTCATTCCCGGCGATTCCATGTTCATTCACAGTCAATTTGACGCACTTCACGGTCAATTCACTTCACTTCACAGCCATTTTTCGCACTTTGCGGTCAATTCACTTCACTTCACCATCATTTCCATGCATTTCATGGTCATTCCCGATGATTCCGTGTTCATTCACGGTCAATTCGACGCACTTCATGGTCAATTCACTTCACTTCACGACCATTTCCACGCACTTAGCGGTCAATCCACTTCACTTCACCATCATTTCCATATATTTCACGGTCATTCCCTACGATTTCGTGTTCATTCACGGTCAATTCAACGCACTTCACCGTCAATTCACTTCACTTCACGGCCATTTCTACGCATGTTGTGGTCAATTCACTTAACTTCATCCTCATTTCCATGCGCATGGAAATGATGGTGAAGTTAAGTGAATTGACCGCGAAGTGAGTGGAAATGGCCATGAAGTGAAGTGAATTGATCGTGAAGTGCGTCGAATTGACCGTGAATGAACACAGAATCATCGGGAATGATCGTGAAATGCATGAAAATGACAGTGAAGTGAAGTGAATTGACCATGAAGTGCGTGGAAATGGCCGTGAAGTGAAGTGAATTGACCGTGATGTGCATCGAATTGACCGTGAATGAACACGGAATCACCGGGAATGACCGTGAAATGCATGGAAATGACGGTGAAGTGAAGTGAATTGATCGTAAAGTGTGCAGAAATGGCAGTGAAGTGAAGTGAATTGACCGTGAAGTGCGTCGAATTGACCGTGAATGAACATGGAATCGCTGGGAATGACCGTGAAATGCATGGAAATGACGGTGAAGTGAAGTGAATTGACCACAAAGTGCGTGGAAATGGCTGTGAAGTGAAGTGAATTGATCGTGAGGTGCGTTGAATTGACCGTGAATGAACACGGAATCGCCGGGAATGATCGTGAAATGCATGGAAATGACGGTGAAGTGAAGTGAATTGACTGCGAAGTGTGTGGAAATGGTCATGAAGTGAAGTGAATTGACCGTAAGGTGCATTGAATTGACCGTGAATGAACATGGAATCGCTGGGAATGACCATGAAATGCATGGAAATGATGGTGAAGTGAAGTGAATTGATCGCGAAGTGCGTGGAAATGTCCGTGAAGTGAAGTGAATTAACCGTGAAGTGCGTTAAATTGACCATGAATGAACATGGAATCACCGGGAATGACCGTGAAATGCATGGAAATGATGGTGAAGTGAAGTGAATTGACCGCGAAGTGCATGAAAATGGCTGTGAAGTGAGGTGAATTGACCGTGAAGTGCGTCGAATTGACCGTGAATGAACATGAAATCCCCGGGAATGACTGTGAAATGCATGGAAATGTCGGTGAAGTGAAGTGAATTGACCTTAAAGTGCATGAAAATGGCCGTGAAGTGAAGTGAATTGACCGTGAAGTGCGTCGAATTGACCGTGAATGAACATGGAATCGCTGGGAATGACCGTGAAATGCATGAAAATGACCCTAAATTGAAGCAAATTGGCCGTGAAATGTGTGGAAAGGACCGTGAAGTGAAGGCAATTGACCATGAAGTGCATGGAAATGATCGTGAATCTAAATGGAATCGCCGAAAATGACCATGAAATGCATAGAAATGACACTGAAGTGAAGTGAATTGGCCATGAAATACATGGAAATGACCGTGAAGTGAGGGGAATTGACCGTGAAATGCATGGAATTGACCGTGAAGTGAAGGGGAATCACCGGGATTGACCGTGAAATGCATGGAATTGATCGCGTAGTAAATGAAATTGACCGCAAACTGATTAAAATTGTCTACGAAGTGAATGAAATGGATTTTCGACCATCGACCTGATGAAATCTTGGAAAATAACAAGGTTAGTTGGATAAAGTAGCTTCTCGTACCCCAAAATCATATATGATACATCAAGTAACTAATTTTGGTTTAGAAGATGTTCTTGTTAAATGAATAAAGAAAGAAATGAAAAAATAGGGGAAAAAATTTTTATATACTTATACATACATATTTATATAAATATGTATTAGAGAAACTTGTAGGTACAATAAAGTTTTCCATGTAAATAATAATAATAATAATAATAATAATAATAATAAATTGTATAGACTTTTACAGACTACAGTTATGGCTACAGCTATAATCCATAGCTATAGCTTCGATACATATCTAATACACTTTGATATGTATAAAAAATTGCTAAAAAATTTTATGCAAACTCGCTGGACAGTTTTGGACCTTTTTCGATCATATCGAAAGACATTCGATACATTGAAGTACATATCGAAAGGCCTTCGTTACATAGCAAAGGACATATCAAAAAGGCATGGGCTTTGGTTATGGCTACGGTTATAATCCATAGCCATAGGTTCTAGGCTTCTTCTCTTTTTTTTTTCATGCTATAATCCCCACTACCTTTGTGGGTCCTTTTATGAGGTATGTGTTATATCCAAACTGTTCATCTATTTGGCGAATTCGTATTAAATCTTGAGATGAAAAATAAGACAGATTTAGCTATCAAGTGAACCACACTGTAAAAGGCAATGGAGGATTGAACGTCTACCGTTGAAACCCTTGTAGGGGTCGCAGAAGTTTTGGATCATTATGAAATTTGATTTTCCTCTTCATCCAGGTCTTTGTGACCATATGAATATATTGGATGGAAAATAAATGTTGTGTGGGCCCTACAAAATTTTTAACAGTGAAAATCAATTTTCCCACTGCTCTTTGCGATTTGGTCCAGTTGATCTTTGGATATAATTTTTTTCTTTTTGATAATGCTCCGAAATGATCTCAAAATATGGATGAACGTTGTGGATATAATAAATACATAACTGTGGGGCCCATGTAACTTTGATATCTTTTGAACCGTTTGTTGGGTCTTTAACCCAACTTCTTCCTGATGTGTGGCAGCAGCCACGTAGAGAAGAACTGAAACTTGAAGAAGAAGAGAGAACTTTTACTTTATTTCTTATTATATTAAAATCGTATTACACTACTGCCTCTTATAGACTTTCTTATTATGTAAAATGACTAATCTATCCCTGTCTAGATACATCCTAGGGGCAGCTAGAGAAAGGAAAAAAATCTTTAAAAAATCTACTGTTTATCTTCTCCCAACTAATATTCTAAACTTAGAAAAAAACTCACAATTAGCAAAATCTCATAGCTAGCATGCACAGCTAGCTTAAAGGATCCTTATACGGTTTTGGATTTGCACAAATCCTGCACCGTATCCAACACTCTCCTTCAAACCAAAACCGGCTTCATTCTGAGCATCATTCTTAGTCGTTTGAATGCGTCAGTCAGCAATGCCTTTGTGAAATATCCGCCACCTATTCCGTAGTATGACAATATTCTAATTTTATCGTTTTCTGTTTCACATGATCTCTCAGAAAATGATATCGGGTATCAATGTGTTTGCTTCTTCCATGTTGCATCGAATTTTTGGCTAACTCGATTGCTGACTTGTTATCCACATATATAACTGTACATTCCTCCTGTGGATGCTTCAGCTCCTTTAGTAGATTCCTTAAACAAATTCCTTCACAAACAGTGGACGATGCTGCCATGTACTCTGCTTCACATGTGGACAGGGCGACCACACTTTGCTTCTTCGAATTCCATGTGAATGTTGTCGACCCAAGATAGAAAGCATAGCTTATGGTGCTTTTTCTTTCATCTTGGTCACCACCCTAATCACTATCAGAGTATCTAAACAGCATCGATTCATCATCGTATGGATAAAAGAGACCGAATTCAATAGTCCCTTTGATATACCTCAGTACTCGTTTTGCAGCTAGCCAGTGTGACTCTTTTGGTGCTTTCATATATCGACTTAGAAGCCCAACGCTGTAGACTATATCTGGCCTAGTGATTGTAAGGTACCTTAGGCTTCCGATTAAGCTCTTGAAAAGGGTTGAGTCGACGTTTCTTCCTTCTCCATCTTTTGTGAGCTTCAGACCTGTTGTAATAGGTGTATTTACGGCTTTACAATCGACCATTTGAAACTTCTCAAGAAGTTCCTTTGCGTACTTTTTCTGGGATATGTGAATGCCGCCGACTTGTTGCTTCACCTCAATGCCTAAGAAGAAGGACATCAATCCACCATCAATCATCTCGAACTCTTTGAACATAGCCTGCTTGAAGTCTTCAAACATTACCTGACTGTTCCCAGTGAACAACAGATCATCAACATATAAACAAGCAATAAGCATATCACCACGGGCATTCTTCTTTGTGTAGACAGCATGCTCATATGGACATTTGACGAAACCATTCTTTTGAAGATAACCGTCGATCCGTGCATTCCAAGCACGAGAAGCTTACTTCAACCCATACAAGGCTTTCTTTAGCGGATACACCTTGTGTTCCTCCCCTTGCATGACAAAGCTTTCAGGCTGGTCAACATATACTTCTTCTTCGAGTACCCCATTTAGAAATGTAGATTTCACATCTAGTTGGTAAATCATCCAACTGTGATGAGCTGCAAGGGAGATAATCATTCTTATAGTGTCAAAGTGAGCAACTGGGGTGAAAACTTCTTCATAGTCTACCCCATATTTCTGTTTGTAACCTTTTGCTACGAGCCTTGCCTTATATCATTCGATCTTACCATCGGCATTCCGCTTGATTTTGTACACCCATTTGAGACCAATGGTCTTCTGGCTTTTGGGGAGTGAGGTCAACTTTCATGTTCAATTCTTCTCAATAGCATGAATCTCTTCTTCCATAGTCATTCTCCAACATTCTTCATTCACAGCCTCCTCGAATGTGAGAGGCTCGTGGTCTTCATACAGGCAGAGTAAATTCACTTCCTCAGTTTCTGCATAGATGTCGTTGAGGCTTCTCATTTTAATAGGAGGCAAGGGTGAAGGAGAATCGAATGAAGATGTGCTAGATGAATTCTGATTTGATGAAGTACTTCCAAGAGAGATGGAGCCTATTCCTAGACTTCTGCGATCCAAAAGGGGTGATGTGGGTATCTGCTCTTGCTTCTCATGTCTCTCTTCTTCGTATTCTTCGACCTCGACCTTCTTTTCTTTGGACGAGTTTCCCTCGTTCCATTTCCATGCTTCTTCCTCATAAAATACCACATCTCTACTCACCACCAGCTTATTGGTTAGTGGGTTGTAAAGCTTGTATGCCTTTGACTCTTCGCTATAGCCGATGAAGATGCACTTCTCGCCACGATCATCAAGCTTTTTCCTTTTCGCTTCTGGAATTTGAGCATACGCGACACACCCAAAGATCTTAAGGTGCGCCACGCTTGGCTTGTATCTCCACTTCATGCTTCCTGCGGTGTCTGAAATCTGACACTCTTGGTCAGACACCTATTGAGCAGATAGGCAGTACATGCAACTGCCTCTACCTAGAAATTCTTTGGCAGACTTTTCTCCTTCAGCATGGTCCTCGTCATATCGAGGATGGTGTGGTTTTTCCGTTCTGCAATTCCATTTTGTTGTGGCGTGTATGCTGCAGTGTGTTGTTGCTTAATGCTATGTTCCCTGCAATATTCTCGAAAAACATTTGAGGTATACTCCCCACCTCTGTCAGATCTAAGGGTTTTTATTTTAAGACCACTTTCTTTTTCAACAAGGGCCTTAAAATTTTTAAAAATAGTAAAAGCAATAGACTTCTCTTTGATTATATACACCCATAACTTTCTACTGAAATCGTCAATGAAGGTAATAAAGTATTTATTACCTCCAAGAGAGATTGGCTCTAATGGTCCACAGATGTAAGTGTGAACCAACAGCAACGGTTCTCTTGCTCTTCGGGATACTTCACTCGGAAAGGAGTTCCTTTGTTGTTTTTCAAGTATGCACACCTCATACACATGTTCTGGAGCTTCAATCGCAGGCAATCCATGCACCATGCTTGATGAGGACAGAAGTTTTAGGCCACTGAAATTTAGATGACCAAAGCGAAGATGCCACGTCCAGGAATCATTCTTTGCTTTTCCATAAAAACACTTCTCAAGCATTGTGTTTATTTGGAGAGGAAACATACAATTTTTCGCCATCTCGACTTTTACAATCAAATATCCATACATATCTCTTATGGAAAGAGAAGAGTTTTCCATGTGTATGACGTACCCTTTTTTGAGGAGTTGTCATGTTATACCCGATGCCCCAGAAATCTGGTTTGTACACTAGATAGCCGTTGGCTGTAGGTCAATTGGCCCCGAGAATGTTTTGACTTGATCATAATGTGGTTCTATTATCAAGCTGCAAGCCGTATTTTAACCCGATGTCCGAATGTTAAGATACGGACTTAAAATTAAACAATCTAGGAAATGACCATTATGTCCTTATTTTAGGTGGAGCTCCGCCATCATCAAGTTTTCAAATTCGTTAGGTCGGAGAGCCTAACCGTTGTGATCGTAGTCAAGTTACGGATCTACTGGCGAAAACGGCTTGTTAATAGGACACCCGATTGTAAGTTACGCATCGATATGTACATGTATATTTTAAGAAAATATACTCAAATGACCTTGATATTTTTCAAATCATTGGAATACGTTAGTTCAAATCACTTAAATAACCTTTTGTTTATTACTACCATAAGTTTAAATTTCTCAAAATTAACAAAATATATCTCAAACCCTCCTTTTTAGCCAAAAGCCACTTTAAACCCATTTACAAACCCATAAATAGAAAAACTCACTTTCAAATATTTCATTTTCCAGCACTTTAGTTGGGGAGAAGAAGAAGAAGAAGAAGAAGAAGTTGAGATCTAATCATCTACTCGTTACAGGTGAGTGCATAGATTAAGAGCACGTATGGAAAACCCTATCGCTGGATTTTCTGTTTTTTGGTTCGGTTTTCGCTGGATTTTCAGTTTTAATTAAGGTTAAAGAATTGCTGGATTTCAGTTTTACGATTACAGGATTACTGGAATTATATATTGTTGGAATTAGATATTGCTGGAATTATGTATGCTAGAATTAGGTATTGCTGGAATTATGTATGCTGGAATTAGGTATTGCTGGAATTTTTATTTTAAGGTTAGATAATTGCTGGAATTGCTGATTTAGGGTTAGGTTCATGCTGGATTTTTATTTAGGGTTAGATTATTGCTGGAATTTCTATTTTAAGGTTAGATTATTGCTGGAATTGTTGTTTTAGGGTTAGGTTCATGCTAGATTTTCCTTTAGGGTTAGGTTCTTGCTAGAATTTCTAACGAAATTGGTTACTTGTTGCTGGATTTTCTTTTAAAGTCCTAATCAGACTAGCTTTTCTGATTTAAATTCGTTAGGTTATTGCTGAATTTTCTTAAGGTTATGGCTGAATTTTCTAAGTCAGTTGATTAGGTATTAATGGAAGATTAGATGATAAAGATGATTTACTTTTGTTTAAAATTATACTTATTTCTAATGGTTTCTCTCTTTGTTCCTTACAATATCCGCCCGCTACCTGTTTGATAAAATGTTTGAAAGAAATATCCGTCAGCCTTTTGATGTAGTTACTTCTTGAGAAAAAGCATGCTTGTGGCATGAAGTCTTATAGCAGAATAAATCCCGTATTAGATTTAGATTGGCTAAGTCAGGTGCATATCATATGCATGATTCATAGTCGTTGTATCGTTGTATAATTGAGAGTGATTGATTCATATCATGGTATGGTGATCATCGTGGGTTGTGGTGCGACACACAATGTGTCTATGATGAGTATGTAAACCGTCTAGATACATGATGTGTTACATGAAATCCTTATGAGGAACTTAAATGTGGAACGTAAATGTATAAGGAGACCACAGGAGGGAGGTCGTCCTATGCTTGCCTTGAAAACCATGACATATTGTGCTTGTTTGTGGGCTTATGCATATAAATATACTTTGTTATAACTTGAGTTGGACACCACACCGAAAATGTGTAATTTGACATTACTCATAAATTGTCCGCTATCGTTTTACCAGGCGACTTATGACTTCTCACTGTTAGGCAGATAGTACGGTGCAATACAAGTGGGTTAGACTAGTTTGACCCGTGAACTATGTAGTCCCACCTCTGTCGTTGACCACGGTGGAAAAGTCTATATAAGTGGGTAGAAGTCCCACCTCTGTTTTAGACTTTGGTGATCCAATTGGAAAATATGGAAAGTTGTGAAACTGTTGAAAGAGTGTGTATGTTATAAGTGGGTAGAAGTCCCACCCCTGTATATAAAAATAAAATTTTAAAAAAAATGATTTGGAAGCATGTGCATTTGTGTGCATTAAATGAGCATGACATGAAACATGCATTTTCACGGCACACACGCACTCACTGGGCATAGTAGCTCAAGCTTTCCTTTCTATTTTTTTCAGGTGAGAATAGGGAGCCACAGGAGTAGAGGCTATAGACTCCAGTTGTCCTTTTGTTTTGTACATATCAGTGTGTATATTTGTTTTGTAATACCCTGCATATGTACATCAGGTATAGTAAATATGACGTGGTTTATGTTTTGGTTTTGCCCTAATCTGCTCAGTTGTACACAGTAATATATATTAAATATGATGACATTTGAAGAAATGCAACGTGTTTGTTGGTTTTACTTTCAGAAATCCTCCTTGTGGAGCCCCGCTTATGGGACTTAGTATGTGTTACTTGAAAGTCCTAAGAATCGAAGTTCTACGGAGGCTGTCAACCAAAATTTGGTGTATAGTAATCATGGATTACCAACTCTAGATTTAGGGTCGTGACATATCTGAGACTCAGTATGTTACTTTTCATGTTGGGTACGTAGTACACGTTGGAAATATAGTTTGAAACACCATTCTTCTGAAAAATTTTGATTTTACCTTTACCTTTCACTAGCATTTTTTATGAGTCTTCAAACGTTACATCACCATGAACTCCTTCTGTGAGTTCCACAAAGAGTTTTTTGTCGCCGCACATGTGATTACTTACACCCGTATCGAGATACCATACATCCTGCTGATCACTACCTTTCTCTTGTGCAAGGAGAAGTGTGGAGCTTTCTTATTCATGGCTTGATGTTTCAGCATAGTTGGATAACTCATCTTGAGTCACCAGCTTGCTCCAGCAATCAGATGCATAGTGGCCAAGCTTGTTGCAATTGTAGCATTGGATGTTCTTTGTACTTCCTCATCCACGCATAGAACTACCTCTACCATTTTCTCTTCCACAAAAATTAGTATTTTTCTGCTGGTTTTGGCCATGGCTTTGTTAATTTCCGCGCCCTCTGCCTCTTGCTCGATTATTAGCAAAATGTCCACCATGTTGTGAACTTCCACGTCCACCATTGTTATCATTTAGAGTCAATCTTGACTCCAACGCTTGTTCCATCGGCATGAAACTGGTATTCTTCTGCATTCGTTGCTCATGAACTTGCAACGATCCCATCAACTCCTCAATGGAGAGTTTCTCAATATCTTTTGATTCTTCGATCGCCACAACCACATGCTCAAACTTGGTTGTGAGGGATCGAAGTATCTTTTCAATAACTTGGACATCTTTAATCTTCTCACCATTTCTTTTTAAATTATTGACAGTTACAAGCAAACGGGAAAAATAATAAGAAATATTCTCACCTTCCTTCATGTGAGTCGCTTCGAACTCGGCTCTTAATGTTTGAAGGCGAACCCGCTTCACTCGATCTACACCCTTGAAGATGGTGTCAAGGGTATCACATGCTTGCTTGCTTGATATTGCTTCGACAATCTTTTCAAAGGTGGATTCATCCAACCCTTGACAGAGGAGAAACAAAGCCTTATTGTCTCTCTTCTTTTGATTTTTGAGAGCGGTCTTTTCTTCGTTAGTGAAGGCGGCTTCTTCTTCTATAGTGGGTTCTTCATACCCATCGGTGACGATCTCCCATAATTCTTGCGACCCGAACAATGCCTTCATTTGGATGCACCATTTTTCATAGTTGTCTTTTGACAACTTAGGAACCTGCGGCTGGATTGTGCTAGCCATCTTTTATATTTTAAAAAAAAAAAAAAAGAGGGGGAATGGCTGATTTTTAAAAAAAATGAAGGGAAATGGATGAAATAGAAATCTGAATATTTGAAGTCTAATTTTTCTGAATGATTTTTTTTTCAAAAAAAAAAACATATTTTTTTAACCTGCGGCTACGGCTGCAATCTGATTTTTCAAAAACAGAATTTTTTTCTGAAAACCTGTGGCTGCAATTGATTTTTCAAAATAAAAATTTTTCTGAAAACCTGTGGCTGCAATCTGATTTTTCAAAATAGAAATTTTTTCTGAAAACCTGTGTCTGCGATCTGATATTTCAAAACAGATTATTTTGAAAAAACTGCGTGTGCAATTTAATATTTGAAAACAAAAATCTAAACCTATGGTTCTTCCACGTCATTGCTTGCTGAACCTCCTATTTACAGACTCAAAACAGGTAGAGTAAGACCTCCTTCTCACGGCTGATATGGCCCAAGGATGAGTAGCTCTGATATGGTCCAAGGATCAGAGGCTCTGATACCACTTTGTTGGGTCCGTAACCCAACTTCTTCCTAACATGTAGCTGCAGCCACTTAGAGAAGAACTGAAACTCGAAGAAGAAGAGAGAACTTTTGCTTTATTTCTTATTATATTGAAATCGTATTACAAAGCTGCCTCTTATAGACTTTCTTATTATGTAAAATGACTAATCTATCCCTGTCTAGATACATCCCAGGGGCAGCTAGAGAAAGAAAAAAAAATCCAGAAAAAATCTACTGTTTATCTTCTCCCAATTAATATTCTAAACTTAGAAAAACACTCACAGTTAGCAAAATCTCACAGCTAGCATGCATAGCTAGCTCAAAGGATCCTTATACGGTTTTGGATTTGCGCAAATCCTCCACTGTATCCAACACCGTTTGTACAACTCGGAGTTCGAGGAGCGTAAGTGGCCGATCCTCTTGCAGAAGGAAAAGCGGGGGCATTTTCGACCTTTGGGTAGGTGTCCGTACAGATGGGCTTATTCTTGGAAGGCAAAATGAGGTGAGCTTCGTTTCGGAAATGGGCCAGAAATGGGTCGTACAGTCGGAAATTTCTCCCTACCGAATTCTTGTTTGTGTATATTTTCTTTGATCCTAGCCGTCTATTTATTAATTTATTTATTTTTATTTTATTTTTATTTTTTTAAACAAACGCACACACACCTCACGCACTCGCGCAAGAGTAAGAGTAAGGACCCTATTTATTTATTCTATTGACTTTGAAGATTGGTATGATAAGAATGTCATGAGGTATGGGCTTTTGCGTGAGATAACATAAGACGCAGGTCAACAAAAGCATATAAAAATGTACGGCAAATAGGTATGTGGGGGTGCGTACCTTCCGCAATGTAGCCCAAGCTTTCATTAGATCCAACCCATTCATTAGGTTTGCTGCCTCTCTCTCTCAGGCTGGAATATAGAAATCATGATGATCTAAAACTAGGGTATGCCACACTATAGGAAACATTTGGCATGGAATGCCCACCGTTGGTTGTGCAGGGCCACAGTGCTGTTTATATTTCATCTAGTCCATTTCCTTACCAGGATGAAAGCATTACCTAATAAAAGCGTTATTCCAAAACTCAGGTGGGCCATAACATATGAACTGATTAGTGATTAACAGGTATAATTTCCTATGGGGTGGCCAACCTGGGTGCTGAACTAGGCTAACTTTTGAATCATGAGTAAAATAACGGGTATTGTATCTGATGTAGTGGATGGATTTCATGCACCTAAAGTCATTTCCCTCACGGAAGATTAATCAATCCTTTTAATTTAGCTTGTTGCACGAGCTTTCTTGCAACTGCTATGATATTATTAATGGGGAGTTATTTGATACCCTCGACTCTGTATGATGCTTATACCCAAGTACTTAGAAATTGTATACTTAATTGGCAAGCATTAACCCGAACAAAACTCACCAAAACTAGGGTCCTTACTCTTGCTTGGGTGGTAGACTCGGAGGAGTTTCAACACCCGGTCAAGGGTTCGAGTATCCATAGGCGGTGAAATTCCACTAGTGTGAGTGTGTGGTGGTGTGTGTGCGTGTGTTAAAAATAAAAAATAAAAAAACTCACCAAATTATAATGTATGGATTTTATCCACTCCATCCATCCATTTCAGCGGCTCACTTCAAAGCCTACCCAAAATGAGGCCAGATCTAAGGGTCAAGTTGACCACACCAAAATAAGGGTCTTTGTTGTTACTCCGGTGGTAGACTCTCAGGAGTTTCAACACCTGATTGAGGGTTCGGGTATCCATAGATGGTGAAATCCCACTACCGCGTGAGTGTGTGGTGGTGTGTATGCGTGTGTAAAATAATAATAAAATAAATAAATAAATAAAATCGACCACACCATAGAAGGTAGCATAGATAATAACACCCATAATTGAAACCTTACTAGAAGCCTCGACAATGTTTATTTTCCATCCAACCTGTTCACAAGGTCATATAGACCTAGATGAACAAAAACGGCAAATATCAGCTTAATACAAAACTTCTATTGCTCCCAACAAGTTTTCAATGGTGAGTGTTCAATATCCAATATGAGGTCCACTTGAGCTCTGGATCTACTCATTTTTTTTTAGTTCTAAAAAGATTTAGAAAAATGGATGGACGGTGTGGATAAAACCCCCACATCATGTCGGTCCCCGCTGAACTCTGTATGAACCAACTAGTGGCGGCAGGACACAATCCCCAATTCCTCCTTATACATGTTTCATTGAAAAAAAAAAAAGAAAAAAAAAAAGACAGATAAAAGTATTTCAAGAGAAATACTTTAATACTTTGTCAGTGTGTGATGGACAATACACAGGCGATTAAAAACTACTCGTATTTTGCTTTTAGCGTACAAATAATTTAAGATAAACCGTTCAAGTTATGGCCACCAGCTTGAATTCATGATTACCAAAGTCTTTTACTCTTGTTCAGTTATGGAAGTATTAGATTGCTGGGATATTTATTGAATGGTTAGAAATAAAAACATATCTAATGGTCTTACTTCAAAAAAATAAGTATAACACCACGGATTTTCAGGGGTCATGTAGGAACTTGGCTCTTAAATTCTTAGGTGCTATGGGTGCCCTAATGGGGCTTCAAATTTTAATTACATTTGGATGATCTCATAAACAATGGAGAGTTTAGCAAGGCATGCAACGTAAGTATGTCATAAAGCAGTATCGAGTGCCACTAAATATAAAAGTATTTAACCACAAATCTCAAGTCATCTAAATAGGAAACTAATCCCACCCATACATGATTCAAACCAACTAGAGCCCTGACCCATACCCCGCGGTAGCCCAAACTCATACTAAAAGGATCCGCCGAAAGTATGGAAGTAGGAAAGCTCGTCTTCCTTATCCATGCTCACCCCGCTCAGTTCATCGAGCTCTGCCTCACCTGCATCTTGTAAAGAATCTAATTGATGTTTTAAAACATCGTTTCAAAGTGGGAGTGAGTAGCTAACTCAGTGATTACTATTAGCCTTAAGTTACAACAAGCAGCAATTATATGATGAATTTAATGAAAGGCATGCATTCACAGATCTCTAACTTGTCTTGTTAATGCATATACATATATTATGATATGATGTATACCCTCACAACAACACTCCTTCGAGTGACTTTGTCTAACTATCGAGCATGACCAACACTTCCTCATTGCAACCTCAACTGCCGAGTCATCAAATTCTAGCTAATGCGATGCGTGAATAATGTTAAACGAGTATTTAGTTAATTCTGTTCATCCAGTAGATTAGAAAAACTAGTACACCCCATGTGTCATTGCCTTCAACTGGTTGTGAGGCCAGGACCTCGCGACCCTAGATCCCATCAAGTTCTTCATCCCCGATTCAAGCACACAGGTAGTGCTGAGAGTAGGGATCGCTCGCGGTCACTATGGTGAGGTTCATCACCCCAGCCTAAGCCGACATCTTGGACATAGTGTTCCATTCCACCATGTCCGGCTCTCGAGTCAGTGGATCAGTTTAGATAATTATCAATGGGCTTCAATGGTTGAAGGATGTTCCAGATTCCATATAGGCATGAGCAAACATGGTTAATCATACATAGTTGGTCAGTAAGTGGACTAGACCGTGTGAGTCCAGGCGAATGCGTGATGGACGACATCGAGTACAAATGACCCATGTAGTCCAACTACTGTCGCCCATTCACATCCGCCCAAAACCGTTGGTCTAGCCTCAGGTTAGCCCTACCAACGGGACCACCTTGTCTCACCTCAGTTTCCTGACCAACTTAGGGATTTGATGGTATTCAATAACACTTCAACAAATCAGGATTCATCATCTACACAAGAGATGTTATGCACCTATACATCAAATATAGAATTTCATATTTTTCTATAAATGCAATTACTAACAATTTAACGAAATGAATGTGTATGTGTGTTGTGTGGAGTTAGCGAAGCGAACAAAAGTTATACATCATTCATAGGACAAACATACAATAAAGATTAATACAATCATGTATACCACAAGAAAGGTTATGCTAGGATCGCATATGAGATGAACATGCCACACCAAAATCAAACCCAATCATGTTGAAGAACAAATAAAGCACACTCATCTATTTCATGGAATCTATGGGGCCTATCATGTAGGGTCTTGGCTAGGTTCTCTCTAGATTACTCAAGCACATCATTCTAATATTCATAATCATTAAACTCATAGTAAAATTGGTGTTAAGCCAACTAAGGATAATAGTCCGCACCTTATGATGTTTCGCCCAACTCATGGCGCTCGTAGGGTTAGAGTTTTGAGAAAATCGTTGAAAGACCTAAACAAGCATACAAGCTTATATGAGATTAGGGACCAATAACTAATGAACTCTAGATTATAAGTGAGATTCAACACTTACCCTCAATCATTGTCGAGAGAGCTCCGACGACGGCTCCGGTTACGGTAAGGTGACTAGAGAGAGGATGATAAGGTGGATGTGCACCGACACTTACATCCCAAGCTCTTTCTGTTATCCTTTCTCCTCTTTTTCTTCTCCCTTTCTCCTTTTTTTTTCTCTTGCTCTAGGACAAATTCGTATGGTGATAGGGGGTGCCTAAATGAGGCCCTTTTATAATGCCAGATTTGGTGCAAATGGCCCCAAGGATTGGGTTTTTACTATACTAGCCCTATAGGAGGATTTTTCTAGTCTCTAGGACCCACTATGGGTGTACATATTGATATACACCGTAGGATAGTTAGCCATAATGATGATCTACGTATGGACATGTTCGGCCCTCCATTTGGATGCATCAATTGACAGATATGATTAAAAGTCGGTTCAACAGTCACCGATGGTCAATCAGGGCCGCGGCTATACAGATATGAGCAGAGAAATATCCTTACTCCGCGTGTGAAGTTTGGTCATAAACCGACGGTCCAAAATCCTTAACTTTGCATAAGAGTGGACGACCCAATTCACTTAAGTTTCAGCTTCTTCCTTTAGGGTATTTGCACTTCTCATACACTCTTCCTTTGGCTCAAGTTGAGCGGTTCTAGACAGTACTCAGGTTCGACTCCCGCAGTGGACGTCAAGCCCAGTAAAACGGACATTCTTCTATAGTTTTGGAACTAGTGGCCCACCAACGAGCGGTATAGAGCTTGTTCGGAAAATTTGGGCATTTCTGTAATGAAATAGGTATTGAGATTTCTCGTGAGTAATTATTAGGGTTTAGATTAACTATATCCATAGTGTGGCCTATTTATAACTAGTGAAAGTGGAGATTTGTTCATGGTAACTCTAAACCATCGGTTTTATGCTAAAAGAGTAACGGGGTTGATTTAGTCTATTAGTCCAGATCCGGGCCTTATCTAACTCGGCTTCGGTTAGATCTTTAATTTAGTAATGATTGTCTTGATTAGTTAGCAACAGGTCTATTAGATTTGGGCCCTACATGAGTAAATCATGAGGCTAAAGTTGATATTCAAGTGATTGGGTGGATTCGTTGGCTTTTTATGATTGATTAATGAGACTTGTGTGGTTTTTTACTGTATCACCCGTGTATAAACTAACATTGAGTGTCAATGGTCAGTAAGTGATAATATAAGTTAATTACATAAAAAAAAAATTAAAAAGATTTTTGGAAATCCAAAACAGTGAAAATCCAGGATGTTACAACAAGTGTCCTCAAATCAGAGGTCATGATTGTTTAACTAGCCTGATTTTTATATTGGATCTTAATAACCGTGGGTTCCACGATTTATTAGTTTAATTTAAGTTAATACATGTCATGTGTATAATTTCTAATGCAGCTTAAGTATTAAGGAACTCCTCAAAATACATTCCCCTCTTTTTCCTATTCTTGTTTATGCCTTCTTTGATCCTAGCCGTCTATTTGTTTCTCCTCTTAATTATGAAGATATATATTACAAGCATGTCACGGAGCATGTGCTTTTGCATGAGATTACATAAGACGCAGGTCAACAAATGTATATAAAAATGAACGGCTAGTCTAAGTACAGGTAATCTAGTATAAGTATGGGAGGAGTGTACCTACTGTCATTTAAGTCAAGCTTTCATTAGATCTAACCCATTCATTAGGTACACTGCCTCTCCCTCAGGCTGGAACGTGGAAATTATGATGATCGAAAACTTAAGTAGGCCACACCATAGGAAATAATTGGCATGGAATGCCCCATTGATTTTGTGAAGGGATACAGTTCTATTTATATTTCATCCAATCCATTCATCTAACTTCCCTCATCAGTATGAAAGTATTCCCCGGTGGGCCATAACATATGAAATTAGAGCTTTAGGTATAGCTTCCTATGGGGTGGCCAACCTGGGTGTTGAAGCAAAAGGAGTAAATAAGGGTTTGTATATGATGTAATGGATGGATCTCATCCAAGTCATTTCCCTAGGTTTGTCACCAACATCCTGTAATTTTAGCGTGTTGCATGAATATTCATGCAACTACTATGTTATTATTAATGGGGAGTTGTTTGATACTCTGACTGTATATAGTGCTTAATACGCAGGCACTTAGAAATTGTATACTTTGGCATGCATTAACTCAAACAAAGCCCACCAAATTATGAAAGCTAATCCATCTCACTGACAGAAAAATAATCAGATTCATTAAACAATCCTAACCTGTGATTTGTGGATACTTGTTAGTTAGAATAAAACCATTAGATATATACTTTAATTTTAACTGTCCAATACATGTTGGTGAATCTAATCCGCATTCTTCCCCTTGCCACCTGTAAATTGATGGGGTTTTAGCCTGCGGAATCACATAGATATGGATCTAGCATAGCAATCCAAGAGCCCCAAGCAATCACAAGAAACACAGAGATTTAACGTGGAAAACCCTTGTGGGAAAAAATTACGACACAAAGCGATAGAAAATTCCACTATGAAAACTCAGATTACAAAGATAAAGGATTTACCTGGCTTGAGCGATCCTTAAACCTCACCTTTTCTCCACCCCTTGAAACCCTAGAGCTCCTTTAGAAACCCTAGAACCCTTTTAGAAATACTTAGACCTCTTAGAATACCTCATAGTCTCGTATCCACCCCTATTTATAAACTTATAAACAAATGGAAATGAAACACGAAACAAAATTCATAGAATCTGTGTTTCCACAAATGAATCTGCGTAAACCTTTGATGACATCGAACTAGCTTTGATGTCATCGAAAAATAATAAAAACAGTCTAGTGAGCAGGGGTGAAAATCCCAAAAAAACTTGATGCCATTGACCAACTTCGATGACATCGAACTGGCTTCGATGTCATCGAACCATATAACCAGATTCGAAGACATCTGTTTACAACAATCTCTACCATGTCTTCAATCTTCAAACGTAGCTCCTTGTCCTCTTATCTTATCTCTGTCTTTCATCATAGCTTCATCAATATTTCTTGTGCACATTCCGTCCTTCTTTTATGCCATCACCAAGCCCAGAGAAATTGCACATAACTTGAACTACTCTGAAGGAACGATCTTGGTGAGCATGTCTGCCGGTTCTGAATCCACATACCCAACCACTTTTGCTCATGTCTTTTCAAAAAATAAGACGTAGTCTTTTGTACCTCAAATGTATTAAAGTAACCATTTCACCGCCATCCAATGTTTCTTATCGGGGTATTTACTCACAACACCGATAGCCTGTGAAATAACCGGTCTAATACAGACCATGGTATGTACTATCAATCGCATTGGAATAACGCCCATTAGACATATCTTATTTTTTCTCATATGTTTTGGGACATGTTTTGAGGAAAGCCTTGAATTGAGTTACATAGGGAACGATCACCGGCTTTGTCTAGTCCATCACATCCTTAATCAATACCTACACAAGGTATTCTGTTTGAGATAACCAAAGTCTGCTCCTCTTCCAGTTTTTATGAAATCACCGCCGAAAACTTTCTTTGCACCCCCCTCCCTCGGATCCTTCATCTGAATGTCTTACTTAACTAAGTCTTTAGTACGTTGATTTCAGACATATCATGATTGACGATCTATATGTAATTAACATACAATACCTAACTCACCATGAAAGAATCAAATTTTATACCACTGCCTAAGCGACAAGTCATACAACGACCTCCTGTAAACATTTTTCTCAGCCCTTTTAAACTTCGAACCGTTCTGGTTGCTTTATGTAGATATACTCTTCCAAGTTCCCTTGTAGAAGTTCAGACTACACATCCATCCGTTTCAACTTGAAATCGTATTAAACAACCAGTGCTAATACGAATCTAATAGACACCTGCTATATCGTAGGCGCGAATATCTTTGAGAAGCTGATCCATAATTTTTTTACATGACCCTTCACTACCAACATCGTTTTGTATCTATGTTATATCCCCTTGAAGATCTACCTGTATCTAATCAATTTTCAACCCAATAGAAGCTCCATCAACTCTCATACGTCGATCTGGTACAATGAGTCCATCACATCGCCCATAGTCACCTTCCACTTCTCAGCACCAGGCTCACCTAGAGCCATCTGAATAGCAAACAGATCCCCTGCGATATTAGAGTCGTCCATGTACCTTGCCGATCACCTGTGATTATGCGGTGTGATTCTTCTCACAGGTGCTTACTCCACCTACTCTGTATCTCTATCCGCGCGTCGCATCCTTCCTTCCCTGCCTACTCATGTGGTCATGCCCAACATGCCACACACGTACAACGGTGGAATCCGCTACAGCCACTGCAGCTCCACCTTTTAAAGTACTCCCGATTAACCTGTAAACATTATCGAGTCATTGCACTTTCATGATCACCCGTGCTCCCTTAGATACTTTAAGGACACCATCAATGCTTGTGAACCCACACCCTATAGCCTCGAGTGCACCGAGAGAAATCAGGCTCTTCTTCATGTCAGGAACATGCCTCACCCCAGTCAGGGTACACTCTGTCCCATCAAACATCTTGACATGCACCATACCAACAACCATAACATTACAGGCACTATCATTGCCCATAAATACCTGTCCACCATTGCACTCCATGTAGCTTGTGAACCAACTCTGATGAGGATTCATATGAAAAGATGCCTCTGTGTCTAGAATCTACTGGCCCTTACGATCATCGTATGGGCGTTTGATCGTAGACACAGACAAGATATCTCCATCACATCCACTCGATCCATCTGACATGGCAGCGTTGGCCTCCCTGTGCGAAGCTTCAGATTCTTCTCTCTTAGATTTAGGATTTGTGCAATCATTCTTTACATGTCTTCCCATCCTACAATTTCAATATTTTAACTTACCTTTGTCTTTGCCCATGGACCTAGTTCTTAACCCTGAAGATCTTGTACCTTGCTCAAAATTCTTGTCCCTCGTAATCAGTGCATCAGAAGATGCCTCCATATCGCTATTACACTTTCTCATGGCCTTCCCTTGAAGAGCTGAGATAACGGTGTCGACACTCAGGGTTTTATTTACGGTACACATTGTGTCCTTGAATGACTTATACAATGCCGGAAGAGAATTCAACAAGATGCATGCATGTTTCTTATCCTTGATCACTTCCTCCATATCTAGCAATTTGCAAACCAATCTATTAAAGTTGCTTATGTGGGACTCCGGATCTTCACCCTCTGTTTTCTTGAAGGTATACCACTGTGACTTTAAGTATAGGCAATTTTCAGAGGATTTTTTCACATAGACATCCTCTAACTTCGCCCACAACTTAGCCACAGTTTTCTCCCTCATGTCATTGTAGAGAACATCATCCGTGAGACATAAACGGATGAAGGCTAAAGCATTAATATCAAGGGTTTCCCATTCTTCATCCTTCATAGTCGGTTTCCACTCCTTAAGAGCTTTAACTTCGCCTTACTTGATTAATAAACTAATCATCTTAATCTTCTATAACTCAAAATTATTTTTACCTAAGTACTTCTTAATATCAAACTTGGTGTTTTCCATTATTACTAATCCTGCAAATTCAGATTTGTGCCCCAACGATTGTTTTGATACCACTTGTTGGGGTTGGATCTAGGATAACAATCACAAGAAACACAGAGATTTAACGTGGAAAACCCTTGCGGGAAAAATCATGGCACAAAGTAACAGAAAATTCCACTATAAAAACTCATATTACAAAGATAGAAGACTTACCCGGCTTGAGCAATCCTCAAACCTCACCTTTTCTCCACCCCTTAAAACCCTAAAGACCCTTTAAAAATCCTAAGACCCTTTTAAAAATACTTAAACCTCTTAGAATACCTCCCAGTTCCGTATCCACCCCTATTTATATACTTAGAAACAAATGAAAATGAAATAGGAAACAAAATTCGCAGAATCTGCGTTTCCGCAAACGAATCCGTGAAAACCTTCGATGACATCGAACTAGCTTCGATGTCATCGAAAAATGACAAAAACAGTTCAAAAAGCACGGGTGCAAATTCTGAAAAAACTCGATACCACCGACCGGCTTCGATGACATCGAAGTTGGTTCGATGTCATTAAACCATGTAACCAGATTTGAAGACATCTGTTTACAACATAAATAACATGAGATGGGTTGAGAAGTGGATCCAAGCCATCCAACTAGTGTTGATACCATTTATTAGCGTTAGTTAGAATCACATCAAATAGATGATCCTAATAAGTGTTGTTGATGTAAAGCAGGCCATGCATTGATCTATTCTTGGCACAAGTAGATTGAAAGAAGCCCGAATAAAAGTGGACATAGTCCATCACATTAGGGCTCAGTCCTATATGGGGTATAACATAGCTAGGCATTAGGTGCGTCAGTTCAAAGAAATTCATTTCAGGTAAGGGAAAATTATTATTCGAAGTGGAAATAGTAAATTGGCTGTAGTTTTTGATCTGGTATCATTATGGAATGAGCGACCTATGAATCTTCACTATAATAGGTTATTCAGGTAAACCAACCTCATAGTGAGCCACGCCTATCCGTTTTGCGAGAAAATGTTTTATTCAAATTTAAAATCACAATTTAAAAAAACTTGTTGTCTTTTTTAATAAGTTTTAATTTGCACCTATTTCTTTTATTTTAGAGTTCTAGTATATACAATTTTTTAGGAATTGCTTCCGCTAGTACCATGAAATATCCAGCAAGATTAAATTAGAATTTTCTATTCCTAGTAAATTTTATTATTCCGGATAAATTCTCATTTAATTGAATCAGAACTCCTAATTAGGATTTTTAATTTTTATTTATAAGTGATGTAATCTAAAAATCAGGGTATTATTGAATAATAAAATTTTGAATTTATCCTTTTATCCCGTGGATTCAAAAATAACCTCATAATTCGAGGTTACCTCATGACTTGAATCTTCCTCCTCATCACCGTTCATTTCAAGGCCACCATTCTTAAAAATTAAATCATTGTTTTTTTTTTTTTTAATGATATTCAACTGCGTATTATCTTTGAATAGGATTAAATGCATAGACATCTGGATGCATCGCCTCACCCACCGCATGTTACATGTTAGGAGATCGGACACCAGTTTTTTATCCAACGCGCTGAAGCCAAAACGTACCCTCTTGCACGTTGTAAGCAAAAATACAAGCCCATGCTTAGTCAAGACGTGCAAATGGTCAAGTCTAACTGCGTCATATATACGAAGCTTTAAAAAAAATAAATAAATAAAAACTGCAAGAGGAATACTAATTTGATACTCTAGCAGAGCGTGATGGATGATACACATGCGGTAGAAAGTACTCAAAATTTGCTTATATGGCATACAAATAATTAAGATAAACCGTCCAAATTACTGGCAGTATCTTAGATCGATGTATGATTAACCAAAAAAGTTTACCGTTATTCAGTTATGAAAGTATTAGATTGGTGGGACATTTATTGAATTATGATTAGAAATAAAAACTTATCTAATGGCCTTACTTCAAAAAAAAAAAAAAAAAAAAGTGTCCATGAATTAGAGGCTATGATTGTTTAACTAGCTTGATTTTTATATTAGAACTGAACGACTGTGGGTTCCACAATTTACTTAGTTTAATTTTGGTTAATATATACTACAGATACCATTTCTAATGCAGCTCGAGTATCAATAACTACCCAAATGCAATCACCCCTTTTTAATTCTTGTTCATACCTTCCTTGATTCTAGCCGTCCATTTGTTTCTTCTTTTGACTACGAAGATTTGTATTTCAAGCATGTCATGAAGTATGGGCTGTTGCATAAGATTTCTTAAGACGCAAGTCAAAAAAGGCATATAAAAATGAACGGCTAGCCTGACTACTTACCTACCGCTATGTTGCTCAAGCATTCATTAGATCCAACCCGTTCATTGGGTACGCTGCCTCTCCCTCAGGCTAGAATATGGATATCATGACTATCTAGAACTCAGGTAGGCCACACCATAGAAAACAGTTGGCAGCGAATGCCCACCATTGGTTTTGTACAGGGCTCCAGAGTTGTTCATATTTCATCCAATCCATTCATCTGAACCTCGTTAACCATGATGAAAGCATTTCCCAATAAACTCAGGTGGGCCATAGCATATGAATTTAAGAGGTTCTGGGTATAATTTTCTATGGGTGGCAAACCTGATTGTTGAACTAGCCGGCCTTTCGAGTCAAGGGTATACAAGGGGCGTCCCATCTAATGTACTGGATGGATCTCATGGAAGTAAAGTCATTTCCCTACAGAAGGTTTATCACTAGCATCATGTAAATTTAGCATGTTGTATGAACTTTCATGCAACTGCCTTATTATTATTAATGGGGCCGGGAGTACTTATTTGATACTCTTGACTGTTTATGAAGCTTGATACTCAAGCACTTAAAAACTGTATACTTGGCATGTATTAACTCAAACAAAATTCACTAAATTGTGAGGCCTATCCCATCTCACTCACGTTAACAAAATTAGATTCATTAATTGAGGGCCTGTTTGAATTTGTGGAAATAAAAAACAGAAATAATTTCAGTTTCGGTTATTTGTTTTCACAAAAAAGTAGATGTTTAGGGGGTGTTTGATTTAAAAATTACCATAATAAAAAGTGTCATCGAGTAAAAAAATTTGTATTCATTACACTTTTTATAACATTATTACAAAAATCTTAAATCCAAACAACAACATATTATGTTTTAATAATAATTTGATATTGAAATAATGTAAAAATATCATTATTATAAATTTATAGCCGATAAATCAAACACAAAAATCGGCAATCATATATAGATGTTGTCAAAACACATGTAAATTAATTTATAATTATTGAAAGGACACATATAAATTAATTTATAATTATTGTATATTTCCCTTCACATTAACATATAGCAATTAGCGAAACATACAGGCCCTAAACAAATCTACCCTATGATCTTTAGATGCTTGCTGTTTGAATAGAACCATTAGATATTTCTTCAATTTTAACTATCCAATAAATGTAGCCCACTCTCATGGTCACCTATTCAAATAAGTGTTAACTCTTGATGCTTCTAAACTGGGAAGGGCGGTTTCATTTGAATTACTTGTATGCACATGCAATTTATTTATACTTCAAAGGTCCTGATAATCATCCATCACAGTATCAAAGTCATTCTCATCATTAATATAATATTTTTTAAAGTTCTTGATAAATAATGATTTGACATACATGACAAGGACTCATGGATAACCTTTATTATTCATCATTCTAAGCTGCAACAGTGCAACCATGTATTGTCAATGCCAAGCTGTACACAACCAATTCTCCCATTTCAAGTTAGATAGCTCATTAAGTGGCTCCTCTTCATTTCTTAGTTCAGGTACACATATATGGAATGCTAACTTCCCATGCCTGGAATGACCCATCATGATTCAGACTGTCCATTTGATGTAGACAGTGTTGCGAACAGTTACATGGCCAAGGTGGATCAGAAAAGGCCCGGTCAACGACAGAAGTGATCCAGACCGTCGGACCCTAAATCAAGCGTATCTCGCAATCCGGAATGAGTTATCGGACATAAAATATATGATTTTGGAGTAGAATGAGCTACTTTAGCCAACCAACCCCACTACGCCGGATTACGCAAGTCAGGTCTACGACATACTGCCAGATTGATGGTCGTTTCCCTATTTTAATTCGGTTTTTACTATAAATAGTAAGTTTTAGTTTGATTATAACTCTTCATCCGTTGGGCTTTAGGAGTTGCACCTAACGCGAAATGAGCTTAGAAAAATTAAGAGAATAGCTTGGTGAAGCCAAATAGGACACATACTATTTTTGGCAGAAAACCTTGTGCACTAGTAGACATCACGACTATCTATAAATAGTAAGTTTACTATTTACAGTAAGTCACGAATTCTAGGAGTTTTAGTCGTAGTTTGATTATGATTTCTCTCTCATTGCTTGGTATCCCTATTTAAAGGGCTGTGAACTCGTTTTTATTCATTCATCAATCAATTTCGAATTTATTAGAATTTATTTCTATTTTTCTTGCTTTCTTTTCTCGTGGATTCAAGAAGTCTCTGTGAGGAGTCCAGAGAAGTTCCGTAGATTCAGAATATTTATCCTCTTGAGGAAGGCGGTGCTCAACCTCACGTCCTTCCATGCGTCAGTTTCCATCGATTCGAGGAAAAATCTCGCTTTGATACCAAACTGATTTAGGGAAGGATGTGAGGTTGAGCACCATCTTCCTCAAGAGGATAACTATTCCGAATCCACGGAACTTCTCTTGACTCCTCACAGAGACTTCTCGAATCCACGAGAAAATAAAGCAAGAAAAATAAAAATAAATTCGAAATTGATTGATAAATGAATAAAAACGAGTTCACAACCCTTTAAATAAGGATACCAAGCAATGGGAGAGAAATCAAAATCAAACTATGACTAAAACTCCTAGAATTCGTGACTTACTATAAATAATAAACTTACTATTTATAGACGGTCGTGATGTCTACTAGTGCGCAAGGTTTTAGGCCAAAAATAGTAAGTGTCCTATTTGGCTGCACCAAGCTACTCTCTTAATTTTTCTAAGCTCTTTTCACATTGGGTACAACTCCTAAAGCCTAACGGATGAAGAGTTATAATCAAACTAAAACTTACTATTTATAGTAAAAACGGAATTAAAATAGGGAAATGACCATCGATCTGGCGGTATTTCGCAAATCCTGCTTGCATAACTTGGCATAGCGGAGTTGGTTGGCTAAAGTAGCTCATTGTACCCCAAAATCGTATATTTTACGTCCAATAAATCATTCCAGATTGCGAGATACGCCTGATTTAAGGTCCGACGATCTGGATCACTTCTGTTTTCGACCGGGCCTTTTCTGATCCATCTTGGCTATGTAACTGCCCGTGACCCTCTCTACATCACCATTCCACTTAGTAATACTTTTGGGACAAAATTACGCCGATTGGATGCTTTCTACTTACTAATGTGGCCGATATTTCTACAATTGTCTGTTCTTTATGCACTGTGTGGTTCGTATTGTTGACATTATAAAACCAAATACTTCTTCGGGATCATAAGCAATCCATGGTGGGACCTATTGAATTAACGCTTTAAGATGATGATTGGGCCCTATTTTTTATTTTTTTATTTTTGGCTCAATCTTGCTTCCTATTTTCGTAATTAGATTGGTGTGACTTTCGCACCATCGTTTGCCCCTATGATATGTTTGAATGAATAGTACGAATTAACCCATGTCATTTAAAAGTTTTGGGAATATTACTAACATCCCGTGAAGGTGGGGACATTAGCATTTCCCATGGCATGTAATTTTCAATACCGCCACATTGCCGAAAGTAAAACTACATTCAAACCCATGACTTGAATCTCGAGCTAGTGGCGCACCATTGCCTCTATATTTGCACCTCGTTACACTAAAGAGAGAATGAATTGGCACACACCATACATTGTTGGATTTATTCTTACTTTATTCTCATATATCTTTGGTCATTGAGGGTGATGATTAGTACTAAGTACTACTTATTATGTGATGAGATTGCATGTACAACATCTAAGATCTATAATAATAATTATGAGTCTATTTGGTCATTGAGGGTGATGATTAGTACTACTTAGTACTACTTATTAAGTGATGAGATTTAATCTCATATATCTTTGGTCATTGTGGTTTTTTTATTTTCTCTCCAAGTGTTTTTATGCATGATAACTTTTAAAGAAAATGTTACTTTCTCTCATTTTATTTTATCTTCTAATTAAGCTTGACGATAGCTTAATAAACTTAGCCTGAAAAGCCTTATCTCATTTGAGTGCATGAGGAAGATAAAATGAAAGTATATAAGAGACATTTGTGGTCATTGGTGGATGACCCATTTAAGTGTTATGGATTTGGAGGTTGGTTGAAAACGCCGTCCATCCGTTTTTTAGCTCATTTTAGTACATGATCCCAAAAATTAAGAAGATCCAAATCTCAAGTGGACTACACCATAGGAAACAGTGGTGATTGAACTCCCACCATTAAAAACTTCCTAAGGTACATCGTAATGTTTATTTGTGACCCAACAGGTTGATAAGGTTAACTAGAGCTTTGATGGAGGGAAAATATAAATCTCGGCTTGATCCAATACTTTTGTGGCCCGTAAAAAAATTTTAATGGTCATTCACTACTGTTTCTAGTGGTGTGGTCCACCTTAAATCTGGATCTAATTAATTGTTTGGATAAATTTCTATAATGAGCTGTAAAAACAGATGAATGGGGTGGATATGCAACGTATCCATCAAGATGGCCCCACGCAGTAAGGGTAACACTAACTAAGCGGCTCCCATGAATAACGGCCTCAAGATTGGGAAGCGGTTTGCATCCCTCCGCCAGGCATGGCTCTGTGGGGGGCCATCGTGATGTATGGGTTTTATCTACACCGTCCATCCATTTTCTAGATCATTTTAGGATGATAGTTTAAAAATGAGGCAGATTCAAGGCTCAAGTGGACCACACAGTAGGGGATTGAATTCCCACCATTAAAAACTTCTTGTGAGCGGCAAAAGTCTTGGATCAAGCCAATATTTGTGTCTTCCCTTCATCCAGTTCCATACGACCTTATAAACAGGTTGGATGGCAAATAAACATCATTTTGAACCTTAAGAAGGTTTCAATGGTGAATTTCATTATAGTCATTGTTTCCTATGGTGTGGTCAGCTTAAGCATTTGACCTGTCTAATTTTTAGACTCATATCTTAAAATGATCTAAAAAAAGATGGACGGTATAGATAAAACCCATACATTATGGTGGGCCCCACAGGGCCCCTGCCTAAACGCATTAAGCACTTAATTTCATGACATTGTGATGGGGAGTACTGTCCTGTAGTTGAATCTTATACAGCCGTACAATCTCTGTCATCTAGCCCTGGGCCGGGTCTGGGTCACTGGGTTTGGACCTTAGTTGAATGGCCTGAGTAATTTTTGGGTTGGGCTTTGGTTCATGTCACTTTTGTCAGCTCAGCCCATCATAATATGTATTACATCCTACAAATGTGCCATTCCAATCATCGCTTAGGGAACCATGCCTCTTGACGTAGATTGTTTGTTTTATTCCTCTAAAATGATTATTTATTTGTTAATGTGTGGCCCACTTGATCAATGGATAGATTAGAGATGTTCAAGTGGGAAATAGTGGTTTTATCAATTTTATAGGCCCCGCCAGGTCAGGTTGGGCCTGAACCCAACCATTGGGCTTTCTTGGCCCTGCTATGCTAGGCCCATGTGGGATCTGGGCTGGGCGTTTGGTCTTAAAACGGGCTGTGCTGTGCCCAAACCCAGCCCAGTGACACCCATAAAAGCAAGCCCAGGCAGGCCCTTTGCCAGGCCTGTTTATCATCACAACTGCTAATAGCTTGATTTGTTGTTATGAATGTGTTTAGAACTCCAATCCAACGGTCTAGATTGGAGCTAAGTAATTCAAGCTTTGGTTTGGATTTAGGCCTGCATGCTGGCTCTGATCATTTTGATAGCCCCTACTTATGGTGCACAAGGAAATTAAAACCCATTTGGCCATCATGGCTGTTAATCTGGTGGGCCAATGTATCAAGTGGGACACACCATAAAAATCTAAATGCCAGATGGGCCACACATACAAGAGGACATTATATGGTAAAAATAAAATTTAAAATTTAAAGAGAGAGAGAGAGAGAGAGAGAGAGAGAGAGAGAGAGAGAGAGATTTTCTCAACCCTCCGTTAATTTGATACAGTTTGATACATGTCTGGCCTACCTGAAAGTTATATGCTCTAGCTTTTAGCAAGATAATCTGACCTGGGTCCCACCTGAATCATGATTCGAACGTCCAACTCACATTGAAGGTTGGCACGTGTGTCCACAATGGAAAAGTGAGTGTGGGGCCATCAAACCCGAATTCCTTGAATGGTTTGTCTGATCATGTAGAGGATTCACATAAGGTAAATAACCATACTAAATGCACTCACCTTACAATAGGTACCCTGATGAACACATGCCAACGTGGCTAGTACATGAGGGATGCAATTGAGTACTGGTTCACCTTAACTGAGTTGTCCTGATGTGGCAGGATTTGATTGGAGAGCAGGATGACCAGGTGGGCGTTTGGTGCAGAGTATTAGGCGGGATTAGGTGGGATAGAATTGCATTTCGTCCATGCAATTCCATCCAACTTAGAGAGGATGGGAATGGCTAGGATTAGGTAGTATGGAATTGTATTTAGTCTCATGGAATTGCATTTGGTCCTATGCAGGATTTTCATGGATTTGAAATCCACTACACATGTGGGCCATACATTGATGCATGTTGTCCATCCATATACACCGTTTACACATGACATTCTGATTATATGCGTACAAGTGAATAACATCCGTCGTGAATTTGGTCCATTAATTACAATTTCATGATCTATACCAAACATGATTTTGCTTAATCTTGTGTTTTCCCCTAGCAAAAACATGGGATTGGTTGGCCCCAATACCATGGGATTTCTAGACATACAATCATTGTACAATAATGATGTTAATCCCATTTTGCTATGGGATTGGTTGGCTACAATGCCATGGTATTTCTAAACATGCAAGCATTGTGCAATAATGATATTAATCCCATCTAATACAATTCAATACCATTGATGATATGTTGTATATCCACCTGGTCCGTTCATTTCTCCAGCCCATTTTCGGATGTAAGTCAAAAAATTAAGTACATCCAAATCTCAGGTGGACCACAAAATAGAAAAGTGATAATTGAGTGCCTCACCATTAAAACTTCCAAAGGAACTATGGTAAGGTTTTCCTAATGTTTATTTGCCGTCCAACCAGTTAATAATGTCAAAAAGGCCTGGTGTGGCTCACAAAAAGTTTTCAATGATCATTCATCATTGTTACTAATGGTATGGTCCACCTGAGATTTGGGTCTTCTTTAGGTTTAAGATCGCATCCTAAAATGAAAGGAAAAGGTACATGGACAGCATGGATATACATCAAATACATTAAGGTAAGCCCCGCACGGTTGGGTGTGGATTAGCTACCCAAGTGATGTCACCAAGTTCTGTGGGCCCCCACCTTGACGTATGTGTGGTATCTACACCGTCCATCCATTTGGAGAGATCCTTTAGGGTATGAGCCAAAGAATGAGGCAGATCCAAAGCTCGAGTGGACCCGACCACTTAAAATAGTGGGAAGAGTGAGGCACATCCTTGAAACCTTCCAAAGCTCCACCATGATATTTATTTGAGATCCAGTCGATTCATAAGTTAACACAGACTTGAAAAACGGAAAACACAAATATCATCTTGATCCAAAACCCCTTAAAATGATCTCTCGGTATGAATGAATGGTATGAATATAACACATACGATATGGTGGGGCTCACCAAACTTAGTGAAGTCACTTCACTAGTGGTCTTGCTGCTCATGTCATACCTAATCTGCGTCCCACGGAATAACACCCACTTCCTGGTAAGATCCTCTTTGCCCGGACGCGGATTAGCTATCACATATTGGCTAGCAAGGCTGTTATTGAAGTGATGTCACCAAGTTCGGTGGCCCAACCATGATGTATGTGTTGTATCAACACTCTCCATCCATTTGAAAAGATCATTTTAGGGCATGACTCAAAGAATGAGGCAGATAAAAAGCTTTAGTGGACCATTAAAGAAAACAGTGGAAAGAGTGACATCTAATGTTGAAATCTTCCTAAGGTCTACCCGTGATGTCTATTTGAGGTCTAACCATTTCATAAGTTAAAAAATACATTAAAAAAGGGAAAACAAAAATATCAGCTTTATCAAAAACTTCATGGCCCTCAGAATTTTTTAATGGTGGGTGTCACTCATTACACCGTTTTCTTTGGTGAGGTCCATTGAAGCTTTGAATCTAACTCGTTCTTTTTATCATGTCTTAAAATGCTCTCTCCAAGTGAATTAATCGGTGTGATACAAAACATACATCACGGTGAGACCCACGTATCTTAGTAACGTAACTTCAGTAGCCAGTTTGGCTACTCAAAACTGTCAGTAGCTAATCCGCGTCCTCGCCTGCATGTCCCCTCAGAGGCCTGCATGTCCTTAATTGCATGGCTATGACTATCCAACCATGATTGGGTGGCGGATTAGCTACTGACGACTTTAGTAACTACGTGGATACTGAAGTGACATCATCAAATTTTGTGGGCCATCATGATGTATGCGTTGTATCCACACAGTTTATCCATTCGGAGAGAACATTTTAAGGCATGATACAAAGAACGAAGTGAATCCACGTTAACCCCACCACATAAAACAGTGGAGATTGAACGCCAACCAGTAAAAACTTTTAAAGGCCATAGAAGTTTTCGATCAAGGCCTTATTTGTGTTTTTCCTTAGTTAATATTTACGTGAACTCAATGAACAGTTTAGATCTCAAATAACCATCACGATGAGCTGTAGAAAGGCTTTAACGGTGGGTGTCACTCTCTCCACTGTTTTCTCTAATGGGTCCGCTCGATCTTTTGATCTGTTTCATTTTTGGACTCGTGCCCTAATATAATCTCTCCAAATGGATGGACGTTATGGATACAACATATATATCATGGTGGGGCCCACAGAACTAGGTGACGTCACTAGTTAGCTAATAGCAACTGAAGCCATCAGTAGCTAATCCGCAACCCCATGATTGTGTCTGACTCATGTCCACTTCACATCGGATTCCTCCCATTCAACGGTCTTTGTTGATTGATACAGAAATGATAGGCTTAATATTTTTCCCCTGTAAGTTTATTTCTCTTTTTTATGTAGAGCGGGTCGCGGACAGTTTCATGGCTAAGATGGATCAGAAAAGGCCCGGTCGACGACAGCAGTGATCCGGACCGTCGGACCTTAGATCAAGCGTATCTTACAATCCGGAATGAGTTAGCTGACGTAAAATATATGATTTTGGGGTAGAACGAGCTACTTTAGCCAACCAACCCCGCTATGCTGGGTTGCGACGCCCGGAATTGCGAAAAACCCCTGAATCAATGGTTGTTTCCCTGCTTTAATTTCATTTTTACTATAAATAGTAAGTTTTAGTTTGATTATAACTCTTCATCCGTCGGGCTTTAGGAGTTGCGCCCAACGTGAAAAGAGCTTAGAATAATTAGGAGAACGGTTTGGTGAAGCCAAATAGGACACTTACTATTTTTGGCCGAAAACCTTGCGCACTAGTAGACATCACGACCGTCTATAAATAGTAAGTTTACTATTTATAGTAAGTCGCGGATTCTAGGAGTTGTAGTTGTAGTTTGATTCTGATTTCTTTTTCATTGCTTGGTACCCCTATTTAAAGGGTTGTGAACTCGTTTTTATTGATCAATTAATCAGTTTCGAATTTTATTAGAATTTATTTCTATTTTCTGCTTTCTTTCCTCGTGGATTCAAGAAGTCTCTGTGAGGAGTCCAGAGAAGCTCCGTGGATTCGAAGTATCTATCCTCATCACATTCATCCCTGTGTCACTTTTCATATGTGGCCCACCCGAGGAATGGACCAGATGGATTCTTAAGATGATCAGGAACATTCACCTTGGATTCAGAACACGTGTTATGAAAACATTTTTGGCCTATTCATTTTTTTCAAAGGACATAAGAAAGGTTTAAACTAGATTAAAGGACAGCTAATTTATCAAGTGTGGCTGCGAAACCCTACTTGGCATTTGGCACTAACGGCCATCCACACCACCCACATTGTGGGGCGCACTATATATGGAGGATATCTTTAAAATCACACTAATCAAGTGATCTTAACCATCCAATTGATGACTATCAAATTGATACTTTCAAGTAAAGAATTGAGTGGTCCAAATTCCAAGGAAAAAATCAAATAGTAAATATCATACTCTCAAAGTGGTGTTTGTTTTAAAAAAAAAATTGGACTGCTACCACTGCTCATATTAATCACAGGAAATTACAATCCGTTCGGGTGTGGCTGAAAAAAAAGGACACAGCCCACACCTATCATATGAGAAGATAAAACCGAAAGAAAACTGAAAAAAACAGAGACAGGGGAGTCGAGAAAGAAAACTGCCCACACCACCCCAAAACCAAAAGCTGGAAAATGACCCGGTTAGGCGGTCGATTTGAACACGCCAAGCCTAACCCTATCCAAAAAGATCATGCCACGGACCGCAGAAGGAAGGGAACGGAGATGCAAATGGATCACAGATTTTTTAAGGCGGCTTCCTTCCCGCGCCAAACCATCCGCCGGGCCATTACCTTCTCTTAGAATGTGTGCAAACACAAAGCTTCCCAGCTGGCATAAGCGATTGATTCTATTCAGCCATGGTTGCCACTTCCAATGGGCCTTGGCGAGGTTTGAGAGCCATTATCAATCCACAATTAGGTTAGCTATTTGGATGGTCTTGATTGGTCTACAACATTCCATGTACGTCATTGAAGAATTGCCACCATTTTTTTAAAATATGTGATGATTTCACAATATTCAAGTTATATTAGTAACCAGATATAAAACCACCTTAAATTCAAATCCTACCATTGTTTTAAAACCCAGACCAGAATGAATGGTCAGATTAACTTGGGTTGGTAGTTTAACTAATCTAATTACAACGTCGCATTGATGAACTGGTTGGATCGACAGTCAAACCGATTTGGCCTGCATCACCAACAAAAACCACGTTTGGCCTCACTATCTATCATCTAATCAATATTGAATAGATTATCGTAGCTTCTTATAATGTCCTAATTAATATGTTTTATAAAGACAAAAACTTCAATATCTTGTTGAACTAATGCCAACCCAGGCCTATTATAATTTATAAGCCCTAAAAAATTCAGACTAAAAGACACTTGGTGCCACCTGTCACCAGTTCAAGGAAGCTCGCCTAACCTAACTACCAAAGCGAGGAGATGAACGAAGCAACATGGAGAGAGTGATTAAGGAGATAAGGCGAGGGAAATTAATTAAGAGGGTCAAGCTAGCTCATAAGGTAGTTAGGAAAGGTACTTGACCATATTAAGAAGGGGTCAAAACATTACCACCAATGGACGCATAGAAATGGTCACTTTAGAATCCATTCTCATGGGAACTTTGTGAGAACTTTAAATACGTGCTATGGGCATAAAATTAGTGGTATGGGCATAAAATTAGGATTGTCCACTAGATGAGTCACTGCATAAATGCTCTGAGTTAACTTTTTGACGTGATCAAAAATTAATCTACTAGGCCATGGTAAAGTAAAAACCCTAAGGCCCTTGATTTGCCTCTCACTTTACTATTACTCACTAGATTTTAGGATCAAGCTAAGGTAGCCCTAAGAGTTTCATGAGGTGACTCATCTAGTGGACTGTCCGGATTTTGTGCCCACACAATGTCAAAAATTTTCATAAAGTTCTTGTAAGAACCTGTTCTCACGCCACAAGGTTTGAAAGCATTTTTTTAAATGCACGATGTTTAAGTGAAATTCACCTCAATTATCACTTGTGTCACCCCATTTGAATCATAGTGCCCAAAAAATCAGACCGGTGAGCCAGCAAAGGAAAACGATTAGGAGAGGAACATCCCCTTTGATTCTTACATGGCCCATTGAGATTTTTACAAGAAATCTACTCCAACCACTAGATGAGACATTACATATTATATCTAGGGCTAAAAAATTAGGCTGAAATGTGATTCAGGTGGGCCAAACCAAAGGAAACAATTAGACACCCTTGATTTTTTTCGGGGTTCAAACTTATGATTATATAAAATCCAATCTAACCATTACATTCAACACTAAAATTTATGTCCATGGCACAAAACTAAGCCCTATTACTCTTGCTCGGGTGGTAGGCTCTCAGGAGTTTCAACTCCCAGTCAAGGGTTCGAGTACCCATAGGTGGTGAAATTCCACCAGTGTGAGTGTGTGGGGTGTGTGTACGTGTGTAAAAAAAAAAAAAAAAAGTAGGCTAGACTAAAGAAAATGGCTTGGAGTGTAGGCGTACCCTTTCACAATGTTTCCTCTCATGTAACCCACCTGAATCACTAATAGGGCTGATTTTTTTACCCTAAGCCTAGTGCAGGGTGAAGCATCGATCTGATATATAGAGTGGAGTTCACGTACATATCATGGTGGGGTCGTGTAGTGCATCGTACAAGACTGGTAGGCAATAAGAGTCCCTGCGCAACAGACCTTACTTGCAGTCTTAAAAAGAAGAGAAGCTAAACTAGGCTATAAATTTATTTCCCCTTGATCCTCATCTTGGTTTTTATCAATTTCTACAGGCTGAGAGTCTGCAACATGGACCTGATGAGGTCCGCCTCATTAAGCAAATCCAGGTCAGTGAGAATGTACTATAATCCACATCTTGTCTGTTTTCTCATTCATTATCGGATCTTCCTTTTGGGTTTCCTTTCCAGCACTTCCAACTCTCAATTCTACTCTCTTTCCTTTCTGTACACACATCCATCTGCATTTCATTTCTTGTTTAAGAGTTTCATTTCATGTCTTGCAGCCAGCAGGCCTGAGCTACCTGTTGAGGTTGTAGGGCCTGCTTCGCACAATTCGAATGGAGAATGTTGGTGGAGGCAATGATGACGTTGGCCTGGAAGCAGCAGAAGATGGACAGGTAGTGTTATCTCAGGGTCCGCCAATCACGACGACATTGGTGATGAAGGGCGCGACCATGACTTTGCATTATTTGTGGAACCTAATGTTGTGTAACAATTTGATTGAATTAAACTTTAAATAGACTGTTGTTAACTGTTTAGTTGGTATGGTGAATTTCATCATTGATGGTTTCATGAGTGGATTGAATGAATTGATTAGTAGTTTAAATAAATATTTTAAAAAACAAAAAAAAAAACTTTTTTAGCCTCAATTTGTAACTGAGGCTTGAATTTAACCTCGGTTGTTGATAACCAAGGCTGAAATTCCCGTGGCTAAAGGCTTTAGCCTTGATTATTGAGAACCGAGGTTAAAAATATATTTAGCTTCGGTTGGAGGCAATTGAGGCTAAAATTTGGATTTAATCTCAGTTGAAAACAATGGAGGCTAAAATTTTGATTTAGTCTCATTTTGAGAAAATTGAAGCTAAAAAGGTTTTAAGCCTCACTTGAAGAACCGAGGCTATGAAAGTCATTTTAGCCTCGGTTGCTAAAACTGCGGCTAAAGCCTTTAGCTACGGGGGTTTCAACCTCGGTTTGGATAACTGAGGTAAAACTGAGGCTAAAGGCTTTAGCCTCAGTTTTTAACCTTTTTAGCCACAGTTTTGAACCAAGGCTAACACTCTCTTTTCTTGTAGTGATCTGATATACAAAGTGGAGTTCACGTACACATCATGGTGGGGTCGTGCAGTGCACCGTACAAGACCGGTAGGCTATAAGAGTCCCTGCGCAACAGACCTTACTTGCGGTCATAAAAAGAAGAGAAGTTAAACATGGCCTTGGATTGACTTCTAAAACTCACCAACCCCAATCGAAACTCGGACCAATCAACTTGAGTCACTTGCTCGTTTTTTTTTACATACGCACACACACCGCCACACACTCACGCTAGTGGAATTTCGCCACCTATGGGTATTCGTTCCCCGATGGGGGTTCTTTTCACCTTTCCCCTTGTTTGAGCTCCTTTTAGTTAAGATTTTTTTTTTCTTTAAATCCTGGATTCAAAACAACAACCGTTTAAAAAATGTGGAGTAAACCAATATGCTGTTCAACAATTACTTGCTTACTTTCTTACTTAATAAATTTTAATATAAAATACAACTAGTTTAAATATATTTCTTGTACTCATTAACTATCCAATTGGGTTGAGTCTTCGAGTCGAGTCATCCCAACCAAATGAACATCAAGTCGAGTCAACCCAACCTGAATGTACATCGAGTCAAGTCCAGTCGAGTTGAGTTTTTAGGTTTTAAAACTATGTTGGATGCATTCTCAATTTGAATAAACCTGTCAGGGCACTTGTAAAATAAAAATTTTTAAAATAAATAAATAAATAAATAATAATAATAATAATAATAATAATAATAATAATAATCTAGAACACTCATCAAAGGATGATACAATGAGGTGATGACAACATTTTTTTTTTTTAAATGATATTAGTATTAAATTCCAAACTTCTCTATTTTTCTTGTTTGACTGTGTTTGGTGTTTGCTTTGTTTGTTTATCTGAATTTACGCGGGAAAAAGCTGACGGAGAGGTTGGTGGAAAAGGCAAGTTAGGAAATAGATTCCATTTTACACTTTTACCGGTTTCCTTCATGAGAGATGCTTAGTGCTCCTAGTTGCATTAGGACACTTATGGTCCAATCGATAAATCCAGACTGTTCATTAGGTTCAGTGAATAATTCGTGGGCTACAATGCAAAACGTCACACTATCTGACAAATTCGAACCATTTGATCAATGGTGTTTAATATGAATGGTTAAGATCATGTAGATGAAAATAGGTCCAATCAATAATTTGAACCATCTATTTTTTAGGACCCATCATGGATTGCTTATGATTTTAAAAAATCAATTTTTTTAACCGCCCAATCCATGGCTTTGAGAATGAATGGATCTAAGGTCAATCAGAGATGGATTGGATCATCCGATCAGTACTATTTTTGTATGGTAGCCTCTGAAATGTATTCTGGACTAATTAATGGACAGTGCAGATCGATCTATGTCATTTCTCTTACATGTTTATTTTCCCAAACGAGCTAAGGCCACACGGACGTGCAAAAGAACTCATATACATGTCTGAGACCATCCATCAGAGGCCACCGCTTCCAGCATTGGGGTGCAGCTGCTGAGCGGACCAGATTTGCATCTGCAAGGTCCAACCAACCTGATGGATGAATTGGATTTATTTGCACTAACAGGTCAATTGTCGGTAATTGGATGGAGAGGATTGCCCCACGTTGTCATTTTTAGGTCTTGCGCCCCACCATAAAGAGGATGTGAATTTTCCAAAGAGGACCAACTATACAAACTTATGAAATAAAAGGATTGGACCGATGGAGATGGTCCAATTCAGCACCACTAGTTAGCATGAAGAATAGAGGTGACTGGTCTGACTCTTCCAAGTCATGAGTCTATCAGGATGGAACGAGTCAGTCCGAGTTGCCAAGTCAAAAACCACTTCCAAGTAATGAGGGATTAAGCTCCATCATCTTCTCTTCCAACCATTAATTGAATAATTAAAATCTTTATACAAATTTTAAATTGATATACAAGCTTAAGAAGTTCATTTATATATGAATTAAAATAAGTATGCAGATGACTGATGACTGTATATATATGCAAAAATCAATGAGAATAAATTTATTATTTTATTCTTGTATGTTGAAAACATTATGTTAGCCAATAGTAATATTAATTGTTGCACAAAACTAAGAAATTTTTATTTCAAAACTTTAAGTTGAAAGATATTCATGACGCCTCCTCTGTCATCGATATTTAGATATGATGAGACAGTTCACGTGACTTCTTAGCTTGTTGCAAAGTGCCTATATCGATATGGTTCCTGAAAGGTTTGGTGTGCAAGATTGTGTTCTTGGTCAAGCACAAGTTATAAAGGGTGATAAGTTAATTTGGTCAATTTCGGTGTCCTACTTAAAAATGACTGGATATAATATATTCCTTATACATTAGTAGGAAAGATCATCATATATGATTAGGTTTATATGTGTTTAAATATTACTTTTGTTGTTGGAATGTTGGGCAGGCACCCCAGCAATCTAAGAATTAATCATTAATGGATAGTTGTTAAGAAAGTATTATGTTACTTATAAAGGACAAAATACTTCACACTCACATATAAAAGATCCAACTATTTGGAACTGGTTAGATATATATAAATGCATATTTTACTAGTTATTTCGACTGCAAGAAGTATACATCGGGCCACGTGTTTATGATGGTTGGTGGATTCATATCATCAAAAGTGTGAAATAGTCGATTATGAGATCATCTATCATGGAAGTTGAATATGTAGCTTGTCCTGAACCCACGAATCAAGTAATTTAGCTTCAAAGTTGTTTTTTTGGTTTATGGGTTGGGTAAATGATTCTGAAGCCATTAAGAGCCTTTTGTGTGGTTTAGTTGTATTTAAATCTCTCTAACAACAAGTATTCATCGAAGTCAAAATACATTAATATTAAGTATTTTGTTGTGAACAATGGTTTAGAATCGTTAAGTGTCAGTAAAATTCATCGGTACGTGGAAGATGATAGTGAATTCGCTCACTAAAGGCCTTCCTGTCATCTTATTTAAGGAACATGTGACATAGGAATTATAGATCTCAATGATGTATTTGGTTAATAGGAGCTCAATTTTGATCTAATTTTGTATAGACATTTGGAGATCTTTTTTATGTACATTGATGATTATGTTATTCAATTTATATTGTTTCTCTTTTTGTATACACATTTGGTTTTGAGTAAAAACTTTGGTTTGTGTTTCGTTGGAGACACATATAGTAGGACCACTTGAAGATATGTACGTATGATTAAATTAAACATGTAATCTTCAAACCACACCCCATAACCTTGATCCATATCGATAAGGCTTTTTGTATTCATAACCGTTATTCTTTTCACTTTAATAAGTGTTACTCATATTTTCCAATGGTACAAGATTTTAAAATTTGGTAGGCTGCTCATTAAAAACTTTCGAAATATGTGTATTTTATAAAATAGTTTTTATAAAATAAAATGATTTATTTCTTTTAAAGATTAGTATTAACCAACTGTGAGAATGTAAGATTCTTATTAGGTAGGCTACAGATGATTATCAATTTTGATCTGACCGTTGGATTATTTAAATTGAGTGATCTGGTGGCCTTACTATAGTTGTGATCGATACAAATAAGTTAAAGACATGATGGTTGAACTATGGTCCCTATACATGGTTATTCAGATGGATATAAAAGCTTACAGTGTGGAGACTCCAAAAGAAAGAAGCATGATAGGTAAGCTTATTCAGTCTTCTTTTTTTATAAATACATATCTTGGTCCACTCACCAACACAAACAAAAAAATTGTAGTCACATTGAGAGGTTTTCATAAAGATATAATTAGGTGTAGAAGATCGAGCATACTCTCAGAGTGACATCAAGGCATCGGGAATGTTTTCTCACACAGGTATGTGTTTAATATTTTAGTTTGTGATCTCCATTATAGATGTATAGACGATCTATTTATTCTGCTATTTGGATTACAAATTTTCGTATCTATTACTCTAAAAAATAACTGCTCTCTCTTTAGCCACTTAAATTTTTAATATTCCTTTTTATTTTAATCTAGCGAAAATGCCACTTCTAAAAATCATATCAGTTTAATTAAATTATTTTATATACTCTTGTACCATTTCTTAGCTTAAACCCTTATTTTTAATAATAATAACAAAATCATATACATGCATGCATACGTGCATATATTATATCTTTTTTCTCATTATTAATCACCACATCGTTAAACTTTAACGATGAATACCAAATACCTAACTAGACAACGAATAAACGTCCAAAAGATAATCAAGTTCCATTTAAATAAAGTTGTCCACAATTAATAATAATAGTTATTATGTTCAACCATATATGTGTCTAATCACATGCATATATAACACGTAGCCAATTATCATGGCTGGTTAGTACATTTCCCACATAGGAGATAGCCTAGCTCTTATCAATGATTGGCGGGCTAATTTAGCTTAACATGCATGACATGAAAAGCAAATTAGACTATGAAAACGAACGTAATAGTCGTCTGTCTTTCCGTAGCTCGATATCCGAAAACGGTGTCTTCTTCTCTTTGGCTTCCATATGTTTTGAGTAACTTCACTTATATTTAAATAGAGCCTAAGTAAGTGTGCTCTAAAATAAAAATCAATTCCTTAAAGGGTATCTACAGCACATGGTAACATTCCTTACTTTCATGGCTAGAGCTTTGTCCGATTATATGTCTTGATGGGGTAAAACAAAGAGCCTGGTTGAAAGAAAATTCTCATCAAGAAATTCCAGGCATGCTTCAGGTGTTTGCATTGCACCTCATGTCTTTTAGTCCTTGTTTCTCAAGCTTAGGAATCCTCCTCAAAATTCTCATAAGCTATTTTTTAGTCAATGGATTTTAACTTACTCCATTCTCCTTATATGCCCCATTTAGATTCTTCTTATACTCTTCTTGAGCTCTATGCTTCCCAAGACCCTAGAAACCATGTTCAATCAAAATCCTATATTGGAAAGTGAAAAGTGTTATGCATTCACGCCAAACTGATCACGCACCACACGTGTGCCTTTTTGGAAGATATGTATAAGATCTAGAACGTTCATTGGATGGGCCCATGATAATGTTCTCTAGCGTAGATATCTTCCTCGCCTACTCACTAGGTAGACCATACATTTTGGCTATCCTTTCCTAGCCTTCCATTTTTTTGTACAAAAATAGCATTTCTGATGAGTGTCCTTGCCAGATTTTTGGTTTATGGATTATCAAGCACATGGCCCACCTGGTGAATGGGATGGATCTTGTACATGCGTGCCACTTTTGGATATATTGGGTGCTTGGGCATGGCTCCAAGTTTGCACTTGTTTAAAGGATAAGTCACTTTTTAATGGCTCCAGGTGTTTTGACTGTGCATGGGAAACTTTACCACAAGAGCTTAACTTTTCTTCATCTTTGACTTGAAGTAGAGATGGTTTGTAACACATGCATGGATGCTTGCATGCACATCAACGCATGGATTTTAACCTCTTAGCTGAAGGACAAAGCATGTGGGTCGTCGGCACTTTGCGTGGGACTGGAATCGTCTAGCACCAATGCTCTGTCGGGACCCACCATGTGATATGTGTGAAATCTACTCCACCCATCAGGTTAGAAATCTTATTTTCACCGTACATTCAAAAGATCAGCCTGATGAAAGACTTACACGGACCAAACAAATGGGGAAAATGTAAACATGCACCTAAAACTTCTTTCATGAGGTGTGGCCTGCTTGAGTTTTGAATCAAGCTATTTTTTATATCTTCCATCACTCAAATCTGATGTAGAGTGGGTCATAGATACTCTCACGGCAAAGATGGACTAAAGAAGGCCTAGACAGTTCCAAATATGATCATGACCGTCAGAACCTTAAAACAATCATATTTCATAAATTTGAATTGAGTTTTTGAACATATAATATATGATTTTAGAGCATGAGAAGCTACTTTAGCCAGCCAACTGCACTATGCTGGGTTGCCTACACCGGATTTACAAGATTCCATTAGATTGATGGTCAAAAGTCCATTTTATTTTCATTTTTACTATAAATAATAAGTTTTAGTTCAATTATAACTATTAATCTTAAAGTTGCACGAGTAGCGGCCAACATGAAAAGGCTTATAAAAATTAAGAGAATAATTTAGTTAGGCCAAATTAGACACATACTAATTTTGGCCGAAAACCATGACCTTTAAAGGGAATGGTGATATAAATAGTAAGTTTACTATTTATAGTAAGTCACAATTTTAGGAAGTTTGAGTTTGAGTTTGAGTCTAAATGTTATCCTGAGTTTGAGATCATTATTTAAATATTATAAATTCATTTCTTATTATCGATCAATCTATTTTAATTTATTAAAAAATATTTCTATTTCTATACCTCTTGGATTTGAGGAAACTATATGAAGAGTTCACAAAGTTCCGTGAATTGGAAGTAATTATTCCCTAAGGAAGACGGTGATCGACCTCATCAAGTCTATCCTGCGTCAATACCTAATGAATTGGTTTGATGGAAGATGGCTAGACACCATATGCTCCACATATAAACCTACAGTTTGTGTCCCATCTCCATTGCTCCTTGCGGTGTGGTCCACCTGAGTGACAGATCTGTTGGATTTTTTGCCTGAGGGCCTAACATAAAAAAACGCTACCTGATGGAGGGAATGGATGCCACATAGACAACAAGGTGGGTCCTAAAATCTTTATTGTTGTAAATGCATAAAATGAGTGTTGTAGAGGATTCCTGTCCCTTTCAGCAACGGTGCACGGTGCACTCTTTTTCAGCAGAATAACGCGTAAGCACAGAAGCAACCTACCCCGGCGGACCCACGTACAGGTTGGGGGCTTTGGGCATGTGACATTCACATGGTCAGACGTCACAAAATAATCAGATGCCAAAGCAGAAGTGATTTAACGGGTGGAGTTGCATTAGGGCCCATTCACAATCATGATTAGAAACTGACCCATGTCTGAAATATCTGTACCATCATTTGGTTAAGATGGTAAAATAAATACTAATTAACTCGGCCATGCATAAAAATTAAAAATGTAAATGAAGGATATATATATATACACACACGCGCGCGCACGGAAACGCTCACCTGCAAACCAGTTCGTATCGTAAGTAGTACGAACTTTTTTGAGAACCCATCATACGTGATGGGGATCCAAAATCTGAACTGTTCATGTGAAGCAGCACCTCATGAAACCCCCCGGGCCCAAGTTTTACTTTGATCTAAAACTTTGATGGGCCATGAAAAATGAAAACAGTTTCCTCCCTTGATTTACATTTCTTTTTGCTATGGCCCATCAGAATTTTGATCCGGGTAAAAATTTGTCACATGAGATTTCATGGGATTCCGCATCACATGGACCATTCAGATTAGACACCCATGGCACGTGTGCAAAGGTACGCACATGCGTAGGTGCACAGGGGAGCATGACTATATATATATATATATATATAGTGTTCAAGCTCATGGGAAGCTCCCATGATGTTGACCTGATAGTAACTTTTCTAATATATACATATATACATATAATATATACTAGAGAGAGACGATCACCCGTGCACTTTTGCACACATATCATAAACATAAAATTTGAACAGTTCATGTGATGTGGCATCCCATGAAACCCATCAGGCCCAACTTTTAGCCTGATTTAAAACTCTATTAGGCTTGTAATAAAGGAAAATAGTTTCCTCCCCTGATTTGCTTCTCCCTTTTCTACGGCTCACCAGAGTTTTGAATCGGGCTAAAAGTTGGGCAATGGATATTTTATGAGGTGTCACATTACATGGATCGTTCGGATTTTGTGTGCATGACGTGTATGTGACTCATTCTTTAAATATTACCCTAAAATGATCTCTCTAGATGGGTGGACGGTGTAGATACAAAACATATATCATGGTGGGGCTACAAAATTTGATGACGTCACTTTTCAACCTGTCAATAGCCAATCCGTGCCCAGGTCTCCTGCAGGAAGGAATTGCGTACTGAATAAACTCTGTGGGCCGTCGTGATTTATATATTTCATCCACTCCTTACATCCATTTTAACAAATAATTTTATGGCTTAAGCCCAAAAATGAATTATATGCAAAGCTCAAGTAAGCCACACCACAGGAAACAGTGTGAATTGAATGTCAACCGTTGAAACTTTTCTTGAGGCCCACAAGTTTTGGATCAATCTGATATTTGTGTTTTCCTTTTATCCATATCTGTGTGATCTTATGAACAGGCCGGATGACAAATAAACATCGCTGTAGACCTTAGAAAGGTTCCAATGGTGGAAATTATTATTCCCAATGTTTCCTGTTCTACAGTCCACTTGAGCATTGGAAATGATTCAATTTTAGTCTCAACCATTAAAATGCGCTTGAAAAATGGATGGATGGCATGGATAGACCACATCCATTTACAGTGAGCACCCAACAGAGTTTACTTAGTACACAATCCGATTTCCTCTCTGCGATGCGAATTGGACCGCACCGAGGTAGCGTGCGGGATGATTCGCAGGAGACCATTGCTCTCTCTCTCTCTCTCTCTCTCTCTCTCTCTCTCTCTCTCTCTCTCTCTCTCTCTCTCTCTCTCTCTCTATATATATATATATATATATATATATATATATCTTAAACATGAATAAGTATATAACACATAAATTTATAATATGTATTTTATAGGTAAGGTACAAAAAATCAGTGACTTAAAAATTAAAATGTATCTTTTGAATTATACGAAGGATGGAACCTTTTTTTTTAAAGGTAATTTTTCTTATAATACACGTGTTTGCTAATTTTGTTTCGTGGGTCCCACTAAAGTGGGCCAATCCTGAAACCCTTGATTGGCCCTTTTTTTCTCCGGCTAGTAGAATTCTTTTTAACGGAAGTTTTACTGTACAGTTAAAAGGCATAGTTTTCATGCAAAATATTGAATTGCGAAGTGTCAGACTATTCTCCGTGATGCCACTATCTAACCCATGATGGTGACTCATCCTCAGTACACGTGTATGCATGTCTGAACCAGACTGGAAATCGTGTGTCCGGCTGTGAATAGAGGAGCTTGATCCAAAAATCACACTGATTGGATTCCCTTATTGAATTTGGACCACTGACGAAATTAGTCCCATTCATACCAACCAATTTTATACTTAGAGTTATTGGGTCAAATTTAAATTTTTGGCTATGAAATGTCAACAGCTGTGGCCCATGATTTGGACGGTATGAATTGATACACGTTCTCGCTTTGCACCTTGGATGCCCAGTCGCCTGTATTTTATGTAGGGAAGTGAATTCACTTGCATGAAATCCTCCCTCATCCATCAGGTACACTATCCAGCCTGATTCAACACTCAGGTGGGCCATCTCAAAAACTTATACTTAAAGCTTCTGAATTTATGTGGTATGGCCCACCTGAGTTTTAGAATACTAGAATTTTTGTGTATATAATCATTTCATCTTGATGAGGCAAATTAGATGAATGGATGGGATGGCATATGAAACGATTACTGTCGGCTCTACATAAAATAATGATGGGCGTTCAAACTGTTTCCTATGTTGTGGCCTAATTGAACTTTGGATTATCAAGATTTTTTGGATCAATGGTTAACAAAATGCAGCGTGCCTAATGGACGGAGTGGATCTTATGAAAATTCTACCCATGTGGCTCTTCGTTTGTGAAAGTTACCTAGTAGGTATCTATGGTTCTTTAAGAAATGGTGGTCCAATCACACAGAGGAATCCTAAGTGCCTGATTGTGAGAAAAGGCATGTCAACAGTTAGAACTACCTGATGAACGGCTTGGATCTCTCCTACGTCTGTCACTGTACCACATGGGAAAGGAGAGTACCATAGAAGGTGCACTAGCTAGAGTGTACGTAGCATTCTTCAATTAGTAGAGAAAAGCTTCATATGGCCCACTGTCAGCGTTGATATGGCACACTTCTAGAACAATCCGGACCACACATCCGTGATCCCCCCCATGATGAATGATCATAGCCTAGTTCAATCTCATTCGACAGTCCTAGCCAGTCGATTGTTTCAAGCCCTCAAATGTGGTGGCTCATTTTCTTGCCCGTCCATTTGTAGGCAAGTACTGCAACGGCTAGGATCAGTCGCTGTGATTTTCTTTTTATTTGTAACCCTTCTTGTAGTGGCCCACTCAATAATCTGTTGGTATCCAACGCCAGGTCACTGCCATAAGAGATGCTTAAATGATTATGCCAGGTAGGCTATACGGGGCACACGCGTCAACTATTAATTTCATGTGTGCAAGATCTGAGCCACTCATGAAGTTGGCCCTCGGTGAACTTTTCGGGGCAAAATATCAGGGTGATCCACTCATCAAGTAGGCCACACGTGTCTAAGAAAATGGACAGTGAAAAAAAAAGTCCAACACTGTATGTTCAACACACGTGTGGGCTACTGGATGAGTAGATCAGCATGATTTTTTGATGAGGGAATTTTCACGATGGGCTTCACCTGATTAATGGCTTGGATCTCATACATCCTCCCCAGGGTGGGATGTGTGCTACAAAACTCCTCTTTCTGATGGTGTATGGTATTTCTTGTGAGAAACGCAAGGCACGTGTGTTCCTAGAGTCTACTCCAAACGCTCGCTCCTTCTGCCCCGCCAAAGATCCAAACCGTTGATCTATAAGGTCCCACTGTTACTTTGCTCCAAAGATAATAAAACAATCTCGCTCACCGCAGATCTCACTGTGCACAAAAAGCTCAGTTAGAAACAACGGTTGAAGATCTCTAATCAGTGAGACCTTTCCGATATGGCCCACAAACCATGCGACCTACCAGATTAACGGTCTCGATAATCATGTGGTAGGGCACAGGGAGATAAGCAACTTGGGCACGCCTTAGCGGTGCGAAAACTACTTAGATTCCTCATTTAAAAAGGAAAAACTTGATACTCCGGCAGAGTGTGATAGACAATACACAGCCTCTTAGAACTTGCTTACCGCATAAAACTAAGCCCATTTAAACCATCCAAAATATACGTTTCAGCTTAAATGCATCGTGAACTATAAAAATTATGCTTATTTGATTACCTAACCATAGGATTGATGAACTTTTATTGGACGGTTACAAATAAAAATGATCTAATGGCCCAGTTCACAAATTAAACCAATCTGATTATTGGACTGTGACTTGGCGACAGTTTTTTTTAGATGGTTTTATTTCCGTTAATGCATGCCATGTGTACATTTTCTGAGAACCTGCGTATCAAGTCATAGGCTGCCAGAGTATTATATAACTCCATTTAAAATTACTATATGGTATCTGCATGTACTTCTCTAAATATACGGATGAAAAGATACTCTCGCCCACACCATAACCTCTAATCCATGTGCGTACGTTAAGCAATGGAGAATCAATCAGACAGGGGTTCCTGACTACGTCAAGACATGCATGTATGGTTATGTATGGTATGGGTAGATTCATCATGTTCATTGCACGGCTGATATTCAAGGAGCGACAGCAACATGAAAGAACCAAATCAACCCAAGTTGGATAAGTGAGCATCCATCCATATTTAAGACTGCTACGTGCAATGGCATGGGTGCATTTTGGAAGTGTAATAATTAAGTGCCACGTGGAGTAGATGTGCTAGATCCAGACCGTTTATCATGCGGGCCCCACTGCGTAGATTCGATGGGTGAAATCAGGCTGGTGTTCGCTCATTGGGTGTGATGGGAGTAAGCGAAAGAAACGAATGGTTAGAATGCAACCTATTGATGAGTTCTTGCATGGCCCATTAAATGAACAGATCAATGCTGTTTTTAGATCAGAGAGTCTAAATGGTTGGGCCCACCTGATGATCAACTCAGATTTTGAGCCTCCACACGTGCGAAACGGGGTGAGGAAGCAATCGCGATTGCACGGATGTGTAGTATTTTTCTCCATGTACGTACATGACAGCTGCGATGTATGTACGCGCACATGGATATGCATATAAAATCACTGTTCTCCGCGTTGGATGAAAAGGGCAGGTATGAAAATGTATACTAGGTGGGGCCCTCTAATATCATGGAGATGACGGTGTGGTGATGATGATGTGAAAAATCACATGGAACACGAAAACTAGGGTATGATACTTTATGGTGGGGAAAGGAGACAGTCGACTAGTCTATTTTGACTCGGGCAAAGGGCATGGAGAACCAGTCCTTGGGGTGGTGTAGTACAGATAGCCATCTGTCACGTGTGCCCTCGACCTTTCACATGCTGCAACCAATAGTAATCTTCCTAGTTGGCAGATATCACAAATTGGCGTGGATAAGATAGATAGATAGATGGATGGATATATATATATATATATATATATATATATATAGAGAGAGAGAGAGAGAGAGAGAGAGAGAGAGAGAGAGAGAGAGAGAGAGAGAGAGAGAGAGAGAGAGAGAGAGAGAGAGAGAGAGAGAGAGAGAGAGAGAGAGAGAGAGAGAGAGAGAGCTTGTTGGGTGCACTTCCAATGGGAGTTATGGTTCACACGTGGGAATATGCCACACATGTGTATCCATGTTGGAGTATATCATGTAGAGCCCACTATATAGATGAGCTGGGTCTAAAATCAGGGTGGTTGGTTCATGGAGTGACAATGTGTAGAAAAGAAATGGATGATTGAAGGATATCAACCAGTGGTCCAGGCACGACTTGTGTGTGATCCCTGGGATATGTTTTATGGTTCAATTTTTAGTACAAGGAATTAGAGGGTGGTCCCTACATGATGAACGGTGTGGATCTCTCATTTGTGTGGCATGATTGGCAAGTTTGATCCAAGAGTTCTTCCCAGAGTGCCCTAGAGTGCACTTCCTACTTCTAGTGAGAGAGAGAGGTTGGGTGAGATTAGTATGCATGCTAACCATGAGAGAGATGTGGGTGAGATTAATCTGCATGTTAAGAGAGGGAGAGAGGATATAAAAGGTCTCTGAAGAGGGGAGCAAAGAGAATATGGTAGTATTAGAAACTACCAAGGAAACAAAAAGATAGGGACAAAGTTAATATGTGTTATATGTATTAAAAAGAGAAAGTATGTTATAGTTAAAATAATAATAATAATAAATAAAATGTTATAGTTAATGGTTTATAGATCTTAGCAAATATTCAAATTATCATTTTTAAGTAACCTCTTTGACCTTTTGGTAATACTATATGAGGGGGATTTTACTTCTACACTAACATTTTATTTTGTTTTTTTGTATTTTTAATTTTCACATTAAAGAATTTATTAATTCATGATCACATGATTTTAAAGGGTTTGTTGGACAATGTTGGGATTGGTCTGCTGAGAAGAGTCGAGCATTAGGAGGGGTGAGTTCCCCCATTTTTTCGGTGAATTGTTTAACAGTTGTGAAGGTCTGGTGGTCTGGGGGTCTTTGGTTGTTTAGTTGTATATGGTTCATATGATAGGTGGGGGCACCTTTTTTTCTTTTTATGGGAGCTCACCCAAATGTAACTTCCATCCGCTTCAATAAAATCTTTCTTTAAAAAAATGGAAATTAATTTCAGAATTTTTAGTTTGGAGCTGATCCAGTGCATATGGAGGTATGAATGGCACCATTCTTCCACATCGTTGCCCTACACAAGGCATGCATGGCCAAGGCTGGAACTGTTCATTTGGTAGGGCTAATAGTGAGTCGGCCACAGACCAATAGTCCAACTGCTTGGATGATCCTAACCATATAATTGGTGGCATAGAAATGGTCACTGAGACGAAAATTTGCAAGTTTACATTCACTAAGAATGTTCATTTTTTAGATGGTTAGGATAATCTGATCAAAGAAATTTTTGGGTGGTGGCTAATTAATGGCTAAGCCTGCAGGTTGCATGGTCCAGATCATCAAATGTATTATGTGTCTAGTACAGGATGTTGAGAGAGAGAGAGAGAGAGAGAGAGAGAGAGAGAGAGAGAGAGAGCTGTGAACTCAGAGAAATAAGGACAATATGGTGAGGTGAGAAAGTAAGAAGAAAAGGACACATGAGATACTTTTATTATTTTTGCTACAAAGTATTTATTTTTGTACCTACAAATGTCACACGTGAGATTAGCCCATGTCACACGTGAGACACATGTAGGATACATTAGTAGTATTGTAGATAAATTAATGCTTAGTGAGCTACAGTAAATGCAAGTGCTTGGAAGAGTCCAGTTCCATTGGAAATATGTTACATATGAGAGAGAGAGAGAGAGACGGGGGGGGGGGTGTGTCCCGCAAGAAGCCCCATGGCAGAGAAATTCTCAAGCATGCAGAGATAATACAAAAGGTCATTATCGACGCCAACAAGGAGGCTTTCTCTCTCTCTCTCATTGAATTCGTTTTGCCTCTGCACCACTCATGATCACCAGTACATACCATCAGATGGGACTCATATAGGAAGCTCGTCCAACGATCATGCAAGGTCTATTAATTAAAGACACTGAAAGGGTGATCGTTACCGTTGGTTTCATGGAGTTGATTGTGAGCCATAAAAAGAAATTCTTTTGAATGGTTCATGTTAAATGACTAACTGTAGGTCATCTGGTAGGTAGAGACTGAAGAAAGATGGTTCTAATCAGCAGTCCATATCTATGTGTGGGGCCCAACAAAGCAACAGATGGTAGTGATACGGAGTGGAGAGAGAAATGAAAAACCAATAAACTCCATCCAAACCCTAAAAAAACTACTACCATGAAACGGATCAAAGGGAGACTGCCCAAATGATTTCCTCATGATATGGCCCGTGAGCCTCCAATTCCCCCCTTCTCTCTCATTACCTGACAAAACCCAACTCCCACAACAGGACAATTCCGTGGCCGGCCACCTCACATGCTCCCAAAAACAAACACAAATCCCATCCCTCTGTATCCCTATTTCATCTCTCTCTCTCTCTCTCTCTCTCTCTCTCTCTATAAACTAAAATAAAAAAGAAGGGAAGATACCAAAATCTGCAGCCATGACAAGGCTACTACTTTTACTGCCAGATTCTATACCCCTCTCCTCATTGCTCTCTCTCTCTCTCTCTCCCTCCCTCCTTACATGACTGAAAAAAGCTGAAATGGTTATGGGGTTTTCCTTGTGGTATTTGACTTCCAACTTAGTTTTTGGGACTTGGGTTTCTCCTCCTTGTTCAGTCCTTTTTTCATAGGAAGAACTAAAAACCCAAAAAAGCCGATAGGTCTATTTCCTCTATTCGGTTTCAGAAGTTTCCCAAAACATACACCATACACAATTAAAACAGGTCGTTTCCCAATGATACCAGTGCTAGTCTAGTCTCTTTCCTCTCTCTCTCTCTCTCTCTCTCTCTCTCTCTCTCTCTCTCTCTCTCTCTCTCTCTCTCTCTCTCTCTCTCTCTCTCTCTCTCTCTCTCTCTCATATGATGCAATTCACTGAAACACCACCCCTTCCACCATTGCACCCAAATGGAGGGGGTGGGCAGTGCTCAAATCTCAGCATGAACAAGAACCCGTTCTACCGGACCCGGCCGTGGCCCGGCTTCCCCACATCAAAGGCGCTCGGCAGCTTCGGTGATGCCAATTGCATGGAGCAGCTGCTTGTGCACTGCGCCAACGCGATTGAGAGCAACGATGCCACCTTAGCCCAGCAAATCCTCTGGGTCCTCAACAACATCGCTGTCCCAGACGGCGACTCCAACCAACGTCTCACCTGTGCCTTCCTCCGCGCTCTCATCGCCCGTGCTGCCAAGACCGGTAGCTGCCAGATCCTCACTGCCATGGCTAGCTCCGACACCGACCTCACTGTCCTCACTCACAACTTCTCCGTCATCGAGCTTGCAAGCTTCGTTGACCTCACACCATGGCACCGGTTCGGATTCTCTGCAGCCAATGCCGCCATCATCGAAGCTGTCGAAGGATTCTCCATCATTCACATCATTGATTTCAGCAGAACTCATTGCATGCAAATCCCTACATTGATTGATTCGCTCGCCAACCGGCCCGAAGGTCCACCATTCATCAGACTCACGGTCGCGGGGACAGACGATCATATCCCTCCAATGCTCGAACTATCATATGAACAATTGGGTGCAAGACTGGTGAATTTTGCAAGGTCTCGGAATGTAGGGATGGAATTTAGAGTAATTCCTTCGAGTTCATTAGATGGCTTTGCATTCTTGATAGATCAGGTTCGGCAACAAAGACTAGTTTTTCCTGATGGCAGTGATGGAGCTGAAGCTCTTGTGATAAATTGCCAGATGACCATGCACTATATACCAGAAGAGACACTTGGTGCAATTTCTAACTTGAACCCTACTCCCTATTCATTCAATTCTTCTCCTTCGTCATCTTTCCGTTCGATGTTCCTCAAAGATCTCCGAAGTCTGGACCCAACGATCGTTATTCTTGTAGATGAAGATGCAGATTTCACTTCGAACAATTTGGTTTGTCGGTTGAGATCGGCTTTCAATTTCCTTTGGATTCCTTACGATACCGTCGACACATTCCTTCCTCGAGGGAGTAAGCAAAGACAATGGTATGAAGCCGACATATGCTGGAAGATTGAGAATGTGATAGCATATGAAGGGATGCAAAGGGTGGAAAGGCTCGAGCCCAAAAGCAGGTGGGTGCAGCGGATGCGGGCTGCAAACTTCCGTGGGGTCCCATTTGGGGAGGAGGCAGTTTCAGAGGTGAAGAGTATGTTGGATGAGCATGCTGCTGGGTGGGGTTTGAAGAAGGAAGAAGAAGATCTTGTGCTTACATGGAAAGGACACAATGTGGTGTTTGCTACTGCTTGGGTACCTGCTTGAAACTTGAAGCTGTTTTATCTTTAGCTGCCTTTTTTTCTCTTTTCTTCTTTTTCTTCTTTTTCTTCCAGTGTTCTTTGAAAGTAGATGAGGTATTTAAGATTTGTGATATGTCTAACGAGGGCATTAAGTTAGGGTTGGGTAAGCTATGGTTAATTTCTTTTCACATAATCTCTCTCTCTCTCTCTCTCTCTCTCTCTCTCTCTCTCTCTTGAATTCTTTATTATGATTAAAGGATTCATTCAGTTCTGAAGTTCAAAAAGGCATTTACCCGTCTTCCTTACATGTCGGATCTGCAACTTCTACCTTTTTATGTGCTTTAGCATAGCTATGTACTAAAATGACAAGAAGGCATGCATGCATAGAGAATATTACCCATCTTTCCTCTCTCCAAAGCATAGATCTCCTACATACTTAATGAAATAAATACATGATTTATGAACATAGTAGGTAATCTTCATTCATATATAAATAGAGAATATTACTCTGTACTTCATTTTTCATAATCTTTTTTGACAATATATGGTATTTCAATCAAGAAACATGCGCCCAAGTACAAAGAAAAAAAAAAGTAGCTTTGAGCTATCACTTGCAGCTGAATTTATGTGAATGCGTTTATAGGATTGTACATCTTAAAGCATTGATTTGGAATTGGGCCATTGATTTAGAGGGCCACAAATTTCGTTACATGAAGATCATTGGATGCCTATGCCAGCCTGAAGAAAAACCTAATAGCATAGTCACAAGTTTGCATATATAGCCATTGAAAACCTCAACAGTAAGATTACTCTATTTACAAAATACCCAAAAAGAAAAGAAAGCAGCAAAGACCATCCCAACACCAAAACCCAAAAACAGTATCCAGCATCAGCAAAACACATCAAAAAGCATTCATCCCAACCCAATCAATCCTTTTTGGGAGATTTTGAAGCTTCCTCAGACTTCCCTTTCTCAGACTTCTTAGGCAAGAGAACAGAGTTTATGTTTGGTAAAACACCACCGCTTGAAATCGTCACACCAGCTAGCAATTTCCCGAGCTCCTCATCATTTCTTACAGCCAAAAGAACATGCCTCGGAATGATGCGGGACTTCTTATTGTCTCTAGCAGCATTCCCAGCCAGCTCCAAAACCTCGATCGGCTGCCAAGTACTCAAGAATAGCAGCCAAATAGACAGGAGCGCCAGTTCCAACCCGCCTCGCATATCTTCCTTGCTTCAAGAACCTTGCAATCCTTCCAATAGGAAACTGAAGGCCTACTTTCACAGATTTCGTTTCTGCCGCCTTTCTTTTTGAAGAGCCTTTCCTCCCTCCTGCTGCCTTCGTCATCTTTCCTCCTTCCAGCTCTCTCTCTCTCTCTCTCTCTCTCTCTCTCTCTCTCTCTCTCTCTCTCTCTCTCTCTCTCTCTCTCTCTGTTTTTTGAATAGGAGATTTGGGTCTTCGGCAATGAAGGCTTGTAAGTAGTCCGTTGTCAATGAAGAGAACTAGTCCGAACCTTCCAATAATTTACCATGAAGCAATGGATGAAAGATTTATGTAGGAGGTTTCTGTGGATGGTTATATAGAAACAACATCATGATGCTGAAGGCTTGTGTTGGACCTGTACTATGAGAAGTCTCTTTCAAGAAAAAATTACAGTTTGGAATCAGTCCAATGAATCTGGAATATAGATGATGTTGTGAAGGAGATAGATCTGGCATGGGTGTTAAGATGCTACACTAGGTTTATCTTTGTTTTAGGAGCGATTAAAACATTGAAACCAAACACATGCAGAAAATACCATGAATGAATACAATCGCAACCACGCGCGTGCGCACACACAACCGTTGAATGTACATTCATATGGCAAAATAACTGCGTGACTCACAGTCAGAATAAAACAATAGTAGAAAACAACCTTGAGCAGAGGGAAGGCAAGGAATTTACAATGTCATCAAGTGATATCTTTCTAATAAAATGGCAATCAAATTCTATATGCTTTGACCTAATAACCTTAGATTGAAAGTAACATTGACTAATTTAATGGTATCTTCATATTACAAAATCCAAATTTGGATCTTTATTCTGAGATACTTTTTTTTTTTTTTTTTTTTGAATGACGATTTCATTAACCTCAAAATGATCAATGGCCAACAGCCTACAGATTCAGAACGAGCCCCTCAACAAAAAGGGGATGGGCCGCCTATCGTATACCACCACTGTACGACGAGAAAAAGAAAATAAGAAAAGGACATAGAAGAAAGTGGGCCAACGGACTGTCCGAAACGTTCCAAGGCCCACCTTATCCAGGAAAATCAAGCCCCTTGTTTCCCTGGGCAGGGACTGGATGTGGAGATGATAGATATTCTCTTGAGTTTTGCTACCCAATTTCGCCAAGCTATCAGTCGGACCATTTCCTTCACGAAGAATGTGTTTGAAGGAACAAGAAGCTGGTTTTCTCAGGTTGTTGATTCTATTCACCCAAGGTTTCTAATTCCATGGGCAATTAGCCTCTCCCATCAGAATATCCGTAGCCAATTTGAAATCTGATTCTACAATAATCTTGTTCAACCCTTCTTTTAGACAGAACTCTAATCCATCATGAATTGCGCGTAATTCCGCTTGGTAATTCGTCCCATGACCATACCCAGCGGAGAAGGCAAAAATAAAAGAGCCATCATCCATCCTACAAATCCCACCGCCTCCAGAGAGACCCGGGTTACCCCTGGCTAACCCGTCCACATTTAATTTAACCCAACCCGGTGTGGGCTGAAGCCATTTAATCACAGCAGGCGAAGGACTGATTTTTTGATGCACTAGGGGATCGGGGGGAGACCTTACGAGGAATAGAGCCAGAAGTAAGAACCTGGAAGTTATGGATTGTTTGTGCGGCCCACCAATTGATCCTGGTAATGGACATTTAGACGTTCATCTTCTTGTCATCGAAAGTTGCTTCATTCCTAGCTCTCCACAATTCCCAAAGAATCAAAAGAGGGAGAAAAGATCTGATATGTTGCGAGGCGGAATCGGGAGCTGCCGCGCTTCTCCATTGCTGAATATTACCGATCATCGAGTTTTGAGGAACCAGGTTTACTCCACAAAGACCCCCGAAATGATTCCAGAGTTGAACCACCTGCTGCCCAGAGAGGAATAAGTGGTTGGTGGTTTCCGAATTTGGAGCTATAGTGGATTCAAGATGACAGCATCTTCATTTCGAGGCAAGAGCAATGCCCTTTGATTGTACACCGCTATCGACTGGGATGGCATTCTGAAGCAGTCGCCATCCCAGTATCTTCCAAGCAGACTTTAGAGAGAAGTTTCCAGACAGGTCATGGGGCCAAATACATTCCGCTGGTTCATCGGAGGTAGCGAAGCCCCTTGCGAAAATTTCCTCAATTGTTGTCTGAGGCAGAAACTCAAAAATCCTGGATATTCTGTGATACCTCAACCACACTATTTCATCTTTGTAGAAGGAAAAAAGAAAACTCACTCAATACTTACCAGAATCAGGCTGGGGGTGCTTAATGAACTGACTAACTATTTGAACAACATTGTTAATAGGGTATCTCATGTATGGATATGACAGTTGAATATAGAAGACCTATAAAACAGGATGACAGTTAAATATAGAAGACCTACTAAAAAGGCTTGGTTAGAAGGGTTAAATTACAAAGAAGTTGCCAGTACTTGCTTTCTACCTCACCGAAACTTTTATGGGTTTGTTTGACAAGCAGTTAAAGAAAGGAAAAGAAGCACATCTCCTTTGACATGATGGTTTTCACCTATATATTTATAAGGAAGACTAATAATCATATATAAATCCACTTCTTCAATTCTCATGCATATGATTAATTCAAGTGGACCATTATGAGATGACTTGGAGATCTCAACTAGCAAATCAAATATACCAATTAAAATGGAATTCCTTAGAGAATCATCCTTGAATGATGATTATAAATTCCTTTTATTTTCCTATGGATTCCCGCTTACCAAACAGACCCTAAAGGAATTGAAGTGTCAGAAAAAATTTCTTCCTTGTAAAAGTGTTGCGGATATAAAATCTTAGATATGCTTTGTGAAAATAATCCCTCAAGGAGAACATGTAACCTAAACTGTCAAAAAGATTAGAGCATTAATATCCTTCATCTCTTACCACTTTGGGAGGAATTTGGTGGAAGCATTGTTACCGACGGTAACTGTATCATCAACATATACAAGAATTATAACAATTGTATAGCAAGGATAAGTATTTCAAAAATTGCAAGAGCTCCTCCTCATTGCATTTGTAAGTGCTTGGAAGAAACTTGGGGTTCTTGTTTGAATCATTATAATACTTCGCTTCATCCACATAACAAGGATGATGTGTAATATAGCCTCGGATCGAGTGGTATCCAGCATAGTTTATAAACCCAAAAACTCAACTTGACTCGATATTACCGGAAGACTTTATTTGACTCAACTCTATCGATATTTAACAAATAAATTTAAAAAAAGAAAAAGAAAAAGAAAAAAAAGAAAGTCATTAATCTTTTGGAAGCACAGTGTTTGGTAAGTTAGATACACTCTTAACATTAATCTAATTGATGGATTGTAATCCACCATTGCTCCCAAGGTAGTCATTATAATTATAAACCAATGTATCCATCTGATCTTAATTTCAGAGAGTTATTTGTAAATCCGGCTGTGTATCACGATTGAAACACAGGCACTCAAGAATTGTATGCCAGCTATGTATGAGGCTTGATACGCAGACATTTAAAAATTATAAATGTGGCATGCACTAATTTAAATTAAACTGACTAATTAAATTGTGAAACCTGCTGGTGCCAACTCCTTGTTTCAAAATAAGATTGATTGGACAACCCTATCCTCTAGCTAATTTTGTTGACATAACTCCTTTTGTTTGAACTGGGGTTTCCATAAAATAGTCGCAGATAATGACTCTAAAGGCATATACTGGGTATGGCATCTAAAGGGTTATGCAACTCTTGGAAGCTGTGGTACTGGAATGCTCGCCTGCAATCGCTCCTCCATAGAACTGTAGTGATAATTAAGCATGAGGTGAGGGAGGTTAATGAAGTGGCCATATCTTTCAGAGCTTCCTTCCCGCGTGCATTCGAGGGGATTTCTTTCTAGATAAGGTGGGGCTAGTGAATGTTCAAAAGGAGGGATAAAGTGGCACTACAAGAAAAGGGGGTTTTAGCCTCAGTTCAAAACTGTGGCTAAAAAGGTTAAAAACTGAGGCTAAAGCCTTTAACCTCAGTTTTGCCTCAGTTATCCAAATTGAGGTTGAAACCCCTGTGGCTAAAGGCTTTAGCCTCAGTTCTAGCAACCGAGGCTAAAATGTCTTTTATAGCCTCAGTTCTTCAAGTGAGGCTAAAAACCTTTTTAGCTTCAATTTTTTCAAAATGAGGCTAAATCAAAATTTTAGCCTCCATTATTTTCAACTGAGACTAAATCCGAATTTTAGCCTCAATTGCCTCCAACCGAAGCTAAATCTATTTTTAACTTCGGTTCTCAACAACCGAGGCTAAAGCCTTTAGCCACGGGAATTTCGGCCTTGGTTATCAACAACCGAGGCTAAATTCAAGCCTCAGTTACAAATTGAGGCTAAAAATGTTTTTTTTTTTTTTAAATATTTATTTAAACTACTAATCCATTCATTCAATCCACTCATGAAACAATCAATTATGAAAGCCACAATACCAACAAAACAGTTAACAACGGTCTATTTAAAGTATAGCTCAATCAAATCATTACACAATATTAAGTTCCACAAATAATACAAAGTCATGGTCGCGCCCGTCATCACCGGTGCCGTCGTGCTTGGCGGACCATGAAGTAACACTGCCCATCCATCTTCTGCGCTTCCAGGCCAACGTCATCATCGCCTCCACCAGATTCTCCATTCAAATTGTGTAGCAGGCCCTACAACCTCAACAGGTAGCTTTGGCCTGCTAGCTGCAAGTACCAAAATACAAAGACAATTTGTATCATTTTCAATGAATGAAAGTACCAAAATATTATTTTTCCTGTTTCTTGATTGTCTACAGAAAGCTCCAATTTCATTTTCAATCCACACATGGAAAATAAATAAGTAAATAAAACTGTTAACGGCCCAATAACAGCTGTTATGGGCCATTTTTTTGGTAAAGGCCTACTGACCCCATAAATAATGCACCATTACCAACACATTGCAGTCGTTTTGTAACCATTTTTTGATACCATGCTACCATTCGTTGTATATCTCAATAAAGCAAGTACCATAATATGTACCATACTACCATGTCTTTAGGTAAAGCAAGCACACTTCATTGTACCAGAAATAAAATAAACTAATTGTAGAGATTCACCAACATACCATGCGGAACGACATTCCCAACTGAGATTTCTTGAAATCCAAGGCCAAGTATGCCATCAAACTTGGCAACCAAAAATGTGAGGCCCGGCTCCCTAGTAGCTTCGATAAAGACCTGACAGAAATTTCCATTATAAATGAGTAAGAGCCATGCAGTCATTTTCCTTCCAAAGAGAAGACAATTCATCATATGAATGAAATCCACACAACTGAACCTGATCCTTGACAACAAGGTCACCAACTTGAACATAGTCCTGGCTCAAGTAACCGAGAAATAGCTCCATCCGTAGTGAATTTCAAAGAGTTTCCCTACATAAAAAGTTGAAACCAAACATTATCGAATACATCTAAAAATTCATTCCAAATCATCGAAGGTTCCAAGCACACGATCTGGGACGGAGAGATGTGTCCCTAGCATTGAAATTAAATGCACAGGAACTCACTCGAAGTTCGTAGAACAAGTGTGTATGCTACTTCATTATACAAGCAGAGAATTACATGATGATGCCATGGACATCTCACACGAAGTTCGTAGAACAAGTGTGTATGCTAATTCATTATACAAGCAGAGAATTACATGATGATGCCATGGACATCAGCAGAAAGGACTGGCAATTCATCATTACTGTTTGGAGAACAAGATGTAAATTTTGTTGTTTCTTGATTTTCTACAGAAAAGACAATTTGTAACATTTTCAATGAATGAAAGTACCAAAATATTATTTTCCTGTTTCTTGATTTTCTACAGAAAGCTCCAATTTCATTTTCAATCCACACAGACACTAGATAAGGCATTGACGCAAAGAATCAAATGTAAAGGGTGGGCCATGGAAGTATCATGTCAGTAAACTGGTTATCAGCCCATGCACAATGAAACAAAACAGCTTGCATGGTTTCAAGCTTACCTCTCTTTCATATCTAGTGTACGGTTCTTCAAATTCCTCACCCCAACAATCAGATAAACCTGGAGCCTCATTTGGGCAAAACAATGACCACTCCCCATTGTTGTTCACCCTTTTCATGAAAAGGTCAGAACCCAAAGGGCATAAAATAGATCCGTAGCTCTGTGTTCTTCCTGCAAGAATGCAACAAAACAAACATTGATAAGGCAACTCAGACCACCACAATAACCCTCCCAACAGTTAAAAAAAAACTCCAAAAACATTCATCAAAAGTGAAGAAATCTCAAATCCACCATGTGTTGTGCATGTAGCGAGACAGCTTCCTTCAAAAATGACCTGCTCGCCTTTAAGCAACTGACACCATCAATATGACGTGGACCAACATGGAAGGACCACAACCCAAAATCTCCAAGATTGTACGATCCTAGAGATCCAATATTCATCCTTATGTTACATGTGGAATATTGCTTGACCAGCCATTTGCAGCCAGCTATAAGGGTTTAGATCATCTCATACAGGAGAAATCCATCCATTGGGGACCATCAGTCTACATCACCCAACAATGGACCCCGCTTGAAAAAAATAGCATGTGGATGTAATAGAAATGGAGTAGAACTTCTCACTAGAACCATTTAAAAGAATTCCTTGGGAGTAAAACTCACTAATCTAAGCCATATATTGTGTTGATTTAAAAGCCTAAACTAGCAATGAGAATAGGTGTTCTCTGCATCTTCATAATGTGAGTAGAAATTTTCAGAAGCCTAACTCCAAAAAACTTACTCAATTGAAGCTGGAACTCGAACATTAATAAGGTCGACCGCAGATCCATCGTCGTCCTCCTCCTGAAGATTCAACTTGTCTGCACTCCAAAGCTGACAAATAGCATAGACGAATAGATCTCAAGTAAAGAAATTAGATTGTACACTCTCCAAATCAAATTTGCCCTAAAATCTGCCAGACCAATATGAGCTAGGAGGAAAATACCAGTCAACATAATTGTACACTCTCTAAATCAAATTTGCCAAGGGAACTGACCGGAAACACAGGTAAAATCATGCTTGCTTAATAAGAGAATAATTATACGATCCTTAACCTGAGGACATTATACTTGGGTTTTCAGTTTGTATGTATGAGTGTGGTCCATGGTTCAGCAAGCTAGATCGTTGGGTGCCTAGGCTCCACCTTTGGTGATGGTCCACATTCAACGAAAAATAGATGGTCAAGAAGGGAAATATGGTGATGGTCCACATTCAATGAAAAATGGCTAGAAATTGTTGCAAAAATTGCAAACCACTAGACGAGATGTAGTAATCAGTTGCTTGTCACCAAGCCTTCCTATACGAGGAAATATAAAGATTTTGCCCAACCCAATAAATTGTACAATCAAAGCACACCTTTTGGTAATCCAATTTTTTGTTGTGGTGGACCCAAAGCTGAATGGGATAAATCCAAAATCTCCCCAAATGAATGATCCTATGATACGAAATATTCTCCAACCTGAGAAAGAGCATGCTGCACAAAGGGCTGTTTCCATTGCCAGAAACTATCGTCAAATTGATCTGAAGGACTGGTAACAGGAGGACGGAGTGCTACAACAAGGTGCCACAAATTTACACATTCAACAGATTGATCTAAAAAGCAGCCAAGTTCCAGAAAGGATATAGTTACTGAAGAATCTATCACCTGGTAGCAGTGCTTGTACAAGAGGAAGTGCGGACTTAAGTCGAATTGCTTTCACCAATTTACACATGAAGAGGCTGTGTATTTAACAAGGCAAAAAGAGGAAAAAGATTAATAATTTAATATAAGAACAAACAATCTCTCGCTGCCAATAACATTTACACCACAAGAACGCAAAGGTGTTATTTCTTATTACAGTCAAGAGACGTAAGCATCATGCTACCATAACCCACCTGTGATGCACAAGCATAGAGAACATGCGAAATCCCTTCTTCTCTCGCACCGAGATCCAAGACATTCAGATAATAGGCATCCCAGTTATCATCGGGTATCCCGAATTCTTCTCCAAACAAGCTTGAGTAATCACCAAATGCACATGACCCGGAAGCTTCGACTTTGGTCGCTTCATCGAGAACTGAGAAGATGCTTTGAGTCGTTGGAAGGGATTGACGCTTTCACCGAGGTACCGGGCTCTGCAAGTTTCGCAAAGCTCTAGAAGCCCAGAAACACAAATTATAAACATCACAATCCAAAGAAGAAAATGCATCTGCACCATAGAAATAAAATGAACTTCTGACACATACTATTCGGCAAACATTTCCAAGTTGAGGGTCTTTATATGCCTTTCTCAGCAGAATGAACACGGCATCTGCGCGAAAAGCTATGGAGCCAGCAGCAAGTTGGACAAAAGGTGATGGACTCCTTGATCTCCTGGGCTGGGCCTGAACACGAATGGCAGTGTTAAGTCGATGTCACTTTGTTTGCACCATCTCCATAAATTAAAAAAAGGTACAAGTGTAACGCCCCGTGTTTTCAGGACCCGAGTATACAACCCGTTTCCTGAAAACCCGAGTGTTAACTTATAAAGAGCCAAAGTCCACATATAATTTTTTTTTCCCCTTTCATCAGAGTAAGCAGATGAGCGTAGTATGGACAAATCAGACATAAAGGAAAGTTGCATTACCATTTAAATATATAAGAAACTGCCCATAATGACTTATACAAACCAATGTCCCCATTCTTACAATTACAAAATGGAATAATATTACATGTGAAATAAAGTAAATTACAACTCTCTTGGAATGTGAAACTCTACAAAGAACCACAGAACAACATCGGCTTGCTCTACACACCTGCATCAACTGTTACGGTTTGATAGCGTCAATGGCTATCATAGTGAGGAGCACCCTCCAAGATTGCACACTCATCATTCATAACCAATATAGAACATCAATCATAAATTTAGATATATCAAACAGAGCAATTTATAATCATGAGCATGCCTATAAAAATTAAGTCAACCAATACAATCTCATCATAAGCAAGATATAATAGCAGTTACAATGTAAGGAACATGTTCAGATAACCAAACAATCAAACATACGATTTTCTGTTGCGCCTGAAATCACATTGTACGTGAACTCCGAAGATGGCTAGAAAATCGACAAAGCGAACTTCGGCTCCACCCGGAAATCATGGTACAAGTAGAATTCACAAGGCGAATAGAAAATCCCCCTTTAAACCCCCACTTCACCCGGGAATCATGTCGTACGTGAACTCCGCAAGATGGCTAGAAAATCGACAAAGCGAACTTCGGCTCCACCCGAAAATCATGGTACGAATGAACACCACAGATGAAGAGACAAACAATATACAAACCCTAAACCACCCGAAAATCATGTCATACGTGAACTCCGCAAGATGGCTAGAAAATCGACAAAGCGAACTTCGGCTCCACCCGGAAATCATGGTACGACTGAACTCCGCAAGATGGATAGGAAACAACAGGGTATGCGAACATACCCAACAACCCACAAAGGGTAACAATAGGTCATCAAAGCCACGAGGGCAAATATATGATCCAAGCCACATAGGCGATGTGCGGTCCAAGCTACATAGGTAAATGTGCGATTCAAGCCGTGTAAGACAAATGTGGACCGCAAGATCACAAGTCCAAGGTAAGTTCCATTCAGTTCATCATTCAAGTACAAGTGGTAGCATATAATTAAATTAATACATATACAATAAAGGATAGTATGTTATCATCGAGCCATTCATGCATAATGCAATTTAAAAGAAACGTTTATCTTCCAATACATGAATTCACTATACCACAGTTTAGCATATTCGAATGTAAAATAAGAAACTCAATTAAGGGGATCATGTCATCATCTATATTTAGATTGATAAATCAAGTGGGAAGCTCAAAGGGTGAGTCCTCACCTTGGTCAAACAACCTAGTTGTGTGGCCCGCTAGATAGCACGTCTGAAGTCCGATTGAGTCAAATCTAGTTGATAAACATGTGACCACAACCAATCAAATTATCAATGAAAATGGTAATGCTTGTTTTCTACGGTTAATGAATTTAATTAGTGAAGACTCGCTGAGTCAACTCAGTAGCAAACAAATGAAATGGGTTTTGATTTACCTTGGGTTTATGTCACTTGGCAGCTATAAGGCTCGAGTGGGCCAACCCAAATTCAGCCCAACTCCACCGAGTTGACTCGGTAGCCACCAACAACCCCAAACCCTCTATCTTCCTCTCCTTCCTTTCTTTCTCTTTTCTTCTTTCCCTCTCTCTCTCTCTCTCTCTCCCTCTCTCTCTCTCTCACTGTTCTTTGGAACACCCAAATAACACAGACCGAGTCAACTCGACGACCACAACTCCTGGCAATGAGTTGACTCGACTCCTCTACTCTCTTGTTTTCCTTTCTCTACTCTCTCTCTCTCTCTCTACCTTTCTTTCTTCCTTTTTTTTTTTCTTTCCTTATTTTATTTTTTTTCTCCCCTGCTGGAGTCCCAGCAGGACTAGGTCACTCGACCCAGTTAACTCAGTTCCAAAACCGAGTCGACTCAGTTTTTGACCGGACAGCAGCTCTAAGCTGCCTTCTCTCCCTCTTTTCTTCTCTCCTCTCCTCTAGCTTCTCCTTCTTTCTTCCTTTCATTTCTTCCTGGCATGCCCAGTGAGATTACTGGACCAAGACCGACCGATGCTCGCGCCCAGGCCAGTCGACGACTTCGCCCGACTTGACCACGCCCGCACACCCACTCTCTCTCTCTCTCTCCTTCTCTTTCTGTTTCTTCGTTCTCTCTCACTCCTCCTCTTCCTTTCTCTTATCCTTTTCTTCCCTCCTACTACTGGAAACACTCAGCAGAGGCTGGGCAACCGGCCCGACTCATGCTTGGCCCGGTCTGAGTGGGTGCGGTGCAACAGCCGCACCACCTCGTTCCCTTCTTCTTCTTTTTTCCTCTCTTTTCTCTCCTATTTCTCATCTCTCTCTTTTCTTTCTTCACCTGCTGCGGGAACAATAGAATAGAAACCAGACGTCCGGAACGATCCGACTTGTACAGCTCAACTCAGCAGACTCGACGGAGAAGAAGATGAGCTTCAATGGTGGATTTCGAATGGGGGCTTCTCTCCTCAAAACGAAGCCACAGATCTACTCTAAGGGTCTCGCAGTGCTTCCGGACCTTTGATTTCGAAGCTCCATCAGCGTTTTCCCAATGGGTTCGAGCTTGTAAGCTCTCGACTCGTTTTCTCTCGGACGGCTGCAATAGCATGAAGGAGCCCTAACGCACCCGATTCTCAGCTCTTATATGGGGTTTTACAGCAACCCTAGACCATAGGATCGAGATTAAACGGATGGGATATGCTCTGACCAAAACAACTCCCAAGTACGTCCGGTAATGCAAAACCGGTTGCAGTTTTACAGTCACGGATGGAAGCCCTAAGCTAGGGAAAATGGATGGTCGGGATTTGCTTATACTGGACGGTCAGGATTGGCGGATTCGGCCTCACGCGGATCGCTGAGCTGGAAGAAAAACAGTTTCTATTTCTGGATATAGTGTGTTTGTAGGCCTGATTGCGGCAAGGTTTGTGTGCACGTGGATGCCTTTAAACGTGTGGTACGAGATGGGTTTTAGTGGGACCCAAGCCCTGGACACGATGGACGGTTTGGATTGGTCGATCCAATCACGGAGGTGGGCCACGGATCAACGCATGGGGATGGCTCTTTTAAAAACGCGTGGGCGGGAACGCTGGAGAAAACCTCCTGTTTTGGAATATTTCGCGTCAGACGCGATTTGACCACGTGACTGCCTCGGTGCACCTCGGCTGCACCCCAGTTGTGTACACACACTCCTCATGTGGGGTCCACAGTGATGTCTGTGATCTGATCCACACCATTCATCAGTTTTGGTAGCCCAACCTAGGGTCTAGCCCAAAGAACGAGGTAGATCTATGGCTTAGATGGGCCATACACGCCACATTTACATTTGATTGGCGGTTTGTGCGGCCCATGGTAATCTTAGGTGGGATCTGGCCCATCCAACAGTTTCAACATTAGTATAAAAGTAATATATCATGTAGTGCTAATTACATTAACATATATTATAGTATGTATTATAAACATCTACACAACTTAAAATGCATTGTATTTATTTTACATTTTATGTTAATAATTAGTTATCAATTAATAAAGTATTTAATTTGAAATATTATATGTATGTGTATATGTGTATATGTATTTTTCTTATATATATATACAAATATTGATTATTCTAAGTGATGTATATTTCATATATGTGGTATAATACAAAAATCTGTAATTTAAATTACAAAATGTAAATATTAGTCGATATACATAAATTATATGTTGGTATGCCATTCATTTTATATGTAGCTTAAATAATATGCATAATTTGAATGATTCAAGTAACATTTGTATTATTACAATTAATTATAAAACTATTTTGTATTATGATGTATATTTAAAATGAGTCATTATGGATCACTTAAGATAGGCCACCCATCTGCCTCAGGTGGGCCTCATCTGGCAGTCGGTCAGATCATGTTTGTCCTCCAACATTCCCAGGCTAATTCTAGATACACCTAGACCGATGGTCCTCAAGTCCAATGAGTTTACAGTTGCTTACAAAATCACTAAATTGGGTTTGTGACCCTAAATAAGGTCTTCATGGTAACACCCGAGTACTGAAAAGTACGGGGTGTTACAATCTACCCCCCTTAAAGAGAATTTCGCCCCGAAATTCAATACTTCTACCTTAAATGGGTCGAGGAAAATCTATTTTCCTTGTCTCTAACTATTCACTATTTTCCCCCATGAAGCATGTTTGTATTAATAAGCGTTCATGTTTGACTAAAAGACTGAGGTTGTTACAATCTACCCACCTTAAAGAAGAATCTCGCCCACGAGATTCAATCATACTCATCCCAATTTCCTCTAACATCAATTTAGATCTACCGTTTGCTCACATGAGGTAATGAAGATTTTTTTTTTTTTTTTTTTTTTTATTTATTATTATTATTATTTTTTTTTTATTCATGTGGGTGTGTGTATGTTTAAAATTTACAATGATTGTTCCACATCGTCTAAAAGAATAATAAGAATAGTGGTTTATGCTTTCAATGTTCAGGTTAACATGAATCGACAATTATGGTTAGTCTGAGCCTGATACAACGATCTTCTGCCTGATCAGGGCAGTGAGTTCATTGGTATCCATCCCTAATCCTGGTAACCCTTAACCTTCTACTTGATCAGGGCATTGAGGTCATTAGGATTTGCTAGGATTTAGAAATAGGATCAAACAGCGTGCAATTCGCTTAAATATGATTCTGTCAATCCATGATCCTGATTACTCTAAGTTCATGGAAAATATCATTTGACCATTTATTTTCATAACAATTAAGACTATGAGAACCATTACGCTTCCAATGCGCACTCTGATTGTCTAAACACAAAATCCTAGGACCAAGGTTTTTATATGAAATCTAAGTTTAAAATTTTGTTAAATTTATCTAAGATCTTAAATCTGGACTTAATATGCTCAACCTAAAGTTGAAACTTTACCCAAAAATTATACAACTTTTCCTCTAATTATTCTATGTGTAGGAATTTGTGGGAAATATTATTCCTAAGTAACGAGATATATTGGGAAAATTCAAATTACGATTCCTTAAGTTTAGAGAGCATTTTTTTTTTCAAGTGTATAATATGGTGGTTAGAGAAATTCTTATGGGCCTGCCCAATCTATTTGTTGATTGTTACAAGATTGTGATTCCTAACTATGAATTTTATTTTATTTTGTTATTATTATTATTTTTTTTTTTTTTTAAGTTCATATCCTAGATTTTTAGAAAATTTTCATTTGGAAGTCGTGTATAAGGAATGTCCATTATTATTATTACTGTTCTCACTATTATTACTATTATAATTTATATAATTTGTCATATTTGATTTATATCCTCATAGATCGTTTATATGCATGAATGTAAGTAAGCGAAGATTAGTATCTATTATTTGTGTATTATTTATATGGGGATACGTGTGTCATGTTTAAATTTTATACAAGGTGTTAAATTGCTTGAAATGTGTTATCTGCTATGAATTTTTCTAGTATATTTTATTTTTGTGTATTATAAATTCTATAATTTGTAATTTATATTAATGATGTTATAAGTGTATACACATAGTATGGATTATGGTTACATATCATTTTAATATGAAAATTTTAAATATTTATCAAATATATAAATAACGTTTCACAATATATATATTTTTCATGTACATCATGATGAATATTTGGTGCACATTTAATTCCTAAGTCCACACAACTATTTTGGTAGTTTACAAGGGAACCAAAACTGCATTTCTAAATTTCAAACGACGGTCCTATTGTTTATAAGGGAACCAGAGTTTTTTTTTTTTTCTCTCTAAGTTTCAAATGACTAAACCTAGATATTCAAAGAGGCTTAAGTTTATTTCTAAGTTCTGCGATTATCCAACAATTCCACAGGGAGTTCAAAACCTCCAGTTTCTGTGTTCTCAATTCCTCCTAGCTATAAAGTGATTTCTCATAAGTTCAAATAAGTTCAAATGGTTATTCTAATAGTTTCTAAGGGGACTTAAATTCATTTCCAAGTTCTATGATCACTCAAACAACCTTTCAAGGGGCCTAAAATTTTGAGTCTCTATATTCTCAATTTCTTCTAATTTCAATGAGACTCCACATCAATTCAACTGAGTACCATAACAATTTATGGGGGAGCCTAAGTTTGGATTCCTACGTTCTCAACCATTCTTCTACGTCTAAGGGAGATTTATCTAAGTTCAATTTCTAAATTCAAACACCCTAACTTGAGACATTCTAGGCTTGTATAAGATCATTTCCCAAGGCCAAGTTTGTCCAAACTATGCTCTGATACCAACTGTAACGCCCCGTGTTTTCAGGACCCGAGTATACAACCCGTTTCCTGAAAACCCGAGTGTTAACTTATAAAGAGCCAAAGTCCACATATAATTTTTTTTTCCCCTTTCATCGAGAGTAAGGAGATGAGCGTAGTATGGACAAATCAGACATAAAGGAAAGTTGCATTACCATTTAAATATATAAGAAACTGCCCATAATGACTTATACAAACCAATGTCCCCATTCTTACAATTACAAAATGGAATAATATTACATGTGAAATAAAGTAAATTACAACTCTCTTGGAATGTGAAACTCTACAGCAACCCTGTGAACAACATCGGCTTGCTCTACACCTGCATCAACTGTTACGGTTTGATAGCGTCAATGGCTATCATAGTGAGGAGCACCCTCCAAGATTGCACACTCATCATTCATAACCAATATAGAACATCAATCATAAATTTAGATATATCAAACAGAGCAATTTATAATCATGAGCATGCCTATAAAAATTAAGTCAACCAATACAATCTCATCATAAGCAAGATATAATAGCAGTTACAATGTAAGGAACATGTTCAGATAACCAAACAATCAAACATACGATTTTCTGTTGCGCCTGAAATCACATTGTACGTGAACTCCGCAAGATGGCTAGAAAATCGACAAAGCGAACTTCGGCTCCACCCGGAAATCATGGTACAAGTAGAATTCACAAGGCGAATAGAAAATCCCCCTTTAAACCCCCACTTCACCCGGGAATCATGTCGTACGTGAACTCCGCAAGATGGCTAGAAAATCGACAAAGCGAACTTCGGCTCCACCCGAAAATCATGGTACGAATGAACACCACAGATGAAGAGACAAACAATATACAAACCCTAAACCACCCGAAAATCATGTCGTACGTGAACTCCGCAAGATGGCTAGAAAATCGACAAAGCGAACTTCGGCTCCACCCGGAAATCATGGTACGACTGAACTCCGCAAGATGGATAGGAAACAACAGGGTATGCGAACATACCCAACAACCCACAAAGGGTAACAATAGGTCATCAAAGCCACGAGGGCAAATATATGATCCAAGCCACATAGGCGATGTGCGGTCCAAGCTACATAGGTAAATGTGCGATTCAAGCCGTGTAAGACAAATGTGGACCGCAAGATCACAAGTCCAAGGTAAGTTCCATTCAGTTCATCATTCAAGCACAAGTGGTAGCATATAATTAAATTAATACATATACAATAAAGGATAGTATGTTATCATCGAGCCATTCATGCATAATGCAATTTAAAAGAAACGTTTATCTTCCAATACATGAATTCACTATACCACAGTTTAGCATATTCGAATGTAAAATAAGAAACTCAATTAAGGGGATCATGTCATCATCTATATTTAGATTGATAAATCAAGTGGGAAGCTCAAAGGGTGAGTCCTCGCCTTGGTCAAACAACCTAGTTGTGTGGCCCGCTAGATAGCACGTCTGAAGTCCGATTGAGTCAAATCTAGTTGATAAACATGTGACCACAACCAATCAAATTATCAATGAAAATGGTAATGCTTGTTTTCTACGGTTAATGAATTTAATTAGTGAAGACTCGCTGAGTCAACTCAGTAGCAAACAAATGAAATGGGTTTTGATTTACCTTGGGTTTATGTCACTTGGCAGGCTATAAGGCTCGAGTGGGCCAACCCAAATTCACCCAACTCCTCACCGAGTTGACTCGGTAGCCACCAACAACCCCAAACCCTCTATCTTCCTCTCCTTCCTTTCTTTCTCTTTTCTTCTTTCCCTCTCTCTCTCTCTCTCTCTCTCCCTCTCTCTCTCTCTCACCATGTTCTTGGAACACCCAATGATAACTGGACCGAGTCAACTCGACGACCACAACTCGAAGCACGAGTTGACTCGACTCCTCTACTCTCTTGTTTTCCTTTCTCCTACTCTCTCTCTCTCTCTACCTTTCTTTCTTCCTTTTTTTTTTCTTTCCTTATTTTATTTTTTTTTCTCCCCTGCTGGAGTCCCAGCAGACTAGGTCACTCGACCCGGTTAACTCGGTTCCAAAACCGAGTCGACTCGGTTTTTGACCAGCCAGACTCTAAGTCGCCTTCTCTCCCTCTTTTCTTCTCTCCTCTCCTCTAGCTTCTCCTTCTTTCTTCCTTTCATTTCTTCTGGCATGCCCAGGGAGATTCTTGGACCAAGACTCCGGTACTCGCGCCCCGGCCGTCGACGACTCGCCCGGACTTGACCACGGCCGCACACCCACTCTCTCTCTCTCTCCCGTTCTCTTTCTGTTTCTTCTTTCTCTCTCACTCCTCCTCTTCCTTTCTCTTATCCTTTTCTTCCTCCTACTACTGGGAAACACTCGGAGAGAGGTCGGGCAACCGGGCCGACTCATGCTTGGCCCTGGTCTGAGTGGGTGAGGTGCAACGATCGCACCACCTCGTTCCTTCTTCTTCTTCTTTTTTCCTCTCTTTTCTCTCCTATTTCTCATCTCTCTCTTTTCTTTCTTCACCGTCATGAACAATAGAACGAAACCAGACGTCCGGAACGATCCGACTTGTACAACTCAACTCAGAAACTCGACGGAGAAGAAGATGAGCTTCAATGGTGGATTTCGAATGGGGGCTTCTCTCCTCAAAACGAAGCCACAGATCTACTCTAAGGGGTCTCGCAGTGCTTCCGGACCATTGATTTCGAAGCTCCATCAGCGTTTTCCCAATGGGTTCGAGCTTGTAAGCTCTCGACTCGTTTTCTCTCGGACGGCTGCAATAGCATGAAGGAGCCCTAACGCACCCGATTCTCAGCTCTTATATGGGGTTTTACAGCAACCCTAGACCATAGGATCGAGATTAAACGGATGGGATATGCTCTGACCAAAACAACTCCCAAGTACGTCCGGTAATGCAAAACCGGTTGCAGTTTTACAGTCACGGATGGAAGCCCTAAGCTAGGGAAAATGGATGGTCGGGATTTGCTTATACTGGACGGTCAGGATTGGCGGATTCGGCCTCACGCGGATCGCTGAGCTGGAAGAAAAACAGTTTCTATTTCTGGATATAGTGTGTTTGTAGGCCTGATTGCGGCAAGGTTTGTGTGCACGTGGATGCCTTTAAACGTGTGGTACGAGATGGGTTTTAGTGGGACTCAAGCCCTGGACACGATGGACGGTTTGGATTGGTCGATCCAATCACGGAGGTGGGCCACGGATCAACGCATGGGGACGGCTCTTTTAAAAACGGGTGGGCGGGAACGCTGGAGAAAACCTCCTATTTTGGAATATTTCGCGTCAGACGCGATTTGACCACGTGACTGCCTCGGTGCACCTCGGCTGCACCCCAGTTGTGTACACACACTCCTCATGTGGGGTCCACAGTGATGTCTGTGATCTGATCCACACCATTCATCAGTTTTGGTAGCCCAACCTAGGGTCTAGCCCAAAGAACGAGGTAGATCTATGGCTTAGATGGGCCATACACGCCACATTTACATTTGATTGGCGGTTTGTGCGGCCCATGGTAATCTTAGGTGGGATCTGGCCCATCCAACAGTTTCAACATTAGTATAAAAGTAATATATCATGTAGTGCTAATTACATTAACATATATTATAGTATGTATTATAAACATCTACACAACTTAAAATGCATTGTATTTATTTTACATTTTATGTTAATAATTAGTTATCAATTAATAAAGTATTTAATTTGAAATATTATATGTATGTGTATATGTGTATATGTATTTTTCTTATATATATATATACAAATATTGATTATTCTAAGTGATGTATATTTCATATATGTGGTATAATACAAAAATCTGTAATTTAAATTACAAAATGTAAATATTAGTCGATATACATAAATTATATGTTGGTATGCCATTCATTTTATATGTAGCTTAAATAATATGCATAATTTGAATGATTCAAGTAACATTTGTATTATTATAATTAATTATAAAACTATTTTGTATTATGATGTATATTTAAAATGAGTCATTATGGATCACTTAAGATAGGCCACCCATCTGCCTCAGGTGGGCCTCATCTGGCAGTCGGTCAGATCATGTTTGTCCTCCAACATTCCCAGGCTAATTCTAGATACACCTAGACCGATGGTCCTCAAGTCCAATGAGTTTACAGTTGCTTACAAAATCACTAAATTGGGTTTGTGACCCTAAATAAGGTCTTCATGGTAACACCCGAGTACTGAAAAGTACGGGGTGTTACAATCTACCCCCCTTAAAGAGAATTTCGCCCCGAAATTCAATACTTCTACCTTAAATGGGTCGAGGAAAATCTATTTTCCTTGTCTCTAACTATTCACTATTTTTCCCCCATGAAGCATGTTTGTATTAATAAGCGTTCATGTTTGACTAAAAGACTGAGGTTGTTACAATCTACCCACCTTAAAGAAGAATCTCGCCCACGAGATTCAATCATACTCATCCCAATTTCCTCTAACATCAATTTAGATCTACCGTTTGCTCACATGAGGTAATGAAGATTTTTTTTTTTTTTTTTTTTAATTTTTATTTATTATTATTATTATTTTTTTTTTATTCATGTGGGTGTGTGTATGTTTAAAATTTACAATGATTGTTCCACATCGTCTAAAAGAATAATAAGAATAGTGGTTTATGCTTTCAATGTTCAGGTTAACATGAATCGACAATTATGGTTAGTCTGAGCCTGATACAACGATCTTCTGCCTGATCAGGGCAGTGAGTTCATTGGTATCCATCCCTAATCCTGGTAACCCTTAACCTTCTGCTTGATCAGGGCATTGAGGTCATTAGGATTTGCTAGGATTTAGAAATAGGATCAAACAGCGTGCAATTCGCTTAAATATGATTCTGTCAATCCATGATCCTGATTACTCTAAGTTCATGGAAAATATCATTTGACCATTTATTTTCATAACAATTAAGACTATGAGAACCATTACGCTTCCAATGCGCACTCTGATTGTCTAAACACAAAATCCTAGGACCAAGGTTTTTATATGAAATCTAAGTTTAAAATTTTGTTAAATTTATCTAAGATCTTAAATCTGGACTTAATATGCTCAACCTAAAGTTGAAACTTTACCCAAAAATTATACAACTTTTCCTCTAATTATTCTATGTGTAGGAATTTGTGGGAAATATTATTCCTAAGTAACGAGATATATTGGGAAAATTCAAATTACGATTCCTTAAGTTTAGAGAGCATTTTTTTTTTCAAGTGTATAATATGGTGGTTAGAGAAATTCTTATGGGCCTAAGCCCAATCTATTTGTTGATTGTTACAAGATTGTGATTCCTAACTATGAATTTTATTTTATTTTGTTATTATTATTATTATTTTTTTTTTTTAAGTTCATATCCTAGATTTTTAGAAAATTTTCATTTGGAAGTCGTGTATAAGGAATGTCCATTATTATTATTACTGTTCTCACTATTATTACTATTATAATTTATATAATTTGTCATATTTGATTTATATCCTCATAGATCGTTTATATGCATGAATGTAAGTAAGCGAAGATTAGTATCTATTATTTGTGTATTATTTATATGGGGATACGTGTGTCATGTTTAAATTTTATACAAGGTGTTAAATTGCTTGAAATGTGTTATCTGCTATGAATTTTTCTAGTATATTTTATTTTTGTGTATTATAAATTCTATAATTTGTAATTTATATTAATGATGTTATAAGTGTATACACATAGTATGGATTATGGTTACATATCATTTTAATATGAAAATTTTAAATATTTATCAAATATATAAATAACGTTTCACAATATATATATTTTTCATGTACATCATGATGAATATTTGGTGCACATTTAATTCCTAAGTCCACACAACTATTTTGGTAGTTTACAAGGGAACCAAAACTGCATTTCTAAATTTCAAACGACGGTCCTATTGTTTATAAGGGAACCAGAGTTTTTTTTTCTCTCTAAGTTTCAAATGACTAAACCTAGATATTCAAAGAGGCTTAAGTTTATTTCTAAGTTCTGCGATTATCCAACAATTCCACAGGGAGTTCAAAACCTCCAGTTTCTGTGTTCTCAATTCCTCCTAGCTATAAAGTGATTTCTCATAAGTTCAAATAAGTTCAAATGGTTATTCTAATAGTTTCTAAGGGGACTTAAATTCATTTCCAAGTTCTATGATCACTCAAACAACCTTTCAAGGGGCCTAAAATTTTGAGTCTCTATATTCTCAATTTCTTCTAATTTCAATGAGACTCCACATCAATTCAATTGAGTACCATAACAATTTATGGGGGAGCCTAAGTTTGGATTCCTACGTTCTCAACCATTCTTCTACGTCTAAGGGAGATTTATCTAAGTTCAATTTCTAAATTCAAACACCCTAACTTGAGACATTCTAGGCTTGTATAAGATCATTTCCCAAGGCCAAGTTTGTCCAAACTATGCTCTGATACCAACTGTAACGCCCCGTGTTTTCAGGACCCGAGTATACAACCCGTTTCCTGAAAACCCGAGTGTTAACTTATAAAGAGCCAAAGTCCACATATAATTTTTTTTTCCCCTTTCATCAGAGTAAGCAGATGAGCGTAGTATGGACAAATCAGACATAAAGGAAAGTTGCATTACCATTTAAATATATAAGAAACTGCCCATAATGACTTATACAAACCAATGTCCCCATTCTTACAATTACAAAATGGAATAATATTACATGTGAAACAAAGTAAATTACAACTCTCTTGGAATGTGAAACTCTACAGCAACCCTGTGAACAACATCGGCTTGCTCTACACCTGCATCAACTGTTACGGTTTGATAGCGTCAATGGCTATCATAGTGAGGAGCACCCTCCAAGATTGCACACTCATCATTCATAACCAATATAGAACACCAATCATAAATTTAGATATATCAAACAGAGCAATTTATAATCATGAGCATGCCTATAAAAATTAAGTCAACCAATACAATCTCATCATAAGCAAGATATAATAGCAGTTACAATGCAAGGAACATGTTCAGATAACCAAACAATCAAACATACGATTTTCTGTTGCGCCTGAAAAATCACATTGTACGTGAACTCCGCAAGATGGCTAGAAAATCGACAAAGCGAACTTCGGCTCCACCCGAAATCATGGTACAAGTAGAATTCACAAGGCGAATAGAAAATCCCCTTTAAACCCCCACTTCACCTTCCTGAATCATGTCGTACGTGAACTCCGCAAGATGGCTAGAAAATCGACAAAGCGAACTTCGGCTCTACCCGAAAATCATGGTACGAATGAACACCACAGATGAAGAGACAAACAATATACAAACCCTAAACCACCCGAAAATCATGTCGTACGTGAACTCCGCAAGATGGCTAGAAAATCGACAAAGCGAACTTCGGCTCCACCCGGAAATCATGGTACGACTGAACTCCGCAAGATGGATAGGAAACAACAGGGTATGCGAACATACCCAACAACCCACAAAGGGTAACAATAGGTCATCAAAGCCACGAGGGCAAATATATGATCCAAGCCACATAGGCGATGTGCGGTCCAAGCTACATAGGTAAATGTGCGATTCAAGCCGTGTAAGACAAATGTGGACCGCAAGATCACAAGTCCAAGGTAAGTTCCATTCAGTTCATCATTCAAGTACAAGTGGTAGCATATAATTAAATTAATACATATACAATAAAGGATAGTATGTTATCATCGAGCCATTCATGCATAATGCAATTTAAAAGAAACGTTTATCTTCCAATACATGAATTCACTATACCACAGTTTAGCATATTCGAATGTAAAATAAGAAACTCAATTAAGGGGATCATGTCATCATCTATATTTAGATTGATAAATCAAGTGGGAAGCTCAAAGGGTGAGTCCTCACCTTGGTCAAACAACCTAGTTGTGTGGCCCGCTAGATAGCACGTCTGAAGTCCGATTGAGTCAAATCTAGTTGATAAACATGTGACCACAACCAATCAAATTATCAATGAAAATGGTAATGCTTGTTTTCTACGGTTAATGAATTTAATTAGTGAAGACTCGCTGAGTCAACTCAGTAGCAAACAAATGAAATGGGTTTTGATTTACCTTGGGTTTATGTCACTTGGCAGCTATAAGGCTCGAGTGGGCCAACCCAAATTCAGCCCAACTCCACCGAGTTGACTCGGTAGCCACCAACAACCCCAAACCCTCTATCTTCCTCTCCTTCCTTTCTTTCTCTTTTCTTCTTTCCCTCTCTCTCTCTCTCTCTCTCTCTCTCTCTCTCTCTCTCTCTCTTCACCTTCTTTGGAACACCCAAAGATAACACAGGACCGAGTCAACTCGACGACCACAACTCAACGGCGAGTTGACTCGACTCCTCTACTCTCTTGTTTTCCTTTCTCCTACTCTCTCTCTCTCTCTACCTTTCTTTCTTCCTTTTTTTTTTTCTTTCCTTATTTTATTTTTTTTTTCTCCCCTGCTGGAGTCCCAGCAGGACTAGGTCACTCGACCCAGTTAACTCAGTTCCAAAACCGAGTCGACTCAGTTTTTGACCGGACAGCAGCTCTAAGCTGCCTTCTCTCCCTCTTTTCTTCTCTCCTCTCCTCTAGCTTCTCCTTCTTTCTTCCTTTCATTTCTTCCTGGCATGCCCAGTGAGATTACTGGACCAAGACCTGACCAGTACTCGCGCCAGCGAGTCGACGACTCGCCCGACTTGACCACAGCCGCACACCCACTCTCTCTCTCTCTCCCGTTCTCTTTCCTGTTTCTTCTTTCTCTCTCACTCCTCCTCTTCCTTTCTCTTATCCTTTTCTTCCCTCCTACTACTGGAAACACCCAGCAGAGGCTGGCAACCGGGCCTGACTCATGCTTGGCCCGGTCTGAGTGGGTGCGGTGCAACAGTCGCACCACCTCGTTCCCTTCTTCTTCTTTTTTTCCTCTCTTTTCTCTCCTATTTCTCATCTCTCTCTTTTCTTTCTTCACCTGCTGCGGGAACAATAGAACAGAAACCAGACGTCCGGAACGATCCGACTTGTACAGCTCAACTCAGCAGACTCGACGGAGAAGAAGATGAGCTTCAATGGTGGATTTCGAATGGGGGCTTCTCTCCTCAAAACGAAGCCACAGATCTACTCTAAGGGGTCTCGCAGTGCTTCCGGACCTTTGATTTCGAAGCTCCATCAGCGTTTTCCCAATGGGTTCGAGCTTGTAAGCTCTCGACTCGTTTTCTCTCGGACGGCTGCAATAGCATGAAGGAGCCCTAACGCACCCGATTCTCAGCTCTTATATGGGGTTTTACAGCAACCCTAGACCATAGGATCGAGATTAAACGGATGGGATATGCTCTGACCAAAACAACTCCCAAGTACGTCCGGTAATGCAAAACCGGTTGCAGTTTTACAGTCACGGATGGAAGCCCTAAGCTAGGGAAAATGGATGGTCGGGATTTGCTTATACTGGACGGTCAGGATTGGCGGATTCGGCCTCACGCGGATCGCTGAGCTGGAAGAAAAACAGTTTCTATTTCTGGATATAGTGTGTTTGTAGGCCTGATTGCGGCAAGGTTTGTGTGCACGTGGATGCCTTTAAACGTGTGGTACGAGATGGGTTTTAGTGGGACCCAAGCCCTGGACACGATGGACGGTTTGGATTGGTCGATCCAATCACGGAGGTGGGCCACGGATCAACGCATGGGGACGGCTCTTATAAAAACGCGTGGGCGGGAACGCTGGAGAAAACCTCCTGTTTTGGAATATTTCGCGTCAGACGCGATTTGACCACGTGACTGCCTCGGTGCACCTCGGCTGCACCCCAGTTGTGTACACACACTCCTCATGTGGGGTCCACAGTGATGTCTGTGATCTGATCCACACCATTCATCAGTTTTGGTAGCCCAACCTAGGGTCTAGCCCAAAGAACGAGGTAGATCTATGGCTTAGATGGGCCATACACGCCACATTTACATTTGATTGGCGGTTTGTGCGGCCCATGGTAATCTTAGGTGGGATCTGGCCCATCCAACAGTTTCAACATTAGTATAAAAGTAATATATCATGTAGTGCTAATTACATTAACATATATTATAGTATGTATTATAAACATCTACACAACTTAAAATGCATTGTATTTATTTTACATTTTATGTTAATAATTAGTTATCAATTAATAAAGTATTTAATTTGAAATATTATATGTATGTGTATATGTGTATATGTATTTTTCTTATATATATATATATACAAATATTGATTATTCTAAGTGATGTATATTTCATATATGTGGTATAATACAAAAATCTGTAATTTAAATTACAAAATGTAAATATTAGTCGATATACATAAATTATATGTTGGTATGCCATTCATTTTATATGTAGCTTAAATAATATGCATAATTTGAATGATTCAAGTAACATTTGTATTATTACAATTAATTATAAAACTATTTTGTATTATGATGTATATTTAAAATGAGTCATTATGGATCACTTAAGATAGGCCACCCATCTGCCTCAGGTGGGCCTCATCTGGCAGTCGGTCAGATCATGTTTGTCCTCCAACATTCCCAGGCTAATTCTAGATACACCTAGACCGATGGTCCTCAAGTCCAATGAGTTTACAGTTACTTACAAAATCACTAAATTGGGTTTGTGACCCTAAATAAGGTCTTCATGGTAACACCCGAGTACTGAAAAGTACGGGGTGTTACAACAAGTAACAAGGAAGAAAAAAAGATACTAAAACAAGGCAATATTTTCACAAAGCTAATGCATCTCAAACAACATGTGTAGATGATGCCTTTGATTTGGTGAATATAAGAACTCTATCATGATCCTAACAATTGTTCATTGTTTCCTCTAACTATAAAAACATGCTCCTAGGATAACAAGCATTTTTAAAGGAACTTTCCCTTAAAATTGCAATTTTCATGTATGAATGGATATGTGTGTGTGCGCCAAGTAGATCCAATATCAAGACATAACTGACAATTCAGAAGATACTACATGAGAAAGAGAAAAGGAAGTTACCTCAAAATTCGATGAAACTGTTAAAGTTGAAGTCTGACTATTCCTCAAAGCATCTGAATCGGAAAGTCACTTGAAAGCCCTAGCGCTTTCCACTGCAATTTCAATACAAAAGACAATTGTTATGTCGAAATAAAAAACTTACCGAAGGTGACAAAATGCTATAATAAGCACAGTAGGCTTGTTATGGCAAACAGATAATGATAATTTTGAAATATGGAGTGAGGGAGGGTAAATACCAAACATTATTTTCAAGGCAAGGGATAACTTAGTGGGATGCCAAGAGAGGCAGATAGTAGCATGTCAAATATCACAACAAGCATAGACCAAGGTATCAAAAAACGGTTACATAATTGCCGTAACGGCCATTACATAACGGTAACGGTGGGTACCATTACACATTACAGGTACAACGGTATTCTGAGAAAAAAAAGGGCCCTGTAATGGCGATTCTGACCCCATAACGGTCCATTGGCAATTAAAAAAAAAATTCAATGGCCATAATAGCAGTTACGGTCTACTACGTAACGGCAACGATGGTGGATGATGGCCACCATTACTGTTATTGAATACATTGGCATAGACATGACCCAACATGAACAGCTCTAATGAAGACCTTGCAGCACAAGTTGAATAATGGGATGAAACAAACCTTTCATTCACGATGCTGAAGAATTGGATAAAATGGGCGAGCAAGCATCGCTAAAAAAAGTGTACTGGACTCTGCTGACTCTGAAAAACTCGTAAGATCTGCCTGCATTGTTCACAACAACTTCTAAAAGATCTAAGAAAGCCAAGGCACAAACTTTGCCATGACATACTTTTGCACAAGTTTCAGAGAAAAATAAGTGTACCTCAAGTTGGGGAAGAAATGGCAGCAACCGGTTTGTCATGTCTTGAAGCAACTATGAACTAATGATCATTAGAAGTCACAGCAATATCATGATATAAAAAAAGATGTGAGACAAAAAGGACATTTAAACGATGAAAATATTGTCCACCTGAAGATGCATATCATGAGCATCCTGTTTGTGTGAGATGATGTGTGGCAAAGCAAATAATTAACAACAGGTTGAAATTCGTGTTCCAAATCCGATTCTGAAACTCCAATAAGTCATCGGAAAGGTAAATAGTAAACAAATTTAGAGTGTTGAATTTCAAAGAAAACCTACAACTTTGAAATAAGGAATGAAGAAAGGAAATCAGGATATGTTCCAGCAAATCACCTGAATGAAAAATATAGCTATTGGATTCCCCCGCAAACAAGATATTCGTACATAACGGCACGGCGTGTAGTTCACAGGATACATCATATCACGCCGAGGAGCTTCACATCGTGGACGAACCTTTACAAATGCCTCAGGCTGAAAAAGAATCCAATCACTAGGACACATGGCAGTATATATTTCTAGAACAAACAAGCCATCGAAGACATGAACTATTTGCAGGAGATTTCAAATTCATAAAAAATTTGCATTAGATGGCAAACAACAAAAGAATATATCACTCAATCTCAATGCATCGAGCTAGGAGATACTGGAAAGCCAATAGTTCAAAAACATGCGTCATGAATTATTGATGGAAATTCGGTAATTTCCTGGGACAATAAACAGAGAGATAATGTCTAAATGGAACTAATGTTCACATTTTTATAAGAATATCAGCATTTTCTCGACAGATTAGACATTTGTGGCTTCTGAAACCATTCTAGAATCTTGACCAATGACTATGAAAATGAAATAGAAACAAATTACATGCATTTCTCACTTTTGTCATCTGTATCTTTACTCACAAGCAAGGTGAGTGGAGGAGAAACATCGGGGATCAAACACATAGTCATGCAGCAGAAGCTTTGGAGAGGGTGGTGGAGCAAAAGACTAATCAAGAAACAAGGATATTGAGAATCAACTTTAACTTTATGCTAGAAAAACCCACAAGAGCAAGGTTATTTTCTTTGGAAAATGATGGAAAAAGTAGGGAGAGAAGAAAAAATCTACACATGGTTGTAGATTTGGGGAAAGGACATGATAGAATACATCGGGAGGCAATGTGGTGGTGTTGAGGAAGGGGCCCTTGAGAGATATAATGATATTTACTAAAGACATGTATGAGGGTGTTGTCATGAGAATGAGAATGGCATGTAGTGAGGTGGAGTTCCCTATAGCAGTGGGTTTAAATCAGGGGTAAGCATTAAACCCATACCTTATTGCACTTATTAACCATTCAATCACATGCATAATTAGCTGACGAGGCATTTGGCTTGGCACAATTCACTACAAAGTTCAAATAATTGATAACTCATGGGTTCAAAATCCACCAATTCTCGTACCATGTCTTTGGAAAATGGAAAGGGGAGCCCTTGTCCTTGCCCTTATTCAAGTATCCACTCCGGTACTCCAATTTTTGTATGATCCAAGTATCAATTATCAAAACCAGAGTAACCATGGTTTTGAAAAACGGTGATGTTATGGCTGTATCATCCATTACACAACGACATCTGTTACCCTCATTATGTGATCCAATTTTCTTCATAACCGGTCCATCATGAAGAAAATGGGCCGTGTCAGCCTCTATGTATCGGCACTGTTACAGGCCAATAGGACAGTTACACCCCCATTTTGAGAATTTTCATTTTCAAATTTTCTCTCAATTTTCCACTTCTTTCTTCATTTCATCCATTAAGGAAGCTTAGAACTAATTTTAAACAAGATCTAGGCTTTTGAGAATCAAAACACAAGATTTGAGTAGGATTTGATGAATGTTGAAGCATATTAGACCATTTAAGGAAATACCAGAAGAATGGGTTAATGATCATTTTTTTCCATCTTTTTGTTGTATTTATATGTAATGGGCCCTAATCCACCGAATCGTGCTTGATTTGTGTTTAATTAGTGCCAATTTGATTGATTGTCAGCAAGTCAATCTGACACTGCCCGACAGACAGCATTCTTACCAAATAACTGCCCGTTACACCATCAAATACATGTCCAAAAAAATCCGGGCGAAAAAACGGGTATTTCTTATGTTTTTTGTGATTTTCTCGCCGACAACCACCCCTTTTATCGATAAAAGGGGGTTGTTAGCTACAGTTCCCACCCGTGGTTGGTGGGAACAGCGAAATATCGGCGCCCTTTTGAAAATGTGCAGGGGTTTTCTCGCCCCCACAGCCACCGTTACATGAAGCAAATGTGCCAATTTGGCATGTGTTGGGGCTAGGGCTGTCAATGGGCCAGGCTCAGACCACACAAAATTGAATTTTGAATATGCCCAGCCTGTCAGGCACGGCTTGTTGATGACCACTGGCCGAGAGCTGCATGAGGACCTCTCGTAATGAATTCATGATTTTTGCAAGTGCATAACAATCTGTCTTATCGTATGTATTCAACTTTAAGTCTGGCACAACTCATCTCTTAATGTACCTCTTGTAGCACAGATGGGTCTTCAAAAAATATAGATGAAAGTTTGATTAGTCTATCGAGTCCACCTTGGTTGACCTGGCATTCATAGCAATATAAATCATCATCAACATTATTATCATTGGCCTACAACAAAAATTATAATAACTTCAAATAAAGCAAAGCTAAAACATTGTGCTTATAATTAGTAAAGCCATTCATAGCAAGTAACTTAAAACTAATAATGAAGAATAGCACATTGAGCATGCACTGTTAATTCTAGAAAGAATTTGATGAAGTTATTGGGAAGATGTACCCTAGGCTTGCATGGATGCCTCATATGTCTTATGGCAAGGTGACTTCTCAGATGGAAAAACTTAAAGGAAAACAAACATACAGGCCAGAACCATAGTTATTGGAAACAACAACCAAAAAACAGAGTCAAAACAGTAAGGAAATGGAAGATTTCAATTTGCAGAGCAGCACAACAACTAGAAATTTGGCACAGGTCTAGGAAGAAAACTAGGGAAAAAAACAGCTGGGAAGACAGATAAATCTAAGATCTACAAGGTTAATTAAAAATAGATCACTCCTGTCATGCTACAACTAGTTATCTAAATTATCTAAATTTTGAGACAATATATATAGGGAGGGTGGTGGTATTTTCTTTCCCTTCTTCTTTCAGTTCTCTTCTTTCCTATTTTCTGCTACAAAGGGCATTAAACATGTAGTAGTACATCTGAAAGAGGCTACCTTCAGGTTGTGAGCTTTCGTTGAGATTTGGGTCAATTGAATCAGTGTTTTCAGAATATCCTTGAAGATGGGTTCCTTCATCCATGTCATAGACACCTAAAGCAAATGCCGCAGCCCTACTTTTCCCTATCTCCTGCACAACTCTTGCTGCTGCATGAAGGACAGACTGAGAGAAAGTAAATTCAAAAATAAAATATCCTTGTAATGTTTTCAGAATATCCTTGTAATGTTTTCAAAGTAAATTCAAAAATAAAATAAAATTGGATGAGCAGTTAAAACTTCAAATTAGAACAATTCTACATACAAGAACCATGGCATATGAAACAAACTAAAGTAAATGAAGGAAGCAGCATCAAAAAGAATCTTTTGGGATAGCAGCGTTAAGTTTAAAAACACAGTTACCATTCCCCCAACAGGATTTGGTTTGTTAGCTTGTTAGTACACCTACTGTCAGATCACACTTCACTGTTAGCCACCCCCAATAGGGAATCCATGCTAAGACCTCATTGTTGAAACGGGGTATCTTTCACTCAGTCTGCCACTTGAGCTATGCATCTGGGTGTAGATTTGAATATGCTTCATTTTTAAGCTTAATCTCTAAAATTATTTGATAAAATGAATGGAGGAAGGGGATAAAATACATAAATCACAGTGGCCCCTACAAAGTTTAGTCAATACGCATAGCACAAATCACAGTGGCCCCCACAAAGTTTACTCGTACACAATCTGCTACTCAAATTAATAACCAGTGTCCAATTCCCTATTTGTAATTGGGATTTTTCCATGCGGCAGCCTGCCTTTTTGGCTATAGACAAAAATTCTCTTACTGTTAAATTATTTCCTTAAATCGATCCACTCATTTCAAGAATGTTTTGCGGCCACTTATACGTAAAAATGCATACTGTTAATTATCAAAATGTCATTTTAACCCCTGGTTAATCACATATGTTACCATTTCATGCCCTCACTTGATTTTATCTGGACTAGGATTTCCTGTAAAAGCCTTTCACGGAAGGTTCTACTATGTGGCGCCCACCATGATGCTTCTAAAAAATCTACCCGTCCATCCTTCTTTTAGATCATTCCAGGACATTATACCAAAAATCAGTTGGATCCAAAACTCAAGTGAGCCGCATGAGAGGAAACAATGGAGATTTATTGACCATTGTTTAAACATTCGTATGGCCACAAAAGTTGAGTATAAGGCTAATAGTTTTGTCTTTCACTTTATCTAGTGGTAATGAACGTATAAAAAGTTTGGATGACATATATGCATCAAGGTGGAGCCCAGGAAAATTTCAACTACGGATAACTCTTTCTCCAATTTTCCTTCTCACATGGTTGAGTTTTTTATTCACCTGATTTTTGGTCTTTTCTCTTAAAATGATTTGAAAAAAATGGATGACATGGATGGATTATTTAGAAACATCAAGCTGGCCCTGCGATGCATCCCAGTAAAGGAATTTCCTGCCAAAGGCTTTTTGCAAGAATTCGACTATGCTTTACATTTGCAAAATGACATTACTGCCCTTTTTTTCTGTTTGAGCCGACCCTGCAAAGCACACAAGGATAGCTGGGGTCCACATGAATGTCTGTCTCTACACGAAGATAGGTGCGGTGCATGTGAGCTCATTTCATGGCTTGTGGCCAAACATGAGGCTGATAAACAAGCTCAAGTGGAACACATGGCACGCGCTGATCCATAGCTCAAGTGGTAGACCGAGTGGAGATACCATGTTTCAACACAGGTCTTGGTTTGATTTCCCAACAGGGTCACTGACACTAAAGTGTGACCTGGCAGTGTTGTGTGTATTAACAAGCTAACCGAAAATAATCATTGAAAGCTTACATTGCAACCTACAGAGTATCAAGATTGATTATGCGCCCTAACTCAACAGGGATCCACCCTTTGAAATTGTTCGATGATAAGTTTCTGCAGTTTAAAAGAAAATATAAATTGGTAAAAATATAAATATACTAATGAAAGCATGTGCACTTAATAACTGCAAGCCTCTGTACAAAGACGTCATTGTAAATTAGAATATGTTCACAAATGACTGGCCCACTCTAATATCTTTTGGTTAAGACTTACAGATATGTTAGACTCTCCAGCTTCAGGAATTCAGATGGAATGGAACCATTCGATCTTTGCCATACACAATTCAAACAACTCCAGTTGTCCAAGCTCGGCTGGAATGCTACTAACCAGTTCATTGTTGTTCAATTGCCTGTAGAAGGAAACTATCAGAAATAATTTACACACAAATATCCCCGAAATGGAAATTTTATTTTAAAGTAAGAATCTTCACAGATAGCTTAGCTTGGACATGTTCCCCAATTCGGTGGAATTAGCCCGGTGAGCTTGTTCTTGTAGGTACCTAGGAAGAATAAACAGGAAACACCTTTACCAATGATGAAGAAAATCCTGTTGCATGAATACTGAAGCTATGAAATAAATATCATGAAATCTAACAATTCTTGCTGACATTTTTCTGAAAACATAGAAAACAGAAATAAATAAATAAATAAAATAGGGTTTTAGATAGCATGACCAAAAAACAAAAAAACCACATTTTCCTTTTTGGTATGGAAAGAAAATGCAAGTAAAATGAAATGAAACTAAATCTCGAAAAAGAACATCAAAGCATCGATTTATTAGACAAAATGCTTGTTGAATTTCCACTTCTCTGAAAATTCACACGATGCGGATTGCTTAAAAAAAGGCCAAAACCCTAATTTCCAAACAAATCACATCGAGTCGAAGAGAGATCTCCCAAAGGGCCAATCTCGAAACTCCAAAGCAAATTCCTACAAATCAAACCACAACTCATACACAATACGCAAAAAATAAAACCTTTGGGATTTCTCCCACATCTACCGCATCCAAAACCTAACTCTCCCGACGAAATCAAAAGCGATTTCCAGAAACTCAGCAATTCCAAAAACACACAAAATGCAAAAAAAAAAAGGCACAAGATAGAATTTTCTGAAACATTTTCCCACCAAACGCATCAAAACCTAACCATTCCTACTATAAAAAAAAAAAAAAAAAAAAACCCTAGCGATTCCCACCACAATTTTGAGATGAAACGACACTCGAAGAGCCACGAAACCCTAGCGATTCCCTTCTTCAATCAGCGACGAATGGTCGAAGAAATGGGAAGAAATGCCAGATTGCACGGTGAATAACACAGATCGAAGGGAGATTCGTACGTACCTGGCCATGTCGAGATCGATTGAAGATCAGATCTTCGATTTTTACATTTTTTTCATCTTCCTTTCTTTTTCTTGCTACGATCTCTCTCTCTCTCTCTCTCTCTCTCTCTCTCTCTCTCTCTCCTTTTTTCTTTTCCTTTTCTTCTTTTCATTTTTCTGGTTTGGTTCGGGTAAAAAACCATCGATGGCGAGTCTCTCGCTCTCTCTCAGCCTTGGCACGGTGAGTAGACCTTTAGCCTCGGTTTTAGGCAACTGAGGCTAAAAAGTAGGGTTTAGCCTCGGTTTTAGGCAACGGAGGCTAAAAACTCGTGTTCTGAGCTCGGTACAGGTGGAGGCCCCACGGGCCACTAAGGGGACACCGTGATGTGAGGCCCCACGGGCCACTAAGGGGACCCCATGATGTATTACTTTTATCCACACCGTCCATTCATTTTTTTATATCATTTTAAAATATTGAATAAAAAATAAGGTAGATGAAAGGCTTAAGTGAACCACACCGTAAAAAGAAGCGGTGCTAAGAACGCCCACCATTGAAAACTTCATAGGGTCCACCGTGCCATTTATTTTCCATCCAACCTGTTGATATGGTTATATAAACCTGGATGAAGTGAAAAAATAAATATCATACTGATCTATAACTTCTATGGCCCTGAGAATTTTTCAATGGTAGGAATTTAATCCCCACTGTGTGGTCCATTTAAGACTTGAATCTATAACGAGGTAAAAGGGTAGCCTTTTGGCCTCAGTGTTTTAACAACCGAGGCAAAAGGGTAGACTTTTGGCCTCAGTTTTCAACAACCGAGGCAAAAGGGTAGACTTTTGGCCTCAGTTGCTACTGTAGGCAAAGGGGACTTTTGACCTCGGTTTCTCACCAACCGAAACAAAGGATAGACTTTTAGCCTCGGTTTTCAACAACGAGGCAAAGGACAGACTTTCACCTCAGTTTTCAACAACCGAGGCAAAAGGGCAAACCTTTTAGCCTCAATTGCTCACTAACCGAGGCAAAATGACAGACTTTTAGCCTCAATTGCTCACCAACAGAGGTAAAAGACGAGACTTTGGCTCGGTTTCTCTCCACCAACCGAGGCAAAATGGCAGACTTTTGGCCTCAGTTTCTCATCAACTGAGGCAAAAGGGCAGACTTTTGGCCTCAGTTCTCAACAACCCGAGCAAAGAAGCGACTTTTTAGCCTCGATTGCTCACCAACCGAGGCAAAGGGCGAATTTTCGCCTCGGTTGCTCACCAACCGAGACAACAGGCGGACTTTTGGTCTCGGTTCTCAACAACCGAGGCAAAAGGCAGACTTTTAGCCTCGATTGCTCACCAACCGTGAGGCAAAGGGCGGACTTTTGGCCTCGGTTTCCACCAACCGAGGCAAAAGGTCAAACTTTTGGCCTCGGTTTCTCACCAACCGAGGCAATAGGGCAGAGTTTTTGCCTCGCTTTCTCATCAATCGAGGCAAAAAGTGAATTTTTAACCTCAGTTCCTTTACAACCGAGGCTAAAAACCATATTTAGCCTCCTTTTTTTGAACTGAGGCTAAAAACTTGAGGCTAAAGGCCTACTTTCTTGTAGTGTGGGATGGAAGCTCGCCATTTTATGATGGCATCCTAGCTATTGCCTCCATTTTCCTGAATGTGGAGGGTGACCAAGGGAAATGGTTAGCTGTGGTCACCATAAGGTCAAGGGATCGGAGATGGTCCAGCAGGGGAGGTATAGCTGCATCTCCGTGGTTTTGGCTTAGTTTAAGTTTCAGGGATGTGTAAGTGTAGCTGGGAGTTATATCATAGGTTAGGCCCATCCTTTTGTGGCTCCGGCCGAAATACCGCTATGTTTCCCAATAAGCAAAATCATAGGTGGTGTACTCAAATATTTAATAATAAATAATAAATAATAAATTTTGTTGACATAAAATCATTCATTATTTTTCGTTATTAACCACAACTGATGGTCGGATAATCAAGTATTCATGGTTTATGATACTACTATCCTGGGAACTATAATTTGACAGCCTTGTATGCCACGATGTGTGATTTCTTATTAGGTTATAAGTGCATGCATATCATCCATCACACTTTGCCAGAGCATCAAAGCTTTTCTACCTGATTTCACTGTTATGGATCCGCTTACACCCAATAGCAATCTTGCAGGTAAAAAAGTGGTACCAAAATGGCAGCAGGATAGGTTCGGACGCAGAACTTTTGGAAGTCTTGATTTTCGAGAATGTACAACTTCTGAAAGTATTGATATTCGAGATTGATGAATGTATTGTATATTCATGCCGTCCATCAGTTTTTCAGCTCATTTCATGTTTAGATTCCAAAAATTAAGAAGAACAAATTTTCGGTGGATCACACACCACTGTAAAAAGTGGTGAATGACCATTAAAAGCTCTTTGTGGGCCCTAGAAGTTTTGTATCTGTATTTTTCCTTCATCCTTATCTTTTTTAGTTTATCGACGGGTTGGATGGATAATAAAAATTACAGATTTTCTTACAGTGGGCCTTGGGAATTTTTTAATGGCAAGCATTTAATCACCACTGTTTCCTGTAATGTGGTCCACCTGAGATTTGGATCTGCTTAAATTTTGGGGCCAAGAATTAAAATTGGCTGGAAAAACGGATGGACAGTGTTGATACATTATCAAGGTGGGGCCACGGTAACACCTAAGCCGCCCCCCAAAGAGGATGGATATAAAGGTCTCGAGTACACGAGTTAAGGTCCACCCAGTAAATATATAACTTCCAACTTGTTAATTGCAATTAACATCCACCCTTCTAATAGGTTGGGCCCGCCATAAGGATCACGTAGGGTAAAAATAAGCCATATCTACTAATTATTTTGGTCCAATCATACAAAACAATATCTAACCATTGATAAATAGAAAATTTTAAACATGGTCCACTTGACGACTGGACGGGGCTGATTCTTGCACAAGGTCATCCTCACGGTAGAACTAACCTGTAGACAGTTGCATGCTGCATGAACTAAATAGGTTGTGGTTATCTAATTATACGTGGACCATAACTCCATGAAGTAGTTTGCATGCACTAAATAAGACCTCACATGCAAAAAATCAAGAGAAATTTACGACTGTGGACCCCACCTTTTATCCGTTGGATATTCTTGAAGCAATACAAACTTAACTTTTGAACTTAGACCTCCTCGTACGGGCACCGAATTTCAGGATGAAAATACCCCTGCCTTGCGGATTAGCTGGCGTGCAGAGATGAGCTCCGACGGACGTCCCTGCACTAGGAACTCAATTGGGGCCCACTGTGATGTTTGTGAGAAATCCTCCCTGTCTAAGTTCATTCATAGGGTCACAAAGACCTAGATGAATAGGAAAAACAAATTTCATAATGATCCAAAACTTCTGTAACCCTTAAAAGGGTTTCAATGATAGACGTTCAATTCCCCACTGCCTTTTACGGTGTGGTCCACTTGATAGTTAGATCTATCTTATTTTTCATCTCAAGCCTTAATATGAGCTCTCCAAATAGATGGACAGTTTGGATATAACACGAACCTCATGATGGGACCCAAAAAAGCGATATATGAAAGCAAAGGGTTCCCTATGGGACAATGAGTCGGGTCGACCGGGTAAAGCTGTTTTTTCTGCTCTTAATTCTAAATGTTTTTTTTTTTTTTTTGCAAAAAATAGAATCAGTGGACACTTGTTGTTTGAGCAGTGTGGTGGGATCCATGACATTAAGGTGGGTGGGACCTAACTGTGGGGCCCACTATGATGTATGTGACTATATTCACGCCTTCCATCCATAAAACAGCCTGACCCGGTCGACCCCGACTCGCTGTCCCACTACTCACTTATTTTTGTCAATGGCTACGATTATAGCTACGGTTGTAATCCATGGCCATAGGGAACCCCTTCTTTCAAATATCGCTTTTTTGAGTCCCATCATGAGGTCTGTGTTATATCCAAACCATCCATCTATTTGGCGAGCTCATATTAAGGCTTGAGACAAAAAATAAGATAGATCTAACTATCAAGTGGACCACACTGTAAAAGGCAGTTGGGAATTGAACGTCTACCATTGAAACCCTTTTAGGGGCTACTCCCCTTGCCACCAGCCAATGACTGGTGGTCGGTGGTCTGTGAGCCCCACCATGATGTATGTGTTTCATCCATTTTTACAGTTCATTTTAGGGCTTGTTCCAAAAAATGAGAGGGATATAAATCTCAAGTAGACTACACCACAGGAAAATAATATTGATTGGACATTGACAATTAAAATTCTCCTAAGGCCCAATGAACTGTTTATTTGACATCTAATCTGTTGATTAGGTCATACAGGCCCAAATGAAGGGAAAAACCAAAAATCAAACTTTTATGGCCCCCTAAAGGTTTCTAATGGTTGACGCTCATTCAACACTGTTTCCTGTAATGTGGTACACTTGAGTAGAGCTGTACACGAGCAAAGTATGCTCGATTACTCGCTCGACCCAACTCGGAATTACTCGACTCGACTCGACTCGTCATGAGTTTGAGCCGAGTACGAGTGGTTTTTTAAGACTCGTTTTGATTTCGAGTAGAGTACGAGCTGGGCGGTACTCAACTCGATACTCGACTCGTGTACCCGTATATATAACCCGCCCAAAAAAAAAAAAAAAAAACCCTACTCGTTCAGTCATTTTCCAATCATTTTCAAGTAGCCCACCAAAACCCCCTTTCCTTCTTCCCACCCAGTGCCTATCCCTCTTCCCTCTCTCTCTTCAAGACTCAAACTCGAACTCACCTCGAAAACTCGGACTCAACTCGACTCGATTTATGCTCGTACTCAGACGAGTAGAGCACGAGCAGGGAATCCATGCTCGATGGCCGAGCAGAGCCGAGTACGAGTAGGGTGATACTCGGCTCGGCTCAACTCGTGTACAGCTCTACACTTGAGATTTGGATATACCTCATTTTTTGTCTCATAACATAAAATGATCTGGAAAAATATATAGACGGCATGGATGAAAAGCATACATCATGGTGGGGCCCACAGACCGACCATCCGCCATTTGATGGTGGCTGGGGGAGTAGCCAATCCGTTTCCGTGAAAAGGAGGGGTATTTTTGCCCTGGAATTCGTTCTCCATACGAGGAGGTCTAAGTTCGGAAGTTAAGTTTGTATTGCTTCAAGAATATCCAATGGATAAAAGGTGGGGTCCACAGTCATAAATTTCTCAAAAATCAACCATATCCAATCCACAAGACCTCACATGGACACATTGTTTTGTATGATGTGCCCACCGCACCTAATGAATAGTTATGGCTTATTTTTGCACAAGATGGTCCTTATGTCAGGGCTAACATAACAGGTTGGATGCTACGTGCACTAGATAGCGGTAGGAGGTTATCCGCTAGGTGGACTATAACTCGTACATCATGCAAAATCATTCACATCCACTCATCGAGTGGGATCCACCTGTAGGCATTGTTTTGTATAATAATGGTGGGCCCCACTGTTTTATGGACATTCCATTTTAGTGTGATTTCCATGCAAACAAGATACCTGTCAACATCCATCTTACTGTTGCCGCTGGAATTACACGAAATTAAAAATCAAACACCCCCTAATAACGTGTGTTTGGGCTTGTGTATTATCATACCATGCATCTTCTTCTTAATTGTATATCATACAATAGGTTTTAACCTAAGGAATTTATAAAATTTTCAACTTAGTTCCAAATCATTCTTGAAGGGTGAACTTGAAATTTTGTTGTTGGAAGAAAACTGCTTGTAGCCTACAGCCAGTTGTAGGTGATCTTTCCTCGTAACGAAAATATCATACCTTGCAAACTTATTTTCCATATAACACATATAATCCAAGTAGATATAGAAAAAATAAAATGGCTTAGTCCTACAACTGATTGCATTATATGACCCATTTTTTTAGGAGAACTTTATAAGACTTCTGTTTTGTAGGTTTGATCAATGGTCTTGATCTGATCAAGTTGGCATTGGGATCTACGTGTATGAGCATGCTGGTAGGACTCTACTATTGGTGATTATATAAACATGATTTAGGTGCAACGTTATGTTTATTTGACACAAGGACATGAGGTCGAGCACCATTTTCCTCAAGAGGATAACTATTCCAAATCCATGGAACTTCTCTGGACTCCTCTAGGAGACTTCTTGAATCCGCAAGGAAAGAAAGTAAGAAAATAAAAATAAATTTTAATAAATTCGAAATTGATTGATGAATGACTAAAAAACGAGTTCACAACCCTTTAAATAGGGATACCGGGCAATGAGAGAGAAATCAAAATCAAACTACGACTAAAACTCCTAGAATTCGGAAGTTACTATAAATAGTAAACTTACTATTTATAAACGGTCGTTATGTCTACTAATGCGCAAGGTTTTCGGCCAAAAATAGTAAGCGTCCTATTTGGCTTCACCAAGTTGTTCTCCTAATTTTTCTAAGTTCTTTTCATGTTGGGCGCAACTCCTAAAGGCCCAACGGATGAAGATCAGTTATAATCAAACCAAAACTTACTATTTATAGTAAAAATGGAATTAAAATAGGGAAACGACCGTCGATCCGGTAGAATTTCGCAAATCCAACTGGCGCAACCCTACGTAGCAGGGTTGGTTGTCTAAAGTAGCTCGTTCTACCCCAAAATCATATATTTTACGTCCGATAACTCATTCTGGATTGCGAGATACACCTGATTTAAGGTCTGACGGTCCAGATCACTTCTGTCGTCGACCGGGCCTTTTCTGATCCATCTTAGCCATGTAACTGTTTGCTACCCTCTCTACATCATTATTCATCATAAATAAGGAGTCTATTTGTTTGAATGCATGGACTCCGCTCATACACCTAGGGAGGCGAACGCTGCTGTGGATGGCCTGGCTCGAATAGGGAGTGACAGGTCCATCGGTACAGAACTTTAGGTGATCTCCCCCCAACTATTTGAGGTTCTTTATTTCTTGACAAAATTGGTTTGGGAAGCCCGCGGGTGGGCTGATTTTGTCGTAGATTCTGTCTAGTTTCCTTTTCTTCTTACGATAGGTGGGCCCATCCTATTCGGGCCTACCCGAAAGCTTAAGCTATATAGCTGATGTACTCTCTTTTTGGTATGAATATATTACATCTTAGAAAAAAAATGGACTTAAGTTAGAAAGCAAACAAATGAATTATTACTCTTCTTTAGTCTTGGCTCCCAATACCCTTTTCACATTTTTGCAATTTTCTTAGGGATTGCAATAGTTCATGCTAGGGTTGGTGTTGGTCATATATAGCTTGACAATAGTCCCCTAAACACTAGCCCAACCCTCACCTTAATTGTGCTCAAAAAAAAAAAAAAAAAAAAAAAAAAAAAAAAAAGCCCTGGCTCTATACGATGAGTGTTGTATGGAAATTGATTGAAATTATTAAAGATGTACATTTTTTTGGTAGCTCCATCTACAATGAATCTTATCATGGTTTGAATTACTGAAATAAGTCCCAGATCTAACAAGTGCCTTTAAACTACACATATATGATGAATAAGAATCACTTATTAAGTATCTTTAAACCATCCATTATTTTTGTATAATGATGGCCTACTTAATGATCGGAACAGGCTAATTGGTTGGGTTGGGTCATTCATCATTTTCTCAAGCCTAACTCAGAGGCAAGCCAAGTTTTAGGGGCCGAAGCCCTTGCCTCGCTCGGCTCATTGCCACCCTACCATTCTCCATCCTAAGCGAGCATGAGCATTCGAGGAGAGGAGGTGAGAAAAAATGAGTTTCTTTTGAAGTTTCATCAAAGGTATATCTATGGCATTCATATAGATCTAGATACACAATTTTACATTTAAATTCCATAATATTAAATGCATGGTGATGTTGGAAAATCAATTGTCAAAAGTTTACTTAGTATTCGATTAATTGATCAAACCGTTATACGTCAACCAATACATTTAGGTGTTGTTTGGTAGCAATGAACATTTTGAGACAAGTCTCTTGTCCATGTTTTGTCTACAAGTCCTAGTAAAACCAAAAAAAAAAAAAAAAAAAAAAAAAAAAAAAAAAACACTAGGAGGGATTTTCATGGTCCTATAAAGAGACTAGTACTTTCTCCATATCATGGTATGCTAGAGAATAGAAAGATGGTACACTGAGGGACATGATGAGGTCAATCACCATCTTCCTCAGGGGATAACTACTCCTAATTCACAGAGCTCTCTGGACTCCTCATAGGGCTTCCGTGAATCCACGACGGATAAAAACAGGAATTATTCCTAATAAATTCAAAATAACTTGATTGATGATGATATATATATATATATATATATATATATATATATATATATATATATATATATATATATAGGGAAAAGGTACTATGCGCTTGACCTCACGATAAGCTCCCGTGAGGTCGAGCTGTGTGGGCCCCACTGTGATGCGTGTCGACCATCAATACCGTGAATTTGATGGGTCCACTTTAAATTATGGGATATCCCAAAAATCAGCCATATACGGAACTCAAGTGGGCCATACCATCTAAAAACATGTGAAGACATGTCAAAAACATATAAAAGCACTTGGTGGGGCCCACCTGAGTTTTGAATGCTGTTGAAACTTGGTCTGAACCCTCATCTAAGTGGGACACACATAATGGATGGGCTGGATTTGCAAACCACATCTCGGTGGGCCCAAAAAATGATTATGAATGTTTTAATAGTGCACGACCCCTCTCAATGTTTGTATGTGGTGTGGCCCACACAAGTCACGGATTGACTTGATTTTTGAGACCTAGGCCCATGATGGAATGGTGCATCTGACTGATGGGGTAGATGTTCGAAACGCATCACGGTGGGGCCCACACAGCTCGACCTCATGGGACGGTCCCATTAGCTCGAGCACATAGTACCTTTTCCCATATATATATATATATATATATATATATATATATATATATATATATATATATATATATATATATATATATATATATATATATATAAATTATAACTCTTTAAATAATGAGCTCAAACCTAAGACGGAGTTTTAAAATTAAGACTCCAACTCTAACGCCCTAAAAATGTGACTTACTATAAATAGTAAACTTACTATTTATAGACGTCCTCTATTCCTACTAGATTTCATAGTTTCTAGCCAAAAATAGTAAGTGTCCAATTTGGCCCAACCACATTATTCTCCTAACTTTTCTAAGTCATTTTCATGTTCGACATGACTTCTGCAACTTAAAGGATCAAATTTTATACTCAAACTAAAACTTAGGGCCCGTTTGTTAAATCTGAAATCCGAAGTCTGAATCTGAAGTCAGAAAACTAATAGTGAATCTATAATAACTTGTTTGTTAACTAATGCCTGAAATGTTTGAAATATATTAATTTGACACATTTACCCATATGAAACAATCATGATTGAATCCCTACCTTTAAAAACTCCATGAATTTCACTGTAATAATGTTTATTTGCCATCCAACCTATTGAAAAGGTCACAAACAGCTAGATGAAGAGATGACACAAATATCAACATGATCCAAAGCTTTTGTGGCCTAAAAGAATTTTTTAAATAGTCAATCACAAACAGCTATATGAAGAGATGATACTTGGCTAGTGGCACCGTCACTGGCTAAACCACATCCTCAGGTGTGAGCCGAATTTCATGGGAAAGCCTTTTCCACCACTGGAAATCTAGGTGAGGCCCATCGTGATGTTTGTGTGAAATCCACCCCGTCCATCCATTTTGTGAGATTTTTTTAGGACATAGTGCTAAAAATGAGTCGTATCAAATACTCAAATGGGCCGAAAATGTGAGGATTGGACGCCCATAATTAAAATATTTGTGGGGCCACAGAAGTTTTCAATCATGCTAATATTTATGGTTTGAGTTCATCTCATTAGGAATGATAGTATAAACAGTATTGATGGCATGTAAGCATCACTGTCGACCCCGGGGAGGTTTCAACGATAGGAATTTTCCTACCCACCTTTTCCATTAGTGCGGCCCACTTAAGTCTTGTATCCTCCTCATTTTTTGTCTCAAGTCCTAAAATGATCTCAAAACACGGATGGACATATTAGATTTATCACAAACATAACAGTGGGCTCCACGTAAGATTCCAGCACAGCAACGTCCTGCGAAAGGCATTTGCACATAATTCGCACCCCAAATCTGGAAGGGGATTGTGTACTACGTACCCCACCAAGATCTACCTAAATATGGAAATTAAGGGCTTTGTGGGGCCTACAATGATATATATGTTTTATCCATACCATCCATTTATTTTTTCATATTATTTTAAAAATTAATACAAAAAACAAGGCAAATCTAAGGCTTAAGTGGGCCACACTACAAGAAACTGTGGGAATTGGGTGCCTATCATTGAAAACTTCTTAGGGTCGCATAAGGCTCTGATCAAGCTGATTTTTGTGTTTTTCCTTCATCCAGGTCTGTGTGACCTTATAAAGAGATTTGATGGTAAATAAGCTTCACGGTGGACATCAGGAAGGTTTTAACGATAATCATTCATGTCCCACTACTTTATGTGGTGTGGTTGACTTGAGCTTTGGAGGTGCATCTTTTTTCGGATCATGCTTTAGAATGATATAAAAAAAAGTTGATAGGCAGTGTGGATCTAACACATAAATCATGGTGGGCTCAAAGAAGCACCCCATGTTAAAAGTTGGAATGTGTTTAACGCAAGAGAGAAAATCTTTGTCGGACAACTTTGGATTAAAAAATAATAATCGCGAAGCGCATTCTTGATTCCCCATTAAGCTAGACTCCTATCACGAAAAATTTTCGACATAAAATGGTGGAGCACTTTCCTTCTTCTGTGTTAACAAACACCACTAAACATGGAACATTTTCCAAATTCTAAGTCAAGTGCAAAAATTCAACGTTAACTAACATGCCCTTACTATTTATATTAAAAACGAAACTAAATGAGATTTTTTACCATCAATCTGATGGAATCTCGCAAATATGGTATGGGAAAACCAGTGTAGCGGGGTTGGTTGGCTTAAGTAGGTCCTCTTACCCCAAAATCATATATAATATGTCAAGAAATTCATCCCGGTTTGCTAGATACGACTGATTTAAGGTTCAAACGGTCCAGATCATTTCTACCTCTGATCAGGCTTCTCTAGTCCATCTTTACCATGAAAGTGTCTACAACCTATTTTACATCAAAAGAGCAACTAATGCTTAACACTGTAAATGCTAAATTTGAAATTCATCCCTCCAAGTGGAGTCTACAACCATTTTTCTTATCAATTTGTGGAGCCTTTCTCAATTTAAAACCCTAAAAAATAGAAAGAAAGATAGAGAGAAAAAAAAAAAAAAAAACACACACACACACACATTCACCTGTGAGAAAAATGTTGTAATAGATGTCTTAAATCGAGTCTGTCGACAGATTGCTCGATGTCACCTTCAATGACATCGAACAGTGGTCAATCGTATCGAGATTTTCTAGATTTTCTCCAGTTGGTTGCTGACCAATCTTAGCACTTTTTTAATGCCATCGAAGGGTGTTCAATTACACCTTCGATAACATCAAACATGGCTTGATGCAATCGAGATATTTCAAAAAATTAAGTTTTGTTTCTGGACTGTTTGGGTGTTAGTTAGATGTCATCAACCCGGCTTTGATGCCATCAAAGGATAAGTTTCGATGCCATCGAACTGTTCGGCGCAGATTTTCGTAGAGTTGCGAATTTGTGGGACTTTTTTCCTTTTCTAATTGGGTTTCCTCCTATGGCTATATACAGGAGTGTAATCGGAATTGGGAGTAGGGGCAAGTGTTATAGGGTTTCCAAATCATCCAAGGGTTTCAAAGGGGTGTAGCAAGGGTGAGATTCGAGGTTGTTCGAATTAGGTAAGCTCTATACTTTGTAATTCCCACTTTCATAGTGATATCTGTTGCTTTGTGCCGTGGTTTTTTCTCAAAAGGGTTTTTCCACGTTAAATCATTGTGTTCTTCTCCCTTTTGCTTGGTGCTTTTTTATAGCTATCATTGATTCATCTTTGTGTGCTTCTGCGATCCCCCCAACAAAGAATGGTTGGAATAGTAAATAATAGATGCCTGTGTCGATTTTTTTGAAATGCTAACTCAGACATAGGGAAAGTTTTTTCATGACCGGTGTGCCTTCTCACTGGTACAGACTGACCACTCGAGTCTAGAAATGTAATTAGCTTACATGGAGAACACGAACTGGACTTCCTCCCCTTTTCTAATTTATAGCTAGTCAGTTGAGGGAAGATAGAAGTTTTTAGCATGAATTAGATTTACTTATAATATTAGGGAGTGTTTTTTTTATAGATGACTTTGGATTTGTAAATTTTAGAGCAAGGTAAGTATATAGCACCCCCTTGCCTTAGTGAGGTGGCAATGTTTTGGGCTCATGGTCACTACAAATTCAACAGTCATGATTACCATAAGGTAGTGTTGATAAAAATATAACAATGCATGCCTCATGGATTTCTATGGTGGGTATTTGGCATCATGATAACATTCCTTTTTTCTAGGATAAAACATGAAAAACAGGCCTTCATTGTGGATGCGAGCATTGCCAAAGCATCGCATTGTTCAGACAATTCCAACAATGGCTATCAACGAGTCATTTTTACAATTCCTACACCCAAGTTGATTAAGTTGGAGTCCTAGGTTGATGTAGGATGTAGATTTCCTAATACACATGGACTAAAAGAATCCTAGGAAAAAATCGACAAAATTCAACATAGTTCGAACGGTCAACAGATCTAGTCGACAGGTCAAAATTCCGTCAGAAATTTTAGATTGCTTGTTGGTTCATTTCTGCCAATTTAGATAGGTCGACAGATCTATCAACAGGTCGAAATATTGTTCCAAATGTTGACAGATCAGGTAGACAGGTAAAAATTCACAGAATTTTCAGTTTTAGTCTCTAGATGTTTTTGAGCCATTTCGATAGGTCGACGGATAACGGAAAATTGTACGTTTTTCAAATTTTATTTCCTTATTTGATTAGTACTCTTTTGATTACATTTTAAGATTTAATTAGGGTTATTTAAGCATGTTAAACTTATTTTTTAGTCCAACTTAATCAATTATTCGATCAATTAAAGCTTCTTATAAATTCTTTCTCGTGAATTCAAGATTTTCTCTCGTGGATTCAAGATGTTTGTCATTTGAGGAAGACAATAATCGACCTCATCACGTCCTCCCTTGCGTCAATTGGTATCAGAGCGAGACTTTTCCTTAGATCGGTGGCTTCTAACAATGGGTTGGGCACAATCCCATTGACGTTACTCTAAGGAATTATCCTTTAACAGTGGCGGCTTTCGATGCGGCACAACTAGAGTATCGGCAAGTCATGCAAGGGTTGAAGGTTGTCATCGATTGCTTGATGAAAGTCATAAATAACTCCATGTTTGTGATGATGATTCGCCTCTAGTAGATGTTGGAATTCACATTCGTGCTGATTGCAAGACCATGCTGACAACAAATCAAATAATCACACCTGAAGATATGGGATCCAACGATGGGGAGATCAATGAAATGATCATCCAACATTCCGAACGAGGCGATGATCGAGTAGGTCGGGCATATTGAGAATTCAGGATGAAAGTTAATCTTCCTACCTACAATAGGCAACTTCACATTGAGGATTTTCTCGATTAGCTTTCTGAAGTTAAGCGATTCTTCGACTATATGGAGATTCCTGAGAAAAAAATGGTCAAGCTTATTGCTTTCGAGTTGAATGGCGGAGCTTCAGCTTGGTAGGAACAACTTCAGCTCATGTGGATGAGACAGATGAAAGCGTCAATCCGCACATGGTTGTGGATGAAGCAATTGTTACGCGCACAATTCCTCCCTAGTGATTACGATTATGTATTATTCCAACAAACTAAAATTGTTAATGGGATAGTCGATCGGTGAGGGGTTATGTAAGGCCCGTATCCTAGTCCGTACCATTTCGTAGGCTTCCGCAGTCCTTCCGGTCGAATTCTGGCAATCCTTGACCCGTATCCGACGTTTGCGCGCGATCCTAAGCCGAGTCCCGCATATTAAAGTCGGATCGACCCGAAACTTATACCTTGGCGACCGCGCCGTCATCGCGGTTCCAATGCCGTGACTCGCGCACCGAACCGATACCCAGGCCAGGAGATGTGGGCCTGCGTTTATTCCGAAAAAAAATACCGAGCGTTGCAAACTTTAAAAGAATCTCTACAACATGTCTCATCATTCCATCAATCAATCAATGTCAAGTACACCCCATACCTCAAGTACAACACCCATCCCTCCTTTTCTACAAGTCAACTCTCTCTCTCCTCTACCCATCCCTCTTTTACAAAATTTCAACCCAAACCTTACTTATCCATCTCCCTTCCTTACAACCACCACTCCACCCATCCCTTCATCCATTAATTCTCTTTTTCTCTCATGTTTATCTCTACTCTCCAACTCCATAAGCTTCATACATCCAAGCCTCTCCAAGCTTTCCCAAACAACAAGTGTGGCCTATCCTCTCATCTCTCATCCCCATCATCAAAACTCCATGATCCACCGTCAAAAGTTAAGCATGGGAGCATACAAGCCTAAGGGAGCAAGGAGGCCAATAAGGTGGGTGATACCCGTCGATTTGCATTTGAAGGCCCACTTATAGGTGGGACCCATTTTGATGTATGTAATGTAACCACAAGGGGCCTATAGTGGCGAGGTCCCTTTATCACCGTTTTTCTCTTTCACTCTCTCTTTCCCTCTTCCTTGTATGGTGATGATAATGAAGCCACCTGGTGTGTGTGTGTGTGTGTGTGTGTGTGTGTCCCACCATGAAGCAGATATTTTCCCCATGTCATTCACCTTCATGTGGGACCTATCTGATGGAAGTGATGGATCTACATCATCCAGCCCGTTAACGGGCCTGGATGGAAGGAAAAAATACAAATATTAGGTGATCCAAATAGGTGGGCCACGGCCATGTGGGACCCACCATAATGCTTGTGTTATATCCATGCTGTCCAGCATCCCTGGATGCTGGGCAGGGTGTGGCTAACATGGAGTGCTTGTACTGACATGGGCGTGTACTAACAAGCTAAGAAATATATATGAACAGATTGGGTGGAGAATAAACAATATTATGGTGAGCCCCACGTGGGACCCACTGATGTATGAGGTGTATCCACACCTTTCATCAATGTGGAACCCCACCATGAGGCATGTGATTTATCTATGCCGTCCATTTCTATAGGACCCACCATGATGCATGGGTCGCATCCAAGCTGTCCAACCATTTTGAAAGCTCGTTTTGAGACTTGAGACTATAAAAAAAAAAAAGAAAAAAAAAAGTGGGTTTGAATGTCCACCATTAAAACCCTTGAACTACAGGGTTTGGACCAATATGATATTTGTTTTTCCCTCCTTAATCCAGGTCTTTAAGACCTTATGATTAGATTGGGTGGGAAATAAACCTTGTGGTAGGACCTTGTGAATTGTTTAACAGTGAAAATTATTTCCACTGTAACTTGGGATATGGTCTAAATGATCCTTCAATATGACTCTTTTTTTTTGTATGTGATGAGGCCCATCTTGATGTATTTATGGTATGTTGTTGAGGTCCACCTTGATGTATACAAGGTATGTTGTTGAGGCCTACTTTGATATATGAGGCCCATGTGGTGTGGCCCATTTGACGCATTTGACTCGGCCCACTCGACTCAGCTCATTTAATAGGTCCATTTGCTTGGCCCATTTGTTATATATGAGGCCCACTCTGATATATAAGGCCCATATGATTAGGCCCATCTTGATGTACCTGGGGCGCCCCATGGGTAAAGGCCCCATGGGATGTGCGTAAGGCCCATTGCAATGTATGATTCCACCATGGTTTATATAACAATGTTATGGCGGCCATGCCTTGGGAGCAATGATGGTTTGATGTCCACATTGTAAGGATGATATTGGTTAAATGTCCGCATTGTCACTCTCCCTAGGGTCCATTGTTAGGCCCATACTTGTAGTGTGTCATCTTTGTTATGAACAGAGCCCATCACCACATAACATGTTTAGAATAGATCCATGATTCATGCTCATACTCATCATATCTATACTTGATATGAGGAGTGACTGATTATAGTATATGCCTTCAGGCAGATTGTTTATGGGCTCCCTGATAGGCGGAGTTGCCCTTCATAAGCACGCGGTATGCGCAAGACTGTTGCATGACTGGTAGTATGATTCATGCACTTCACATTTGTATGACATGATTTCTATACGCCCTAGCGACTGAGGCTATGACCTCCACAGACACATCGTGGATGGCAGGATCGAATATTGAAAATATTGTTACTAAGCATCTCGGTGTCATAGATGTCACTGGGTGAAAATTCCTAAACTCGATGGTACCAGAGGATGACTCCAACGCCGAGACCGAGTGGATATATAAGCGCACGAGGGTCGAATACCTGGAGGCCACATCTCCCACTGTGTTGTGGTCGGTTGGAAAGGGGTGTGGCCTTACCCACCTGAGCATAAGAGGCATTGTTAGGCTGAGTTTGACCAGCTAGTGAATGGGTCCGCTATCGACATGCCAGATAGGTATTAGCAAACTATTAGCCAGGCGGATGGTGAGGTTTCTTATGCTCACTTGGACTATATGGCTAGGAGAGAGACAGTGTCATTTGGAGTGTGCTAAACCCCGATGATTATCCAGAATGAGAATTGTACTGATATATGATGAAGATTGGCATGCTTGAGTTGCATCTCGCATTGCATGGCCTTGTTATAGCTGATAGCATTCATATCCTGCACTGCATAGCCTTAGTACAGCTGATTGCATTCATATACTCATCAGCATGATTCTGTATTACTCTGACCTTGCATTCTGAGCACGCTTATATCGCACACACACTTACACCACCCTTTAAGCTTTCTATAAGCTTATGCATGATTGATGTGTGCAAGTGACGCCAGGATACAGTCATAGCCTTGCCGCAGTTGGAGTATGCAGCCGAGCTTCTGGAGTTTTTGTTACTTTCATTATATTGTATTTCTCTTTCATACGCATTGTACTTAAAGTTTTTTATCATAGTGGATTTTATGATGGTGTTCTTGTGATTATTGTTCATGAGTTATACTTATGGTTATGCTTATACTAAATCAAAATCATGTTTGAAATCCTCCTTGTAGGATCCCAGGATCGGAACTTGGTGTATGGGTGCCGGGAGCCGATAATGGGGTACTATGGAGGCTGTCGCGCCGGATTCGGCAATCCGAAATTTTGTGAGCCCGGTTTCCGAGTTTGGGGCGTGACGGGTTATGCAGAGAAATCATATTATTTATTGATGAGAGGTGAGGATAGCCGATCAATGAGGGGTTATGTAGAGAAATCTCATTGTTTGTCGATGAAAGACGACCTAATCGAGACGAAGTCGCGACATGCTACCAGATTCGTCAGTAGCGTATGTGTGGCCCTTGCAGAAACGAAGGACCAACCCAATACTTCTAAAGTGGATAAATAGTCTCTCGTAAATGAACGAAATTTCGTCAAACACTCTAAGGAGATGAGAGTGATAGTGACAAAGAAAACAAATGTGGAGTCTATGAATATTTTAGAAGATGTAAAACCAATGTTGCAGATAAAGTTGGGCACTGGACGACTCGACTAATCCGACTCATTAGACCCAAACCGAGTGCGTGAGTCAATCCGAACCAAGTAGACTTCCCCCAATCCAAACTCAAACCAAGTCGAGTTCAGGTCGCCCAGTATCTCAATTCAACTTGATCCAAAATCCAACTCAGTACTGACTCAACTGGATCCGAAACCCGGCTCTTATATATTGAAAAAACCCAGATTTGATGTTTCAGATTTGAGATGTCGTGTACCTGATGGAGAGGTTGTAATTTTGGCAGGTGCACCTAGGTTCCAAGTTACGATTTCAGTCCATGGATATCCGCTGCACCTGAATCGATGTTGACTCGACTCGACTCGACTCGATACCTGTGATTGGGTCAGACTCGGTCCTGATTAGTCTAGGCCAAACCCAAACTCGGATCGGGTTAAGCATGCTGGACTCAGTACCGATTCATGTCGAGTTCGGGTCAGGTTTATTTCAAAACTGGGTCTAGTCGGGTCGGCCCTAACTTGACCCGACTCGACTCAATGCCCAGCTCTAATTGTAGGAGTTTAAGGCAATTGTGCTCACAAACTTCATCACGAATTGTCCCCTATGCAGGAGATTGATCTTTTTTAGGTTGAGTCTGCATTCAACAACATGAAGAATTAATTTACCGACCAGGTCCAATTTGAAGTTATGTGTGTTCGAGTTCCTAAACCTGCACTCGAATTGTTTTCATTGCTCAAACTACTTGGAATGAGTGTTGCGGTGAATGATATGGTAGTTCGGGTAACAACTATTCATGCTGATATCCAAGAGAAATCAAAGAAGCCTACTGCAAAGCATAAGAAAGAGGCTAGTAAATGTCAACACCCGAAGTCAAATACATATTATAAACTACTTCCATAGAAGAACTCAAGGAAATTGAACACATATCGTGAACCAAACTCGAGGATGAGTTTTTTTAAGTGGAGGGGTTTGATTTAAGACGTGGATCAAGCATGTTCTTAACACACATGAACCGGAAGAAGCCCAAGGAGAAATCAACAAAATTTAGCATAGTTTGACTAGTTGACATGTCGAAATTTCGCCAAAAATTTCAGATTGCTTGCCAACTGATTTTTGCAAGTTTAGATAGGTCGACAGATATGTCGACAGGTCGAAACATTGTTCGACGGGTCGATAGATTAGGTCAATAGGTCAAAGTTCATAGAATTTTTAGTTTTAGTCTCTGGATATTTTTGAGTCATTTCGACAAGTCGATAATAGGTCAACAAACGGCAAAAAATTGCACATTTTTCGAAATTTGTTTCCTTATTTGATTAGGACTCTTTTTATTATGTTTTAAGATTTGTTTAGGGTTATTTAAGCATGTTAAACTAATTTTATTAGAACCAATCAATCGATTATTATATCAATTAAAACTTCTTCTCATAAATTCTATCTCTTCTCGTGTATTCAAGATATTCTCTTATGAATTCAATAGTACCTTGTGGATTCAAGGTGTCTATCACTTGAGAAAGACGGTGACCGATCGACCTCATCATGTCCTGCCCTGCGTCAGTTAACTCTTGCAACACTGATTTCAAATTCTTTGGGATGAGGTCGATCATTGCCATCCTCAAGTGATAAATACCTTAAATCCACAAGAGAAAATCTCTAATTCATGAGAAGAGATAGAATTTCTAAGAAGGTTTAATTGATTGTGTTGATGCAGAAATTTGGACGTCTTCCTTAGATCACTTGAGTCTTGCAAGAGAATACAAGGATGGAGACCCTAGCTGCAACAGGGGACCCTCTGATGCCAATGTCAGACATGAAAAATAGGTCTAGTAGAAAGTAAGGGTTTTGGGTGTGTTTTCTGAGTTGGATTGTCCGTGCCTTTCACCATCAGGGGTGCTCTTTTTATAGTTGAGAGAGGACGGTGACATATATGGCAATCTCCATGTTTAGTAGGTGTGTATTGTAGAGGGATTTGGATCTCGAGCATGTCGTGGGTATCTCCCAATATCCTCGACGAAGATCTCGGGATGATCCATGTTGCAATCGTCTTCCAAGATCCTCGGCTAGGATCGCGGGTAGTTATAGTCGGAACCAGGTCGGAACTGGTAGAGGCACGTGGTAAGAGTCTGAGGTGGACGATTATTCCGAAGAGAGAGTTTTGCCAACCTGAATTTTTTAGTGAGTTGTGGTCAAGTTTTCCCTTAGCATCGAGTAACTTACCGACCTACCGACCTACCCTTGGGAGTCGTGTCATAGGGTCATGACCGAGCTCCTTTCCTTAGTAGAATATGAACGGATGAACATCCTCTTCATTTTGTTGTGCAGCATGGGGTCGTACTTTGGGATCCTTTTCTAGGAGATGTTCCGAGCATCAACTCGAAAATGTATAGGTTCGTAAAAGGGTTTGGTGTCTGACAAAAACTCGGAGACTCCATCTTCTGATGACCGAACTCAGGGTCGTTTAGTGAAGTACAGAAGAGTGTTTTTCATGACCGTTAAGGAGCTCTTTGGTCATGACTAGCATTGGTCGACCTCCTCGCATTGTGCATATATGTCCGAGTTGTTTTTTCCTTAATGGCTAGTCCATTTTTACCCATAACAGATTGAATAATTGATTGGTTGGTACTGAAAAAATGAGTTTAACATGAAATAACCCTAAACAAATCCTAAAACATAATCAAAAGAGTCATAATCAAATAAGGAAACAAATTTTAGAAAACATGCAATTTTCCAACATCTATCAACCTATCAAAATTGTTCAAAAATGTCCAGAGACTAGAACTAAAAATTACATGAATTTTGACCTATCGACCCAATATGTCGACATGTCAAATAGTATTTCAATCTATCGAATAGTATTTTGACATGTTGGCAGATTTGTCAACCTGTCTAAACTAGTAGAAATCAGCCAGCAAGCAATCTAGAATTTCTGGCGGAATTTCGACCGGTCGACCAGATCTGTCAACTAGTCAAACTATGCTGAATTTTGTCAATTTTTCCTTGGACTTCTTCCGGTCCATGTGTATTACGAATGTGCTTGATCCACGTCCTACATCATAGGTCCATATATCGTTTCTTAGAATAGACACCAGCCAGCTATGCTGTCAAAGCTCTATGGGCCACATCATGATGTATGCATTTTATCCATGTTGCAACTCTCCATATAGGAGATTTCCAATTGAGAAGATCCATCGACCTAGGAGGGAAAGAAAGATCTATTTATTTTATTTAGTTATTTAGTTAAAAAGAAATGGATGACAATTTGGCACCAAATATCCAAGGGCACCTGCCATCCATTTTTTCAGCTCATTTTAGAGCATGACTTCAAATTGAAGTATATCCAAAGCTCAAGTGGACCACACCATAGAAATGATGGGGATAGTGACGTCTACCATTGAAAGCTTCTAAAGGCTCACAATGATATTTATTTGTCATCCAACCTATTCATAAGGTCTCGTAGACCAAGATGAAGGAAAAACATAAATATCGGCTTGATCTAAAACTTCCGTGGACCCCAAGAAGTTTTTAACAGTAAGAATTCAATCCCCACTGTTTCATGTGGTGTTGTCCACTTGAGCTTTGGATCTCCCTCAAGATTATTCCCTAAAATGATGGCAAAATGGATGGACAACGAGGATAAAAACACATACATCATGTTGGGGGGCATGGATCTTTGACACTGGTGCCCATCAAGTCTTTGAACATGGGTCTTCAGTCAGGTCTAGGTTAATTGGGTCCATGTTAAATAAGGGAATTTACATCGTTGGTCTCACCTAAATGGGTGGATTAGATCACACATGTGACACATGTATGATATAAACTTTTTGTTGCTAGAATAATTAGTATAATATTTCATAATATTATTAAAATTAACCAGACCCCAATTAAGCTATTTTAATTAATTGGGTCCAAAATGGTGGATCCAAGTCCAAATCAATTTCGTGATGGGTAAGAAATTGGACCATGGCACGTTAAAATCATTTTTGGTCCATCTAGTAGCCACACGTCTCTTAAGTGTGAGGGCCCCAAGGGCGTGTTTGATTTTCCAAACCCTAAGTAAATATATTGCAAATGGGTAATAATTATTTCCTTCGATAATTACGGCATTGTTAGCAATGCTTGATTTTACGCTTACTTTTTGAGCTATAAAACAGAGGACATTGCCAAATATATGTAGGCCCCACTTGATGTTTATGGCTTATCCACACCATCCATCCGTTATGTCAGCTGAATTTAGGACTTGACCAAAAAAACGAGGCCGATCAAAACTCGAGTGGACCACACTGCAGGATTTAGGGAATCAAACATTTATCGTTAAAAACTTATCGGTGCCACTGTTTCCTTTGATGTGGGCCACTTGAGTGTTAGATCTGCCTCATTTTTTAGTCCATGCCTTAAAATGTTACGCTAAAATGGATGGACAACGTGGATACATCATATATGTCACAGTGGAGCCCACAATTTAAACCAATTCTTTTGAACTGACTTTCAAAACAGAAATACAAGTACATTTTCAAAAAGGATGGATGAATAATAATTACTTATTCCCTAGGCATTTACATAGGATTTGGAAAATCGAACAGGCCCTAATTGCAAACCATCTAAGAATGATGTATGGCAAGCTGAATGTGGACTACATCCATTATTCCCTTTTACTCGTCTGCTCCTAGTGGTCCTATTTCATGTAATACTCAGGCCTACAACACTGAAATTGGAACCCATAATTTGAATGGCCTGGATTGATCAGGAACACAAATTGATGAACTAGTAACTACACGTTTACAATCTTTTTAGGGATATTTATTGCAAAACTTTCGAGAAATATGTATTTTACCAAATAATGCCCAATAACAAAAATGCCCTCATTTATTTATTTATTTATTTTTTAAAAGTAGTGAAACTCAAGACTTGTGGGCCTTAAGTGGTATGTGTATAACATCCGACACATTAAATTCATGCACCACACCATAGCGATAATACAAACAAAACATTAGGTCATATGGGCAACACTTAAATTGAGTTATTTTGAATGGTGTACATTAATTTTATGAATTGGCTTACCTTATGATTGAATTTTTCATATTGTTTGTTTATTTAATAATAATGTTGGTGTGCATCTGTTTATAATAAATTTTCACTTTGTTGTAAATAATTAGTAAGGAAGGGCAATAATGTAATTTATCATCTAAAAAGCACTCCCCTTTAACATTGGTTATTATATGACCATTGAGAAAAATTCATTTCCTTGAAGAATTTGACGTAAAAAATTCCTTAGTTTTATTTGAGGATAAGGGTAGGAGGGGTCGAGCCCAGCCAGGCTTGGGTTACAATATATAAGGGTTTAACTCAGACGCATTGCATTTATAAAACCAGTTGAAAATCTCAACCCCTATCCAACTTATATGTAAATTGGTCAACCCAACTAATCATATCAATTAATTGAAAAATATATAATAAATAAATAATAATGATATATATCTAGCCAAATGCTCACCTGCCAACCAGTTCGTGTTCCATGCGAACTTTTTAAGAACTCATCATACGTGATGTGATTCCAAAATTCAAATGGTCCACGTGATGCAACACCTCATGAAACCCTAGGGCCCAACTTTTACTTTGACCAAAAGCTTTGGTGGGCCATGGAAAAAGCAAACAATTTTCTCCCTTAATTTGCATCTCTCTTTGCTATGGCCCACCAGAGTTTTAGATCAGGGTGAAAATTGGTACCTAGGGGTTTCATGGGATGCCGCATCGCATTGACCGTTCCAATTAGACGCCCATAACACGTGTGCAAAGGTGTGCACATGCACAGGTGCGTAGGTGAGCATGCCTCATATATATATATATATATATATATATATATATAGAGAGAGAGAGAGAGAGTATATATATATATATAGAGAGAGAGAGGCATGCTCACCTACGCACCTTTGCACACGTGTCGTGGGTGTTGAATCTGAATGGTCCATAAGATGCGAAATCCCATGAAACATTGGGGGGTGAATTTTCACCCTAATCTAAGATTCTGGTGGGCCATAGCAAAGAGAAATTCAAATCAAGGGAAGAAACTGTTTGCATTTTTCATGGCCCACCAAAGTTGTGGATCAAAGTAAAATTTCGTATAAAATTTTGTACTAAGGGGCTTCATGAGGTTCTGCTTCATGTGGACCGTTCAGATTTTCGAGAATCATCAGATAGGATGAGTACTCAAAAAAGTTCGTATGTAGTACGTACGAACTAGTTCGGAGGTGAGTGTTTCTGTATATATGTGTGTGTGTGTGTGTACACACACACACACACACACATATATATAGGATGAGTTCTCAAAAAAGTTCGTATGTAGTACGTACGAACTAGTTCACAGGTGAGCGTTTCCGTATATATATGTGTGTGTGTGTGTGTGTGTGTGTGTGTATACATATATATATATATACATATATATATATATATATGAAACACATTTTTAGAACTTTTAATTAATATAGAATCAAACACTTTTTATAATTAAATTGCAGCAGGATTAGCTTGTAAACAGCTTTTACAAAGTAAACAGCTTTTACAAAGAAATAAGAGAAGAAAAACAAACACATGTGCTTCCTAAAGCACTCTCTAGGATCAAACGTTTGAATTCGCTAGTTGAACTCTGCCTCTAAACAAAGACAAATATCTCTTTATATAGATTTTTACAAACACTATTACAAAACTGTACAAATAAAATGGTGAGTACAATCTGTGGGTGAACAGTACCCTATTTGGCAACTATTTGGAGACTGTGCGGTTTTACTATGTGGTTTCATTATTTTCTATAGTAAAAGTTAATAGTAAAAGTGCTACAGAGTCTTATCGTTTGTTGCTACAGTAGACTTTTTGGCAGTTTTGGTGACGTGGTCTTAGGCTTTGTCGGTGCTTGCCGATTTTGTTAAAGGCATGCATTTGGCGAAACTTTGGCTTCATTTTAGCTTCATTTTGGCTTGCATTTGGCTTTATTTTAGCTTTATTTTGGCCTCATTTTAGCTGACATTTGGCTTCATTTTGGCAGCGTGAATCTTCTAGAAGAATACTTCTTGGTCGTCTGGATCAGGAGCGGTTGTAGATGATCCTTCTGATTTGATATATGTAGATACATGTCGACTGGATACTTGGTCTTGAAGAGCAATAAAAGCATATTGGCTAATTCTTGCTTCAATTTGGCAGTGTCGTCGAGTTTGGGAGAAGAGACGACTTCTTTGAATGTTTCTGGCAATTCTCTTTTTGGCAGCAGATTGCTTCTTTGTTACTTCGAGAACAATAGAGCAATCAAATTTATTCCACCATTTTATATAAGTAGATTGGAACAGTACTTTGGCATTTCGGTATTCAGAAGGTAGAACTCCATACTTCCATCGGAGAATCCAAGGAAGTCCATTTTAGGCAAAATATTGCATGAAAAAATGTCCTGAAAATTCAGGATTTTACATTTTTTCTAATTTTGCATAATGCAAAAGAAGTTCGTTTGGTAAGATGGATGATTGGCAGCCAAATATAACCCGCCATTGGGTGTAAAACTAATGAGGAATTTCTTTGGTATATGATGGTCTGGAAAAATTTAGAAACCATGAATGGCCTTTGTCAGAATTTTGGAATAGGAGAGTATATTTCCATGCTACCATGTAATCCCAATATGAAAAGGGATGGGATTGGCCATTTGGACTTTGGACATTTTAGAATTGAGAAAGGGATTTTCCCCATTCATTTTGGCAAATAATGTTCACAATTTTCATTTTGGAGAAAGAATATTCTGTTTGGTTTTTATTAGTGCGGTGTTCAAAGATCGCACTATGAGTTTGGATCAAAATGGATTTATAGAATTTTTTGAAAAGGGTTGGATGTTTTGGATGGGAATGATTTTAGGGGAGGAAAATTTTTGGAATAAGAAGGTCTTCTGGTAATTTGGCAAGTTAAGGGTCAAGGGTTAAAACCCTATGTTTTCCTTTTGGCTGATAATCTTCCATATTTGGTTGGGTTGGAAGACAGGATTGCAATTTTGGCTGATTTGGAGGATTTGGTTGCTTCATTTCAGGAGTTTGGAGAAGAGGAAAGAAAGTATTGGAAATTTCAATCTCCAATTTTTCTTTTCCTTTGTTTTTGGCCTTTTGAGATTGAGAAGCTTTTGGAGGCATTTTTTTGCGCTCTTTTGGATTTTTCCTGTAAGAATTTGTGAGATAAAAAATCAGGTAAAGAATTCTTTTTTCCGGGAATAAATTCGATATCAAAATAAAAAAAATAGACAATATAGCTTGCCAATGTGCAAAAATCTGTTTAGAAGCAAGATTTTTAACATCTTTCTTTAAAACTTCTTTGACTGCTTGACAATCTACACGTAAAAGGAAATTTTGATTTAAAATATCACTTTGAAATTTTTGGATACAAGAAACCATAGACAAAATTTCTTTTTTGATGGTAGAATAATTTTGTTGAGTAGGATTCCAAGTACCTGAAGTAAAACGAATAAGTTGCTCTTGGCCCTTTGGGGTTTTTTTTGTAAAAGAATACCTCCATAACCATAGTCAGAGGCATCAGTTTGGATAATTTTTGAAAAATTAGGAGTAGAAAGATTAAGACAAGGAAGGTGTCTTACTTTGTCTTTAATATTTTGGAAAGCTTTGGTATGTTCATCAGACCAAAGAGATTTGGGATTTTTGGTTAAAAGATTTTGTAAAAGGGCTCTGTCTTTAGTTAAATCTTGATAAAAATTGGAAATGTAGTTTAAACATCTGAGAAATCTTTGGAGTTGTTTTTTGTCAGTAATTTTATCAGGAAATTTATCTGCAAAATCTATGACTCTTTGGATGGGCTTTATGGTGTTTTGACAAATTTTGAACCCTAGAAATTGGATTTCAGTTTGAAAGAGCTTGATCGTTCTTAAAGAAATAACAAGACCATTTCTTTCAATGGCTATTTTAAAAATTTTCAACTGTTTCCAATGTTGATTTATATTTTGAGAATAGATGAGGATATCATCTATATATGAGAGAATGAAATCTTTATAGGGATGAAAGATATCATTCATAATTTTTTAGAATTCAAATGGAGCATTTTTTAGCCCAAAAGGCATTACAGTCCATTCAAAATGTCCGAAGGGAACTGTGAAGGCTGTTTTATATCTATCTTTTGGATGAATCTGAATTTGCCAGAAACCAGATTTGAGGTCAAATTTGAAAAATAAATTAGCTTTATGTAATCTATTTAATAAATCTTTTTTGTTTGGAATTGGATATCAAATGGTTTTAAGGATATGATTTAGAGGTTTGTAATTTATAACAAGTCTTGGAACACCTCTTTCTAGTTCGGGAGCTTTTTCAACATAAAAAGTTGCACAACTCCATTGAGATTTTGAAGGTCATATGAGTCCTTTTTGGAAAAGACATTTGATTTCTTCATCATAGAGTTGAAGAAGCCGAGAGTCCATTTGAGATGGACGAGCTTTGGTTGGTATTTGGTTTTCATTAAAATCATTTACATATGGTAGATAAACTAAATAAGTTTTTTTGTGCCAAAAGGCATTTGGAACTTCAGAACAGAGAGTTTCAAGAGTTTTTTGGAATTTCTTTAGTTGTTGTTGAAAATTTGGAAGTTGGAGCTGTTTTTGAATTTAGAGATAAGAAATTTCTTTTCTCAGGAAATTAATTTGAGTTTCTTTATAAGAAACACAATTAATAACTTCGGAGATTAAACCAGTTTGAGGAGGTTTAATAAATTCAAAGAATAGATTTACGGAATTAATTTTGGTTTGGATGCCTTTACTTGTAGTAATAAAGGGTTGGATTTTGAGGATAAAAGGATGTTAGAATACAAGATTTGGGAAAGAAAAGGCTTATTCTTTTAGAGCCGTATACAAGCAGTATTTATACATGAATGGAAGAAGACAAATATAGAAAATAGTGAAGAAGGAGGATTTACAGAGGAGAGATTACAGAGATGATGGAGGAGAGATTTCAGGAGATGAGCTGGCTGCTGGAGGCGGAGAGATTTCTGCAGATGAGCTGGATGTTGGATGCGTTCCTTCAACACTCCCCCGCAAGCTGGGCCTAAAGATATTCGAAAGGCTAAGCTTGGAAGTGATTGTGTCATGCTGGTTACGTGAAAGAGATTTAGTGAAAATATCTGCCAGTTGGTCCCCAGTGCGAACATGTGGAGTTATAATTTCATGGGATTTAATTTTCTCTTAAATAAAATGGCAATCCACCTCAATATGCTTGGTGCGCTCATGAAAAACCAGAATGTGAATGGCAGCCTGATTATCACACATCATCGACATAGGACTAGATGGAGAGAAGCCAAGCTCGGTCAGAAATTTCTTAAGCCAAAGTAACTCACAAGTTGTATAGGCCATAGCCCTATATTCGGCCTCAGCACTGGATCGAGCAACAACCGGCTGCTTCTTACTTTTCCAAGTAACCAAATTTCCTTCCACAAATGAGCAGTAACCGGTTGTAGATTTCCGGTCATCTTTGGCACCGGCCCAGTCTGCATCGGAAAAAGCGGAAATAAACAAGTGTCCATGTTTGGAACAAAGAAGGCCCTTACCAGGAGAACCTTTGAGATAACGAAGAGCACGATAGGCAGCATCCAAATGGGGAGGCCATGGTGAGTGCATAAACTGACTGAGCACACTCACAGCATGAGAGATATCGGGTCTTGTCATAGTTAAGTAAATAAGACGGCTAATGAGTCGCTGATACGGAACAGGATTTGAGAGAGACTCACCAAGGAGAGAGGTGAGTTGATGATTGATCTCAAGAGGAGTAGCAACAGCCTTACAACCCAACATACCCGTCTCATGGAGTAAATCCAATGTATATTTCCTCTGACATAAGGAAATACCAGAGCGAGAACAAGCAATCTCAATGCCAAGGAAGTAATGCAAGGAACTCAAATCTTTAACTTCAATGGTACTAGCAAGATGAAACTTAATGTCGGATATAGAAGTAGAATCATCGCCCGTAATAATGATGTCATCAACATAGACCGAGACCACTGTGATCCCTTTAGTGGTGCACTTCCAAAAAACAGAATGATCAGAGCTACACTGCGAAAATGAGCAACCTGCATAGCATGAGTGAATTTGTCGAACCACACCCGTGGTGACTGCTTAAGGCTATAGATAGACTTGCGAAGGCGACAAACTTTATGTTCCTCCCCCTTACAACGAAACCCAGGAGGTAAGAACATATAGACTTCTTCTTGAAGGTCACCATGTAAAAAGGCATTCTTGACATCAAGTTGATGTAGGGGCCAATTCAAATTTACAGCCATAGACAAGAAAACCCGAATAGAATTCATTTTTGCAACTGGAGCGAAAGTTTTGGTGTAATCGATACCATAAGTCTGTGTGAAGCCTTTTGCAACAAGACGTGCTTTGTATCGATCAATGGTACCATCAGATTTATGCTTGACAGTGTAAACCCACTTACAGCCCACAGCATGTTTACTGACCGGTAAGTCAACAAGCTCCCAAGTTTGATTTTTTTCTAAGGCATTCATCTCCTCAAGCATAGCATGCTTCCAGTGAGGATGAGCCAAAGCCACATCCACTCGTGTAGGAATAGATACAGAATCAACATTGGCAATAAAAGTTCTGTAGGATGGAGATAATGACTGATAAGAAACGAAATGCTGAATAGGATAAAACGTGCAAGGACGAATACCATTCCCCAGAGAAGAAGTAAAAGGAGCTGAGTCAGGAGTAGGTCTCGGAGCATCGGATGAAGGTGGAGGTAGTGATGTGGTGGCTCGCCCTTTTCTTTGCTGCAAGACAGATGAGGCTTGAGTGCAGACATAGTCCTGTAAATGGAGAGGTCGAGTGTTGGGGCAAGTAGTGCGGCATGGTGGCGGTGGCGGAGGCGGGGAAAGTGATGATGGAGAAGGGGAGGTAGGGGATGGGGAGTTTAGAAAAGGGATAGGAGTAACATGAGGTGATAAGAGAGGAGATGAAATCGTCGAAAAAAAAACTGAGAGACTCAAAAAATGTCGCAACGAGAGTGACATAGCGACGACCTGTATGCGGATCCACAAATTTATAACAATTATGGGTAGGTGAATACCCAACAAACATGTAAGAGATGGATCTATCTGATAACTTTGTTCGAGATGGAGAGAAGTCATGCATATAAGCAGTGCAGCCGAAAACTCGAAGAGGAATATTGGTGACATGGTGAACTTTCTTAAACAAAGATATTGGAGTCTGAAAGTTTAAAGCAGAATGAGGCAGGCGATTGGCCAAGTAGCATGCGGTGAGAATTGCATCTCCCCAATAACGTTTGGAAACATGCATCTCAGTGAGGAGACAACAAGTGATATTTAATAATTGTTGATTTTTTCTCTCTGCCATCCCATTTTGCTGAGGATTGGAAGCACAAGTGGTGTTTGACTCGATGCCGTGCTGACGAAGGTAGGAAAGAAATCCAGTGGAAAGGTATTCACCACCATTATCACAGTGAAGGACCTTGACTTTTGCTGCAAACTAATTAATCAACCAAACATGAAAGGATCGAAAAGTTTCAAACACATCACTTTTATTTTTAAGAAGATAGATCCAAGTCATCTTGGTAGTACAATCTATAAAAGACACAAAATACCGGAATCCCATAGAGGAGAGAATAGGACCAGGTCCCCAAACATCAGATTGAATGATAGAAAACATAGGATCAAAGTCTTTATTCAAGACTAAAGGAAATGAAATACGTTTTTGCTTGGATAAAGCATAAGTATTACATTGAAAGGTCTTAACATCTTGGTGGGAAGCTAAAGCAGGAAATAAATTGCGTAAAATGGAAAAAGAGGGATGACCATATCGACAGTGCCATCGAAAAAAATCCTCTTGAGAGACTGACAAGAGATGGGTTGTTGATCGCGGTTGAACATTAGCATCGAAATGGTAAAGACCAGCACGTTCACGCCCACCACCAATCATCTTCTGCGTCCTGAGATCCTAAAAAATACAATGAGATGGAAGAAAAATGGCAGCACAATTAAATTTTTTGGTGAGAGTACTAAAGGAAAGCAAATTGGAATTAAGACCTGGGACAAGAAGGGTCTTGTCGAGGGAGACAGTAAAGGTTAGAGGAATAGTTCCTGACCCCGTAATGGGAGTAAGGTTTCCGTTTGCTAACTTTACCGACCCTAATGTAGAACTGGGATGAAAAGATGAAAAAATGTGAGACATACCAGTCATATGATCTGTGGCCCCGGTGTCTATGACCCAGGGTTGGGAAGAGGAGGCAGGAGTGGATGTACCGGATATTGGGGAACTGGAAGTAGCCATGGATTTGGAGACGAAGAGGCCAGCCTTCTGGGCGATCAGGTTATCATATTCTTCTTGGGAAATCTGGACCATAGGAGTGGAGGAAGCAGACGGTGTCTCCTCGGATTTAGTAACAGACAAATTGGCCCATCAGCCACGTCCACGAGTGAAGCCTCCTCGCATGGGAGGTTTACCATGTTTGATCCAACAATAGTCAACCATATGGTTGGTATGTTACAATGAGTGCAAAAAAGAGAACCACGACCACAGCCTCGAGTTCCATGTCCTCGACCCTTATTATCAGAAAAAGGAGCATTAGCTTGTAAGGCAGACTGTGTGATCGAGGCATGGGGAATCATAACCTGCTTTCGTTTTTCTTCTCTTGCAAGTTGTGCATAAACCTGATTCAAGGTCATTGTATCAGCGTTGTGGATGATTTGTTGTCGTAGTATCTCGTACTCATTATTAAGGCCATCTAGAAACTTGAAGATCCGACGACGCTCTTGACGTTTCTTGATAAGAATCACATCGCGAGAACAATAAGTATCTTCCTCATCATGATAGGCGAGCTCCTCCCATAAACTCCGGAGTGTAGCATAGTACTCTGTGAGGCTTTTGTCGTTCTGTTGGAGAGAGACAATCTCCTTCTCTAATTGAAAGATGCGTGACATGTTGTGCGCATCACTATAGAGTTCGTGGACCGTGTCCCATATTTCTTTTGCCATTTTTAAGAAAAGAAGGCCGCTTCGGACATTGTCGGCCATGGAGTTCCATAACCATGACATGACAATCATGTCACCAGATTCCCATTCTGCTTTCTTGGAATCTCTATCAGCAGGACAAGAAAGGGTCCCAGTGATGTGGCCTAGTTTCCATTTGCCACCAATAAAGATGCAGACAGCCTGTTGTCACTGGAGGAAATTGGACCCTGTGAGAGGAGATGATGTGATCTTCAGTCCTGGATTTTCAAATTGTTTGAAATCCTCAACATGAGAGGATGAAGTATCATCCAAGACCGTGGACGATTGCATGAAAAATATCAAGGCTGAGGGAAATCAAAGTAGATAGATTTTTTTTTCCTTTTTTTTTTTCTTTTTCTTTTTTCTTTTTTTTTCTCTCTCTTTTTCTCTCTCTCTCTCTTTCTCTCTCTTTTTTAAATACTTAAATTGCAGTAAATTTTACAAGCCCCAAATCTAAAACATTTAAATGCTACAACATAGAAGAAGAAATGTGCTTTCTCTAACAAGATCAAACTGTTCAAATCTGCAAGACTTCGTTGTATGACTGACAAATGGAAGTTCTCAAATAATAGTAGGGTGAGAAGATCCCGGCCTAAAAGAGAACTAAACTAATTCAGCTTCTTCTCGTAAGAGACTTTGGAGGCTGCAATTGTTAAACCCAAATGTTGGTGAAAAGATTAGATATTTGAAGATGGGTTTCTTCAAACAAGCAACCTATCAAAGAAAACAATGAGAAGCAGCAAAATCTCCCAGAAAAGCAGTTTCTGAAATTGGGTTTTCTGTAGATAGAAATCTATCAGAAAAACTACAAATCCGACCAAAAGAAGATGTTTACAGTACCGGGTTTCTCCAAACAAGCAATCCCACCTGAGAAATCAACGAAGAAAGAGCGAAAAAACCTATCTAGAATGAACTACTCTGAAGCGAAAATGGCAGAATTCAGAATCTAAGAAAGTCAATGTGAAGAACAGAGGCAGAAAAGCAAAAAAAAAAAAAAAAAAACTTTTGTTCTTATCTTCTTAAAGGTAAGAAAAAAATAAAATAAAATAAAAATAAAGGTGTTCCTTTCTGCAGCCTTATTGCGGCAGGTATTTGTGGAGGATGAAATCGGTCAGAGAAGTGGGATGGCAGAAAGAGAAGATGAAAGCGGGGGGTTTGCTGTGGTGATCGACTTGGAGATAGGAGACGGTGGCAACCATGTTCTCAGAGAGGCCCTGGCCGAAGAGAGAGAGCCTCAGTCATGGCTTTGATACCATGTTAGAATACAGGATTTGGGAAAGAAAAGGCTTATTCTTTTAGAGCCGTATACAAGCAGTATTTATACAAGAATGGAAGAAGACAAATATAGAAAATAGTGAAGAAGGAGGATTTACAGAGGAGAGATTACAGAGATGATGGAGGAGAGATTTCAGGAGATGAGCTGGCTGCTGGAAGCGGAGAGATTTCTGCAGATGATTCTGCAGATGAGCTGGATGCTGGATGCGTTCCTTCCACAAAGGAGTACCAAGAATGGCATCATGTTGTAAATTTTTGACAATTATGAAAGAGAGCGGTATACATTCTCCATTTTTACAAACATGAACATTTAACAATTTATATTCGATGTGAGATTCTTGATTATTGGCAGTATAAATAGTGCTATTAGTTTTCTCACACAGATGAGTAGGAATTAATCCTTCTCGAAGACAGTTTAAGTCAGCACCTGAATCAATAAGAGCAATAGCTTCTTTTTGAAAATTTGGAGTTGCAAGGGTAATGGGCGGATACCATTTTTGGAATTAATATGTGGTCAGAGAATTGACAATATTAGAAGAGAGGTACCCATCAATTTGCTCGACCATATCAAAATCAGGATTAGTTAATTGCAAGAGTTCTACTTCGCGTTTGAGAGTAGCTACCTCTCTTTTAAGGAGATTTACTTCCTTATAGAGATCTTGCAAAGTAACTTGAGTTGGAGATGTATGGTTAAGGCGTTGGTAGACGTCTTGCAAACAAGTTATGGCAACTGATTTTTGGAAAGAAAAAAGTTTATCTTTTTCTTTAGAATTTTCTTTTGGATGGTCTTGATGCAAAGCATGCTCAAGAGCTTTAGTTAAATATTTGGCTTTTTCTTCTGGATCTTGAACTTGATTTATGAGTTCAAGAATTAATTGTTCTATGGCAGAAATAACCATGACATTAGGTTTGGAAGTATAAGAAGTAGAAGAATGATCAGATTCTTCTTTAGAAGAAAAGAGACATTTAGTACATTTTTTATTAGGTATTGAAGATTGTTGATCAGAAGAAGATTGTTGTTCGGCAGCAATTTCTCTAACGCATCTTTTAGGATTAGATTTGAAACATTGGTTTGCTTAATGGCCTGGAAGGCCACATTTATAGCATTTTGCAGAAGAAGAAGAAGAAGAAGCTTTCTTCTTTGTATAGCAAGGTTTTGGCCTAGAAAAGGTTTTTTGGGAAGTATATCGAAGTCTTCTTTTCATAAATTTTTGAGGAGAAGTATTAAATTTGGGATATTTTCTTTTGAAGGGAGAAACAATTGGATCATATCCAAATTGATAACAAAAATTTCCTAATTCTTTTCTAACATTTGATTGTTTTCTTTTTAGATGTTTTTGGAGTTTCATTTCGGTACAAATGCTCAAACCGACTTGGCAAATTACTTGGATTAATTCACCCAAAGTATAGCGGTTATAATTTAAAATAAATTCCGAAATTGGAGTCTTTTAATTTGGCTTTGACTTTTTCAGCAAAAAGAGGAGGAAGCCCTAAGATAAATTTCTCTTTCCATATTACATCATTACAAGAAGAAATTTTGTAAATTTTGGAAGAAAAACATCTTTATACCAACGAAAGTCTGTAAGCGTGCGGCATCTGAGATTCATTAATTGTTATTTATTCTTCTCAAAGATGTCATCTGTTGGTTCTACAAAATGTTGGATAATGTTTACAAGAAGGACAGTGACTTGATCACCAATCTCTCTTCCTTGGTCATCAAGGATAGGAGTCCCTCTAGCATCAAGTTTGATAGCAGTAAGTATTTCATCATGCTAACTGGGAGAAAGGTAGTCAGTCCACCCTCCATATAGCTGACCCGTAAAACCTTGGATTATGGTCATTGCTATATTGGCAATAGCATGATGGTAAATTAGACAAGCATTTTGGTAGAAGATAGATATAAAACGGCCTTTCTGGATCAGGAGCAATATATATATATATATATATATATATATATATATATATATATATATATATATATATATATATATATATATATATATATATATATCATATTTTTAGAACTCTTAATTAAAATAGAATCAAACACTTTTTATAGTTAAATTGCAACCATCTAACTAAGTCGAAATATAATCTAAACCTAACCCGCATGGTTAATGAGTCAGTAGACCCACGGTCAGCAGGTCAATCGAGTTTACCACCCCAAGGACGTAGTCATATCATATATGAACATGTAATTTCTGTAATGGGGTGGGGTCTGGGCTTCAGCGTCCTTCGTGGACACAGCAAACTCGGTGTTCCTGATCAAAACCATTTCTGTTGTACACGTTGATATACCAGGACAGTTCATTAGGTGGGCCCTTCTGCCACAAGAAAAAAAGAAAAAAAAAGGTCCGTGGCTCAACAATCCTCGGAAGAGCTATGTGCAGTGAATGAAGGACATGGGTCGTTTGCCACACCTGTTGTAGGCTTGTAGGGCCGCATGTACAACCCAAGCTTGTGGGACCCACCGTTATTGGTGTGTGTGCAATCCAACCCGTCCATCAAAACGAGACAATTTCTATATATTGACCGTGAATTAAAAAAAAAAGAAAAGAAAAGAAAACTGCATCCAAACTGGCCCCACACTCAAACCTATGCTCAACATCCTCTTTCTATTGTACCGGGAGTGAATTGCCTGGGCTGTTTGGGGTCCACAGAGATGTCCGTGACAAATCCACTCCGTCTATCTTTTTTGAAAGACAGCAATAGGACATGATTCTTAAAATCAGGTGGCCCACACCAATAAAACAGTGGGAACAACAACATCCACCGTTGAAACCTTCGAGTTGACCATGATGTTTATATGCCATCCAAACTGTTTATAAAATTATTACCACTTGGATAAACTAAAGTCGGGCGGGTTTGGTTGGGTTGTAATAGTGCTCAACCCTAGCGCAACCCAAGGATACTATACCTCAATCCTAGCCCAATCCAACACAACCCCTCGGATTAGGAAATCTCAACCCAGGCCCAACCCAAGCAAGCTCGGTTGGGTTGGCTGGTGGATATATGATAATATTTTTGTTATTATTTTAATCTATTATACTTCAATACACTTTTCATGTGATATTGCCTACATGAGTTTTGGAACTGCGTAATTTTTATCAACATATCCTATTGTTATCTTTCAAAACAAATTAAGGGACGGAGTGGATTTATCATGGACATCTCCATGGGCCCCACACAGCTCCATCTTTGTGCTTGGGTCTCAGGCAATCCTCCTGTCCCCATGTAAGGACATAAAAATCCAATGGCTCTAAATCAATGCCACACAAAAAGCAAAACCAATTTAGCCCAACACGTTTTAATGATCAAATATGGACCCATTTATACTGTGCATGGGAGACACCGAAAACTATTCATATCGGAATATTTCAAGCCCTTTCACTATTGAATGATATTCATTTAAATATAGACTATCTACTCAACCGTTCATATATCCAGGTCCTAGGATCTTCCAATCTAAAAGATTTTCAAAGCATCCCTCATCAGCTATATATGCTATTAAATCAACTGATTGGATCACAATACTATGACCCACATCTACTAAATGGTCCACATAAGTAAAAATATACTTCAAAATCCTTTCTTATATTTTCACGTTTGAGTATTTGACTTCCCGTAATACCCGTTCCCACAAACTATAACTAAAACGGTTTCTTTTCCATGGTCCATCTCACTCAAGATTGTTAAAATACCCACTAATCAAGGGCTTCCTCTAACTTACCAAACCATAAATATACCAACCCTCCATATTTAATTAGCACACCAATCCAAAATTACTCAATTATAATCATATACCTCACTTAATTATTGATCTGATGGCTATGAACCGCACTGGGCTACTCATCACAAGCCTTCTTATGTGCATGCTCATTGTGCAATTGAATGCTGACGCAATCAATGAACAAGACTCGACCATTACCTATGGAGCTATTGGGGAAGACAGGAACCCGGGCTGCAGCAAAGACAAATCAAAGTGTATAGGCCAACCTGCTCATCCATACCAGAGGCCTTGCACTAAACGGAACGACTGCGAGCGGCAAAGCGAGGAGGCGACAAAAAAGCGTAGTCTAGGCGAATTCCCTGATGAAATGATGGAGAATCCGTTCGATCTATCCTTCCCGAAAGTCGTTATGGGCCACTGAACCATCTTAATCTTATTTTTATTAGATTCTTAATAAGATGGAACACTTTGAAGAGACTACTACAAAGTGAGTTTTAAATTAACGAGAAGGCCGCCTTTTTTGCTTTTATTGAATTTGTGTGGATTGCTTAATTTATATGTGATTAGGGTTTAATTTTGAGTGTGTGGTGTAGAGCAAGACAAGCTTTGTGTTCAAATCTACTATTGGTTGGTCACAGAGAAGCATTGAAATATGTGAGCTTTGCTGAGCCCATATGCACAGGCACACGTGTTAATGTGGACCTTTTTCTGGGTACACGATATAAGTATGTGTGGTCAATATAATCCTAAAATCTCTTTAAGCTGTAATTAATTATATTTTTCTTATAATAAAGAAGAGGTAGAATCGATCATACAAACTTGCATTTGAATAAAGGATGATTCTCCCGGAATGAATGGAAAAGCTCCGAAAAAAAAAGGAAAAAAAGTTAAAGGCATAGCTATGTGTAAAAGTTGTGGATAAAAAAAGAAAAAAAAATAAAAAAATAAAGAGGTGAGAGATCAAACAACCATTATGAGGAAATAATTGAAATGTATTTGTTCCATAGCCTCGCATCACCTTTTTTTTTTTTTTTTTTCTTTAATTGGCTTGCATTTGCACAATGGCAATTTCAATTAGGGATCTTCAATTTTTGGGACATTCGAAGTCATGCATTAGGTGGACCCCACCATCCGGGCAATCGGACTTTGAAATTAGCCAGTGACTTGTTGAGCAGGGTCACACTTATTGGGAAACAATGGATGTATTTTAAAAAATGCCAATGATCCACATTCACCATGCTATTATGGATCATTTGACGAGTGGATTGAGATAGATTATCTATGTTAGTGTATTTATTTGTACATTTATTTGTCAATTACATGAATTATTGTGTCAGTGAGTCAGTCGAGTCCTTGAAAGCTGAACACCAAAAATGTATGAAAACACGAATTATTGGTGAGTGAATAATATATAAATAATAAGGTGCCTTGACAATACTTTAGGCCCAAAACAACTTAACCCCAACCCATTTTGAGTTGTGATTTCAGCCCATAGATACCCGCTGTACCCAACTCAACTCGGTACTTGTGACTGGACTCGGTCCAGATTAGTCTAGGCTAGACCCGGATTCGAAATGGGTCAGGCATGCTGGACCCAGTACTGAGTCGGTCGAGTTCAAGTCAGGCCTATTTCAAAACAGCATCCAGCCGGATCGGCCCTAACTCGGTACGACTTGGCTCGACGCCCGCGATTGTCTCTCTCCCTCACAGAACAACTCAAAAGGCTCTTACGTGATTTTACATATAAAAGGAGGGCATTTTGGTAACTTCAGCCTAGGGTTTTAGAGGGAAAACAAGCCCAGGTTATCATCATCCTCTCTCTCTCTCTCTCTCACAGAACAACTCAAAAACCCCACCGTTTCCAGGCCAAAAAAACAAAAGAAGGCTCTGTTTTTTGAGATGGCGCTCCTAAAGCCTCATCCTCTTCCTGTCCGTCTAATCGCCACCCGCTTCTTCTACTCTTCGTCTCTCAAATCCCGCCCTTGCAATCTATCCCTCTCTCTTTCCCGCCTCTTCTTCAAGAGCAGGTCTTATTCTCCTCATTCCCTTCTGCAATCTCTCATTTCCTTATGTTTTCTTCAACATTCTAATTTCATGTAGCTCTTCTTTTACTTTATTTATTTATTTATTTATTTTTTTCACTTTTAGGACGGATTTTAGGCTCGGTAGGGCTTTAAGTGGGTTCCCGTCTAAAAATCCGGGTGTTCTGAGGGCATTTATGTCATCTAGCACAGCGACTGAAGCTTTTCAGGAGAAGCCGAGCTCGACAGCTTACAATTCTGAGCAGATTCAGGTATGGATAAATTGATCCGGACCCGGTCCCGACTGATGGATTGGATCCGACACTGAAAGTAAAACCTGGTCATTAAACAAGTCGGGTCTGGAACTCCCTCTACCGGCCCGACTGATCTGCACCTTTAGTTGTTTCTGGGACAATGCGGGTTAATGGGGGCCTGGGCCTGCGCCCACCTTTGGTGGTTTGGACAGTCTATTTTCACAGTGGATCATACATGATACAAAACGAGTCTGACCCGTTAGACTATTTGCTTTGTGCACCTGTGGATAATTAAGATGATCCAATCAGTGTTTTTTGCAATGTGAGCCGCCCATGGTGGGCCCCACAGGATGGGCATTTTGAAACACTGAGTTTGGATGCCAAAAATGGTAGAGATGCTGCGAACTAGAAGTTTGGGCTTCCCATGGATTGGTAGAGATTACACACAAAACTAGCTGGACAATGGTGTTATCGTCGAACTACTGCCTAGATGTATACTAGTCAAAGTATGTATGAGAAAGGTTGTCCCACCATGAACAATACCTGATGCAATAACCGGATCGATCCACTCATCAAGTGGTACACATCATAGAAAACAATGAACAACCACCAATATGTCCAAAGTACATTTGCGGTCCACCTGATGAGTGGATCGGCCTTATTTTTGCTCCAGGTGATCTTCATGGTGGCAACACGCACACATGAGAGAGAGAGAGAGAGAGAGAGAGAGAGAGAGAGAGAGAGAGAGAGAGGAATTCTCAGCTGCACACGAGTTCTCACGAGTTCTTGTGACAAATTCTCAGCTGCACACGAGTTCTCACGAGAACTCATTTTTGAGAACTATTTTGAGACACAAATATGAACCGTCCCCTTGATGCAGCACCCCATGAAATCCCTAGGGCCCAACTTTTACCTTGATCCAAAACTTTGGCGGGCCATGATGAAAGAGAGGCAAATGAAGGGAGGAAACTATTTCCTTTTGCCATGGCCCACCAGAGTTTTAGATCAGGGTAAAAGTTGAGCCTCGAGGGTTTTATGGGGTGCTACATGGGGTGGACGGTTCAGATTTTGGGCTCATATCATCAGAAATGATTTCTCAAAAAGTTGTTACGAGAGCCCGTGAGAACTGGTGCGCAGCTGAGCATTCCTTTATTATATATATATATATATATATATATATATATATATATATATATATATATATATATATATATATATATAAGTATAACAACTAATTGGGGTTGGCAACATGAATCCTGTTCCAACATACCACTCGATCAAGGGCCATACCTTCAGTATGCTGTGGAAATATTTTGCGTACCTGCTGAAGCTGAATGTTACAAACTGAATTTCTCTCTCCCATGTAAATATATTGGGTTTTATGTGATCAGAACATGAATATTCTGATCACAGTGAGAGGTTATGGTTGTAGTAAGCATGATTAGTGTTGAACTCACAGCAGCAAGAGATGGTACGTAGTATTTAGGATCATTAATGCAATAAATTAATTCTCAACCTGAGAATGTCTAGTACTCTAGTTTGCTAGGATTTTCAGTTTGTACAAGGAGCCTGTGTGAGTGATCCAAACTGACATGGAAACTCTTCCAGATTGCAAGATGCTAGCCATCTAATCTTTGGCCTTTTTTTGGCTGAATGTGCACTGTTGCTGTATGTTCCTTTTCAACCGTCTATTCACTTGACTCCATTGGTAGCTTAAAATTTTCCCATCTAGGAGATTTTTGGTGGTTTTCTTGGTTACATACCATCCATAGCTGGGTGATCACATCAATGGTTTGGATAACTGAACCATGGGCTCCCTTGTAGAAACTGAACGGCCCAAGAAGCATGCATTCTTGGGTCATACTCAAGCATTGTATAATACCTCAATGTTTTAATAGGAAAATTGCATGTTGAAGTAACTGATTTAGGTAGTGATTAGCTGGCTCTAAAATTGCTTTTATGGTCCACCATTCACTCATCTCCACAGATAATGACAATGAGAGATTGCCATTCCACCACAGTAGGTCCTGAGAGAAAGAAGATAGCTCTCAGTCTTTATAAGATAGTCACTGCCTTTGCATCATCTGGATGTCCAATTCCTTTTAGCTCCCAGAAAAACCCACCCAAATCATCCTGGAATGTACCACCAAAAAATGCACTTCTCAGATTTCGCACCACTTCTAAATGAAATGCAGTAATAAACATGAAGGCTGGTATATGCTGCAATATGATCAGGAATGAAATATATTTCGCATAAGAGCAACTTTTCCTGTTATCTTTTCTTTTCTTTTTTGAAAATGTATGTATACCATGTTTCACTAGTATGTTGTACAAATGGGATTTGCTTGCAATACTTTATTTTGGCCATCTTTGTTTTTGCAGTTCATTTTATGGAAAAAATTTCTTGTTTGTTCTACATTGTCATTGTGGTGTTTTGCTTTGTTCAGGTATTGGAAGGGTTAGATCCTGTCCGTAAAAGACCAGGAATGTATATTGGAACTACAGGTCCTCGCGGTTTGCACCATTTGGTATCTATCTACATCCCTCTCTGGCTGTGGTAGTTAATATTGTTTGATTTGTTAACCTTTATATTTTGTTCTTGCATCCAGGTTTATGAAATATTGGATAATGCTGTAGATGAAGCTCAGGCAGGATATGCTTCCAAGATAGATGTAGTTTTATGTGCAGATAATTCTGTGAGCATCACTGATAATGGACGTGGGGTATATGCCTTTTCTTTCTTCCTTTTCCATTTTTTTGTTTTAAATGTCAACACTTAACAAGGAATTGAAGCGACATGTCCCTCCCAATGAATATTGGTGCTACCAAACTGGGATTCTGTTGCTTGCTAACTCTCACATCTTTTTCACACACTGCTTTATAAACCTCATTCTGAGAGTTCATGTTGCAACTATAGTTGTCGCCACCTCCTGCTCTGCACAGGTTTCCCACATTTCCTGCCCAAAAAGGTTAGTTTTGTGGATTTCCCTCACATAAGGAAAATGGACCATGTGGTGGGGCTCTGCCCTCTGCATATGAAGCAGATCGAAATCTCGCTAGTTCCATTTGTTAATTTTCTTTAAAAGTCATGGACAGACTTGGTTTAGGTTTTTTATTTAGTTGTTTCTTTTTGATCATGTTTATTTTTGGTCATGTATCTTGAAGCCGCTCTTTCCTTAATAATATAATGTTATCTTGGACATTTAGGGGCTGTTTGGTTTTCCAATTACAATGGTAAATGGCTGTAAATGGGTAATGATTATTTACTCTTGTAAACTCACATCACTTAACATTTGACTGTAATGATGATTTTGCTACATTGTTTGTTTCACCTCGAAATCACTGTAAAAATGGTTGTTTTATGGTGTTAAAATGTAATGATTACAATTTACTTTACCCACTACCTTTACAAGTGTATTTGACTCTTGATTTATGAGCTATAATTTCTGTTTAAACAGACACTTGGAAATGATAATGATGGCTCATTTACTTTGCATTTCATAGGAATTTGGAAAACCAAATAGGCCCTTATGAAAAGGAAACATTTGCAACATATTTTCTTATTTCCTTGTGTCCTCTCGTCTCCCCTCTCTGCATTTGGTATACTGTTGGTGAGTAATTACAAAATTAGCATAGATAAAAGTATGTATGCACAGGAATATACATATACAAATAAGCTCTATACATAATATAGATGTAATACATGTTATATGAATTTTTTTTCCCCATTTTAGTTATTGGGTGCATTCTGACAGGGCAGCTAGGCAATTTGGAAACCTTGGCTGCAACCTGAAATTGGATTGTGTCACTGCATCACAGTCGCTTCTACTTGCTGTCATTGTATTGTGAAGTGTTGATTCTTGTACCTGTTGATATCTGGTTGTTCCATGTGTATCCCATTTAACCAGACTTGATTTTTATTACCCGATAATTGATACGGATGCTAAGACCAGCTTCTCATAGATAAAAGTTTACAGTACACTGTAGACCTTTTCTTTTTTTCTTTCTTAAAAAAAAATAAAATCTTTTTGTACTGTAAAGCTTTTCTTTTTCTTATCTTTTTGTTTTTTATTCATGGTAAAGCTCTTCATATTACTATAACTTCTTTATTCCTTTTCAAGGAACTCATTTTGTTGTTCCTCTGCAGATTCCTACAGATTTACATCCCAGTACCAAAAAATCTTCTCTGGAGACAGTTTTGACGGTACTATTGCACAAATGATCTTTTTCTATTCCAACATTATGAAACAAATCATAAACTGTGTAGATGGAGTTTGCCTTGTTATATCACTCTGTATTTTCCTTTTCTCCAAACAAAAGGAACATACATTTCTATCTAAGTGTAATAAATTGCTTTGTTTATGTTGAGCTTTGTGCTTATTGCATCAAACTGGTGTGGTTCATTTGCCTTTATTGAAAGTTTTCAAAAATGAGGCAGGAAAGAGGTTACTTATGTGCTTAGGCATGAAGTTTACCTATGAAGAACAATCTCATGTCAATTTCTTTCTGGTTTCTGCAAGACAAAAAGTTTGATGCACAATGGACCAATAGATAGTCTTACAAAACATGGAAATATGTGAGTTTTAATTTCTTGTGGAACTCAAACTTGTAGTTCAAAAACCTGAAAACTTTGCTCAATTCCACGTCCATTAGTGTCAAGCCGAGTCAAAGACTAACTGAGTCGTTACTTAAAAAAAAAAAAACTAATCAAGTCTTTACTTAACTTGACTTCGTATTTAATTATTAAATGAAAATATTAACAAGTAATAAATATTTAAAATAATAATTTTTACATTATAAATAAATGTGTAGCGCGTGGCATGCTGCTCACAGACCTTTACTTCCCTTGCTCAGGTCGTGAGTTCGAAACTCACTACTTCTATGTTCTAACTTTTATGAAAAAGGTTTAAATAGGTGAGAGTGGCTTGCCTCGAGTTACCATGAGTTGCATCTAGTCAACCGAGTCTGCAGACTGAATTGACGGGTCTTGTTGATTTAGGACCGAGCTACAGTCACAAGCAAGTTTCCTAGCAACTCGGCTAAGTTTCAAGTCCAGTTGCTGAGTGTCGGAGCTGCCTATGCTCCTGATCAGACAACTTTTAACTGTAGTGCCAAATCATGGATGTAAGGATGATGTGAGACAACTAACCACTTGCTCTAAAAGCTCGAACCAATAGAGCGTGGCAAATCAATCCCTTTATCTCATAGCTGGGGCCCCACATCCCATGGGTTATGTGCCCGTCTGAACCCTCCTCGTGGGCCCCACATCACATGGGTTCCGCCTCACATGAGCCACTCACCTCACATAGGCCACTCACCTCGAGTGTGCCCCTGCATCCCACAGGCTACCCCACTTGAGCCTGGTGCGAAAATGCCCCTGCATTAATCACCCTCGGTGAGGAGTCTCCAACATGAGACCTCCATTTTTGATACCACTTTGATGCATGACATGTTGCTCTAAGAGCTCGAACTAAAAAGCTTGAACTGATAGAGCGTGACGAATCAATCCCTTTATCTCATAGCCCAGGCGCCACATCCCATGGGTTAGGTCCTTGGCCGAACCCCCCTCGTGGGGCCCACATCACATGGGGTTCCGCCTCACATGAGCCACCCGCCTCACACGGGCCGCCCACGCTGAGTGTGCTCCTGCATCCCATAGGCCACCCCGCTCGAGCCCGGTGTGAAAATGCCCTTGCATTAAAGGACTTCCCTAGCATAGTTCGTGCACTTGGCATTTGGGGTGGCACGGAAAATGCAACCTGGATTAAGCAGGCCTGAGTTATGTTTTTTCCACTTCACATTGTGGTTGAGATTAGAATAGGATGGGGAGGGTCCCATTCTTTATCAATCATGAGTTGAGGCTATGAATCCTGTTGGCCTTCGGAATCATGAAACACAAGCATACCCTTAATGAAGACCTTCCTTTCCTTTAGATATAAAATTTTGTACTCTCAACATTGAGTGTTGATCGGGACATTTGCATGCAATATTAAAAAAAAAAAGGTGTTATCACCTATGATCCTGTAACAGCCAACTGGCGTTACCCTTATATAATGGTGCCATTGGTAAACGAAAGAACAGGAAAAAAATGACAAAAACAGAAAATGTCCAATGCATGGGAAAGTAACACCTTTTTAGCAAAAAATGATGCCTCATTTTTTTTTTTTTTTTTTAAGTACTGGTAATGGCATTATAATCTTTTTTGTAATCCCACTATATTAAGGAAAATTCTTGTGTAAATAATGGCTCTTACGCAATAATATAACATCAATTACTGAGAAAATAAACAACTGATGAGTTAACAAAATAACTGCCGTTATTTTCATTATATACCACAACATAGAGCAATGTCCCCATTACAAATAGTGTTATGACTTTTTCTAGAAAAGAAGAAGAAGCCTTGTTTGCATGTTACCATTGTTTCATTCTGAATAGCATTCTCCTGTTCAAGTCCTTTTGTTGGTTGATTATTCTTGTTGTACAGACCTAAAAAAAAGACTATTGTTGTACAGTACTGTAAAAATTGAGGAGAAATTACCAATCACAGTTCACAAGAAAGCAATTGAATGTGCTGTACTCACAATCATTTATCAGAAGTAGCTGACAATTATGTCCTATCCAAGATTGTTGCTTACAAAATTTCAAAGACCATTCTGTTCTAATTCTTGTGACTGAGGGAGGTGATGCAGAAGGATGGTTAGTATTGGGAAACACACAAAAACATACGTTAGTACTCTCCTTGTTTTCTTTGGAGGATATTAGTTGATGATCTCTTTTTTGATAATTGACAAAGGGGAAAGCATAATTTTCTTTGTTTTCCACTGGCTGACTCCTTTTACTTGATCCGTGAGATATTCTTTTATGAAATATAGCATGCCTTTTTTGTGGTCTTTTGATCAAACTTGAAGTCAAATATTGAAATAATTTGTTATTTTGAGTTTTTTTTTTTTGGAAATTATTTTAGTAAATTATTTGGTTGCATTCAAAATTGCATAGGTCTTACACGCGGGGGGCAAGTTTGGTGGTTCAAGCAGTGGCTACAGCGTCTCTGGAGGATTGCATGGTGTGGGCTTATCTGTTGTTAATGCCTTGTCTGAGGTGCTTAATTTATTCTTATGTTCAGTTAAATGATTTTTTTTCCTTGCTAGTCAGATTTAAGGTGAGTTCTTTTTGATTGGCATGAAATGTATTGAGTTAAACAGGAAAGGAGAAGACGCATCCATTACAATAATGGATAGATACCACCAATACCTAGGAAAAGCCTTGAAACTCTTTAAGGCCACAGAACGTCCACTGACGAGCTTGTTTCTCTAGTACCATGTTAGAAAGTGATGTGGGGGGATAGTGGCAAGGCCTTATTCTTGTTTATGATATCCCGAAGCTTCCAAGGAACATCCACTAATATCATTTTATCCTGATTAAATTTTGAGTGAATTAACAGATGCTTGTGCACAGTGCATTATCTATCATCATGCACTAGCAGCGGCCTTACAAACAGTCTGTTTTCGTTTGTTTTTAAAATCTGTTTTTTAGATATTTGTGAAGTAGGTAGATTAATGGGATTTCACATATGAGTATATGACCAAATGAAGAGAAACCTCATTTCTAATCAAGATATTGCATAATGGTGTTGGCCAGCTTACTGGTTGATATGATACAGGCTGTATCGTCTTATATGGCCTTGTAATAGCCTAATTCTTTTGGAAAAAAAATAAATCTCAGAAGTTATTTGTAAAATTTGAAAAAAATGTGAAAATCTCATATATATATATATTGTGGACATGTATTTGATGGTGTAACGGGCCATTCTTTGGTAAGAATGATGTGTGTCATGCAATGTTAGCATGAACTGCTAAAGGTCGACCGAATAGGCCCTAATTGAAAACAAATCAAGCATGATTTAGTGGATTAGGGCATGTTACATATAAATACAATGAGAAAATGACGGAAAAATGAAAAAAAAAACTGATAGTTTACCTCTTCTTTTGATATTTCTCAAAATGGTTACTCCGCTTCAGTGCATCGAATTCCACTCAAATTTTATTTATTTATTTATTTTTTCTGTTTTTTGTTTTAACCCTCTATAGGGTTATATCTAGTATAAAATTAGTTTCTAAGCTTCTTTCATGGTTGAAATGAATAAAGAAGTGGAAAATGAGAGAACAATTGAAAATAAAAATTTCAACATGGGCCCTCAATGTCCGTATTGGCCTATAATGGTCATATCTGCCTGGTAATGGTGCTGATACTGTGTGTATTGGCCCATATTGGCCAATGCTGCCCTTTTAATAATGGACCTATTCACCCCTGTATTGCGTAATGGAAATTTTGTTACTAAGAGATAGAAATAATAGACAGATACAAAAGGGCCTGTGATTGCCTAATAGTGAGGACGGTCTACAACTCCGCAAGCATGTCAGCTACCTTGTTAGCTTCATTCAAACTAACTTTTATTTTGCTCGTGGACAAAATAATATGCAAACTGGCTGTCGTAGCTGCAATTCCCTGACTCCTTATCTTCTTATGTTGAGCAGAGCTGTAAAAATACTTGTCTTTTTGGCCAATTCAAGTGCCCAATATTTATCAAAACACACACACACACAAACAAATTGATGTCATTAGCCAGTAAAATGATGCTTAAGCACAAATGATATTTCAGCTAAAACCATGATGCCCGGTCATGTCACTCCCCAATGCATGTTGAGACGTGTCAGGGGAAATGTGGCTTTTGTGATTTTTGTGTGTTTCTAATCTTTTCATGGTTGGTGCTTAGGCATTAGACGTTACTGTTTGGCGGGATGGAAAGGAATACCAGCAGAACTATTCCCGTGGAAAGCCAGTGACATCTCTTATATGTAAGAAGCTGCCTGCTGCATCAAGTGCTGAAGGAACTTGTATCAAGTTTTGGCCTGATAGAGAAGGTTTGTTTTATTTCTGCATACCCGACTCAATGCCCTTTCAAGGGTGTGTTGTTTGACTTTCTTGTCCAGTCATGTGAAAGATTGGTTGCATCTGAGGATTTGCAGTCTATGTTTACTTTATTTGCAGTGTTCACCACAACAGTTGTGTTCGACTACAACACAATAGCTGGGCGTATTAGGGAGTTAGCTTTCTTGAATCCGGAGGTAAATTTATTGCAATGAGCAGGATATTCCAGTTCTGTAGTGTTTGCAGTACAATATTATTATAACATTTAGTTGTCTCTGAGAAAGAAAAGAAGGTAACTGGGAGCTCCAAATGGTTTACCTGAATCCTGAAGACCTTTTCTGCATATAATTTGGCTAAGGACCTTTATAGTTTACCTGTTTCTAAGAAAATACCATTGATGCTCTCCGCTAGTATTTTGGATATTCATTTTCTTTGATGATTCAAACAAGGTGGAAGATTATGTGGTGTGATTTATTCATTATAATTGTAAATAATAAGATTGACGAACAGCTGTGCTGAGCACTCTTGATGCAAATCATTGAAGGCAAGGAATGAAGCTACTATGGGGAACTATATTCATTATCTTTTCCTTCTTAAAAGAACCGTATTCATTTGTCTTATTATCATCTATTAGTGTTCATCCCGAGGCCTTAACTAAGGTGCAAAATAATCGTCCATAAGTACACATATTGGTGTTTAAATATAGTTGAATTATTCTATTAAAGTAATGGATGCCAAATTACTGAGTTATTTTTTGTTTTTAAGGTTTTTCATATGGAAGTGCAAAATTAGTTTAATTTTGAAGTGTATGTGCTTCGTTCTGATAATGCCAAGGTGTACGTCTCTCAATTTTTACCTCTTACTTATCTGCAAATGGCATTTTACAGCAAACATCGATAGTCACACCCCATAGGAAAATGACATAGCAGAAAGGAAGAATTGTCATATTCGTGAGGTGACCCTGGTGTTACTAATTCATATGAGTGATTTAAAAGTCTTCCGGAGGGATGCTATCCTAACTATGTGTTACTTCAATAGGATGTCTTCTGCGATCTTAGGAGGTTAGTCACTTCATGAAGTTTTGTTCCTTGGTTCTCCATTGTTTTCTTTGCCACCTAATGTTTTCGGGTGTGTGCGCTTTGTTCATTAGTTGGAGTTTGGTCATGATAAGTTGGATTCTCAAGCAATCAAGTATGCCTTTCTCGGGTACGTTAGAATCTAGAGGGGCCATAGATGTTATAGTTCCAGTCAATGTTTGCAGTATTGATGGTATCGGCTGATACTATCGATATTGCCTGGGTCCGATACGAAACATGGGGGGAACTGTAAAATTCCATTGTTTGATAAAAATATTGCATGTGTTGTTCGATATATTGTCAATAGATGGATATATTATTGCAATACTCCTTCACAAATATTCCTGATATCGTTGAACATAAAATATATAGTGATGAATTGATGATATCGAGGCCGTGCACCCCCTGATGTAGGCCTACAACTCACCGTAGGGCCCATCGTGTGGATTTTGGGCTGTTTGTTGCAAGATTTGGGGCCTAAATTTTAGAGATCACATTTACTTTTGTGGAAGAAGGGGGCTGATATGGAAAATATGATTGAAGATTTTTGGGGTACTTGATAGATTTGTTTTTGCTATTTTAGGCCAAATCTTTGTTAGTAGGTTTTTTTACTATTTTAAATAAATTATATATTGATTTGAAATCAATCTAGTGGATCTTCATTAAAGATTCATGGGGCTTGTCTATAGGGTTTGTAAAGGGGAGGGGATAGGAGGTAGGGTGTTACACATTTTGTGAGTTTGTGAGTTTTCTTGAGTATTGTAAGAGAAGAAGTTTGAATATCAATGAAGTTATTTCTTCTTCTTTACTCAAACATTCTTGTTTATGTACTCTTCTCCCTTTATTTGCTATTTGGTTTTGAGATCCTCATTGACTCTATAATCGAGTTGCGCCATTTTGGTATCAGAGTGGGTGATCGTTGGGGGATTTTTTACTTTGTATAATTTTCTAATGGCTTTGAAAGGAGTGAAGCAAGAAGAGTTTGGCAAGTAACCCATCAAATCCGCACACTCACAAAACAAGTAGATTAACTCAGGCATATGAGAGGCAATCTAACTAATCAAGTGGGATAGCTCTAGCGTGGAAGGAATCCAAAAACCGAAGTTGGAGCATGATGACATGTAAGTGGAGGTCCTAACGAACAACGGGCGGCTTCGACTGATGAAGACACCAATGATTGAATCTTTCAATTGTTGGAACGTGATGGAGAGCCCAAAATTAAGGTGGAATTCTCAGAACTCCGTGGTCTTTTGCATGTTGACAATTTCATCGTTGGCTAAGCAATGTGGAAAAGGCGAAGTAAATGAAATCGTGCACAATTGAAAAATTAAATTAGCAGTAATTAGTGTTCGAAATATCGGTATTGCGTTATGTATCGCATCCTTGGGATACATATACATATCGGTTATCGCACAGGATATATTGTTTGTATCGGGTAATTTATCGCACTTTTTGATGGGGACATCTCGCGCACACACGCACGTATACCACCACCCATACGCACGTACGTACGCAGAAGGAGGATCCCATCATTGATTTGGCTCGATGACGACGTCTAGGGAGGGCCTCCTAGCTAGAAGACAAGATTTGGTTCAGAAAAGTGGGCCCGATAGTCAAGAAAAGCCCATCATGGGATCTCATGATCGTGACTCACTCGTCGGATTGATTTCATTTTTTAGATTTTGCTTATTGTTATTATTTAGAACATTGTGAACGCTTTAGATTTCTGTGTTTGGTTTTTTTTTTAGTTTACTTCCTCGCCAAGTAATAAGTTGCGCACATGGTGCGAGTTTTTGGTTATAGGGTTTTCCCTATAAATAGACACCTTTTGTAGTTCTTTTATTCATTGAAGTTTAATAAAAATTCCTGCTTTATTTTTCTGCTCTCTTCGTGAGTTGTGGAAGAATTCAAAAGTGGGTGCGAAACCCTCCCTTTTCGAAGGGCTAACTACCGTGGTGCGAAGCCACATTGACCCCGATTCATCCCCATCCTCCATCATCTCTTTTCATCTATCTTCCACCACCATCCATACTTCACGTTCGTCCTTGGTTGCATCAGTTTCCTTTCATTACAGCAGGTTTTCAGATTTTGGCCCGCAGGGGGGCTAAAACTTTGACGGAGCACCATGCCCAGATCAGAGCTTGGATCGATGTCAAAATCAGGGGTTTTGCAGCCCAGGCCTGGCCGACCAAGGCCTAGGAATCCTTTTCAGGATTCTCTCCCTCCTCACACGTGCGGCCAGCCTCAGGCGCACGTGCGCCTGCACCTGGCCCGCTGTCCACACGCCGGGATCATCTCGGGTTCAGGTTTTTTTATTTTCCTCTTTTTTTATACCTAATTGCATAACCCTATACCTAGATTACATTATCCCTCACTAATTTGCCCTTTTACTCACCCTAGGGTTCCTTGAATTGAGATTAGGGAATCCCTTGGATTAGGGACTGATTTTTATGCACGAGTGGTTGGTTTTATTTCCCTTTGACATCGTTTGACTTATAATTTTTATTGGTCCAGCCCTAGCTTGGACCCGCATAGATTCCCCTTCTTAATTGAATGTTTGGATTTTCATGTGGGATGTGGAATTTGTGTGATTGTTTCTGAATTGGTAGGATCTAAGCTTGAAATCTTGCATGTCATATTTAATTTTCCATGTCCTGCATCAATTTTTCAATGAAACTTTAGGGAATTTAAAAAAGGCCTTAATATACTCTTTTAAATCATAACATCTCAAAAAAGAAGTGCGCATAATAGGTTTCCTTTGTATAGGGTCCTAAGCTATGCGTTGTCTAATAGAACTAATGCAACTATATTCAAATTGAATGCATAATATTTAGAGTGTATGTGATGATCATTTCATCAAACACTCCTAAAAACTTTGAAATTAGTCTTAATTGATAGTTGGTTGAAGGGAATTTTTTTTTAAAAAATAATATTTTACTAATTTTTAATTAGAAAATAATTTTTAATTTCTGAAAATTGACTAGGACTTAATAAATCAGTAGACTAGCCCTCATACATGCTTGATTTCATGTTTGGAGTGCAAAATTTCAAGTAATTTGGGAGAAATTGGCAAAAATTTGAAAATTCCCCAATTTTCCCCAAATCAGACCACCTATACTCAAATTTCGAAATTAGAGTGTAGATCAAATACTCCTAAATACTTCAAAATTAGTCTCAATTGACAGCTGATTAAAGGAAAATTTTGAAAAAAACATAGAGAACATGAAGAACCAATGGATATCGAAATCAACGCTCCAACTCCATGATTTTTCATGAAAAACATGAATAACCAATGGTGGATTTGTAACCCTTTGACACTGATTTAGCATAATTTCAACAAAAAAGGGGATCGTAAATTGAAAATGCTCACCGGATCAAACATGTGGGATATATCGGCACTACCTGTGCGTTTCGCATCGCACAGGTGGGGATACAAGATATATCATGGGATATATTGGCCGATATCGTCGATATTTAAAACACTGGCAGTAATGAAGTTTTTCAGTCACATGTTAGTATGGTGGGATGATCTTCAGATTGAATGAATATGTCAAGCGAAGGAGAAAGGAAATTCTTTAGAAAAGATGAAAAAGAAATTGAAACGGAAGACTTGCGACTTATGTCCATACAATCTACATCAAGGGAATAAATCGGTGAACGAATACACTAAGAAATTCCATGCCTTGATATCATGGGCATGGTTTCATGAGTACGAAGATCAAAAAAGATTTCAAGATATTTTGATGGTTTTAACCTAGATGAAATGAATTGTCTTTCAAAGATGTAATCAAGATGTTCGTTGCGTATACACTTGCATTACAAATTGAGGAGATAATTAATTGGGGACTTGGAAGATGATTTGATATCTTACGAGGTCCGCCATTAGTGATTGGGCTAGCATGCTAACTTCCGAAGTAAGGCGCCCATGGGGCCCTCTAAAGGTTAAGGGGATAATGGCTAATGTCCAACAATGAAGCTAAACCTCAACTCGGGGGAGGTGGCTATGGATGAGGGGCTAGTGTACTCGAAAATATGTAAAATGACAACCATACCCCTCTCACTTAAAAGTTATTACAATGCAATAGCCCATGGGTCTAAAACTAAACCCAAACACATGTTTAGGCCCAGAAATAAAACCCTAGTGTATGAGAACAAAGAATGATTCACATGGCCACACACACGACACGTGTGGACCCTACGTGTGATTTCAAAGGCCATCAACAAAGGTGAATTTGGTTGTAGAAGGAGAATATGTTGAAGATACTTTCGCCCGTATGAAAATCGAGGTGATAGAGAATATAAAGAACATGCATGTGAGGACGGGGTGCATGTTGGAGAAGATGTAGCAGGTGCATATAGGGGTGAGTCGTTGGTTATTGAACTAACTATGCTATCGTTGCCTCGGGTGATTTACGAGGGTTGGTGGTTGCGACATAATATCTTCCGTACCACTTGCACTTCTAGTGGGAAGATACGGATGACTTTGGTAGACGGAGAGCAATGAGAACATTGTCTCATAAGAAATGATGGATTAAAACTCAAAGATCATAAGCATTCACGTCTAGGGTTGTCAATGGGATGGACTCAAGCTAGGCAAAAATCAAAATTTTGAATAGGCCCGGTCCAAGCAATTCAAAATCTAAGCCAAATGCAACCTTAGACATGTCCCATTGACAACTCTATTCATGTTCATACTAGATTTGTTGGTTCAAGAAAGGGTGAGAAGTTTATATTAATTCCAAATGCTCAGATTCATTTTCTATTGTATCTAGGTGCAAGGACAAGGTGTAGTGTGACTTGGTACGCATGGATGCATGCCACATTTTGTTAGGGAGACCATGGCTATGGAAACCGAGATATGGTGCATTTGACTCGGGATAACATGTATTCCCTTGTCAAGGATGGTGTTAATATCACATTGCACACAATGAAACATCTTTCAACACCCAAATTTGATAAAGACAAGTGCAAAGATTGCCTATTATAGAAAAGTTTGAAGAAGAAAGTGTAGACATCTGCGTATGGGTCTGTTGGGCTTTTGGTCCTTGGTTTTTTCTCTTTAGTTATTTATTTTTCCTACTTTGCCCTCTTTTCTCTCCTTAGTGCTAAGGGCATATTTGTAATTGTGCATCTCATATAATATAAACAAGGGTTGGATGTCCAGCCCTAGTGTGCCTTTTCCTCTCTCAAATTCTTTTCTTCTCTGACATAGGATCAGAGCAAGGAAAGCTGTCTTCTTGATCTCTTTCTCCTTTCCTTCTTCCTCCTCTTTCTCTTCTTCTTGTTCCTCTCTCTCTCTCTCTCTCTCTCTCAGGAGTTTGGTTTGAGAGTCATTGCTGCCTATTTGGCGATGTGATCTAATTTTTTGAGGAGGGATCTTGCAGCTGCTTAAGAATTTGTGATAGGTTGTTGATTGTTGGGTTGCTACTTTTTAGGTTTTTTTAATCAAAATTTGGGAGTGTTTCTTTGCCAGTTTTCTAAAAAAACTGGTTGCGGCAGATAGATTTTGCTGGATTTCCAGGTTTGGATAGATTTTCTTGAAGGTTTCTTCCAGTTTTTTTAGAAACCGGTTTGCATTGGCTAGAGTTTGCTGGAATTTCCTATTAAGGCAAAGTTTTTAGGTTCTTTTCATCCTAATTTTCAGCAATCTATTTGAGGGCAGCAATCAGGTAATTAAGTCTATTTTTTCTGCTTGAAGATTGTCAAGATTTGTAAAGACAAACAAGCTTTGTTAGTTATAAGATCCATTTCTCTTCTTTTGTGGACTAGTTTGGAGTTCTTTTGGAAAATTTTTAGAACTTTGCTTTTCATACTTCTGGTTATAGCTGATTATAGTAATGACTTAGTATTGGTTGGTGTGAGGCCTTGCTAGTTGTTATTCTTCTATTTGTTTGAGATTTACTATGGTTTCATCTTCCACATCTAAGACCATTGATCCCATCAACTCCAAAATAGAGAGGTTAGTTATTCATTTTGAGAATCTTGGATTGCAGATTACAACACAGAAACCAAAGTCCAATAATTATCTTCAATGGTTGAAAGCTATTGAGATGTTTGTTGGAGGAAATAGAAATTGGGACATATATGGATGGCAGTATATCAAAACCACCTAGGACTGATCCCTCACATGGTGAATGGAAATCAAACAATTTGTTGGTTATGTCCCAACTCTTAAATTCTATGGAACCAAAAGGTTAGTGAAGATCTTTTTTTTTTCTCCTATGCATTGCATGTGAGATTTGGTTGATGGCTTGTGAATTGTATACTGATTAGAACAATATGGCCCGCATTTATAATATTTATTGTGTGATTAGTCATTTAAGACAGGAGGAGATTAATGTTTGATTATTATGCCAAGATGCGTGGTTTGTGGCAAGAATTGTCCTTCTTGGGTGATTTTCAATTTGGGCGTTCCATAAATGCAGATGCATGTAAAATAAGTAATGAAAAGAAAAGGATTTTTGCATCATTAGCAGGTCTTAATCCTGAGTTTGAACCTGTTCACTCAGATCCTTGGCTCACCCTCTTTATTGTCACATAATAGCGTATATGCCTTATTGTTATGTGATGAGAAGCGTCAGACTCAAGGTGTCTCATATCCGTTATGATACGACTGTAAAGGCCGATACGTATAGGTAACAGCCATGACCGTTACGCGATACATGAGTGAAACGGGGCAGTTGGTTTTTTGGAACTGTATCGGCTGTTATGGGGGCCATAATAGCCGTTAGGGGCGTAATGACCATTACTCCCGTAACAGTTGAAAATGGCCACTTTTTTTTTTGTTCTATTTAAATCCGTTTTCTCCTCATTTTTTTTTTTTTTTTTTTCACTTTTCTCATTCCAAAAACTCTCCTAGATCATTCTAAAGTAGATTTCGACCACTCTTATTATAGTTTTTAGAATTAAAACTGTATATTGAAGCTATTTAAGTGAATAGAAGCTCCAAGGGTCATTTTTTCAAAAATTTGAAAAAAAAAATGGTATTTATGCCCCCCCCCCCCCTTTAATTTAATTTCTAGTTCTAATGCTTATTGTAATGTGTAAACATTAAAGACGTATAACTATATTAATAAATTCACCAGGCAGCCCGATTCAAAACTCTCACCAAAAGAGTGGATCATTATGCTACCATGAACATGTTTAAAATAAAAAATGAATACATATTTGTAATATTTAGATTATTTTTAAGTTTTTAGATTTTTTTTTTTCTGAATTTTTCGGGCAATATTTTTTTTCAATTGTTACGGGGGTCGTAACGATCGTTATGCCTTCGTATCAGCCGTTACGGCCCGATACCCGTATTGGTAATGGTAGTGACCGTTATGACCACCTTTACCGTTACGGACTTAGACTGCTATGGGATCAACCGTGGTTGAAAAATATGCTTTAGTGACATGATTCAGAAATTTTGGTAATGCTGGTGCTAGTCATGGTAAAGGTACGAGAAGAGGAGGTTGTGATGGTGGTCGAGGTTGTGACCGTGGTTGTGGCATGGATCGATTGTGTACTCATTGTGGGAGACATGGACATACTGTCGATTATTGTTGGATCATTCATGGTTGACCTCAGGGTTAAACAACCAATTCTGCAACTTCATATGACACGGGTGTTGGGACATGATTCCTTAGCAACTTCACCCGCGATTCTATCTTTAAAAAGCGAGTATGATGCCTTGTCAAGGGATGCCACTCAAAATAAGGTCTCCTTGTCTTCTTTCTTGGATCAAACATGTAATACTATCATTGCTCTTCACACTACTTTTGTGTCCAATCTCTGGGTAATTGATTCGGGTGTCTATTGATCATATGACAAGCACATGTCTTTTTCTTCATTTATTCTCAATCCAAATTTAGTTTGTCCAAACTTAGCATATGGTACCCTAACTCCTTTGGGGGAAAGGGTATTGTTTTTGTTTCTCCGCTGTTCTCGTTGTCTTCTATTTTATTGGTTCCTAATATTCTGTCTAATTTATTATCTTGGTCAGATTACAAATGATCTAAATTGTAGTGTGACCTTTTATCCTGATCATTGTGTCTTTTAGGATATGAAGATGAAGAAGTTGCTTGGTGGTGGACATGAGAAGGATGGATTATATGTTCTTTTTATTTGAATAAGTCAAGTTAGATTAGTAAGTGTTAAGAAAGAGTATCTTAGTGTCTTCTTCCTTGGCTCACGGAAAAGGCATATATGGGGCGATCACTTGAGTTGGTTGCTTATGGGGAGTCAGATAAGGTCTGTAGGTTGGGGAAGGCAATATATGGGTTGAAGCAATCTCATTGTGCATGGTTTGACAGGCTTAGCAAAGTATTTTTGACAAATGGGTAGTATACGAAATATGGGTATCGCGTTATGTATCGCACCCTTGGGACACAAATACGTATCGGTTATCACATGGGATATATCGTTTGTATCTTGTAGTTTATCGCACTTTTTGGGGAACACGAGGAAACATTGGGAAAATGGTGGAATTTTTCAATGAAATTTCAAGGATTTTAAAAAGACCTTAATCCACACTTTTAAATCATAACATGTCAAAAAAGAAGTGCACATAGTAGGTTTCCTTTGTATGGGTCCTAAGCGATGCGCTGTCTGACTAAACTAATGCAATTATATTCAAATTGAATGTATAACATTTAAAATGTATGTGATGATCATTTCATCAAACACTCCTAAATACTTCAAAATTATTCTCAATTGACAATTGGTTGAAGGAAAATTTCGAAATAAAATTAATATTTTAATATTTTTTTAATTAAAAATGATTTTTTATTTTTCGAAAATTGACAAGGACTTAACAAATCAGTAGATCAGCCCTCATACATGCTTGATTTCATGTTTGGAGAGCAACATTGCAAGCAATTTGGGAGAAATTGGGGAATTTTCAAATTTTCTTCAATTTTCCCCAAATCGGACCACTTACACTCGAATTTCTAAATTAGAGTGTATGTGATGATCATTTCATCGAATACTCATGTTCTAAATACTTCGAAACTAGTCTCAATTGATAGTTGGTTGAAGTAAAATTTCTATATAAAAAAAAACATGGAAAACATGAAGAAGCAACGGATATCGAAATCAAAGCTCCAACTCCATGACTTCTCATGCAAAACATGAAAAATCAATGAATTTGTAACCATTTGACACTGATTTAACATAATTTCAACAAAAAAGGGATCGAAAATTGAAAATGCTCACTGAACCGAACGTGTGGGATATATTGAGTTATCGACACTTCCTATGCGTTACATATCGCACAGGTGGGATACAAGATATATCGTGGGATATATCGGCCGATATCGTCGATATTTAAAACATTGCATATGGGATGCAGTGAAGTCGAGATGATCATTCCATTTTTGCAGAAGTGTGTCTGGGCTAATTGTGTTGGTTGTACATGTGGATGATATTGTGGTTATGGGTAATGCCAATAAGAGGGTTGAAGCAACATCTGTAAGACCACTTTCTAATAAAGGATTTGGGCCATCTTTAGTACTTCCATGGGATAGATGTTGTTAAATCAAGAGAAGGCATCGATCTATCTTAAAGACTGTATTTTTATGGATTTGCTTGAAGAAACAGGGTTCCTTGGTGCTAAACTAGTTGAGACACCAATGGATCCAAATTACAAGCTAGTTGGTGATCAAGGCGAGTTCTTTGAAGATCCAAGATGGTATAGAAGAATGGTGTGAAAACTCTTTTACTTGTGACTATCACTAGACCCGATATATCAAATGCGGTGGGTCTAGTCTGTCAATTCATGAGTTCACCTAGAATCCCACATATGGATGCAATTGCTCAAATTCTTCGTTATCTAAAAGGAGCACCAGGTTAGGGAATATTGTATAAACCACACAATCATCTTCATATTACAGGATACTTCAATGCAAATTGGGCAAGTTCTCCTACTGATAGGTTTTACTTGGAAGAGTATGAAGCAGATTGTGGTTGCATGGTCTTGAGCTGAAGTTGAGCAATGAGCAATGGCTCACACCATGTATTAGTTGGTTTAATAAAAAAGGCTTGCAAATGAAATGGGATTTGCTATGGATACTCCAATATAGTTGTTCTATGATAATCAAGCTGATGGAAACATCAAGCGCACATGCATGCCCCCCTACGCACGTATGCAAGGAGGATGGCCCCACCATCGATCTGGATCGATGACGACGTTCAGGGAGGGCCTCATGGCTAGAGGACTGCGTTTTGGTTCCTTGGAGTGGACCCGATCGGCATGTGAATCCCACCATGGGTTCTCATGATCCTGACCCACTATTCTAAATAATCTAGTACTTTGGGTTTTGCTTATTATTGTTATTAGGAATATCATGGACGGTTTAGATTATTTTGATTAGTTGTTATTTTTTTATTACTTCTTCTCCAAGTAATAGGTTACGCACATGACACGAGTTTTGGGATATAGGGTTTTATTATAAATAAGCACCCTTTGTAGTCTTTTTTTTTTCCTCAATGAAGATTAATAAAATTGCTGCGTTTTTCTGCTCTAAATTTTTGAGTTGTGGAGATTCAATTGGGTGCGAAACCCTCCCTTCCTCGAAGGGCTGACTACTGTGGTGCGAAGACACCTATCCCGATTCGCCCCCACCTTCTTCCATCCATATTTCTCTTATCCTACAATCATCTATGCTTCAAATCCATCCTCTATTGCATCCGTTTTTCTCTCTATAGCAGATTTCCAGAATCTGGCCATGCAGGAGGGCTGAAATTTCGGTGGAGCACCACGCACAAACCGCGCATCGGATCGAGCTGAGATTTGGGGGTTTTGGAGTCCATCTCTGGCCGACTAGGGCCAAGGTGACCTTTTTTTGAATAGTGGGCCCCACACACGTGCGGCCGGGATTACACACGTGCGTCTGGGCTATTGCTGTTGTCCACACGTGCGGTACTTCTCTAGTTTGTCTCTCTCCTCTCTTTCACCAAAAATCCTTAAACCTAACCCTAAATTACTCGAATCCCTAATTTTGTGCCCTTTCTTCAACCTTAGGGTTCTCCGAATTGAAATTTTTGAATCCCTTATATTGGGGGAATTATTTCTGTGCATGTGTGGATGAATTTACCCTCCTTTGTTCTTGTTTGGTCTATAATTTTGATTGATCCGGCCCTAGCATGTGTAGGCCTGGATCCGCATAAGATTCCCCTTGATTGAGCGTTTGAACTTTTGTGTGGGTTGTGGAATTTTGTGTAATTATTTCTGAACTAGTGTAATCTAAAGCTTGAGACTTGCACATCATACTTGAATTTCATGTTTTGCATTACAAGCGGCTACTCATATTGCAAGAGGTCAACTATCATTTCATATATGAGGTCTTGAGTGGTAAAATTTCTATGCTGCATATCAGGTTTCAAGTCAGCTAGCTGATGTATTCACTGTAGTTCTTACCTGAAATCATTTTGAATGTATCTTTTTCAAGCTGGGCAGCTTGGGCATCACCGTGGGCTGTCAATCATACGGCCCATCTGGGTGACTATATTATGGACCGTACACTTGGACAGTCCATATTCTCTCTTTTCTTTACCATTGTGGCCCCTTACTCAACATTTTTGGTAGGGGCTTTTAAAGTTACTATCATATTATGGAGGGGAGCCACACACACACACACAAATATATTCTACTATCATAATATATATAATATTATGATAGTAGAATGACATTTTTAACTGTGGACCATTTTATGCCATGAATGTTTTGGTAGAATTGTTGATAAGGGCAATTTGGTTTTTATGTGGTCTGTGGGCTTTTAAAGTTGCTATCATATATTATCACACACACACACACATATAGAGTCATGCTCACGTGCGCACCTTTGCACACGTGTCATGGGTGTCTAATCTGAACGGTCCATGTGATGCGGAATCCCATGAAACCCCAAGGGACAAATTTTCACCCTGATCTAAAATTTTGGTGGGCCACAGCAAAGAGAAATGCAAATCAAGGGAGGAAACTGTTTTCATTTTTCATGGCCCACCAAAGTTTTGGATCAAAGTAAGACTTGGGCCCGGGGGGGTTCATGAGGTGCTGCTTCACATGGACGATTCAGATTCTGGATCCACATCACGTATGATGGGTTCTCAAAAAAGTTCACACAAGTTTCGTGCGAACTGGTGCGCAGGTGAGCATTTCCCTATATATATATATATATATATATATATATATTGGTAAAGAAGAACATGTTCATAGGGTGTCTGTCTGAAATGAGGATGGTGGCAAGATGAGGAAGGATAGAAATAGAAATGAATGCGTCCGAGGGAACCTAGGAGTAGCACTAATTGGTAATAAGATGAGGGAAAGTCGGCTTAGATGAATTGGTCATATGCAATGGGGACCAAGAACCGCACTAATTAGGAGTGAGTTGGTACAAGTTGAAGGATCTGAAAGGGCAAGGGTAAAGCCCCAAAGGAGGTGGATGGAGGTAGTAAGAAAAGACTTTATGATCTATGGTCTAACTGAAGGTCTGGTCCTTGATAGTGTGGTATGGTAGAGCAAGATTCATGTAGCTGACCCCAATTAATTGGGATAAGGCATAGATGATGATGATTCATATTTTGGTTACTTCGATTTGGTACTGTGGCTAGGGATGCAAATGTGGACCAAGGCTTCTCTATGCCCAGGCCGAGATCTAAGCATTATGTGTTGAAGTTTACATTTTTTTAGCACCTTTTACGCATGGTTGCTTTTCTTGTATGGTATTAATTTCAGTTATGTTAGTTGTTCTTGCTTTTTTCTTTATCTGTACTTTTCTTCTCAAACTATTTCCTTAGTGTTTCGCTCACTGTTATGGATTTTTCATTTTCTTGCTGTGGTAGATTCTCAGATCATTGTTTTCTTGTACCTTATTTTGCAGCTTACGATCACTCTAACTAAGGAGGATGCTGATCCAAAGAAGACACAATATAATGAGTATTGCTATGCCGGTGGATTGGTCGAGTATGTGAGATGGCTAAATACTGATAAGGTATGCAGGTTGCATAGCTTTGCATATTTTGATGATTGGAATTAAATAAATGTGAACCTAAACACCAAGCATTTCCACAGTTGCATTATTCTTTGCAATCATTTTATTTCCAGTAATGTTTTGCTGAAAAAGGATTGTAGCCATCATCCCTCATACTAGGTATTCAGCCTTCCTGTCAGTGGAAAGAAGAGATCCCTATGGGAACGATGGGACTTCACCATGAACTGTGCAGTTCCCCACTTATAGAATTTAAGGGGAAGGGCAGAATACAGTGGCTGGTGACCTTTATATTGTTGTTCCAAAGTTTTTTTTGTAATTTTTACTTGCATATGTTACTTCTAAATTAATCTTTCGAAAGAAAAGTTACTTCGAGTTATGGAGATGGATAATCAGGCATGTATTCTACCCAAAAGTTACTTCAAATTAATCTTGCTTATGTTCACCTTGTTAACTAAGTAGAGAATGAGTTAACTGATCCAACATAGAATGGTAGGACAAAGAAGATGGATAATCAGGCATTTATGCTACCAAAAGAGAAGGGTACAATAGCGTTCTCAGTCCATTAGAAAAGGTCAGACGTCATCAACATTCAGATCAGGTACCTGCTATGTACATATACATTGATGAAATACCACCAACATGAGTCATACAACCAACAATAACTTAAACCCAAGTGTATTCTTCTAATTCATATTGTCCATGCACAATCCCACATTGACCTTGTCACATAGAAATGAGGAGGCTGATGAATACCCAAAATACAAATGGTTGGCCCATGTGGTACCATCGCAGATTGGAGCACATATGTCTGATTGCACTGTCCTTTCATCCAAACACAAAAGCTGTGTACCTGATCATGGCCTTAAGACAAAAGTCGGAGTTTAAGATAATAAAAGTTTAAATATAGCTCACACAATAACAAAAAATAAATGAGTCAGCACAAATTGAGCATCTGACTGAAGAACATATGGGATCTGGGATTCGTCACATAGATACTATGTGGTGGGCTCAGACCAACATATGAAGCCAGTCCAACCTCCTGTTCACGCTCAGATCCAGGAAGAGCGCAGCATACTGCTCGTCCTTTATAGGATGTTACTGTTAGACAGGAAGTTCTCGTTTGATAGTCCTTGCACCTGTTCCAACTCCATCATATGCAACATGTCCTTCCCCTTTGTCATTGACAAAGCTGAGGATTAGCGACTTGGTCAATCGATGTTCCAATAACATCACATGGGCATCCAAGCTTAGTTTTCTTCCTCGAATTCACTGTGTTGCTGGTATTCTCTGACATTGTCATGTTCATTATGGGGCTTGTATTTTATTCGTGATGTGCATTTCTGGTATCAAATGACCAGTGAATGTCAGGACTACTGTCGACATAGTCGTCGGATGATAGTGGTAATGTATCTTGGAATTGCTGGCCAGAATTGGGTGATGAGTTATCTGCTTCCCTTGTCCTATGCATACCCACGAGGGGTAATGTACCCTGTATGGGTGTAACAACCCGTCGCTTGATCATTTCCTATAATGAATGCAGGATCCTTGTACCATGGAATAGGCTTCCCCCATATGTTGGCCCTGTATGGGTGCGATTATTGCAACATAAAGGAATATATTAACAAGGGAAGAATGTTTGTAGTACGTTACAGTGTAAAGAAAAAGATATATCGTTTAACAACTGAATAGAATACGACTTTACCTTTATCTACTCATCCCAAACGTTGTTGGTGGCTAGCACAATTTCACTTCCGAGTCCCAGCTGAATCCGCATGCACCTAGCATATCTTTGACAATTGCGTAAACTTTCTTCAGCATACGTAGGCAGTTCTGCACAAAGAGCGAGTCAATGTAATACTAACATTGTTTTCTATGTTAGTCAAGACAGCCTCATAGGTGCCCGCTTTAAATCTGTTATCTCCTTTACGATCAATCCCTACTTGTTCCATAAGTGTGTCAATCAAACTATTATCCATATTGTCCATCTACCAAACTTCGAGCATCAGCCTGTACTTTTTGATATTGATTTCGAGGTCGACTTCCTCGGATTCTTTCTCATGGGTTTCGAGAGAGATTTCCCCGATGTCTTCATAGGGGTGAACGACATGTTCCACTTTGATGTACTCATAGCAACTATAGTTGTGATGTATGTGAAAAACGTGACTCGTGATACATATAAGCTGTAAATATGGAGAGACAGGTACACTTCATTTAACAAATGCAGAATTAGTTCAGCTAAGATAGCCTTCATCCTTGGGAACATTGTTTTAAATATCAACGATATCGGCCGATATATCCCACGATATATCTTGTATCCCACCTGTGTGATACAAAACGCATAGGTAATGCCGATATATCTCACATGTTTCATCAGTGAGCATTTTCAATTTTTGACCCTTTTTTTTGTTGAAATTACGTTAAATCAGTGTCAAATGGTTACAAATACAATGGTTCTTCATGTTTTGTATGAAAAATCATGAAGTTTGAGCTTTGATTTCGATATCGATTGGTTCTTCATGTTTTTTTTTTATGAAAATTTTCTTCAACTAGCTGTCAATTGAGACTAATTTTAAAGTATTTAGGACTATTTGATGAAATGATTATCACATGCACTCTAATTTCAAAATTTGAGGGTAGGTGGTCCAATTTGGGAAAAATTCAAATTTCCCCAATTTCTCCCAAATTACTTGCAATGTTGCATTTCAAACATGAAATCAAGCATGTATGAGGGCTGATCTACTGATTTGTTAAGTCCTTGTCAATTTTTGGAAAATAAAAATTATTTTTTAATTAACAATTAATAAAAAATTAGTAAAATATTATTATTTTTTAGAAATTTTCCTTAGCAATTGTCAATTGAGACTAATTTCAAAGTATTTAGGAGTGTTTGATGAAATGATCATCACATACACTCTAAATGTTATGCATTCAATTTGAATATAGTTGCATTAGTTCAATAAGACAACACATAGCTTAGGATCCTATGCAAAGGAAACCTATTATGTGTACTTCTTTTTTGAGATGTTATGATTTAAAAGTGTGTATTCAGTTTTTTTATTTTTTATTTTTATTATTATTTTAAAATTTTATAATCTTTGAAGTTTCATTGAAAAATTCAACCATTTCCCCAAAAGTACGATAAATTACCCAATACAAATGATATATCCTGTGTGATTACCGATACATATCTGTATCCCAAGGATGCGATACGTAACACGATGCCAATATTTTGAACATCGCTTGGGAAGGGGAATCAGATTTGATTCTGAATGGATGTATGGTGTGTTGTTAGGGCTCTCTAGGATTACTTCTCAAGATTAGCTGCTTCTGCTTCATATTATAGCATCGTAGCCCCTCGATGCTTCTCTACTTGTGGCAGTCTGGTTGTTTGGTGTCCACCATGTCATAGGAACCTATCAGATGACAATGTTTTGGAGTATATCAGTTTGTTGGATCATCTCAAGCTTGCCGCTCCTTCGCCTCTAGAAGAAGATTCAATGATATGGAAAGGTCATAGATTCAAGAACTTTTCTGTCTGTTCCTTTTTTAGGATTTTGGCTCAATCAAATGGTAATCCCGACCCCTCGCATCTGTTCCACCATTGGTTTTACGGTGCTCCTCGTATAACGGTTTTTGTTTGGTTGGTGGGTCGAAAGAGAGTGTTGACTATAGATAACCTCCAACGAAGATCCCTCATTCTCCCCAATATTTGTTTGTTGTGTATGGCGGATGCAAAATCAATTGATCATCTGTTCATTCACTATACTTTTACTCGGAAGGTGTGGGAGTCTTTTCTGGCCGCATTTTAGATGTCTTGGGTCATGCCGGGATCTATAGATGTTCTTCTATGTGCGTGTCATGGAAACGACAGTGGGAAAGATGAAAAAATAGTTTGGAGGCTCCTCATAATGGCCATCTTTTAGGTCACTTAGAAGGAGAGAAATGAGTGTTGCTTTAGGAACGACGAGACCTCGATGGAAAGAGTGATATGAATAGTTAAAGGTTTTGTAAAGAGTTGGGCTCCTCATGTCAATGCAACTAAAGCTGCTTCTGTCTCCTTTTTTGGGGTGTTGTGTTGAGTTGTATTCTTTTCTTGCCTTTTGGCGGGCTTTTCAATAAATTTTAGTTGCCTCTAAAAAAAAACCCCACATCATTAAAGTCATGTACGAGGCATTGTTACAAGATTGAGAACACATGGTGAGGTTAATGAATTCTTAGTAGTTGTAGGCCTTCATCAATAGTTGGCATTGAGCCCTTTGTCCATTAACATTTTGCACTTTTTATAGATGAATTAATCACTAGTGTCTAGGATGAGATCCTTTGGCATGATGTTTACGAATGATGTGGTGTTGGTTGAGAAGACTATGGAGGGGTTAATAGGCCTGAAGTCCTTTAGGCACTCGACCCCCTTTAGCCTTGAAATAAGTGCAATGAAAGAGTTCCCCAACTCCTTTAGAATCCAGCTGGAGTAAGAGAACTCGGAAGCAAAGTTTAAAATATCTAATCCAAGCAACTCTCAGAAGGCTTGGAAGAAAGCTAGGTGGAACTCAGCTGGACCTAGAGCTTTATCTCTGCCTAGTGTTGACATTGTTGCGTTGACTTCCTCCTCTGACATATGACCTTGGAGGGCAGCTGCATCAGCCTTCTATATCCTATCGAAATCTAGGTTATCGAGGCTCAGATGCACCTACCCCTCACTCAAAAGGTGCTTCGAATAGAACTCTACGACGCATCGCAGATTGGGCCTTTGTCGTCCAATTCTCCTGCTGTCCACCAAAAGGGAAGAAATCCTGTTGGCCTTAATGTGAGCGTTGTCTATTCTGTAGAAGAACTTGGTGTTCTTCTAATGCATGGGCATTTTTACACCGAGCTCGAGTGGGTGGCTTGTAGGATGCGGGGGCACACTCGGGGTGGGTGGCCCGCAGAGCCTATGTGATTTGGGGCCTGTGTGAGGCGGAATCCATGTGATTTGAGGCCCACGAGGAGGGTTTGACCGAGGACCTAACTCATAGATGTGGGGCCTGGGCTATGAGATAAATGGATTAATTTGCCATGCTCTATCTGTTCAAGCTTTTAGAGCAAATGGTTGATTATCCTGCATCAAATTGGTATCAAAGCAGGAGGTCTTGTGTTTGAGACTCCTCACCGGGGGTGATTAATGTAAGGGTATTTTCACACTAAGCTCGAGTGGGGTGTCCTGTGGGATGCGGGGGCACACTTGGGGTGGGCGGCCCGCGGAATCCATGTGATTTGGGGCCCATGCGAGGCGGAACCCATGTGATTTGGGACCCACGAGGGGGCAAAACCCATGAATTTGGGGCCCACGAGGAGGGTTCGGCCGATGACCTAACCCATGGATGTGGGGCTTGAGCTATGAGATAAAGGGATTAATTTGCCATGCTTTATCAGTTTGAGCTTTTAGAGCAAGTGATTAATTGTCCTGCATCATCTTCTCTCCCTCCTTGAACTAGGTTGTCCTAGAGTGCGGACGCCATTTAATCTCTTTCTCTTCAAGGCGGTCTCCGTATTCAAGGGGGAGCTTTTTCTTCTTAGCTTTCTCAGCTTCCGACAACATCTCTCCTTCTTTAACGTTGAGCTATTGAATAGCCTGCAATATCGGGTCCATTTGCTCCCATTGACCGAACACCTTATTCTTCCACACCCTGAGCTTGGCTTTGACCATTTTGAGTTTTTGGAAGAGCTTGAAGCCTGCAGTGCCTTTGACCTCAAAGGAAATGATGGGGACATCTCGCACACATGCATGCCCCCCCTACGCAAGTACGCAAGGAGGGCCCCACCATCGATCTAGATCGATGATGACGTCCAGGGAGGGCCTCCTAGTTAGAAGACTGTGTCTTGGTTCCTTGGAGTGGACGCGATTGTCATGAGGATCCCACCATTGGATCTCATGATCGTGGCCCGCTACTCTAAATAATCTAGTACTTTGCATTTTGCTTATTATTGTTATTAGGAATATCATGGACGGTTTAGATTGTTTTGATTAGTTGTTATTTTTTTACTTTGTCTCCAAGTAATACGGTGCGCACATGGCGCTGCTTTTGGGGTATAGTTTTTTCTTATAAACAGGCAACCCCTTGTAGGATTTTTCTCATTAAATATTATAAATAAAATTTTGCGTTTTCCTATTTCTCTAATTCTCTGAGTTGTGGTGTGAAACATTCCCTTCTTCGAAGGGCTAATTACTGTGATGTGAAGCCACACCCATCTCAAATCATCCCCATCTCCTACAATCCATATTTATCTTCTCCTACAACATCCAACCTTCAAATCTACCGTTATTTTGCAGTCAATCCTTCTCTACAGCTGATTTCCAGAATCAGGCCCTGCAAGAGGGCTGAAACTTCGGCGGAGCATCGTGCTCAAACCAGTCATCCATTCGATCTAAAAATTGGTGCGCTTGTGGCCCATCCCTAGCCAACCAACCCCTTGCTAGTGCTTTTTGGGTTTGTGGGCCCCACACACGTGCGGGCCACACTCCACACACGTGCGTCAGGCTTGCTTGCTGCCCACGCATGCGGATTGGTTATAGGTTCTTTTCCTCATCTCATTCACTCCCTTCTCACCTTATTTCCATAACTCTAACCTTAGATCATCTTAAATCCCCAAGTTCTATTATACTTTTGCAACCCTAGGGTTTCTCGAATTGAAACGTGTGAATCCCTTGGATTGGGAAAGTAATCCTTTGCATGTGTGGATGAATCTACTCTCCTTGGATCATTGTTTGATCTATAATTTTTAATTGATCCAACCCTAACATGTGTAGGCTTGGACCTTTGTAGATTCCCCTTTGTTGAATGCTTGACTTTATGTTGGATGTGGAATTTTGGTGATTGTTTCTAAATTAGTATGATCTAAAGTCTGAAATCTTGCATATCGTACTTAATTTCCATGTCCTGCACAGGAAGACCACTAGCCCGAAACGAGGTCCCTAAAACCTTCCACCTCAAGCCACGTTAGCTCGAAGTGGAAAGGTTTGGGGCCCTAACTATCCTTAATGACCTCTGGAAGTACTGGACGATGGCCAAAAACTGTTTTTGGAAGGCTTTAAATAAAAGTGATGGTTAAGAGACGCCTCAAAGTTGTATGTTTCAATACTTGGTTCCTTTTTCAAAAGGTCGAGGAGATTGATGAGGTTGTATCCAATAGAATTAGACTTGGGTGGATGAAGTGGAAATGTGCCTTTGGAGTGTTTTGTGATTGACTTGTGCCTTTGATACTTGGGGCCTCTTTCGGACCTTGGAAAATAAAAGGAGAGACCGGTATTTTCTTGGAAAATAACTTTCAAAGAAAATGTTCCAAGAAAATGGCAGTCCTTTTATTTCCCAAGCTTCAAAATAGATCTTAAGTCTCAAAGGCATGAGTCAATCACAAAACACTTCAGAGGCCTTCAATCTTAAACCCTGCCCCTGTTATTTTACTTTCTCTCCGCATGCTTTCTTGGAAAATAACTTCAAAAGAAAACACCACTTCCTCTCAGTGTTGTCATATGCAATCGCATATGCCATTTTGGGAGGATGGACCGCATATGCCAAAATGTAATATGCGGTTTTTTGGTTGTCAGGCTTTATGTGGTCACATGGAGAAGTATGCGACCATATAACCCCTCCCCAATTTTCCTTTGTCGCTCTCTCTCTCTCTCTCTCTCTCTCTCTCTCTCTCTCTCTCTCTCCAACGCAACTATGCAATCTCTTAACTCTTACTCTTCTCCGATATCCATTCTCTCCATCTCTTACTCTCACTCCGATACTAGAGTTGGACATGAGCCGAACTAAGTCGAGGTTGGCACAACTTAGCTCAGTTTGGCCAACAACCTACTCCAACTTGAGTTCGGCTTTGCTTAGTTTTCGAGTTTGACTGGCTAGCTTGACTTGGTTCGGTCAGAAGCTCGAGCCAGTTTGAGCCAAGTTTGAGCTCGAGCTTTCGAGCCGAGTTCGAGTGTCCATAGATAATCTAAAAATCATAGGTACGGCGCCATTGATAGTGACCGGGCTGGACGGTTGGGTTATCAGTTTTGGAGAACAGGGATGGTCGACCATTGACAATGGCTTGGTGTCCAGCTCGGGTGGGCGCCCAAAAATGAAAAGAGAGAGAGAGAGAGAGAGAGAGAGAGAGAGAGAGAGAGAGAGAGAGAGAGAGACGAGCATTGGGGGGGGGGGTGTTTAAAATATATATAATTAACTTATAAACCGAGCTGAGTTGAGCCAAACTAAACCAAATTGATTTCGAGTCAAGCTCGGCTAGAAATTTTTTCGAGCTTAAAAAAAGGCTCAACTTGCTCCAAACCTAGCTTTCGATCTGAGCCGAGTCGAGCGAGTTAATTGAGGTAGCTCGGTTCGTGTTCATCTCTATCTAATACTCTCATTCTCTGTTAGATCACTTTTTCTCTTACTCTCTCATCTCTTTAAGTACTTGTTAGTTGACTTTTTATAGTTTAATAGTCTAATAGATGCAATAAATATATATATTTTTAATGAAATTAGTAATAAAACAAAAAAGAAAACAGTTCCCTACATTTGTAGTGTTTTAGCATTTTTTTTTTTTTTTTTTGTAATTCTTTTCATTTCTCCTTTATTTTTAGAATATTTATTTATTATTATTATTTTTAAAATTATTTATTTATTCAAAACAAAAAAGAATAAAAGTTCAGAGGGTTGTGTATTTGCATATGCGACTATGTCATCGCATATCTGCACAACCCCCCCAGTGTCGCATGGGATCGCTTATGCTGTTTGATAACATTGCTTCCTCCTTTTATTTTCAAAGCTCCGAAATAGGTCTTAAGTGTCAAAGCCATGAGTCAATCACAAAACACTCCAAAGGCACATCGCCATTGCAAATAAAAGGATAGGGCGACATTTTCGGGGGGGAAATTGAAAGGAAAAGTGATGAGCATTTTTATTTTAAGGGGGGGCGGGGGGGAATATATAGTTAAAAAAAAATAAAAAATATATAATTAACTTATAAATCGAGCTGAGTTGAGTTGAACTAAACTGAGTTGATTTCAAGTCAAGCTCGGCTCAATTTTTTTTGAGTTAAAAAAAAAGTCTCAACTTGCTCTGAACCTAGCTTTCAATCCAAGCCGAGTCAAGCGAGTTCGAGCTAGCTCGGTTTGTGTCCATCTCTATTTAATACTCTCATTCTCTCTTAGATCTCTTTTTCTCTTACTCTCTCATCTCTTTAAGTAATTGTTAGTTGAATTGTTATGGTTTAATAGTCTAATAGATGCAATATATATATATATATATATATATATATATATATATATATATATAATGAAATTAGTAATTTAAAAAAAAACAATTCCCCACATTCGTAGTGTTTTTACATAATTTTGTTTTTGTAATTTTTTTCATTTCTCCTCTATTTTATTATTTATTTATTTATTTTTTTTAAATTATTTATTTTCAAAAAAAATAAATAAAAGTTTAGAGGGTTGTATGTCTGCATATGCGACTATGTCATTGCATATTTGCACAACCCCCCGTAGTGTTGCATGGGATCGCTTATGCCATTTGATAACATTGCTTCCTCCTTTTATTTTCAAAGCTCCGAAACAGGTCCCAAGTGTCAAAGCCATGAGTCAATCACAAAACACTCCAAAGGCACATCGCCACCGCATCCATTGGAAATAAAAGGATAGGGTGGCATTTTCGTCGGAAGTTATTTTCTGAGAAAGCATGCTGAGAGAGAACGAAATAACAAGGGGAGGGCTGGGATTATTTTTTTAGGGCTTTTTCTATGAAAACACATTCATGGAAAATGTATTCCAAAAGGAAAGAGCTCCCAGTTAGAGGAAAATATCATTTTCTTGGAAAGTATTTTCCACCCAAATACATCTCAAGCACCCAAACAGGCCCGTAAGGCAAAATTTTGTAAGACAACCCTGAGTGTTGGTTAGTTAGAAAGCCAACATGGGCAAAGACAGTTTAGCATAGATGGCATTGTGGTGAGGGATGTGTAGGAAGTCTAGGAAGGATAGAGTTAAGATTTACATCATCCAAAGCAGCCTAGGACCCTAGGTGTAGTCCCAACCAGAGATGAAACGGGGCAAGGATTGAGATGGTTCAGTCATATACAACAGAGTCCAGAGATGACTTTTGGAAGGAGGGAACGTTACTAGGTTTGAAGGGCCTTAAAAGAGGATGAGATGAAGACCCGTAAGGACTTGGATTATGGTGGTGATACGGGATATGACGGCTTGTTCATTTCTCAAGGGTAGGACCATAGGATTAACTAATGAAACAGGCTTCTTATGGTTGATCTTTTTGATGATGACATTTGTGTTAAAATTTTTTTTAGTATGCTTTACATGTAAGATACTCTATTCTTGATACCAGTGACCCTTAAACTGAATTTTCTATCAAATATAAATATGATTTTGTATTACCTGTATCTAATTAAGATGGGCATTTTTTTGGTAGAAACCTCTTCATGATGTTCTAGCTTTCAATAAAGAAATGGATGGAGTCACAATCGATATTGCTCTTCAATGGTAAGTATCTATCCTCATGCTTATTCATAGGGGTTGATTGGATGTATGGAACTCTTCACTTGAGATCTTGAAATCCATGGAAACTCGAGCATTCCAGCGATTGGGTACCCAGAGGATTCCATGGAACTGTTCACTTAGAACTCAAGTTCCACTAGAGGGCCTAATGCTAGGAAAATGAGTTCTTTAAAAAAAGCAAGTCCGTGGAACTTGAGTGGAGAATTCCATGCATATTATTGACCCCATAGTCTAAAGTACATTTTATCTTCATTTTCTCTCATAAGATTCATATTGTTATGGGAATTTTATCTTCATTTCCTTCTCATCCGATTCATATTGTTATAGTCAAAATTCATTAGTAACCACTTTGTTGAATTGGATTTTGTCTTTTTTATCAGTTGCCTGATGCACTCTCATAACCGATATTGAGGTCAAAATTAAACATCCATGATGATGGAAATAATCATGCAGATGCATCAGAGACTTTCATTTCATGAAACGAGTTTCTCGTGGCGAACTGATATTTGTTAGAACACCTGCTGCGGTGCTGCCTTTTGATAAATTTTCATTGACAATGTATATAATCTTAGCTGTCTTGGTTGTCATCTTTATAAGGTGTGCAGATGCCTATACAGACACGATGCTCGGATATGCTAACAGCATTCGTACAGTTGATGGTGGTACCCATATAGATGGCATGAAAGCTTCATTAACAAGAACTCTCAATAACCTTGGCAAGAAGTCCAAGATAATCAAGGTGCAGCCTTCAATCTTATTGTTACATGCTTGATAGTTGCCGTATAAAATTTGATTTTCTTCTGTTTGATTTCCAGTTCCCAAGTATGGGAACTACTTTGCTAATTAGATGTCCTTTCTTTTTAGCATGCTTCTGATTGAGTGGTGTAAACATCTGAATCTTAACGAAAAGGTCCCTTGTACTTAACTAACACAGAAAATAAGGGTTATTAGGTTGCAGGCTGGCAACTGCAGATTGATTGGCCTTAAAACAACATGCAATTGGAAGATAGATATTCTAGAATAAACAACTGAATTTGATGAAAGGGCATTTCAATTTTTATTAATTTATGCATTTTATTTTACATTGTTATATTCTAAAACAAGGATTAATTTTTGAGTTTTTATTTTACTCTAGTTTTTGTTCGAGTCTTCAAGTCCACTTGTTCCCGTGGACTTCCGAACCAAGTTTTGGGTTTTCAAACCATGGTGCATGTGTACATACCAGCTTAAGTCACGTGTAGCCTAATGCTATGTAGCTCATGAAACTAGCTTAAGTCACGTGTAGCCTATGCTACATGCAAATTTTGCATTCGCTACACGCTGTGTAGCCTATGGTACACGCTAAGTAGCTTACACTACAATGTATTTTTTCGCTAAAATATTAAATCAATTAATGTTTTCAATTATTTGTTACATTTTTCATTTTTAATAAAAAAAATAGTTAATCTTTTCAATGATTTCAGTAAAATAATATCAGTAATAGTACTCAGTGTTTTAAATAGCAAATAACGTGTAGCGTAGTGTTCACCCCTCTGAAGTGTGAGGTGTAAGCTATGCTACACGCTACTTCTAGACTTTTTATCAAGGTTGCATTGGGTTGCACCAATTTCATAATATTTTGCACCAAATTAAATTGATTAATAATGAAATTTAACAAGATTTCATGATATTTGGTTCAACCAAACGCAACCTAAAGTAATAGGAAAGGGCATTGATCAAGTATAAAGGTAAAGAAAGAGCAACAAAACTGATTTAATACTGTTATTTATATTATTTTACTAAAAGCATTGAAAAGATTAACTAATTTTTATTAAGAATAGAAAAATTAACAAATCTTTGAAAACATTAATTGATTTTAATGTTGTAGTGAAAAATAACTTGTCATCTGAGCTATGTAGTGTGTAGTGTAGTCTATGTAGCGTATATCGTATCCAAATTAATCATGTGATGGGGACATCTCGCGCACACGCGCACGCACAACACCACCCCTACGCACGTACGTACGCAGAAGGAGGATCCCATCATTGATCTGGCTCGATGACGACGTCCGGGGGGGGGCCTCTTAGTTAGAAGACAAGTTTTGGTTCAGAAAAGTGGGCCCGATAGTCAAGAAAAGCCCATCATGAGATCTCATGATCGTGGCCCACTCGTTGGATTGATTTCATTTTTTAGGTGTTACTTATTGTTATTATTTAGAACATTGTGAACGCTTTAGATTTCTGTATTTGGTTTTTATTTTAGTTTACTTCATCGCCAAGTAATACGTTGCGCACATGGTGCGAGTTTTTGGGGTATAGGGTTTTCTTATAAATAGGCACCCCTTGTAGCTTTTTTGAGACATTGAAGATTAATAAAATTCTCAAGGTTTTCCTACTCTCTGAGTTGTGAAGCCTAATTGGGTGCGAAGCCCTCCCTTCATCGAAGGGTTAACTACCGTGGTGCGAAGCCACATCTATTCCGATTCGCTCCCATCCATCGCCATCTCTACTACCCATCTTCTATCATCCCTTCTTCTCATCTCACCCCATCATCTACACTTTGAATCAATCATCTATTGCAAAACATCGAATTTCAGATCCGCCCTACAGAGGGCTGAAACTTCGGCGGAGTACCACACACAAACCGTACATCGGATCGAGCTGAGATTTGAGGGTTTTGAAGTCCATCCCTGGCCGACCAGGGCCAAGGTGGCCTTTTTCTGAATAGTGGGCCCCACACACGTGCAGCCAGGATCACACGCACGTCCATCTGGGCCATTGTTGTTGTCCACGTGCGGGATCGTCTTTTGGCTCAGGTTTTTATCCTCTTTTATCCTCTCATAGCTGTTTTTCATGAAACCTAGCCCTAAATTACATTTTCCCTAAGTTATATGCCCTTTTTCTTACCCTAGGGTTCCTTGATTTGAAATTGGTGAATCCCTTGGATTAGGGATTGATTACTATGCATGTGTGGATGATTATTTCTTATCTTTGAGTATCGTTTGGTTCATAATTTTTATTGATCCAACCCTAACATGTGTAGGCCTGGACCCGCATAGATTCCCCTTAATTGAATGTTTGGACTTTCATGTGGGATATGGAATTTGTGTAATTGTTTCTGAACTAACGTGATCTAAGCCTGAAATCTTGCATATCATATTTAAATTCATGTCCTGCATCATCATGTAGCATAGGCTATGTATGACTTAAGCTATTTTCACGAGCTATGTAGCGTAAAGGCTAAGCTCCGCTACATAGCGTAAGCTACATGCTGCACAACGTAGCTATTTAAAACACGGATAGTACTAAATCATTTAGTTTGCTCTCTTTACCTTTATACTCAATCTTTGCCTATTTTTTCTTAACAATTTTGGCTACATTTGGTTGCATCATATGTCATTAAATTTTATTGAATTTCATTATTAATCAGACCAATTTGTGCAAAATATCATAGAATTTCTTGATATTTGGTGAAGCCTTAATTACAAATCTAGAAGTAGCGTGTAGCTTATGCTACACACTATGTAGCTTTAGCCTTATGCTTCACAAGGGTGAATGCTACACTACACGCTATTTGTTATTTAAAACACATGCATACACATGTATGTGTGTATACACATTTGTCTGTACACATGTACCTAGAGATGTAGATATATCATAAAAAAAATAAAAATAAAAAAAATAAAATAATCGATATGGATGTAGAAAAAGTAGTTGTCCTCTTGCTCTAGAATGGATGTCTGACGTAGTTCTCATTGATCAGGAAGCTGGAATACCAGATTAAAAAACCCAGTAGCTAAGTACCAACACAAATTTTGGTTAAAACAAATAAGAATTGGGCAAGAGCTTTGATTGATACAAATAACCATTGGACATAATTCTGTTAGTATTCATTTTCCAGATTCATGAATCCTTGAATAGTTCCATTTCAGGAGAAGGATATTAGTTTAAGTGGTGAGCATGTAAGGGAGGGCTTAACATGCGTGATCTCAGTCAAAGTTCCAAGCCCGGAGTTTGAAGGACAAACTAAGGTGCTGGCTTTTTCATCATTATGTTTATGAACAGGTCATGCCAATGTCTTTGGCACACTTTGGCCTATTTTTTTCTGGATAAGACCAGAAGCAAAATCATATGATATAGACATCTTTAGTTTCTTGTCTTACTTTGTAATTGTTTATCATGTGAAAGACAAGGTTGGGGAATCCAGAGGTTCGTAGAGTGGTCGAACAATCCGTTCAAGAACATCTTACCGAGTATTTAGAGTTGCATCCTGATGTACTGGATTCAATTCTCTCCAAGTCTCTCAATGCTCTAAAGGTATTCTTGTTTCAATTTCATATTTTACTCTATTTTCTCATAGTTTGTGGTCTTTCTTGTATGGCAGCTTTTAACTGATAACTGCCCTTGTGCCTTATTCAGAGAAGCTATTTTTTTCCATATCTTTTATCAACTATGATAATTTATGCTAGTTTTTCAGGAATAGCTATTAGCTTGTGTATAGATTTTCTCTAGAAGTCATGCACTTAAAATGCATTGAGTGGTTTCCAGTAGAAAACAATGCATTGATAAGATCACAATAGCAGCCCAAGTCCTCTCCAATGAAGGCTTTTTTATCAGCTGAATGCTATTTATGAAGTTTGTGTTTTTTTTTTTTTTTTTTTTTTCCCCTTTTTAGGCAGCTATGGCAGCCAAGAGGGCAAGGGAATTGGTGAGAACAAAAAGTATCCTGAAATCATCTTCTCTCCCTGGCAAACTGGCCGATTGCTCAGCCACAAATCCTGAAGAAGCTGGTATGTTTTACTTTCTCACTTATTACATGTTTGGGATTTGAGCTCCATAAAACAAAGTTAGGTCTGACTTAATGGTTCTTTGGATGTAATCATAGCTACTCCTTTATTGGTTATTAGCCGCTTGACCCCAGCTGAGCAGAGTCTCACAAACCCAGATATAGTTATTATTATTATTATTATTATTATTATTCATGGTGTGTGAGAAGTCGTTCGGTTGAAGGTTCTCAACAGCTTAAATCCCTGTGAGTTGGATTTTCATTTAAGTAATAGAAGGAGACAATTTTTTTTTTTAAATTTATTTTTTATTTTTTTATTTATTGATAGAAAAAGAAGAAAAGAAAACAAAGAAACCATTTTTAGACCTTGGCTTTGCTTTAGTAAAATAATTTGACTAATGGCATCAAATGAGACCCATGATTCTAACTAATACTATGATTGCGAGCTTAAATTATTTAAGAATAAGACACGTGGCCTTTATCAGGTAAATTTAGTGTCTTCTTCCTTTTTGTTATTATTATGAATAGCCAGTGTCACATAGACCTCATCAAAATTTTGCAGAGATATTTATAGTTGAAGGTGATTCAGCTGGGGGTAGTGCAAAGCAAGGTCGTGATAGGCGTTTCCAGGTGAAATATCGAGCTTATATTTATAGGTAGTCACATAATGATTGTATAGATGTTATCAAGCGAAATCGCTGCCTTACATAATCCAAGAGTTTGTGGGCTAAAACCTTGTTTTGTAATTTTGGTGATAATAGAAAAAGTTGTATGAAAGCTGGCAGTTGCTTATTAGCGAAAAGATGCTCAGTAAGAGTTGGTTTAAATGTGATGAATGATGAAGCATTTTGGATGTATATTTTAAAACCTAATATGATCTGCTGCATATTTTATGAATGCACCTGCATCTGACTTTTCACTTTAGGTACTTTGCCTTTTGGTTTGCAGTACCCCAATTCTTCTAGTCTCCATTGTTTCATAAGCAGCTTATGGTTGAGCCATTTCTGCATGTCATGTTTTTGAGATTTGCTAGTTAACCTTGCAAGTTACTTGATTAATGAAATGTTTGGCCTAACCACAAGCAACTTGATTACATCAAAAATAAAACCCAGATCCACAGCTCCAAGTCAGCACCTCTAAAGAAGAACCCTCTACAATTACTAGCTTTGTAACGAACTGGAGATGATTTGAATTCCTTTGGGGAGACCCTATGCTTTAGCTTCTAGGATGTCACTATTCCCTGCTGGGCCAGATAACAGCCTTGTAGCATTGCCTTATTAATCATTATAATCCCCCCATCCTGGCAGAACCTTTCACTAGGGACAAAAATCGTTTGATACTTCAACTTGCATACTTATGTTGGGGCTACGAGCTCTCTCAATGAGTGCATCTTTTCTAGGGCATACGGAAAGCAGTATGTTTTCCAATTGGAGTAGAAATTTGATGCTGCAACCAAGGTATTCAATAACGGTAATGGCGGACGTGAACGCCCCCCCCCGGTAACAGCCCTGTAACGTGTAATAGTTCCCACTGTTACCAATATGTAACCTTTTTTCTTTAATAGTAACATAACCCTTTGCAACACGAGAACCTTATCATCAAATATCAACCTGTTCCTTTTATTTATTTATTTATTTATACTTTTCTTCAAATGGTCTATATAATAGCATAAGGGAGCATTTGCCACAACAAATTCCCTCTTTCCCTTAGAAGGATTCATTGCCAACCTTTAAATATACCATCGACTATCTTTTGGTGAATGCAACATACCTTAAAGATGCTAAAGAACCTCGTCTGGGGTAAACTACTCCCCCCCTTGGGCAACTGTTTTTTTGTTGGATGGCTATTGTGGGGACTTTGCAGAGAAATCTCCCTTATGAGATCACTTTCAGATGCTTTTTTCCTCCCATGTTTCTATCACTGCCAGGTTCTTCAACCCTTGCTTGGAAATTAATAAACAACACAATCTCCTATTCCAAACAAGCTTTCCCCCTTCACCTCATAACATTCCTTAACCCGGATGGCCATACTTCCTTTCTGCTTCCCACCCTATAAATCTAAGGAAGCACCAAAGGATCATTTCCCAACCATATATCCTCCTAGAAGCTAAAGTCGTTGCCCTCCACTACCCTATTCCTCATCCCTCCATGAAGGGTCGCCATCTTGTTTAACTCCTCTTCTAAACTTAAAAATGCTCTTCCATACCACTGATCATCCTTGTGCCCATCCCTCAATGCCCAACTTCTTTCCTTGATGCTATATCTGCTTCGAATTAATGTCTTCTACAATGCCTCCTTTTCACAACTAAAACACCACCACCACTTTGATAGGAGATTCAATTCCACTCTTTGATCCTACCTCTGCCCAGGCCTCACTTTCATTTTTGAACATTATTCGATTCAACCAAGTGATACCACCGTCTTTCACCCAACCTTGCCATAAGAAGCTCCTCTTAATTATTTCTGATTGTTTAGCAACCGAACTCAGGATTTTAAAAAGGTAGAGATAGTAGATCGGGAGATTTGCCAAAGAGGATGTAATAAGTGTGATCCACCCCCCAAGGAAATATGCTAGATTTCCATGAAACCAGGCTTTTATTGAATTTGCCCATGGTAGGATCCCAAAAGGCTGAATAATGGGGATAAGCACCAAGCAGGAGACAATAATACATGACAGGCCACTTTTTGATCTTACACCAAAGGATGGAGGTAAGCCGAGTATTGAGAATTGATTTGATTTCCCATTCAAGTTGAGCACTTTTACCAAGATTAACTCTAAGGCCGAGATCTGTTCAAACCATCTGAGAATCGACCTAAAGGTTCATCACTTGCACTTCTGAAGCTTCACAATGTACTAGAGTGTCATCCATAAATTGAAGGTGCAAAATGGAATATGCATATTACCTACAACAAAACCTTAATGTAGATCAGAAGCCTCCACCTGGCAAAACATTACACAAGACCTTCTGCCACCATTGTGAAAGAGAACAGATGTAGATATTTGTAAAACCCTTGAGCTGTTGAAAGATCCTGAATGACTTCCATTCATCATGATAGAAAATTAAGCGGTCATAAAACAATATCGGATCCACCTTCTCTACCTTTCTGTAAAACCCATTGGAACTAGTATATAATGTACAAACCACAAACCCCCAATTAACATGATCTTTGGCTTTTTCCATGTTAATTTTATAGAGGATCCCTGAATCTCTTGACTTTTCTCTCAAGTGAACAGATTTGTTGCCAACAAGAATCCCATTAAGAATATGCCGATCCTTAAAAAACACCCCTTAAAATGAAGATACAAGCTCATGCAAACAACTCCAGTGCCTATTCACCAACATTTTAGCAATGATCTTAGAAATGCTACTCACCAAATTTATTGGCTAGAAATCCTTCAAATTGCATCCACTATCTCTCTTGGGACTCCCAAGTAATGAATGCCAAATTCACCCCTTTACAAAGAATCACACTAGCATGAAACTCTCTCATGACTTTCATATGGTGTTCTTGGAAGAAAGCAGAGACCATGTGAACTTGGAGCCCTGTCTCGTCCCATTTTGAACACTAGCTTCTTGATTTCCTCGTCCCCAAAATCTCTCTTCAATCTCATCGTTTATTATTATTATTATTATTTTTATTTTTTAGGTAATGGAATTGAAGATACAACCTTTTGACGATGTTACATTTCCTTGGAGTAGAGCTCTTTATAGAATTCCACCCCCATTTTCTTGATTTCTTTGGGATCTTTGTACACCTCCCCCTCCCATGTGATCGTACTGAAAGTATGATTTTCTTCTAGCTGATACGGAAAGGCCATATTTTTACCACCCTCTTTACTCTTGATCAAGGTGTGCTATAACAGCCGCGAAGGGCTGTAATGACTGCTACATAATGGTAATGGTGGCAACCATTACACGTTAGGGTCATAACGGCCGTTACCAAAAAAAAAAGAAAAAAAGAGAAGACCCGTAACAGTTTTTGTCACTCTCTCTCTCTCTCTCTCTCTCTCTCTCTCTCTCTCTCTGTGTGTGTGTGTGTGTGTGTGTGTGTGTGTGTATATATATATATATATATATATATATATATATATATATATATAGGGAAAAGGTGCTATGCGCTCGAGCCGATGGGAACGTCCCATGAGGTCGAGCCGTGTGGGCCCCACCATGATGTGTTTCGAACATCTACCCCATCGCCGATGCACCATTCCATCGTGGGCCTAGGTCTCAAAAATCAAGTCAATCTGCGTGACTTGTGTGGGCCACACCACATATAGAGTTGAGAGGGGCCGTGCACCATTAAAACATTCATAATCATTTTTTGGGCCCACCGAGATGTGGTTTGCAAATCCAGCCCATCCATTATGTGTGTCCCACTTGGATGAGGGTTCAGACCAAGTTTCAGTATGCATGCAAATTTCGTGGGCCCCACCAAGTGCTTTTATATGTTTTTGGCATGTCTTCACATGATTTTAGATGGTATGGCCCACCCGAGTTACAGATACGGCTGATTTTTGGGATATCCCATAATTTAAAAGGGACCCATCAAATGCACGATGTTGATGGTCGACACACATCATGGTGGGGCCCACACAGCTCGACCTCATGGGAGCTTATCGTGAGGTCGAGCGCATAGTACCTTTTCCCATATATATATATATATATATATATATATATATATATATATATATATATATATATATATATATATAATGGCCATGGCCATTACATATGATATATGATAACAGTAATGGTGGTGGGCTAGAGGCCAGTACGGACACCGTTATGGACTACCATGGTCATGGTGCATTCAATTTTTGTCTCCACAATATTTCTTCTCCTAATGCTTCCTCGAACTCCCTTTTGAAGTTGAATTTTTTTAGCAGCTCCCTTTGTTCTCAATGCTCTCGATTCTTGCACCCTATTGAGCATTGCAATTTCAGTCAAGGTCTTCATTTTTTCTCTTCCATGACACAGAAGCATTACTTATGCCATTGTTTTATTTTATTTTTAGGCTTTGGAGCTTAAGAGAATCTGAAACCAGTCGAACCACTGACCATTTGAACTTGTTCACCTTGCTACGAACATGTTTTTGAACTTGAACTGGTGAGGGCCCCACGAATTTATCTTCCTCTAAGATGGAAGAGGGTTATGATCCAAAATGGAATGTAGGAGTATGGATTGAAACTATCCAACGACACATCCCCATACTTTCTTGATCATTCAACCAAGTATAATAGGCTCCACCTACAGGCAAGTTCGCTAATCAAGCCTACCGACCACCCATGGAAATCTATGTACACGGAGTCCTAGAACCTCCACATTTTTCCACTGGAAACCATATTACAATGAACGTGCCACTAATTCACCACAAACTTCCATTTGTTTGCAATCTCCAAGTCCTTTATATTGATCTTATGAATCGGCCTGAAATAATCGAAAGCATCCATCTGAAGCTAGTATCCGTCATTGCAAACCACAATGACAATGAATAAGCGTCCCTTATTTAGACATCCCCATTGAGCAAGTCCTCGTTCCATATTACTAACAATCACCCTGATCTGTCTCTAGTTGGCTTAAAAACAATCCACAATAACTCTTACCATATTATCTCTCTCATGTTGGATTCATTCACTGTATCTAGGTTAATGCAGGGGCATTTTCACACTGGGCTCGAGTAGGGTCGCTTATGGGTGCAGGGGCACACTCGGGGTGTGTGCAGCCCACGGAGGAGGTCTCGTGTTCGAGACTCCTCACCAGGGGTGATTAATGCGCATTTCACACCGAGCTTGAGTGAGGTAGTCTATGGGATGTGGGGACACACTCGGGGTGGGCGGCTCATGTAATTTGGGGCCCACGAAGGGGGTTCGGCCGAGGTCTTAAAAACCCATGAGATGTGGGGCCTGGGCTATGAGATAAAGGGATTAATTGGCCATACTCTAACAGTTCGAACTTTTAGAGCAAGTGGTTAATTGTCCTGCATCAAATTGGTATCAGAGCGAGAGGTCTCTGGTTCGAGACTCCTCACCGAGGGTGATTAATGCAGGGGCATTTTCACACTGGGCTCGAGTGGGGTCACTTGTGGGATGCAGGGGCACACTTGGGGTGGGTGCGGCCCATGGAGGTCTCGTGTTCGAGACTCCTCACCAGGGGTGATTAATGCGCATTTCACACCGGGCTCGAGTGGGGTGGCCCATGGGATGTGGGGACACACTCGGGGTGGGCGGCCCATGTGATTTGGGGCCCACGAAGGGGATTCGGCCGAGGTCTTAAAAACCTATGAGATGTGGGGCCTGGGCTATGAGATAAAGGGATTAGTTGACCATACTCTAACAATTCGAGCTTTTAGAGCAAATGGTTAATTGTCCTGCATCATAGATCTAAGGTAGTCCCTTGGATTAGGGATGCAACTTCAGTGGGTTGGGTTGGGTCAAGGGTCAACGTCCCGAGCCCAACCCGACCTCAAGAGGACCTAACCCCCGACATAATTCAACCTGAGGTGCCCAACCCGAATCCAACCCAAAGTGCTCTTGAACTGACCAACCCAACCTGAATTGACCCAAATACATGCGAGTATTCCCAACCCGACCTAACCTGACCCGAAATTGCTAAATCCAAACCCAACTGGAATTCAAATTGTGTTGGCGTTTCTCAACCCAAACCCAAACCGAGGACCTTGACAACCCGACTTAATCCTACCTGAATGCGGGCTGGTTCAGTTGGGTTCGGGTTAACCCAAACCCAAGTTGCAGCCCTACCTTGGATTTACAAGGTATTAATTTTCCTCCTCCATCTAGCCTAACATAGCTGCTTTTCTAATCGACTGTAGCCTCTGATGGAGCAACAAAAAGATGGGGGTGGGGGTGGGTTCTAACTGAAAATGGAGGAAGAAATGAAAAAAGAAGAAGAAAAAAGGGTACAAAATGAATAGTTTTGCTACGCCCACATGCGTGTGCAATAAAGCTCATGTACGCGTCACATATGTGCCAGCATGGCATGCTAGGTCCAAGATCCAGTCCATCCATCAGATCAGCACCACTGTATTGACACCCTAGCCCACGAAACAGGTTGACTACTGGTCAGGTGGGTCACAGTTTGCAAAACAAATGTACGGCTCTGAAAAACTTGGCTGTAGTTCTCTAATCCATCCGCCTGTTTCCTTTATTGGGGCCCCCATGCTGATTGGATCGGATTTTATTTTTGTGAAAACATGCAGAATGTTGGACCAACCTGATGGATGAATTCAATCTCGTACGTATGTGCTATGCTGGCACATGTATGGTGTGTACGTGATCTTTATCGCACACGCATGTGCACTTAGTAAAGCTCCAAAATGAAAATGATGATATAGAGAAGTGTGGAAAAAAGGGTTGAAATCCTTTCAAGTAAAATGCAAAATCATCAGAAATTTCAGTAGAGCAAATCATCCTTTGTAAGATTTTGAGTGGAGTCGCATGTTGATAACACACAAATAGATAAATAAAGATCATTGCTTGTGCAGGTGCAGACTACATGCATACTTGATAAATCCATGCTTCATTAAATAGCTTTGTTACTACAAGCAGCCGGTTCATCTTTTGTCAATGCCTGCAATTCATTTTGCTGATTCAGCATCACTACCTGCAACCATCTCGTCTCGTACTCCCTTTTGAATTTGTTTGGATCTGTGCCTTCTATGCCTTTGATAACTGGCTTCCGTGTATTCCTTTTTCTTAAGCTTATAATATAAAAATAGTAAGAAACAATAGTGTTTTTCCGTTCCTTTAGAAGTGCCAGGGATCTGATCTGCTAATGTTCTCATGCAGGCTATTTTGCCCTTAAGGGGTAAAATTCTGAACATCGAAAGAAAGGATGAAGCTGCAATGTATAAAAATGAAGAAATCCAAAATCTTATTCTTGCTCTTGGACTTGGAGTGAAGGTTATTCCATGTTATTTCCTTTATCTTTTTATTTATTTATTTTCCTCCACCCTTCTGGTTTGGTTCATTGACTGTTTCCTCATCACAGGGAGAAGATTTTAAAAAGGAGGCCCTTCGCTACCATAAGATCATCATTTTAACTGATGCTGATGTGGATGGGGCTCACATTCGAACTCTTCTGTTGACATTTTTCTTTAGATATCAGGTAAAAATGGAAGCTTCTTGTCATTTTCTCAAAAGTAGAAGTTTGCTAATCCCACTTGCATATGTTGCTTTGGTCCTCTACATGTTGGCATATGTGCTACATATGTGGTGAGTGACCAACTTGTCCATCAGGTGGGTAAACATGTAGATGCCCTGGCCCAAAAACCAGGCTGGTCCCCTTGTCTAGTGGGCCATTCTGTACGAAACAAGTGGACAACTGAGAAAAAAAAAAAACATGCTGAAATGTCCGTGTAGTCAGTACATTGTGGGCCAACTAATGGTTGAACTTTCTTGATTTTTGGGTCAGGTGTTCTACATGGTGTGGCCTGCCATGGATAGATTTGATGTTCGCAAGAAGTGACTGCTCAGCACATGTTTGGAGCACCAGCATGTCGAGTGGCTGGGCTATACATGCGTGTGGGATAAACAAACCAACTGAAAAATCAATTAGTATAAACTAATGTTTAAGATAGCATTTGTTTTTTTTTTTTTTTTGGGTGGTTTTTTAATGATTCAGATTCTTTCAGTATGATCTGACTTATTTTCTCTTTGCCACTGCAGAAAGCACTATTCGAAGAAGGATGCATCTATGTTGGTGTTTCACCTCTTTATAAGGTTCATATTTCATCAGATCAACAGGTTTGAAGAGTATCCCAGCCTTTGAAGCTCTCTTTACCTTTTTCTCCTGAAATGCTCAGGTTGAGCGGGGTAAGCAAGCACACTACTGCTACGATGATGCAGACCTTAAACTCCTCCTGAACACTTTTCCTGCGAATGCATCCTACAGTATCCAGCGGTTCAAAGGTAAAAGAAAAAAATGGCTAGATTTACATGTATGAGGCCTAAATTTCCAAGTTCATTCTCTTGCCATTCCTTTCATCGCACAAGTCATGCATGCAAAAAGGACATGCATAAACATACACACAATCCCATACATATGCACACATGCGCATATAAACATGTGAGCATGTGCGGCACATACAGGGAGGGAGAGATGTGTGCACGCTTATGTGAGAACTCATCGCATCGCACGTGACGTGTGCACAGCATCCAACCCGTCCATCAGATGTGTCACCTCATGAAACCCCTATGCCTGCAAATCAGCAGGATCCAAAATTCAGGTGGACCGCAGCAAAGGGAACAAGGTGCACAGGGATGCCCACCCTCTATCATCACTAGGGTGCACCTGAGTTGCAAAACAGCCTGATTTTTGCCTGACCCTTCATCCAAGCTAGATGAAGGGTCTGTATGGCTAGGATTGCATATATATATATATATATATATATATATATATATATATATATATATATATATATATATATATATATATATATATAGCAGGTTTGCAAGTAAAAGTTTGTACTCAACATGCATGCACAGTAATATACCGGTATTCTGTTTTTGTTTCTAAACTTTTTGCTGCTATTGATTGAATGAAAGGCTTAGGAGAGATGATGCCTGTGCAATTATGGGAGACGACAATGGATCCGGAGAAAAGGACGTTAAAACAATTGGTAGTTGAAGATGCTGCAGAAGCAAATGTCATGTTCTCCTCTCTCATGGGTGCCCGAGTAAGCTTAACTCATCATTCTCAACTTCCAGTTAACACTTGCATGCTGTTGAATCTCTTGTTCATGAGGGCTCTCAACAAATGATCACACGCGTGAGCTGCAACGTGTAGAAGAACCACCTCAAAAATCAAGGCCAGTCATCTCATCGGGTGGGCTGCCCATGTATGGAAACAGTTGTGGTTTAAAGATTTGCCAATAGTCCACATTCAACCTGCATGTGGGGTCTTCTTGACGAGCGGGACTGATTCCTTGGCAAGTTATCTGCATTGTGGGGTGGGTTCCACGTTATCAATGGCTCGGATGATTCATTTGCACGTGGCCTTGTATAGGCATATGCGTGACGTGGTGAACCTTTTTGATTTCTTTATCCATCTAACTCTAGTTATGAAATCTGTTTTCAGGTTGATGTTCGGAAGGAACTGATACAGAACTCTGCAAGCATGATCAACCTGGAGCATCTGGATATTTGAGGATGATTCGGTGAATGACTGTAAAATCTTCTACCTGATGCATGCAGTTCAACACAGGTCTTGATCAAAACCTTCCACATTTCTGTTTCTACCAGAGAAACGTTTCTTTCGGTGCATGCATATTCATTTTCCATAGTGAGGCAGCTCAGTGTCATTTTAAGGGGCACTCACTATTTTTTTCCAGCAGGCGCAAAAGCACTTCGTTGATCAGATTTTGGAGTGGTTACACAAGGTGTTGCATGAATGCTACTTGAAAATAGAAGAAAAAAAAAATGTTCCTCAACATGGGTTTAGAAGGGTGTAAGGTAGGCATTCGATTACATAAGGTGTGTGGGCTAGGGTTGAGCACCAACCCGACCCAACCCGCCCAAGTTTCGGCCCTAGTTGGGACTAGTGTTATGGAAATGCACTACTTATGGTGTTCCGTCATCCTACAGTTTTCTATATGCCCCAGCCATTGGAACCCTATAACCTTAGTCTTATACTTACATATACTTGTGATCTAATACCTACAGTAGCCATCCATCAAAGACCTATAGGTCAAGTCGATTAAATGGTGGACCATTAGATTATCATCAACTATAATTAAAACGGTTTTAACGGTTAAAATAAAACTTCAATGATTGAATGTTTTCGTGAAGCCTTCTAAAACCATTTGAGTACTGGACTTGGTGCAAAAAATCATTCAATGAACTTTTGATATTTTTTATCTCGGTCATAAATTAATTCCTAGGAAACCAATGGCTCCCTTGTTGGCCCATGTAAAGATTATGGAACTATGACAGATGCACTCAACCACATCTACTTTTAATGGTCATGCGGTAGTCTAAAAAAGAGAACCAAAGCACATAAAATCAAGACCCTGACTCTGGTACATCCACAGGTTTAAGGATTAATTAACTTCAAATGTATTAAGTCTAACATAATCAAGACAGATGGGCCTCCAAACTAATGACTTGACCTTTATTGACCAATGCAAGTGCCCAAAAGGTCCAATAAGATACTATATCTATTGCACCCTCACTCCTACGTGGGGTTAAGGCGAAGGCCTACTGACACTTAAGTCAGGCCCAAAAATGGAAACTTTTCATCCCAACTTTAAGTTAGTCCCATCACACGGGATAACCATATAATGACTGTAGATATATCTTGAAGCCTATGATAATCATGGTACACGGGGTATTGAGATCCACGGACCATGACTCTTTCTTAATTCACCAACTGTTATGTCTACTCTCAAGTTCTCAAGGACTATCAGAGGAACCACTCCTTAATTCAACGCCGTGCATTTAATGGGTTCCCTTTAAATTATGGGATATCCCAAAAATCACCCGTATACAGAAATCAGGTGGGCCATACCATCTAAAATCATGTGAAGACATCCTAAAACATATAAAATCACTTGGTGGGGCTCACCTAAAATTTGGATGCATCTGAAACTTGGTCTGACGCCTCATCCAAGTGGGACACAATAGATAGACTGTATTTTTGAACCACACCTCAGTGGGCCCAACAAATGATTATGAATGTTTTAATGGGAGGTTAACCCCTCCCAACTTTTGTACGTGGTGTGGGCCCACAAAAGTCATCAATTGACTTAATTTTTAAGCCTGAGGCCCACCATTGAATGTTGCATCTGATTGATGGTGTTGATGTTTGACACGTATCACGGTGGGGCCCACACAAATCGACCGCATAGAACCATTTCCCTATTAACTAAACAACATATATTAATAAAGACATAGGAAACTTGTTCATCATGATATATGGCTGAGATTATCATTATCACATTCACATACTAGTGGATTGGGCTCACATTAATTTTCCAGGAAACAACTCCAATATACCATTAATCGACCATATTGGTGACAACTGCCACTGTTGATGATGCCGCCGTTTGTGATCGAACGGTTGGGGAACAACTTAATGAACATGAAATCAACACCGTCCATTTGGTGCAGCACCTCTGGTTTAGCCTTGATCCAAAAACTCAAGACGGATTCCACACTTAGGTGGGCCACCCCGATAAACTTATACTGCAATTAAAATTCGCCTGGTATAGCCCATCTGAGTTTTTTGTAATACTTTTTGACTTTAGGGTATTTCTTTCATCAGCATGAGGCAGATCAGATGAATGGATTGAATGGGCCCCATACAAAACTAATGGTAGGTGTCCCATCATGCCTTTTCCCCTAGGGTGTGGCCTACATGAATTATGGATGGTCGTGATTTTTAGTTTCCAATGTGAACTTGAGGCAGCGTACCTGATGGATGGGGTGGATCTCGTGAAGGTTCTGGTCATGTGGATATCGGTGCATGAGGTACGCTACCATGGCTCGAACGGAAGCCCACTGAGAAGTTGGTTACACGTGCGCCAAACGTGTGTAGCAATTGAATTCGAAGTGTCTAGTGGACCTCGGTGTGAAATTTGTGAATCTTTTGGGAGCCATGTCTTGAAAGATATCATGTAGGGACTTCTGTGCATTACCTGATGAATGGTTTGGATCTCTGATGTCCATTTCATCAAACGGTGGGATCAATGCCCACGCGTTAAACAGCAATAATTCTTGGTGGTGCGCAATACACGTCCCACTTTCATGGGACGAGATTTGTGGGCCCACAGTGATGTCTGTGTGACATCATCTATGCCAGCTAATGGTAGAACATAACCGAGTTTTTTTTAAAAAAAAAAAAAAAAAAACACCCAAGTGGGCTAAACAAAAGGTAATGATGGAGATGGTTAGGCCTACCGTTGAAACCTTCCGGGCCAACCATGAGCTATAGATGCCATCTATTCATAAGCTAAGTGTAGGAAGATGAGGCCAAAAAGTGGGAAAAAATCCCTTATTTAAAACTGCAGTGAGGCCTACTGTTTTCTCTTTACAGGGGCTCCATAAATGCAGATTAAATGATGAGGAGCCCACCATTCTCAGCAGCGTGGTTTCGGTGATGTCAGGTTATGTGCTGTCAGAGATGCGGTCCAGCTTTTTAAAGGTTTTTGGTATAGTAGGTACTGGGCCAATCTCTAATGACATTAGGCCTGTTAATCATATCTCGCCCGCATCATTACACCACTGGGAAAAGTAAGCTCCTCACCTTCCAATCTGCAGGGAGTGGAGACTCGGTGAGGGCTTCACCTAACAAGGCAAGGTACTAACATGGTCAGATTTGATTGAACCAGCACCGTTTCCAGATGGACCAGATTGGGTATTAACCCTACCATGATCTACCTAGAGACTGACGGTCCTATCAAGGGCTTGTTGGGGCTCACCGTTATGTATATGTTTTATCCACACTGTTCATCTATTTTGACATGTCATTTTAGTGCATGAGCTCAAAAATGAAGCAGATTGAAGGCTGAAGTGGACCACACTGCTGGAAGCAACAGGGATTGAACTCCAACTGTTGAAAACTTCCAAGGGCTCATCATGGTGTTAAGTTGTCGTCAAACCGGTTTATGATGTCACATAGATCTTGAATGACGTAGGACGTGGTACAAATACATTCCTCGCACGATTAAAAAAAGGCTAAACAGAAGCGAAAGTAGTCTATCAAATCAGGTCTAGTCCTGCATAGGTCTTGTTCTAATTCAAAGAAATTCATTCAAATACAAAGAAATTGTTGTTTGAAGTGTGATCGGTAAAATCCGCAACAACTTTTGATCCAAGTATTGTTACGGGACGCATGGCTTATCAAGCCATCCAAGGTCAATTGACTTGCATTTTCAGTGGCATCCGTACATTTTGCAAGAAAACATATGCTTTCACTTCAAAAACAGATTTTTTTTTTTATAATTATTAATTTTTAGTAATTTCAATTTTTATCATATTTCTTTATTTTTAGTGTTTTAGATTGAATTTTTTTATTTTCGGTGCTTTAGATGAATACTTTCTATTTTTGACCCTTTAGATAAGTTTTACTATTTTGAATAACTTTCAATTAAAATTAAAATTTTACTATTTGGATCATTTTAAATTAGAATTTATTTATTTTATTAGTGATATAATATAGAAAATTATACCTATTATAAATTATTTAATAAAATATTCAAAATTTATTTCATGAAAGAAAAATATAAATATAAGTTCTATCCGAAACTTTCCTGACCCTAAAGAAGTTTTTCAATGATAGTCTTTTAATCCCCATTGCTTCCTGCTTACTGACAAGTAGTCAACTTGAGCGTTCAATGGATGGATGACGTGAATAAAACGTGTATATCACAGTGGACCCTTCTTAGGATCCATACTGTTCATAGGTTCATACCTATGGGAATTTGGGTTGTTCATGAGTCATGCTAGGTCAAATAACTCATTCGACTTGGCTTGAGTTAGCTCGAATTGACTCGGCTTGAATGGCTGAGTCGGACGAGTCAAGCTTAATTCTTGTAGTTCGAGTTAAGTTCGAGACAAGTTCGACCATGGGCCATTTTAACTTGACTCGACTCGAAACTCGAACTCGACTCGGCTCGATATATATATATATATATATATAAGAAGTTAAAAAATTAAAAACCCTACCCGCACTCGCACGCCTTTTTCTTTCTCCCATTCCCTTTCTTCTCTTTCTCTACCCCACCCAGCTTGCCGCACGCCCACCCGACGAGCAACATTAATCCACTGGACTACCACCACCTACGGGCTACGACTGCCCGTACGCTGCCCGCACGTCTCCACTGGACCACCACCACCCGATCTCGCCGAGCGAACCAGAGCGGCCCAATCCCGACAAGGTGACTGCCCAGATCTGTTTCTTCTTCTTAATCTTCTTCCTCTTCTTCTTCTTGTATGTTGAATCCGTTGGAGATCTAATCATCCAAATGATGATTTGAATGGACGGCTGTGATCATTTACCCTTTTTATGTGGGCGGATATTGATGTAGGAGGATCAAGTTCCGTGATGGGTTGATGTGTTGGGCTAGGAACTAGAGAATGGGGTGTTGAGAAAAGTCTTAAATCTGAAGGTTTTGAGGTCGTTCGACCGGTCGTAGGAAGCTTCAACTGGTCGTAGGTTCGAGCCCTGACACGACTCAAAGTCCAGCGAGTTTTTGTTGTTTTTTACTGTAGCTACGACTGGTCGAAGGGATGGCTCGACTATTCGAAGGGGTCCTACGACTAGTCGAAGACTCGGCTTGACTAGTCGTAGGTTACGCAGTTTGTTCCGCGATTTTGCGCGAAACTGCGGATTTGTGTCCTTTCGCAACTGGGATGCGAAAGGGAAGTTTCCTAAACTATAAATAGGTGTTCCTAGGGTTTTCCTAGGGAATGGTAATGTATGCTAAGGCTTCCTAAAGAGGTTCTAGGGTTTCTAAAGGGTGTAGCAAGGGTGAGATTCGAGGTTGTTCGAATCGGGTAAGTCCTTTCTCTTTGTAATTGATGCTTTCATAGTGGTGATCTGTCACTTTGTGCCGTGGTTTTTTCCACAAGGGTTCTCCACGTTAAATCTGTGTATTCTCTTGTGTGCTTGGTGTCATTGGATTACTATCCTAGATCTAGATCTGTGTGATTCCGTAGCCAAAATCTCCAACAAGTGGTATCAAAGCAATCGGTTGGGGCACAGATTTGAATCTGAGGGATTAGTAATAATGGCAAGCGCTGGGTATGATATTGAGAAGTACCCAGGGAAAAATAATTTTGAGTTATAGAAAATTAAGATGATGAGTTCCTTAATCAAGCAAGGCGAAGATGGTGCTCTTGAGGAGCGAAAGTCGACTATGACTGATGGTGATTGGAATACTCTGGATAAGAAGGCTTTATCATCGATCCGTTTATGTCTTATGGATGAGGTTCTCTACAACGTCATTAGGGAGAAAACTGCAGCTAAGTTATGGGCGAAGTTAGAGGATGTTTATGCGAAGAAATCCTCTGAAAATCATCTGCACTTGAAGCGGCAGTGGTATAACTTCAATATGGCAAAGGGTGGAGATCTGGAGGCTCACATCAGCAACTTTAATAAATTGGTTTGTAAATTGTTGGATATGGAGGAAGTAATGAAAGATGAAGAACAGGCATGTATGTTGTTGAATTCTCTCCCGGCGTCTTTTGAGGCATTCAATGACACTATATGCAGCACGAACAAAATCCTGAGTGTCGATACCGTTATCTCGGCTCTTCAAAGGAAGGCTATAAGACAACTAAACAACGACATGGGGACGTCTTCTGATGCACTGTTTACAGTGGGTAGGAATTCTGAACAAGGTACAGGTTCTTCAGGTTCTAGATCCAAATCCAAGGGCAAGGGTAAAGGGAAGGTAAAGTGCTGGAATCGGGGGAAGAAAGGACATGTGAAGAGGGATTGTGAAAATCCTAAATCGAAGAGGGAGGCTTCATGCAGGGAGGCTAACGCTGCCACGTCAGATGGATGTGATGGTGATGTTTTATTTGTGTCTACACTCAGACGCTCATACAATGATCGTAAGGATGAGTGGATGTTAGACACAGGGGCATCTTTTTACATGACTCCTCATTGGAGTTGGTTCACCAGCTACAGGGAGTGCGATGGTGGATAGGTGTTTATGGGCAATGACTTTGCCTGTAATGTTGTGGCTGTTGGTACGGTGCGCATCAAGATGTTTGATGGGGTGGAGCGTACCTTGACAGATGTAAGGCACGTTCCTGATGTGAAGCAGAATCTGATTTCTCTTGGTGTGCTTGAGGCAAAAGGATGCAAGTACACAGGTATTGATGGTGCTCTTAAAGTATCTAAGGGGGCACGGGTAATCATGAAAGTATGACGACTCGGTAACTTGTACAGGTTGATCAGGAGCACTTTAAATGGTGGAGTTATAGTAGATGTAGCGGATTCCACTTCTGCACGTGTATGGCATGTTGGGCATGGCCACATGAGCGGGCAGGGCAGGAAGGCTGATACGTGCAGATAGAGATACTGAGTAGGTGGAGCAGCCACCTGTGAGAAGAATCATACGGCATGATCGCAGGATATCGGCGAGGTACATGGACGACTCCAATATCGCAAAGGTTTCATCCTTTTTTTTTTCAGATGGCTCTAGGTGAGCCTGGTTCTGAAAAGTGGAAGGTGACTATGGGTGATGTGATGGATTCGTTGTACCAGACCACATATGGGAGCAGGTAGAGCTTTCAGTGGGCCGGAAAGCGATTGGATGCAGGTGGATCTTCAGGAGGATACAACATAGATACAGGGCGAGGTTGGTAGTGAAGGGTTATGCTCAGAGAGAAGGGATCGGCTTTTTAGAGATATTCGCGCCGACGGTATAGCAGGTGTCTATTAGATCCGTGTTTGGCACTGGTTGGCTAACATGATCTTGAGTTGGAAGGATGAATGTAGAGTCTGCACTTCTGTAAGGGAAAGTGAAGAGCAAATCTACATGAAGCAACCAGAGCGGTTCGAAGTTAAATAGGCTAAGAAAAGACTTTGCAGGAGGTCATGGTTCGACCTGTCGCCTAGGCAGTGGTTTGATTCCTTCATGGTGGGACATTCAGGATGAAGGATCGGGGGGCTGCAAAGATGGTTATCGGTGTTGAGACTGAAAGAAGAGTAGGCTTTGGTAATCACAGGAGGAATACCTTGTGTGTAGGTATTGATCAAGTATGTGATGAGCTAAGTAAAGCTGGAGAGCGTTCCCTACGTATCTCTCCTCAAGTTTTCCTCAGAACATGTCCCAAAATAGATGAGAAAAAGAAGGATATCTCATGAGCCTTATTCGAATGCGGCTGTCAGTGTATGCCATGGTCTGGATTAGACCGATTATTTCACAGGCTATCAGTGTTGTGAGCAAGTACCCCGGCAAGCAATATTGTGTAGCGGTGAGTGGTAAGAAGACTACGTCATTCTTTTGTGAAGATAGGAGCAAAGGTGGTTGGGCATGTGGATTTAGATCCAGCAGACATGATCAACAAGAAATTCCTATAGAGAAGTTCAAGTTCTGTGAAACTTCTCTGGGCTCGGCGATGGCGGAAAAGAAGGACGGAGTGTGATCTTGAGTTATGATGTGAAGCAGAGATAAGAGAAGAGGTCAAGGGGCTACACGGTTGAAAATTGAAGACTTGGTGAAGATTGTTGAGAAAAGTCTTAAATCTGAAGGTTTTGAGGTCGTTCGACTGATCGTAGGAAGCTTCAACTGGTCGTGGGAGACGCTCGACCGGTCGTAGGTTCGAGCCCTGACACGACTCAAAGCTGTAACGCCCTGAAAATCGGGGGTCGAACATAAACTCAACTCCCGAGTTCCAGAACATCACTTATACAACAAAATGAATGATGATTGAATGTTGACTGTATTCGTGCATTGAACATGAGTGAGATTAAGCCAAAACAAAGATATCATACTCCGAGAGAAGTTAAATTTGCAAGCGGAAGACCGTGATAGATAGATAGAATATATAACTTATGATGAGTCTCCGAGTGTGATAATATTACTGTGTTAAATAAATGCAAGTGCGCTTCTAAAATGTACCAAATGTGAGGAAGTGTAATGCCTCCTATCCCATGTACCATAGCCCATCAATACAATATCGTGTCTTCATTGACCTGCCAGAGAGATACGATAGGAGAATTCCTCCTATCATCATAGAAGTAGTCCGGCTCGCTTCACAAGCATCGCCACCACCCGAAACTCAACAAATCTGGTTGGTGTGTACAACACCGTCCCGTAACGTGGGAGTGAGTGATCAACTCAAGGAACAAGAAAGCATAGGTTACATGTTATCAATTCAATCAAGCAAGAATGATAAAGCAAGACAAATCAAACATTTCTAACTACTCTTGTTAAGTGCGGAAATGAAATGACATGATGTCAGTATGCCCTTGCCAAACCACCCTCAAGCGACATCATCTTACGTCGCGAATGCTTACTCCCTCAAGGCGCCACATCTACAAAGCACATGCGGTGCGATGATGCTCATGATTACCAAGTTATTATTAGTCCATTTCAAACAAAGAATATTGGGAAACTAAGGTACCTCCTTGTATCATTCCCAAACATGATCCATTCTAGGGTCGTCAATCCTAGTTAATCTCATACGATATTATGGTTTGAGAAGCATAGTGAAGGCATCACAAAGGGCTCGTCACCCGTCACGGCGCGATACAGATCTCACCGTATGCGGCTCAATTGCGTCCGTCGGCCCGAGTACGTGTCTCACCGTACTCGGCTCAATCACTAGCCGTCACCAAGTACAGTCTCACCGTATTCGCTCAACTCATACTCTAGTTACTTGTGAAAGACTCATCGCCAATCACAGACACTTGGAGTATACTCGAAGATACTACGAGGACTCGTCGCCGTCAAAGACGAGCACGTGTCTCACTGTACTCGGCTCTCGCCGTAAGTATCGACAAATTAATATAGTGTCCCATACCACCATAATCGGCTCACGAGTTTGGTTGCGCAATGGTCACTACGGGAGGCACATGACCCCAGCCGTAGGCCGACAACTCGACCACGGTGTCCCATACCACCATGCCCGGCTCATGCGTCTTAGCGGATCGAGGTACCATGGTTAAAAGGGGTTTCACTGGTAAGTTTGGTACCCTAGGTTCAAGCAGAGGCGACCAAACATGGTGAACATACATTAGACAAATCGGGTTACTTGACGAGCTCGGCTAGCTCGAGCGCACAACAAGTTGAACGACATGAAGTGCATAAGCACTTCGCGTGGCCGACCACTATCGCCAACCGAAGTACGACTCGGGTTCGTCGAACACATCTCACGTGGCAAATAAATCGCAACCACGAATTCAATTCTGGTACCGATTGTCTGGACTATAATCATAGCCCCAAACACAATCAAGTGAAGATAGATAAAGCAATAGTGAATCAAGATTTCCACTCATACAATCAAGGTATGGTATTTTCCGTTTAGGGTTGCCAGGGTTCATTGCACGCACTCGTTGCTCCGCTCCCCATCACCCATGACGGATCATACAACGTAAATATAAATTTAAGCATATGCATTACATAGTTAAAATCATAAAGCAGTTGAGCATGTTATGAATCACAACACAAGCATGAGTTTATACATGTTCAATTCCTAATTACACAACAATCCGAGGAGATCATACACATAATTAAAAGAGGTTGAGAATCATATCTCAACACCCTTATACATTACACTTTGCTAACTACTACTCATTCAGACATTTCAAGAAACACTTAAGCAACATACATCGACATACATGACGTATGTCGATCACATAGGCATTAGGCCAAATCCTTTCACTAGGGAGTTGCCCCAATCATAACACGCGTACACCCACGACGGATAGTCATGGCAAAGTGAATCCAAGTTCCATATTCATTCAATCATTCCCACAAACACTGGGCCACACATTTTAGCATATATGGTGTATATTGGCCGTGGCGTGATTTAGGAAAATCCTTTCGTCAAAAGGGTATCGCTAATACAACAATCATGAATCCATGACAATTAGTCATGGCGAGCACGAATGAGAATTCTATACTCATTCACATTTTCACAAACACTTAGAATACACTATTCCAACATACATGACGTATGTTAGCAAAATACGTGTTAGGGTTGTCCTTCGCCACGTGAGTATTTTACCCATGTATATCATAATCACACAAAAATAATCATTACAATTGTATTTCCAAAATTCACACATGTGCGGTATTTCTAGAATACACAATTTCAACATACTTGACATTTACAAGGGAACATGTATTTTGGCGATTCCTTTCGCCAAACTAGTATTTTATACATATATTGTATAATCATACATTAAATTAACATGTTATACATTTTCCCAAAAAAATACATATACGGTATTTCTAGAATATACAATTTCAACATACGTAGCATTTTACAATACACGAACATGTATTTCAGCAATTTCTTTCACCAAATTAGTATTTTATCCATATAACACATAATAATACATTAAATAAACATGTCAAACGTTTTTCCAAAAAAAATACGTATACGGTATTTCTACGTATACCTAGAGTATGTGAAATTCCAATTTCTACAACGTTAATCGAAACAGGAAACGGAAAGCACTTTGTACATGTGCATTTACAAGCAGATCATGAATCTACCATTATCTGACATTGAAAGCGTTGAAAACCGTAACTTATACACTTAAAGTCCTCACCTTTGCCTTTGGAAACGGAACGAATCAACAAGGGTAAAGGAACTTCCGTCTACGGGCGATTTCTAGCCTAAAGAGCGGAATCGGTTAGTCGGTACACATCCTACATCTATTCCACCTCAAATCAGACCTAGGGTTAGGTTTTCTTACCTTCAAATGAGATGGGTACCGCCAGGAAAGCGTCTAGAATAGGGCGGTGTAAGGCCGTGTAACAAGCCAAAGCAGAGGAGGAAGATCGGCAACGATCTCCAAGTTTTTCTCTCTTTTTCTCTCTTTTCTCTCTCCCAAAACTCAAATTCGTATGGCTGTGAGAGAGGGTGCTCTAAGGCCCTTTTATAGCCTAAAACATTCCGAAATTAGACTCAGGTTCAAGGGTTACTGCTAATATAGGATATTCGTCACTTTTCCAGCTCAAAAGAGAGGTTCTGGTAGCCCTCCTTGAGCCAAACGTCAGACTTAATCTTACCATCGACGGATCTACGTGGGATTACGTTTTTGACTCGATTGATTCCCAGATCGCACGTGGCGGACCACTTTCGGGCCGACGGTCACACGGGCCACGATCGAAATTCCAAGTACATGTAAATGTTCCCGAAATTTTTCTTAATCCGAGGGTGTAATTTGGTCCGATTCTCGACGGTCAAAGTTGCTTAATACGACGCGTCAACGAACGATGCCGATCACTATTCCGTATATTTATTTTGGCATGTGAATAGTGTTTTTCACACTACCTCTCCGATTCGAAACGAATGACCGTGGGACATCGGATGGAGCCGATTTTTGAGATGATTGTTAAGCCCAAGGGGGCGATCCTAGTTCCTTAGCTTCGGGTTAATCGGACTCCTGATGCGATCTGACCTAATACGAAGTTTCGTTTCATTCCCGAGAGCAGACGGAAATGAGTTTGGTTCTAAACTTTAGGGTAACCTAGCGTCAATGATTCTCAAGTTTTGGGTCTTGCAGATCGTATTTAAAGCGATTCAAATGGATGTCATGGCTAATCTAGTTTAGCACCTAGTTCACTTTGTCGATTTCTAAAGGATTTAATCCTAAGTGATTTTCGTCTCGAGGTGGAACTTAGTCCATTGTAGTTTGTATATAAAGTGATCCAAGTTATACTACTTAGCTAGTTTAAGATAGTGTCTAGGCGAAGGTGCTTTGAAAAATTGAAAGCACAAGGTAGTGAAGGGTGGGATTTGTGAAGGAAATGGGTTAAGGAGCGATTTTAGACTTTGGGGATTGAGTTTTGACAAGTTGGTAAGGTCTTAGGATCGACCCATTGCCAAGGACGTCTAATCCCAGGTTGGCAAAAATCCGGGGCGTTACAATCTACCCCCCTTAAAACAAAATTTCGTCCCCGAAATTGTCTAAGGGTAATAAGAAAAAATTTCTATTATTTCATTTGCCTAAGACTTATTGATTTTGAGTTCCTACGCGTGGTAGGGTATATACCAGCTGGTTCATTTTAGTCTACCCCCCTTAAAACTTAATTCTTTATCCATTTCTCATACCCTGATGGTTTGCTACCATTCATTTCTTTACCTATTTGGAGTCTCGACAACAATCCCCAATTATTTAGAGTAAGATAGCTGTTTTCATTGTTTGACCAGCACGGAGAGACGGTTATAGTAGGCTTGATCCCGATACATCGATCATCTACCGGGCCAGGGTAGGAAGCTCATCGTATCCCTTCCGAATCCTGGTGGATCCTGGTCGTCCGCTCGTCAGCAGAGAGTCCATCGGTAGTCACCCAGGATTGGGAATTGGGTCAAGCCGCGAAAACTTCGCAGCTTGTAGATGTCGCAACTCCGTAGTCCGATCACTCTCTAAGAGTAGGGAATGTCCATCATTGAAAGGCTCAAATTGTTTATTCTAAGGTTGCCGTTTAGGTCTTAGTCTAAAAGAGTCCTCGATATTATCTATGTCCAAGGAAAGGGTGAATCAAATCTTACTAAATCATCTAAAACGGTTTCTCATAGTAGAACTTACTAGGGCTTCTATAATGTTCGTATTTATCGAGCACCGTTTCGATCCTGGGCCAGTGGGATAGGGTCCACCATGTTTCCGCTGCGCCACCCAGGTCAAAGAGGTGTATCAGGTGACCTAACTAGAGCGGGTTCATCATGTTCTACCCCCCTTAAAATTTAGTTTCACCCTCAAGGCTTAAGATTTATGTCCTCTCCGTATGTCGAACAAGGTGTAATTTATAACCTATCCTTAAAATGAAATGGGAAATACATTGGTCTGCCTTTCATCGACGATGTATACGATGGCATTGATACCTATGGGTATCGAGAGGAGCTAAAATGATAGGCAATGTGGTTGAGGTCACGGGCAGGTGTGAGTTTGAGGCAAGATGCCTAATTCTACCAAAGGACTTTTATTACGATCTCAACTTACCCTCCCAAGTCATATCTAGTTTATTACTATAAGATAATTCTATACCTTATTAGTACAAAGGTATTTGGAAAGAATAGGTCAACAGGCAGACTATTTTTTTTTTTTTTTTTTTTTCTAAGTTCATATGTACAATGTGTATGTTATAATGACATGAGATTCGAGACCTAATTCCTAACTGTCTGTTGCCCATTTGGGTAATTCCTTAGGCTTAAAAGGCAAAGTCGCTATCGGCTATATACTCCTAATACTTTTCAAAAGCAAAGGGATAAACCTTTAGTTGCAAATGGTCGGGCCAACACGGAAAGAAAATTGTATAGTGGGTCTGAGTCAGTTAAGCCGAATAACTAAGTCTATTATTCAATTGACCTAGCATAATTAATTAGTCTTTTACTTTCCTTAGCCTAACCAGTAGTCTAGTCTTAATTTAGGAGTAGAGGAAATCCATAGGTGAGTTCAAAGTCTATGCTTATACGCTAGATGATTTCACTTCATTTCTAATACCGGGAAGGGTTTTATCACTTAGGGTCAAAGTTGTCTAATTGGAACTGAGTTGCCTGTAGTTAAATTTAACTACGCCCAAGCATTTCACATATGCTCATACCACCTAAGAGGATCCTAAGGTTCACATTATTAATTTGTTGAATTTCCTCTACGGTCAAGTCATCAAAATCTAGAGCACCTTTGCTTTAGGTCCAAAACTCTAAGGACTATTTGTCAATCAACCATTTACTCTAAAAGCTTAAGCTATCGAGTGTGGTGGGTTAATGTATATCAAGGGACTTTATCACCGCATCACTACTTGGCCAATGGTCTTAAGTTGTATTAAGATGGGATCAGTATTGCTAATCCCACTTCAGATTGGGAATGGCATATTTGGCGGGGAGGGTGGGCGGGGATTAAAATTACTTTATAGGCTTTGGAAAATGAGGATTGTGTTGGAAAGTGTGAGATGGGATTTCCATATCCCACGATGAGGAATTTCTAAGTGTAATTTGAAAGAAAATTCCGGGATTTACGTTTAACCGCCACACTCCAAATATGGTATTGGAAAACATGGGATGCACCCAAATCCCATGAGATCGAGAAAATGGCCGTAACCAATTCGAAAAGGGCCATGGAAATGAAGGAAGGAGAGAGAAAGGGGGTTGTCTTCTTTGATACTCCACGGACAACAGTCCCAACAGGGGTTGAAGAGACACGAATGACAAGAAATGAAGAAGGAACAAGGGAGAAACGGGATGGGTTTGAAAGTTGCACGAATTTGATCTCCAAATGGGGATATGAGAGCTCAAACGTGAAAGGAAAGGGTAGGGTAGGTGGCTAGGGCTGTTGTGATCAATGGGAGTGGGTGAGTTATGGACTAAAATGGGGGATTGAGTGATTTAGGTGAATGGGTTGAGAGAAAAATCAGATATGGAGGGGATGGACGTTTGGAAGGGAAGATGTGAGAGGGAGGGGAGCTCCAGCCCCCAAAATCCTAACCATTTGCCAAAATGGCACGTGCCATGGGGTAGAGCATGCTGGGCCGACCCACCCCACGTTCGAAATTCCACCGGAAAGCTGACCGGACCGCGGTCCGCCGCCGGTGCCGCGGTGGCGCCGCGGTCGGACTTGGCCGGAACTGCGCCGCCGTGGTGGGGCCTTGTTCTTTATGGTCCCAAGGTGCCAAATGCACCCTGGTTCGACCCTGGGTCCCATCGAATTTAAGTGGGGAGGCCCCCGACTCCGATTCGCTCTATTTCGGGTAGTTTCTGATCAAACCGGACATATCTTGCAATCCTAATGAGTTATCGACGTAAAATATATGAATTTGGGGTAGACGAGCTAATGAAGCCAACCAACCCTGCTATGCTCGGGTTGCGCAGCCAGAATTGCGAGAAAACCCCCGATTGACGGTTATTTCCCGCTTCAATTTCGTTTTGCCAAAATAGTAGTTTTAGTTTGATTTCTCTTCATCCGTTGGGCTTTAGGAGTTGTGCCCAATGAGAAAAGAGTTTAGAATAATTAGGAGAACGGTTGGGTGAAGTCGTTTAGGACACTTACTATTTTTGGTGAAAGCCTTACGCACTAGTAGACACCATGACCTTAGTAAGTCGCGAATGCTAGGAGTTTTAGTTGTAGTTTGTTTCGATTTCTTTCCCATTGCTTGGTATTCCTATTTAAAGGGTTGTGAACTCATTTTTAGTCATTCATTAATCAATTGTGGATCTATTAGAATTTATTTCTAGTTTTTTTTTTTTCTTTCCTCATGGATTCGAGAAGTCTCTCGCGAGGAGTCCGAGAAAGCTCGAGGATTCGGAGTAATTATCCTCATCACGCCTATCGCATATTTTACCGATTCTCAATGGTTGGGATGAGGTGGATTATGATCTAGACCCTTCACTAGACAACCTAGAAATGTTTTAAGGTCGACCCGTGCGACCATGGTTGAATACATACTCGATTTCGGCGTTCGTTTTCAATGAACTTTGCCGTTAGCGAAATCGGGATACCTCTAAGATCCGTTTCTACATTCCGTCGCTCCCTCCTAAGTCAGAGTGCGTCAGAGTGCGTCAGAGTGCGTAGTGTGACCATAACCCAGGTCCGGTTTAATCAAAATCATGCTCTGATACCATCTTGTAACGCCCTGAAAATCGAGGGTCGAACATAAACTCAACTCCCGAGTTCCAACATCACTTATGCAACAAAATGAATGATGATTGAATGTTGATCGTATTCGTGCATTGAACATGAGTGAGATTAAGCCAAAACAAAGATATCATACTCCGAGACAGTTAAATTTGAGCGGAAGACTGTGATAGATAGATAAAATATATAACTTATGATGAGTCTCCGTAGTGTGATAACATTACCAGTTAAATAAATGCAAGTGCGCTTCTAAAATGTACCAAATGTGAGGAAGTGTAATGCCTCCTATCCCATGTACCATAGCCCCGTCAATACAATATCAGGTCTTCATTGACCTGCCAGAGAGATACAGATAGGAGAATTCCTCCTATCATCATAGAAGTAGTCCGGCTCTTCTTCACAAGCATCGCCACCACCTGAAACTCAACAAATCTGGTTGGTGTGTACAACACCGTCCCGTAACGTGGGAGTGAGTGATCAACTCGGGGAACAAGAAAGCATAGGTTAACATGTTATCAATTCAATCAAGCAAGAATGATAAAGCAAGACAAATCAAACATTTCTAACTACTCTTGTTAAGTGCAAAAATGAAATGACATGATGTCAGATGCCCTTGCCAAACCACCCTCAAGCGACATCATCTTACGTTCGCAATGCTTACTCCCTCGGTGCGCCACATCTACAAAGCACATGCGGTGCGATGATGCTCATGATTACCAAGTTATTATTAGTCCATTTCAAACAAAGAATATTGGGAAACTAAGGTACCTCCCTTGTATCATTCCCAAACATGATCCATTCTAGGGTCGTCAATCCTAGTTAATCTCATACGATGTTATGGTTTGAGAAGCGTAGTGAAGGCATCGCAAAGGGCTCACACCCGTCGGCGCGGATACAGATCTCACCGTATGCGGCTCAATTGCGGCCGTCGGCTCAAGTACATATCTCACCGTACTTGGCTCAATCACTAGCCGTCACTCAAGTACGGTCTCACCGTACTTTCAACTCATACTCTAGTTACGTGAAAGACTCGTCGCCAATCACGTACACTTGGAGTATACTCGAAGATACTACGGAGGACTCGTCGCCGTCAAGACGAGCACGGGTCTCACCGTACTCGGCTCTCGCCGTAAGTATCGACAAATGAATATAGTGTCCCATACCACCATAATCGGCTCACGAGGTTGGTTGCGCGCAATGGTCACTACGGGGAGGCACATGACCCCGCCAGTAGGCCGACAGCTCGACCACGGTGTCCCATACCACCATGCCCGGCTCATGCGTCTTAGCGGATCGAGGTACCATGGTTAAAAGGGATTTCACTGGTAAGTTTGGTACCCTAGGTTCAAGCAGAGGCGACCAAACATGGTGAACATACATTAGACAAATCGGGTTACTTGACGAGCTCGGCTAGCTCGAGCGCACAACAAGTTGAACGACATGAAGTGCATAAGCACTTCGCGTGGCCGACCACTATCGCCAACCGAAGTACGACTCGGGTTCGTCGAACACATCTCACGTGGCAAATGAATCGCAACCACGAATTCAATTCTAGTACCGATTGTCTGGACTATAATCATAGCCCCAAACACAATCAAGTGCAGATAGATAAAGCAATAGTGAATCAAGATTTCCACTCATACAATCAAGGTATGGTATTTTCCGTTTAGGGCTGCTGGGGCCGTTGCACGCACTCGTTGCTCCGCTCCCCCATCACCCATGACGGATCATACAACGTAAATATAAATTTAAGCATATGCATTACATAGTTAAAATCATAAAGCAGTTGAGCATGTTATGAATCACAACACAAGCATGAGTTTATACATGTTCAATTCCTAATTACACAACAATCCGAGGAGATCATACACATAATTAAAAGAGGTTGAGAATCATATCTCAACACCCTTATACATTACACTTTGCTAACTACTACTCATTCAGACATTTCAAGAAACACTTAAACAAACATACATCGACATACATGACATATGTCGATCACATAGGCATTAGGCCAAATCCTTTCACTAGGGAGTTGCCCCAATCATAACACGCGTACACCCACGACGGATAGTCATGGCAAGCAGGAATCCAAGTTCCATATTCATTCAGTCATTCCCACAAACACTTGGGCCACACATTTTAGCATATATGGTGTATATTGGCGTGGCGTGATTTAGGGAAAATCCTTTCGTCAAAAGGGTATCGCTAATACAACAATCATGAATCCATGACAATTAGTCATGGCGAGCACGAATGAGAATTCTATACTCATTCAGTCATTTTCACAAACACTTAGAATACACTATTCCAACATACATGACGTATGTTAGCAAAATACGTATTAGGGTTGTCCCTTAGCCACGTGAGTATTTTACCCATGTATATCATAATCATACAAAAATAATCATTACAATTGTATTTCCAAAATTCACACATATGCGGTATTTCTAGAATACACAATTTCAACATACTTACATTTACAAGGGAACATGTATTTTGGCGATTCCTTTCGCCAAACTAGTATTTTATACATATATTGTATAATCATACATTAAATTAACATGTTATACATTTTCCCAAAAAAATACATATACGGTATTTCTAGAATATACAATTTCAACATACGTAGTATTTACACACGTAACATGTATTTCAGGCAATTTCTTTCACCAAATTAGTATTTTATCCATATAACACATAATAATACATTAAATAAACATGTCAAACATTTTCCAAAAAAAATACGTATACGGTATTTCTACGTATACCTAGAGTATGTGAAATTCCAATTTCTACAACGTTAATCGAAACAGAAACGGAAAGCACTTTGTACATGTGCATTTACAAGCGATCATGAATCTACCATTATCCGACATTGAAAGCGTTGAAAACCGTAACTTATACACTTAAAGTCCTCACCTTTGCCTTTGGAAACGAACGAATCGGCAAGAGGGTAAGGAACTTCCGTATACGGGATTTCTAGCCTAAAGAGCGGAATCGGTTAGTTGTTACACATCCTACAACGATCCTACCAAAATCGACCTAGGGTTAGGGTTTTCTTACCTTCAAATGAGATGGATACCGCCGGAAAGCGCCTAGAATAGGGCGGTGTAGGCCGTGTAACAAGCCAAAGCAGGAGGGAGGAAGATCGGCAACAAACTCCAAGTTTTTCTCTCTTTTCTCTCTTTTTCTCTCTCCCAAAACTCAAATTCGTATGGCTGTGAGAGAGGGTGCTCTAAGGCCCTTTTATAGCCAAAACATTCCCAAAATAGACTCGTGTTCAAGGGTTACTTGCTAATATAGGATATTCGTCACTTTTCCACTCAAAAGAGAGTTCGGTGGCCCTCTTTGAGCCAAACGTCGACTTAATCTCACCATCGATGGATCTACGTGGGATTACGTTTTTGACTCGATTGGATTCCCGGATCGCACGTGGCGGACCACTTTCGGTTCGACCGTCGGTGGGCCACGATCGAAATTCCAAGTACATGTAAATGTTCTGAAATTTTTCTTAATCCGAGGGTGTAATTTGGTCCGATTCGACGGTCGGGTTTAATACCGACGCGTCAACGAACGATGCCGATCACTATTCCGGATATTTATTTTGGCATGTGAATAGTGTTTTTCACACTACCTCGCTCCGATTCGAAACGAATGACCGTGGGACATCGGATGGAGCTGATTTTTGAGATGATTGTTAAGCCCAGTGGGGCGGTCCTAGTTCCTTAGCTTCGGGTTAATCGGACTCCCGATGTACGATCTAGACCTAATACGAAGTTTCGTTTCATTCCCGAGAGCAGACGGAAATGAGTTTGGTTCTAAACTTTAGGGTAACCTAGCGTCAATGATTCTGCAAGTTTTGGGTCTTGCAGATCGTATTTAAAGCGATTCAAATGGATTTCATGGCTAATCTAGTTTAACACCTAGTTCACTTTGTCAATTTCTAAAGGATTTAATCCTAAGTGATTTTCGTCTGAGGTGGAACTTAGTCCATTGTAGTTTGTATATAAAGTGATCCAAGTTATACTACTTAGCTAGTTTAAGATAGTGTCTAGGGCGAAGGTGCTTTGAAAAATTGAAAGCACAAGGTAGTGAAGGGTGGGATTTGTGAAGAAAATGATTTAAGGAACGATTTGAGACTTTAATTGAGTTTAAGAAGTTAAACTGTGTTAGGATTGACCCATTGCCTAAGGACGTCTAATCCCAGTGTTGGCAAAAATCCGGCGTTACAATCTACCCCCCTTAAAATAAAATTTCGTCCCCGAAATTGTCTAAGGGTAATAAGGGAAAATTTCTATTATTTCAATTGCCTAAGACTTATTGATTCCGAGTTCCTACGCGTGGTAGGACATATACCAGACCGGTTCATTTTAGTCTACCCCCTTAAAACTTAATTCTTTATCCATTTCTCATACCCTGATGGTTTGCTACCATTTATTTCTTTACCTATTTGGAGTCTCGACGACAATTCCCACAATTTAGAGTAAGATAGTTGTTTTCATTGTTTGACCAACACGGAGAGACGGTAATAGTGGGCTCGATCCCGATACATCGATCATCTACCGGCCAGGGTAGGAAGCTCATCGTATCCCTTCCGAATCCCGTGGATCCCGGTCGTCCGCTCGTCAGCAGAGAGTCCATCGGTAGTCACCCAGGATTGGGAATTGGGTCAAGCCGCGAAAACTTCGCAGTTGTAGATGTCAGTAACTCCGTAGTCCGATCACTCTCTAAGAGTAGGGAATGTCCATCATTGAAAGGCTCAAATTGTTTATTCTAAGGCCGCCTTTAGGTCTTAGTCTAAAAGAGTCCTCGATATTATCTATGTCCAAGGAAAGGGTGAATCAAATCTTACTAAATCATCTTGAAACGGTTTCTCATAGTAGAACTTACTAGGGCTTCTATAATGTTCGTATTTATCGAGCACCGTTTCGATCCCGGGCCGTGGGATAGGGTCCACCATGTTTCATTGCATTGCGCCACCCAGTCAAAGAGGTGTATTAGGTGACCTAACTAGAGCGGGTTCATCATGTTCTACCCCCTTAAAATTTATTTTCACCCTCAAGGCTTAAGATTTATGTCCCGCTCCGTATGTCGAACAAGGTGTAATTTATAACCTATCCTTAAAATGAAATGGGAAATACATTGGTCTCGCTTTCATCGACGATGTATACTATGGCATTGATACCTATGGGTATCGAGAGGAGCTAAAATGATGGGCAATGTGGTTGAGGTCACGGGCGGTGTGAGTTTGAGGCAAGATGCCTAATTCTACCAAAGGACTTTTATTACGATCTCAACTTACCCTCCCAAGTCATATCTAGTTTATTACTATAAGATAATTCTATACCTTATTAGTACAAAGGTATTTGGAAAGAATAGGTCAACAGGCAGACTATTTTTTTTTTTTTATTATTTTTTTTTTCATATGTACAATGTGTATGTTATAATGACATGAGATTCGAGACCTAATTCCTAATTGTCTCATTTGCCCATTTGGGTAATTCCTTAGGCCTAAAAGACAAAGTCACTATCGGCTATATACTCCTAATACTTTTCAAAAGCAAAGGGATAAACCTTTAGTTGCAAATGGTCGGGCCAACACGGAAAGAAAATTGTATAGTGGGTCTGAGTCAGTTAAGCCGAATAACTAAGTCTATTATTCAATTGACCTAGCATAATTAATTAGTCTTTTACTTTCCTTAGCCTAACCAGTAGTCTAGTCTTAATTTAGGAGTAGAGGAAATCCATAGGTGAGTCCAAAGTCTATGCTTATACGCTAGATGATTTCACTTCATTTCTAATACAAGGAAGGGTTTTATCACTTAGGGTCAAAGTTGTCTAATTGGGCCGAGTTGCCGTAGTTAAATTTAACTACGCCCAAGCATTTCACATATGCTCATACCACTAAGAGGATCCTAAGGTTCACATTATTAATTTGTTGAATTTCCTCTACGGTCAAGTGTCTGTCAAAATCTAGGAGCACTGCTTAGGTCCAAAACTCCAAGGGTCTATTTGTCAAACAACCATTTACTCTAAAAGTTTAAGCTATCAGAGTGTGGTGGGTTAATGTGTATCAAGGGACTTTATCACTGCATCACTACTTGGCCAATGGTCTTAAGTTGTATTAAGATGGGACTGTATTGCTAATCCCACTTCAGGATTGGGAATGGCATATTTGGCAGGAGGGTGGGCGGGGATTAAAATTACTTTATAGGCTTTGGAAAATGAGGATTGTGTTGGAAAGTGTGAGATGGGATTTCCATATCCCACGATGAGGAATTTCTAAGTGTAATTTGAAAGAAAATTCCGGGATTTACGTTTAACTGCCTACACTCCAAATATGGTATTGGAAAACATGGGATGCACCCAAATCCCATGAGATCGAGAAAATGGCCGTAACCAATTCGAAAAGGGCCATGGAAATGAAGGAAGGAGAGAGAAAGGGGGCTGTCTTCTTCGATACTCCACGGACAACAGTCCCAACAGGAATTGAAGAGACACGAATGACAAGAAATGAAGAAGGAACAAGGGAGAAACGGGATGGGTTTGAAAGTTGCACGAATTTGATCTCCAAATGGGGGATATGAGAGCTCAAACGTGAAAGGAAAGGGTAGGGTAGGTGGCTAGGGCTGTTGTGATCAATGGGAGTGGGTGAGTTATGGACTAAAATGGGGGATTGAGTGATTTAGGGGAATGGGTTGAGAGAAAAATCAGATATGGAGGGGATGGACGTTTGGAAGGGAAGATGTGAGAGGGAGAGGGGCTCCAACCCCAAAAATCCTAAATATTTGCCAAAATGGCACGTGCCAGGGAGTAGAGGGGGCCGACCCACCCCCCCACGTTCGAAATTCCACCGGAAAGCCGACCGACCCGCGGTCCCGCCGCCGGCAGCGCGCGGTGGCGCCCGCGGTCGGACTTGGCCGGAACCGCGCCGCCGTGGTGGGGCTTGTTCTTCCATGGGTCCCAAGGTGCCAAATGCACCCTGGTTCGACCCTCGGGTCCCATCGAATTTAAGTGGGGAGGCCCCGACTCCGATTCGCTCTATTTCGGGTAGTTTCGATCAAACCGGACGTATATCTTGCAATCCGAATGAGTTATCTGACGTAAAATATATGAATTTGGGGTAGAACGAGCTAATGAAGCCAACCAACCCAGCTATGCTGGGTTGCGCAGCCCGAAATTGCGAAAAACCCCCATTGACGGTTATTTCCCCGCTTTTAATTTCGTTTTGCCAAAATAGTAATTTTAGTTTGATTTCTCTTCATCCGTTGGGCTTTAGGAGTTGTGCCCAATGAGAAAAGAGTTTAGAATAATTAGGAGAACGGTTTGGTGAAGTCGTTTAGGACACTTACTATTTTTGGCTGAAAGCCTTGCGCACTAGTAGACACACGACCCTAGTAAGTCGCGAATTCTAGAGTTTTAGTTGTAGTTTGTTTCGATTTCTTTCCCATTGCTTGGTATTCCTATTTAAAGGGTTTGAACTCATTTTTAGTCATTCACTAATCAATTTTGAATTTATTAGAATTTATTTCTAGTTTTTGCTTTCTTTCCTCATGTAGATTCGAGAAGTCTCTGCGAGGAGTCCGAGAAGCTCCGAGGATTCGGAGTAGTTATCCTCATCACGCCTATCGCACATTTCTACGATTCTCAATGATTGGGATGAGTGGATTATGATCTAGACCCTTCACTAGACAACCTAGAAATGTTTTAAGGTCGACCCGTGCGACCATGGTTGAATACATACTCGATTTCGGCGTTCGTTTTCAATGAACTTTGCCGTTAGACGAACGGGGATACCTATGACCGTTTGTTTCTACATCCCGTCGCTCCCTCCTAAGTCGAGTGCGTCGAGTGCGTAGTGTGACCATAACCCAGGTCCGGTTTAATCCAAATCATGCTCTGAATCCAACTTGTAATGCCCTGAAAATCGAAGGTCGAACATAAACTCAACTCCCGAGTTCCGAACATCACTTATGCAACAAAATGAATGATGATTGAATGTTGATCGTATTCGTGCATTGAACATGAGTGAGATTAAGCCAAAACAAAGATATCATACTCCGAGAGACAGTTAAATTTGCAAGCGGAAGACTGTGATAGATAGATAAAATATATAACTTATGATGAGTCTCCAGAGTGTGATAACATTACCAGGTTAAATAAATACAAGTGCAGTTCTAAAATGTACCAAATGTGAGGAAGTGTAATGCCTCCTATCCCATGTACCATAGCCCCGTCAATACAATATCGTCTTCATTGACTGCCAGAGAGATACAGATAGGAGAATTCCTCCTATCATCATAGAAGTAGTCCGGCTCTGCTTCACAAGCATCGCCACCACCTGAAACTCAACAAATCTGGTTGGTGTGTACAACACCGTCCCGTAACGTGGGAGTGAGTGATCAACTCAGTGGAACAGTAAAGCATAGGTTAACATGTTATCAATTCAATCAAGCAGTAATGATAAAGCAGTACAAATCAAACATTTCTAACTACTCTTGTTAAGTGCAAAAATGAAATGACATGATGCTGTATGCCCTTGCCAAACCACCCTCAAGCGACATCATCTTACGTTCGCGAATGCTTACTCCCTCAGTGCGCCACATCTACAAAGCACATGCGGTGCGATGATGCTCATGATTACCAAGTTTTTATTAGTCCATTTCAAACAGCAATATTGGGAAACTAAGGTACCTCCCTTGTATCATTCCCAAACATGATCCATTCTAGGGTCGTCAATCCTAGTTAATCTCATACGATGTTATGGTTTGAGAAGCGTAGTGAAGGCATCGCAAAGGGCTCGTCACCCGTCAGCGCGGATACAGATCTCACCGTATGCGGCTCAATTGCTGGGCCGTCAGCTCAAGTACAGATCTCACCGTACTTGGCTCAATCACTAGCCGTCAGCAAGTACAGGTCTCACCGTACTCGGCTCAACTCATACTCTAGTTGCTGTGAAAGACTCGTCGCCAATCACAGACACTTGGAGTATACTCGAAGATACTACGGAGGACTCGTCGCCCGTCAGCACGAGCACAGGTCTCACCGTACTCGGCTCTCGCCGTAAGTATCGACAGCTCGAATATAGTGTCCCATACCACCATAATCGGCTCACGAGGTTGGTTGCGCAATGGTCACTACGGGAGGCACATGACCCCAGCGTAGGCCGACAGCCGGCCGACCACGGTGTCCCATACCACCATGCCCGGCTCATGCGTCTTAGCGGATCGAGGTACCATGGTTAAAAGGGATTTCACTTTGTAAGTTTGGTACCCTAGGTTCAAGCAGAGGCGACCAAACATGGTGAACATACATTAGACAAATCGGGTTACTTGACGAGCTCGGCTAGCTCGAGCGCACAACAAGTTGAACGACATGAAGTGCATAAGCACTTCGCGTGGCCGACCACTATCGCCAACCGGCAAGTACGACTCGGGTTCGTCGAACACATCTCACGTGGCAAATGAATCGCAACCACGAATTCAATTCTGGTACCGATTGTCTGGACTATAATCATAGCCCCAAACACAATCAAGTGCAGATAGATAAAGCAATAGTGAATCAAGATTTCCACTCATACAATCAAGGTATGGTATTTTCCGTTTAGGGTGCTGTGGTTGCCAGCACGCACTCGTTGCTCCGCTCCCCATCACCCATGACGGATCATACAACGTAAATATAAATTTAAGCATATGCATTACATAGTTAAAATCATAAAGCAGTTGAGCATGTTATGAATCACAACACAAGCATGAGTTTATACATGTTCAATTCCTAATTACACAACAATCCAAGGAGATTATACACATAATTAAAAGAGGTTGAGAATCATATCTCAACACCCTTATACATTACACTTTGCTAACTACTACTCATTCAGACATTTCAAGAAACACTTAAACAAACATACATCGACATACATGACATATGTCGATCACATAGGCATTAGGCCAAATCCTTTCACTAGGGAGTTGCCCCAATCATAACACGTGTACACCCACGACGGATAGTCATGGCAAGCAGGAATCCAAGTTCCATATTCATTCAGTCATTCCCACAAACACTTGGGCCACACATTTTAGCATATATGGTGTCTATTGGCCGTGGCGTGATTTAGGGCAAATCCTTTCGTCAAAAGGGTATCGCCAATACAACAATCATGAATCCATGACGATTAGTCATGGCGAGCACGAATGAGGATTCTATACTCATTCACTCATTTTCACAAACACTTAGAATACACTATTCAACATACATGACGTATGTTAGCAAAATACGTGTTAGGGTTGTCCCTTAGCCACGTGAGTATTTTACCCATGTATATCATAATCATACAATGAAATAATCATTACAATTGTATTTCCAAAATTCACACATATACGTATTTCTAGAATACACAATTTCAACATACTTGACATTTACAAGGGAACATGTATTTTGGCGATTCCTTTCGCCAAACTAGTATTTTATACATATATTGTATAATCATACATTAAATTAACATGTTATACATTTTCCCAAAAAAAATACATATACGGTATTTCTAGAATATACAATTTCAACATACGTAGCATTTACACACGAACATGTATTTCAGGCAATTTCTTTCACCAAATTAGTATTTTATCCATATAACACATAATAATACATTAAATAAACATGTCAAACATTTTCCAAAAAAATACGTATACGGTATTTCTACGTATACCTAGAGTATGTGAAATTCCAATTTCTACAATTTAATCGAAACAGAAAACGGAAAGCACTTTGTACATGTGCATTTACAAGCGATCATGAATCTACCATTATCCGACATTGAAAGCGTTGAAAACCGTAACTTATACACTTAAAGTCCTCACCTTTGCCTTTGGAAACTCAACGAATCGGCAAGGGTAAAGAACTTCCGTATACGGAGATTTCTAGCCTAAAGAGCGGAATCGGTTAGTTGTTACACATCCTACAACGATCCTACCAAAATCAGACCTAGGGTTAGGGTTTTCTACCTTCAAATGAGATGGATACCGCCGGAAAAGCGCCTAGAATAGGGCGGTGTAGGCCGTGTAACAAGCCAAAGCAGAGGAGGAAGATCGGCAACAAACTCCAAGTTTTTCTCTCTTTTTCTCTCTTTTTCTCTCTCCCAAAACTCAAATTCGTATGGCTGTGAGAGAGGGTGCTCTAAGGCCCTTTTATAGCCAAAACATTCCCAAAATAGACTCGTGTTCAAGGGTTACCTTTGCTAATATAGGATATTCGTCACTTTTCCAGCTCAAAAGAGAGTTCTGGTGGCCCTCTTTGAACCAAACGTCAGACTTAAACTCACCATCGATGGATCTACGTGGGATTACGTTTTTGACTCGATTGGATTCCCAGATCGCACGTGGCGGACCACTTTCAGTTCGACGGTCAGTGGGCCACGATCAGAAATTCCAAGTACATGTAAATGTTCCTGAAATTTTTCTTAATCCGAGGGTGTAATTTGGTCTGATTCTGACGGTCAGGTTGCTTAATACTGACGCGTCAACGAACGATGCCAGATCACTATTCCAGATATTTATTTTGGCATATGAATAGTGTTTTTCACACTACCTCGCTCCGATTCGAAACGAATGGCCGTGGGACATCGGATGGAGCTGATTTTTGAGATGATTGTTAAGCCCAGTGGGGCGGTCCTAGTTCCTTAGCTTCGGGTTAATCGGACTCCCGATGTACGATCTAGACCTAATACGAAGTTTCGTTTCATTCCCGAGAGCAGACGGGAAATGAGTTTGGTTCTAAACTTTAGGGTAACCTAGCGTCAATGATTCTGCAAGTTTTGGGTCTTGCAGATCGTATTTAAAGCGATTCAAATGGATTTCATGGCTAATCTAGTTTAGCACCTAGTTCACTTTGTCAAATTTCTAAAGGATTTAATCCTAAGTGATTTTCGTCTGAGGTGGAACTTAGTCCATTGTAGTTTGTATATAAAGTGATCCAAGTTATACTACTTAGCTAGTTTAAGATAGTGTCTAGGGCGAAGGTGCTTTGAAAAATTGAAAGCACAAGGTAGTGAAGGGTGGGATTTGTGAAGAAAATGATTTAAGGAACGATTTGAGACTTTAATTGAGCGTTTAAGAAGTTAAACCTGTGTTAGGATTGACCCATTGCCTAAGGACGTCTAATCCCAAGTTGGCAAAAATCCGGGGCGTTACAATCTACCCCCCTTAAAACAAAATTTCGTCCCCGAAAATTGTCTAAGGGTAATAAGGAAAATTTCTATTATTTCATTTGCCTAAGACTTATTGATTTTGAGTTCCTACGGGTGGTAGGGTATATACCAGCTGGTTCATTTTAGTCTACCCCCCTTAAAACTTAATTCTTTATCCATTTCTCATACCCTGATGGTTTGCTACCATTCATTTCTTTACCTATTTGGAGTCTCGACAACAATCCCCAATTATTTAGAGTAAGATAGCTGTTTTCATTGTTTGACCAGCACGGAGAGACGGTTATAGTAGGCTTGATCCCGATACATCGATCATCTACCGGGCCAGGGTAGGAAGCTCATCGTATCCCTTCCGAATCCTGGTGGATCCTGGTCGTCCGCTCGTCAGCAGAGAGTCCATCGGTAGTCACCCAGGATTGGGAATTGGGTCAAGCCGCGAAAACTTCGCAGTTGTAGATGTCAAGAACTCCGTAGTCCGATCACTCTCTAAGAGTAGGGAATGTCCATCATTGAAAGGCTCAAATTGTTTATTCTAAGGCTGCCGTTTAGGTCTTAGTCTAAAAGAGTCCTCGATATTATCTATGTCCAAGGAAAGGGTGAATCAAATCTTACTAAATCATCTAGAAACGGTTTCTCATAGTAGAACTTACTAGGGCTTCTATAATGTTCGTATTTATCGAGCACCGTTTCGATCCTGGGCCAGTGGGATAGGGTCCACCATGTTTCATTGCCGCCCACCCAGTCAAAGAGGTGTATCAGGTGACCTAACTAGAGCGGGTTCATCATGTTCTACCCCCTTAAAATTTATTTTCACCCTCAAGGCTTAAGATTTATGTCCTGCTCCGTATGTCGGAACAAGGTGTAATTTATAACCTATCCTTAAAATGAAATGGGAAATACATTGGTCTGCCTTTCATCGACGATGTATACTATGGCATTGATACCTATGGGTATCGAGAGGAGCTAAAATGATGGGCAATGTGGTTGAGGTCACGGGCAGGTGTGAGTTTGAGGCAAGATGCCTAATTCTACCAAAGGACTTTTATTACGATCTCAACTTACCCTCCCAAGTCATATCTAGTTTATTACTATAAGATAATTCTATACCTTATTAGTACAAAGGTATTTGGAAAGAATAGGTCAACAGGCAGACTATTTATTTTTTTTTATTATTTTTTTTTCATATGTACAATGTGTATGTTATAATGACATGAGATTCGAGACCTAATTCCTAACTGTCTGTTGCCCATTTGGGTAATTCCTTAGGCCTAAAAGATAAAGTCGCTATCGGCTATATACTCCTAATACTTTTCAAAAACAAAGGGATAAACCTTTAGTTGCAAATGGTCGGGCCAACATGGAAAGAAAATTGTATAGTGGGTCTGAGTCAGTTAAGCCGAATAACTAAGTCTATTATTCAATTGACCTAGCATAATTAATTAGTCTTTTACTTTCCTTAGCCTAACCAATAGTCTAGTCTTAATTTAGGAGTAGAGGAAATCCATAGGTGAGTCCAAAGTCTATGCTTATACGCTAGATGATTTCACTTCATTTCTAATACAAGGAAGGGTTTTATCACTTAGGGTCAAAGTTGTCTAATTGGGCCCAGAGTTGCTTGTAGTTAAATTTAACTACGCCCAAGCATTTCACATATGCTCATACCAAACTAAGAGGATCCTAAGGTTCACATTATTAATTTGTTGAATTTCCTCTACGGTCAGTCTGTCGAAATCTAGAGCACCGCTTTAGGTCCAAAACTCCAAGGACCTATTTGTCAAACAACCATTTACTCTAAAAGTTTAAGCTATCAGAGTTTGGTGGGTTAATGTGTATCAAGGGACTTTATCACTGCATCACTACTTGGCCAATGGTCTTAAGTTGTATTAAAATGGGACTGTATTGCTAATCCCACTTCAGGATTGGGAATGGCATATTTGGCAGGAGGGTGGGCGGGGATTAAAATTACTTTATAGGCTTTGGAAAATGAGGATTGTGTTGGAAAGTGTGAGATGGGATTTCCATATCCCACGATGAGGAATTTCTAAGTGTAATTTGAAAGAAAATTCCAGGATTTACGTTTAACTGCCTACACTCCAAATATGGTATTGGAAAACATGGGATGCACCCAAATCCCATGAGATCGAGAAAATGGCCGTAACCAATTCGAAAAGGGCCATGGAAATGAAGGAAGGAGAGAGAAAGGGGGCTGTCTTCTTTGATACTCCATGGACAACAGTCCCAACAGGAATTGAAGAGACACGAATGACAAGAAATGAAGAAGGAACAAGGGAGAAACGGGATGGGTTTGAAAGTTGCACGAATTTGATCTCCAAATGGGGGATATGAGAGCTCAAACGTGAAAGGAAAGGGTAGGGTAGGTGGCTAGGGCTGTTGTGATCAATGGGAGTGGGTGAGTTATGGACTAAAATGGGGATTGAGTGATTTAGGGAATGGGTTGAGAGAAAATCAGATATGGAGGGGATGGACGTTTGGAAGGGAAGATGTGAGAGGGAGGGGAGCTCCAGCCCCCAAAATCCTAACCATTTGCCAAAATGGCACGTGCCATGGGGTAGAGCATGCTGGGCCGACCCACCCCACGTTCGAAATTCCACCGGAAAGCCGACCGGACGCGGTCCGCCGCCGGCAGGCGTGCGGTGGCGCCGCGGTCGGACTTGGCCGAACCGCGCCGCCGTGGTGGGGCCTTGTTCTTTATGGTCCCAAGGTGCCAAATGCACCCTGGTTCGACCCTTGGGTCCCATCGAATTTAAGTGGGGAGGCCCCCGACTCCGATTCGCTCTATTTCGGGTAGTTCCGGGCAAACAGGACATATCTTGCAATCCGGAATGAGTTATCTGACGTAAAATATATGAATTTGGGGTAGGACGAGCTAATGAAGCCAACCAACCCTGCTATGTCGGGTTGCGCAGCCCGAATTGCGAGAAAACCCCCCGATTGACGGTTTTCCCGCTTTAATTTCGTTTTTGCCAAAATAGTAGTTTTAGTTTGATTTCTCTTCATCCGTTGGGCTTTAGGAGTTGTGCCCAATGAGAAAAGAGTTTAGAATAATTAGGAGAACGGTTGGGTGAAGTCGTTTAGGACACTTACTATTTTTGGTGAAAGCCTTGCGCACTAGTAGACACCATGACCTTAGTAAGTCGCGAATGCTAGGAGTTTTAGTTGTAGTTTGTTTCGATTTCTTTCCCATTGCTTGGTATTCCTATTTAAAGGGTTGTGAACTCATTTTTAGTCATTCATTAATCAATTGTGGATCTATTAGAATTTATTTCTAGTTTTTTTTTTTTTTTCTTTCTCATGGATTCGAGAAGTCTCTGCGAGGAGTCCAGAGAAGCTCCGAGGATTCGGAGTAATTATCCTCATCACGCCTATCGCTATATTCTACCGATTCTCAATGCTTGGGATGAGGTGGATTATGATCTAGACTCTTCACTAGACAACCTAGGAAATGTTTTAAGGTCGACCCGTGCGACCATGGTTGAATACATACTCGATTTCGGCGTTCGTTTTCAATGAACTTTGCCGTTAGGCGAAATCGGGATGTCTAAGACTGTTTCTACATTCCGTCGCTCCCTCCTAAGTCAGAGTGCGTCAGAGTGCGTCAGAGTGCGTAGTGTGACCATAACCCAGGTCCGCTTTAATCAAAATCATGCTCTGATACCATCTTGTAACGCCCTGAAAATCGAGAGTCGAACATAAACTCAACTCCCGAGTTCCAGAACATCACTTATACAACAAAATGAATGATGATTGAATGTTGACTGTATTCGTGCATTGAACATGAGTGAGATTAAGCCAAAACAGCATATCATACTCCAGAGACAGTTAAATTTGCAAGCGGAAGACTGTGATAGATAGATAGAATATATAACTTATGATGAGTCTCCAGAGTGTGATAATATTACCAGGTTAAATAAATGCAAGTGCAGTTCTAAAATGTACCAAATGTGAGGAAGTGTAATGCCTCCTATCCCATGTACCATAGCCCCGTCAATACAATATCAGGTCTTCATTGACCTGCCAGAGATACGATAGGAGAATTCCTCCTATCATCATAGAAGTAGTCCGGCTCTGCTTCACAAGCATCGCCACCACCTGAAACTCAACAAATCTGGTTGGTGTGTACAACACCGTCCCGTAACGTGGGAGTGAGTGATCAACTCAAGGAACAATAAAGCATAGGTTACATGTTATCAATTCAATCAAGCAGTAATGATAAAGCAGTACAAATCAAACATTTCTAACTACTCTTGTTAAGTGCGGAAATGAAATGACATGATGCTGTATGCCCTTGCCAAACCACCCTCAAGCGACATCATCTTACGTTCGCGAATGCTTACTCCCTCAGTGCGCCACATCTACAAAGCACATGCGGTGCGATGATGCTCATGATTACCAAGTTATTATTAGTCCATTTCAAACAAAGAATATTGGGAAACTAAGGTACCTCCCTTGTATCATTCCCAAACATGATCCATTCTAGGGTCGTCAATCCTAGTTAATCTCATACGATGTTATGGTTTGAGAAGCGTAGTGAAGGCATCGCAAAGGGCTCGTCACCCGTCAGCGCGGATACAGATCTCACCGTATGCGGCTCAATTGCTGGCCGTCAGCTCAAGTACATATCTCACCGTACTTGGCTCAATCACTAGCCGTCAGCTCGAGTACAGGTCTCACCGTACTCGGCTCAACTCATACTCTAGTTGCTGTGAAAGACTCGTCGCCAATCACGGACACTTGGAGTATACTCGAAGATACTACGGAGGACTCGTCGCCGTCAAGACGAGCACGGTCTCACCGTACTCGGCTCTCGCCGTAAGTATCGACACTCGAATATAGTGTCCCATACCACCATAATCGGCTCACGAGGTTGGTTGCGCAATGGTCACTACGGGAGGCACATGACCCCGGCGTAGGCCGACAAATCGACCACGGTGTCCCATACCACCATGCCCGGCTCATGCGTCTTAGCGGATCGAGGTACCATGGTTAAAAGGGATTTCACCGGTAAGTTTGGTACCCTAGGTTCAAGCAGAGGCGACCAAACATGGTGAACATACATTAGACAAATCGGGTTACTTGACGAGCTCGGCTAGCTCGAGCGCACAACAAGTTGAACGACATGAAGTGCATAAGCACTTCGCGTGGCCGACCACTATCGCCAACCGAAGTACGACTCGGGTTCGTCGAACACATCTCACGTGGCAAATGAATCGCAACCACGAATTCAATTCTGGTACCGATTGTCTGGACTATAATCATAGCCCCAAACACAATCAAGTGCAGATAGATAAAGCAATAGTGAATCAAGATTTCCACTCATACAATCAAGGTATGGTATTTTCCGTTTAGGGCTGCTAGGGCTGTTGCACGCACTCGTTGCTCCGCTCCCCCATCACCCATGACGGATCATACAACGTAAATATAAATTTAAGCATATGCATTACATAGTTAAAATCATAAAGCAGTTGAGCATGTTATGAATCACAACACAAGCATGAGTTTATACATGTTCAATTCCTAATTACACAACAATCCGAGGAGATCATACACATAATTAAAAGAGGTTGAGAATCATATCTCAACACCCTTATACATTACACTTTGCTAACTACTACTCATTCAGACATTTCAAGAAACACTTAAGCAAACATACATCGACATACATGACGTATGTCGATCACATAAGCATTAGGCCAAATCCTTTCACTAGGGAGTTGCCCCAATCATAACACGCGTACACCCACGACGGATAGTCATGGCAGGCAGGAATCCAAGTTCCATATTCATTCAATCATTCCCACAAACACTTGGGCCACACATTTTAGCATATATGGTGTATATTGGCCGTGGCGTGATTTAGGGAAAATCCTTTCGTCAAAAGGGTATCGCTAATACAACAATCATGAATCCATGACAATTAGTCATGGCGAGCACGAATGAGAATTCTATACTCATTCAGTCATTTTCACAAACACTTAGAATACACTATTCCAACATACATGACGTATGTTAGCAAAATACGTGTTAGGGTTGTCCCTTCGCCACGTGAGTATTTTACCCATGTATATCATAATCACACAGCAAATAATCATTACAATTGTATTTCCAAAATTCACACATGTGCGGTATTTCTAGAATACACAATTTCAACATACTTGACATTTACAAGGGAACATGTATTTTGGCGATTCCTTTCGCCAAACTAGTATTTTATACATATATTGTATAATCATACATTAAATTAACATGTTATACATTTTCCCAAAAAAATACATATACGGTATTTCTAGAATATACAATTTCAACATACGTAGCATTTACACACGAACATGTATTTCAGCAATTTCTTTCACCAAATTAGTATTTTATCCATATAACACATAATAATACATTAAATAAACATGTCAAACGTTTTTCCAAAAAAATACGTATACGGTATTTCTACTATACCTAGAGTATGTGAAATTCCAATTTCTACAACGTTAATCGAAACAGAAACGGAAAGCACTTTGTACATGTGCATTTACAAGCGATCATGAATCTACCATTATCTGACATTGAAAGCGTTGAAAACCGTAACTTATACACTTAAAGTCCTCACCTTTGCCTTTGGAAACGAACGAATCAAGACAAGGGTAAAGGAACTTCCGTCTACGGGCGATTTCTAGCCTAAAGAGCGGAATCGGTTAGTCGGTACACATCCTACATCTATTCCACCTCAAATCAGACCTAGGGTTAGGTTTTCTTACCTTCAAATGAGATGGGTACCGCCAGGAAAGCGTCTAGAATAGGGCGGTGTAAGCCGTGTAACAAGCCAAAGCAGGAGGAGGAAGATCGGCAACGATCTCCAAGTTTTTCTCTCTCTTTTCTCTCTCTTTTCTCTCTCCCAAAACTCAAATTCGTATGGCTGTGAGAGAGGGTGCTCTAAGGCCCTTTTATAGCCTAAAACATTCCGAAATTAGACTCAGGTTCAAGGGTTACTGCTAATATAGGATATTCGTCACTTTTCCAGCTCAAAAGAGAGGTTCTGGTAGCCCTCCTTGAGCCAAACGTCAGACTTAATCTTACCATCGACGGATCTACGTGGGATTACGTTTTTGACTCGATTGGATTCCCAGATCGCACGTGGCGGACCACTTTCGTTCGACGGTCAGTGGGCCACGATCAGAAATTCCAAGTACATGTAAATGTTCTGAAATTTTTCTTAATCCGAGGGTGTAATTTGGTCCGATTCGATTACGACGGTCAGGTTGCTTAATACTTGACGCGTCAACGAACGATGCCAGATCACTATTCCAGATATTTATTTTGGCATGTGAATAGTGTTTTTCACACTACCTCGCTCCGATTCGAAACGAATGACCGTGGGACATCGGATGGAGCTGATTTTTGAGATGATTGTTAAGCCCAGTGGGGCGATCCTAGTTCCTTAGCTTCGGGTTAATCGGACTCCCGGTGTGCGATCTAGACCTAATACGAAGTTTCGTTTCATTCTCGAGAGCAGACGGGAAATGAGTTTGGTTCTAAACTTTAGGGTAACCTAGCGTCAATGATTCTGCAAGTTTTTGGGTCTTGCAGATCGTATTTAAAGCGATTCAAATGGATGTCATGGCTAATCTAGTTTAGCACCTAGTTCACTTTGTCAGATTTCTAAAGGATTTAATCCTAAGTGATTTTCGTCTGAGGTGGAACTTAGTCCATTGTAGTTTGTATATAAAGTGATCCAAGTTATACTACTTAGCTAGTTTAAGATAGTGTCTAGGGCGAAGGTGCTTTGAAAAATTGAAAGCACAAGGTAGTGAAGGGTGGGATTTGTGAAGGAAATGGGTTAAGGAGCGATTTTAGACTGTGGGATTGAGTTTTGACAAGTTGGTAAGGTCTTAGGATCGACCCATTGCCAAGGACGTCTAATCCCAGGTTGGCAAAAATCCGGGGCGTTACAAAAGCCCAGCGAGTTTTTGCTATTTTTTACTGTAGCTACGACTAGTCAAAGGGATGGCTCGACTAGTCGAAGGGGTCCTACGACTAGTCGAAGACTCGGCTCGACTAGTCGTATGTTACGCAGTTTGTTCCGCGATTTTGCGCGAAACTACGGATTTGTGTCCTTTTGCAACTGGGATGTGAAAGGGAAGTTTCCTAAACTATAAATAGGTGTTTCTACGATTTTCCTAGGGAATGGTAATGTATGCTAAGGTTTCCTAAAGAGGTTCTAGGGTTTCTAAAGGGTGTAACAAGGGTGAGATTCGAGGTTGTTCAAATCGGGTAAGTCTTTTCTCTTTGTAATTGATGCTTTCATAGTGGTGATCTGTCGCTTTGTGCCGTGGTTTTTTCCCGCAAGGGTTTTCCACGTTAAATCTGTGTATTCTCTTGTGTGCTTGGTGCCATTGGATTACCATCCTAGATCTAGATCTGTGTGATTTCGCAGGCCAAAATCCCCAACATGGGGTCCACCTGATAAGTGGCTTAGATCTCGAATCGGGTTCCATGATGGCCTGATGCACGTTTTCCATCTGTTTGGATAATGGGCCCACCTGATGTATGCGTTGTATCCATGCTGTCCATTTATTTGGATAGTGGGCCCACCTAATGTATGGGTTATATCCACACTGTCCATCTATTTGGACAGTGGCTCCCTGAATTCTGATTTTTTAGAGAAAGCATCTACTTGGATAATAAAAAAATCTCTAGCATTGGATTATTTCAACTGTTTGATCATTTAACTATTTTTGTTTGAGTATGAACCACCTCCTTGAATATCCTACGAGCCCATTGATCAATAGGTTAGGATCTTCCCAGCTTGAAGACTTCAGAAGCAGCTCCCATAGGCTGTATATCACATCCGTTCAACGGCTTGGATCACCGATCACATGCTCCAAAAATGTTCAATTATTAGAGTCTGCAAACCGTGCATTGCTAATGAGCTGGACACCTAATTCCTCTTACGACTAACCAAAAGGGTCTGTTGCGCTGGGCCACCATTGGTCCTGAAAATTTAGGCCCACCTAATGGTATGAGCTTAAAGTTTAGATCTATCTGATATACGAGTTGTGTTCCAATGATCTGAACCATTTATACAATTAGTCTCTCCTTGAATGGTAGATATGCAAAAAATAAAATCCGTCAAAATTAGATTATTTCATCCATTTAGAACATGGCTCTTTTGCTTTAAAAATGGACGGTTACCCTACCTTTGCATAATCAGTCTGTTAAAACATCCGATCTAAGAGATTTTTTTAGGCATCCTTCATCCTAGAGGATCCCAATCACATGAACGGTTTGGGCCGTCTAAAAGAACCAAATTCCAATGGCTAAAGACTAAAGTCCACAACATATCATATTGCCATACATCAGGATGTATGTGAACAAACCTCTTGTTGGAGGGTCAAATCTGTAGAATATTGTTATCGATGAACAAGCTCGAGCTCGACTCAAGGTGAACTCGGCTCGACTCTATCCACTAGCTCAACTCGAACTCGACTTGATAGCTTTGGCAAACAAGCCAAACTTCAATGTTGAGCTCGAGGGATAAGCCCAGCCGAGCTTGGCTCACCTCGACTCGACGGCTCGATGCCCACCCTAGAGGAATGAAATTAAAACACAAATAAGTAGAAACTGCGGAGGTTCAGTATACACTTTTTCCTGTCGTGGGATCAGTTAAGTTTTTAATCTTACTCATTTTTGGGCCATGTCCTAAAATGACAGGGAAAAACGGACGGACGGGTAGATTTTTCACAAACAGGCCCCCACCTAGGAACCGTGTCCCTCATGTAAGCGGGGGGAATACGCGACAGAGATCCAAGGGCACGGAACAAGTATCTGGGCCATTCATTAGGTATGCACCGTGAACATGCCAAGGACTGTTCATATTAAGCATGCACGTGTGGCCCACTTGAAGAGTGAACTACCCTGATTTTTCCTACGAGGCACATTCATAGTTTTTCTTATCTGATGAACGGCCGGATCTCTGAAAATTGTGCTGTACGCTTGGATCTATGCCACGTATTACACCCGGTCACGTGAGGAGCTCTTCACTGAAACACGACCCGTCCCTTCACCATCTTTTGCCCAAGATCTTTGGAGTCAACGGTACTGCAATTCTTAGAGAACTCCAAGTGTGCGTTTCCCACAATTTAGGACTGAATTGTGGCGGCACATCCACAGCTTTACGTGGTATATTGTATGTCAATCCAAGCGGTCTAAATCATGGGTCCCATTATGGCCATGCCTGGCCTGAAATTGGCACTGATCAGGCATTCAACCATCTGATTTCTTATCTCCGAAAGAAGCTCATGGCCGTCCATTTGATGGTCAATATGATAACAGAGGTTTTTCAGCAAGAGGGAGCCGCTATTTAGTGATCGAAACGGTTGATACTATGGGCCATGCTGCTGATGGACCACCGAAAATAGTTCAGCGTGGAGGGATCCTAACCGTTCAATGACCATCCAAGGTAAGGCTCATGATAGAAACGACTTGGATAGATAAAAAAATGAGGCACACCCTTACAGAAGTATATTATCAATTTAGATATGCTAATTCCACAAGTGGGTGGAGCCCTGCCATCTTCATGCTGGCGCACGTGGCAAGATTTGAGCTTTCTGTTGGTGTGTCCATTGTTTAGATTTTTTTGTCTAATAATCTAGTCAAACACCTCAAGTGGGCCATAACATGCAAAATAGATGACTAGAAAAAAAAAAAAAAAAAGTTTTAACTGTTAGTTTATTACCGTAGATTTCTGAATAAGTGAAACTTCTTGATTTCAGATCCCATCCATGCAATTTTCTAACTAGATGAAAAGCTCAGGTCCAGCAAACTTGTTATGTATTGTAAATTTGTAATTATTGCTAGCATGTGGATATGTTGAGCTCTACAATAAATATACAGTTATTAATCAAGATAAATGCTTTGGTGCTCTCAGATTCTGTAAGTTAAAGTGCTCCTAGTTGCATCAGTTGATTTGGACAGTCCAATTGATTGATCTAATGTTTCATGATCTACCTTGCAAAATTCATACTAATGGGTTTTCTTCTCGTTTCTTTTTTCTTCTTCTTATTTATTTATTTTTTATTTTTTATTTTTATTTTTTTATTTTTTAAAACACATATACACACATGCTACAATGGGTACTCAATCATGACCTTAGGCCTGTTTGTTAAATCTGAAGTCTGAAGTCCAAATATGAAAACTGAATCTGAAGTCGAAAAACTAATAGTGAATCTAAAATAACCGGTTTGTTAACTAACGTATGAAATGTTTGAAATATGTTAAGTTACATATTTATCCATATGAAATAATCATAATTGAATCCCTACTATTAAAAACTGTTAGGAATAGTATAAAAGTAAAAGATTCCACGGAAAAGAATTTGTGCTAAGGAACCCATACCTGGAATTTAGATATTAGTTTGTAGCACGATCAAATGAATGATGTGTCGAGGTGCGTATATGTTGCGATCTTTAAGATAGTTCGCACCTCTCGGTGTAGAGTACCGGTGCATAAGTTCGTCGACCCTTCTATCTCCTAGGATACAACTCCCCAATTCTTCTTCCACTCAGTGTGCACTCACTGGTAGAGAAACAACACCAGTAGGACACCACCAACACCTTACCAATTTTCCTTATATCTACCAGGAATATGATTTTGAGTTATGATAAAAATGGAAAAAAAACTCTCAGTGAGGGAGGAGGGTTTTCTATTTTCTTTTTCGATACTAAAATGATGTAGAGCGGGTCGTGGACAATTACATGGCAAAGATGAATCAGAAAAGGCTCGGTCGGTGACAGAAGTGATCTGGACCATCAGACCTTCAATCAGGCGTATCTCGCAATCCGGGATGAGTTAGCCGACGTAAAATATATGATTTTAGGGTAGAGCGAGCTACTTTAGCCAACCAACCCCGCTATGCGGGGTTGCGATGCTCGAAATTGTGAGAAACCCCTGATTCGACGGTCGTTTCCCTGTTTCAATTTCGTTTTTACTATAAATAGTAAGTTTTAGTTTGACTATAACTCTTCATCCGTCGGGCTTTAGGAGTTGCGCCCAACGTGAAAAGAGCTTAGAATAATTAGGGGAACGGTTTGGTGAAGCCAAATAGGACACTTACTATTTTTGGCCGAAAACCTTGCGCACTAGTAGACATCACGACCGTCTATAAATAGTAAGTTTACTATTTATAGTAAGTCGCGAATTCTAGGAGTTTTAGTTGTAGTTTGATTATGATTTCTTTTCCATTGCTTAGTACCCTTATTTAAGGGGTTGTGAACTCATTTTTATGCATTCATTAATCTATTTCAAATTTATTAGAATTTATTTCTATTTTCTGCTCTCTTTTCTCGTGGATTCGAGAAAGTCTCTGTGAGGAGTCCAGAGAAGTTCTGTGGATTCGGAATAGCTATCCTCTTGAGGAAGACGATGCTCGACCTCACGTCCTCCCCTGCGTCAGTTTGGTATCAAAGCGAAGTTTCTCCTCGGATCGATGACTTCTAACGACGGGTCGGGCAACAATCCCATAGGCGGTGCTCCAGGGAATTTGCCTTTAACGGCAGCAACTTTTCAAGCAGCGCAGCAAGAGAATCGGCAAGCCATGCAAGGGCTGCAGGCTTCCATGAACCGTATAGCGAATCTCTTGGTAGAAACCCTAGGGCAACTCCGTGTTCCTGGTGGTAATCCTCCACCGCCAATTGCTGAGACTCGTAATCGGCCCGATTGCAGGATAATACTGGTAGTGCATCCAAGGGTCATGCCTGAGGACGGGGGGCTCCAGTGAGGAGGAGATCGACGACATAATCTTCCACCACCCCAGACCAGGCGGCGATCGAGTAGATCGAGAATTCAAGATACGGGTTGATATTCCTAACTTCAATGACCAACTACACATTGAGGATTTTCTCGATTGGCTTTCTGAAGTTGAGCAATTTTTTGACTATATGGATATCCCTGAAGAAAAGAAGGTCAAGCTGGTGGCCTACAAGTTGAAAGGATGAGCGTCAGCTTGGTGGGAACAACTGCAACTCACACGAACCAGGCAGATGAAAGCACCAATCCGCACATGGCAGCGGATGAAGCAGCTACTACGCACCCGATTCCTCCCTAGCGATTACGATTAGGTATTATTCCAACAATAACAAAATTGTCGACAGGATAATCGGTCGGTGAGAGAGTACGTAGAAGAATTTTACTGCCTGGCGGCGCGTAACGATTTGGTCGAGACTGAATCGCAACGAGTCGCCCGATTCAACGGTGGATTGCGTATGACGATTCAGGATCGGGTCCAGATGCAGTCCGTCTGGACAATGAATGATGCAATGAAGTTGGCTACTCGAGCAGAAGTGCAACTTGAACGTCCTAACACACGGACCTATCCTACTGCACGGATTACTACAGCAGGTCCACCTCAGGGAGCTCCACAGCCTAAGGGGAATGAGTCCGTAGGACCACGCACTCAACCTTCTACGTCTGAGAATCGAGATCAGGGAAGCGGGCAAGCTAGATCCCAAAGGGACATCTCCACTGCTGTTGATCCAAGTAAAATTCTAAACCCTTATGCTCGGCCAAGGCCCGACAGCTGCTATCGTTGTGGCCAACCCGGCCACCTGTCAAATATTTGTCCTCAGCGAAAAGTGGCAAACCTCGCCATTAATGATGGTAGTACTGATAATGCTTATGAAGATCCAGATATTGAAGAATAGGAGCATACCGCCGAGGATGAGGTAGATGATTCAGATTGGGTTCAGCAAGATCACGGCGAGTCGCTCGTCATGAGGCGGCTATTATATGCTCCAAGAAAAGAAGTGCATCCACAGTGGCATAATATCTTCTGCACTAGGTGTACGGTGAATCGAAAGGTTTGTGACGTGATCATTGACAGTGGAAGCAGCGAGAACATCGTCTCTAGGGGCATGGTGGAAAAATTGTAATTGAAAACAGAGCGTCATCCTTCTCCATATACAATCGGTTGGATTAAGAAGGTCAGCGAAACAAAGGTAACTGAACGGTGCACCATATCTTTTTCAATTGGCAAACATTATAAGGATGAAGTAATATGCGATGTGGTTGACATGGAAGCATGTCACATACTATTCGGTCGACCCTGGCAATCTGACCATGACGCCACTCATAAAGGGCGAGATAACATATATATCTTCGTCAAGGACGGCCGAAAGACCATATTGGCCCCTATGGATCCAGAAGGACCACCTAAAACTTCTAAAGTGGAGGGTCATTTTCTCTTAACCATTCGGGACTTCGTGGAAGAATCCAAAGAAACAGGATAGACTTATGTATTAATTGTGAAAGGGGAAGAACTCGAGCCTACCATCATCCCTGAAAGACTAAGGCCCTTATTACATGAATTCCAAGAAATCTGGCCTGAGGACCTTCCCGATGGGTTACCCCCTATGCGAGATATCTAACACCATATCGACTTTGTCCCTGAGTCCAGTTTACCTAATCGTCCTCATTATCGAATGAGCCCGAATAAGTGCGAGATTCTGCAAGGACAAGTGAAGGAACTGATCCGTAAGGGTCTTATTCGAGAAAGCATGAGCCCATGTGCTGTACCAGCTCTGCTAACTCCAAAGAAAGATGGGAGTTGGCGCATGTGTGTCGACAGTCGGGCCATCAACAAGATCACCATAAAATATAGGTTTCCTATACCATGGTTGGATGATATGTTGGATATGCTAGAGGGTATAAAAATATTCTCTAAATTAGACTTAAGAAGCGGCTACCATCAAATTCGAATATGACTGAGTGACGAGTGGAAAACATCCTTTAAGACCAAGGAAGGATTGTACGAATGGATGGTCATGCCTTTCGGTCTTTATAATGCGTCTAGCACATTCATGAGGTTGATGAACCAAGTTCTGAAACCTTTCATTGGGCAGTTCGTTGTGGTTTATTTTGATGATATTTTGATATACAGTGAAGACAAAACCACCCATATGGAGCATCTCAAGAAGGTCCTTCAAGTGCTCACTGAAAATAAACTGTACCCCAATTTAAAAAAGTGTAGCTTCATGACTAATAGCCTATTATTTCTGAATTTTATGGTTACATCTACGAGCATTCGAGTGGATGAGGAAAAGGTGAAGACAATCAGAGAATGGCCGGTTCCCAAAAATATTCACGAAGTACGAAGTTTCCATGGACTAGCGACATTCTATCGTCGGTTGGTGAAAAATTTCAGTACTATTGTGTCACCGATCACAGATTGCATGAAGAAAGGACAGTTTCAGTGGACTGACGAAACCGACAGAAGCTTTACCGAAATCAAGCGCAGATTATCCACGACCCCGGTTCTTGTACTTCCCAACTTCGATAAACTTTTTGAAGTCGAATGTGATACCTCATATGTCGGGATTGGAGGAGTTTTATCTCAAGAAGGTAGGCCGGTAGCCTTCTACAGTGAGAAACTTAGTGATGCACGCAAGAAGTGATCTACATATGAGATCGAGTTGTACGCGGTGGTCAAGGCACTGCGACACTGGCGACATTATTTGATTCAAAGGGAATTCATACTTTACACAGACCATCAAGCCCTTAAATTTATTAATATTCAAGCTAACATTAACCGTGTGCATGCTAGATAGATCTCATTTTTACAGGAATTCACATTCGTGCTAAAGCATAAGTCAGGGCAACAGAACAAAGTAGCCGATGCACTGAGTCGTCGTGCAACTTTGTTAGTTACTATGAGCAATGAAGTTGTCGGGTTCGATCGCCTCAAAGACATATATGCCGACGACGCGACTTCAGGGACGCATGGGTTAGATGTCAGGAAGGTCACCCCGGTGACTTACATATACAAGACGGGTTCCTTTTCAAGAAAAATCGACTATGTATCTCAAAGAGTTCGCTAAGGGAATAAATAATCCAAGAGCTACATGGAGGTGGCCTCAGTGGACACCTTGGGCAAGACAAGACGCGAGCTCTTGTGGAAGAACGGTATTACTGGCCGCAATTGGTACGTAATGTGGGAAAGGCAGTCCAACGCTGTTATATTTGTCAGACTTCCAAGGGGCAATCTCATAATATGGGCCTCTACACCCCATTACCTGTGCCTGATGGCCCTTGGGAGGATTTATCTATGGACTTTGTGCTTGGTCTCCCACGAACACAACGCGGCATGGATTCGATGTTCGTGGTAGTAGATCGTTTTACCAAGATGGCACACTTTATTTCATGTAAGAAGACTCTCGATGCAACACACGTGGCGACTCTATTCTTCAGAGAAATTGTGCGGCTACACGGGGTTCCCAAGACTATTACTTCCGACCGTGACACAAAGTTCATAAACCACTTTTAGCGGACTTTGTGGGCTCGATTCGATACACGCCTTCAGTTCAGCAGTGCGTACCACCCACAGACTGACAGTCAAACTGAGGTTGTGAATCGCACGTTAGGAAACCTCCTTTGATGTATTTCAGGAGAAAAACCGAAGCAGTGAGATTTGTCCTTGTCTCAAGCGGAGTTTGCATTCAACAACATGGTGAACCGCTCGACAGGAAAATCTCCGTTCTAGGTTATTTACGGACAAGTACCTCGCCACACAGTAGACTTGGTCCCTCTGCCCAAGCTTCCAGGCATGAGCATTGCAGCAGAGCATATGACAGACAAAATTATGGGCATTCATGTGGAGGTACAGAATAAGTTACATGCCTCGAATGAAAAGTATAAGGAGCAAGCGGACAAGCATCGGCGACAGAAAGTGTTCGAGGTGGGCGACCAAGTAATGGTCCATCTGCGCAAAGAAAGATTTCCGACCGAAACGTACAACAAGTTGAAGAATAAAAAGATTGGACCGGTACCAATCATCCGAAAGATCAATGACAACGCTTATGTTGTTAATCTTCCAGATGATATGGCGATCTCACGGACTTTCAATATCGCGGACCTGACCGAGTATCATGAACCAGCGCATAATGATAACTCGAGGACGAGTTCTTTTGAAGTGGAGGAGACTGATGTAGAGCGGGTCGCGGACAATTACATGGCAAAGATGGATCAGAAAAGGCCCGGTCGGCGACATAAGTGATCTGGACCATCAAACCTTCAATCAGGCGTATCTCGCAATCCGGGATGAGTTAGCCGACGTAAAATATATGATTTTGGGGTAGAACGAGCTACTTTAGCCAACCAACCCCGCTATGCGGGGTTGCGACGCTCAAAATTATAAGAAACCCCTAATTCGACGGTCGTTTCCCTGTTTCAATTTCGTTTTTACTATAAATAGTTTGACTATAACTCTTCATCTGTCGGGCTTTAGGAGTTGCGCCCAACGTGAAAAGAGCTTAGAATAATTAGGGGAATGGTTTGGTGAAGCCAAATAGGACACTTACTATTTTTGGCCGAAAACCTTGCCCACTAGTAGACCTCACGACCGTCTATAAATAGTAAGTTTACTATTTATAATAAGTCGCGAATTCTAGGAGTTTTAGTTGTAGTTTGATTATGATTTCTTTCCCATTGCTTAGTACCCTTATTTAAGGGGTTGTGAACTCGTTTTTATGCATTCATTAATCTATTTTGAATTTATTAGAATTTATTTCTATTTTCTGCTCTCTTTTCTCGTGGATTCGAGAAAGTCTCTATGAGGAGTCCAGAGAAGTTCCGTGGATTCGGAATAGTTATCCTCTTGAGGAAGACAGTGCTCGACCTCACGTCCTCCCCTGCGTCATAAAACCCTAACCCAGATCCCTCTTTTTAAAGCATTGAAACCATATGTCGAAAAAGACTCAATATCGAGAAATGGACGCGCTGTTTTACATGACCAAATAAGGGAGGCACATTTGACACTATGGAAATGGTCATGATTAATGCAACGAATCAAAAAATATTTTATCTGTTTTTTTGAAATACTCATAATAAAAACTTTATAAATTCTACTGGAAATATTTATTTTCCATCTAACATGTTGATAATGTAAAAAGATTTGGATGAAGAGACCACATAAATATCATCTTAATCTAGAGCTTTTGTTGCCCACAAGAAAATTTTAATGAATGTGTTTTATCTATGCTATCCATTTATTTTTCCAAATCATTTTAATGAATGATTCCAAAAATAAGGAGTGCACTCTCTAATTTTATTTATTTATTATTATTTTTTGCAATTGAGAATTAAAATTCAAGAGTTGTTTAAGGCCTTTATAATATTAGATTTTAATTCTACTATGGTTTTAAATTCACCAATTTTATTATTTTTAAATTTCGAAGGAAATCATTAAATTATTTTATCCTAGATTTTTAATTATCTCTAATTGTTACAACTGTTTACACCCATTATCGGCACACCAATGTGGACCAATACGAGATCGCCACATGTTAACACTATGGGTTTGATTTTGGCAGAATCATACTCACATTCGAAGATATCTTTTACTACTCTTACATTCGACGATACGCCTTCCGTTATTAATGTGGTGGCACATAACTATATGCGTGCCTTTCGAGGAGTTAAACATTGAGTGACACGTAGTCCTAAGGCACAATCAAGATATCGTATACACACATCTATAAAAGACCCATTGATGCAAGGACCTATCATAGATCCAGATATGCTCGGTAAGATTGTCTCTCACAATCCTTTCAAAATGGAAGATTTTTCCAGAAACATTTGAAGCTCTTGTATTGATTATGAAGATTTTGAATATTCGAATATTGAACCAATATCAGAGTAGATCAGAATAAAAACAATATGAGATCATGATTTGGTGGATCCAATCCCATCAAATATGCAAATATTTAAAGGCACGATAAGAGGAAGGGTGGAGATGGCTCAAATCGAATCAGATATCGATGCAATAATGTCCTTAAAGTCTCTAATAGAGGAGCATCGACGTAAAAGGAAGATTTGACCAACGAATTCATATTTACAGAGACTTCATATGGAAATATTATAAACCATAAATGCGAATGATCCCGAATTAATCAAACCTAATGAGGGTTTTGCCGCCTCGACAATCTATAAAAGGATAACATGATAAAGAGCACCAAACTCATGCTTAATACAATATATTTTTCTTTACATTTATCTTAGCATAACATAGTTTATCCCTAATTTTAGCATAGATCGTTACTTTCCAGTGCCATCGTTACAGTACCGTAATGTAGATTAAGCATCCACAACCTTATATTGTTGGATTCCGATATTCAAGTTCTTACTTGGGCGATCATTATTATGCTCATATTCTACTAACCATCTGCTTGAATCGTCTATTAATACGGATGAATTAGATATTTATCTCTTATCATTTCTAGTTATTTTAATTTTGTTGATTTTAACAAGCTTCATTAAAAAAATAATAATAAAATCGGTATGGTTTTAGTCTTTTTTGTTTATCTGTTCATCTTTATTCTTTTGAAAAATATATTAGCTGCAATTATTGGTTAAAGAAAAGTCATTAACATAAGGCAAAAAAGAATCCATTAAGAATGACTAACCCATACACTTTTGCAAATCGCATAATCGTTGTTACAATTGTTGGTTGGGAGAGTGGCTGGATTTCCGGATTTGGTCTTAATCGGTCCTTCTTAGCAAAGGGTCACCAACATTCAATCAAATACTAAGTTATTTATGACTCTAACACGCACACACTTCCCAATCGCACATGCAAATGGAATACATGCCCTTATTCACACTTATGTCCAAGTGTTTGATTGAATTGCACAAACAATAACTACCCTCTTTAGTGGTTATCCCGGATTATGGATTTAAAATCCTCTATTTGAAACCCTGAATTTCAATTGTTAGATTTCAAATCATGTATTTTAGTTGCATTTGGCATATTGGATTTAAAAATATTCAGAATTCAAAAATAATGTTAACAGCTTAGACTTTGATTTTTTATATTATTAGAATTATTTTGTATATATTCATAGTATAATGAATTTCTCCACCATTTTTACATGACATATAAGAAAATTATTGCTTAGATCCTATTAGAAGATACCCTTGACAAGTAAAAAAAAAAAAGAAAATAATATGAAGTTTTAAGTGGCTTACAAAAGTAAACACACCAATTTAATTGACAATTTTATAAGTGGCCCAAAATATTTACATTTCTTTTTAAAAATTTATTAATTTTTTATAATATATTTTATATAATAATTACATGGACTTAGTCCTTATTCATGACTTAGTGGTAGACTTACAAGAATTTCAACGTTAAGGTCACGTGTTCCATGAACCATTGTGGTGTGTGCGCGCGTGGAGGGCATGTGACTTAGGGTTTAGGGTTCAGGGCATGCGACTTAAAAATACAGGTACATAATAACTGCATGCGCTTGATTTTTATAGCATACTGTCACGTGGGTGCAAAAAGAAAAAATATATTCAAATGCATATGGTAAGATGTCGGTTACTTATTATAATGGAGGGATTTGAAAATCCATGATTTTGCAGGCCATCTCCTTGGAATTAGAAAATGGTGATCTAAAACGTTTTAAGCCCAAGTTTTCAATAATCATAATTCAGTCCCTGTGGTGTGGCCCACATGTGCTTTGGATCTACCACATTTTTTCTCATGCCCTAAAATGTGTAGTCATCCTGACCTTTAGATCAGCCTCATTTTTTATCATGCCCTCAAATAATCTGGCAAAAGAGATTACGGGGTGGATGAAACGCATACACTACGGTGGGCCCCACAGAGTAGGATGTCTCCATGCATTCACCGTCCGATTGAATGACGTTGCATGTCACTGAAATCGAGAAAATGACCACGGTAGACAAAACCTTTTATCCAGCGGTTTTTATGAAGGAATACGAACTTTAGTTACCAACTTAGACTAGCACGTGCGGACAGCGACTTTGAGGACGAAACTACCCTCCTTTTCCCTGCGAAGACGAGCGCTGACGCTCCTCCAACTGAGAGTTGTACGAACGGCTTAAAAGAGATCAAAGTTACATGGCCCCACATCTATATATTTATTATATCCACAACGTTCATCCATATTTCGAGATCATTTCGGAGCATTATCAAAAAAAAATTATATCCAAAGATCAACCGGACCACACCACAGAGCAGCGGGGAAATTGAGTTTCACAGTTAAAAATTTTGTAGGGCCCACCAGAACATTTATTTTTCATCCAATCTATTCATGAGGTCACAGAGACCTGGATTAAGAGGAAATTTTTTTTTTCATAATGATCCAAAAATTCTATAACCCCTAAAAGGGTTTCAATGGTAGACGTTCAATTTCCCGCTGCCTTTTACAATGTGGTCCACTTGATAGTTAGATCTGTCTTATTTTTCGTCTCAAGCCTTAATATGAGTTCGCCAAATAGATGGACGGTTTGGATATAACACAGACCTTATGATGGGGCCCACAGAAGAATAAAAAATTTTAAAGAAGAAAAAAAATAAATTTGCGATGAATCGTGGATCCCGCGATTCCACCGCAGCTCTCTGGGAATCGGATTGTGTACTGAGTTACGCAGTACCGCAAAGGGTACTGAGTTTACGTGGAAAGAAGCTATTGGCGGTAAGATGTGGGGCTCGATCCCTGCTCTAAACGGCGACAGAAACGCCGTTACCCTCTTTCTCTATTTTTCTCTCTCTTCCTTAAAAAGAAAGGAAGACGTAATCGCTCATCTCTCTCAAGTGTAAATTGGTTTGCTGGGTGCTTACTTATCATACTGTGTAAACTTAATCAGGCCCACCTTAAATGTATGTGATCTATCCACACCGTCCATCCATTTTTACAGCAAAATTAAGGTGTTGGGCTCAAAATTTAAGCATATCCAAAGATCAAGTGAATCATACCACCGGAAAACATTATGAGTAATGATTTCCACCGTTGAAACCTTGCTAGGCCCTGCTAGGCCCTGCATTGATTTTTATCTGTCATCCAACCAATTCATAATATCATAAAGACATGGATGAAGGGAAAACACAAATATAAACTTATCCAAAACTTCCATGGCCCAAAGAATTTTACAACGGTAGACATTCGATTCACATTGTTTTCTGTGGTGTGGTCCATTTGAACTGTATATATGATTAATTTTTCGTCTTAAGTATTTAAATTATATGGTAAAATAGATGAACGGAGTGGATAAGATACATAATTTTTTTTAATTTTATTTTGGTAGCTGAAGTTTAAAAAAAATAAAAATTCACCTCTGCCTCATTGTAGAACATATGTTTATGTATCTTTCCATGACTTCTCCATAGTTTTAATTTGGGCCAATATTGCTCACGTAAGGAGTAGCTTGCATATATATGGACCGTTCATTTGGCGGTTTGCACGGTGGATGGCTGATACCATAAAGATGCACCTTATTTCCACTATCTTATCCGTTTGATTGTTCCCCTGCAAATGGATGGCTAAATGCTTAAGACCAAAAATTTAAATGCTAAAGATACATAATTTATTATTATTATTATTATTATTATTATTATTATATGGATGGTTAAATGCTAAATGCTTAAAAATTTAAATGCTGAAGATACATAAATTTCCACTATCTTATCTGCTCCGTTCATCTATTTTACCATATAATTTAATTGCTTAAGACGAAAAATTAATCATATATAAAGTTCAAATGGACCACACTACAGAAAATAGTGTGAATTGAATGTCTACCGTTGTAAAATTCTTTGGGCCATGGAAGTTTTGGATAAGTTTATATTTGTGTTTTCCTTTCATCCATGTCTTTATGATATTATGAATTGGTTGGATGACAAATAAAAATCAATGCAGGGCCCAGCGGGGCCTAGCAAGGTTTCAACGGTAGAAATCATTACTCATAATGTTTTCCTGTGGTATAATTCACTTGATCTTTGAATATGCTTAAATTTTGAGCTCAACGCCTTAATTTTGCTGTAAAAATGGATGGACAGTGTGGATAGATCACATACATTTAAGGTGGGCCCAACTAAGTTTACACAGTATGATAAGTAAGCCCCGTGCAAACCGATTTCCAATGGAGAGAGATGAGCGATTACGTCGGACGAGGATTGGCTACTCCCCCTGACACCAGCCAATGGCTGATGGTCGGTGCTCTGTGGGACCTACCATGATGTATGTGTTTCATCCATGCCGTCCATCTATTTTAACGTATCATTTTACGGTATGAGACCAAAAATGAGGTATATCCCAATCTTAAGTGGACCACATTACATGAAATAGTGTTGAATGAGCGTCGACCATTAAAAAACATTTTGTGGCCATAAAAGTTTTTGATCAAGATGATTTTTGTTTTTTTCCCTTCATCTGGGCTTATATGACCTAATCAACATATTAGATGTCAAATAAACAATATAGTGGGCCTTAGGAGGATTTTAATGATGGATATCCAACCATTATTGTTTTCATGTGGTGTGGTCCACCTGAGATATATATACCTCTAATTTTTGGTATCAAGCCATAAAATGATCTGTAAAAATGGATGAACGGAATGGATGAAACAAATACATCATGGTGGGGCCCACAGAGCACCCACCACCAGCCCTCGGGCCGGTGTCAAGGGGAGTAGCCAATCCGTTTATGATTACGTCGCCGTTTCCTTTTACGCAAGAGAGAGAAAAAGAGAGAAAGCCGGTGACGGCGTTTTTGTCGCCGTTTGGAGGAGGGATCGCGGCCCACATCTTACCGCCAGTAACTTCTTTCCACGTCAACTCAGTACCCCTTAAGGTACGGAGTAACTTAGTACACAATCCGATTCCAGCTCCCTGTAGGATGGATCGCGGAATCCGCGATTAATCCCTGAATCAAACAAAAGGCTATGGCTACGGATTATAACCGCAGCTATAGCCATATCCTGTGTACTTCTCTCTTTAATTTTTAATTTTTAATTTTTTTATTTATTTTTTTTACATTTAGAATTTTATTCTACTTACATTTTTCTCTAACACATATTTATATAAATATGTATATATAAGCATATAAAAAAAAAATCTCTCATTTTTTCATTTCTTTCTTTATTCATATAACAAGAATATCTTCTAAACCAAAATTAGTTACTTGACGTACCATATGTGATTTTAAGGCTGAAAGTTGGGCGGGTTCAACCCGACCAACCTGTGACCCACTCGATATTGGGTTGGGCTTGGGCAGGATGTATCGGGTTTGGTCTTGGGGTTGGGCTATACAAACATCAACCCGATAAAACTTGGAAACGGAATCGCTGGGATTGATCGTCAAATGCATGGAAATGACCGTGAAGTGAAGGGAATTGACTGTGAAGTGCATCGAAATGACCAGGAATCTAAACGGAATCGTTAGAATTGACCATGAAATGCATGGAAATGACCATGAAGTTAAGCAAATTGACCGTGAAATGTGTGGAAATGACCGTGAAGTGAAGGGAATTGACCGTGAAGTGCATCGAAATGACCGTGAATCTAAATGAAATCGCTGGAAATGACCGTGAAATGAAGCGAATTGATCATGAAATGCATGGATATGACCGTGAAGTGAAGGGAATTGACCGTGAAGTGCATGGAAATGACCGTGAATCTAAACGGAATTGTCAGAATTGATCGTGAAATGCATGAAAATGACTGTGAAGTGAAGCGAATTGAACGTGAAATGCGTGGAAATGACCGTGAAGTGAAGAGATTTGACCATGAAGTGCATCGAAATGACCGTGAATCTAAACGTAATCACTAGAAATGTTCCTTGGTTGGATCCCACTTCTCCGAGCTTCCTCTTCTATTCTCCTTATTTCCCCTTTTGAAATGCCCTAGGAAAAAATAGAAAATTCGTGCAAGTTAGAGAGGTGTGAGAAAATGGGGTTATATATAACTCCAGTTTTGATGTAAATGGCCCTAGTGACACTTGTACTCCCATACTAACCCTATATGGGTCATTTTTTGTCAGTAAGGTCGCGAGAAATGCATGAAATCGTCGGGATTGACCGTGAAGTGAAGGGAAATGACCGAGAAATGCATAGAAAACGTATCTAAATAAGACTTTAATTTCACTACTAAACTATGGAGGTGTCCCAGGTGCCACTTATTAGCTGAAATATACCTTGCGGCTTAGTTCAATTGGCCCCAGGTGCCACTTATTATCTGAAATGGCCCTTCGGGCCCACATATGGCAAATCGGGCTGCAACCTACGAATTGAGCTACGAATTGAGCAATGAAACCTACAAATTAAGCGAGGCAACCTACGAATTGAGCGAGGGAACCTAGGGATTGAGTGAGGGAACCTAGGAAATGACCGAGGGAACATAGGATTTGAGCGAGGGAACCTAGGGATTGAGCGAGGCAAGCTAGGAATTAAGCGAGGGAACCTACAAATTAAGCAAGGCAACCTACGAATTGAGCGAGGGAACCTTGGAAATGACCGAGGGAACGTAGGATTTGAGCGAGGGAACCTAGGGATTGAGCGAAACAAGTTAGGGATTGAGTGAGGGAACCTAGGGATTGAGCGAGGCAAGCTAGGAATTGAGCGAGGGAAGCTCGGAATTGAGCGAGGGAAGCTAGGAATTGAGTGAGGGAACCTAGGAATTTAGCAAGGGAAGCTAGAAATTGAGCGAACGAACCTAGGAATTGAGCGAGGGAAGCTAGGAATTCAGCAAGGGAAGCTAGGAATTGAGCGAGCGAACATAGGAAATGAGTGAGGGAACCTAGGGATTGAGAGAGGCAAGCTAGGAACCTACAAATTTAGTGAGGGAAGCTAGGAATTGAGCAAGGGAACCTAGGAATTTAACGAGGGAAGCTAGAAATTGAGCGACCGAACCTAGGAAATGAGCGATGGAACCTAGGAATTGAGCGAGGCAAGCTAGGAATTGAGCGAGGGAACTTACAAATTCAGCGAGGGAAGCTAGGAATTGAGCGAGGGAACTTAGGGATTGAGCGAGGGAACCTACAAATTAAGTGAGGCAACCTACAAATTGAGCGAGGGAAGCTACAAAGCGAGGGAAGCTAGGAATTAAGCGAGGGGACCTACAAATTCAGCGAGGGAAGCTAGAAATTGAGTGAGGGAAGCTAGGAATTGAGCGAGTGAACCTGGGGATTGAGTGAGGCAACCTAGGAATTGAGCGAGAGAACGTAGGAATTGAGCGAGGGAACCTATGAATTGAGCGAGACAGCCTAGGAATTGAGCCAAGGAAGCTAGAAATTCTAGAAATTCAACGAGACAACCAAAAAATTGAGCTAGAGAACCTAGGAATTGAGCGAGGGAAGATAGAAATTGAGCAAGGCAACATATAAATTGAGCAACGGAACCTAGCAATTGAGCGAGGTAACCTACAAATTGAGTGACGCAACGTAGAAATTGAGCAAGACAACATAAAAATTGAGCGAGGGTAAGTATAAGGTGAGATAGGGAAACTTTAAATTAGGCGAGGCAAAGTAGAAGTTGAACAAAGCAAGCATGAAAGTTGAGCGATGGAAACATTTACACGTCATGAAATTTAATTCATTATAAATTTTCCTAAAGTACAAATTGTGCTGGGAATATACAACACTATATATAATACAACATTCCACAAAATTATCCTTTTCATCTCATGCCTACAACGAGTATCATTTCCTACAAAATTATACAACATGGAATTTGACAAAAATGAACTAGGCTCATGTATCATACTTTCAAGGAAAATGTGTACCTCCCTTGTTATGTCAATAGTATGAGAAAGACCTGAAGTCAAGGATTTGTGTACCTGATCAGAGTTCAGAGAAGTTATTAAGAAAAGAAACATGACCAAATGACAATAAGCTATCGATAATAATGATCTCCCGTTGTCTTGGATATAAGACCATCAAGAACCAATGGCGGTTATCATGGTTGACGGGTACATAAACCTGACCACTATAGACAAAACCTTTTACCCAACGGTTTTTATGAAGGAATACAAACTTAAGTTACCAACTTAGACTAGCACGTGTGGACAGTGAATTTGAGGATGAAACTACCCCTCCTTTTTACTGCCATTGCTTTTCCTCTCCCTCTCTTCCCTCGCTCCATTTTAAAAAAAAAAAGACGAAAACTCCACCACTACATCTGTTGCTTGGATCGCACCACGCTTTAGCTGGATCCTCCACCCTCTCTATTCATCAACATTATCTCATTTTTCTGAAAATGGTCCCTCCACAGAAGAAAGTATGCACGACAGGTATGATATGCATTTCTAGCTTCCCTCGCTCAATTCGTAGGCTGTCTCGTTCAATTCCTAGCTTCCCTCACTCAATCCCTATGTTGCCTCGCTCAATTTCTAGGTCGTCTCGCTCAAATCCTAGGTTCCCTCGCTCAATTTCTAGGTTCCCTTGCTCAATTTCTAGCTTTCCTCGCTCAAATCCTAGGTTGTCTCGCTCAATTCCTAGCTTTCCTCGCTCAATTTCTACATTCCCTCGCTTAATTTCTAGCTTACCTTGCTCAATTCCTAGGTTGCTTTGCTCAATTTCTACCTTCCCTCGCTCAATTCGTAGGTTACTTCGCCAAATTCCTACGTTGCCTCGCTCAATTTCTAGGTTCCCTCGCTCAATTCCTACGTTGCCTCACTCAATTTCTAGCTTCCCTCTCTCAGTTTCTACCTTCCCTCGCTCAAATCCTAAGTTCCCTCACTCAATTTCTAGCTTTCCTTGCTCAAATCCTAGGTTGTCTCGCTCAATTCCTAGCTTCCCTCGCTCAATTTCTACCTTCCCTCGCTTAATTTTTAGCTTTCCTCGCTCAATTCCTAGGTTGCCTCGCTCAATTTCTACCTTCCCTCGCTCAATTCCTAGGTTACCTCGCTGAATTCCTATGTTGTCTCGCTCAATTTCTAGGTTCCCTCGCTCAATTCCTAGGTTACCTCGATCAAATCGTAGGTTTTCTTACTGAATTTCTAGGTTCCCTTGTTCAATTTCTAGCTTTTTTGCTCAATTCCTAGGTTGCCTCGTTGAATTTTTAAGTTCCCTCACTCATTGTCTCGGTTTCGTCGCTGAATTTCTTGGTTTCCTCGCTTAATTTCTAGGTTTTTCGCTCAATTTCACCTTGCCTCGCTCAATTTTTTAGGATGCCTCGCTCAGTTTCATCTTACCTCGTTGAATTTAATGTTTGCCTTGCTGAATTTCATGTTTTCCTCACTCATTTTTTAATGTCTCGCTTAGTTTTTAGTCTGCTTCGCTCGATTTCAACTATATTAAATTTTTTTTCGTTATGATTCTCTAAGTAGTGAAATTTGGTTTTAATATATTTTTCATTACATGTTTGTAGGTGACGATTCTTGTTCTCAATTCCCAAACCCATCCTCTAAATGTTCATTGAAATGGTGGTTCGACACGGTGAATGGTGGATTAGAGAAGCATGATACTCGGTTACATTTATTCAAGCAATCCCCATTAGATGTGTTTAATAAATTAGTTGACACCAATAAGTACGAGGATGTCTCGCTCAATTCATAGGTTGCCTCACTCAATTCCTAGGTTCTCTCGCTCAATTCGTATGTTACCTCACTCAATTCCTAGGTTCCCTCGCTCAATTTCTAGGTTCCCTTGCTCAATTCCTAGCTTCCCTCGCTCAATTCGTAGGTTGCCTCGCTCAATTTTTAGGTTACCTCGCTGAATTTCTGGTTCCCTCGCTCAAATCCTATGTTCCCTCGCTCATTTCCTAGGTTGTCTTGCTTAATTTGTAGGTTACCTCGCTCAATTCCAAGGTTCCCTCGCTCAATTCCTATGTTCTCTCGCTCAATTTTTAGGTTGCCTCACACAATTCCTAGCTTCCCTCGCTCAATTTGTAGGTTGCCTCGCTAAATTCGTAGGTTCCCTTGCTCAATTCCTAGCTTCACTCGCTCAATTCTTAGGTTGCCTCCCTCAATCTGTAGGTTCCCTCGCTGAATTTCTAGCTTCCCTCGCTCAATTTCTAGCTTCCCTCGCTCAATTCATAGCTTCCCTCGCTCAATTCCTAACTTCCCTCGCTCAATTCGTAGGTTGCCTCGCTCAATCCGTAGGTTCCCTCGCTGAATTTCTAGCTTCCCTCGCTCAAATCCTATGTTCCCTCGCTCATTTCCTAGGTTCCCTTGCTGAATTTCTAGCTTCCATCGCTCAATTCATAGGTTGCCTCGCTCAATTTCTAGCTTCCTTCGTTCAATTCCTAGCTTCCCTCGCTCAATTCCTAGGTTGCCTCACTCAATTTTTAGGTTGCCTCGCTGAATTTCTAGCTTCCCTCGCTCAAATCATATGTTCCCTCGCTCAATTCGTAGGTTTCCTGGCTCAATTTCCAGCGTTCCTTGCTCAATTCGTAGGTTGCCTTGCTCAATTTTTAGGCTGCCTTGCTGAATTTCTAGCTTCCCTCACTCACGGTCAATTCGCTTCACTTCACTGTCATTTCTATGCATTTCACGGTCAATCCCGACGATTCTGTTTTAATTCACGGCCATTTCCATGCATTTCACGGTCAATTCCCTTCATTTCATGGTCATTTCCATGCATTTCACGGTCAATTCGCTTCACTTCACGGTTATTTCCATGCATTTCACGGGCAATCCCGGCGATTTCGTTTCATTTCACGATCATTTCCATGCATTTCACGATCAATCCCGGTGATTTCGTTTCATTTCACAGTCATTTCCATGCATTTCACGGTCATTTCCTTTCACTTCACGGTCATTCCCATGCATTTCACAGTCAATCCCGACGATTCCGTTTCATTTTGCAGTCATTTTCATGCATTTCACGGTCATTTCCCTTCATTTCATGGTCATTTCTGTAACATCCTGGATTTTTGCTAACCTAAAATTAGACGTTCTTAGGCAATGGGTCGATCCTAACACCTTATTAACTTGTCGGAACTCAATCCCAAAGTCTAAAACCGCTTTTGAACCCATTTCCTTCACAAATCCCACCCTTCACCACCTTGTTCTTTCAATCTTTCTAAGTACTTTCACCCTAGACACTATCTTAAACTAGCTAAGTATTATAACTTGGATCACTTTATATACAAACTACAAAGGCCCGGGTACCACCTCAGACAGAAATTACTCAGAACTAAATCCTTTAGAAATTAGGCGAGAATTAGCCAGTGGTAAACTAGAGTACCTGTGAAATTAGCACCAATCACTTTAAATACGATTTGCAAGACCCAAAACTTGTAGAATCATTGACGCTAGGTTACCCTAAAATCTAGGATCAAACTCATTACCCGACTACTCTCGGGAGCACATTGAAACTCCGTATCAGATCTGGACCGCACATCAAAAGTCCGAATGATACGAGGTTATAGATTTAGGATCGCCTTGCTGGGCTTGACAACTATCTCGGAAATCAAATCCAGATAGTGTCCCAGTGCAATTCGCTTGAACCCGGAGTAAAGAGTGTGAGAAAGGTGAAAATATTTAGAAATAAAATATAAATTTAAGTAATCTGAGACTTATCGCTTGCGGGCCAAATATAAGCAATCAGACCGTCAGAATAAGGCCAAATTACACCCTCGAATCAGGGATATTTCCCCAAACATATCCATGTACTCAGAATCTCCGATCGAGATCCACTGGCCGTTAAACTGAAATTGGTCTGCCACGCGTGATCTGGGAATCTGACTGAAACGAAAACTTAACTCCACCTAGATCCAGAGTCTGTAAGCTTAAGTCCAACCTTTGGCTCAAGGGGGGCCACCAGAAGTCCTCCGTTGAGCTGAAACTAACCCACTTTGGTTATAACCTAAGTATACTTTGACCTTAGGTCTATTTCGATGTAGTTTTAAGCTATATAAGGACCTTAAAACCCTCTCTCATTCAGCCATACGAATTTGAGAAAAACCCTAAGAGAGAGAAGAGAGAAAAGAGAGAGTTGTGGAAGGATTCTTCCTACTCTTTTTTCCTGCCACTACACAAGCTTCACCACTCACTTCTCATCGCTTTCCCGGCGATTTCTAGCTTCGTTTTTAGGTAAGAAACCCTAACCCTAAACTGATTTGGGGTTTTGATAGTTGTACGTGATGAAATAGCTAACCTATTTCACTCTCTAGGTTGCCGAATAGCCGTATACGAAAGCTTAGCAAACTTATCGAATTCGTTACGATTCTACGACAAAAGGTGCGGACTTTAGATGTATAGGTTATGGTTTTCAACGCTTTCAATGTCAGATAATGATAGATTCATGATCTGTATGTAATTGCACATGTACAAAGTGCTGTCCATTTCGCTTTTCGGTTATACGATCACTATGTTGAATATACTATATTCCTAGTATTTGTAGAAAGTATCATATACATATAAATTTTAGAAATGTGTTTGCTATGATTATTTGCTGTATGAACATATTATATATGTGTGTAACACTTACTTGGTGAGAGGGTTCGTCCTAATACATGTTTTTGCTAATATACACTATATATGTTAAAATAGTGTATTCTAAGTGTTTGTGAAAATGCTTGTAAGAGTAAGTGCTTAGATAATTATGCTTTAGGTAGGTGTTGAGATGGGATTCTCAACTACCTTAGAAACGTATATGATTTCCTCCATGATGGTTGTTTAATTTAATCGCTTACTATGAAATATATGTGTTTGTATTTCTTGTGTACATTGTGCTTTGTAACATGCTTTATGATATGTTTGTTAACATGCTTGAATTACTTTGTTTATTATGCTTTACACCACATGCTTCTGAATAAGGATTGATTGCGATTGGGACTGATTATAGTCCAGACAATTGGTACCAACTTGAGTTCGCGGTTGAGATTCATTTCACCATGTAGGATGTGTCTGACGAACCCGAGTCGTACTTCGGTTGGCGACAGTGGTTAGGCCACGCGAAATGCTTATGCACTTCATGTCGTTCGGTTGGTCGTGCGCTCGTGCTAGTCTAGCTCGTCAAATAACCTGATATGTCTAATATATGTTCACCATGTTTGGACGCTACTGCTTGAACCTAGGTTACCAAACTTACCAGTGAAATCCTGTTAACCATGGTACCTCAACCCACTAAGACTCATGAGCCGGGCATGGTGGTATGGGACACCGTGGTCGAGCTGTTGGCCTACGCTAGGGTCACATGCCTCCCCGTAGTATCCATTGAGCAACCAAACTCGTGAGCCGATTATGGTGGTATGAGACACTATATTCGAGCTGTCGGCCTACACTGATTGGTGACGAGCCCTTTGTAGTGACCTCGAGCATACTCTGAATTTGCGGTGAGACGACGAGTTTTTCCGCGATGTATAGAGTATGAACTAGGCCTGTATTAATTTAGTGATGAACCGTTAAAAAGGTGATGGGGGAGTGGTGTAACGATTACGTGTAACAGCCCTGACAGCCTTTGCAGCGCCCTAGAACCACACTATCGTATGAGATTATCTAGGTTTGACGACCCTAGAATGGATCATGTTTGGGAATGATACAAGGGAGGTACCTCAATTTTCCAATCCTGCTGTTTGAAATGGACTAATAACAACTCGGTAATCATGCTCATCATTGCACCGTATGTGCCTGGAAGATGTAGAGCACTGAGGAATGAAAGTATGCCGCGAACGTAAGATGGTGTCGCATGAGGGAGTATGTTGGTGAGGGCATGCATCATGACAGCATTTCATACTTGCATTAACAAGAGTACTTAGGATTATTGATTGTACTGTTTTATCATTACTGCTTGACTGTTTTGTTAACATGTTAACCTATGCTTTATTGTTCCACTGAGTTGATCACTCACTCCCACGTTACGGGACGGTGTTGTACACACCAACTAGACTTGTTTGAGTTTCAGATTATGGTAATGCTGCGAAGCGGAACCGGACTTTTATAAGGATGAGGAAGATTCCCCCTTTATGCAGTTTCAAGCGGGTTCCTGTGAGCCGTGTCCTGATCGACGAGGCTTTCTGGGATATTGACTAGATGACCTTACACAACTTGGTATAATTTGAAATTGTACTTGTAATGAATTAACTTGGTAACATTATCACACTCTAGAGACTCACCACAGGTTATATATTTTACATATCTATCATAGTCTTCCGCTTGTAAATTTAACTGTCTCCGGAGTATGATATATTATTTTGGTATAATCTCATTCATGTTTCAATGCTCTCATCATAATCATCATTATCTGTGTTGTATAAGTGATGCGTTGGAACTCGGAAGCTGAGCTTTGCTCGACCCTCAATTTTTAGGGCGTTACAAGATGGTATCAGAGCATGATTTGGATTAAACCGGACTTGGGTTATGGTCACACAACGCACTCTGACGTACTCTGACTTAGGAGGGAGCGACGGAACGTAGAAACCGACTTAGGATTTTCCAAATTCGTCGAATGGCAAAACTGACCGAAATCGACCACTGAAATTGGGCCGGTACGCACCCATGATCACGCGAAATGATCCCGAATCACTTCTAAGCCGTCAGTCGACGGGTTTGAGTCGTTCCCTAGAAATGAATGTCCTTAGGTGTGGGTCAACCACAACACCTTATACTTAATCTCAAAGCCTAAAACCCTTTTTTATCCAATTCCTTCAAATCTCACCCTCCACCACTGTATTCTTCATTTCTTTTAAGAAAATTCATAATACACACCAATCTTAGGGTATAAATGATGAAGAACAATACCGAAACTAAAACTTACCATAAATAGGAAATAAATAGATAAAATGAATTTTGACCGTTAACCTTTTAGAATCTAACCAAATAAATGGGTTAATTGGATAGATTAGCGCCTCCTGCCCCAAAATCATATGCTAAACGTCATATAAACTCTCTGGTCTGCAAATTGGTCTCGAAACGGCTCAAAATGGAGTCGGGGCCGAATCGATGAAATCTGGGGGGGGGACCCACGGTGGACCCGGGGTGTCTTTGGCACCTTGGGAGGGTGGTGAACACCGCCCTACTGCGGCGGCACCGCCCACAGTCCAGAGGACCGCGACGAAACCGCAGTCAACCGCGGTCAGGTTGGGCTGGGCTGGTCGGGCCGGTGCTGGTTAGGGTCGGCCCGACCCCTAGTTACGTGTGGTGCCCACCAAATTTGGTGGGAACCCCTGTTTTTGCTCTGTTTTTACTCCCTCCCTCTCAAAGCATCTCCAAGCTCTCATTTCTCTTTAAACTTGTTGTCCTCTCTCTCAAATCTGTCTCTCAATCGTCCGATCTATCATTTTCGGCCACAACCCACCCATATCCATCGTTCACAGCCATCCCTACCTCCCTACCCTCTCCATTCACTCTCATTTGGGCTCTTACATGCCCCATTTGGAGCTCAAAAACGTGTAAGCTCCCTAACCCATCCTACCTTTCCATTTTTCATCTTCAATCACTGTCTTTTGGACCTTCACAATCCCTGTTGAGGTTCAAACTCGTGGAGAACCAAAAACTCCAACCCCCATTTCCCCTTATCCTCATTTTTCATGGCTCTATCCAAGCTTGTACGGCCATTTTCTTGGAGGCCTAATCATCCATACTGTTGTCTTGTAGTTTGCATAGGTTACCGTCTTTGGATGTTTTTGTTTTCATGTTAATGGGTGTAGCAGTTGGTAAAATATTTTAAATGTTTGAGGACGTTTAGGACCCGTTCGGCCAACTGCATTAGGTGAGTTGGGTGGATAGAATTGTATAAGTAACAATAAATGTATGTGTAAGGTATGGCCCTTAGATTGGGTGTATCCCATGTTTTCCAATGCCATGTTTGGAATGTATGCAATGAAAAGTATATCCCGGGTTTTCCTATTACACTTAAAAATTCCTCATCTTGGGATTTGGAACTCCCATCTCACACTTTTTCAACACCAGGCTCATTTTCCAAAGCCTATAAAATTAATTTTTATCCCACCCACCCTCCTACCAAACATGCTATTCCCAATCCCGAAGTGAGATTAGCAATGCAGTCCCATTTAGGATAATAGGCCCTAGAGTTTTGGACCTAGAGCGGTGCTCCTAGATTTCGACAGACATGACCGTATCGGAAATCCAATAAATTAATAATGTGAACCTTAGGACCCTCTTAGCTATTATGAGCATGTGTGAAGTGCTCGAGAGTAGTTAAATTTAAGTCCGTACAACTCAATTCCAATTAGACAACGTTTGACCCTAAGCGATAAAATAATTTCTTATATTAGAAAGGGTATAAAATCATCTAGTGTATAAGCATAGACTGTGGAGTACAACCAGTGGATTACCGCTACTCCTAAATTAAGACTAGACTACCAGTTACATTAGAGAATGCCAGAGACCGATAGATGTAGTTAGGTCAAATCAATACATCTCTTTGATCTGGGTGGCGCAGTGAAAGCGTGATGGACCCTTGCCCCACTGGCCCAGGATCGAATGGAGTTGATCCAGACTATACGTAAAGACAGGTCACTAAATAGGATGAGCTACCCTATCTCAGACATAGAATGAGACGAGGATTTTCTTAGACCAAGACCTAAAGGGCAACCCGAGAAGTAGGACATTTGAACCTTTCTGTGATGGGCATTCCTTAAGTTTTTAGAGTGATCAGTCTACGGAGTTACTGAAATATACAATTGCGAAGCATTCGCGGCTTGACCCAATTCTCAATCCTGGGCGACTACCAATGGACTCACTGCTTGGTCGAGCAGAAGACCAGGATCGACCAAGATTCGGAAGGGATAAAATGAGCTTTGTACCCTGTCCCAGTAGATGATCGATATATCGGGATCAAGCCCACTATAACCGTCTCTCCGTGTTGGTCAAACATTGAAAACAACTATCTTACTCTAAATTGTTGGGGATCGTTGTCAAGACTCTAAATAGGTAAAGAAATAAATTGTAGAAAACCATCAGGATATGGGAAATGGATAAAGAAATAAGTTTTAAGGGGGGTAGACTAAAATGAACCAGGCTAGTATATACCCTACGCAATAAAACTTAGGTAAAGAAATAATTAAATCTTTCCTTATTACCCTTAGGCAATTTTGGGGACGAAATTTTGTTTTAAGGGGGGTAGATTGTAACATCCCAGATTTTTGCCAACCTGAAATTAGACGTTCTTAGGCAATGGGTCGATCCTAACACCTTATTAACTTGTCAGAACTCAATCCCAAAGTCTAAAACCGCTTTTGAACCCATTTCCTTCACAAATCTCACCCTTCACCACCTTGTTCTTTCAATTTTTCTAAGTACTTTCACCCTAGACACTATCTTAAACTAGCTACGTATTATAACTTGGATCACTTTATATACAAACTACAAATGCCCAGGTACCACCTCAGACAGAAATTACTCAGGACTAAATCCTTTAGAAATTAGGTGAGAATTAGCCAGTGGTAAACTAGAGTACCTGTGAAATTAGCACCAATCACTTTAAATACGATATGCAAGACCCAAAACTTGTAGAATCATTGACGCTAGGCTACCTTAAAATCTAGGATCAAACTCATTACCCGACTGCTCTCGGGAGCACATTGAAACTCCGTATCAGATTTGGATTGCACATCGAAAGTTCGAATGATACGAGGTTATAGATTTAGGACCGCCTTGCTGGGCTTGACAACCATCTAGGAAATCAAATCCAGATAGTGTCCTAGTGCAATTCGCTTGAACCAGGAGTAAAGAATGTGAGAAAGGTGAAAATATTTAGAAATAAAATATAAATTTAAGTAATCTGAGATTTGTCGCTTGCGGGCCAAATATAAGCAATCAGACCGTCAGAATAAGGCCAAATTACACCCTCGAATCAGGGATATTTCCCTAAACATATCCATGTACTCGGAATCTCCGATCGAGATCCACTGACCGTTGAATTGAAATTGGTCCACCACGCGTGATCTGGGAATCCGACTGAAACAAAAACTTAACCCCACTTAGATCCAGAGTCTGTGAGCTTAAGTCCGACCTTTGGCTCAAGGGGGGCTGCCAGAAGTCCTCCGTTGAGCTGAAACTGACCCACTTTGGTTATAACCTAAGTATACTTTGACCTTAGGTCTATTTCGGTGTACTTTTAGGCTATATAAGGACCTTAAAACCCTCTCTTATTCAGCCATACGAATTTGAGAAAAACCCTAAGAGAGAGAAGAGAGAAAAGAGAGAGTTGTGGGAGGATTCTTCCTACCCTTTTTCTCTGCCGCTACATAAGCTTCACCACTCACTTCTCATCGCTTTCCCGGCGATTTCCAGCTTCGTTTCTAGGTAAGAAACCCTAACCCTAAACTGATTTGGAGTTTTGATAGTTGTACATGATGAAATAGCTAACTTATTTCACTCTCTAGGTTGCCGAATAGCCGTATACGAAAGCTTAGCAAACCTATCGAATTCGTTACGATTCTATGACAAAAGGTGTGGACTTTAGACGGATAGGTTATGGTTTTCAACGCTTTCAATGTCAGATAATGATAGATTCATGATCCATATGTAATTGCACATATACAAAGTGCTATCCGTTCCGCTTTTCGGTTATACGATCACTATGTTGAATATATTGTATTCCTAGTATTTGTAGAAAGTATCGTATACATATAAATTTTGAAAATGTGTTTGCTATGATTATTTGCTGTATGAACATATTATATATGTGTGTAACACTTACTTGGTGAGAGGGTTCGCCCTAATACATGTTTTTGCTAATATACACTATATATGTTAAAATAGTGTATTCTAAGTGTTTGTGAAAATGCTTGTAAGAGTAAGTGCTTAGATAATTATGCTTTAGGTAGGTGTTGAGATGGGATTCTCAACTACCTTAGAAACATATATGATTTCCTCCATGATGGTTATTTAATTTAATCGCTTACTATGAAATATGTGTTTGTATTTCTTGTGTACATTGTGCTTTGTAACATGCTTTATGGCATGTTTGTGAACATGCTTGAATTACTTTGTTTATTATGCTTTACACCACATGCTTCTGAATAAGGATTGATTGCGATTGGGACTATGATTATAGTCCAGACAATCGATACCAGACTTGAGTTCGCGGTTGAGATTCATTTCGCCACGTAGGATGTGTCTGATGAACCCGAGTTGTACTTCGGTTGGCGATAGTGGTTAGGCCACGCGAAGTGCTTATGCACTTCATGTCATTCGGCTGGTCGTGCGCTCGTGCTAGTCTGGCTCGTCAAGTAACCCAATATGTCTAATGTATGTTCACCATGTTTGGACGCTACTGCTTGAACCTAGGGTACCAAACTTACCAGTGAAATCCTGTTAACTATGGTACCTCAATCCGCTAAGACTTATGAGCCGGGCATGGTGGTATGGGACACCGTGGTCGAGCTGTCGGCCTATATTGGGGCCACGTGCCTCCCCGTAGTGTCCATTAAGCAAGCAGACTCGTGAGCCGATTATGGTGGTATGGTATACTATATTCGATCTGTCGGCCTACACTGATTGGTGACGAGCCCTTTGTAGTGACCTCAAGTATACTCTGAATTTGCGGTGATGCGACGAGTTTTGCCGCGGTGTATAGAGTATGAACTAGGCCTGTATCAATTTAGTGATGAACCATTAAAAAGGTGATGAGGGAGTGGTGTAACGATTATGTGTAACAGCCCTGACAGCCTTTGCAGCGCCCTCGAACCACACTATCGTATGAGATTATCTAGGTTTGACAACCCTAAAATGGATCATGTTTGGGAATGATACAAGGGAGGTACCTTAGTTTCCCAATCCTGCTGTTTGAAATGGACTAATAACAACTCAGTAATCATGCTCATCATTGCACTGTATGTGCCTGGAAGATGTGGAGCACTGAGGAATGAAAGCATGCCGCGAATGTAAGATGGTATCGCATGATGAAGTATGTTGGTGAGGGCATGCATCATGACAACATTTCATACTTGCATTAACAAGAGTACTTAGGATTGTTGATTGTAATGTTTTATCATTACTGCTTGACTGTTTTGATAACATGTTAACCTATGCTTTATTGTTCCACTGAGTTGATCACTCACTCCCACGTTACGGGACGGTGTTGTACATATCAACCAGACTTGTTTGAGTTTCAGATAATGACGATGCAGCGAAGCGGAGCCGGACTTTTATGAGGATGAGGAGGATTCCTCCTTTATGCAGTTTCAGTGTGTTCTTCAGTGGCCGAGCCGTGTCCTAATCGACGGGACTTTCTGGGACATTGACTAGATGACCTTACACAACTTGGTATAATTTGAAATTGTACTTGTACTGAATTAACCCGGCAACATTATCACACTCTGGAGACTCGCCACAGGTTATATATTTTACATATCTATCACAGTCTTCCGCTTGTAAATTTAACTTTCTCTGGAGTATGATATGCTGTTTTGGTATAATCTCATTCATGTTTCAATGCTCTCATCATAATCATCATTATTTGTGTTGCGTAAGTGATGCGTTGGAACTTGGGAGCTGAGCTTTGCTCGACCTCCAATTTTCAGGGCGTTACAATTTCTATACATTTCATGGTCATTTCCTTGCATTTCACGATCATTTCCCTTCATTTCACAATCATTTCCATGCATTTCACGATCATTTCCATGCATTCCCCAACGATTCCCAAGACCTCAACCCGAGCCCAACCCAAGTTTTATCGAGTTGTTGTTTGTATGGCCCAACCCCAATACCAAACCCGATACATCCTGACCAAGCTCAACCCAATGTCGGGTCGGTCACAGGTTGGTCGGGTTGAGCCCGCCCAACTTTCAGCCCTAAAATTATATATGGTACATTAAGTAACTAATTTTGGTTTAGAAGATATTCTTGTTATGTGAATAAAGAAAGAAATGAAAAAAAAAAAAAGAGATTATATATATATATATATATATATATATATATATATATATATATATATATATATATATATATACTTATATTTACTTATTTATATAAATATGTGTTAGAGAAAAATGTAGGTATAATAAAATTCTCCATGTAAAAAAAAAAAGAAAAGTGCATAGAGATATGGTTATAGCTACGATTATAATCCGTAGCTATAAATCGGGGGTGGAATCGTGTAATCCGAGATTGATCGCCAATCGGGACAGCGATTTGCGGTGGAATCGTGGGATCTACGATTAATCGCCGAGCTATGGTTATGGCTACAGATTATAACCATAGCTATATCCGTATCCCTGTGCATACGCCATTATCATTCTGCTTGAACGTCTACCGTTGAAACCCTTTTAAGGGCCACACAAGTTTTGGATCATTATAAAATTTGTTTTTCCTCTTCATCCAGGTCTTTGTGACCTTATGAATGGATTGGATGGAAAATAAATGTTATGGTGGGCCCTACAAAAGTTTCAACGGTGAAAATCAATTTTCCGCTGCTCGGTGTCGTGTGGCCTAGTTGATCTTTGGATATGATTTTTTTTTTTTTTTTGATAATGCTCCCAGATGATCTCGAAATATGGATGAACGTTGTGGATATAATAAATACATAGCTGTGGGGCCATGTAACTTTGATCTCTTTTGAGCCGTTCGTACAACTCTCGGTTCAGGGGAAACGGATTGGCTACTCCCCTGCCACCCACCATTGGCTGGTGGTCGGTGCTCTGTGGGCCCCCACCATGATGTATGTGTTTCATCCATGCCGTCCATCTATTTTTATAGATCATTTTATCATATGTATTAGAAAATTAGATATATATCAATCTCATGTGGACCACATTATTAGAAAATTAGATATATATCAATCTCATGTGGACCACATTACAAGAAACAGTGTTGAATGAACTTTGACCATTAAAAACGTTTTGGGGTCCATAAAAGTTTTGGATCAAGCTAATATTTATTTTTTCCCTTCATCTGGGTATTTATGACCTAATCAACAGATTGGATGTCAAATAATGGGCCTTAAGAGGATTTTAATGGTGGATATCCAATCATTATTGTTTTCCTGTGGTGTGGTCCACCTAAGATCTATATACCTATCATTTTTTGGATAAATCGCTACAATGATCTGTAAAAATGGATGAACGGAATGGATGAAACACATACATCATGGTGGGGCCCACGGAGCACCGACCACAAGCCACGGGGCTGGTGTCAGGGGGAGTAGCCAATCCGTTCCCCGGTTCGAGGAGCGTCAGCGCTCGTCTTCGCAGTGAAAAGGAGGGGTAGTTTCGTCCTCAAAGTCGCTGTCCGCACGTGCTAGTCTAAGTTGGTAACTTAAGTTTGTATTCCTTCATAAAAACCGCTGGGTAAAAGGTTTTGTCTACAGTGGTCATTTTCTCCACTGAAATCTGATTGCCTACTAAGTACACTTTTATGGTACTGAGAAAACTCCATTGGGCCCACCATAAATGTATTATCCACGCTGTCCATCCATTTTTACAGCTCATTTTAAGTGTTGGTCCCAAAATTAAAAGATTTTAAAAGCTCAAGTGGACCACATCACACACGGGAACAGTGGAATAATAATTTCCACCGTTGAAATCTTCCTAGGGCTGATAGTGATGTTTAATTGTCATCCAAACTGTTCATAAGATAAAAAAGACGTGGATGAACGGAAAAAACAAATATGAGCTTGATCCAAAACTTATGTGGCCCCACAGAATTTTTCAACGGTAGATATTCAATTCGCACATTTTCCTATGGTGTGGTCCACTTTAGCTTTGTATACAATTTATTTTTGAGATCAACATATAAATTTACCTGATAAAATGGATGGACGGAGTGGATAAAATACTTAAATCACGGTGGGCCCCACATAGTTTACTCGGTACGCTAAGTCGAGTTGTTACGCAATCCGCTTCCCATGCCGCTCCTGTAGATAAGATAAGAAAAGTCGTTGACAGCTTGCAAGTTGCAATCATATAAAGAGAAAAGCTTCGACACTCTTGTAGAGTACGATGGATAATACGCATGCACCTAGAAATTGCACACGTGGCATATTATAACATACATTAAACGGTCCAAATTATATTTGTATACTTATTGTGAACAAAAAATAAGCTTATTTGATTGTATGATATCAGATTGGTGGACATCTATTTGACGGTTAAAAATGAAAAACACTCAACGGTCCTAATCTCACAAAACAATGTCAACGGATCAGAGGCTAGGATTGTTCACCCAATTTTATCTTGGCTTTATGACTTTGAGACAGTGGCACGCACAAGTTACTCGGTTTCATTTGAGGGAATACATGGCACGTGTATAATTTCTAAGTGCCTGCGTATCAAGCGTCATCTAAAGCTGAGTATCATATAACTCCTCAAGAAATAAATGGTAGCTAACGCACAAGATAATCTCGTCCTCAAAATCTGGAAAGCGGACCTGGCTGGTGTCGGTATGTAACGTGGGAAGACGAGCGCTGATGCTTCACGAGCTCCAGGTTATACGAACGGTTCAAAGGAGATTAAAGTTAGATGGACCCCAAGATGATTTTTTCACTATATCCACACCGATCATCCATTCTGTGATATCATTTTAAAGCTCTATAGAAAAAATTAATCATATCCAAAGATCAAGTGGACCACCCCACAAATAGAAGTTGAGACCATGGTTCTCACCGTTAAAACATTCACAGGGCCCACCGTAACGTTTTTTTTCCATCCAATCTGTTCATAAGGTAACACAGACCTGGATGAAGAGTAAAAACAAATATCTATTGATTCAAAACTTCTGTGACCCGAAAAGGATTTCAACGGTAGAATTTCAATTTCAGACTTTTTTTTCAGTGTGGTCCACTTGATCTTTGGATCTATTTTAATTTTTCGTCTCAAGCCTTAAGACGATCTCACCAAATGGATGGACGGTTTGGATATAACATATACGGGACCCACAGAACTTGATGGTACAACAGCCAATCTGCTTCTCCGTTCCAACAGCACAATAACCCAAAACAGATCTCTCTCAGAATCTCCGCAAAAAATAAAAAAATAAAAAAAATCCCAACAATCCATTTCTTCAAGAATCTTCCCAATACATGAGCCTAATCTCTACAGAAAAACCCAAAAAGCAAAAAAGAAGAAGAAGAAGAATGGCAATTGATTCATGAAGTTTTTGGTTGAAGCTTCAAACCAGCTCTGAGCTTTTCCCAATCTGAACTGTAGATGGGTGAAGCAGAACTGGAGGGAAATGATACCCATGTCACAAAATCAAGCCCCAAATTGACAGTTTTGCCCCTGATAGCCCTCATCTTCTATGAAGTCTCTGGAGGGCCTTTTGGGGTAGAAGATTCAGTCAAGGCAGGTGGAGGCCCCCTCCTATCCTTGCTTGGATTCCTCATTTTCCCTCTCATTTGGAGCATTCCAGAAGCTCTTGTGACTGCCGAGCTCGCCACAAGCTTCCCTGAGAATGGCGGATACGTTCTCTGGATATCGGCCGCTTTCGGCCCCTTCTGGGGATTCCAGGAAGGCTTTTGGAAATGGTTCAGCGGCGTCATGGACAACGCACTCTATCCGGTACTGTTTCTTGATTATTTGAAGCATTCGTTTCCAATTTTCAATCAGGCCATCGCCAGAATTCCTGCCTTGTTGGGAATTACGGCGTCGTTGACGTATTTGAATTATAGGGGATTGAATATTGTTGGGTTCTCGGCGGTCGGGCTCGCCATCTTCTCCCTTTGCCCGTTTGTGGTAATGGGTGTTCTTTCAATTCCTCGAATTAGGCCAAAACAATGGTTGGTTGTGGATTTCAGGAATGTGAATTGGAGGGGGTACTTCAATAGCATGTTTTGGAATTTGAATTATTGGGACAAAGCAAGTACGTTGGCAGGGGAGGTTGAGAATCCGAGCCGGACGTTTCCTAAGGCCCTTCTAGGGGCGGTCGTTGTAGTTGTCGCTTCGTATTTGGTACCGCTTCTTGCCGGGACAGGAGCTCTGGATGTTCCTTCGAGTGAATGGAGCGACGGGTACTTTGCAGAGGTTGGGATGTTGATTGGTGGTGTGTGGTTGAAGTGGTGGATTCAAGCGGCATCAGCAATGTCGAACATGGGGTTGTTTGAGGCGGAGATGAGCAGCGATGCATTCCAATTGCTTGGAATGAGTGAGATGGGAATGCTGCCAGCGATTTTCTCTTCGAGGTCAGTACTTCCATCTGTTGATTTTTTGTTCATTAGGCTAATGTCATTGAATGGAAATCATTATATCTTGTTGCTGCAATCAATCTTTAGCACAAACACTACTCTTGTTGCTTTCAAATATTGCTCTTTTCTTGTTAGTTACAAGGTGATGATAGACACTGTCCATCTAGTAGTACGTCCCACCGTGGATAGGCCGCATATAAAAAATCTCATTTGTTTGAGATCCTGACCACTCACACAAAAGGTTTGTAAACAATGGTGCACAATTCAACACCTTTTAGGTGCTCTGATCAATTAGAAAATTTTCCATTCATACATCCATTGTGCGGCCTACTAGATGAACGGTTTGGATCATGACATGGTGAGGCACAAGAGGCAGACAACAGTTGCCGAATAGCACATGGTGACCGATACTAGCAAAATTCTTCTCTCTATTTAGTTTTGAATAAAGAAGGAGATCTTTTCAAGCAAAACATAATGAATTCATCTAAACAATTGCTTGTAGATCAAAATACGGAACACCCACCATTAGCATATTATTCTCTGCAACTGGGGTCGTGTTCTTGTCGTCGATGAGCTTCCAAGAGATTATTGAATTCCTTAACTTCCTCTACTCTATGGGAATGCTTCTCGAATTTGCAGCCTTCTTAAAACTGAGAATAAAGAAGCCAGATCTTCACAGACCGTACAAGGTTCCGCTACAAACATTTGGGGCAACAGCTCTTTGTATACCTCCTTCTTTGTTGCTTATCCTTGTTATGTGCTTGGCTTCTCTCAAGACATTTATCGTGAGTGGTATTGTTATTATATTTGGGTTTTGCTTGTATCCTACTATAGAATATGCAAAGGTTAGGAAGTGGGTCAGATTTAATACTGCATCCATGCCTTCAGAAAATGTTGTAGAAACTCTGCCTATCGTGCATCAACAACACAAGGAAGCTATTGATGAGGCTTCCGTGAGCCTTCTGTCAGAGTTGCCAGACATTAAGAATGAACCGCAAGCTTCTGAAATCACATCGGAGGGTGTCTTTAAAATGGAGTAGGAAGGCTTTGCCTTGTATGCTATATGATGTTAAGATATTGTATGCACGATGGCTTCTGCACGATGGCTTCTAAGCTTGTGATTGTAATTTGTAGCCCATGGAGAGTCCATTATTAGTTGGACACTGCATTGTACCTTAATTTCATTTTCCATGCTTCATTCTTACGGGTGGTCCTCTGAATATTTCTTATAGACCACAACTAGTCTATTAGTTCTGAAATGAATATTAGCATGATGATAGGCTTTTCCTTGTAGAATTTTGTTCTTAGAACTGTTGTCAGCATCTTTATGATGATGATGATGATCACCATCAAAGTCAACGCCTTGTCGGAGTGGTTCGTGTTCAGAATTACGATTCCTGTCTTGCCAAAATTCATAAAGCCCTATCTTCAGTAAGTGAAAAAGCCTCCATGTCTCTTCTGACAACGTCTATTGAAGCCCTTTTAGGTCTTCCCCTCGTTCTTCATTCAGGCTCTTCAACCCTAATCAAAATTCCATCTGTAAGTGTTGTTTGCATATGATACATCTTCAATTGTAAGTTTGTCTCACTTAGAGAAAATAAAAGAAAAGGAAATGTCAGTGCTGCTTTTCTTCATGGTTGTTTTTTTCTCATGGTGCCTTACCAGAGAACAATAATGGGATAACCACCTAACAGGTCTATTTGGTGGTGATTGTAGTTGCTAATGTATTGTGAGTCACAAAGATTTATCAAGCTGCACAAATCATAAGTAGGAAGGTAGATTGATTTTTTTTTTTTTTTTTTCTTTTTTTGAGAGATAAGATAGATCGAACATGATCACATAGATTTTCACATATTCTACAGCGAGTGGTTTCTGTTTTCTTTTCTGCCCCTTGAATCTCTTATTTTTCCCAATGCTTTTGACATGGTTTACTTGGCTATCATGTTTTGAGCTTTTGAGTTATTCAAGGCTTGCAAATTGCATCAGATTGATCCAAATCAATATGTTTGGAATGATCCTTGGGTGGGGATTGTTTTGATTAAATATGTTTGGAGTGATACTTGGGTGGAGATTTGTCTTGATAATGGTTGGAGGATCACAACCGCATTTAAAAGCATTTAGTTTCTGGCTTTCGGGCAGGGTCCACCAAGGGAGTGATGAGGGATTCAATTTCTTCTCCAAGATCTTTCCTTTTCGAACTTTCGAGCTCAAGATGTTTTTTTTTTTTTTTTTTCCTTCTTGTCTTTTAATAGCAAAGATATTTTATTAAAACAAAGAGAGGAATGGCAAAATGCAATAGCTAATGATGTTCTCAACAAAAACCCGCTGACAATATACATAGTCAGACCCTTTAGGATGACCCTTCGAAGTGCATTCCATTCCATTCCATTCACTTCAAACCTCCTCGAAGGAACAACCCCTGAATTCAGACCAAACGAGAGATCATCTAATTATTGTAGAAGAAATTCCTTGCCTAATCATTTCAGGTGAATTTTTTTATTTTTTATTTTTAGATATAATCATGTTGAGTTGGAGTCTGCATTCCTTGAGAGGGCTTTTGAGGAAAAAGAGGTCTTAAGTAGGATTTCATTATTTCTTTTTTGTTACTGCACTAATAACAATCTGGTGGAAGTGTCTGTCGAGCTTAATGAGTGGATATCATTTAAGCACTAAGCTTCATTGATTACCCCAATCTCAATGCAACTTGGGTTTGGGTTGACCGAACCTAATTGACCCAAACGAAGTTCAAGTTGGGTTGTCAACATCCTTAGGTAGGGTTCGAGTTGGAAATGCCAACCTGATTTGAAATCAGATCGGAAATGGGTGGAGCAAAATTAGGTAAGGTTAGGTTGGATTGGTATAATCACATATTCACATGTATTTGGGTTGGGTTGTAATGCAAGGGCATTTTCACACCGGGCTCGAGCGGGGTCGCCTGTGGGATGCAGGGGCACACTCGGGGTGGGCGGGGCCCATGGGGGAGGTCTCGTGTTCGAGACTCCTCATCGGGGGTGATTAATGCGCATTTCACACCGGGCTCGAGTGGGATAGCCTGTGGGATGCGGGGACACACTCGGGTGGGCGGCCCGTGTAAGGCGGTACCCATGTGATTTGGGGCCCACGAGGGGGGTTCGGCCGAGGTCCTAACTCATGAGATGTGAGGCCTGGGCTATGAGATAAAGGGATTAATTCGCCATACTCTAACAGTTCAAGCTTTTGGAGCAAGTGGTTAATTGTCCCGCATCAGGTTGGGTTGAGTATAGAGGAATTTGGAAGGTTCAAACTGGGAAATTCTAAATGAACTTGTATGGGTTGTGGATTTTCACTGTAGGGATGCTCGTGGGAAGTCTTTATAGGTAAATGGTCATTGAGATTTATTAAATAAGATCGAGAGCAACCATGGTATCTAGGAAGGGGTTGTGGTTGTGGTGAGAAGGTTGTTAGTATTTATAGTAGGAAATAGGAGATAATAGGCATGGGTAGGAAAGATTATAGCGGAGGGTGAAAATGAGATCAGGTAATTTTGAGGTGAGCTTCATGAGAACATATATGCTTTATTATCAGCTCCAATCTGGAGCCTTGTGGAGATATATGGAGAATGCATCATGTATGTCTCATGTATATCTCTCTACAATTGAGATGACTGCTTATGCCAATCAAGTACAGGAACTCAGGAACCTAGGATATGAGCAAATTATCTTTATGCTTATCCCAGCAGGATTCTTCTAACCAGTTGCTACTGCTCCTGATTTGAATTAAGCTTCGGACTCATGCTCCCGCTTTGTAGCCTTTATACTTGTAACATTTTATGATATGGGAGTATATTGAAGACTGCTATAACTAACCAGCTGCGATGAGGAATGATTTCTTGAATTGTCTCGGGGAAATAGCAGAGGATTGATTAGCAATGAAAAATGGATGCTGATGTTTCAGTTTTTAATGATACAGCCAAGTGTTCATGCCTTTTCAGATTCTAATTGGACTATCAACCTCCGTAGCGGAAGTTTGGGTTGTACTAGAGATTGATTGTCCATGGTTTGATAACTGATTAGAAAGAAAGTCGATTTTGAATGCACACTCGGTGGAAGATGAGTAAATCCATTACTGGAATTAGGATACAAGTGCCAAATAAATATCGGAATTATGGAGATTTTTAGGGATGTGATGACATTGTATTGGCTTTTCTATGGATGTAGTGCATTAAAACCATGAACTCTTTGAGTCCATCTAGTTCGACGCTTTTGAAGCTTTAGATGCATGAACCATGATTCTTAGGATGGTTTTCTTCTTCTTTACTGATATCATTAAATGTGTTTTGAAGTATTACTGCCCGTAGATTGTCCATATTATCCTGATTTTGTGGTTTTATGTAGTTAGAATATGTTACATGATCCTCTTTATGAGGGTGTGTATGGTCTCCTTGGTCCCTGAGTTCCTACACACATGGACCAGAGTTCATTGATCCAGGCTGTTGCTGATCTGATGGCTGTAGGTGTGTGGCACTTAGTTCCAAACAATTAGAAAGAGATTAGATGGTCAGGATAATCTATTTAGGAGCTGTTTGAATTTAAACAAAGTTATGTTAGCACAGACAACTTGTTTGTGATTTGTCAAACCCCGTTCATTCATTAGAACCTTGGAAAATAAGGACAATGTCTTTGGATGTTAAGTGTACGTCTTTTGAATAAGATGAAACAACAATGAGGATAGCTTGTCCATAACTTAATAGTTTGTACACATGCATCACATGTGAGATTTACTCCAACTATTAGATGTGTAATCCCATGTTAGGCTAAGGGTGAAAAAATCAGGCTTAGTTGTGATTCAGGCGGGCCATACCAAAGAAAACAGTTGTAGGAAAGATATCCACCCTTGATTATTACAGGGCGCACTGTGATGATTATATAAAATCCACTCCAACCATTATATGCCACACCAATATTTATGCATGGGCCTAAGAATCAGGCCCATCCGTGATTTAGGTGGGCCACACTAAGGGAAACAGTTTGGATGGTGAGCATTGCCCTGTATAGTGTTTCCAATCATGTGGTCCACTTGAAACATAGAGCGCTAATTTTTGGTTCCTAGGCCTAACATGGGGTGACACACCTGGAAACACCACCCTAGCCATCAACCCCTTCTCTCCTTTCTTGTTATCAACATCCTAATGGGTGATGCTTGTACACCGATGTCATCCATTTTGCCACCTCATGATACGACATGCTCTAAAAAAAAAAAAAAAAAATCTAAATCTAAATCCAAAACTCAAGTGGACCATGCAATAGGGATTGAACTCCTACCATTAAAAAGTTTTTAAGGGCCACAAAAGTTTTGGATCAAGCTACTATTTATGTTTTCCCTCGGTATGATTATAAGTTGGATGGCAAATAAACATCACAATGGCCTCACAAAATTTTTAATGATGGGCTTTCAATCACCTCTATTTTCTTATAGTATGGTCCACGTGACATTTAAATCTGCCTCATTTTTTGGACCATGCCCTAAAATGAGCTTGCAAAATGGATAGACAGCTTATACAATTCATACATCGAGGTGGGCCTAAGTTGTTACCTTACCTTATCTAATTGGCACTCTTAAACGGACCTTTGTAAACCCTAACGGGCCGATGGGCGTTTGGAATTTTTAGTTTAGGCCCGGCCTGTTTATAAACGTTTAATACCAAGTCAAGCCCGGCCCGTCTAGCCAGCCTGGCCGTTGTACTATGGAGGCTGGATCCTATACGTCACTAGTTATACACGGGTGGTGAAACACCGAAGCTGTATGGCCCACCATATTTTATACAGGAAATCTACTCTATCCATCAAGTGGGAACCCTTATATTCACCACACAAGCAAAAGATTAGTCCTATAAAAAAAATGACATGTCCCATACCAAAGGTAACAGTGTAAAATTGCCACTAAAACGTCTAAGCTCATGCCGTGTGGCCCACCTTATTTTTAGATGAGGCTGATCTTTTTATCTTCCTTTCATCCTACTGAAATACACCAGATGAACGGTTTTGATGAAAGATATACACCATGGTGGCCCCACAAATAAACCTATGGTTTGCGTCCCAACTCCATTCTTCCATGTGGTGTGGCCCAGCGAAGGTGTGGACCTGGCCGGCTCTTCTTTTCCCTGATGTCCTAACATGGAGCAGAGAACCTGAGGGACAGAATGTATTTTTGCATGTGCAGCATGTGTTTGGCTGCTGTATAAGATTCCAGTCCTACACGCCAGCGTGTAGTAGGTTGGAGACCGCACGCCATTGACGACCGGATCCGGTGCAACACCTTTTTTTAGGCAGCGCGTACAACACCTAAGATTGTGGGGCCCACCATGTTGTATAAGTAAAATCCACTGCGTCCATCAGGTTCTACCCACGATTTCAGGGCATGGCACAAAAAATCAGTGAGATCTATAGCTGAGGCCGGCCACGCCACAAAGAACAATGAGTATGGGATGCCAACCGTAGGTTTTGTCTTTGGGTCACCATGGCGTTTATGTTTTAATCAAGCGTGACTCACCAAGATCGCTTAAAATTACAAAAATCCAAATATTAGGTGGGCCACAATTAATGAATAGTAGGTACGACGGAAACAACTTGGCCGAAATTTCTAAGCCGTCCACTTGTTTCTGAGATAGTGGCCGACCTGATATGTTGACCGGCCTTTTTTTTTTTGGAAATGACATCTAGATGGTGGGACTCACCTGATGGACGGCTCTGATCTTGTACCTGGCTTCATGTTGGCATATATAGTGGAGTGATACGTACCTTCACACGTACGTACATACTGAGCAAACCGCATCAGATTTCGTTGATTCTCCGATATTCGAATTGGGAAGCGGCTTGCCTGTGTCTGTGAGTTCGGGCACAGAGATATTCCTGTGGTGATGGCTGTGTGGGGCCCACAGAGATGTCTTTGACAAAGCCACTACGTCCATCTGTTTAGAAAGATGTATATATGTTTGATCTATGCCGTCCATCCATTTTAAGGGAGTTAAAATGAGCCAGATTGTATGTTCAAGTGTAACACATTGCAGGAAACAGGGAATAATAACGTCCATCATTAAAAGTAGAAATTTGTGTAGGTCCACAATTATGTTTATTTTTCATCCAATCTATTCACAAGGTTACAGAGACATGAATGAATCATGAACACAAATGTCAGCTTGATCCAAAACTTTTGTGGCCCTCAAGAAGTTTTCAATGGCACGTGTTCAATTCCCTAGTAGTATGTGGTGTGGTCCACACGCCCTTTGGATTTGCCCCATTTTATTTTTGGGCTTCTTTTCCAAAATGACCTAATAAAATGGATTAATGGTTGAGGGGAGGGAGAGAGAGATTTTGGAATCGGGTCGGGGTAGGGAGCGACGGGTAGGGTTAGAGAGTTGAGTTCCAAATCGAGTTGGGTCTAACCGGATCGAGTTTTAGATCGAGTCAAGTTACTAGGTAACTCGAATTCGACTCAGTTTGAGTTCGGATTTGGGTGAAGCCTACTTCACTGCAAGTAGGAGTTCCTTGAACCAAACTCTCACCATCTATGAATGAGTCGGTTGTGAACTATTAGTCTCAAGGTCGAGTCGGATCTAAACGAGTCAGATGAGTCAAGTTAGCCGGATCGAGTCGTCCAGTGCCCACCTCTACCTACAGGCCATAACTGGTGGTGACTTATACTTATTACATGTGATGCGGACGTACGATCATATTAGTCTCCTCCTAGATAGAACTAGGCATCAATAGGGGTGTACACGGGTCGGGCCGAGTCGGACACGGCCTCGAGCCGTCCGGGCCGTTCAATTGCAGCCACCATACATATGTGAGCACACGGACAAACGGATTTGTCGGGCCTAAACCGCACGAGTCACCGAGATGAACATCTCCAGGCCCCATGCGGTCGAACCGGCCGGCACTCGCCGACTTTCGGTCTTAGGAGTTCGGGACTACCGCTTCGAATTCGAAATCCTTCGAGTTGAGGACCAACATAATTTCAAACATTCCGAGTTCGGGCCGTCTATTTACCTAACAAGCATGATAAATTCATGGGAAGGGCTTTGGCGGGTAATCCACGTCCCCATTACAAGGCCCTCGATCAACGGTTTAGATAGTTGAACTATAAAAACTCACAAAAAAAAAATCTAAATCATAAACCAAAATAGGACATTTACATCACATTTGACAAAGCATAAAATAAAACATTTTATACAAATTAAATACTAAAATCATACACTATAAATGGTGCTAGGCCACCTAAGATCAATAGTCGGATTCGGAACGCCGAGGGTGGATTTTGGGGGTTGATCGGTTGAATCCCAACATTTGAGGTATCCAACTCTTCTTATCATAAGAACTCACTTTCGGGCCTCAGAAAATTGGCTCATCTTCTTGATCCGAACTTGATTTCCTTGGGCCCCACCACGAGTCGGGTTCCTTCTCTCTTTCTTTTTCTCTTCTTTCTCTTCTCCTTTTCTCTCTTCTCTCTTCCCTTTCTCTAGCCGGTCGAAATGAGGCCCTTTTATAATGCCAAATTTGCCAGGCCCCAAGCTTCCACAATTTCCTAAAATAGACTGGCTCCCTATTGGTTTGTGGCCCTAACACCCTATGACCCCCTAGGCCCATGCATCAAGTCGAGTTGAACTGAGTTAGGGCTAACCTAACTTGATCCAGTTTTGAAATAGACTTGACCTGAGCTCAACCCAACTTGATACTAAGTCTAGCATGCCTGACCCGATCCAAGTCTGAGTTTGGCCTAGACTAATTGGGACCGAGTCCGACTCAGTCACAAGTACCAAGTCGGGTCGACTCAATACCGAGTCGAGTCGAGTGCGGTAGATATCCGTGGGCTGAAATCACAACTCAGAACCTAGGTGCACATGCCGTAATTGCAGCCTCTCCATTAGCTAAATGGCATCTCGGATGTAAAATGTCAAATCTAAGTTTTTTATTTTTATTTTTATTTTTATTTTTATGTATGAGTCAGGTTTCGAATAGAGTTGAGTCAGTATTGACTCAGATTTCAGGTCAAGTCAAGTTACTAGGTGACCCGAACTCACTCAGTTTGAATTTGGATTGGAAAAAAGTATGCTCAGTCGGATCAAGTCACCCACGCAATCCGAATCGAGTAACGAGTCAGATGAGTCAAGCCTGCATAGTCGGAGGAGTTAAGCCTGCATAGTCCAGTTGTCCCGTGCCCAACTCTACTTCTAGATGGAAGCAAATCTCTAACATCACACTCAACAAACAATCCTAACCACTCAAATTATGGGTCCCAATTCCAAATGGAGCATATCTGATTAAGCAATCCCAACCATCCAAGTAATGGTCTAAATAGATGAATTTGAAAGAAACAGTGAGACCTGGTTAGGCCCCAACAAACGATAGACAAGTTTAAAACCGACAGAATCATACATGCTTGAACAGGGAGCGGATTAGGTGCGGCCCACCTTGATGTATGTATTCCAAGCTGTCCATCCGTTTTGCCGTATCACTTTAAGGCATGAGCCCAAAAATGAAGCAGATCCAAAACTCAGGTGGACCATACCATGGAAACCGTGGTGATTGACCATTAAAAACTTCTTATATAGTCAATCACCACTTTTTCCTATGGTATGATCCACCTTAGATTTGGATCTGCGTCATTTTTTAAGCTTATGCCGTAAAATGATTTGGCAAAATAGATGAACGGCAAGGATGTAGAATACATAGTCAAGGTGGGCCATACTGTAAGCCGCACCTGATACGCTCCCATTTCAACAAATAATAAAAAGACTGACAAGGACAGCATTAACTTAGCAAGATGAGACCGAGACAACCATGGGGCTTGTACTTTGGCTGCTGCCAAATGGCCCACCTTGTTTGATAGATAAGGAGTAGAATAACCGGTCCTCAACAGCTGGTGCCAGCACAGCTTTGCTTGCATCCGAACAGGCGCTATTGTGATTTTTGCAATATGATCCAGTCAAAGCAGCCCATCTAGACGGTGCAGATATGATATTCATTCAACCTTTGAGGAAAATATCCAGGTGTGTAGCATGTGACATTACCAGCGTTCATACAATCAGACCATTCAATGGATTTCCCTTCTCTCAGGGAATACCTACCAAAAATGACATCGGTTATAGGACCCCAATTACCAACTTCGTTGAAAATTTTCTGAATTAAAAAAAAAAAAAAAAAAAAAAAAAACAGCCAACACATGAGATGGCACGGGTGATTTGTGTTTACACTTGTATTGCATATGCCGTTACGTGTTGGCACTATGATGAATAATAGCCAAAATCTCACTTGCACCTTTGATGATATTTTTTGACCCTACTAACTTCGATAACATGCACTCAGGTAAAGTCATAATGGCTTAGATCTATATGCATGTTGCAGTCGAGAAAAGTGAGACACTACAAGAAGGACATATGGTTATCGCATGAGTGGTGCGTGTGGTCGAGCAGTGTGCTCATTAAGTTTATACAGCTTTGCTGAGACTCCAAATCTTGTGACACAAGATACGCATGACAATGTCGTCTCACACAATCATGTCGAAAATGAAATTTTTTTCAAAGATGATCAATGCTTTCGTGGGGGCTATGGAGCACTGAGAAATTGATCATTCTTAAATTAGAAAGAGATCAAGGAATGCGATGAGAAATTCAAGTCCAACTAAAAATCCAAGTTTGATTAGGATTCAATTATGTAATCTTCGAGGATAAAATGTGGACCAACAAGAAAAGCTCAATACATCTACCACCTTTTCCAATCTATATAAATAACATTGGATGAGGAGTTTTGGACACTAACAGATTCAACGCACACAATCTCTCTCACAATGCAATGTTGTCTATTTCAATTTTACCCTTACGTCCTCTACTTCAGATGAGTCTTTGTTATAATAAGTTCGGAGTTTAGCATATTTTAGATCATTACTGCAGTACACCTAAAAGTAGATCAAATATCCACGACCTCTATCGTCAAATCCCCAATTAACAAAGTCCATACATGAAAGATCACACTGGTCACATCTTACTGATCATTCACCTCGATTGTTTGTGCACTCAAATGGTTGTAGGTAATTATCTTTTATTTTCTCAGCTTATTTTAATTTATTATTACTAATTATACTGATTTTAATTCCAAATCAATAAAATTAGTGATCCAACTTTTTTAATTATCTTATATGTCAATTATTGTGTTACTGAGAAATATGAGAACTGCAATCACCATTGAACGAAAAGTCCTTACCTCAAGGCAAAAAAATTCCATTAAAGGATTAACCATTACCTTCAAATCTCTTAATCATTGTATATTAGTATTAAATTATATTAGACGAACAGTAAGTCAACCTTTATAGATTTAATCTTATAGTTGATTTGACGCCCAAGGTCGCACGTGTTCAATCAAACTTGAGTCGAGTACGACTTCACACACTCAACACCATCATAATTGCACACGTTTAACCAAATACTGGCTATTCATTAACATGTGTAGTATCGCGTCTAATTAAACCATGACAATCTATTAAGTGAGAGTTTTGGATTTAACCAAACCAAGAGGTGCCCCATCTACTAAACGGTCCCGATGCGCAAGCACACGGTTATGCCTAAACATGCATGTCATTCTAGGGTATCTGATGGGCCCCGATGTGAATGCTGCGTAGGCCAAAGAAAAGTATAGATCAGATGATCCCCAATGTACAATCATAGGCAACAAACGGATGACGAGTGAAAATGGTCACTTGCCCAATTCTGTTAACAATCCATTTGCCGGTCCCAAATTTAGGGTTGGGATCTATACATCAATGCAATTTTTAGTCCATGCTCCATCCATGATGGACCCCACACTTTAGACAGTTCATTTCGCAGTCATGTGGCTGTGCGGTTATGATCACCCTATTCAGTCTTCGCAACCGATTAAATCCTTGAATTCATAAGAAAAGTACTTGAATATACAAAAATATAAAAGTTAAAATTTAAGTATTTTATTGAATAATATATACATATATATGATATCTCAATTGCACCACTAATAAAGAAAATTCAAACCCTAATTTAAAATTACCTAAAATATCAAAATTATTTTAAAGTCTAATATTTTAATTTTAGCAAAATTCTCCTAAAGCATAATACCCAAAATAAAACGTTTATTTAAATGTGATGAGAATATTTTATGCCTAATTATAAATAATTTCTTAAAAAGATATAAATACTAAAACTTTGTTGAAACCAAAGGCAAAACGAATGAATTCAGGTGAAAGTATCATTTATATATAGATGTTCACACTCCAAATGGCAATTTCTCTCTATTTCACGTGATTCCAACCGGACACGCCGAGCCTGTTATGTCCTGTCCTGTACAGGACCGGATCCTGCAGGATTTTTTTATCCAGCGGCATAAAGAATGCATACGTGGTACGTCTTACCTCAACCACACCCGGTGCCACGTGCAAAAACAATTGGACGGTTCAATATGGTGCAGCGACTGATGTTCGTACGGACGGTTCTGATCGTCCGACCATACAGCAGGGAGTCGGCAAGTGGTATTCCTACGGACAGCTCTCATCATCCGATGATGAGCACACGTGGACCCTTATTGTCCGTCTATAATTGGAGAGAACATTTTGACGGTCCAAAATTGAATCGACGGTTCTGATCATCCGAACCACGTAGTAGTCGGTCGGCCCAGCATGCAAAATCAGTTAGATGGTCCAATATCGTACATCAATTGATACTCCTACGGACAGCTTTAATCAGCACGCATGGGAAAGCATTTAAACCGTAGAAATTTGCAACTGACGGTTGTGATCATACAACCACGCATCACATGTGGGCCCCACATGAAAAAAAAAAGGGGTTACTATAGAAGGCGAGGATTAAGCTTGCCGCTAAATGCCATTAAAGACATCGCAGCTCACCACCTTCTAGCCTTCTGTGGGTCCCACGTGGGAATCATGGTTGCAGGGCATCAGCGTTTTCGTTTTTAAGAGGGGAAAACACTGGACAAACCACCCTCATCGTTAATCCGGACCATCCGTTAGGAGTAAGGTTTAGGGTTTATCTCCTGATCAGGAGTTTAGATATTTGGATGCTGACCATGTTCCCGCCCTTCACCCCTTTGAAAATCTGCTTCGAAGGACACTATAAAGAGGACTATATATTCTTCATATCAGCGATGTGGGATTCTTATTTGAACTACTGCTTCGCTCGATCTTTGGTTTCGTAGCTGCACACGTGGACAATGATGAATGGTTTACATCTGTGTGATGAGTGGACCATCTGCAAGGAGGGGGCTCACGTATCCACACACATGCATGGTTATCCGCACGTACACCTACGTGGCTGCCTCGCTTTCTAAGCGTTGCCGGTTGAAGAGGTGTGCACGAACCGAGCTAGCTCGCTCGACTCGACTCGGAAGAGAAGCTGAGTTCAAGTTGAGTTGAGCTGATTTTTTGAGCTCGAAAATAAGCTCAAGCTAGCCAGCTCCAATCAACTCGAATTGAATGAAACCCAACTCGATTCGAACTTGGATCGAACTAGTTAGGTGACTCAATTACTTTGATGTTGATGTTGCTCACCAAGTATTCAATGAAATGACTCAACGGAGTGTGGCCGGTGGTAAGGAATGTATGTATATGAAACAAATATTATTTTTTTTCCCTTGATTTTTATGTTGCTTAGAAAGTGTTTGATAAAATACCTAAAAAACCTTTGCTGCTGTTTTACATATAGTGGGATTTTAAAGGTACAGTCCAGGTGTTTGTGGAAATGCTGTACAGGCGAACTCGGCTAGAACTGGCCCGAGCTGCGGATTGAACCAAGCCGAGCTGGCCAGTCAGGCTCGAGGACCGAGTTCGAGCTAAGGTCAGCTAGTGGCCGAGCCGAGTTGAGCTTAAGGCCAACTCAACTCGGTTCAACTAGATGTATAGCCCTGGACTTGCCGGCATACACGGCTACAAGGGAGCGGATTGTCCATGACCCCCGGGAAGGGATATCTCTGTGCTCGGGCCCATGTGGGGCCCATGGAGATGCTTGTAATAAATCCACTACATTCATCTGTTTCAAAAGAACACAATATTACCGCAGCCTAAAAATAAGACGGATCCAAAACTCTGGTGGGCCATACCACACAAAACAGTGGGAAGGAAAATTTCCACCGTTGAAACCTTCCCGGGATGACCATGATATTTATATGACATCCAAACCGTTCATTGGGTTATTACCACTAGATAAACTGTAGGCACAAGTATCATCCTGATACAAAACTTCTGTCACCCCAGATATACGATCTCCACTGTTTCCTCTGGTATGGCCCACCTGAGTTTTGGATCTATTTGATTTTCAGACTTCAGTTCTATTGTGGTCTTTAAATCAGATGGACAAAGTGGATTTATTACCAGTATCTGTGTGGGACCCACACAGCCCGGGCATGGAGATATATGTGTGCCCCTTGTGGCCCGTAAGTGCCGCTGTATTACACGGCATGTCATAAAGGAGCGACCGGGTTAGGCAGTAGCGGATTAGGTGAGATCCTTACCTTGGGCCCAACTTCTTCTTCTTCTTCTTCTTCTTCTTTTTTATTATTATTATTTTTTTTGTTTTAATTTTTTCTAACACACGCACACACACCTCCACACACTCACGCCATAGTGGATTTCACCACCTATGGATACTCCAACCCTTGACCGGGTGTTGAAACTCCTGAAAGTCTACCACCCGAGCAAGAGTAAGGATCCCCTTGGGCCCAACTTGATATATGTATTTTATATCCAAGTCATCCATCAGTTTTAACCGATTATTTTAGGGCATGAACCAAGATGAGTTAGATCCAATTCGCAGGTGGACTATATCATAGCACACAGTGGTTATTAATTATTAATGGGCCACAAAAGTTTTGAATTAATATGATATGTGTGGTTTTTTTTTTTTTTTTTTCTAACCTTATCAATAGGTTTGGATCGCAAATAAACATTATGGGAACATTATGACGGGCTTTAAGAAGTTTTTAATGGTATGATGTTCAATCACCACTGTTTCATACAATATGGTCCACTTGAGATTTAGATCGGCTTCATTTGTGGGCTCATGTACGAAATGAGCAAGAAAAATGGATGGACGGCGTGGATATAGAGCACATACATCAAGGTCAGCCATTGTAAGGATTTCACCGTCTTGGGTGTGGCCTGGCTGTTGGGGGCCTTGCACAAAACCTTAGGATCTAGCCTCCCGAAACAAACCAGAATTATGGAATAATAATGCAATGAAATAAATCAAAACATAAACCACATCACACCAGGGATTTTTACGTGGAAAACCCTCAAAGAGGTAAAAACCATGGGACCTCATCCAGATCAACAATCCACTATAAAGCAGAACGTTAGAACCGATCACAAGCACACACCACTTGGATCAAACCTTCTTCACTCACGCAGGAGTGGATAAACAATAAGTGAACAAAAGAAAAATGGAGAGATCTCACCGATCACGAGGACGTAGAAGCGTTGAGATGTGGACTGCAAAGTAGATCACCTCTACAAGCAGAATCTCCCTTCTACAAGCTTCCTCTATCTCTTTCTCTCTTTCTCTCTCTCTCTCTCTCTCTCTCTCTCTCTCACCTTTGATAACCCTAAGCCCTCCTAGAAAACCTTTGAGAAACTTAGAATGCCTTGGAATACACCCTAATCCTGCATACACCCCTTTATATGAGAATAGAAAAAGGTAGAATCCAACTAGGAAACAAAATCCGCAAAATCTACGTTTCCGCAATCGCATTTGCGGAACTCTTCGATGATATTGAAGGTCTCTCGATAACACCCTCGATATCATCTGAAGGTCTCTCGATGATATCGGAATAGGACAAAAACTATCTAGTAATCAGGAGTGAAAATTTCAACAATTATCGATGTCATCGAGCCACTCTCGATGATAGCCTTGATATCATCTAAAGGTCTCTCGATGATATCGACAGGACCAAAAAACTGTCCAGCAGCCAGTACTGAAAAATTCTGCAATTATCGATGATATTGAAACCTGTTTGATTTCATCAATCCCAACAATGAGGAGAAAATCCTCATCAAATCTCCCCCTTTTCGACTCAGGAGGAATCTACCTTCTTCAAGCTAGCCCAGTTTCTACAAACCTCAAACTTGCCCTTGAGCAATGCCTTGGTCATCATGTCTGACTCATTATCGTCTGTGTGGACCTTCTCAAGCTGTAACACCTTCTATTCAAAAGTATCCCTGATCCAGTGATACCGAATCCCTATGTGCTTCGACTTGGAGTGCTGACTTGAATTCTTGCTCAAGTGTATAGCACTTTGACTATCGCAATAGATCACGTGCTGCTCCTGCTTCAGGATAAGTTTCTGTAGGAACGTCTTCATCCAAAGCATCTCTTTACATGCCTCTGTGACTGCAATGTACTCGGCCTCTGTCGTTGACAATGCTACGACCTTCTTTAGCTTGCTCTGCCAAGAAACTGTTCCCCCTGTAAATGTAAACATGAACCCCGATGTAGACTTCTTGAAGTCTATGTCACCTGTCATATCTGTATCTGTGTAGCCCTCTAACACAGGTTTTTTGTCACCATAGAATAAGCTCAACCTAGATGAGCCTCTTAGATACCGCAGTATCCATTTCACCGCTGTCCAGTGCTCTTTGCCAGGATTGGCAAGATACTGGCTGACAACACCAACCGCATATGCTATGTCTTGGGTGTGTACACACCATAGCATACATCAAACTTCCTACAGCTGACACGTAGGGTATCTTTTGCATCTCATCTACCTCTGCCTTCGTCTTGGGACACTACTTGTCTCTCAATCTGAAGTGACCATCCAGTGGAGTATTGACCGGCTTCGCTGCATTCATATTGAATCGCTCTAGGACTTTCTCAATATAACGCTCTTGTGATAGCCAAAGCTTCCTTCTACTTCTGTCACGGGTTATCTCCATTCCTAAGATCTGTTTAGCCGGACCCAAGTCTTTCGTCGCAAACGACTTGCCCAACTCCTGTTTCAGCCTATCGATTTTCTTGATGTCTTTTCCCATGATGAGTATGTCATCAACGTATAAGAGCAGAACTAAGAAATCATCATTTGAGAACTTGCGCGTGAACACACAGTGGTCCGACTCTGTTCTGTCATACCCATGCTTTAACATGAACGAATCGAACTTCTTGTACCATTGCTGTGGAGCTTGTTTCAGCCCATTTAAGCTCTTCCTCAGTCTACACATCATATGCTCTTTGCCCTTGACTTCGAGTCCCTCTGGTTGGTGCATGTAGATCTTTTCTTTCAGGTCACCATGGAAAAAGGTAATTTTAACATCTAACTGCTCTATCTCTAGATCCATACTAGCTGCCAACTCAAGCAACACCCGTATGGATGTCATCTTCACCACTGGTGAGAATATCTCCTCGAAGTCTATGCCTTTCCTCTGACCAAAACCTTTCACCCCAAGTCTAGCCTTGAACCTTGTGTGTGAATTCTTCTGCTTAATCTTCTTTCTGAGCACTCACTTGTTGCTCAAAGCTTTCTTGCCCTTAGGTAATTTCACCATGTCATAGGTGTGATTCTTATGCAAGGATTTCATCTCCTCTTGCATAGCTTTCAACCACTCCCCCTTATGCTCGTCAGCTAGGGCTTCAGAATAATCTTTTGGCTCTCCCCCATCAGTGAGCATAATGTACTCATGCGGCGAGTACCTTTTGGAAAGTTGTCTGTCCCTAGATGACCTCCTCACTTGTGGCTCAATAGGTGGATCAAGTGGGGGCTGCTCCCCCAGTCCATCTTCAGTAGGATCTCCCTCGTCCCCTGCACCTTGCTGTACTCTCGTCATCAGGCACCACGGGAGGAGTAACTGGATTCATATCCTCTAGTTCACCTGAACTAGGCTGGTTCTTCTCTGGCTTACCAATGTCTTCTATATACTGATCTTCAAAGAAAACCACATCTTTGCTCCTGACGAGCTTCCTCTCGGTCGGATCCCACAATCTGTAACCGAATTTTTCATCACCGTACCCCAAGAACACACACTGCCTGATCTTCATATCGAGCTTGGACCTCTCGTCCTTTGGTATGTGAACGGATGCCCTGCATCCAAACACCCTGAGATGACTGTACGATGGATCCTGTCCAGTCTGCACCTTCTCAGGTACTTCTCCATTTAACGGGGCTGATGGAGACTTGTTTATCAAATACATTATCGTGTGCATTGCTTCTCCCCAGAACGTCTTGGGCAATTTCGCATGGGATAACATGCATTTGATTCTCTCAACAATGGTGCGATTCATTCGCTCAGCTACACCATTATGCTGGGGAGTCTTGGGAACCGTCTGTTCATGTCGTATACACAGGGACTTACAATATCATGTAAGTCACCAATGTATTCACCACCATTGTCAGTGCGGATGCACTTCAATGGTCTACCTGTCTCTCTCTCGACCATAGCATGAAACAATTTAAACACACCAAAGACCTTATCCTTTGATTTCAAAGCATAAACCCAGACCCTCCTAGATACATCATCTATAAAAGTAACAAAATACAATGCCCCACCCAAGGTTTTTATCCTCATAAGACTACAAACATCAGAATAAACCAAATCTAATGCATGCACTTTATTAACATGAGAAGCAGATTTAACAAATGAAACTCTATGCTGTTTCCCTGATAAACAATCAAGACAGTTTTAAGAGGTGTACCTGTTACGTCTGGAAGGAGCCACTTCCTTGCTAGTAGCTGAAGCCCTTTTTCACTCATGTGGCCTAGATGCCTGTGCCATATGTCAATAGCTGAATCTTCCGCTGCGGTCAACCCACCCTTGCATATATTGACACTTGTCTTGTAAATGGTGCAATACTTCTTTCCTCTAGCTATGATCAACAAACCCTTGATGAGCTTCCAGCGCCCACCAGCAAATCGACTTTCATAGCTATCATCATCCAACCTTCTCGTCGACATTAAGTTGAGGCGAAGGTCTGGGATATGCCTCACATCCTTGAGAACCAATGTACAGCCCACATCGATCTTTACACAAATATCACCGACTCCCACAATTTTTGATACGCTAGAATTTTCCATCTTCACAGTCCCATAGTCACCTCACTTATAGCTTGTGAAGAAGTCTCTGCGTGGAGTCGCATGAAAAGAAGCTCCTAGTATATCACCTAGTCGGTGTCCTGACTCGTAACCGTGAGAGATACATCATGATCTGTAGAAAGAATAACTACAACGTCGCCATCTGAAGCGACTGCATTAAAATCTGATTCATCTTCTTTCCTTTTTCCTTTCTTATTGTTCTTCTTACCACGACATTCATGCTTGTAGTGGCCCTTCTTGCCACAGTTCCAGCAATCAACATTTTTTCTGTTACTCGACTTGCCTCTTGATTTATCTTAGGCTTCCTGCCCTTCCTATTCTTTCCTCTCCCCATTCCTGTGTCACAAGGGCCTCTTGTTGAGTAGACCTCTGAGACTTCCTCCTTATCTCCTCATTGAAGAGACAACTAGTAACCTGTTCCATGGATATCTTTCCGTCTGGCGCGGAGTTACGTAGAGACACCACCAACTGTCAGGCAATGAACTAAGCAATAGCAAAGCCTGCAATTCATCATCCAGGACCATCTTCATAGAGGAGAATTGGTTTACTATATTGTTGACCTTATTCATGTGCTCGGCCACAGAACCACCATCTTTGAACTTGAGATTCATAAGTCACCTTATCAGAAAAATCTTATTACCGGTTGTCTTCTTCTCATACATCCCTTGTAATTTCAGCCATAGGCTAGCGACTGAGGTTTCTATAGACACATGGTGGAACACAGAATCATCCAACCATTGTCTAATAAACCCCACCGCCTTTTGGTCCATCTTCTTCCAATCATCATCAGTCATATCCTTGGATTTTGCTGATATGCCTAAAATTGGAGAATATAGGTCCTTGCAATAAAGCAAGTTCTCCATCTTAGCCTTCTATATGGTCCAGTTAGAACCATTGAGGCTGATCATTCTTGATGAGCCATCTTCCATAATTCAAACCTATCCTACCCATTCAATGAACTTAGCTCTGATACCACTTTGTTGGGAGTCTTGCACAAAACCTTAAGATCTAGCATCCGAAACAAACCAAAATTATGGAATAATAATGCAATGAAATAAATCAAAACATAAACCACACTACACCAGAGATTTTTACATGAAAAGGTACCCTTAAAGAGGTAAAAACCACGGGACCTCATCCAGATCAACAATCCACTATAAAGCAGAATGTTACAACCGATCACAAGCATACATCGCTTGGATCAAACCTTCTTCACTCACGCAGGAGTGGATAAACAATAAGAGAACAAAAGAAAAACGGAGAGATCTCACCAATCACGAGGACGTAGAAGCACTGAGACGTGGACTGCGAAGTAGATCACCTCTACGAGCAGAATCTCCCTTCTACAAGCTTCCTCTATCTCTCTCTCTCTCTCTCTCTCTCTCTCTCTCTCTCTCACCTTTGATAACCCTAAGCCCTCCTAGAAACCTTTGGGAAACTTAGAATGCCTTGGAATACACCTCAATCCTGCATACACCCCTTTATATGAGAATAGAAAAAGGTAGAATCCAAATAGGAAATAAAATCCGCAAAATCTACGTTTACACAATCGCATTTGCGGAACTCTTCGATGATATTGAAGGTCTCTCGATAACACCCTCGATATCATCTGAAGGTCTCTCGATGATATCGAAACAGGACAAAAACTGTCCAGCAACCGGGAGTGAAAATTTCAACAATTATCGATGTCATCGAGCCACTCTCGATGACAGCCTCGATATCATCTAAAGGTCTCTCGATGATATCGATAGGACCAAAAAACTGTCCAGCGACCAGCGCTGAAAAATCCTGCAATTATCGATGATATCGAAACCTGTTCGATTTCATCGATCCCAACAATGAGGAGAAAATCTTCATTACTAGCCACACCTAAACCACTTGCTGTTAGGTGAGTATGGGTAACAACTGATTAGTTGATTCCCTGATTGTGAGGTTACCTTTATGTATGTGTTTTATATCCATGCCATCTCATTTTCAAGTAGGAGTCAAAAAATAAAGCAAATTCAAATTTCAAGTGGATCACACTATAGGTTGTCTGGGAACTTGGATATGAAATGTATAGAGAGTCAAATCATAATTACATTGGAATCAAGGTAGAGAATCTTCATTTGTGTCTTTCATATACATGAGAGAGAGAGAGAGAGAGAGATAAAATTATCAAAATAAACGCTTTAAAATAAGGGAAAATTCTGAAGTTTGGGTGAGTCACATTTAAACGACAACATATATACCAACAATTTTTAACCGTCCATTTAGATATCTAACATTTGAATGATTTAAATCATTATATTGTTGTAATTTTAGTGTTGTAGTTGATCATAATTAAATTATTTATTAGTATCATCACATCATAGCATTTTGTTGGGATTTTTAAAACATGAAAAATCATGTATATTTAAAATGCTTTTAATTTCATTTACCTTCAAATTCAAGGCCGCAAAATGCAATATAAAATTACTTAGAATTTAAAATACACCAATTTACCACCAAATCCAACATACCAAAATGCGTACAGGAGATAGTATAGATTGAACGCTATCACTAAAAACTCCGCCGGGCTCACCATAAAAAACACAAATATTAGCTTCATCCAAAAACTTTTGTGACCCATGAGTGGGGTCCACCTAGGATTTGAATCTGCTTCATTTTTTTTTTAATCTTATGTACAAAAATGGGCCCCACGTTAAGGTACTCATCCACTAAGCTAGTTGTTACCGGCACTCACCCAATCCTTATCCAAAGAACACGTGGGAACATATAACCCACGTACAATCTAGACATCAGGCGGGAAATCGGATGTGGGGCCCATCACTTGATGGGTTTGATTTTCATGCTTTGCTCCATTAATGCTAAGGGCTACGGTTGCATCCAAGCATCTCTGTCCTTCTACCATCCAGACCGTTCATATATTAGGTACTACCCTTAGATGGACTAGATTGAAAATCTAGATCTGATCGTCCATACCAAGTTGAGCAGGAAACAAAGATCCAAGAAACAGTTGCTAGGTCAGCTTTGGATGGACGTGGAGGATATATGATCTGTCACGTTTCCCATGTTACCTATATGCATCAAGAGGTTCATGAAATATCTGGATCATCACGTGGGGGCTGCCGTGGAGATTAAAGGGTGAATATCTATATCAGCCAGCCGTTTTATTTATTTGTTTAGTTATTTATTTATTTATGTTTTGTCAATATCGGAACAGACAAAGAAGGGCCATGCATGAAGAAATCCGGATTGCTTGTGACCCCGGGCACAGAGATATCTCTGTGCACGGGGCTGTGTGGGGTCCACAGAGATGTTTGTGACAAATCCATTCCGTACATCAGTTTTGAATGAACACAATAGGACATAAAAATCAGACGGATTCAAAACTCAGGTGGACCACACCAACAAAACAGGCAGATTCATGACGTATGTACCTTGCATCCATGTCATCCATCCATTTTTACAGCTCGTTTTAGAGCAGATTCAAATCTCAGGTAGGCCACACCACAAAAAATAGTGATGGTTGACCATCAAAAACTTCTTATAGGCCATAAAAGATTGATCAAACTAACATTATCAACAGAATGTGTTAACAGTATTCTAAAATGGAGATGGATGAGGAGAGATGTGAACATTTGAAAAACTTTTCTAACCATTGATCATTAATTTCAATCATTTCTGGTCATCGAATCGGAAGATCTAACCGTTGGATCATCATAGCCCTTCTGTTTTCAGACTGCTGTGGCTTTTAAGGCAGCTAATCCGACGTTCTCAATCGCTTATAAAGCCTTAGCTCATTCCACTCGCACCGTCTCACGACGGTTCGTGAGGGAGCAACACGATGCGCACATGTGAAGTGCGCCAATTAGCACCGCTATAGCCACAATGCCCACGCTCTAGGCCGTGCCCAAGAGAGCGACGCGATGCGCACATGTGAAGTGCGCCAATTAGCACCACTATAGCCACACTGCCCACGCTCTAACCCGTGCCCGAGTGTGAGCGTACTTGTGTGCATGTGTTCACAATCTCCAAAGCTACAAGTTAGAATATTACACAAATATCTTTATATAAACCATGATTTTCTTTCATTCATTTCTGATGTGAGATAAAAGCACATGCCACACTTTTCGATTCGAAATTCCCAAAAAAGCATTTTGGCGGCAAAATCTCAAAATTTTGAAATATTTAATTTTTTTCAAAAACCACGTTATCTCAACAGATCATGTCCAATATTCGTCAAGAAAGTTAGGCCATGAACATGGCCCGGACCAAACACAATGTTGGTCCCCATGTGGCGTGTAGAGCTTACACGACAAAACACGTTAGCTGCATATAATTGCCGAACACATGGCATACGTGGATGAGATAGGAACGTCCATATTCAGTAGGTGAAGTGATAAGTGGGCCATAAACCAAAAGACACATCGTTTTTATGATCCTGACCTTTTAACTGTGGGCATGCAAATGGAAATTAATAAAACATACCTAATGACGACATCAAGTCAAATACCAACAACAATTCACGTTCCGTGGAGAACAGTTCATTTATTAGACTGCTGGGAAAGTCCTGTCATCGAGGGCCTTTTTTGTAAGTAGAATCCAGCCTCGTGCTGGAAATTACATAAATACCCTTGACATCATTTTAAAAATCCTTTCTAAAAGCTAATTGCATGTGTAAAATAGTCCACTTTATACGAAGGTCCACATCCATATCAAGTGACAAAAATATCCTTATTTGAGGAGTTTGTTATGAGTGCATGTGGGCCCACTATTGTGTAATAATGGCATCCAAATGGTCCAGAAAGATTGCTAGAGACTGAAAAATTGGATTCCTAATAAATCATGTTAAATTCCCATCATTAGATTGGCCACACAAAATGTAACGTTATGAATTTTTCCCAATTTGAATTTCTAAAATTCTTGAAAAATTTTTCGTTATAATTATTTTATTTTATTGCATACTGATTTTTAATATTCGATCATAACTTATATGCGGGCATTACCATAAAAAATTGCATAAATTTGATTAATTAACCGTAGGAAGCTAACTAATATACCCAATTACTAAAATCTTGGACCTAACCTTGTGATCTGTTTATGTAGGGCCCAAACCTAGACAACCCATCACTAATAAATTATAATAACCATTTCTTAATGAAGATCTATCTACAACCAAGATAATTGTGCATCAAATCTTGAGGCAAGACTGCACATCAAATCATTTATTCTAAAACTTAGAGTGATTAGGATTGAATCATCATTTTCACTAGTTACAAAAAGGCTACAATGCGAACTTGGCTAATCTAAACCTTAATTACCACACACAAGAAATCTCACCACTCAATTTATTATAAAAATGTTTAAATTAACCAAACAAGTTCTACACTAGTTGACCATTGAACTCGAAACTATAAAAAGTCGTATGTCTTAGTGAACTTGACATTTCTCGCAAAACATTGAACCAAGACTGCATGCTGAATCATTCAACTTAGACCAGCAAGCGAGTACATGAGATGTGCGAGTTTTTGCAAAAATAACCAAAGTTTAAGTTAATTGTTCATGTTTAAATTTTGCTGAAGTTATGTGTAACATCCTGGATTTTCACTGTTTTGGATTTCCAAAAATCCTTAAAATTTCTTTTTAAATAACTTATAAAATCACCTAATGACCATTATTACTCAATATTAATTTATAATGGGGTACCACCAAGTGTGGGCCGCTAACTTAAATTAATACCTATCGAAAAATCTAAAACTCATAGATCTCAATCGCGATACCCAAGTGACACGACCATCGATTGCCCACGCGCCCCATCAATGCCATTAAAATAACCGTCGGATCGGTGAAGTTTTAATGTATTTTTCAATGCCCGCCCACCAACTGGCCCCGATCGTGGCAATGATCATCACGACCGGACCCGTCCGATCGCCCCAATTTTTGCGTGGCCCCTCATCGGGTCACCGAGCACCTACCCTATAAATTTTATGGCCGAGGGCCACCAGAGATGCCCCATCATCGAATGGGCCCCCACAGGCCATTTAGGCCGATTCGAAACGCTTACTCGTGTCATATATCCGTTCATCCGTTCGTCCTCAATTTTGCATGGGCCCCGGTCGGACCATAAGACACCTACACGCCGAATTTGGTGGCCGAGGGGTGTTAGGGCCACCCCAACACCAATAGGGAGTCCCATTATTTTAGGAAATTGTGGAAGCTTGGGGCCTTTTTCATCTAGAATTATAAAAGGGCCTCATTTGGGCACCCCTCTCCCCATACGAATTTTGCCCTAGAAGAGAGAAAAGGGAGAAGAGAAAGAGGAGAAAGGAGAAGAAAGAGAGAGGGAAGAAGGCATGGTGGACTCTCGATCAAGGTGGGGCCCAAGAGGATCAAACCCACAACCTCCTACACCTTCTCCAAGAAAAAACTATGCACCACAACCACCAAAATCGTCCATCGATCCTCTAGATAAGGCTTCTCATCCTTTGTCTTGAAAACCCTTTTGATGAAGGGAGATTTTACATGGATTTCTTATGAATGAACTTGCTTTAGGGATTCCGACCAACCGGCCCCAAATTGACGTTCCTAGGTCATTTTTGAGTCTCTGACGAATCACAAGGTGCGGACTATTGTCCTTAGATGGCCTAGCACCAATTATAGTAGGAATGTAATGATTTTGTTTGTTGAGTTGTGGTATTGAAGAATTTAAAATGTTGTGTTGTTGGAATTGCATGATTTGGCATGATTAGTTTACATTTGATGTTGATCTTATCTCTCACATGGTTTAACATAGGAATGATTACATGCTCATGTTTGTTTGGATTGATTTCGCTCATATGCATTGCTTCATAGTGTTTATGAATCTTAACTCTCAAATTCCTCGAGGTGTTGGAAGAGCTTAACTTCCTCACAAACCCACACACTCACACGCACCTTGTTCTTGATAATGTTTGCTCACTTGGTAGAGTACTCGTTTTTATAGTTGAGATGCATGTGAACATGGTATTGATATGTTAGTTGATAACTTGTATACTTAACATGTTATGAATCACCACCTAATCCTTGGGTTGGTCAAATGCGAGGGAGGCCAAGGCGGTCCGTTGGTATTTGCTAAACCTATGGATTGGACGAGTGCGTGTGGGCGACGTAGTTAGACTACAACCGATGTCGTTCCGCCACGTGCTTAATTCATGCGGTTTACCTGGCTCACATATATATGGAACCCGAACCACCCTACAACCGTTGGGTCCACAGCTTTGAGCCGGGCATGGTGGAATGGAACACCGTGTCCGAGGCGTTATTATCCCTTTCTCTCGACTCCTCATGTGCTTGAAGTCGGGGATGAGGAACCCGACGGGATCACGGACCGCGGGGTCTTGGCCTCACACATTGATGGGGCCTTGGCCTCGTAACTAGTTTAGGGCATTGATACGTGGGGTGTATCAGAATCTCTAACCTACTGGATGAATGAACTTAACTAAGAACTTGGCTAACATGTCATTGCATCGCATTAGCTAGGGTGGCAACTTGGCGAGGTCGCTTATGCCGAGGGAGTGTTGTCATCCGCGATCGTAAGATGGAGTCGCTTGAGAGAGTTGTGGCGAGGGCATGCATCATACCATTCACCATGCATACGCATTATCAAGATTAGCTTAATTGCCTTTCATTAAATTTATGTTATAACTATGCTTTAAAACTTAAGATTAATAGTTCACACCGAGTTGATCACTCACTCCCACTATGGGGACGGTGTTTTAAAACACCAACTAGACTCATTCATAGATGCAGGTGACCCAGGGCATGAGGAACTTAAAGCGATTGCGAGAAGGAGTGCTCTCCTACTTTCATGATGATGGCGGCTCATTATCTGGCTAGATCAGGTCAATTTGGATTTGTTGAATGGCTCGGTTTATTCTTTTGGACCTAGCCCTCTTTTGTTGTTCCATTGACCGCCTTAGGTAATTCGCTCATTAGCGACCCTTTATTATTTTGGACTGTATATATATGTGATATCCTTCATTTTAGTAAGTGGTGATTGTGTTATCAGTAATTCCAAATTATTAGATTAAATTTGATTAATCATAAAAAAAAAAACCATAAATGCATGATAAGTGACACTCGGGAACTCGGGAGTCAAGCGTATGCATGACCCCCGATTTTTCGGGGCATTACATTATGGCTTTCAGACCATTAGATCATGATCAAATTAAGGACACTAACACTAACTTAAATTAATATCATACAGCTATCATATAGTCACGACCTTGATTAACGACCAATAACCATCAGACTGACTGCAAAATCATATCCGTTGATCGTCGCACCCAAATGACGGGGCGATTGAAGCTTTGTGTATATCACCACTTAGGACAACAATCCTACGGCTTAGATTGACCCGTACACCCCCTAATGGACCCCAAAGCTAGAATTAATCTCCCGTAGGGTTATAATACGAACTACCTAGAATTTAGGGTCAAAGAAACACATTCTGGTATTATAAATACTAGTGAGAAAGAGATGAAGAGAAGAAGAAAAAAAAAAAGGAGAGAGAGAGAGAGGAGTTCTTGGTGTTTTCTTGCCGAGATTTCCCCTCAAGCAAACCCTAGTTATCACTTAAACCTCCACCGAATTCACCGTCACTTGCGATCAAAGGTAAGACTTATAATCAACCATTTGATTTCGCAACATATACCTAGTTTTCAAGCTATTAATGGTATTTCCCGGACTTTGGTTTAGGATTTTATGATTTTCTTCAAAACCCTAACCTTAAGTGTAATTAGGTCAAGTGAAACCCTACTAAGGTGCGGATTGTTCTTTCTAAATTTTCTTTTATCAACCATTGGTAGTCTTAGATAATGATTTTATGTTTCTGCTAAGATTTCATATGCTATACATGCTTGATTTGCCTTATTATTGTAACCCTGATGTTGTTTGTTGTTGGTTGACAACATGTTTGATAAAATGCTTAAATAATATGAAATTTCTAATTTTATAGCGCTTTTATGATGTTTGTTAAGTGGTGTTGATATACATTGGACTGTATTAATATACAACATGTAGCAGTGATTCGTACGCGTATGTTCAATTGATGCACTATATTCTAAAATTAAATTGTTTGTGTTTATAATTATGGATTTATTATCTAAGTTATTATTATTGTGGTGGATCAAGATCTACAAATTGTTTACATAAGTGGATGGCTTGCACTAGGTTGGCTACTTCAAGCTTATACAGTAGACCAAAGTTGAACATAGACAATCGACAGTAGTTAAAACTACGCGAAATTCTTCCCACACAATGCCAATTTTAATGGGGTTCTCCGTAGTCGATCGGATGAGTCTAATGTAGAGATGATCATTTATATGCTTGGTGATTGTGCAACACTCAATAAAATATGGGATATCACTGTTTCCATCGAATTTGAGTCAATTCACAACCATTAGTGCTTTATGATCCTACGAAAGACTCATAAACCAAGTATAGTGGTATAAGACACCATGTCTGAGCCGTTGTCCTATGATGGAGTGACGAGCCTCCCCATAGTGATCAGTAAGTATCAATGAAGGTAACGTGACAAATTATAATAAGATACATAAATGCACGTAATTTTGGTGACAAACCATATTACAATAGGATAGATAGTTATTGGTGATATTGGTAACGAGCCTACCTTATTGTTAAAAGAATTAGGTAATGAGCCATTTTCATGTTGATTTAATGTTGCCTGATGAGCCCTTATCTTTTTGTAATTGCCCTTGGATGACGAACCATTACCGTTACAATATTTATATGAATTGGATACTTGGATTACGAACCCTAAATTGGATCAAGGGACACTAATGGGAAGCCAATACGTGCCGCAACAAGCTACGTGATTCGGTTAGCGACTTGTGATATAATAGTAGTATCCTAACTTCGTCAATATGTTGTTTGAACTTAGATTGATAAAGATAAGCCATATCATGCCATCTGTTAATAATAGTGGTGATTGAGTATATTACAATAGGATAGATATTTTATGGATGATAGTGTTGACGAGAAGTATTATAGTTGTTGTTATTACCGGGACATGCATGTACATATCATGCCATAAATGAACTTAATGAAACAAATTCTGAAATTGTTTGTTTTGATATACTATCATTAAGTATGCTTAATTGTGTTGATAACATGTGTAACTTAGAAAATTAGTATCACTAAGTTGATCATCACTCTCACTTGGGATAGTATTTTAAAACACCGACCAAACAATGTTATCGATGTAGGTATCATTAAGGCCAACGCATTAGATGTTACACCCCAAAAATTGGCACCCGGGTACAGAGACCTCAGTCTCGACTTCCCAGGTATGAACCAAATGGAAACGCACGTGTGAGCTCGTTTAGATTTACATCCATTCCACACACAAATAATCAAATTAGCGCAATTCAACTTAGCGGATCCAAAGCCAGATAAAGATAACAAAAATCTATAAATATATGACTAACAATCAAAATAGAATTTTAATAGTGGTGATCGTCCAAAATGGAGATTATACAAGCCACAAAGATAATTCAACAAAATTAACACATACAACACGCCCAATCGGAGACTCCAACATATGCAAGCAAAAAACTTAAATAAAAGCAAGGTGTTCAGTTTTACTTGACACTTCCAAGACATAGTAACAAAAGTGCAAGCCGATCCAAGCTTACCAGCCGGAGGCCTCGATAGCACCTGCATAAAAAAAAAAAACGTCGCCTAGTTAGTGTTTTAAAACACAGTCACAGGTGGGAGTGAGTAGCTAACTCAGTAGTTCCATTAGTTCTAAGTTACACATGTTATCAACTCAATCTGTGTAAGTAATTATAAAGCAAGTAGACAATCGCTTTCTAAATAGTATCGTTAAATGCACGTATAAAATTATGATATAATGCATACCTTTACAATACAACACTCCCTCGCAAACGACTTCAACGCCTATTTCACAAATGCCAACACTCTCTCACAAGCGATTCCAACGCCAAATTGCAACAACCTAACTAATGTAATGTGATTGATGTGTATATTAGCTAAATAGTTATTAAGTCACATTCAATTAGTATATTGGGGAAGTTAAGGTACCACCATTTTATTATTGTCTCAACTGGATCACAAGACTCGGGATGGACGTAGCGGCACCTCACCTATGTCCCTTGATCCATTTTTGGGTTCATCATCTAAGTAACGACTCCCCAGCCAATACGAGACTAACACTAGCCTGACCAACTAGCTCGACAGATCTTAAAAGACTAGGATGACACAAGGTTAGTCACATCATCGACATTGTGAAAGTTGAACATAATTGATGAAAGAGTCATCACTCAAACGCAATTGTGGTGCGATCGTGGCATCCATTTCATTTATGATATGGTAGGCTCGTAGCCTTCATGATTGCTCATTGGTCACTGTGGGGAGGCTCATCACCCCAGCGTAAACCAACAACTCAGACACGGTGTCCTATACCACAATGTCCGATTCATGAGTCATATGGATCGTACCATTAATAGTTATAAGTAGACTTGTTCAATGAAAATGAGGTATCCTAGATTCCATTTAGTCATGTCATATATTATAAACATACATGATTAGTTAGTCGTTAGACTAATTTGATTGACCTGGACTTAAATCAAACCCTAAACTCCCTCAGGGCCGTTGGATGAGACTGGAAGGCCAGGATTGAATCCCACTATCCAGTTTTTTGGAAACAGTTGGCGGAAGAGAGGTTTTGGGCGTCGGTTTTCATTAGAATTTTGTAACATTATTTGAATAATTCAGAAGACAAATACATGACTGGTAAGATGAAAAACCCGATGTGGTCTATCGTACCTTACAGGCCCCTTCGCATGCGAGCAACGAACGGACGATTGAGATTTCTCCATTAGGGATGGTCTAGATGAGCCTTTGCAGGCTCACGTGAATTGCCGACAGGTTTTACGGAAGACAGTTTCCATTTCTGAAAACTATGTTTTTGTAGGGTCTGCTCGCACCGACGTTTGTGCACGCATGCCTACACGTCTACGTGAGAGGACCACTAGGTTTTGGTCAAGCATCAGCTGCGCGCAAGATGAATGGTTTGGATCAGCCGTGGGGGCTATGATGGTGGGCCACAGTGCGAAGGAAACGGACAGTGTCTGTTTACTGATGAAGCCGTAGGGAGAGAGACTCTCTCTCTATTTAAGGAAAACGCGAGTCAGACCCGGGATGGCTCGACCAATGCACAGCGGGTGCATGTCCCAGTTGTGTACATGCATTGTGAGGTGGGGTCCACCATGATGTTTATGATAAATCCACGCCGTCCATTCTACTTCTAGGGTCTTATCAAGGCCATAGTCGAGGTTAGGTCCCATATACAACTCAGATGTGCTAATCTCCTGTGTTTTTGGCTCTTAGCCGTGGGGTCTCATTGATCTGATGGCCAGATCGCACAGTCTTTGAACACTAACAGTCAGAAATGTCCTAAGGGCTATTTAAGTGGGTTTATAACGGCTGTCGGTCTATCTTTCCAAATGGTTTACTAACTAATGTTAATATTAATGCTAATCTCGATCATAATTACTCCATTATAAACTATATATTGTCATCGTTTGTTGTTTTATTTATTTATTTTTCCACTATTGTTATCATTATATCTATTTTCCTTTATAATGCATGCATGCATATTCTTTTTCATGTCATGGGTCCAGCTCTGTAAGTTAGGACTATCCATGACTTTATATTATTAAATATTTGATTATTATTATTACATACCCATTGCTATTTATTTATCTCCCTGCTGTATTTATATTTAAGATGTGGGACTACCTACCATGAATCATTTATTTACAAACCCTGATATTGGGATTACTTCACGTTATAGTGGGCCGCTCCAAGTGAACGTCGAATTTCTAAATTTTTTTTTTCTTTTTGACATCCAATTGGTTTATTTAATTCGGCTGTACGTACAATTGCTTGATTTAAGAATGAGGGTTTCTTCCAATGGTCGGATTTAGACTGGAATGAACGTGAACACTTGTTTAACCTAGGTTTGTATTTATACCAAGTTAGGTTATACAGTAACACTTGAGTACTAGAAAGTATGGGGTGTTACAGATTTTGACAGTGTCACCGTCGGGGTCTATCCGGAAATTCTATTTTTTTTTTACACTGGCAACGCTGAGGTCTGTCCGCGTTTTATAAAATTCGAACCTCCACTCTTTTAGATGGTTTTGGTGGACTCAATATCACTCTTTTTAGTTCCAAGCACGTGTGAATACATGCATGGACATAATCTCAAATCAAGAAATCATCAAGAAATCAAAGGTAATGCCCAAGGGCGTCTAATTTTCAATTTGCAAAAATCTGAGGCATTACATTAGATGAGGCGCTCTGTAGATTTCCAAGTCTTGGATAGGCTAGCATAGATCGGCATGCTTCATCACCGTGTTGTCATTGGAGTGTTGGGCAGATACAAGTGACCTTTTGTTTTACATATTTTTGGATAGGCTAGCATAGATCGGCTAAGTGGACTCTCACATTTACATTTGGATAAGTATAAGGTTTGATTTGGACATATTCTTACTTGTATATTATTAGACTTTAAATTAATCACACGTTTTGGTTTATTTCTTTACTAATGTCTCAGATATCAGTTAATTGTACCAAAAGTTACTCTTCTCAGATATCAGTTAATTGTACCGAAAGTTACACTTCCACATTATGAGTTTACACCCAACATACTGGGAATCGATGATGTACTCAACTCTTGAAATTCGGAGCGTGACAAGAAACCCACCCAAAGACTACTAAATTCACATGGCGGGCCACCCAATGGTTGGATTAGCTTAATTTTTAGGGCATCCATTTTTACGATTGAATGACAATGTTGAATAGGTTAGATGACATGCATGCACTACGGTGGGCCCAAACAACCTACAATTAGTTGCTAATAGGACAAGTAAAATGGTCACAAAAATTGCAACGAATCTTTGAAACAAGGGAGGCAAGTGTAATAAGCAAAAATATAGGGAGGTTTTTACAATTGTCATAACATAGAGAGGACGTGTTTAATTATTATTATTATTATTTTAAACGTCTTAAGCATATCCATAGATGATCACATGCCGATAGTGACAAGTCCGAGATGCCAAATCCAAATGGCTCGAATTTCAAAGTTTATAATTGCTTGTTTGGTAGGTTTTGTTTGGTAGGTTACTTAATTAATAATTCATTATTTAATATGATTTTCCTTCCATCATGCATGTGTAAAAGCCATAGTATCCCAACTTATAATTTACATGCATATCAGAAGCATTCATTTGGTTGGTCCCATCACGAGTGGTCCATGGTTAGAAGAAGGCCATTGATTGGGTGAACCAATTGATCAATGTCCAATTAAAAAAGAGTACAATGATTCGATGTTTAGGAATATTTAGTTATTGAGATTCGTACAGTATGTGCTAATCATAGTGGGGCCCACTGGATGTACGGTCTAGATGGTAGAAAGTGATCCCCATGTACTTTGGGTGACTCTGAAAATTATAAAAATGATAATCACGTTGTTGAAATGAAGAGGTGTCATTCCCATTTACTCTGACCTGTTTGTTTCACTAGTTAGTTCGTTGCTGTAAAGGGTATATAATCATTGTGATTGACATTACGGTGTAATAACATAACTTTGTTTCGGTGATGATTACATATTAAAGTAATGTAAAAATATCATTATTATAATTAGAGTGACTGGGAAGTACTTGACTCAACTCAGCTCCAAATGAGTTCGAGCTGAGCAAGAGCTGATTTTTGGTGTTCGAATTGAGTTCGAGCCGAGCACGAGTTTGACCCTACTCAACTCGAATAGTAATCGAAATCGACTCGACTCGGACTCAACTCGGTACTCAACTAGGGGTATATATACCCCAAAACAAAAAACCCTAAGCTACCCTCTCTCAACGCCCGTTCAAAAAACCCTAAGCCCTTCCTTCCCATCGCCCATTTAAAACAAAAAACTTCAACCCTTCAAAAAAAAAAAAAAAAACCCTAAGCCCCTATCCTCTCTTAACCATCCCATCGGCCATCTGACCCATCCCAGTGCTCGTTCCCCTCTCTCCCATTGGCCGTCCCAGCCACTTGATCACCCTATCCGGCTGTCCCTCTTCTTCCCTCACCTGTTCGGCAACCTTTCTGGTGGCTACAGCGACTCTCTCTCTCTCTCTCTCTCTCTCTCTCTCTCTATCATTGCTTTGTCCGCTTGCCGGTCGTCTCCACTGCTCGTCGGTGCCCCTATCCGGTGCCGCAGCTCGTCCCTGCCACTCATCCCTACCTTGCACAGTGCTGGTCGTTCCTGCTACAGACTCGAACTCAAACTCAACTCAAAAACTTTGCTCGAACTCGGCTCGATATCTGCTCGAACTCGGACGAGCCAAGCACGAGCCAGGAATCCGAACTCGAAGGTCGAGCCGAGCTGAGTACGAGCTGGGACACGGGCAGTGCAAGCCGAGCACGAGCTGGGCAATACTCGGCTCGGCTCGACTTGTGTACAGCTCTAATTATAATTTTACTAATGATAAACTAAACATGAAAATCAAGGTCAAATACAAATGTTGCAGGAGATATTGTAATCATTACATATTTCTTTTATATTACTGTGCGAATTTTTTAAACAAATGGCTCAAAGAAAATACAATTTCATGACATTATAGTGAAAATCTTGAATTCAATCAATAATAAGAGTGTATTTTGGAAATCATCTTTATTATGATTTCACTATTGATAAATCAAACATGGAAATCAATGGTCAATGTAAATGTTGTCAAAAGATAACAAATTTATAATTATTACACATTTCCTTTACATTACCCTACTAATTGGTGAAATAAATGGGCCTTATGGATCAAACAAAATAAATGGGCCTTAAGGACCAAACAAAATAAACAAGCCTTAAGGACCGTTTGGTAGCAAAAGAAGTTGGAGCTTAGACTACCTATCTAGGCTAAGGGCATGTTTATTATCACTGGAAAAAAAATTACGAAATGCGGAACTTAGAAAATGATCGTATTAAGTGTTTGTTATTGCCAAGCCCATAAAGCGCTCGGTCATTTTTCTTTTTCTTTTCTGTTTGTGATGGAGGTCTAGCTTAATGGTGAATACAAAATGCACTTCGCAGATTCGTCTAAAAAAATTTTAATTCCAAAATTACCCCTATGTTGCTTCTCTCCTGAATAGATTCCATAATACACAACTCAACTTTTAATGTGTGAAATTTATTTGCCCCACCATAATTTGTGTTAGATCCACGCCATCCATCAAATTTTCTAGATCATTCTAGAGCATGAGCCCAAAAAATGAGGCACATCCAAAGCTCAAGTGGACCACACCAAAGAAAGCAGAGAGAAATGAACGACTATCGTTGAAACATTCCTAAGGTCCACTATGAGGTTTATTTGCCATCAAACCTCTTCATAGGTTTCAAATACCTAAATGAAGGGAAAACACAAATATCAACTTGATTAGAGCCTTCTTTGGCCCCAAGAAGTTTTCAATGGTAGGCTCCCAATTCCCACTATTTCTTATAGTGTGGCCCACTTGAGCCTTAAATATACCTCATTTTTAGTCTTATGCCATAAAATGGTAGGGAAAAATGGATGGACGATGTGGATAAAACATATACATCATGATAGGCCCCACAGAGCCCTTGGCAAGACTGTTCATCTTTAGCTTTGCTAGGCACGACTTCGGTGGATCTTGGATCCAATCGTGGATTGCCTACTAATGCTATCAATAATGAGGTGGCTACTGGACAGTGCTCTATGGACCCACCATGATGTATGTGTTTCATCCATGCCATTCATCTATTTTTCCATATCATTTTACGGCATGAGCCCAAAAATGAGATAGGTCCAAATCTCAAGTAGACCACATCACAAGAAAACAGTGGTGATTAAACACCCACGATTAAAAACTTCCTAGGTTCCATTGTAATGTTTATTTAGCATCCAACCTGTTGATTAGGTCATAAAGACTTGGATGAAGGGAAAACACAAATATTAGCTTGATCAAAGCCTTCGTGGACCCAAGAAGCTTTCAACAATTTATGCCCAATTCCCACTATTTCATGTAGTGTGGCCCACTTGAGCCTTAGATTTACCTCGTTTTTGGTTTTATGCCCTAAAATGGTATGAAAAAAATGAATGGATAGTGTGGATCTGATGCAAACATCATGATGAGGCTCACAACACAATGAGAAATTCGGCAAATTTTGTAGATATTTTGATCCAGATGGCCTTGTACTATGACATGGTTACAGTAAGAGCCTTTACGAACTACACTTGAGATTTTGTAACCTTGAAATCATTTTTTCATTAAAAGAAAATGGGTGACAACTTATATTTCTTCTTGCGAGTAAGCCCCATCCTTTTTTCTATGAGACGGTTCCTACCAAGCTTATACAACATTCTCTCCATCTCTCTCCTTTGCTCTCTTAATTTGCCACAACACTCAATTTTAAAGGTTTGCTTGTGATTTTATGTAATTTTTCCTATTGTATGGCCCAATTAAATTTTTTATGCTTTTTTTTTTTTCAATGGATGTGAGGAGAGAAATATGATAGATGGAGTATATATATTTCACTTTGATAAAATATGGTGCAACCATAACAAATTTCCTTTTGATAAGCAAATGTGATCCCCACAAAGCTATGCGTGTTTTGAAGGAAATAATAACACCTAGATAGCCTTGAACAAAAATAATAGTAATAATAATAATAATAATAATAATAATAATAATAAAAGAAGATAGCCTTGAACAAATAACAAATAAGTTTTCTCTTACTACACCAAACAGGTTCCAACAAACAGTAGATAGACTTCACAAGGACAACATTAGCTTATACAAGACTATGGCCAGACAAGTTATCTAGGCTTGAACTTTTATTGCCATCCAAACAGACCCTAAGCAGCTAGCAACACATTAGACTGTGAGCATGGCATACATGCATGCCAATCCAAACTTGAACGGTGCTAGCCTTACCTGGATTAAAAACCCAATTTTTAATGGATTAAATACACATTCGCTCTGATATAAATATTAATTATTTTGTCCTCCATTGTAAGAGAGGCTGATTGGAATTATTCGCACAACTGATCACATGATCACCAATTCAAATCAAATGGATTAAAAATAATGTTACTGCATAGATCACGATCATAAACTCTTCTATTTTCTCAAAACTTAAATAGACCATTTGGATAACTTGAGTTTTAAAAGTTACCTTATTTTGAGCATCCTTTCATCATGATGCGGCCTATTTTTTAAATGGATTGAGTTGAATATACAAAACACTTTCGCCCACAACAATCTGTAGGGTTTCTAATCGTGGGCACTTCCACTGTTCTTGTGGTGTGGCCCATAAATATTGGACCATCCAAATCCCTGCCCATAACTGCCATGTGAATCTTGTGGATGCGGATTGCCATGGACAATAGACCACAATGCAGATTGAACACGTACCATTAAAAAATTATCGGGAGCCGCAGAAGTTTTGATGAAGTTGATATCTGTGCTTTAACATGTCTATGTGACATTATGAATAGGTTAGCGGGTAGCAAATAAACATCACGGTGGCCCTAGAAAGTTTTCAATTTAGGTGTCATTATCACCACTGCTTCTCCTGGTGTGGTCCACTTAAGCCTCAGACCTGCCTCATTTTTTTTACCCATGTCATAAAATGATCTGCTAAAATGAATGGACGGCTTGGATAAAACATATATATCATGGTGGACCCTACAGAGCCAGGCAGGGACAGGAAGCAATCCGCGTCAACGTTGTGAAATATGTCGAAAGTATATTATAGTGGGGCCCACCTTTGATCAACAAGCAGCCCTTACGTGGAATTTGCGGTAGGAAGGACGGCTAAGCTGTCTCTTGTAACTCTAGATGCCCCACGTGGCTCACTCATTCGATCATGCATCCTACGAGTAGATGCAGACACGACGGAAGTCGTCAATCACAATCACGCCTTTAAAAAAACATAAGGAAAGTGTATGATCCTCGGCCCGAGGATATATGCACGGTACGGGAGTTCTTTGGTATTCTCTGATAGTGTGTGATAGTTCATACACATGCACTCACAAATTGTAAGGTGGCATTTATGTAATTGGAATCAAACCGTTTGATTCATGGGACCCAATGTAGTTTGGTCGTGACCCAAAAATCAGATTGATTGAATGATTCTAGCCGTTGATTAATGGGAATTTGTTTATTTAATCATATTGCCTCAACCATCCATTAGATGCTCACCTGTTGGACATTGTGAGATCAGCTCGGTGTGTGGCCCATCAAAAAGTGAGGCCCACTTTTGGACGGTATTTTAAGGGTGAGCCACGTGTATAATATCTAAGTGCATGTGTATGAACTATCTAACTGTCAGAGCATCTAAGTTTTTTAAGGCTTCTAATTTATCTAAGAAATAATTGGAGGAACGGACGAGTCCGTACGATGCCTTTGGAATTGGTTCGGCAGCTGCTTAAAAGATCAAAATACCCTCGACTGCTAGGGTAATCTCCTGAGAAAGGAAGGTATTTTAGTTCATCCGTACAACCCTAGGTGTAGTGACCAAAATTAAGGTTTGTTTGCGGCCAGTAAACTCGCTGGGTGATACCTGAGGTCTATACGCATAAAGAACCTGACCCATTCTTAAATCTTGACGGATTCTTGGGAAATTGTCCACAGGATAATCTGGGATGGGGATTGCGTCTTGCCCCTGCCGGACTCGATGTATGTGTTCTATTCACGCCATCCATTCATTTTTATATCATATTTTAAAGTATGATCCCAAAAAGGAGTTAGATCCAATAATCAAGTAGACCACACCCCAATAAGCAGTAATGATAATGATGCCTGATCCTTCCGTGATGTTTATTTGTCATCCAACTTCCTCATAATGTCATATAAACATATATTGAAGAGAAGACACAAATGTCGGCTTAGTCATAACTTTTGGAGCTCTCAAGAAGTTTTTAATAATACGTATTCAATCCCCCGAAGGCCTGCCTAAGAATTAGATCTACCTCATGTTTATATCCATAACCTAAAATGATCTATAAAACTGAATGGAAGGGGTAGATAAAACATATACATCATAGTGGCCCTACATAGGCCCTACCTGGACCAAGCCTATTCCGTAACGGCGAGACCCAATCCACCTGGCAACTTGGGACCAAACAAGTCTACTCTATGGTCCTTATTAATTGTCCGAAAACTCAGATTCAACTCGATACTCAATACTCAACTACTAATTGTTGACTCTGATAACTGCATTTAAACTAAATACTAACTATAAAATAGATAATTTAAGGTGGCTAATAAATATTTAATTTTAGGTAACTAATAAAATTTTAAGATATTTACATCTTCTGCAAGCTTTATGAAATAAAAACCATAAGTAGCCACATAAAACATGGTTGGTCAATGAGTTAACTCAATGAGTCTTCTTGAGTGGCTACCGGGTCACTTAAGACTTTCAATTTTCATGACGACTTAGCTCGAAATCTAACCGAGTCAAGTTCACTCAGCCAGGTTCTGAGTTAACTCAGAAAATTTTCCAAAAATTCATTCTATTTTCAAAAAGGGTTCTTGGGGCTATAGACCTCAGGTTTCAGCCAACAATTTCATACACCGCAAAGAAACCTTCATTGTGAAACTAAACCTAGGGTTGTACGGATGAACTCTAAAAGACCAAAATACCCCTCCTTCTACAACGGCTTACCCTAACAATCAAGAAATATTTTGGTTAAAAGTCACTTTTTGCAAAATAAGTTTCCAACCAGCCAGCGAAAATAATAAAAGCGTCATACGGACTCGCCCGTTCCTCTAATTATTTCTTTCAAAAGTGATGACATGCAGGTACATAGATCACATGCTCCCATTTCTCCCGGGGCAACCTTCTCAATCCGTAAACTCTATTATACAATGAAAAAGGTGTGCCGCACCATGATAATCACCTTTATGAAAATCAAGAATATAAAAACTTACATCAGCCAGCTGGCTGTAAAGCATCCTTGGGGCCAACTGGCAAAGACTCTCTACTCTATATATTCCCTTTCTTTACACATGGAAAGCCAGGGCCAAGGCAGGGTTGTTGGGTTTCGTGCGTATTTCTGCTTTCTTTCTTTGTCTCCCATTTTATAATTTCACGAAGAAAAATGATTCGTGATTTTAATATAATCTATTCGGCAGTGTTTTTAAGCATATGTGTGTTTAGCCAACTGGGGTCCGCACAGCTCAGGCACAACTACTACGCCAACGTCTGCCCAAATGTCGAAAATATTGTCAGAGGCGTCGTAAGGACCAAATTCCAACAGACGTTTGTCACCGCTCCGGCCACCATTCGCCTCTTTTTTCATGATTGCTTCGTGCAGGTAAATAAAATGAAATTTGGGTTTTAGATTTTTTTTTTTTAGTAGACAGTTAAATAATCAAATTGTAATTATATTTCTTCATAAACTTTACCAAAAAAACAGTCTTATTCGTTTGCGGTCTAACTTGAAAGTGATGAAATTGTAATTGGGGCTCAAATTGTAACTCAAATCAATGCTCTAGTAATTACAATTTGGTTATTTTTACTTTATAAGATGAACAAATGCATAATAATGCTTCTTTAGATGCAAGGTGTTCCTTGATAGTAAAAGCCATCACCATTACCATTATAATATGAGTCTTAACGGCCATTAAAACTCTTGTAATGGCTTTTAAGGTTTTTATTTATTTTTTTTTTTATAATCTGTTTCGAGAGAGGCAATAAGTAGTTTTTTCTATAACGGCTGTTTCGGCTCCGTAACATATAATGGTTATGGCTTTATTATGTTTGGCTGATAGGTATTGTAATTGGTACTCATATCTTCAGTTCAATGGGTATTTTCTTTTATGGTTCATAATGGTAAGGAAAACTTATTGTAAATCCAAACAAACCCTAGATTGTATGGTTTGGTAAGTGTTTGATTTTATTTTCTCTTAATTTCACTAAGTTCATAATCAACCAATGACGCGATAAGCTATGATGTGATTATAGGGATGTGATGCATCAGTCATCATCCAATCGACGGGAAGTAACAAAGCTGAGAAGGACCACCCCGACAATCTGTCGTTGGCTGGAGATGGATTCGATACCGTAATCAAGGCCAAGGCGGCCATCGACGCGAACCCAAGATGCCGGAACAAGGTCTCATGCGCCGATATACTAGCCATGGCGACGCGCGACGTTATTGCTCTGGTTAATTACTATCTTCTCTTCTTTTGTTCTTCTTGTTTTATATTTATAACTTGTGTGGAGAGTGTTAATGGTGTGATTGTCGATTGTAATCAGACCGGCGGGCCGTCTTACGCCGTCGAATTGGGGAGATTGGATGGTCTGAGCTCAACTTCAGCAAGTGTAAATGGGAAGCTGCCTCATCCAACCTTCAACCTCAATCAGCTAAATTCCATGTTTGCTGCAAATGGTCTTTCTCAAACGGACATGATTGCTCTTTCAGGTGAGATTAACGTTATCCAAACGTGTTTTTCCTAACTAGCCATGCACGTGCATTTGACAGAAAACGGGGCTGAAGTACCTAACTCGGCCAACCTACATGTGGTTTATGAGTAAGTGGATATAGACCGTCGAAATTGTGAGATCTATTATGGATGGGACATACTTGAAAATAACACTTTTTAAAAAAATTCCTAATCATTGAATGGTATATGGACTGGAATTGTCTACAACGCCTGTTTTACGCCACCTGAGTTTTGTAGCAGATTTTTTTTTTTTTTTTCTTGTTCACACACCCTCACACCCACACCCACTGTCATCCTCATACCCTGTGGTGTGGATGTCTGAGCTGTCGTTGTTTTTATTATTTTTTTTTTTAAAAATAAATAAATAAATAAATAAATAAATAAAAACCCTCAGGCCTATAGTCGAGAATAGAACATGATGGACGGAATGGATGTTACTGACGGTGGTATTAACGGACGGGGATCGTGTAAACTCATTGGGGCCCACAGTGATGTATGTGTCTTATCCATGCCGTCCATCAGTTTCTCCAGCTTATTTTATAACATGAGCCCAAAATGGAAGTATATCCAAAGAAAGTGGGCGACACCACAGGAAACAGTGCAGATAATGACATCCACCGTTGAAACCTTCCTATAGTGATGTTTATTCATCATCCAACATGTCATATGGTCACACAGACATGGATGAATAGGACAAAAAATATCACCTCTATTCAAAAACTTCTGTGGCCCCAAGAAGTTTTCAACGGTAGGCATTCAATTTCCACTATTTCCTTTGTGGTGTGGTCCCACTTGAGCTTTGGATATGCTTCAAATTTGGATTGTGTACTAAAATGAGCTGGAAAAATGTATGGACGACGTGGATAAGACACTTACATCACCGTGGGCCCCACAGTTTACTCAGCACGCAATCCTTGTCTGGTATTAACTAAGGCTGTCCACGTACACACCACTAAGTGCGAATACATGTGATAACCCATCCATCACGTGTGTCCCACCGTGTAGATTCCGTGGTCCAAAAATCAGGACAGTCCACTAATCAGGTGGACCCCAGTTTAAGAAACACATGGGCGGCTAAAAACACTTTACCAAGTTCGGCAGGTTGTCGACCTATTTCTCACCTTGTGGTGCTCTTATTGAGTGGACCAGCCCAAAATTTGAGTCAGGGCATCCACATCGCAGGACCAAACTAATGGACGGCCAGGATCTCCCACCGAGTGCCACACTTACACATGTGGTTGCGTGTAGTGTTATTAACTAAATTTCACTAACGAGTACTCCATACCTGTTTTGCAGCTGCACATACACTGGGATTTTCTCACTGTGGCAAGTTCTCAAACCGTATATACAATTTCAGCCCTTCCAATGCAGTGGACCCCACAATCAACAAAAGGTACGTACCCCAATTACAAGCTATGTGTCCCAAGAATGTGGACCCCAGAATAGCCATCAACATGGACCCCATCACTCCTAGGACATTCGACAATGTGTATTATAAGAACCTTCAGCAAGGGATGGGCCTCTTTACATCAGATCAGGTTCTATTCACAGACAGAAGGTCCAGGCCCATCGTCGACGTGTGGGCCCGAAACTCCGCGGCGTTCCAACAAGCGTTCATCACCGCCATCACCAAGCTGGGCCGGGTCGGCGTTAAGACCGGGTCTCGGGGAAATATCCGACGTGATTGTAGCGCTTTTAATTAGAAATTTAATTGAGTATAGTTGTATTCAAGTCAATAAGCCAGGCCCACACTAAGCAAAATCAAAATTTTGAGCTTGGGTCTTTGTCAATTGTTTTCTATGGTGTGGTCCGCCTAATGATTTTATAAACTTATGGAGTATCTCATCATGAAAGTCCAAAATGAATTATCGTCACTACTTCTTGTTTTTTTTTTTTTGTGAATTCTTATTCATTTATGGATGATGAGTGGACCATTCTAATTTTGAGGCAAGCGAATATTTTTTGTGGGCCCCATCTGATTAATTATCATGATCGCGAGTGTCGGCATGTGTCAAAAGTCCATAGGACACACACAGTGGGGCCATTGTCTTAGTGTTCTGTCAATAAATGGCCAGCAGTGCAAAATGAAAAGTTGTGTATAGTTGTTCTGTCCAAATCACTTAAAACCATGGTTAATTAACTCGAGAGTTGGACTGACTAGTTCAGCTCAATTGAAGTCACTGTCTATAATGTAGGGAAGGGCGTGAGGAGAAAGATCATCCATCATCTTTCTCAAGCAGGCAAAACTTTGAATTCATAAAATAAAAATAAAAATTCAAAATTTTATTATTCAATATTTCTTAAACTTTTCGATTGCATCACTTATAAAGAAAAGGCAAAACCGTAATCAAGACTAATATAAATTTTATTTAAATAATAAATTTTATATATCAAAAATAAAAAGTCCTAAATTAATCACGCCAGATCATTCTTGGCATGATTATAAACACTTCTTCTTAAGAAGACTGCATAACTAAAACTCTAAAATGTAAGAGATATGTCAAAATTAAAAATTACTTAAAATAATAAGGTTTTTTTTTTTTTTTCTAAAAGTATAAATTTGAACTAGAAAGAAACGTATTCTTGTAAAATGGACTGACGAGACCTGATATGCAGTTTGGTTGACCTAGAATTACCCATTAGCATACCATCACGATACCAAATCAAAACGTTATGGCTAATTTAAGGTTCACACTTCGAATAATAATTTCTTCCTATTCAGAATGAATTTCCTTAACCGGACGGGCCTAGATTCCAGTTACGTCATGGCCCTATGTACGATTCGGTTTGGATTTGACAGACTATGTCCATTTTCGTTGGGGCTTCTTTTGGTCCAATCATGTCAAGAATCAGTCTGTGGCCGATCTACATCACTCTGGCCGGAGGGGTAAATTGTCTCCAATAGTTGAAGTCACGGGTTTTGGAAGTGGGCCATGTGAGGGCCTTCAGTCACCTGTAGAAGATTATGAACCCCACATGACAAATTCTTGAATTCCATGAATAAGATGTGGATATTCCAATGCCTTGCCACACAAAAATGACAAAGAATAAGGAAAAAAAAAAAATCACTGAATAATGAACACTTTAAAAGTAATAGGGTTCAATGGAAAATTAACGAGCCTTATGGGTTGAGAAGACCGGCCTCACCTAAGAGGAAGCAGCCATTACTGTGGGGCCATGTCCAGGTCATCCATCCATTTTCCATATCATTTTAGAATATGAGCCCAAAAATTAAAAAGATCCAAATCTTAGGTGGACCATATTATAAGAAACATCGGTGATGAATGCCCTACCACTAAAATTAGCTTCCCAGGGCCCATCATAATGATTCTATAATGTTTATTTTCCATCCAACTTGTTGATAAGGTCACATAAGCATATATATAAAGGGAAAATACACATATAAGCTTAATCCAAAACTTGTGGCTCATTAATGGTCAATGACCACCGTTTCCTATGGTATGGTCCATCTGAGATTTGGATTTGCTTCATTTTTGGGCTCATGCCCTAAATTCATCTGGAAAAATGGATGGACAGCATGGATATAAAAATATATATATATACATCAAGGTGGGCCCCAGAGTAAGGGGTGCGCTATTTTGGATGAGGTCAACCACACCTAATACACTATTTTTCATGAGATAGAGCACCCACCATTAGTATTTTAAGTGCACATCAACATTATCTTTACTTAGTTGAATATTTTCTCAATATTTGGACAACATTATCACCTGGCCTTTGTAAATGGCTTCATCTGGGTTAACTTTATTCTCTGTCCTTTTCAATCAAACCAAAATTCAATGGCTTAGATTGTGCCATGTGTAAGAGTATGAAATATTTCTATAATCAGCCATACAGAATCTAGTGGTGCAGGTTCTAGCCCAACCCCCCTTCTAATGCAGGTTTGATGCATGTACATGGTGCACATGTTTGTATGTATTCAATAATTGAGCAGGACTGACATGACCAGTCTATTCTTAAACCTGGGTGTCGTCCTGCCTGGTCAGGTTGGGTAGTCGAGCCGAACCTGATTATGATTATAAGGCTCGAGCCAGTCAATACCAACCTGCGCCTAACCCAATTAGGATTAAATGGGTTGGGTCAGGTCAGGCCGGGCTGGGTTTCGTTTGATGAATTTTAAGTGGGTCGAGTCGGGTTTTATTATAAGGGCCCGTTTGGCCGGGTGGATTGGAAGGGATTGAATGGTATTAGGGTGGATGGCATGGATTTCTAGGTAATGACGGTGTTCTCAGTGGATTGTCTTGAGATCCATGGGATTGCTATATCCAGTCTGTTTGGCACGCCCGGCCAATCCCGGGATTAAACCTTCACATCCCTTCCAATCCCTCTAACCAAACACGTCCGACGCAAATTTGAAAGGATTAGTGTGGATTGGATGGGATTTAAAGGTATTGATGGTGTTGTCGGTGGATTGTCTTAAGATCCATAGGATTGGGATCAGATCACCAACTCTGTTTGGCACGCCAGGCCAATCACGGGATTTGACTTCCAATCACTTCCAATACCATCCAATCCGACCGGCCAACGGGCCCTAATGGGCCATGGATTCGGTTCACCTGGATTCTTCACCCATTTAGTAAATGGGTCGACTCGGGTTGACCCTGACCTAACCTGAACCCAATTTACTGCCACCCCTGCTCACACTCGGTCTAAAATATATATAGGATTAGGAAGAGAGCTGTAAACCCAACAATCTTGAGTTGACATAGGGTGGCTAATGGGCCAGGCCGGCCGTGTCCAAAACAACAACTATCCAGCGTCAATCAGACTTCCATTAGGAAAACTTTTCATTTCATCCGTTGATCAAACACCACGAACTTTTCATTACATTAGAGATTGTATTTCTTTTCCGCAAGGACTAAAAATGATCTGGGCCACAGGTGAGGCTGGGCCTAGATAGTAGGTCTGTCAATTAAATGGGTCGGGCTTTATTCTGACTTGATTTTAACGGGTCCTGTTTCAAAATGGGATCAGGTTCAGGCCCACCCTTTTGGACCCGATTAGAAGTCTGTGTCCCACAACTTGGACCCGATTAAATTTGTTTGGGTCTCGCTATTTTATATTTTCAACATGTATTATTTATTTTAGCAATTCAATGAGGTTTGCCAAGCCATAACACCTCGCACGTGTTATGTTGGTGGATGTGTGTCATCTAATCCACCCATTCAAATGGCCTGACCGACCTGGATGTGTGTCATCTAATCCACCCATTCAAATGGCCTGACCGACCACATGACATGGGCCCAACCTGAACCTAACTCAAAATAAAGCTCCAAGGACCCGATAGGCTCCCGAAACATAATCGGATCCAGATCCGGGTTTTAAAAATAGCCCCGGAACCGAAAGGTCCAAGACCCGACAAGACCAAAATGGTTCCGACTCCTCTAGGTTCTTACCCATTGACAGCCCTACACGTGGCCAAAAATAAGCCAATCCAAAACTCAATGGGCCACACCATCTAAAATAATCCCTAAAAACTCTAAATCACATAGACCCGTATATCCAAACCGTCCATATCCATCCACGGTGGGGCCCATCAGACCATTGATCCCGACCAGTGGCTAATGGTAGAATTTGCAAAAACCTGTGTACGATCTACATCTCGAGTATGTTATACACAGTATACTCGAGTTTTCTTTTTGTACAAGTGAGGCCTATGTTTCTTTGATCTAAGCCATTGATCTTATGGGATTCACCGGTGATGATTCTTTCCTAAAAAATCCTCCCGAATTGGAAGGTCCTTTGAATGTAGACTTCGTTCTATCTTATTGACCGTATATTTCAGGCCATTTATTGAAGGTTAGGGCTGTTAGGTTGAGGATATCTTTTGTTAATACTCCATCCATGGTGGGTCCCAAGGGAACAGGTAGTCACAATCACTAGAAAGTGGGCCCCACAAGTAGAAACTGAAAACCCTAATGCTTTTGTGTGGATATCTGGTCGAGAGTATACTTGCGTCCAGAAAGCCCGGGAAATCTAGCCAGCCGCCGTCAATCCATAATTTACGCGAGGATGGGAATTCTAAGTGCACCCACTTCATTTTTGAAACTGATGAACACGTGTATAAAATCGGAACCGTTCATTAATCTAGAAAATCTTGTTAAACTTTACATGAAAAAAATTAGTGTGAATAAATCATTAATTGGACCACATTTGTACAAAATACACAAGGTATAAATATCAACTGACTGATGGTCCAAGTTCTTTTGCCAGAAAGAGGCCCACCTAATGATTATATACGACTAATTCTTGAGAGGAGACATCTATAAAGTGGTTCCACCTGATGAACGATCCTCTGATCTTGCACACTTTCTCATGGACTCCCACGTGTGAGGTAAGGGCGCTTTTCGAAGAAAACTTGAGGATTTCTTTATGATAGTGCCTTCCTACCGTATCCCTCTCATCCACATGTATTGTTCACAAAAGACATGAATGGGCCCACCAACCAATGTCAAATCGGTGGATATGACTTCACATGTTATGTAGTAATAGATTTACTAATTCCACACGCGCGTGGATCCCTGCCCATTTAAGCTTATGCACACATGGCATTATGGAACACGTGTGGTTGATCAGATCTTTACGTCATGTAGGTTACAATGTTCAGATCTTCTAGCCTCAAAATCAATTCATTTTAATAATCAGGTTGTCCACAAGGAAATGTATGGCTAAAAAACAATAATTTGTCTTGCCCATCAGCTCTCTTTCATCCTTGTGTCCCAAATGTTGAGTTAAACTGTGTGATTTCTAATGGAGAAGATCCTAGCATCATGTCCAACCAGATGGAAGGCTCAGATCTCTCACATGTGTTTGATATTGACATGTGTGGATGAGCAGATCTCCACACGCATGTGGAATTAGCAAAACTCGTATGTAAACCACGTCAAGATAAAGATGAACTGGAATCTTTGCAACACCTGTTTTATTCAGCAACTAAATCAACTGAGCTTTGTGGGGCCCACCAGTTGTATATGTTAAATCCACCCGTCCACCAGGTTCTGCTCTTGATTCTTAGAATCTGGGACAAAAAATCAGAGAGACAAACAACTCAGGTAGGCCACGCCACAGGAACAACGGGTTGATATACATGGGTATGTGTGTGGGGCCACCATGGTGTGAATCTTTCATCAAACCCGTTAATCAGGTGTATATCACTGTGACGAAGAAAACATACAAAAATCAACCAGACGTAAAACTCAAGTGGGCCACACCACGTGAACTCGGAGTTTTTAGTAGTAACTTTACATTATTTCCATTGGTATGGCCCATGGGAATTTTTTATTTGGTTGATATTCTTCATGTACGGTTAGAATAATGGTAATCACCTGATGGACGGATTGGATTTAATATAGAACATAGAGGGACCCACAGACGTTGTGTTGAAAGCTAGCTAACACATCTCTCATATGTTAGTTAGAGAGAGAGAGAGAGAGAGAGATTTATGGGGGCAGGACAGCGACCATATGTATCTGACTCAAAAGAAAATCAAGGGCCCACATTGGCCAGAGCTAGTGTCCAAAGGATGACAGAAGTAATGGTGGGGATGATGCCGGTGATTTAGGACATGTACGATGTCTGGTGACGTAATCGAACCATGATCGGTATTTTCCTTTTCTAAATTAAAGATTTCTATTCGCAGCCGTTCATCAGGCACATGCGACACCCCCACACGTGAGTTTCGGGAGTCTTGTACGAGATCCAAGCCCTTCATCAGACGAGCCCCATGGTGAATGTCTCTCAGACTGAAAACCCGGTCTGTCCGATTATTAACTAGGGGCCACACGTGTAACCAGCAAGTAAAATACATTGTGCATGTGTGGCCCACCCAACTTATGAACGTTTCAGGATCAATCAGACGTGTCCCCTGGCTGCACATGTGGGGCACTTGAGTTCGACGAATCTAAATGGACGGCTGCAAATAGCAAGCTCATTTTCAATGATGATGAATGTGGGTCCATTCACAAATGCTTTTATTTTTTTAATATTTTCTCGATGGACGGACGGATAGATTAGAGAATGAAGATTCTTTTAATGAAAGAATCAAATGCTGTAATCAAATGATTTTAATAAATATGAAATAGTCAGCCTCTGTTCCCCACCATAGATAAACAAGATTCAAGCATCCACCACGCATTTATATAAAAAGAGGAATTACAGAGTAGGCCAGCCAGAGCAATTCTGGCAAGTGGGGTACACTTTCCGAAAATCCAGGCCATGTTGCATCCGACGTAGATGGACAGTACGGTAAATGTCATCGGTTGCACATGGTTGACATTTAGGTCTTCTGGACACAAATAAAAGCTATGATGCTTACTCACTGTATGAGTTGCAGACCTCTGTTGGGCTATCAAGCTTAGGCCTTGGGCTTGGTTTTTGGGTTTGTTTAAAGGCTTGGATTGATTAGGTGAGTTTATTAATTTTTATTCAATGGGTTAACTCAGAATAACTCAGTGAGTCGACTCTACGAGTTAATTAGGTGAGTTAGGTCATAGAAATCTTATGGTTTAATTGAGTTTTTAGGCTAAGATTAGGACCAGGGCTTGGATCAGGTTCTAAGATATGGGTTTAGGTTGGGGTTTGGATCAACATTTTGATTTAGTATTTTTATTAGGGCTGAAAGTCAGGCAAGTTGAGTCGGGTTGGTGCACAACCCTAGCTCAACCCAAGGTTCCTATACCTCAACTCTAATCCAACCCAACCTTGGATTAGGAATTCTCAACCTAAGTCCAACCCAAGCGGGTTCAGTCAAGTTGATATATGCTAATACTTTTGTTATTAAATTAATTTATTATATATTTAGCGCATGTATTATTTTTTATACCTATAATTTTATTAATCATTATGTAATTATTTATCATAAAAAACTTTATTTTTTCTAAATAAACAAACTAAAATATAGGACAACTATTTCTTTAAAAGCTGTATTGTATAGCGCAACATGTTTGGAAGAGAGAAATCCGATGTATTTTGTTAGCTTGAGTCATTAGAAATTATATAGGCCAATGAAACCCGATGGCATTGAAATTTCCTGTACCTTCTGCACAAACAATCCACACTCAATTATAATTAATAAGTAATTATCAATTGAGTTCAAGTTGGTTCAGACAACCGAAGCCGGACCCAAGTTTTAACCCAAGCCCGAGACCGAACCAAATACATTCTACCAGAGCCCAACCCAATGCCGGATTGGCCGTGTTGAACCGGCCCGACTTTCAGCCCTAATTTTTATATTCATCGAGACAGTCTGATTTCAGTTACCGCGTTAGCCTGGGATGTCTACATACGTATTAATTATTAAGTGAAAGCTCATGCATACTTTTTAAGGCCCGGTATGTAAAAAAGCCTAACCCTCATCACTCATCTCATATTTCACACCCATAACCCAAAAATGTCAATACGTGTGTACAAAATCTAATCCGTCCACAATTAACTATTTATGTAGGGCCCACCATATAAAACTATGGGGAGCCGTCCATCTGGTCTAAAGTACATGTGCGGCCAACCTGATGAGTAGATTGGCCTGTTTCTTGCTCAAGGTGTCTTCGTGGTGGATCCAACCATTTAGACGGGCTGGATATCTTGCACAGATGATATAGTCACTTGGACACCGTTGATATCCCACTGTCTGTATAAACGGACGCCCACGATAGGAACTTAGGTGAGGCCCATGATGTTTCTGAGAACTCCACCCGTCCATCCGTTTTGCTAGCCGATCACATTACGCAATGAGCTCAAAAATGTGTCAGATCCTTAACTTAAGTGGGCCGCACGACAGGAAAAAGTGGGTAGTGAAATTTCTACCGTTGAAACCTCCCTGGCCCACCGTGATGTTTATATGTCATCCAAACTGTTCATAAGGTCATTCGTACTGGCCCCATGAATGTTTCAACGGTGTACGTTCAATCCGGAAGCGGATTGGCTGGTGTACCACACACCAGCGATATAGCTGATGTGTGTACGTGTCGTGCGAAGACGAGCGCTGACATTCGTCGAGCTCTTAGTTGTATGAACGGTTCAAAGGAGATCAAAGTTACGTGGGCCCCTCAATAATGTATTTATCATATCCACACCGTTCATTCATTTTTAGAGATTATTTCAGAGCATGAGCCAAAAAACGAATCATATACAAATCTTAATTAGACCACACCACAAATAGCACCAGGATAGTGATATTTACCATTAAAATATTCGTAGGGCTCACCATAACGTTTATTTTCCATCCAATCCGTTCATAAGATCACGATGACCTGGATGAAGAGGAAAAGCAAATATCAGATTTTTTCTACTTGTTACATAATGGATGATCCTAGAGTCATCATCCAAACCAACCAAATCATGGGTCTTTATAGATGACCTATGAGGGGGAAAAATCAGACTGCCATGCGATCCTGGTGGGCTATTTTGTGGTCAGCTAATTGATGGTTTGAGTTGAAAAGTAATCAACGGTCAGAATTGAACAAACAATGTCCAATTATTTAGAGATTCTTCATCTAATCAATATATTATAAAGTCATTTACTAATGCTAGACAAATATTGAACGGTTTGGATTTCTCTATAGTTGTATCAGATGTGCAGCAACCAAGTTGCATGTGTATAGATCACCGTACTCCGCAGCATATGAAATGGCTCCGTCATTACCTAATAATGAGGAATTATAAGAGCAATCAGATGTTTTTGGTCAGAGGATTATGAATGTGATGACCGACAATCCGATCCAGATGGACGGTTGTGATGTCGAAGATAATTCTGAAATCCTGAAATTCAGAAGATAGTTGTTTTTCAGGAAACAAACATGATGTGGGAAGATAAACCTTTCTTATATAATTACCATGCATTTCATGTCACGTCATTTCATGTCTCAATATCTATGCATAGGCGCGCATGATAATGAGAAATGATTTATAGCCGTCCTTCCCGCCAACATGCTTGATGGGTGGGATATAGGAGGAGCCTGCAAAAGCTGGGCCACACTATAACTATCACCCTACTCGGATTCGCTGGAGGTGGGGATTAGGTGTTACCCAGGTACCAGCTTAGTGGGTGTTACTAGAGTTGGGCTGGGATGACTTGACTCGGGGAATTCGACCGGTCCGACTCATTTAAATCTGACTCGGTTTAGATCTGACTCAATCTTAACCCACTGGTTGAGTCAAATAGAATCAACTTCGTCCTATCTAAACTCGAATTGAGTTGAGTTCTGAGTCACCTAATCAACTTCGTCCTATATATATATATATATATATATATATATATATATATATATATATATATATATATATATATATATATATATATATATGGGGGACCTTACTCTTGCTCGGGTGGTAGACTCTTAGGAGTTGCAACTCTCTGTCAAGGGTTTGAGTATCCATAGGTGTGTACATGTGTAAAAAAAAAAATTAATATATATATATATATACATGGGTGCGTGTGCATGTATATATATATATATATATATATATATATATATATATATATATATATATAACTCAACTCAACTCAAATCTTACATTTCATATATGAGATGCCTGATGGGGTTGTAATTTTGACAAATGAATTTAGGTTTTGAGTTGTAATTTCAGCATGGAAATATCCATTGTACTTTGCCTGGAAAAGTTCCAACTCAACCTAACTCAGTACTTGTGACCGAGTTAAACCTAGTCCGAATTAATCCAAGCTAGACCTGGACTCGGATCAAGTTAAGCATGCTGGACTCGTTATCCAGTCAGGTTGAGTTCAGGTCAAGCCTACTTCAAAGCCCGATAGCGTAGGGCCAGCCTTAACCCGGTACGACTTGATTAGATGACCAGCTCTAGTGTTACCCTTATCATGTGACTCACCTTGATTATATGTTGTATATCCACTCCGTCCATCCATCTTTACAGCGTTTGTGTTTCCAAAATTAAGTATATCAAAATCTTAGGTGGACCACACCACAATAAACAGTGATAATTGAACGCTCACTGTTAAAAACTTTCAAAGGCCCATTGTAAACATATTGTTTATTTGCCATCCAAACCGTTGATAAGGTCCACAGGAACTTTAAGAAGGAAAAATATAAACATTAGCTTGATCCAATACTTTTGTTGCCTACATAAAGCTTTTAATGGCCGTTCACCTCCTTTTCCAGTGGTGTGATCCACCAGAGATTTGGATCTGCTTAATTTTGGGGATGACGTCCTTAAATGAGTTGAAACTACGGATGGACGACTTGGATATAAAACTAATTCATCACTGTGGCCCACACGTCAAGGTAACACGCTATAAGCTGTTACTAGGGGTGTACACAAACTAGGCCAGCCCGATTAGCCCGCTCGACCCGGCCCGAAAAAGCTCGACTCGGCCCGACCGGAACTCGCCCTAAGGGTCGACGGTCAATTTTCAAAGCCCGTTTTGAGTTCAAGCCGAGTTCGGATCTCGACCAGCCACCGACTCGGCCCGGCCCGACTCACCCGACCCGACTCGGCCCGACCCGACCCTACCAAAAAATTTGCATTATTGCATGCATTGAGTAGTGTTTTCCACACATACAAACTTGACTTTAGAAGTTCTTAAAAATGCGAATTGTATAGTCATAACTGAATTTTAAAAAAAAAGTGGACAAGCTAGATGGGCACTAAAATTACCATATGAATTCTTTTTTTTGAATATTTCCTCATTTAGGATATTCATGCATATCTTTTGAAATAGATCCATCTAAGCTTAATTAAAATTTCAATGAAGAAGTAAAAAAAGACTTTAGAAAAATTCAAGGAAGAAGACTTGATTGCAAGCACATCTATGTTGACCTTTATATAAGAAGATTTCATTAAGATCTTTGAAGGTTATAAAACCTCTAAGGAAATAATAGAGAATTACTTAGGCCAAGGATTTTAGTAGTTAATGACAATGAAATTCTTGAGCACATGCAAGTGTCATTTATTTTGAATAGTTTACAACTTCATAAAAAATAGTTGTGATAGTCCTAGGTTGAAAGCAAAATTCTTAAACCTAACCAACCTTTCTCTTCAACTAGCTTTGGCAAAGAGTTTATTATCGTGGAACATGTATGACATCCGAACTATCCAACAGGTGCATCCTACCACCATGATTAGACGACTCAAAAGTGAGGTCTATCCAATTATATGGCACACACCTTAGAAATTTGTGTAGATCACTCAAAAGTAAGGTTCGAAATCGCCCGAACTCGTGGTTCGAAATCGCCCGAACTCAAGGTTCGAATCGCCCGAACTCGGCCCGAACTCGCCTCGGGCCGGTTCGACCGGAGATGTTGGCCGGATGTGCCCGGCCCGGTCCGGCTCGGACTGGCGCGGCCGTTGAACGGGCCCGGACGGCCGAGGCCGGCCGACTCGGCCCGACCACACACCCCTAGGCGTGTACCCTAGTAACTGCTAATCCGCTCCCATTCGGTAGTGGCCCCTCCAGCACAGATTATATGCTGGTTAGTGCTGGAAAAGCTGTGGGACCCACTATGATGTATGTGACTTATCCGTGTCCTCGATCTATTTTTACGACACAGGTAAAATAGTGGTGATTGAATACCCACCATTGAAATCTTCCTAGTACCCACTGTAATGTTTATTTGCCATCCAACCTGTTGAATAGGTCAGATATATCTGGGTGAAGCCAAAGCACAAAATAAGCCTGATCCATAACTTTTATGGCCCTCGAGAAGATTTTAATGGTGAACGGTTCATTCAAAACTATTTCCTATGATGTGATCCACGTGAGATTTGAATTTGCCTCATTTTTTTAAATATTCCCTAATATGATCTCCCAAAATTGTGGATGAAATGGATCCAGCACCTACCAAGATTTCTTTTTTTTTTTCGTTAGCTTGTTAGTACACAAGCCGGGAGCCACCCTCGCTAGGGAATCGATACTAAGACCTCTGTGTTGAAACGAGGTATCTTTCTCAGTCTACCACTTGAGCTATGGACCTGGGTGTGATCACTACCAAATCCGAGTCCACTATCACTAGTCACTTCTCAGATGGGCCCCACCATCGAAATCAACGGGAAGATGTCATTAGTCAAAAGTACGTGTGGCCCACCTAGCAGTGGATGACTTGATTTTCAAGATAGGCGATGCTCGTGATGGGCTTAGAGTACACATGTGACATACAGCTGTGCCTGTACGTATGTTTTCAGGACTCGGAGGGATCCATACAACTCGTCCGAGTCGAGTCGACTCGGTACGAGTCGATACGGTCGTGTTTTAAAACACTATGTGGACCCGATTCAACTCGAACATGTTATTACAGTCTCAGGCGACTCATAAAAAAATCGAAATAGCAAGTGGGGGCAAGGATTTAGCAAATCTAATCCGTTGAAATGTTATGATCGGGAACAATTTCCAAACTAAAATATCTTAGCCTGACTTGACTGAGTCGCCATCCACTCATGTTTGAACGAGTTTATCTGAGTCACCGAGTCTTAAAACAAGAGCTGTACGTGAAAACATGCACCGTTGTAAGTAAAGACGTCAAATCAACAAATTGTACTTTGGAATATAATTAATTCCCGTACATGCAAACCCAAATTAGATTGATTGTGAGGGGTCCAGTCCAACCAACGATTTCGATCATACATCTGGTGGGGCCCACATTAGATTGTCCATAGCCGAAAAGTCTGACATTCCTAATATCCTATGCACGTAATCAGCGGAACTTTTGGCAGATGGATGTCTTACCCACTATATTTTCTTGGCCGCTCATTTGGATGGTTTGGATTGTCCTACCAAAGTGATTTTCAGGCATCACAATCTGAAATACAGTCTACAAACGCTAATCTGGACGGTTAGATTGCCATTGCATCATGATACTGTAAATAAGAAACGCTAATCGTACACATGTACGTGCCAACGTGACACACGTGTACTAAATCCAGGACATTCTTCATGTGGGGCCTTGAAATTTAGAGTGGTCCACACATCGATCATGTGGGCCACGATTGAGCATTTTTTTTATTTTTTTCCATCCAGGTGGAGTAGATTAATAACCATTTTGAAAGTGGTGATAACCCATCAAAGGTACACGTGGCATACATATAAGAGAATCCAGGCCACTCAAATTATAGCCCCACTTGCAGAGTGGTATGGATCAAAATCTCCTAGCATCAACCGTTGGCTATCAAAAGCATGGTAAAATTAAAAAATGGCCACTGTCCAAATGCAAAGGGTCTCACCAGTGCATGGTAAATATCGTTGTAATCAACCACGATTTTAAAAGAATCCATGACCACCGTACAAATGCAATGGGAAAATCAGACGGTAAGTGATCATGTGGGTGGAACCTTCATGAGATCCACCCCGTTCATCACGTACGCTGCGTCATATTAACCGTAAGTCCAAAAATTCTGATGATCTAAATTTCAGGTTGGACATGCCATAAGAAACAGTTTGGATAGAACGTCCAACGTTATGTAGGGCCCACGTGGTTCTTATATGTCATCCAATCCATTGATCTGGTGTGCCTCATCAAGATATAGGTATTACCCAAAAATCTCACCATTTTAAAACCCAGGTGGGCCATACACTAGAATTTAGTGGTTTTTGTATACTTTTTAACTTGGTGAGAATTCGATCAACCTGACTTTTGAGATCGATGATAAAAGGGGTGGTCTACCTGATGGACGGAGTGGATTTGATGCAAGTTAAATCGTTTCTTCACGTTAGAGAAAGTTGCCCCAGTTGAGTAGCTACACAGCTACGCCAGGTATGCAAGAGTTTCTTTAATATGATAGCCAAAAGAAAAGAATATAGAGACGGATATTTATATTTCCAATGGTGGGGTCCACCTGGATATAAACCCATGGCTCGTGCTTTTCGTGGGCCCACCACCCTATACGGGTGCGCCTTCTCCAACCGGCAACGCGTGCTTTGTTGTCTCTCTTTCTTTTTCACGTACGCCAGGCGCCCAGGCCCCTCTCTCTCTCTCTCTCTCTCTCTCTCTCTCTCAGACTTCAAGCGCCAAACAAGGACGCACATGAGCACGTACGCATGTCACACGTGTAACGAGCAGAGGACGTTCATCAACGGTATCCTCAGTGCACTCAGGTCAGCCCACTCATCAGGTGAGCAACAACATGACTATCGAACGTCTGAGTACAGTCCATTTCTTCAAGTGGGGCCCACCTCAAATGGAGCTCCTTTTTTTTGGGCCAACGAACATTCAACATCGGACCACCCTTTCACAATCCCCGGATCCCACACACGTGTCAAGGCAGGCCCGTGTGGCGGGACGCGAATTTCCTTTGAATGCCTTTTGCAGGAAGTTCCTGCGCAAGGATGCTGGGTGGGGCCCACCGAGATGTCTGTGATAAATCCACACCGTCCATCCGTTTTTCGAGCTCATTTTAGTGCGCAAAAATAAAAATAAGATGTATCCAACAATAAAGCAGGCCACAAAAGTTGGAAACAGTGGGAATTCAGCTAGCACCGTTAAAGCATTCTTATGGCCATAAAGTTTTTTATCAGTCTATCCTTTTCATATTTTCACTTCATCCCATTGGTAATGACCTTATAAACGGTTTGGATAGAAAATAAACATCAAGGTGGAGCCCAGGAAGGTTTCAACGGTAGATATTTCTTTCTCCAATTTTCCTCTCGTGTGACCCAGTTGAGTTTTGAATCCAAGTAATTTTTTATCAAGCATACTAAAATGACCTCATAAAACTGATGGACGGAATGGATTTCTCACATACATTTCAGTGGGCCCCACCCAGTATCCTTGCGCAGGAACTTCCTGCAAAAAAGCATTCCAGGAGATCCGCATCCTGTATGGCGCGTCTGTGTTTGGCGCTTGAAGATTGGCCATGCATGGAATTAAAAATGAGAGGTAAGCGTTTATCCACACGACACAACCACACATGTGGACGTGCTTCTTGATAATCACGAGCAGACACAGATTCTCTCTCTCACTTCTAAAACACGCTCGTACTTCACGTAGGTACCTACCAAGGTCCCTTTCTGTAGCGTGAGCAAACAAATAAAAAGTCCATAAAATCTAATCCGTCCATATCTACATCAACTCATATTCGACCTTCATCCCAAAAATCAGGTTGATTCAATGTTCAGGTGGGCACCCACCTGAGTAGACGTATTCATGTGGTATGGCCCACCTGAATTCTAAAATACTGCTATTTTTTTTGGGTTACTCATTCATCCGCATAAAACATATTATGAATGGATTGGATTAGATATAACTATTGTTAATGGTGTGGGTGTCCCATGCCAACTTTTTCCTTGAGTGTAGCCTACCAAACTCTTAGATCATGATTTTAGGATTGAAAGGTAAACATGATGCAGGATACCTGATGGACGGTTACATTCTATGAAAAGTTCTACTCACACATCCATCTCGGTGCTGAGGTACCTAACTCAAGTTAGGTTAGCTCAATTTCTCCTCCAGCTAAGATATACTCGCGAGGAAAGAAAGGAAAGCAACCTCATATGAGTGGATTTGATTGAGCCACCACTCAAATAACTTTTAAAGAAGAGTAAATTGTCATGACATTTTGGGGATATTCAATTGGTGACCCGACGTGGGGCCACCTGAAGTTATGAGAGATGGGGCCAGCCGAGTAAATATGAGAGCGGATTAGGTGAGACCTTGATCCACCGAGTTGGGTGGGTGGGACTCCAGTTGACCGGAGCCCACATCATAATACAGGAAATAGTGGTAATTGATCATTAAAAACTTCTCATGGGGACAAAAGTTTTGGATCAAGTTGATATTTGTATGGTCTCTTCATCCAGATCTTTGTGACCTTATCAAGAGGTTGGATGTCAAATAAACATTTTCGTGGCTCCCTTGAAGTTTTTAATGGTGAGGATTCAATCACTATTGTTTCTTGTGGTATGGTCTACATAAGATTTGGATATGCTTCATTTTTAGATCATGCCCTAAAATGAGCTTTCAAAACAGTTGGATGGCATGAATTTAAGCATATATATCACTATGAGCCCCATAGTCAGGAGCCCCACCCACCTCGATCCTCTTATTGAAATATATGTACTTAGCCAAAATGCCCCCATGCATCCAGAGTCATCACGACACGGCGAAGAAGCAGAAAACCAACAAAGGGTTTTTGCACCACACACAAAGGCTTCAGTGTCATGCTACTACCAAGGCATCCATAGAAGTTCTTGCCTTAAGGCGTTGAAAATATTGGGCCCACTAGCCTATAAACACTTTGGCATTCATTGTTAGAAAAATAGATTTAAAAAATTAGAAGAAAAAATATTTTCTCTTAATTTGAATTTTTTTGTCTTTCCTTTGTTGGGTTTAGTCCCACGTTGAATAGAAGTTGAAAAAATTAAACATTTATATTAGAATCCCTAACTAATCCTTTGTAGTGAAAAACATGGGTATACCCTAGGCGCAACGTCGCACACACGCACGGGCTGTAGTCATGGCAAGGCACGGCATGGTGTGTCATGTCTTTTAATTGTACGTTTTTTATATTCTCTTTATTTTCTCTACATGGATGATTTCCTGGTCATGTATCAAGCCTTAACAGCTATTTACTTTTTCTTTATAAAGACTTGTCATCTCTTATTTGAAATTAATTCAAAAAAATTTATCTTCTTTATTCACTCTAGTTTTCTTCAGAGTTTCACTTTGCAACTTCTCTTTGAGCAAATCAAAATGAGTAGCCTTGGGCTCGTACGATTGAGATTGCGTGTGCACCTTATCGAAGCCATTGATCTTGAAGGAGAGTTGTTGTATCCCTGGGGCAAACCTGATTGGACCAATGGATTAGGAATCTTCCTTGTGATTGCAAATATATTTTTAAGACAGCGACTATAACGTGCCGTAACTCTTCATACTATTCCTTCATCATTTTTTATTTCTAATTTCTTCAATTTTTTGTCATATCTTTATATTATTAGATTCAATACTCATTTCGAGGAGAGAGATAGATAAACACAAAGAAAGATAAGTATAGACGAACGAGGACCTGGACTCTTGAATTAAAAGAAGATGAGAAACTTTAGGCACATACACTCTTAAGGTGAGTTTCACCTGCCTTAACATTCTTCCCCCTTATAGGCACCCAACCCAGGGTCTAACAAGTTGATCAGAGCATTATAGGAACCCCCTGGAACTCTAAAAGTCCAATCCAAGCTTAGTTCAAACCCAAGCCCATTAGCACTTAAGACCCACAGCCATTCAACCCAACCTAAACCCCTCAGCCACCTGAGCTACTAAAAAAACCAATATGATCTATTCAACTTAACCCTTGCGACAATCCATGCATCCACCCACTTACCTAGCTCCACCCAGCTTCATTTATATATGCATTTGCATTGTGCATCATCATCTCCACTCCAACCCACCTACTAGTCTAGTTGATCTAAGTGTATGCTCTAGGGCTCGCCAATATACCCGATCTTGCTCATCAAAAACTCGAATTTACTAGACTTCAACTGCTTCTTCAAGTGGTTGAGTCCGGGTAGACTTGTCTAATCTGGGTCATTGCTTCCAATAGGCACCACATTGCCACACTACATTCCACACACATTTGCAGCATTTTGTGCACAAGAACTAACTTAATCCCTGATATTTTGATATATCTTATAAAGTAGAGATCGTACACTTGTACGAGCAGAGATGGTGCCTAACTCTCTTTGTCACAGTGGTCCCTTACCCAAAAATTTTTGTTGCAGATCAGGAATCTTTTTTAGACATGGAATCTCATCTGGTTCCTTCTCTTAAAGTTTCTACATGGTCTAGCTGACTATAGAAATCTAAGCAATTTACTAGAGGTGACTCCAAGCAATATATACCATACTCCCAAGCTACAAATACATACAAAAGCCCTAAAAAGATATCCGTGAGCGCGATATGTCTGCAATCCAGAATTCACACCCCTTCACTATGAGGACCCAGCACCATGCAATAGGGACACCGGCGAAGGAGGAAACCTAGAGCCACACGATGGGCACTTCTAAATACAAGCTCCAACACCATACGTTAAGCATTATTGAATCGAATTATGTGCCTAAGTGCAAACCTATCACAACATCCACACCCAAAAGCAATCTTCCTTTAGCCTACTAAAAGACTATAAAAGCATACAACTTATAATGGACCTCTTACACAGCTACGTCCCTGAAATGTGCCAGACCTCTTTAGAGATAGTGCTTAGTAAAGAGTATCCTATCACCCAGACATAGTCTTCCTTTAACCTACTAAAGGACTATGGAAGAATATAATTTATAATGGACCTCTTGCACAACCATATCCTTGAAATGAGCTAGACCTCTTTTGAATAGTGCTTAGTAAAGAGTATCCTATCACCCAGACGTAGTCTTCCTTTAACCTACTAAAGGACTGTGGAAGAATATAACTTGTAATAGACCTCTTGCACAACCACATCCTTAAAATGAGCTAGACCTCCTTAAAGATAATGCTTAGCATAGAGTATCCCATCACCTGATGGTGGGAGCTAGAGAACCAATTTCCAACGTCATTAACATGTGAGGCCCCACGGCATTGTCAAAACAATCTCTCATATATGCCATAACTATTGTGGGTTTTCTGGTTCCAACATTCTGAAGACAAAGAATCAAGGACTGAGAAATATTTTGTGTCAAGTAATAGGACACGTACTTTGGTTTTACCTTTTAATCAAAGTTTTTTCCCCAAGAATGTAATTACGAGCCTATGCCAAATCATAATCGAGAATGTAACCATTCTCAAACATTAATGAAAGCCAATTGACATGGCTTTCTTTAGGTGTGCAATATATAGTCATTTTATAATGTGTGAATATAATCTGAATACAATACAATTCTCCGATGGAAGCAATGCTTCCCTAATTTATCAGAGAACAGCAAACTCCCCCAATTAAATATTAACTTTCTCAAACCTTTCTGGTCAATTGTCTATGTGACGCAATTAACTCTCATGGTCAAATCTATAACCCCAATACCAGTTATATGAGATGTCTAACACCCAACGACTAATACAAATGTCAAAAACCTAAAATAACGAAAGACATTTTATCTAAATAATAATAACAACTCTTTTGAAAATTATCTCTGAGTCTTTTGGTGGTTTACTAAGACAAGAATGTGTCTTCATAAGTTTTATAATATAAAAGAAAATGTTATTACATTAGGAAAATTATTGACTGTTTTTTTCTTTATTTGCAAAACATGCATTGCCTACATCTTATATACCTAAGGCATAATGATTGAGTGGCATTTTTGACATCTCCCTAATACTAAAAGTGATGACTGCTAAAAGAGAACATTCATCCCTTTATCTTTAAGGCCAAAAACAAAGTGAAAGATTTTAAACGTATCTTCATGGGGCCTACTCGACTTGCTCACCCTTTATGCCTCCAAGAAAATCTCATTGTTGTTATTGAAAATTTACAAGTAAAAATATAAATCTGCATTTACAACAATGGCATTCACTCTTTAAGAGGCCTTGATATTCTTTCTCTCCACCGAAGGATCGATTCACGATTGTCATACCACATGGGCCTGCCCACACCGTCTACTACTATTGCTACTCATGCTAATGTCACCACAATGACCAAGGTTTCCACTCTACCTAAGGATGTTCCTAGGGGCAATACTACTACAACGGTATGGCCCTCCTAAGCTCGTCACTGTTGCAATGGTACGGCCAATTATTAAGACGAGATTGATGGCTACAACCACCTAAATAACTAAGGCCTCTACTCTTGATGCATTTTTTTTACCGAGGGAATGTCTCTCTTTTTTATAAAGTGAGGAACCGAGAGGATTAGAGAGAGTTCAAATACGATAATAAGGTGTTTAATTTTTTAAATTCCCTGTAAATATAAGGAAATAAACCATCATTACTTTTTATATGCATTTACCAAGATACAGAGATGAAAGATGAATTCTACCTCAAAAATCAACTCCGAAAAGGCTGACTTAAATTTGTGGGGCTCACTATGATGTATGTGACTTATCATGTTGTCTATCTATTTTATGATAACATTTTAAAGTAGGAGCCAAAATGAGGCGGAGCCAAAGCGCAAGTGGACCACACCATAGGAAACAGTGATCTAAAAGACATCCATAGTTAAAACTTGTTTTCTTTTTAGGGCTCACATTAATGTTTGTTTATCATCTAACATGTTCATAATGTAACAGAGACAAGGATAAAGGGAAAACATAAATAACAACTTGATCTAAGACTTCTAGGGCTCCCAAAAAGTTTTCAACGGTAGTCGTTCCAATCTCATTATTTCCTCCAATGTGGTCCACTTGAGCTTCGGATTTACCACATTTTTCATCTCATGACATAAAATGAGATTATGGAATGGATGGATGGTGTGGATTAGTCACTGTAACGTCCTGGATTTTCACTGTTTTGGATTTTAAAAAATTCTTAAATTTTTTTATGTAATTAACTTATATTATCACGTACTGACCATTAGCACTCAATGTTAGTTTATACACGGGTGGTACCAGTAAAGAACCACACAAGTCTGATTAATCAACCGTAGGAAGCCAACAAATCCGCCCGATCATTTGAACATCAAGTTTAGCTCCATAATTTACTCACATAGGGCCCAAATCTAACCGACTCATCGCTAACTAATCAAGACAATCATAACTAAATTAAAGATCTAACCGAAGCTGAGTCAGATAAGATCCAGATCTTGACTAATAGACCAAATCAACCTCGTTACTCTTTTAGCCTAAAACCGATGATTTAGAGTAATCATGACCAAATTTCCACTTTTACTAGTTATAAATAGGCCACACTATGAACATAGTTAATCCAAACCTTAATCATTACCCACGAGAAATATCAATACCTAATTCATTCCAGAAATGTCCCGATTTTCCTAACAAGCTCTAGGCCGCTCGTTAGTGGGCTATTAGTTCCAAAATTATAGAATAATGTCCATCTTACTGAGTTCGACGTCCATCACAGGAGTCAAACCTGGGTAGTGTCCAGAACCACTCAACTTGAGCCAAAAGATGAGTGTATGAGAAGTGCAAATACCCTAAAGGAAGAAGCTAAAACTTAAGTGAATTGGGTCGTCCACTCTTACGCAAATTTGAGAATTTTGGACCGTCGGTTTATGACCAAACTTCACACGTGGAGCAAGGATATTTTCTTGCTCATATCCGTATAGCCACGGCCCCGATCGACCATCGATGACCGTTGAACAGACTTCTAATCATATCTGTCGATCGGCCCATCCAAATGGCAGGCCGATCATATCCATACGTAGATCATCGTTAGAGCTAACTATCCTACGGTATATATTAATATGCACGCCCCATAATGGGCCCTAGAGGTTAGAAAGACTCTCCCATAGGACTAATATAGTAAAAACCTAGCCCTTGGGGCCATTTACACCAAATCTGGTACTATATAAGGGCTTCTTTTGGGCACTCCCTCTCCCATACGAATTTTAACAAGAATAAAAAAAGGGAGAAATGGAGAAAATAAAAAGGAGAAAAGAGGAGAAAGAGAGATAGAGAGAGCTTGGAAGCATGAGGGTTTGTGCACCTTCACCCTTTCATCTCCTCTATAGCAACATTGTCCTTCATTGGTATCGATTCGGCGACGATTGAAGATAAGTATTGAGTTATGTTTGTAGGTTTAGGTCTTGTGCTTAATTCCTTCCAATTCTTACAAGCTTGTATGCTTATTTAGGCATTTCAATGATGATTTCCTAACACCTTAATCCTACGGGCGCCGTGAATCGAGCGGTTTATCACAAGGTGCGGACCATTACATTTAGGTGGCCGGTTATGGCGCCTAGCATAGGTTTGATGAACGTGTTCGATGAATCGTTAGTGCATGTGGCGGGATTTTCATTTGGACTGCTCATATAGGTTAATGGACTAGGACTTAACCAATATTGGAGAGGGATTTGGCCCTAATACCCCAAATTGTGATTTGTGCATTTGCATGATCATGTAGAGTACAAATATCTAAATTTTCTCCAATTTTATTGCTAATTGATTATTGATTTCTTGTTTTGGTGATAACTATGCTTAACATGATGACTTGGACTGTTGTAAAATGGTAATTAGTGGCTGGATTCATGATTCTATGATTAACTATGCTTGGGTGAAGGCATGAAGTATTACAAATTGCTTGAATGGTTGAGATACTACGTTTAATAATTCAATGTATGGTTGAATTGTCCATTTCATGTTGATCTATAGGAGATAAATTCCGGTGTGTTGGTATTTATGATTGTTGTATGATGTAAAGACTGAAATATGTCGCTTTAAATCTGTAAACTTGGGTGGAATGTTGTATATTACTATTCATGTATTAGTTTTACTAAAAGCATGTCTGCCATGTATGAAACATATCCAAGGAGCCCATGTTTGCTGTGTATTGCATATCTCCCCTATGGATCGGCCGATTACCTGAAATTCTTTGGGTAGTCCTTGTTGGACCTGTCTGTGAGTGAATCTGTCCCGAATAGTTAAACTATAGGTTGTTGGCCGTAGTTAGACTACACGAGACGATGTTCTCAGGCCGATTAGCTACGGTTTAGCCCATCGGGGCATATTGACCTTAAGTCGACCATCCTTATACGTTAACCATGTTTACTCACGCCTGTTTGGAAACTGGAATACCCCACGTCCACGGACGCCCACTGACAACAGCTAGAATAGATCCACAGACTCGTGAGCCGAGCATGGTGGAATTGGACACTATGTCTGAGCTATCAGCCTACGCTAGGATGACGAGCCTCCTCATAGTGACCGTGAGCGATCCTGCTTTCCAGCACTCCTTATGTGCTTGCATTAGGGGTGAGGAACCTGATGGGGTCAAGGATCGCGGGGCCCCGGCCTCGCAAGTCATGGGGCTTAGGCCTCACAAATGGTTAAGGGCATTGATATCATCAAGGTGTACTAGTTTCTCAAATCTGATGGATAAATAAAATTAACTAAACACTTGGATAACACGTTCATGATCACATCGCATTAGTTAGGTTGGTGACTCGGCAGTTGAGGTCGCAATGAAGGAGTGATGGTCATACGCAAACATTAAATGAAGTCACTCGATGGAGTGTTGTTGCGAGGTTCATCACATCATAACCATGCATTTGCATTGACAACAATATCTAGGGTTTTATGTTGTATGTTGTTCATTAAATGTACTCTATGCATGATAATTTGTGTGGCCTATTGCTAATGGTACCACTGAGTTAGCTACTCACTCCCACTCTGGGATAGTGTTTTAAAATACCAACCAGACACTTGTCATAGATGTAAGGCTGACGGAGCTAAATGCGGTGGGGGACGCCAGCATGAACGACGAAGAGGAGCAGGCGTATTACCAGACCTTTAGCAGCTCCTTCTAGCATGAGATTGAAGAGTCGCGGGGTATGGGCTAGGGCTCTGGTCACTTTGGGTCATGTATGGGTGGGACTAGTTCCCTATTTAAATAATTTTGGGTTTGTGGTTTAGATATTTTTATATTTAATAGTACTTGATACTGCTTTATGACTTGTTTATGCTTCATGCCCTACTAAACTCTCCATTGTTTATGAGATCATCCAAATGTAATTAAAATCTGAAGCCCATTAGGGCACCTATGGCACCTGAGAATTTGGGAGTCGAGTTCCTACACGGCCTCTGAAAACCCAGTATGTTACAGTCACATACATCATGGTGGGCCTTATAGTTTTCATTGTTATTCCTCGATCGGGCGTAGAGACGTGAGCATATGTTATCATTATCTAATTGGAAACTATGATTATAATTACAGAAGTAAATAATGATTACCCATTTTCAGGTATTTACACTGATAATTAAAAAATCAAACACACCCTTACATTCAAACTATCTTCTTATCATTATCCTCTATTTAAATTTGAATTAAAATTTAAACTTTTAGAAAAAAAAAAGTGAAAAAGTATATATTCTCCTAGATCCAAGAAAAAACTGTGGGACCCACCCACTACTAGTTGCTCATAAGTGGACCTCACGGGCCCATATCTTAGATATCCTACTCAATTTCATTATGGGAAAGGCACAATGTAAATTATCCATGTAGCTCATTTCATAACAACTAAAATCAAAAAAACATTGTTAACAAAATTATAGGCATGATACCAGTTGGAACACATTTATCTTCTCAAGGTGTTTGAGTATTAAGTGATCACCCAAGCAACACTCAATGACCCAAGCTTTTTATGTATGTCACACCAGATAAAATTGAATCATGTCTAGAGTACTTGGCCTATATATGCACTTATTCAAGTTACCGAGTTTATTTAGAAAATTCATTTTTTTACAAAATTAACTTAAAATCTCATTTTTAAAGTAATAATATATTACATATATTTCTCTAAAAATATTACTTGTAAAACCTTATCAAAACTTGATATTACCATATATATAAGTTTTCAAATGCATCTTAGGGCCTATTTGATTTTTCGACTCAACCGTAATTACCATGTAAATGGGTAATAATTATTTACGTAGGTAATTACCACATCTTACCCAATGTAGATGTGACAACTTACTTTTTTAATACTTAAATCAAGAAATTTACAAAATCAATGTGGGGTTCATCGTGATGTGTGTGACTTATCCACACCACTCATTTGTTATGATAGCTGAATTTAGTGCATGAGAAAAAAAATGGAGCAGATCCAAAGCTCAAGTAGACCACACCATAGGAAACAGTGGAAATTGAATGCCTACAATTAAAAACTTCTTAGGGCCCTTAAAAGTTTTGGATCAAGGTAATTTTGTGTTTTCCCCTTATCCATGTCTATGCGACCCTATGAACAGGTTAGATGATGAAAAAACCTCAATGTGGGGTCAGTGAAGGAAATAACTTTCAACTGTAGACAAATTAAGGCTATTGTTTCCTTTCGTGTGGACCATTTGAGTGTTGGATCTGCCTCATTTTTCGAATTATGCTCCACAATGTTCTAATAAAATAGATTGACGGTGTGGATATATTATATACATTACAGTGGGGTCCATAGATTTAAGTTAACACTTTTATATCAATTTTTGAAGTGAAATTACTCTCACCTTTTCAAACGAGGTGAAAAAGTAATAATTACTTATTTACCAGGATTTACATGTATCATAAAAAATTAAACAAACCCTTAATAATTCTAGAAACTGAAAACCTGTTTCGAATGTGAGATTAAATGGTATTGAATTGCATTAGGTGGAATTAACACCATTACTACATAATGATTATACGTCTGAAAATACTATGGTATTTTGACCATCCAATCCCATTGTTGGGATCAAATTCGTCCTTTAAGAAAAAACACTTTATTAAGTGAAATTGTGTTTGGTGGACCATGGAATTGTAAGCAATAGACCAAATTTCACAACTGATGCTAGTCACCTTTATGCATATGCAACTCGATTGTCACGTGCAAAGCGCCCATATGGATGGGTGGTGTGGATAAAACATATGCATCAATGTAAGGGCCACAAAGGCATGAAATCTCGTCAGATCTTCTGTTGGGACTGGATGATATGATATCTAGATTAATTCAATCTTTCCCATCAATTCCAAATGTTGGATGAAATTTACATTGGACCAAATACAATTTCATACCACCTAATCCCACGTTCCAAAAGGCCCTTAATATAGCCGTCACTAGATCTTTCTCACACAAATGTACAATTTAAAATCAATTAAGCTACTTTCCTAGTATAACTAAGTGCAACCAATTTAAGGACTCTCGTCATCGTACACGAAAGTACCGACACCCAATCTCATATTTCTATGCACAAGAGAGGATAACTAAGGAAACAAAGAATCACTATGAGACTAGTTACTTGCATAATACAATGATTTAAATCAAAACAATATAGAAATAATAAGGCCTCACATGTAGCCACAATACACACTATAAAGTAAATGATACTAAGCGTAGGTCGGGTCTATAATACACAGGTTAATTATCAAATATGAAGTATGAATTATCTCATCCCTTCACAACCTGACTTTAATATTATGTCATAACGTTCATTGCATAGTAGTGCAATAAAATATGATTGCGCTATTTAAACTTTGTTAAATCATATCTTTAATTTTTAAGATTGAAGCGAAATACAATATCTCATATTTCATATTATCATCCTTTATTATTCACAACAAAAGGTGGTTCACTTCGATATTTGAACATCACTCTAGTTGTTCTCCTCTTGTACATTTAAGGTTGATCTACTCAAGTAAGCAGGTGACTAGCCTATCAATAAAGATGATTACTTAATTCGTGATCACAAGACTAGTACTAATGATCTATACACCTAGTAATGAATGTGTACAACACACGAGCATAGCAATATAAAGAGATAATCATTATATTACCAATGAAAGAAATGGAAAGACTATAAAAGTCAGGCCCTTCTTAATCTATTTTTTCCGACAAAAAAATATAAAAAAAATTTTTAGGAATATATTTCGTTAAAAAATTTGTTAACATTTCTTTAGTAAAATATAATTAAACATTACTCTATTATTTCCTATTAAATCAACGTAGATATATTTATAATTAGTATGTTGAAATTTTCATGGTGTTTTGGGTCCTTTTGGACTCATAATTTCTTGAGAGAATACTTAGATTTTTAGAAACCTTTTGGACTTAAACACTCAATCAATTACAACATACCATATGTAAACTCAACTAGTTTTAAAATAATAATATATATTCAATAACTTAACAATATCACTATTCCACAATATGACCATCATGTATTACTCTAATATAAATTCTTTAAGAACCTTTTGGACGTAAACACTCAACCAATTGCAATGTAACATGTGTATACTTAGTTATTTCTGAAAAAATACAATATATGTTTGACAACTTGATAATGAGATTATCTTGAATTACTCTAGTATTGGGTGTCTACACCAAATGCATAACTAGATCTAAAGCATTGTATAGCATATATGGGATCATCTATTGCAATCACATAAGATATAGAAGACGTCATTGATTTCGTAGCACTAGTTTGTGAATGTAGCCTTTTATCCAACTTAGTAATATACTCCATGGGACTTCAACATGTTTGAACTTCTTTATCTTTAATTTCTTTTAATCATTCCAGATAACATTTAAGAGTAATTGCTAATGACATTTACCCTTGGAAAAAAGATGACATCAACAACTTTATATTATTACTAGTTAGAAAGATGTCATCTTCATATAGGAAACAATATCAAGAGAGATCTACATCTTCGTATAGGAAACAATATCAAGAGAGATCTACTTAACCACTTTCTATACAGAATCATCATCATCACTCACAATGAGCTTGAAAATGTTATATAGCTAAGTGGCACTTCAAGTACCACGGCTTGAAAGTCTGTCATAATCTGAATATTTTTCATCCACAATTAGTTTTGGTGTTGCATATATAAAAAAACCATTACATATATATATCTCCTTAAATGGATCACCATTCAAAAAATGTGGTCTATAGATTCATCTGAGACAATTCTTACAACTTGTGACATTAGACAATATCAAGTAGATTAAGGAGAATTTCACATCATGTGCAAAGTTCTATTCATAATTAATGTCTTCAATTTTTATGAGACATTTGACTACTGAGTGTATCTTATATTTGTTCACTGTATCATTTGACTTTCTCTTTACCTGATGATTAGACGACAAATCTATAAGTTTCTAGACTTTATTTGTGTCATAGAAGTGATTTCACTATTTATAATAGTTATTCAATTGATCGAACAATATATCCAAAAAAAAAAGTATATCGGTGTTAATTGTTGCAAAAAAAGTAATTCACCATTAATTTGGAGAAAATTTTTTACAACTTATCATTTTTCGATGCAATTCAAGAACTTAAAGATGAACACTCGCTATCTGATAAAATATAGGAATTGTCCCATCATTGTGAGAAATGAACCCTCACTCTTATAAGATACATTAGATGTTACAGTAAATTCTATCTAAACTTTTTTTATCTCTTTCAGTTAGGCATTTATCTTAAACAAATGTCACTTTCCAATATTTGATCTCAATGGACCTCAAAATTGTTAATGTATATAAGGTCTTATTAAAGTGGATGAGTGATATCTGTTTAATAAACTGTAGACTACCATTATTTTCTTTATTTCTAAAATATTGTAAATAAAAGAAAATTGAAAGAAAATTTCTTTTTTTCATTTTTTTAACTTCACATCGAATATACCAAACCCTAGTTCTACCAATATCCTGATTTCGGCAATGTCGTAATCCCAAATCCGTCATCAGCCGGATCCAAATCCATCCCTTCTTAGCCCATGCCCACGCATGACCGTTGTTATCAAATCTGTCACTAGCCACCTCGTCCGCCCCCCCTCCCCCCTCAAAGCCTCTAACTGTCACACAATAACAACTACCCACAGCACCACCACAGCCCCTTTCGCTCCTACCCTCTTCTTGTGAAATGATTTTTTTAATAAAATTTTCATACACACATTTCTCATAAAATTTTACGTTCATTTTTATCAAAAATCTCACAACCAATTATAAGTTAATCATATCAATTCTTACCAATTTAGGTTAACCTTACACGCCTTTTAGCAAACTTAGCATATATCCACCAGATATAGCATTTAAAAAGATGCATTATTTTTAAAATTCATAATTTTAAAATCTAGTTTCCTCATTCAAAAATAAGGGAACTAACTTCGATGAGCACTCTAATATAAGAAAAGTAAATAATAATAATAAATATTTTTCAAATAAATTAGGTGTTAATTTATGTCTGATGATTAAATAATGATATGAAGAACCAATGTTTGCATCACACGCATATATAAGTAATAAACATTAACTTGAAGTACGTCTATAATAACATTATTTTTCAACATTCACAAAATAACTTCTCACTGGCATGGGTTAGAACTCCTCAAATCCTTCATGATTTCGAGTCATATTCTTTGTCGAGCATAATTTCGAGATCCATCCACATTATTAAAAATCTTATATTAAGATTTCAAAATATATCATAAAAAAGAAGAGTATAACAAATAAATTATTATTTTTCTCTCAAAGCACCGATGCAGATAATGTTCAAATTCTTTGCAAGCAAAACAGTTAATAACATGTCTTCTATTATTTTTTTTTCATTTTTTCTTATCAGGATAATTAGAGAGTCTATTCAATATTCATACAATACGCATCCTAATTTGACATCTTACAACCTCTCCATGAGTCTTCTACTTGCAAATCTCAATTACGAGAACCTTGACGTCTCTTCTCTAAACAACATTCATTTTGACCTCCCATATCAAGTGGCTACAGAGATCTTTAAACGTAGTAATTGAATCAATATAATTTGAAATCCTCTTTTCAGATTCAAGGTCCTCTAAATACGGGCTTAAACTTGGCAAATAATAGTACATTACAATAATTTTTTTATTTTTCATCAAAATACACATGTCATTCTAAATGTTGCTAATCATCTGATCCATCTTATGGATATGATCCACAATAATACATTCAACGTGCATCATATATTATTAAAATTCCATTTCTATTACCCTAATTAATGTGACTGAGATTTGTATGTATGCATAAACTAGTGCATCTTGCATCGCTTTAGAAGTCTCATGCACCTCATATATAGGTATGAGTTCATTGTACATAGTGTTATTAGTGTTAAAAATATTTTAAGTAAGATTTGCATTTTTACTAGAATCGTCCAATACAATGCAACTCATGCTCTTCACCAAGATTGCGTGAGACAAAATGTTGTGTTGACTAATGTTAGCGCAAAATCATCTTGGCCCAATCCACACCAACGATCAAAGCGAATTGAATTCATGATCCCACTACACAATTAATACTAACCAGCGACAATGCAAAATGATTAAGCAGCCTTCAAGGAGATGAAGTTTGATCTACGCTATCTCCAAAGGTAGTACGGGACCTAATATGCCCCACCATGCTAATAATCTATAAGGCAGGGTAGCACCAATTCCTTTGAGAAGACGTCTATTCCATGCTAACAACCAAGGTTAACATAGAATTATCCTTCACATTTAATGCATGTGATGGAGAGCAATCTTAATCGTTTAATAGCAATGCAATATGTGTCCATAACCACTTAATAAAAAATTTTGCAAACTTGGAGTCTTGTTTCCATTTGTACAGTTTGGCTTTAAATATATATATGATAGGTGAGGTCCATCTCTTTTGTAGTACATGCCCAAAAGATATAAAATTTTCTACAAATCTAACAAAATTTTAGGTGGTGTGCTCCTTCCTTTTTTTAAAAAAAAAAAAAATTACAAAAATCAATCATTTAGTTACCTTGTGGGTAAAAAATCAATGCTTCCATCACTATAAATACCTCTCTTAGGCCTTCATTTCGTAATTCATGCATTCAAGTCCTCAAATTGCTTAAGAGCTCTTTAAATCCTTTGCAAAGCCTTTCTCTTCCTTCTCCCTAGATCGACGCATAGAATAAGAGGTAGCCCTTCCAATGGTCTAGTTGCCTTAAAGATTGGGCAAATATACAACCAATTTCAAAGTGTATGCTAAGTCATCCTTATATAGGAGAATTCTAACAACAATGACCAGTTTTCATAATTATTACCATTGAATCTTTTACCTTTAAGCAGTTCTATAACTAAATCGTAGGTGATTGTTTCTACATTACAAAAATATCACCACTTATTTAAAGCTACGTGTGTTGGCACTTATCACCAGCATTATCCATGTTATGCTGGTACTTTGCTACAAACATAATTTATCCATCTTATATAAGTTCTATAAATACACATACATGAAGTGAGCGGTGCAAAATAATTAAGTTCTCAAAATAAAATGAACAAGATGCTTTTACAACAATTATGCAAGTTAGGTCATACATTTTGGGCATCAATGTAAAATACGGAGCCCACTAATAGCAATAGATATGATAACAATATCAAAATTCATAAATATAAATAAAGAATCTAAAATTTTATTATTTAATGTTATTTCCATTTAATACATACATTGATAATCAGCAATACAAGAGATTCAGACCATTAATTACAAAATTAAGTGCACCATTAGATAGATTTTGCCATAAAACCATTATTCACTTCTTAAGTCAGGTCCTAAGTTAGCTTACAAAATGGCCGATTAAAGGTCCTAAATAGATTTTCTTAGTCTTAACTAGAAAAGGACAGTGGTCCTTATATCGACCCATCACCTTTTAAGCATAAATGTGGAGCTCACACACACTGCTAAATGCCCATGAATGGCATATTGTTGCCTCCACATCATAACAAAGATTGGAGAGTCAATGGTATCTTAAAATCCATTAGAATAGATGGATGATGGGTTTCTATGAAATCCTAAGGTAAGGGAGATGAAGTTTTTGTTGATTGATGTCTTAAATCTGTAAATCAGCAAGTCTATCGATGACAGTTTCAATGTCATCAAGTGGATTTTCGATGGCATCAAAGTCGGCTTGATGCCATCGAGAAAATTCAGAATTTATCGAATTGGTTGTTGGACACTTTAGGTGCCATGTTCGATGCCATCGAAGGCTGCTCGATGCTATCAAAGGTTGTTCGATGACATTAAAGGTTTGCTCAATACCATCGATAAAATCTAAAATTTTCATGTTTAGTCGTTGGAACGGTTTGGTCCTTAGTTTGATGCGATTAAAGTGGGTTCGATGCCATCGACGGTTTGTCGATGCCATCAAAGTCCTATCGAAGGTGTCATCGAACGAATGCGCAAAGTTTTGCGAAGTTGCATATCTGCAGGATTTGTTTTCGATTTTGATTGTGATTCTCCTATATATATATATATATATATATATATATATATATATATATATATATAGGTATAATCAGGATTATAGGGTATCTAAGAGCTTTCTAATTTATTCTCAGGGTTTTCATGGGCATGTAAGGGGAGATTCGAGGCTTGTTCGAATCGGGTATTCTCTCTATCTCTTGTAATTTCTGCTTTCATAGTGCATTATTGTCGCTTTGTGCTGTGGTTTTTTTTCCCGAGAGGTTTTCCACGTTAAATTTTGAGTCTTTGTGATTAGACTTGGTTGTTGCTATTTGATCACTTTGCTTGATTCATCTTTGTGTGCTTCCACAGTCTCCCAATAAGTGGTATCAAAGCAATCATAGGGGCGTAAGTTGAATCTGAAAATATAGTATCAATGGCATCTAATCTTAATTTCAATATTGAAAAGTACTTCTGGAAAAAATTGAAGTATGGAAGGTCAAAATGATTGGCTTATTAATTCAGCAGGGATTGGACGAGGTCCTTGAGAAGCAACTGAAATCTATGGATGATGATGAATGGAATAAAACTAATAAGAAAGCAAGAGCCTCCATCCAATTGTATCTAACGGATGAGGTCTTATGAGAGAGAAAATTGTAGCAAGTTTATGGGCGAAATTAGAAGACATTTATGCGAAGAAATATCTTAAAAATTACCTACACTTGATATTACAGTTGTTCAATCTAAAGACGATAGAGAGAGGTGATTTTGAGGCCCACATTAGCAACTTTAACAAAATGATCTGCAAATTGCTAGATGTGGAGGAAATAGTTAAAGATGAAGATCAGGCATGTATTCTGTTGAATTCTCTCCTAGCCTCATATGAGTCATTCAAATACACGTTGTGCACCGAAAAATCGTCTCTTAGTGTTGATACCGTTATTTCAACCCTTCAAGGAAAGGCGATGAGAAAGAAAAACGGTAACATGGGCGCCTCTACTATTGAGGGGGTGGAATTCTAAGCGGTATATAGGATCTTCTCGATCGAGATCCAAATCCAAGGACAAGGGCAAGGGAAAGTTAAAGTGTTAGAACTATGGGTTATCTGGGCATACGAAGAAAGATTGTACAAATTCTAAGGAAAGAAAATAGAACTCATAAGCTTCTTCCAGGGAAGCTAACACCGCCGAGTCCGATGAAGGTACAAGTGGAAGTGACTTGTTGTTAGTATCTATGGTCGGACACTCATACGATGATCGTAGGGATGAATAGATTTTGGATACTAGGGTGATCATATCTTTAAAGTTTCAAAGGGGGCACTCGTTGTTATGAAAGCACAGAGAAGTGGGAACCTTTACAGGTTGATTGAAAGCACTTCATTGGGTTGAGCTGCAGCGGCTATAATGGATTCCACATCTGCACGTATGTGGCATGCACGTCTGGTCCACATGAGCAAGCGGGGCATGAATGTACTTTCTGACAATTGTTTAATTTCAGTTTTTAAATTTTTAGATTTTAATATATGTGAGCATTATATATATGGAAAACAATCTAGATTGTCTTTTAAATCTTGTAAACATGTATGTAAGGGTATTCTTGATTATGTGCATTCTGATGTATGGGAGTCGGCACTCATGGTTTCCACTAGAGGGTCATCATGGTTTGTCACATTTATTGACGACTATTTGGGGAAAGTATGGGTTTATTTCATAAAAAATAAATTGGATATTTTCACCAATTTCAAGCAATGGAAAGTGATGGTGGAAAAACATTCAGGACGAAAGGTGAAGGTTCTAAGGATAGATAACAGTGGAGAATTTACTTCAGGTGAATTTAATTAATATTGTAAGGATGAAGGGATCGTGAGGCATAACACAGTGCACCACACTCCTGAGCAGAACAATGTAGCTGAGCGGATGAATCGAACTCTCTTAAAGAGGATTTGATCCATAATTAGTGATGTTGGGTTGGGTAAGGAATTGTGAACTATGGCCATTAACACAGCTTATTACTTGGTAAATCGGTCACCTTCTATAGCCATTGATTGTAAAATTTCAGAGGAAGTATACAGTAATCAGAATGTAGACTACTTAGGATTGTGTATGTTTGGTTATAAAGCTTACTCTCATGTACCGCTAGTTAAAAGAGATAAGCTACACTAAAGAGCCAAAAAGTATATTTTTGTTGGCTATGGTAGTGGTGTGAAGGAGTACAGGTTGTATGACCGGGTCACACGAAAAATCATCATTAGTCGCGACGTCGAATTCGACAAAGGGTCCTTATTCCATAAGGATGAGCAAGAGGAACTGAAAAGTTTGTTTGTGGACGTTCAAGTTGACATAGGTGATACTCAGGCCGAGACAAATACGCTGACAGAGGTACATGAGCAGGTGGAGCAATCACCTGTGATGAGAAATCCGCCGTGGGATCCCAGGATACCAGTGAGATACAAGTATGACTCAAATGTCGCATATGCCCTCATTACAGATGATGGGGATCCGTCTACTCTTCAGAAGGCTCTTGTTAAGTCTGACGCGAAAAAGTAGAAAGATGCAATGGACGATGAGATGAACTTCTTATACAAGAACGAGACGTGGGAGCTGGTGGAGCTTCTCGTTAGCTAAAAAGTGATCACGTGCAAGTATATCTTAAAGAAGAAACTGGATAGGTACAAGGCAAGATTGGTAGTAAAGGATACGCTCAAAGAGAATGTGTCGACTTCACTGAGATATTTGCGCCAGTTGTAAAGCAAGTATCTATCATACTTGTGTTGGCATTGGTTGCCCAATACAATCTCAAACTGAGGTAAATGGATGTGAAGACTGTATTGTTGTATGGGAAATTGAAGAGCAAATCTACATGAAGCAATCAAAAGGTTTCAAAATAAAAGGGGCAAATAACAAAGTTTACAGGTTAAAGATATCGATGTATAGCCTGAAACAGTCGCCTAGGCAGCGGTACAAAAAGTTTAATTTTTTCACGTTAACTCAAAAGTTCACTAGAAGTGAATATGATTAATGTATCTATTACAAGACACTGAATGATGACAAATTCATCATCCTAGTATTGTATGTTGATGACATATTGATCGTCAGTCTAGCATGTTTGAAATCGATGTACTGAAGACTCAGTTATCAGGGACTTTCGAGATGAAAGATTTGGGGGCTACAAGAAAGGTTCTCGGCATTGATATACACAGAGATGGGAAAAGAAGCAGACTTTGGTTATCTCTGAAGGATTAGCTTGAGAATGTATTAGTGAAGTATAGGATGGACAGGGTAAAGCCGGTTACCGTTCCTCACGTGGCTTATTTTAAGCTTTCTTCTAAAAAGTGTCCTAAAATTGATGAAGAAAAGTAGAAAATGTCTCATGTGACTTATTCGAGCGCAGTTGATAGTTTGATGTATGTCATGGTCCGTACTTGACGGGATATTTCACATATGGTTGATGTTGTTAGAAGATATATGTCTAACCCCTGAAAGTAACATTGGGAGGCAATGAAATAGCTACTTCGATATATTCGATGTATGCGGGACTATGTCTTATCTTTTAAAAAACGGGGGCCAAGTTAGTTAGATATGTAGATTCAGATTTTGTAAGCAGTATGGATTCTAGAAAATGAACTTCGGGTTACTCGTTTATACTGGCGGGTGGAGCAATCAGTTGGATGTCAAAACTTCAGTCTGTGGTGGCACTTTCCACAACCGAAGCTAAGTATATGGTAGTGACCAAAGAATTCAAAGAAGATGTTCGGTTGAGAGGCATGATAAATTAGTTTGGGCTTCAGCAAGAAGCCATGCCCAAGCAACTAGTAGTCGAGCAGCCAAAAGCATGTCGAACGACCACACACACACACCAAAGTCAACAAATCCCATCCTCTCTCTGTGATGGTCCAAGTAAATCCTTTGATAGTGGGAACAGACCTATTTATTGCCTTGGGTAATAGCTCATGTCCGCATAAATATGGAAGGAAAAGAAAAAGCCTTCTCGGATGACAGATAATGTTGTGAATGATGAGGTGATCAAAAAGATAGACACGTGTGGTTGACAAAGGGACTGACTATATGAATAGATCCTCATCTCTAGTAAGCCGACGAATCTATAAGAAGGGAGATGGTGAATGGGGAGCCTGCTTGGCCCAATGATCTCAACTCACTTAAGCAGCACCTCTAATCGTGACAACAAAAGCACGATCAATTTGGCTAAAAACTTGGTTTATCACTCACATATGTATTAAACATATTGATATTCGTCACCATTTTATCTGACATGTGCTTGAGGAATGAAGCGTGACTTTGGAAAAGATTCACACAAGCATAGATCCAGCAAATATGCTCACCAAGGTGGTTCTCATAGAGAAGTTCAAGTTCTGTGTAACTTCTCCAGGCTTGGTGAGGGCGTAAAGGAAGACGGAGGTTGCACGAGAAGCAATGGAGGTACTATGATGTAAGGCAAGATTAGAGATGGAGGAGTTATGAAGAACAGCGATTGAAGACATGGTGGCGATTGTTGATTGATGTCTTAAATATGTAAATCAATAGGCCTGTCGATGACAAGTTTGATGTCATCGAGCAGACTATCGATGACACCGAAGTCGGCTCGATGCCATTGGAAAAATTCAGAATTTATCGAATTGATTGATGGACACTTTAGGTGTCTTGTTCAATGTCATCGAAGGCTGCTCGATGCCATTGAAGGTTGTTCGATGACATCGAAGGTTTGCTCGATGCCATCGGTAAAATCCGGGGTTTTCATGTTTAGTCGCTGGAACGGTTTGGTCATTAGTTTGAGGCCATCGAAGTGGATTCGATGCCATTGACAGTCTATCAATGCCAACAGTCTGTCGATGTCATCGAAGGTGTCATCAAATGAATGCACAGAGTTTCGTAGAGTTGCGTATCTGCGGGATTTGTTTCCGATTTTGATTGTGATTCTCCTATATATATATGGGAAAAGGTACAATGAGCTCGAGCGCACACGTCTGTCCCATGAGGTCGAGCTGTGTGGGCCCCACTGTGATGCGTTTCGACAATCAACACCATCAGTCAAATGCGTACCCTTTAAATTATGGGATATCCCAAAAATCAGTCGTATACAGAACTCAGGTGAGCCATACCATCTAAAATCATGTGAAACACCGTTAAAACATATAAAAGCAGTTGGTGGGGCCCACCTGAGTTTTGAATGCTGCTGAAACTTGGTATGACCCCTCATACAAGTGGGACACACATAATGGATGGGCTGGATTTGTAAACATCTTTTGTGGGCCTCAAAAATGGTTATGAATGTTTTAATGGTGCACGGCCCCCTATCCACTTCTGTATGTGGTGTGGCCCACAAAAGTCACAGATTGACTTGATTTTTGAGACCTAGGCCCACGAGGGAATGGCGCATCTGACTGATGGGGTAGATTTTTGAAACTCATCACAGTGGGGCCCACACAGCTCGACCGTATGGGGCGGACACGTACGCTCGAGCTCATTGTACCTTTTCCCTATATATTTATAGGGTTGTAATCGAGATCATAGGGTACCTAAGAACTTTCTAATTCGTTCCTAGGGTTTTCAAGGGCATGTAAAGGGAGATTCGAGGCTCGTTCAAATTGAGTATTTTTCTATCTCTTGTAATTTCTGCTTCCATAGTGCATTATTGTCGCTTTGTGCCATGGTTTTTTTCGAAGTGAAGTTTTCCACGTTAAATTCTAAGTCTTTGTGATTGAACTTGGTTATTGCAGTTGTATTAATTTGCTTGATTCATATATGTGTGCTTCTGCGGTTCCCCAACAGTTTTTTTTTTTTTTTTTGGTGGTGGCCATGGCCACCTCTATCTGTATGACAACCAAAGATAATAGTAATTGGTTGGGTTTTATTTAAAAGCTCATAGTATTTGATGACAACACCAAACCCGGTGGCGGCGGCTATGAATGCTTCTATCTCTGCGAAAACTCGAAAGATTAATAGTGGTTTGGTTTTGATCAAAAGCTCACAGTATTTGATGACTATTAATTTAAATAAATAAATAAAAACATTAAATAAAGCGAAATTTCATATCTTCATGTTCGTTGTGATGTTTGTCCTGATAAATTTGATATTGTCAAAACCACTCTAATACCACTTCAAAAGGCTCGAATAAATGAACCTATCTACACGATCTCAGGGAGCATTGCATAAAGCCGAAGATATATTGTCAACATCAAGCAATCCACCTAACTATTACGAGAGCAGACAAGAGCTAATCACTCTTTCTGTCTTGAGGCAGCCTAATTAATAATCAATATTCTTTTATTACTCCTCTCATTTTCATCTTTAGGATTACTCGAATGTATACCTCTACCTAGAGGATACATCTCTTTTTATAAAGACAAAAGAAAGAAAGAAAAAAAAAACCAAAGAATCAAGAGTTCGAATATGATAGGGCTTAATCCTAGCACATCCAAACTCTCTCCCTTATTATTATTCTATGTTTGAATTTGAATTCAAATTTTAACTATTAAAGAAACTGGAAAAAAAAAAAAAAAGGAATATCCTTCTGGATATATTCTGAGTGAAATCATATAGGACCTATCCACTAGTGGGCCCTGCAACCCCATATCCTGTAGGCCCTACATTACAGTGAGCCTCACACAAGTGCTTGGTAGAATTAGCTCACACCCTTTATTTTTCCAAAATCTTCCTAGCCAACTTTGGGTCGGGTTTTAAATAATAAACGGCCAAAATTATTTTATAATTGGTGGCCCACCAGACATCAAACCTCCTCTTTTACACAGCTTCTTGAAACAGGCTTTTATTTAATTACACCATTGACATGCCAACATGGTCCCACCCATTTGTAACCCCCCAAACTCAACAATTACCGGCATACCCCAATGTGCCAGCAAGTAAAGTTAGGCCATAGAAGGGCAATACTGTCAAATATGATATCTACAAACGAACGGTAGGTGTGATTTTGGTATGAAATGATACAGCAAGGTCATGAAGGCAGGCTGATATTTAGAGTAATGATGCAGTGACCCACCAAAATCATGAAACAGACCCTAGATAAATATGGGCTGGACCAGCTAGACTACAAAAAATAATAATAGTAGTAGTTGATATCATGTTAGTAGGCCCCACCACATGTCACCAAATCACAGAGGCATCCATAGGGGCATCTCAAGATGTTGATTTGTGAATGTATCATCCCACCCTCAATCACAGATTTTTCGATCAAGTGGGTGGGCCCAATTCAAGGATGGATGATACAAATAAGGCTAAGTTTAAAACCTTATAAATAAGGATAATTTGGTAACAGTTGCATAAATACCTAAAAGGGCAACCAAACAATATCCTCAGGTGCCACAATTATCAAGCACTTTACAGCTGCTTCTCAAGTGGCGACATCCGTCGGGACCCGCCCGAACTAAATCAGGCATGTTGATCATGCCAGCGGGCCCGCGACAGCATATATATATATATTGGAATCTGACTATGTAACATGGCACACATTGAAATACTATATATATATATATAAGAGAAGGGTCATTTTGGGAAGAATTGGACTAAGGTACAACTGAAACAACTGTACATATACAACTAGGAATAATTCTCTACATGGTAGTTAAAGAAATGTATATAAATGGGGAGTGTTTTATGACAACTGGCCATGATCATATAGAATTCTTGGGAGCATGTGATACATACCTCAGCAGGTTTGAGTTGTGTTTGTTTGATGATTCTTTGTAGCAATGTAAGACCATATATGATTTTTAAATGATATGATGCAAGTGGGTCTTGTGTTTTTTTATATATTTCTTCTTTGCTTCTGAGGGAGATGTTTTGGAATTGGATTTTCATTGGGAGTGGGATTTGTTTGGCATGGCTTGAACTGAATATTTTATTTTGGGTTGTGATGTGAAGAGAATCTTAAATTCTTCATGGGTTTTGCTTTTTGCAGTTTGTAGGGAATTTAGAGGGTGTTGTTTTGTCCAATCAAGCTGTTTTTTGGAGCATTGGAAGATTGCATTATTCTGTTTGGATGAGTCATGTTTGTGGCAGGAAATGAAGTTGGGCAATGGAATTTTGCAGGTGTGGAGATTTTATTTTCTTTCTTGTTTGTGTTTTGATCTGTTCCATTCCATGAATGTTGGATTCTTGGGTTTTCAAATTGCTTCTTTTTCTTTCCTTTTTGATGTGTTTTCATGTTGGGGGTATATATAAGGCAGCAATTGATGGTAGAGATCTTTCAAACAGATTACCAACAGAGATGGATTTTTGGGTCATCTTTGATCTTGTTCTAGAAGATCTTTCCAAACTGAATTCAATAAGAGATGTTGAAATATTGTAATGTATGAGCAATAAGACTGTTTTATCCCGCTGATTTTAGGCTTTAATCGTTGCATGGGGAGAGTTTCTTGATACTCTATCATCTTGCCATGTTGGAAAATTCTCTTAGTTCTTCTGCTAGAAGATTCTTTGCCAGAAATTACATTTTAGAAATATTCTTACATTTCATTTCTGATTCTGTAGAAAATGTCCAATCATGTTGAAAGTTAGTTTTGTATTAGGAGTTGAATTTTTCTCGAGTTTGAGACAATGGTAGTACTGCATAAAAGATCATTCAGAAATCACTTTGATTTCATTCGCAACAATCTCAAGGAAAAAGAACCCATCCACTGTCATGATCTTGCCATTTGATCACAGGTTTGAGTTTTCGTGTATGTGGCTTGTGACCTTAACCAGAGTGTATTTACCAGTCAGGTTTTAGGACCCACGAAGAAATTCTCATTTATATAGACATTCAACAATCTCAAAGACTACCGATATGTGCGGTTGAAAGAGTTGTTGTTCCTGTTTCCTTAACAACGACGATCCACTTCGATGTGTTTTGTCCTCTTAAGTGAAGTGTTTGTGCTTTGATTACTCCAATGCAGTTATATTTTTATCTGCTCATCTCTATTCTGTCTTCGTCTTCTTTTTTACATGCTTGATCCTCGAGATTGTCGTTCGTTTCTTGATTTTCCATCCAATTCAGATTCCTCCAACAAAGCAAAAGGCCCATATTCATGGTTCCGGTCGCTGTCATTAATGAATCCTCAAACTTGAATAGACCCAAAAAGTCATTGAAAAATGCTTGGAAGTGAGGTTATATGATTAACAACATTCATTTCTATGTTTAGAAATATTGAAATCTCCCTTAAAATTACAAGATCTTTTTTTTAGTTCTATGGTCAAATGACGTCGATTTTGTAAATAATAACTATGGTTTCACCTTTATTCGACCAAAAGTAATTAGACAACATTCTCCTAGCGAAATCATCATTATGAATTTGAATATGTGAAGATTTTCCCATTTGGCAGGATAGCTTTTCAGAGTAGATAATCAACGACAAGCCGAACTTGTGAACTTTTTAGAGCTTATCTTAGGAAGGTTCCTTTGAAAGAAGATTTGCAGGCTGGTTTTAGCCAAAGCAAAGCTAATGGACAGGCAGCTGAAGCAGTACGATAAACAATCCATGAAGATGGCTATCCTAAAGCATGAAGAAACTTTCAAAGAGCAGGTAGCCTGATTTTCACTGTCACCTATTTTTATTTTGTCTTTTCTTTTCATAGTAATGCTAGTATCATACCCAAATGTCACATGCACTCCCATGAGAACACATTTACCATATCTGGATTGTTCGTCGGAGGAGCGTCAGAGAGAATGTGTTAGAAAAAAGGTTGATCAATGGTTCAGATTCATCGTGATCGACAGCATTGCCTTGTCCTAGCTACTTGGGGTCTGCTTTATGAATCCTGTTTTTAACAATCAATATTCAAATCAGGAATCCACATGAACTAAAATCCCTCCATTCCATTAGTTGGGATTCATTTAGGCTACGGCCCATCCACTAATGAAGCCCCACCAAATGAGGGGCCTGAATGTATGCATGGAGCGCGCCAACATGGTATCTGGATGTTAAATTGTGGATGATGTTAACATTCCCCTCTGTTTCATAAATCCATGTATTTTCAAAGAAGACAGCTTTCATTAGCTTAATGCACACCTGATCAAGTGTACCAAAAATCCAAAAAACTGAGTTCATATGAATAATGCAGGTCTTCGAACTTCATCGTCTGTATCGAGTCCAGAAACTTCTGATGAGAGACATGAATAGTAGTGGGCCAAAGAGGCCTACAACATCTGGACACGCCTACGATTTCGATCTTGAGCGATGGAATGTAGAAAGTGATACAAGTCAGACCAATTATCATAAAAAAGACCGACGGAGGCCACGATTGACAATCGACCTGGAACGGCCAGCCGAAGAATACATCACAGATGACAGTGGAGATGTAGTTTTAGAGATTGAACAAGAAAGCAATATTGAGCTTACATTGGGCAGAGGCTATAGCCGAAGAAAGAAGGACGAAACTCCATTGGCTTCTGATTCAGGACTGAGCTTTTCTTCAACTTCGGCCGATTCTGGTGCTATGCAGAAGACAATTGTTGCAAATCCTCAATGGACGAACACGACAGAGAAGTTAACGGGCCACAACTGGAGTCTCATTCAGATACCTGACACAAAGACGAGTTTCCAAAGCGAAACAAACAACCATTTTGCAATTGAAGAACAACTGAGACAAGAACGATTAAGCCAGCCGCCTTGGCTTTACCATGTTTTGAGTTTGAACATGACCTAGTTTTCTCAGTTTGGCATTGTTTCAAGATCATTTGATTCTCACACAGGGTTCCAAGGTTTACAGACTGTTACCCGTCAACCTATCGGTGGGACTGCCATTCAAGTGAAAATTTCCTATCTGTGTTCTGTATGAAGGATGATGTAGTAAACAAAACCCATTTCAAACAAGCTAATTCTTTCTAACCAAATTCATGAAAATGGGATCTTGGGTATCGCGAAAATCAAATACAGGCCTGTTTGGGTGTACCCATGCAATGCAGATGGCTTCTAATGTGAATAAGAACAGAATCATAAAACACATTATCTGTGTTTGAATTGTGGGTGGTAGAAGAATGTTCTGATTTGCATTTTTAACCAAAACAAAACCCATTTCAAACAAGCTAATTTGCAAATCATTCTGTGGAAATGGGATTATCAAACACAAAGGCCTCAAAAATCCTCGGTGCCTGTTTGGGTGTACCCACAAAATGTACCGAGAATGAGAACAGAATCATAAAACTCATGATCTTCGCATTCGAATCGCAGGTGCTGGAAGCATGCCCCCATTTGCATTTTCAGTTACACCCATTATAAAATTATAATTTTAAAATAAGTTAATAATTTTTTCTTACAAAAAAAAAAAAAAAACTAGGAAGTAATTCCAGATTGAGAATCTTGATAATCATTTACATATTTTAAACTGTTCTAGCATGAGTTTTGTGCTGTCTGTATTAGCTGATATCGGATCTCCATGCTTCTTGAGCCTTTGTAATGATTTCATGTTCATATGCGATTCAAACATCCGAAGACGCCTTATCTAAGGAATTTAGTGTTGGAAATTATACAGATTAATATAATTTCTGTATAATATAGAAACCGAAAAATAAAATTAGCTTGAATAAGGACAGGCTGAAGCACGTTTGAGACGATGTCCTTAAAGCGTTATTTGCCCCTACTCAAAAGATTGAGTATGCTGATAGGTTACAAGGAAACCACTTCTAGGATACGACGAGCCTGATGTGGGTCTGCGTTCAACAAACACGAAGGCCCACTAATTGAACTCTGTTACACAGTCTGGCAGAAATACATAAAAATGGAAAAATCCCAAAATAAGAAAGAAGAATATTTGGAACTTAGACCACTGCACTGGTCTGTTTTTACTGATCTTCAGCAGCTACTGATTCAGATGAACGTTCTAGACCACACTTCTGGTCTAATTCTTAAGCAATGGTTTAGACGAACCTTACTAAACTACTGGAATTACTGCTGTATATGAGAAGAGTGGCTTAGGCTTAGTTCGTATGGATCTGCTGGAGTGGGTTGAGTGATGGTTTAGAAACCCATCCAGACCCTCCTTTTATATGCTCTAGCTGGGGGTTATGGTCCAGGGACATAAATCCCATTAATACAATTTCTACCTGTTGAGAAACTAGCCGTTATATGGTCGTTTTTTACTGTTGTGCATGGCCCATTACAGCAGCTACATGCTGACTGTTGTGAGAGCTGACTAGCCGTTTTCTAGCTATTGAGCTAGCCGTTTTCTAGCTGTTGGCAACAGTTTCTGCAATCAAGTCCATATCTGTTACATATTTGTATAACAGCTATATTTCCAGCCTCTATATAATTAGAGGGACTCTCAATCGGTCCTCTAGATTTTCGTCCAGCCAACCATCTGCCTTAGCCCTCTGCGACACGATATGGACGTGTGAAGTGCAAAGTGTGTCACTAGCGCCTCTACAGCCACACATGCCCACGCCCTTGCACCGAGCCCGTGACTGAGACCGAGACCAAGTCCGAGCCCGTGCCCGTGCCCGAGCCTGAGCGCGAGCCCGCGCGCACAAGTGTTCCAGTGCTACGCACTGGAACACGAAAGTTCCATTCTCATTTGTACCATGTGGGTAAGTATTATAATACTCCACCACTCTCATATAAAGTGCTTTTTCTTCTTCTCTTTTTCCAATGTGGGACTATTCCCAAAATCCCACAAAACAGTATTTTTCAAACAACTTTTTATATATTATATATTATTTTTATTATTAAAATATATTTTATTAAAATCAATATTTTTTGCAACAATCCCCCACTTGGTTTTTTAAAAATATATTCTCGATTAAACATTTCTGCCAAAATAATCAGCTTATATGCATAAAGAAAGACTTTCGATTTTAATCTTTCCTTAGTGTAAGTATCTCAAAAACTCTGTCGAAATGACTGGTAGTCGCAGCGTTGAACTAGTTATTCCTAGATAACAGAGTCGGAGAAACCACACACATATTAGCTACGTATTTGTTAGAGTTCTCACAATCTTGCTCAGCACATTTAACGGCCATGTGCTTATCCTAATTCGTAAACAATCCCGAGAGAAACTCCTAACTCTCATAAGAGACGGCACCATCTCTACGTTCATATAGGTGAAATTTTTTCATGTCTCCGTTACTATAAGACACTTGTCTTATAGACTATATTTCATTAAGAGTTTTAACACTCAACCCTCTTTCATAACGCTCAACATTTATCTATTATAGATGAGGTTTTACAATTTAGTGCTGAAAAACTTTCCACATATCAGTGACTTGTTCTTACCCATTGAACCCAAAAATAGAGATTTTCTTATTTTAAGTTGGGTTACCATCACTGATGGAACTTTGATTGAAGAGTTTCAACCACACTCCTCTAGATATAGCCTTTACTATCTCTCTCGGTAAAGGTTTAGTGAAAGGATCTGTCAGGTTATTGCTTGATTTCACATAGGAAATAGCAATAATTCCATCTCAAATCAATTGTCTGACATAATCATGTCGAAGACTGATATGTCTAGACTTACCATTATAAGTGCCGCTATATGCTCTAGCTAATGTGGCTTCACTATCACAATGTAGTGACACAGCCGATATACGCTTTACACAAAAAAGGATTTCTAATAGAAGATCTCTTAGCCACTCAGCCTCTTTACCTGTTGCAGCTAGGGCTATGAATTTAGACTCCATAGTCGAGTGCGTTATGCAAGTTTGTTTCTTAGATCCCCAAGATACAGCTGCACCTCCTAGGGTGAATACTCACCCTGTAATAGACTTGTTGTCCCCTGCACTCGATATCCAGCTCGCATCGGTATATCCTTCCAATACGGTAGGAAATTCTGAATAAAATAGTCATAAGTCTTTGGTTGCTTTTAAGTAACCAAGGACTCTACTGATTGCATTCCAGTATTCAGTACTGGGGTTACTAGTAAACCTACTAAGTTTACTCACAGCATATGCGATATCAGGTCTAGTGCATTGCATAGCATACATAAGACTCCCTATAGCACTCGCATATTCTAATTGTGCAACTGTTCTTCCAGTATTTTCTTTTAGCTTGATACTTATATCAAATGGGATTTTTGCTTCCTTTATATTTAGATGGTTAAACTTGTTTAGTATCTTCTCAATATAATGAGATTAATACAAAGCATAACCCCCACAATGTTTTTTAACTTTGATACGTAGGATGGTATGAACTTGTCCAAGATCCTCATTTTAAATACGGAAGATAAAAACCTCTTTGTTTCAGTCACACTTCCATTTTATTACTTATTATTAATATGTCATCAACATACATACAAATAATAACGATACAACTACCATCTACTTTAGAATATATACATTTGTCAGCTACATTATGCATGAAACCATGAGATAGTATTTTGGAATCAAATTTCTCATGCCACTGTTTTGGTGCTTATTTTAATCCATACAAAAATTTGACTAATTTCATACTTTGTTTTCATTTCCTGGTAGAACGAAACCTTCCGGTTGTTCTATGTATACCTCCTCATTGAGGTCACCATTCAGGAATATGATCTTTACATCCATTTGGTGGATGTGAAGATGATATATGGAAGCTAGCGCAAATAATATCCTAATAGATGTTATCTTATCTACATGAGAGTATGTGTCAAAGTAATATATCCCTTCTTTTTGTCTAAAACCCTTAGCTACTAGTCGAGCTTCACTTACAACTTATGAGTCTAGAACCTGGAGGTAAGTTAACTAGTTCCCATGTTTTATAATCATCTTCTATAGTCATTACTATAGGTATTTGTCTTATAACGTTTTCTCTATCTCCTTATACGAAATGGAAAAAGATGCGTTGTGAGTCTATGTAATCACCTCCTAGACTCTTCTTTATTCTTATCATTTGACTCCTACGAGGTTCAATAGGAGCTTCTACTATCTGTGGAGTTGTGCTATCTGGTTCTCTATTAGGAGTTTAGACATTATTATCCTTTGACTCCAAGGACAGTGAGTTCTCAAAGAACTCAAGGTCTCTTGATGCTATTATTGTATTAGACTCTATATCTAGAAGTCTATAAGCTTTACTATTATATGCATACCCTACGAAAGCGCACTTAATAGCTCTTGGTCCTAACTTGGTTCTTTTTGGATCAAGGGTTCTGCAATATGCAAGACATTCCTGCACTTTTAGATATCCTAGGTTAGGTTTTCTACCTCTTCATGTTTCATATGGAGATATTTTATATTTTTTAGACGAAATTCTGTTTAGTATATGGCATGCTGCAAGAGTGCCTCATCCCATAGACTTAGTGACAACTTTGCTCTTATCAGCATTGAGTTGACCATTTCTACTAATGTTATATTTTTTCTTTCAGTTATTCCATTTTGTTGAGGTATGTATAGCGTTGTACATTGATGTATCAATTCACGTTCTTCATAGAAGTTATCGAATTCATCGGAGAAGTATTCTCCTCTTCTATCACTACGGAGAATTTTTATCTTCTTATTTAGTTGATTCTCTATTTCTGCTTTATATATTTTAAACATGTTTAATGTTTCATCTTTGCTCTTTAATAGGTATACATACACATATCTAGAGCAATCATCTATAAAAGTTATGAAGTACCATTTACCTCCACGAGTAAGAATGTCGTTTAACTCACAAATATCACTGTGCACAAGATCCAATACTTGAGACGATTTTTCAATACTTGGAAAAAGTTTCTTCGTCATTTTTGATCGTATGCACACTTCACATTTATCGGTTTCATTATCTGTGTGTGAGATTAAATCATTCTTAGCTATGAACTTCAAAGTACTATACCCTATATGAGCTAGTCTATCATGTCACAGTCCAACGGATTCAACCATATACGCAGAAGTGCTACTTTCATTTAGAGAAAACTTGACCATCCCGTTACAAGCATATCCATTTCCGAAAAAATTCTCATTCTTTGACAGAATCAGTTTACCCGACTCGTCCACCACCCTTATACCTAGTTTTCTCAGAAGATCCCCAGAAACTAAGTTTCGCCTCATGTCTGGGATGTGCAGTACATTAGTCAGAATCACTTTCTTCCCAGAGGTGAATATCAGTTCGACAATTCCTTTGTCAATGACCTTCGATTGGACTTCATTACCCATTTGGACTTCTTGACCGTCAGTCAATTCCTCATAGGTTTTGAAGGTTGATTTGTCGTAGCACACATGTATTGTAGCGGCAATATCATATCACCAACCTGAAACTTTTCCTTTGATGGTATTCACCTCAGTGATCATAGCCACAATATCGTCTTCTTCTACTGCACTTGCCTCTTTTTTATATTTGCGATATCAGCATACTCGAGCATAATGCCCGGTTTTCCCACAGACATGGCATAAGCCTTTGAACTTTTCATTCTTCTTTTGGACGTTTTTCTTAAATTTCCCTTTATTGGGTTTCAGGGAATCTCCTTCTTAAGATTCTTGTTATTAGTATTCTTTACTGCATGTACCTTGGACGAGGCATTCTCGTTATCATTCTTTCTGTCTCGGTTACGGGATTCTTCCTCAATTCTGAGATGTTTTTGAATTTGTTCAGCATGTAATCTTCAGTTTTATACAGTAACTTCTTTCTATAGTCTTTCCACATCGGTAGCAATTTGGCGATTATCGCCCCAACTTGGAATGATTCAGGAAGATCGATTTTGATTGCTTTGATTTTGTTAACTATTAGTTGCAGTTCTTGGATTTGGGGTAGCAGCGGTTTATTATCTACCATGTTAAAGTCAAAATACCTGACGATGAGAAATTTGTTGATTCCTTCTTCTTCAGCCTTGTATTTGAATTCCAGAGCGGCCCACATCTCCTTTGCTGATGACGTCTGTTGGTACAGAACTACAAGCAGTCGGAGAGAGCGTTTAGAATGTGTCCTCGACACAAGAGTTCATCTTCAGCTCGTTTGGTGCGGGCAGCCACCTGTTCAGGTGTGTCTGTATCGGATGCTTCAGGTAGTGTTTGCAGATTTGGATCTAAAATGTAATAGATCTTCAGCGCCGTTAGAAGAAATTTCAGCTTGTCTTGCCATCTTGTAAAATTGGTTCCATCGAACCGATCAAGACGTATCAAGTCCTGATTCATCAACTTGATGGATGAAACACTGTCGGCTTCCATCAAATAATACTTTAAGTTTGTTGAAAATTATACAGATTAATATAATTTCTGTATAATATGGAAACTGAAAAATAAAATTAGCTTGAATAAGAACAGGCTGAAGCACGTCTAAGACACTGTCCTTAAAGTGTTATTTGCCCCTACTCAAAAGATTGAGTATGCTGATAGGTTACAGGCAAACCACTTCTATGATACGACGAGCCTGATGTGGGTCTGCGTTCAGCAAACACAAAGGCCCACTAATGGAACTCTGTTACACGGTCTGGCAGAAATACATAAAAAGGAAAAAATCGCAGAATAAGAAAGAAGGGAAGAAGAATATTTGGAACTTAGACCACTGCACTGGTCTGTTTTTACTGATCTTCAGTAGCTACTGGTTCAGATGAACGTTCTAGACCACACTTCTGGTCTAATTCTTAAGCAATGGTTCAGACGAACCTTGTTATACTACTGGAATTACTGTTGTATATGAGAAGAGTGGCTTAGGCTTAGGTCGTATAGGTCTGCTGGAGTGGGTTGAGAGATAGTTTGAAAATCCATCCAAACCCTCCTTTTATAGGCTCTGGTGGCTGGGGGTTATGGTCCAAGGACATAAATCCCATTAATACAATTTCTAGCTGTTGAGAAACTAGCCATTATATGGCCGTTTTTTACTATTGTGCATGGCCCATTACAGCAACTGCAACTGACTATTGTGAGAGCTAGCTAGCCGTTTTCTAGCTGTTAGCAACAGTTTCTGCAATCAAGTTCATAGCTGTTACACATTTATGTAACAGCTATATTTCCAGCCTCTATATAATCAGAGGAACTCTCATTCAGTCTTTTAGATTTTCGTCCAGCCAACCATCCACGCCCTCGCACTGAGCCCGTGCCCGTGCCCGAGCGAACACGCAAATTCCATTCTCCTTTGTACCATGTAGTTAAGTATTATAATACTCCACCACTCTCAATAAAGTACTTTTTCTTCTTCTCTTTTTCCAATGTGAGACTATTCCCAAAAACCCACAAAACAGTGTTTTTCAAACAACCTTTTATATATTATATATTATTTTTATTATTAAAATATATTTTATTACAATCAATATTTTTTGCAACATTTAGAAGTTCAAAGACAGTTTCTATCCTACATCAATACTATCTAATAATGCACTTTTAAGCTTCTATTATCATTTCCATAGTAATTTACCTTCACTTCTATCTAAAAGTTGATATGATCTTTTCAAGAATGCGACAGTGACGCATTTTCGAATTATAGCGAGACAGCGATATTCTTTTCAAGAATGCGATGGCCCATGTTTTCGCATCACAGATTGACTGTGACAATTGAATGCGATGGTGGGACCGCCCTGTTATTATAAAGGACATGCTTGATTCATATGATGAATGGAGGAAATTGTACCATTATCAATGCCAATGAAAGTGACAGTTCTTCAGACTTTTTATAATTACCAAGGAAATAATGCTATTGAAATCACATACATCTATTCATCTGTTGTTGCCCAGATTGCATTTTCAGACATCCCAACAGCAAGAAATTCAATCTGCTACGATCATTTCAATCCGACGATGGATTAACATGACCCATTTACATGATTGTTTATATGGTGGGTCCCATCATAGATGAACATGCACTAATATCTCCTCCGTCAGATAATCCTGGCCATCTGATTGGTAGCTTGCAAATGGACTACTACTACAATAGTTCACATTTAAGTGGGGCCCATTTGGAGAGAGGAAACTTAATGGTGGTATTATCTACTGTCTATGAAGGGGCCCACAATGTGAACAATCTGGATCGTTCAAAGGTGGCCCCACACATGTACACTTTGGTGGGCCAAACAAATTTCAATTTTTTATTTTTTATTTAAAAAAAAAAAAAAATTTGGAAAAATCATAGCCACATATTTTTATAGGCCACCTGATGGTTGGACAGACCTGATTTATAGGCCAGATCATCCACACGATCATGGCCACGTGTACGGTTCAAATGTCTTCTAGAGGTGCTATAGAAACTCCTATATTGATCATTCTGTTAGAGTTTCTTGGACCAATATGCCCCTGTTATGCTAACATATTTACAGTGCATCTGGACCTCTCAATCCAGAGGTATGGCCCACAAGCTCTGCATACCCAATATTTTGTCTCAGTACACGCCAGAGATCATGTGATAATGGAGTTCAAAGGTTGAAATGATTTGGGGGATAAGCTTAGCCATTTCATCCTCACCACATCATCTGTACACGTGGCACATTTGTAACCACATTAAACAATTCAAATGGTTGGCCCCACTTTTAGATGAGAGATAGTCCCAAAATCAGAACAATTGGCTGATCCTAGCCTCTAATTAATGGACACTTGTTGGATTTGGACATCTCACTATCTTTCTTTTAACCATCCATTTGATGGCCACCATTCTCATGGCTAGGATCCCCAGTTGGGGTAATGTTTAGATCATACCCCATCTAATTGGGCCCACTATTTGAATGCTTTGGATTGAAATACATGTATGAAATGTGTTCGGTTGTATAGAATCTCTCCACTGGTACAATGTAGAGCGTCCATTTTGTACATGGATACACACAAAACCGTTGGATGGACCAACAACCACAATGATCAAATGATCCGTCTCTGGGCATCAAGGGGATGACAAGAAGGAAACCGATCAATGGTTCAGATTCGAAATCAAACAGGAGGATGAGGATTTCTCGATCTGATATGTGCCACCTTAGATGGTCCATGTCCCAAATCTCTCTCATATTGGAAGATCCTAACCATCAATCATGGACCTTCAGTTGAATGATATTTTGGATAGTTCGAAAACTCGCTGACTCTCAGCTGAGTCAACTCAACTCAGTGAGATTTCAAGCTGAGTAGCTGAGAAACTTGGTACTGGACGACTCGGTGTGAATCCTTGGTCGACTCGACACGACTCAGCATGAGTTGGACTGAGTCACTCGGCTTCTGAAGCCGGATTTTATTAAAAATAAAATCAAGGAAAGCAATGTCCTTGACCAATGAGGTATCTGTATTGTTTTTGTTGGTTTGAGTTGCGTTCCGTGTTGCTTGTACACGAACTTAACTATTTTAAGTATCAATTTGCATTCCTAATATTTTCTATTGGGCTTTTTCCTTAAGGGCCCGTTTGGCCGGTTGGATTGGAAGGGATTAGATGGTAGTGGAAGGGATTGGATGGTAAATCCCGGGAATGGCCGGGCGTGCCAAACAGTGTAGGTGATCTGATCCAAATCCGATGGATCTTTAGACAATCCACTGACAACACCATCATTACCTTTAAATCCCATCCAATCCATCCTAATCCGTTCAAATTAGCCTGCGACGTGTTTGGTTCGTGGGATTGAAAGGGATCCGAAGCTTTAATCTCCGGATTGGCCGGGCGTGCCAAACGGACTGGATGTATCAATCCAGGGATATAGCAATCCCATGGATCTCAAGACAATCCGCTGACAACACCATCATTACCTAGAAATCCACGCCATCCATCCTAATACCATTCACTCCCTTCCAATCCACCCGGCCAAACGGGCCCTAAATATGATTTGATTAATATGGAAGTCTCAAAATGAACCCCCTTTTTAAAAACTTATTCTTCTGCCTTGCAAGTACATCTTTTGTGCTCTTTTTTATTTTTATGAAAATGTTGTTGTACTCTATAAAGTCTTTACATTTTTTTAGCATCACGTGATCCCACGAAAACATCATAATTCCCTCCCTATAAGGGCCCGTTTGGCCAGTCGGATTGGAAGGGACTGGATGGTATTGGAAGGGATTAGAAGTTAAATCCCGGGATTGGCCGGGCGTGCCAAACAGAGTCGGTGATCTGATCCCAATCCCATGGATCTTAAGACAATCCACTGACAACACCATCATTACCTTTAAATCTCATCCAATCCACCCTAATCTGTTCAAATTTGCCTAGGACGTGTTTGGTTCAAGGGATTGGAAGGGATGGGAAGGTTTAATCCCGGGATTGGCCGGGCATGCCAAACAGACTGGGTATAGCAATCCAGGGATATAGCAATCCCATGGATCTCAAGACAATCCACTGACAACACCATCATTACCTAGAAATCCATGCCATCCACCCTAATACCATTCAATCCCTTCCAATCCACCCGGCCAAACGGGCCCTAAGTCGGATGAAGGTGATCCTAGGCTCATTGGAAAAAATAGTAATCCAACGAACTTTCAATTAGGACTGAAATCTTCTCATTCGAATACCGTTTGCTTTTCAAAAGTAGGCCCAAAGTCTTTGATGGCATAACTCACTTCTTCATAGTTTTCAGGTTAGATAATTACATATCAAATAGTTTTCGATCAAGATATTTTTATAGCTCATTAAAAAGTAATCAAATTACATTTCCAACAAGCCCAAAATCATTCAAATCTAAGGTGTGGTAAGGGAGATCTGGTCCGTTTACCCCGGTTGTGCGGTGCTGACCATGCAAGCAACATGAGTTATGTCATTAGTAACTTTGGGCCTACTTTTGAAAGGTCAACAGCCCTGAAATGAGATGATTCTAGTTTTAGCTGAAAGTTACTAACTTTCCAACAAATCCATGACCAATCTAATTCGACTTGTAAAGAGAGCTATGACATTTTCATGAGATTGCGCCATGTTGGAAAAATCATGATTGTGACTTGGAACATATCATTATCACAATTTCGTACAAGCCGTGATCTCGGTTTTATGCAAATAGCAATCTTAGTTTTGTACAAACCATGATATCATTTTTGTGTAGACAACAATCTCGATTTTGTGTAGACCAAGATGGTGGCTTTTTAGCTTGACGCAAACTGATGAAAATGCTCATAACTCTCTTGTTACAAGTCAAATCATGGCGATGTTAGGCTAGTTAAAAAAGATAATTCGACAAGCTTTCAACAATGACTAGAATCATCTCATTTGGAGAGTTTTTAACCCTTCAAAAGTGGGTCCAAAATTCTTAACAGTGTAACTCACGCTACCTGCAACATCAGCACCACACAAATTGGGCAAACAGAACGGATCTCTCTCGTTACGAATTTGATCTAAGTGATCTTAGGCTTGTTGGAAAGGTAATTCGATAAGCTTTCCAACAAGTTATCAAATGCCTCGATTAATAACCATTTGGTTGTCATCATCTTACTCGAAAGTTAAGATAAAAGTGAGTTAAAATAATATGGACTTTGGGCCGACTTTTAAATGATCAAATAGTCTTCAAATCAGTTCTAGTTGAAAACTTATAAAATGTATAAGCATTTCCGTGAGATCGCGCAATGCTAAAAAAATTTCAAAAGCTTTATAGAGTACGACGACATTTCAATCCCAAAAAAACATAAAACCCTCCCTCCTATAACACTTGAAGGTGTAGAAAATAAAGTTTTTTAAAAGGTGTAATTTTGGGGCTCCCAAAATACGCGAGTTACTTGGGGGGTTTGTGATAGTGATTAAAATTGGATTGATTTTTTAGTCAACTCAAACCAACCGAATGTCAAGTCGGATTGAGTTTTCAATTCAACCCGACGTGATTGAATGCCAAGTCGCATTGGGTGAGTCAACCGGACCTGATTGAATGTCAAGCCTAGTTTTAGGGTTTTGGGGTTTTGGAACTACATTTTGTAGCATACAAATGGAAGCACATTGTCCCATTAGGTATATCTTCAGGGCACAGCCCATCCAGTATTACACGAGACCAGTTACCTGGATTACTTGAAGAGTCCTCTTTTAAGTGGGTGGGGCTGGTTGCCCAACAGGTCTACGTAACCCATTGACTAATCCATTTACAATTAAGAGGAACTTGCTCAAAAAGGCCCAAAGAAGGTGTATAAGACTCACCCATTTACAAACCATGGTTCAAAACTCAGGCCCAATCCGGTTCAACACCACAAGTCACTTCCAACTTGGCAAGTCCCGACTTGACTCGAGACCGGACGAGTTGGTCTGAGTCACCGAGTCTTTTTACCATGGTCCAAACAGCCTCAAAAATCTGCCTATGCTCATTTTTCCTGGTCCACTCTAGTGGGGATTGTGGACTGCAACGTAGATCCATTCATCAATACCCCAAGAATCAGATTATCTGAAGGATCCTTGCTGTGCAACCAAGACCTGAATATGTGCAGTACTAAAGATGAGCAGGCCACAGTCAGAGTCAAACAAGTAGGAGCATCTGATCAGTACAATTTTGGATAAGGCCCGCGACAGGTCCCCGTGATGAGCAGTCCACATCTCACACGGATGGGGTAACGATCAAAGACCAAGAGACTTTACTCTCGCAGTAGGAAAAATATGAAACATAAATCTGTTAATCTCATTTGTTTAATTATAATTATGTATTAGAGTTTGACCATGCAACATGGGTTAATGGTTATGGATGTTTACAACAAGAAATGGAAAAATGGGAATGAAATTAATAGGTGCCCAAAAACTAAGTGATGGAATTTAAAAGGAGAAAACAATGCTACTCAGAAATAATGGAAGAGGGAAGGTAGAATGTCAATGAAGAAGTAAACGTTGTGTGGAATGAGATAGGTGAATGCATTAAGAAAGTGGTAAAAGATGTTTTAGAGGTGTCTGGAGGGAAAACCCAATTGTGTAAGAAAATTTCATGAAGGAATAACGATGTACAAAAAGCTATTAATGAGAAATGTTCATGTTTCAAAACCTGACAACGGGCTAGAAATAAAGAAATTTTGAACAACATAGAAATGCCAAAAAGATTGCTAAGAAAGTAATGATGCTAAACTTAAGGCTTTAATGATCTATACATTAAATTGGGGGCAAGAGAAAGTGAAGAAGAATTCTTCAAACTTGCAAAAATAAAAGAGAAGAAGAGTGGAGACCTAAATCATGTTAGAGAGCGATAACAAAGTACAATAAGATCAATGAAAGATGGAAAAGTTATTTTTAGAACTTATTAAATAACAACTACTCTAAGAGCATAAGGATGGAAGGAACTATTAACTCAATTGACATCAGAGTCTGTAGATACTTTTGATGGGATTAAAATATCTAAAGTGGAATAAGCTTTGGAAAAGATGAAATGAAGAATGGCCCTTGAACCAGATGCTATACCAATAGCAGTTTGGAAGTGTATGAGAGATACTAGATTATTTTAATAGATAAAGTTGTTTAACAAGATTGTAAGATCGAAGAATATTTCAGGCGAATCGAAGAAAAGTACTATAGTACCTATTTATAAGAGTAAACGAGACTTACAAAGTTGCACTAACTATCATAGGATTAAACTTATGAACCATACTATGAAAATTTGGAAAAGAATGATTGAACAAACACCAAGACATGAGATGAATGTATCAAAAAATCAGTTTAATTTCATGCCAAGGAAGTCAACCACTAAAGCTAATTTCTTGCTTAGATAATTGATGAAGAAATACAAGGACAAAGGATCTCCACATGTTTTTTAATTGACTTAGAGAAAGCTTAAGATGGGATCCCTAGATAGTTCATTTGGTGGTTGATGGGAAAGAAAGGAGTTTCAACAAGATATATTGACATGATTAAGGATGTATACCACGGAGCAATAACCAATGTGAGGACCACTAGAGGAGAGACAGGTGAGTTCCCAATTATTGTAGGCTTGCACAAGGGGTAGCATTGAGCCTGTACATCCTCACATTGGGGTTAACAAGGCATTTGCATGAAGAGATCCCATGGTGTATATTGTTTGCAGATGACATGGTTTTGATTGACAAGAAAACGGGAGGACGTAAACACAAAGCTAGATTTATGGTAGGATGCTTTAGAATCTAAATGATTTAAAATTAGTAATATATGGAGTGAAATTTTAGTAACAATACGAGTGGGAATGAGGAATTAGTTAAGATTGTTGACCAAGAAGTTTCCCAAAATGACCACTTTCGATATGTTGGCTTAATAATTCATGAGTCAAGAGATTGAGAATGATGTCGCCCATAGAATTCAAGCAAGATGGAAGAAATGGAGATGTACCTCTGTAGTTTTATGTGATCATTGTGTACCACTCAAACTGAAAGAGAAATTTCATAAGATGGCTATAAGAACAGTGGTGCTTTTATGGGACAGAACGTTGAGCAGTTAAAATGAACAACATGTTCATAAGATGAGGGTAGCTAAAATAAGGATGTTGAGATGGATGAGTAGCAAGACAAGGGTAGAATTAGAAATGAATGCACTCGAGGGACTTTAGGAATAGCACCAATAGGTAATAAGATGAGGGAAAATAAACTTGGATACCAAGAACTGAGACTGTCAAGAGTGAGTTGGTATAAGTTAAAGGCCCTGAAAGAGCAAGAAGAAGGCCCAAGAGGATGTGGGCGGGGGTAATAAATAAAAAAAAAAAAAAAAAAAAGACCGGATAACCTATGGTCTAATTGCAGTTACAGCCCTTGGTAGAGTAGAATCGTGGAAAAGGATTCATGTATCCAAACCCAATTAGTTGGGATAAGGCTTAGATGATGATATCTAACACATAAATGATATTCAACTAAATGAGACCAATTCATTTTTAAGTGGCCACCAAACAGACCATTGATTTTATTATTTATCTAAAATATCTTTCTACTCTACTTTTTAGCCTTTTAATTTTTAGTTCCTTTTTTTCTGGATTAGTGAAGGAAGATATATAATCAGTAGGGATTGCCTATAAAGTCAAATGAAATCTAGACCCAAACACAGGAAAATACTGGCATTAGGGCCTGCTTGGTAGACTCCCGAAAATGTAGCTAATCATAATTATGTATTAGAGATCATGATATCTAATACATTATGATTAGCTGAAATGAGATGAACCCATTTTCAAGCATCTACCAAATAGGCACTTAGCATTTCATCAATAGGATTGGAAGCATAGGAAAAGGATACAAGCCAGTGGACTCCGATTGGATGGTGGACTCCAATTGGATGGAGCAAAGGCACCCATGGGCCAGTGCCTGACAACAAAGTGGGCTTCATCGCTTCAGCGAACCGGAGTTTGCAACTACCCCCCTGATTACCAAAGCGGGCCTCTTAAAGCATTCTGCCAATATTTGTAGACAGTGGAGAGAATTGAATAGAAGTCAAATTGGCTCCTTGAGAACTATATAAAGATTTTTCACATCCGGTATATTTTGCAACTGTCAAAACGTCTTTTTACAACAATTTGCACCAAAGCATGATCCAAATGATTTCCATGAAAATTCATGGCATGCATTTTTTATTTGCTCAGAGAGCAAGAAACAGAAGGAAACAACTATATTACCGCTCTTTACTGATCCATGTTTTCCGCTGTTTAGATCATGCTCAGCAGGAAATCTTGCAAAGAGAACTGAAAGGACATCGGATTGCAATTCCATGCGATACCAAATCAGTGGCAGGTGGTAAACAGTTCCGACATCAGAAGATGGCAAAACAATCAGAAATGGTTGTGCGTTCAATCAGTTGGAATCTTATCCATGCTAACTTTCTTTAAGCTCGCCATGTATGTGATGTAAATGGACCAAATGAATGAAAATGAATTGCTTACCAACGGCTGCAACAGGCATACCAAGATCAAAGTTATTAACAGGCTTCAATATTATTGAATTAGATGCAGACAGTGGAATTCTTGAGCGTTACCTGCAGACGGACGGGAATGAATTTGAAAGTGATGAAATCGCAAATGGGCCAGTACATGAGGCCATTTAACGTCGTAGGAATCATGTCTCGCTTCAACCTGGCAACAATCTCAGCACCATTTTCACCTGTGTTTGTCACACATGCATACGGTCAGTTTGAAGCTAATATGATCAATTGGAGTCTGGCACACGAGCACGAAGCACATGTCTAGGTGTCTAGCCAAAGTGCATGTAGATGACATCTTTAAGCTCTACAAAGGATTTTTGCAGTACTTTTTTTCCGAACAATGACAAAACTTATTAAAGAAAATGGAATTTTACAAAATACTACCTCATGAATACAGTATTTACATCCCAGTACCTTTTTCAAAATGGTGTCCAACAAGGTAACCCACTAATTTAAGTAATTATCATTGGAGTTCCTTCCGTTAGATTACTTAACTGAAGTTGGGGTTTGGCCGTTCAAGCAAGGGGTCAGTGGCTCAGGTGGGCACCACCATAATGTTTATGTGAAATTCACCCCCACGATTAGGTGCGTCACCCCACGTTAGGCCCAGGGCCCAAATATTAGCCCCATCCATGATTCAAGTGGCCCAGATGATTGGAAATAGAATAAGAGGCAACGCTCACCATCCAAAATGTTTCCCTTTGTGTGGCCCACTTGAATCACGTATAGGTCTAATTTTTGGGCACTAGGACTAAATCTTGGAGTCGAATCTAATGGTTGGAGTAGATTTCATATAATCATTATGGTGAGCCCTGTAAAAATCAAAGGTGGACATCTCTCTCCCAGTTGTTTACTTGGTGTGGTACACCTGAATCACATACACATCAAGGTGGGCCTAATGTGGGACTACATGTCTAATCACATACACATCTCTCTCCCAACCTAATTTTTTGTCCCTAAGCCTAATGTGGGATTACACGTCTAATGGTCGGAGTGGATCTCGTATACACATCAAGGTGGGCCCCGTAAAAAATCAAGGGTGGCATCCCGTAAAGTTTTGTTTTAACATATCCGCGGAAATTTAGGAATTGTTGGGAGATGGTCGCCCACCATTGATTTTTTTTTTTAATGGGCCCATCGTAATGTATATGTGAAATCCACTCCGACCATTAAGATGTGTAATCCCACATTAGGCCCAAGGCTAAAAATATCAAGCTGACCTATGATTCAGGCGGGCCACCCCAAATGAAACAGTTGGGAGATGTTGATTTTTACGGGACCCACCATGATGATTATATGAAACCCACTCCAACCATTACATGCCACACCAAAGTTTAGGCACAGGGCCTAAAAATTAGACCTATCAATGATTTAGGTAGGCCACACCAAGGGAGAAAGTTTAAGGGTTAAGAGTTGTCTTGTACATTATTTCCAATCATGTGGTCCACCTAAATCATGATGGGGCTGATTTTTTAGCCCTGGGCCTAACATGCAGTGACGCACCTGGTGGTCGAGGTGGATTTCATATAAAAATCACGATGCGGCCCACCTGAGCCGCCAACCCCTTCTTCACATAGCCCAACCCCAACTTCCATTAAGAAATCTAACGGAAGGTACTCCAATGATAATTACTTAAATTAATGTGGTAGCTTATTGAAAACCTTTTTGAAAAAGGTACCATGATGTAATATCGTATTAATGAGGTAGTATTTAAAGTTCCCTAAAGAAAAACCCAAAAATAAAGACAACAAGCAATTTGCAAAAAGAGACAAGAAAACAAAGCCAACAAAATTAGAGAGAGAGAGAGAAGCTATCTAACTACAGTCATCTGAAACACATCTCATTCTCCTAAAAGATCCAATATCCACCATGGAACATCCCAAGAAATCCGATGTCGAGAGCACCCAGTTGATATTCATCATTAGAATTCTTCTTTTTAAGGATTTGCAGCAGCTTTATCCTAAAATATTCTTCTATTTCCCTTACCATACTCAAAAGGACCCCAAACAACACCATCCTCAAAAGGATTTCCTTTCACCCTTTGCAAGGTCCACGACACCATTCCAACAAACAGATCACCAATGGAATTATTGGAAGTCCAAGAGATCCCAAACTGAGCAAGGAAAACATCCAAACCTCCCTCACCAATATGCAATCAATAAGTGATCAACCAACTCTTCCCCTTTCATGCACATGAAACACATATTGGGAAAGCCCATACTACATTTCTTTAAATTATACAGCTAAAATTTATTTGTTGTAGCAACACATTTGAAAGCTTTAACCAATGGAGGTATAGGAACTTTCCAAAGTTTTGCATGAGGAAAATCACCATTCCATGAAGTCAACATTGAATATTTGGATTTAGCCTAGAAATTACCATTAGGCAGCCATCTCCAAATTTCCCTATAGTTGACAGGACTTTCAACATCCGCTTCACTCAGCCAGTTTAATAAATCTGCGAGAGGAGACGACTCCTCACCAGAAAGATTTCTTCGCAGCCTAATGTTCCAGACCAGGCCACCCCCCACCATCTCATAACAGTCCTGGGCTTTTTCTTCCTTTGCAATCGCGAGCAAGAATAATAGGAGAGAGCAAATGGAATGCCGTCCTGCCAAGCATCCATCTAGAATCTGACTTTATCACCCCATGCTGACAAGAAGGCAGATACCCTTACCAAATCCATACCAACTCTGGTCTTTCGGTCTGCTGACTGATCTTGCTAATGGCTTTCCACATCTTGGATCCTCGTAATCTAGCACAAGTCCTTGGAAACCACCCTCCGCCAGCCTTGCCATATTTCCCACCAATCACATGCCTCCAAAGCGCATTAGGCTCCAACTGAAACCTCCGCTACCGCCCACCGTTTACTCAAAAGTGCCGAGCTCTTTTCATTACCAATCCCAAGGCCCCTTCTCTAAACAGTTTTTGCACCTCCCTCCAATTAATGAGATGGAATTCATGCCCTGACTCTCTCCCTTGCCCAAAAAAAAAAAATCCACATTGCGCCAAGATGGCATGTGCAGCTATGTGTAGAGGAGTATTTGGGATAACAAAAGTCTCATAAAGGACCCAGCAACTAGAATAGACAACCATGTCAAAAGGTAAAAACAAGTAACGTTATAAGCAGTTGCAAAAATTATAAAAGCCAATACATTAGATGTATCAACCAAAATTTACAAAATGAATTTACTGTGTGGAGACAGAAAGGAACTAAAAACAGATGAAAGCAGAAATATGTTTTCCTCGCAAGAAAGCTTAGCTGCCACTGCCCTGAAGTATATCAACAAGTTGCTGCCCAAGAGGGTATGTGATGCAGGACATGAAATTTAGATATGATGTGCGAAATTTGAGGATTAAAATCACATAGTCATAAACAATTACACAAATTCCACATCCCACATAAAAAGTCCAAACATTCAAGTAAAGGAGAATCTATGCGGGTCCAGGCTGACACAGGCTAAGACTAGACCAATAAAAATTATAAACCAAACAATGTCAAAGGGAAATAGAAATCAACCACACATGCATAAAAATCAGTCCCTAATCTAAGGGATTCCCCAATTTCAATTCAAGGAACTCTATGGTGAAAAAAATGAGCAAATAAATTAGGGCTAATGCAAACTAAGGCTAGGGTTTAGGAAATATGAATGAAAAGAGGAAAACCAAAGGAAAACCTGACTCGGAGAAAGCTCCTGCGTGCAGATGGTGACCCAAGGCTGACGCCCATGCGCGGGTGGGCTAGCCGCACGTGTGATAGAAGTCCGCCTCCCCAAAGTGACACCTAAGCCTTGGTCGGCCAGGGGAGACCTCCAATCCCTCCAAGTTTGACGACGATCCGACGTAAGGTCGAGGCATAGTGCTCCGCCAAAGTTTCAGCCCTCCTACAGGTCCAGATTTTGGAAACTGGCTGTAGGGGGATGAATAGCTGCAAAAGCTGAGAAATTCAAAGCAATAATGATGATAGAAGATGAGAGATATGGATGGAAGAGGGTAGAGGCGGATGGGAATAGATGTGGCTTCGCACCACGGTAGTTAGCCCTTCGAAGAAGGGAGAGCTTCGCACCCACTTTTGAATTCTTCCACAACTCACGAAGAAAGCAGAAAAATAAAGCAGAAATTTTTATTAAACTTGAATGAATGAAAAGAACTATAAGGGGTGCCTATTTATAGGAAAAATCCTATACCCCAAAACTCGCACTATGTGCGCATCATATTACTTGGCGGTGAAGTAAATTAAAATAAAAATCAAATAAAGAAATCCAAAGCGTTCACGATGTTCTAAATAATAACAATAAGCAAAACCTAAAATATGACATCAATCCGACGAGTGGGCCACGATCATGAGATCCCATGATGGGCTTTTCTTGACTATCGGGCCTACCCTTTTGAACCAAAACTTCATCTTCTAGATAGAAAGCTCTCCCTAGACATCGTCATCGAACCAGATCAATGGTAGGGCCCTCCTTCTGCGTACGTACGTGCGTAGGGGGGTAGTGTGCGTGCGCGTATGCACATGATATCCTCATCAATTCTCCCCGGTTGCAAAGATTTCGCCACTGGCGAAATAAAACTCCTGAACCGATCCAGGATGTCAGGATCAAGTCTCTGAAACCCGCCGTCTGACGTGGATATTATATGATAGTCCAGAATATCCTCTATTGCCTCTCTAGGTGTGGTAAGGGTATGTATGTGAGGTAGACGCTGAGAAAATGGGTCGGGAAAGGTAGGTATGGGATGTAGTAACTGGGAAGATGGGTCAGGACAGGTAGGTATGGGAGGTAGAGGCTGGGAAAATGGGTTGGGACAGGTACGTATGGGAGGTAGAGGTTGGAAAAATGGGTCGACAGGGATAGGTATGGGACGCAGTAGCTGGGAAGATGTGTCGGGACGGATAGGTATGGGATGCAGAGGCTTGGAAAATGGGTCGGGAGGGGGCCATGGATCAAGGGAAAGGTCTGATGAATCAGAATGGTTAGGTGAAAGGCTGGACAATGCATCAATGGCCCCTTGAAATGCAACTAGATCCTCCACATTGAATGTGGAACTAATTCCCATGGAGGGTGGAAGATTTGCTACATACACATTGAGACCGTTTCGTTTTATAATTTTGACGGGTCCAGCGCTACGCGCGTGTAACTTACGAACGGCTCCCGGAGGATACCGCTCGGGCCTGATGCGGACCATCACAGAGTCCATTACATTGAATTCTTCGACACATTGATGCTGGTCTGCAGAAAATTTATAATATTCATTACTAGTAGTGATCTTCTACCTGATTTCTTGATGCCATGAATGAATGTGATGCACAAAAGACTCTGCAGGCTCTGACGGCCTATGAGACAGTGACATAGGGACAAGATCAATAGGTTTCTCAGGTTTATAACCAGTAACGACTTCATAAGGACTGAGACCTGTGGACCTATCGATAGAACTATTAAACGCAAACTCGACTGTAGGTATTGCAGTGTCCCATATTCTGGTATGCTCTATATCCCACCTAGGGGGAGACTCATCCGGTAGATCATCAGAAAAGACATCACGAAACTCATCTACTACTGAAATGGCCTCAGTGGGTAACTCTCTACAGCCTCTGGGGCACTCTCTCTAGCCACAAGGCCGTACGTGTTGTGTCACTCAAAATAGTGGTCTTGATGCCCCTCTTGGGGTGGGTGCACGGGTGCATGCCCATGACTGATTCCTTAGCCACCTTCATTCATTGGTCTATCCTCCTGGCCACCTGCCTGAGATTGGACATCTGCCCCAATGCTAGGATTTGTCCCGGCAAAGGCCTTTAGCTGGGTAATGCGTGCATCAAATTGATCAAAACGTTGGTCTATATATTGTTTATAACGCTTACTCAAATACTCGATCTGCTGGGACAACTTGTTCAATGACTCTAGCAATTGCTCCATGTTTAGTGTAAGTGCAAGCCAAAACCATGACCCGTACGTGTGGGCATACACTGGCTAACTCAACCTAAGGACTTTCTATGACGACTATATGCGTCTAAAAACTAAATGACCCTACGAGACTCTATATGAAGGAGACTACACACCTTTACAAAAATTCAGCTATATAATCAGGGACTACGGTTTTCTAGCAAATATATATGATGGACTGGATGCATGAAGGACTCAAACAAACTAAACCCTAAATATGTGGTGAATTCCCCTACAAGAACCTTAGGCTTTGATAACAAATTTGATGCAGGACATGAAATTCAGATATAATGTGCAAAATTTCAGGCTTAAGATCACATAGTCATGAACAATTACACAAATTCTACATCCCACATAAAAAGTCCAAACATTCAAGTAAAGGGGAATCTATGCGGGTCCAGGCTGACACAGGCTAGGACTGGACCAATAAAAATTATAAACAAAACGATATCAAAGGGAAATAGAAATCAACCACACATGCATAAAAATCAGTCCCTAATCCAAGGAATTCCCCAATTTCAATTCAAGGAACCCTAGGGTGAAAAAAAAAAAGAACAAATAAATTAGGGCTAATGCAAATTAAGGCTAGGGTTTAGGAAATATGAATGAAAAGAGGAAAACCTGACTCGCAAAAAGCTCCTGCGTGCAGATGGTGACCTACGGCTGACGCACATGCGCGGGTGGGTTGGCCGCACGTGTGATGGAAGCCCGCCTCCACAAAGTGACACCTAAGCCTTGGTCTGCCAGGGAAGACCTTCAATCCCTCAAAGTTTGACGACGATCCGACATAAGGTCAATGCGTAGTGCTCCGCCGAAGTTTCAGCCGTCCTACAGGTCCAGATTTTGGAAACTGGCTGTAGGGGGATGAATAGCTACAAAAGCTGAAAAATTCAAAGCAATAATGATGATAGAAGATGAGAGATATGGATGGAAGAGGATAGGGGCGGATGGGGATAGATATGGCTTCGCACCACGGTAGTTAGCCCTTCGAAGAAGGGAGGGCTTCGCACCCACTTTTGAATTCTTCCACAACTCACGAAGAGAGCAGAAAAATAAAGCAGGAATTTTTATTAAACTTGAATGAATGAAAAAAACTATAAGGGGTGCCTATTTATAGGAAAAATCATATACCCCAAAACTCGCATTATGTGCGCAACCTATTACTTGGCGGTGAAGTAAACTAAAATAAAACCAAACATAGAAATCCAAAGCGTTCACGATGTTATAAATAATAACAATAAGCAAAGCCTAAAATATGACATCAATCCGACGAGTGGGCCACGATCATGAGATCCCATGATGGGCTTTTCTTAACTATCGGGCCCACCCTTTTGAACCAAAACTTCATCTTCTAGCTAGAAAGCCCTCCCTGGACGTTGTCATCTAGCCAAATCAATGGTGGAGCACTCCTGTGTACGTACGTGCATAGGGGGTGGTGTGCATGTGCGTGTGCACATGATGTCCCCATCAGTATGACGCATGGCCATTGCAACCCTGCAGGCTCACGGTGTGTCAGCCACAGCCATGTTGGGCATGCAGCAGTTCAGGGGCAATCCTAAAGACTGGCTAATTCTATGCAGAAGGATGGACATGCTACATCCCAGTGCAAAACCCAGATGGAAAGGTTGGCCACTAACCACATCATGGGCTCCTGGACCATGGCTAATACCATGAGTGTTGTAATAGTGCACTGGAAGCAACCCTGCATGACAACTTGCTGTAAGACAGCTGCACAGGGTTTAGCCCATAGCAGGTCTATGCAAGATGGCCATGGCCACAAAATTGGATGACAATCAAATTGAGATACATGATGCACGTTTATGGAGCCAATTATTAAACAAATGATATGTGTAGTAAATTTATTGAAATGAATCGGTCAAAACTAAAAATAGCTTATTTGAAGATGGATACAAAAACCACCTTGTAGCAATTGCATCAGCCCGTCCCCAACCTCAGTAAAGGGGGGTTTATGTCAAGTGGACTTCCATTCCTTGAACTTTTGATATCCTACCATGAGTCTGTGTCGATTTAGGTAAACAGAATCTGTAAATCCAAGCAGAAACAGCTGGGACAAGGCCATGCTGACAATAATGACAATGTAATGAAGATGGATCTAAAGGTTGCCTAGAGGCAGATTTCAACAAATTAAAAGTAAGAACAAATCCAAACAACAGATATGATGGGACTCACTAAAGATAGCTATGTTCAACAAATCCCTCAAAGTGGAATGTCCTAGAAATGTTTTCTCACTTAACCTAATAGTTATGAGCCACCTATTGAAGTGCTAGAGTTCTACCAAATCTAGGGGTTTTTAGTGCATGGTCCATCCACAGGGGACCTATAATATCAATAATTAGGAAGTCAGGTTAACTGGCCGTGGACCCTACATCCCAACTCTTCAGCAAACTGAAACACTCTTTTAAGTGTTGTACCACCTTCTGACTGAGCATTGTATCATCATCATCATCTTGCCTTCTCCCAGAAATTTGGTGCCGACTTTGAAATGGTAAATAGGCAAAAGTTGTATGATCTGCTACCAACCAGACATCAAACTTCTGCTTCTAACCAGGCTCTAGAACAACAGCAATAGAGGCTCATAGGTTTTACATTCTTAAGATTATCTCTCTCAAAGATTCTTTCACATTTTATATGCAAAGTAAAAGATTTTTCAATAGATATAAGATTTTATTAGAATGAAAGACAAGCAAAAACGATACAAGACAACCTGAATCCAGTAGCAAGTGACCACTCATAACTTACACAAGCCAAAGTAAATTCTGTTGTAAGTTTTAAATGCAATGAAGAAGTTTTTTTTTTTCCTTTTCTTTTTTTTTGAATGTCAATAAGATTTTATTGAAACAAAACATAAAAAAGTAAAAAGACAACCTCAATCAGTTAGCAAGTGATCCACTTGACACTTAAAACCAGACCAGCCCAAACAAAAATTCGAAGTGCTGAAACTCAGTGGGACAAACCAAAGCAAGCGATACAAGGAAGTCTCAACAACAATCAGAAAGACCTATCCAGAGTGCAACTCCCCTCCACAAATCATCTCTTAACAGTGAGGGCAGAAATTTAGGGGGAAGCATCCACTGAAATCAGGCCTGGGGAGGACCTAGTCAATGATCCTATAAGAAATGCTCCTCATAGATTCAACTGAACCAGCTTTGCCTTAAAAAATTCTTCGATTCCCTTCCTTACACAGGCCCCAAATGATACCATATGGCAATACCCTCCACAGATTTATAAGGATGCCCAAAAGGAAGAAGTCAAAACAGCTAAAGAATTTTTGAAGCGTAATGATTTTATTGAGAAGAAGTCAAAAAAGGCCAAAGAATGCAAAGAATTATAAGGATGCCCAAGAGCAAGAAGAGAGAGGACAGTCTCCCAAAACTTGAGAAGTTGAAGCCCAATCCAAAACATCAGACTTGACAAAACTAAATGCATCCACAATTGTCCCACTAATATTACAAAAGCATCGATTATTCCTCTCCACCAACAAGCCCATAGGCCAGCCAACAACGCCTATCTCCAAACAGTCCTCCCTCTTTTCCTTACCCCTCCCCCATGCCAAGCGAGCAAGAACCCTTCAATCAACTTTGGCATTACCCAAGCAACAGCAAAGAGCCCAAGATTTTATTCCAAAGCTCACTTGCAAAGGGACAATGAAGGAAAAGATGGTTGATTGTCTCCTCATCTGCAAGCAAAAGAGGCAAGCATTGGTGGTTATCATCTTTCTCTTGCACAGGTTGGCCATGGTGAGCAACTTCTCTCTACCAATCAGCCATGCTAATGCTGCAACCTTGGGAGGAGCCCCATAAAACCAAAGGAAGGTGGTATACACACAGTCGCCTCTAGAAGAAGACCGACGGAGCATTCCGTAAAAAGATTGAACAGAGAACTGCCCAGATTTCTCTGTTGTCCAAATCACTGTATCCTCCAAAATAGAGGGAGAGATGCTTGCAAACTTGACGACTAGCAGCTGACAACAGAGATGTCCCCCCTTGGGGATAGGCTGGCAAGCCTCAAGAAATCGATACGAAGGGCGCTATCACCCAACCACGCATCATCCCAAAATCTTATTCTTTTTCGATCGCCCAACGAGTAACCTATCCCTTCCTTGAATCAGTTCCTCAACCTATATTCTTTTTCACAAAGCCGTACCCTGTACAAAGTAGAGTCCTTTCTCCACCATACTTCCTAGACACAACTTCCTTCCAAAAGCCGCCCACCTCCGAAACAAACCGCCAATACCATGTACCTAAGAGAGTATCGATCATCACTTCCAACCTTCAAATGCCCACACCCCCTTCAACAAAAGGCTTGCAAACCTCTTACCAAATCAGCAGGTGAAATTTTTTCTTTTCCTTAGCCCCTTTCCAAATAAAGTCGCATCTCAACTGCTCCAACTTGTCCAAAACTTTCTCTGGGCACTTGAACAAGGACAAGAAATACAATGGGAGGTTTGCAAGAGCCACCATGACAAGAGTCAAACTTCCTCCTAGCGAAAGATGACACCGTTTCCAAGCAAACAACTTCCTCTCTCCTTTCTCAATTACCATGTCCCAAAGATGTTTTGTAGGCTTTCCGACGCAAAGGGGAAGCCCCAATATGATGAGGAAAATGCCCACGCCTTACATCCAAAACACCTTTACCAACTCCCTAACCTCCTCCTTCGAGACGCCAACGTCTAACATCTCGCTATTGGAAACATTCACCTTAAGCCCTGACACTACCTCAAAGCAACAAATAATCTTCCTCAAGTTGTTCACCTTATAGGCTTCAGCATCACAGAATAGGAGCATGTCATCAACAAATTGTAGATGGGATATTTGGAAATCCCCGTATCCACCTAGAAACTCAAGAGACCTACTTCTACACCCTTGTCCAACGTTCTGCTCAGAGTGTCCGCTACCACCATAAACAAGAACAACGATAGCAAGTCCCCTACCTAAGACCTCTCCAGTTAAATACCCTTTACGCAACCCGTTGACTAGAACCAAGAATCTAACTAACCTTGTACATACTTGGATCCACTTCTCGGGCCACACTAATCTAGAAAGTCCACTCGATATGATCATAAACATTTTCTATGTCGAGCTTGCAAACAATACATGTTTTGCCTGCCTCATGCCAAGCATCAATGCACTCATGGGCTACCAATGCACAATTCAGAATTTGTCTTCCTTCACCGAACATCCTTGCACCTTGGATATGACATGCCCGAGGACTAATTGAAACCGAGCAGCAATCTTTGCTAGCATCTTATAAGGAGCACCTATCAAGCTTACGGGCCTGAAATCTTTTAGACAAGGTGCACCCTCCTTCGAAACTAAGAGTATGAACGAGGCTCCCATCTCCACTAGAAGGCGATTGTTATTGAAGAACTCTATTATGAAGCCAATCACATCCACTCTCACCAAGTCCCAAAAGACCTAGAACAAAGCCAGGGGATAACCATCCGGTCCTAGCACCATATCATGCCCTAAAGTATCCACTGCCTCCTTTATATCCCCATTGGCTACTGCCTTTTCAAGAACCTCCGCCTCATTTACAGTAATTGTTGGGAAGTCCAAGTTATCAAGTCTCAATCAAATCCACCCTTCGCCAGTTAGGACGTCTTCATAGAAGCGAACAATGGCATTGCAAATTTTCAACTTCTCTTCCACCTTTTCCCCCTCTACCTCCACACTATTAATCTTATTACTTCTCACTAGCACTAGCTATCCCATGGAAAAACTTTGTATTCTTATCCCCTTCCTTGAACCACATCACTCTAGACCTTTGTCTCTGTTTAATTTCCTCATCTTTTAAGAGTTTCTTGTACTCAAGCAGCAAAGAGTCCCTTTTTACCTTCTCCTCCTCCACAAACACCATCCCCTCTTCATTGATATCAATTGCCTAGATTTCATTAAGGATACCACCCAATTCCACATCCCAATCCCCAAGCACCTCTCTTCTCCAACCTATGAGCTTGCCTTTGAGAAGTTTCAACTTTTGAAATAGAATGAAGCTAGGGTGGCCTTCCAACGCAAACGAGGCTCACCACTCCTTCGCCAACTCAATGAAGCCCACTACTTCAAGCCAAGATAAATCGAACCTGAAGGGCCTGGGGCCCCAATTTCCCCATCTACCTCTAGCAAAACAAGGGAATGATCATATGTAAATCTTAGGAGGCCACGCTATCTCACAAGAAGGAACCTATCCATCCAATACAAGGACACTAAAAAGTGATCCAACTTTGAACTAGCATTCCCTTCTTTCCTATTGGACCATGTGAACCTTACATCCTCCATCAGCAAGTCAACAAGCTCATTCCTCTACGCCTACCCGGAGTAATCCCTCGTACTACGAGGGACATGAGCCCCAGTAAATTTCTCAAAGAAGAACCTTCTAACATTGAAGTCCTCTCCCACGCACCACAAGAAACCCCGTCTTCTAACAGCAACATCCAGCTCATCCCACATAAGGCTTCTCTAACTCAGAACATTCGACACATACAACACAATAAACACCCACCTGAATCCCAAGGCCACATCCCAAAAAATGACTGAGATTGAGAACTAGCCGCACCACCAATCCACCCACAAATTGGAATTCCATATCACAAACACTTCCTGCTATCCCAACTGCATCCAACGAGATTCAATCCTTCAATTTTCCTCCCCATAGATCATTAACAATCCTCTGACACAAGGGGTGCATCTTGGTTTCTTGCAACACCACAACCTTAGCCTTAAAATGTCTACACGCGCCTCTAAATTGGGGGTTTTTTCAAACAACAACCCAACCCCCTTATATTCTAGCTTATGATCTTCATTTACAACTCTCTCTTCCCTTTCTCCCCTTCTCTGGATTTCTAAATGCAGACCCACCTTCATAGTTAATCAAGCAGACCAGGTTCTTCAGTACCTTGCACCCTCTTGGAGCCTAAAGATTACTAGACTACCTCAAGGCCATGGCCTCCTGTTGACCCCTCTCTTCAACAAGCACAAACAAAGTTATATAATCATCCTCGCATCCCCAAATCACCCCCCCATGCCCTGATGCATCTCATATCCATTGCATACCTTTAGTCAACGTGACTTGCTTCCACTCGAATAGAAGTCGTAGACTCAAAGATCATTGAATTTGGCAAACATCACAACTCATCTTCATTGTCGGTAGAAAATTGTAAGGCTGAGACATCCAAAACAATAGTCACCATATCTTCAACGACACCAGGATCTAGAAGCTCTACTTTCCCAAAGCGCCGAACCTCTTGGACGACGAATCCTTCTTAAGCAGCCACCTGCACAGCCTTCATCTCCCTAGTCGACACAAGCGTAACCAGTGTAACATCTTCCCCCCCTCTGAGACAACTCTTTGCGATGGAGGGAACAACAGCTAACATTGGGCCCCCACGAAAAAGAAATCGGGTGATCGGTTCCACTAGATTCTTCAACGCCGGCACTAATTCCTTTACAAAGCTTGAACAGAAGAGCAGGACTCAACCTCCTCTAACATAAATAAGAGACTTGGCTCGCATATGCCGCCATTTAAGCAACCCTACACATAGGGGTGTACATCAAGCCGAACTAAGTCGAGCTGGGCACAGCTCGGCTAGGCTCGGTCACCAAGCACACCCAACTCAAACTCGGCTCGGCTCGGCTCAATGACTGAGCCAACATGTCCAGCTCAGCTCGACTCAGTCAGGAATCGGATCAATTCGAGCCAGTTTCGAGCTTTCGAGCCGAGTTCGAGCCAAGAGGATATTTCTAGAAATAATGTTGGGGAAGACGTCGTTCTTCACCATCGCATTAAAACTCTCAATGGCCTCTTCAATCCGCCCATTCCAAACATAACTATTCAATATTACGTTGAATATATAGGGAGTTTTGGAAATGCACCTTCTTGAGACCTCCATCAGGCGGTGGATGAGGACAGTTGGACTGGGACTGGAGCTACCTGAAAGCGTTCATTTCAAAAGCCAGCAAACACAGTTGATTTTCCCCGACTGTAGCAGGATCTAAAGCATTGTGCACAGGGAATCGACGCGTGGGAGGAATCCTCGCTGCTGCTCAGCCCAGTGGAAGTATCTCAGTGTGGATTTGGGATCGTGGTGATTGTTGAGAAGAACCTCTATGACATGATCTTGATTGAGAACAGGGTCTGGGGGAGGGATTAGAGAGATGAGAGAGAGAGAGAGAGATTAGAGAGGTGAGACTTGCAAGGAGAGGGACGAGAGAGAGAGAAAAGGTGATTAGGGTTTTAATTTTTGAATGCTAGGGTCGAGCAGGGAGAGAGGGAGCAGGGGAGAGGGCTTTGAAAATTTGGGATCGGGCGGTGTGTTTTCAAAATGGGAAGGGGATTTATATATAACACACACACACACACACACACACACACACACACACACACACACACACACACACACAAAACGACCGAGTCGAGCTGGGGTCAGCTCGAGATCGGCTCCAACTCATTTTCGAGCTGTAAAAAACGGCCCGACTCGGATCGAACTCAGTTTCGAGTCCGGCCGAGTCGAGCTTTTTTGGGCCGAGTCGAGTGAGCCAACCGAGCTAGCTCGGTTCATGTACACCCCTACCTACACACATGACTCCAACCCTGGGCAAACTGCACAAGGGACCATCATGGCACGAGCTGATGACATGTTGACCCTTTTGGCCTCACACCTTCTACATGCCTCTCCCTCCTTCCACATTCAAATAGTTGTTGCCTCCCTTGGACGCATGTCACCCAAAGAAGCACCCCTCTCTGCTGCATGCAAAGGATGTACATGTGTAACTCCCAAGATCATTACAACACCGCCCCTCAACACCTCAAGACACGCATCTGGCTGAGAAGGCAGCTCTCCCTTGCAAATGACAAGTGAAAAGACACTAACGCCCGTCTCCTCAAGACACATGTCCATCGTCACTGGCTCTTCCCACCTACTATGACCAAAAAACAAGACACGATATGCCACTCCAACTCCCGCATGCCCACCTACCACCTATCATTCACTCAGCGCAGAATACGTCACATGGGCTTGATCCAATGGTCCAATGGACCACCCACTGCATGCACCTTTATCTACCTCCCCAACATCTGTTGTTCTCTCCTCCCTCTTTAGTCCTCCACCTTCCTCAGGTACTCCTCCCGTTTGGCCGGGTGGATTGGAAGGGATTGAATGGTATTAGGGTGGATGGCATGGATTTCAAGGTAATGATGGTGTTGTAGTGGATTGTCTTGAGATCCATGGGATTGCTATATCCCTGAATTGCTATATCCAGTCCATTTGGCACATCGAGCCAATCCCAGGATTAAACCTTTCCATCCCTTCCAATCCCTCAAACCAAACACGTCCCAGGTAAATTTGAACGGATTAGGGTGGATTGGATGGGATTTAAAGGTAATGATGGTGTTGTCAGTGGATTGTCTTAAGATCCATGGGATTGGGATCAGATCACCGACTCTATTTGGCACGCCCGGCCAATCTTGGGATTTAACTTCCAATCCCTTCCAATACCATCCAATCCCTTCCAATCTGACCGGCCAAACGGGCCCTAAGGCTATTGGAAGGTGATTCTACTCTTACCCACGCAAGGATCTTATCATCTCTCATTAGTAATCATCGCCGAAATTGATCCCAAGTTCTTATAAATGTCGATGTGAGCTACCCGAAGCTCCGCACACTACTCCATTAATGGGTTGATGACCAAGACTTCATTGTAACAAGCCCTAACCTCCATAAACCCCACTCAAACCCAAAGCTCCAAGGAAGACCCCACAACTGGATCCAGACGATTTCCCATCCTAGAACCAACCAATTTTTCCCATTTGCAAATTGCTAAGACCAACCCTCCCCTAAAGAGATTACCTACCATTAGAATACTATCAACCCTTACAAATGGACGGAGCGAGTTCAAGATCATTGTCTCACTGAGAAAATAGGACACTAACTCCACCCCTCCACAACAGTGTTCAAGATAATAACCCACCTCTTCCAGCGTCGCACCAACTTTAATAGTGGCGACGAGGCACCATTGGAATGTTGGTTGAGAGTTCTCGAGTGCCAAGGGGCCCCGTGAACTCTCCTTTCCCACACACTCGGTGTTGAGATTTTTCGACCACCACTTCGAAATAGGACCTTGCACCCCCTTGAGGTGATTCCCCTCCAAAGTCTCCTAAGCAGCATCTTTACCCTTCGTCTCTAAATCCTTGTTGTTCATACTTCCTTTCTCTGCCTATTGGGAGCTCAATAGATTGATGACCTCATATCCATATTTGGCCTTATTTATTCCAAGTCCTTTCCTTTCAAACATCCATCCATTCACTACAACAACCCCCGCCTTAAGTCTCATCCTCCCTTTCCATTTTCACAAAGGCGAAACCTCTTGGATCGCCCTTCAACCGAGGAATAAAGACCTCCATCACCTTTATGACCTTGTTGAACTCGTTGGTGATGAAGAACATTAGCAGCTCGGAGAATATGCAAGTTGCCCTCCTTTCTTGCCCCCTGTTAGCTCCTTCCCCTTCCTCTAGACTTCAACCCGTTTTCCTTAACCCTAACCCCTCTTCCCAACCCTAACCCTAACCCCCCTCATAAGCCACCTCCCTCTCCCTACCCTCAATTTTCCATACCCACTTCCCTTTCCTCCTCTACACTCGCCCCTTCCCCTTCCCCTTCCCTCTCTGTTGATGCTTCTCTACCTTTACTTGATCTTCCTCTAGATAGGCCTCTCAATCTTCCCAGATGTGCTCTTAACCTTCCACATCATCCTCGTCAACCTCTAATGCTTCTCAACCTCGATCGCCAATGGAAACACAAGCATCATCACTCCTTACACTTGGATGTTAAATTCACATAGTCCTATCAAGAAGAATCTAATGAGGATTCTCTGAGCCCAGAAGTTTCAATGACTATAGTTGTCTTGGAGACGAATCGTGGTTTGTGTATGCATGTATCATGTCAGATTATTCAGTTCATACACACAATGCATCTTATGCTTAGAATGGGCTGCTAGCGTAGACAAGCTTAAGGGTTGTAATCTCCTTTTCCTTGGAGCCTAGTCAGCCCGCTACCTCAGCGGCCCTGCTCCTGTGTTTGTTTTTGTTTCTTGTTTCTGTTTTGTATTCTCTTTTTTCCTTTTAATATAATTTTCGTGACTCTTCAAAAAAAAAAAAAAATGCATCTCATGCTTATATGAATTTATGTAGAATACATAAAAGCAAGAAAGAGGATTTCAGGATTCCAAGGACATTGTACATTTTTTATTTTTTCTATAAAATAGCCAAGTTTTATTATATCAAGAGCTAAAACGATGGTAGAAAAATACCATGTCCGACAAATATATGATGAGACCCTAGCTTAAGTCGTAAAATGAAATGAAGCTTCAAGTGTCTTTTCTTTTTCTTTCTTTTTTTCTTTTTTTTCTTTTTTTTTTTTTTTTGAAAGGTAAAATTTCAATTGAATATCCTAGCCAAGCATTGTAAAAAATCTCTATTTGAATATCTTGATAGTGGATTTCAAATGATCTGCATACACAAAATTGAAGTGGAAAAAAGGACTACCACAATTGAAGTTCATTTAAATGTTGCCACGGCTTGGATAACTCAAACAATAGAAAATGAAGCCAAATATATGAGGTGAAATAAGTGATACGATAAAGGGACATGAACACACTATACAGGAAACTTTACTATTTTCTTGTATCTTGACAAAGGCTAAATAAAGGACCATCGCTGCCTATAACTTCTCTTTGAAGAAAAGTGGATCTACTTTGTTCCACTTTCCAATAAAAAAGGAACTATAGTCTATAGTACATATAAACCATCAAAAACAGATGAAAAATGCATATCATAGACAAGAGCATAAAAGGTGTTGTCTTTCAGAGAGCATAGGAAATATATTTGTACCTTGTAATACAGCATTCACAGAGAAGAAGGTAGCATTGATAATAGGGCCATAGACAGTTTGACCCATAAACATTTTCTTCAAAGTACTAAGTAAATCCCGCTTTGGTAGAATTCTTGAGACGAAATTGAACCATAAATGCAATGATGGTCCTGAAATTAGCATTCCATATCCAGCCATACGCAATGTCCTTATCGGGTCATAGGAATCTGAAGATGTAAGCGTAATCATCTGATGATGAAAAAATAACAGAAACAAATTAAAAAATGATGATGAAAAATATAAGTACAGACTACAGCAACCTCTCAAGGGAAGTAGTTGAATGAAATTGGAGCACATGTATGGAATTGAACTTCAAACGTGGACAGTTAAATGTGTGTCAATTTAGACAATCAATATCCACCACTAGTTGCTCCAACACTGCTCAATCGATCCAATGAAGCAAGAAATTGAGCAAATAAGCAGAAAAGTATAACTGAGTCACACCACACAACGTCTGAGGGCATCTCTCACAAAGGGGGTCCTAGAGGCATTTCAACACTACTTTCCATAAAAAATATCTGTCCAGGGGCTTCTATCCCATCTCAGGAAACAAAAATATATTGAATCAAAAACATCATAGGATTACATCCAAAGTTCCATACATATGGCGATATATAGCCTTGTTTACAGAGTGCTACTTAAAAGAAGCCAAGGCTTGAAACCTTTTGGCACAGAATTCCTTTCCAGATCTTACTCAATCCTATTCTAGAAGTTGTAGTACAAATAAAATGATTGACCAAGCAAGGAAACAACCTTAATGGGGGTCCGAACTCTTAACCGAGGACTTGTAAATAAAGAAGAAACTAAATAGATAGGGAAACAACTCTAAAAAGAGTCCCACTACATGAGGCAAACAAATCTTTTGGAAACAAAAAGTCCAAATACTTGAAGCAACTGCATACACAACCATATGGGGGCATGTCGGCTTTGTACAATTGTACAATGGCCTTTTAACACATGCAGTTTGTACATAGGACTGTCAACAAGCCACACCTAGGGTTGTACTGGGCCCAGATTTTGAATTGTTTGGGTCGGGCTGTTTTGCTGAGCCTATTCAAAATTTTGCATTTCACAGGCCCAGGCCCAGGCCCAGTCCACTGACAGTGCTATTTGTACATCAAACCCCTAAGGACATCCACAGGTCAATCACTCCCTTAGATAATCTGCTCTGGTCCAGATTTATCATCAAATCATTGATCTGATCCAAAACCTAAATCAGCCAATATGGACCCTTCATGTGGTCTAGATATTTAATCTAGATGTTTGGATGGTTCATATCTTTAATCTGTATTGTTGGTAGGACTGAAATGCATTGGACAGGCCTGATCTTCAATCAGCCACTAGTGGAACCATTCTTGGTCTCACAATGGATGATCAGATGGTCCTACATCATAAGCAACAAGCTTCAATAATGGTATAAGTGGATTGTAACAATTTGAATGTATTTAAGAACTTTTAGTGTGTTCAACATCATTCCCCTGTAAGCAGAAGAGAAGTGCCAAGCATGAATTCACACAAGGAGAGACTAAAGAGGTGAGTCATCACATAAGTGCCAATGTGGCACATGCAAGATCAGGGCCACTCATCAGATGCCAGGTGGGTTCCATCGTGAACATGATCCTGCCCAAAAATCAGGCCAGTCTACTAATCAGGTGGGCCACGCATGCATGTCAAACGTAAACTATTGTTCATCTTTTTGTTGTCCAATGTTTATCAAACATATGGAACACCTGATTAGTTATTAGTGGACTCTCCTGATTTGTATGCCATGCCATGTTCAGCGAGGGAACCACCTACTGAGTGGCCCGAATCTCACACAACATGTTCCACATTGGCACATGTCCTATGAACTGCCTCTTCAATCTCTCAGCACACTAATGGCCATAACACATATCTAGGCAGAATCACACCAAAGCCACTATAAGAATGATAGTAATAAATATTTTGCTCATACACATCATAGAGGGGCAAAGATGTTGCAGATAATCTCGCCAAAGAAGGCACAAGCAGATTGTCTCTTAGGGAGTTTTTGCCCTTTATCTTGACATTTCTTTTCTCCTCCTTTTAAACTATTAGATTATGTTCCTTAAAAAAATAAAATAAAAAAGATACCATTGAAGTGTAACAAAGTAATCTGAGTCTGAACTAAATTATTTAAAAGTGAATGGGAAACTCACATTCACATGCTGAATAGTAGATCAAAGAGAACAAAACACATAAAATTAATATAACCAGGAGCAATGATCCAGTACGAATTCTTCTTTCAATGCAAATCCCCATGATCAGATATCAACACCATCCAAGCATGGGCCTGTGAAATGGACAGTAAGACCATTTCCAGTCTTACCATCCATTTCAAAAGGTCCTTAATCGGACAGCATCAATCATCCAGTCACGGTGATTTTTTGGCCCATCTGCAATTAACAGTGGACCCCTCAACTGTCCACTATATCATAAGTAGTCTCCCCCAGTTCCCGCAAAGGATTTGAACCATAATAAGTTATGCAGAAATTGTAAGAGACCATCGATCTATAAATAAAGCATTGAGACATGTAAACAGAACATGATGTCTAACTGTTTAGTGTTGGAATTCTGACTACATGGATGTACAAGCCCAATTCAGTTTTAAAAATCCATTTTCTCATACAAGAGTGACCCACTTGATGACAGGACTGGCTTCAGTTTCGAGCCACTGCACCTACGTAGTGGGGCCCAAATGATGACGCCCTTGATCTTGCAAGCTGATGCCTTCAAGACTCTGCATCCTGCTAACAAGCAGCACATTTCCTCGACAATACCGCCAATAGAACTACTGGCTCAAACATGCCAAAATGACACACATGTAAGAGATCAAAACCACTCATCATGTCAATTGCACATGCAAAAATGGCGCATGTCTAGGAAATCAAAACCGCTCATCATGTCAATTGCACCGTATAGAACATCCCCCGCACCCACCCAAACAAAAACAAAAACAAAAACAAAAAAAAACAACAAAAAAACAAAAAAAAAAAAAAAAACAATACTGGTCGACAGATCAGATGAGCCACAGAAGAACAAAATAATTGGACAGCTAAGAAATGCTGACCAGTGGTCCACATTCAACATACAATGTGCGGCCCGCCAGATAATTGAACTAGCTAATCTTACGCAAGGACATCTATAAAACTAGGGCCTGCCTGATGAGTGCTTCCACTTCAGCACATGCAATCCCGAGTCCTATTCACATTCCTCTTCAACAAAGGTGTGGCCCACCAGATGAAGCAGCCAATCTGATGAATGGCTTCAAGTTTGGCATGTATGAGCCACGGGACCATTAACAAATGACAATTTTCATCACATCTAACTTCCAAAACAAAACTAAAATGCAAAAAAAAAAAAAAGACGGAAATGAGGATATACATACACACGTACGAGAGAGAGAGAGAGAGAGAGAGAATTAGGTTTTTGCCTGAGAAGAGACATCGGCACCGGTGAAAATAATCCCAGCAGTAACGCCCTTTGTGAGAACGGGGCGGGCCTCGATCATCCCCAAATACCAGCCTACGAGTCCGATCTTCTTCGGAGAAACGGAAGGAGGGAGTTCCGATTCGATGTGTTTTTTAAAGAGAAGATGAGACCGAACATAAGCCCTTGAATGTTGCTTTGTGAGAATCGGAGCTGAGGTTGGAGAAGAGAGAAGGGAGCGATGAGAAAAGAATCCACCATGGAATGAGAAACGTCCGTTGCTGCTGCTTGCATTTCTTAGAAAGAAGAAACTCCTGCCGCTGCTCATTCTGGTGACAGAGACTTTGGTGGGAAATTTCAACTTAAAAAGAGCAGGCACATCTCTTCCCTCGTCTAAGGAAATGATGTTTAGGTTGGGATAATTGTAAAAACATGCCCTTTGTTGCTGATAATTGTAAAAACCTCCCCGTTTCGGTTATTACAATTACCTCCCCTCTTCTCCGGTAGTTTGTCTAGTGGGACTCCGTGGCCCCACCATGATGCATGTGTTTTACCACACTGTCCATTCATTTTCTAAGATCATTTAAGGTCTCGATCCCAAAAATGAGACAGATATAAATGTCAGGTGGGCCACGGCATACGAAATAGTAGTGATTGAATATCCACCATTAAAAACCGACCAGGCCCAATGTAATGTTTATTTGACAGCCAATCTATTGATTACATTACATATACCTGGACGAAGGGAAGAACCAAATATCGCTTTGATCCAAACGTTTTTAATTGTGGGCGTTCAATCAACATTATTTTGTGCCCGTACCATAAAATGATATAGAAAATGGATGTATGGTGTGGATGAACCCACATAGCTATTAGGTAGTGGATGGGTCACTAGCCAATCCTTCCAACCCCAGTTCTGGTTATTATCAGTACCTCCCCTCTATAACTACGCCAGAACAACCTAAACCAAGTGATGAGAACATGGACACGGTTTGGCTAATAACCCCGACCTTAGCCAACTAGCTTGTGTGAAAGCTTTGCGGGCTCCACCACAATGTATGTGTTTTATCCACATCCTTAGTTTTAGTTTTTCAGCTCATTTCAGGCCGTAAGCCCAAAAACGAGATGATCCAACTCTCAAGTGGACCACACCATGGAAACTAGGGGATTGAATGCATGCCGTTGAAAACCTTTTAGGAGTTACAGAAGTTTTAGATCAAAACAATATTTATGTTCTTCCCTTCATCTATGTCCATTGACCTTATCAACAAGTTGGACGTCAAATAAACATTACGATGAGCTTTAGTTGGACGGAAAATAAACATTACAATGGGCTTTAGGAAGTTTTTAATGGTAGACGTTCAATCCATGTTGTTTTCCTATAGTGTGGTCCACCTAATATTTGGATCCATCTCATTTTTGGGATCATGCCCTTAAAATGAGCTGAAAAATATGGATGGATAGTGTGGATTAAACACAAACATCAGGGTTGGGTCATAGAGCTTAGACACCAGCAACCTTTGGGATGCTGGCAAACCGCCTCTGTCTGGATTTGCTTGTGCATGGGTCCTACCACGATATGTGAATGGTATCCAACAAGGACGGCAGCTTCGGTGCCCCTGAATCAGTGATGTATCTCACACACACCCCGTGTATCCATTTCGTCCTACCATTTTAGGGCATAAGACCACAAATAAGACATATCATTTCAGGTGAACCATATTACATGAAACTGTGGTGATTGAATGATCACCATTAAAAACTTTTTAGAAGCCTCAAAAGTTTTGGATCAAGTTCACATTTGTGTGGCCCCTTTATCCAAGTCAGTGAGACCTTACCAATAGGTTTGATGGTAAATAAACATTATATGCCTCCAAGTTAGCATTTAGTCAATGATGTTTTCATAATATTGATATGTGTTGGATATTTGGAAGGATGTGTTGGATATTGGCATTGGAGACATGGCATACATTATTACATTTGAACTTCTTCCATTGCATTGTGTTATTGACATCACCATCGTATTGCATTCCATGATGGGTTTTTTTTGATTGACCGTTATTGACAACGTTGGTCTCACCCGGTCGTATTACATTGCATACAGGATTCATGGCATATTTTGATATACATGCGTTGGTGGTGGTGCTCGACATGTCGTAGTTTCGTCCACCGGTCAGGTTACGCATTTCATGGCAGTTTCTTAAAACATAAATAGGAGTTCTGGGTTTTCTACATGATAAGAAGGTTTTCTATTATCAAGGTGAGAGAGAGAGAAGCTTATAGAAGGGAGTGTTAACTCGTGTAAGTTTCTCGGCGCTTATGTCCTCGTAACGGTTAGATCTCTCTCTTTGTTTCTCTTATTGTTTACACTCCTCGTGAATGAAGAAGGTTACTTGTGGTTCATTGTTGATGAAAGATGGTTTTATTATTTAAGGGTTTTTATGTAAAAATTCGTGTGATGTGTGATTGATGTATTGATTGTTTTCATTCTTTATTATCCATAATTGCACCCTAATGAATTCTTCTCTTGAAAATCTTGTAATGTATTCATGTGTTTGGAACTTGAAAGATATATTTTTTTAGATGTCTTCTTTATTCACATTGTATTAGTTGCACCCTATAATTCTTCAAAAATGTAATATTCAAAATTTGATGTAATTGCAAATACTATACAATGTAATAAAAGTTTTAAGTTGCTCTCTTGTTTCATTGATATTATAGTTGAGGGAAACACTTACAATTGCATTAAAAAAAAAAATTACTCAAATTTCTCCCACGTTACATCCCAATAGCATAATCGGTGGCCTAACTTCGTTTTCGGGCATATCAGTAGGGGCGTGAATTGACTAGTACCCCCACCATGACCTAGCTAGAGATTGACGGTCCTATTAGAGACTCCGTGGGCGCACCGTTATATATATGGTTTATTCATGCCCGCCATCCATTTTGACATATCATTTTTGGGCATGAGCCCAAAAAGGAGATAGATTGAAGGCTCAAGTGGACCAAGTGATCGAAAGCTCATAGTTGAAAACTTCATAAGGGTACAAAAGTTAGGAATCAGGATGATATTTATGTTTTCCATTCATGCAAGTTTATGTGACCTTATAAATAGGCTGGATGTCAAATAACACCATGGTAAGGCCGAGGAAGTTTGCAGCAATAAAAGTTCAATCCCCACTGTTTCATAAGGCATGGTCCAGTTAAGCCTTCAATTGACCTCCTTTTTTGGCTGCCCTAAAATGATATCTCAAAATAGATGTATGCCATGGATAAAACATATAGATTACGGTGGGCCCCACATAGCCCTTAACATATTTGCATGTCTCTTGTTAGTTCCCAGTGAGAGTAGTATCCAATCCTCTCTATCCATACATGTTTCTTGTGTCGTAGTCCACTTGAGATTTGGATCTACCTTTTTTTTCTTCACATTCCCTAAAACGAGCTAGGGAAACTGATAAGTGTCGTGGATATAAACATATACATCACAATGGGCCTCATAGTGGATCCACTAAAGCCGCATCCATCCAACACATATCAGTATGTCTATTGTGAATATTGGGCACCAAAAAATCATGTTAATCCAATCATGAGGTGGGCCACACACACTTTAAAATGTCCAGATCTATGCGATTGGACCACCAAAAAATCATGTTAATTCCGTTCTTATGGTGGAATTACCACGTTGAATGGGTCGAATGACATAAGTGCACCACAGTGGGCCAATGCCGCTGCAACTAGAGTTGCCTATGGGACAGATCAAGCGGTCAGTTTATCAAAGATAATGACAATAATATATGAATTTAAAAGGTCACCATAGATATACTTGCAATAATATCAATTAGAGGGGAGGTGTTTGCAGTCGAAAAAATATGGAAAAAGGCATCTACGAAGTTATCGTATGATGGGTCAAGATTAGGTATGATTATGGGTAAATTAGATTATTCATCTATTTTTGTTCTTTTAATTTTGTTGGTTGCTATATATTTTATTGAACAGTTTTCATAAAAAACAATGCTTCTTGCATGGAGAGGCTGATATATCCTCAAAGTGCATTAAAATGTGTAGATCGTGTTCATTCTCGAGAAATAATCACACTATTAGACATCAAAGCATCAATCATATGAATAACTAAATGTGCAATGGAAGCTCAACAGATGAAAATAATCGAGGATGAAGTTCGAATAGTAAGTGCGACAATATTCAATATTGTTAAGAGAGATAAAAGAGACATTTATTGCCAAACTCCACGTACGTGGACGATGCCTTAAAGAATCAATGATATAACATATCAAACCAATGATCAACATATAAATAAGTAAATCCAATGGATCTAATGGTATGTTCGATAAATGTAGTATATTAACCATCCAAACAAGATACATGTCTCAACTTTTCAAAGTCCGGTGATGAAGATCTAAATAATTGGGTTTATCACATCGAACAATTGTTCAAGTTTTAAAATATGTTAAAGGATCATAGAGTTTTGTTAGCACCATTTCACATGGAAGATGATGTTGTGCAGTGGTGTTAGGGGTACCATAAAACACATGCAACGTTACATGGCCCAACTTCATCAAGGTCTTACGCGTACATTTCGGATCAACTGTATGCAAGGATTTCGATGCGTCACTATTGAAATTATAGCAAATCAAATTTGTTTAAGATTACTAAGGAGGTGTTTGGCGCATGGTATTAAATGGGATTAAGTGGTATGGGATTAAAAAAGTATAATTATTACATGTGACATGGAGGGACTATCCCCTATTACCATGGGATACCATGGCACAAACACAACTCCATGCCCTATTTGTGTCATGGTGGTATTTAGTTGTTAGTTTGCTGCCCATTGAATATATATACCAACTATCATTTGGAATAATTAAGAATAATATATATGTATTATATTTGTACCGTCCATTCATTTTGCAGCTTCATTTTATGGCATGAGCCCAAAAATGAGGCGGATCCAAAGATTACGTGGACCACAACATATAAAGCAGTGGGATAATGACGCCCACTGTTGAAATCTTCTTAGGTTACACCATAATGTTTAATTGTCATCCACTTGTTCATAAGATCAAACAGACTTAGATGAAGGGAAAACACAAATATCAACTTGAACTAAAACTTCAGTAGCCCCCAAGAAGTTTTTGATGGTAGGCATTCGATCCCTACTGCTTTCTATGGTGAGGTCCACTTAAGCTTTAGATATGCTTGATTTTTGGGCCCATGCCCTCAAATGATATTGAAAAATAGGTGGATAGTGTGGATATAGTCCACACATCATGGCGGGACCTACACAACTTTTTAAAAAATTGGGCAGGAGTCATCCTAATCCAATAGGGACCAAATCAAAACCATATAACCTAACCCCAGCCCAGCCTTTCCCATTCTCCCCAAACACATGGTGGAATTTGTACTGTACTAAATGCAATTCCATCCCACCTAATCTCATATAACACCGCGAGCCCTAAGGGGGGTTTTTGGCACATGGTATTAGATGGGATTAAGTGATATGAGATTTAAAAAATATAATTATTACACGTGGCATGGAGGGATTGTCTCCTATTACCATGGGATACCATTAGGGGTGCACATTTAATTGATAGAACAAAACCGACAACTCCATACCTTATTTGTGTTCATGGTCAAAGAATATTACATCGGTTGTTAGTTTGTTGCCTATTGAATAACCGATCCATATAACCAACTGGATCCAATATTTAGAATCACCTCGAAAATAACCATGTATTTTTGCACACCTTATAATTATTTTCTCTAGAACAATTATTTTCAAATGTATTTTTGCACACCTTATACAATTCTAAACCATTCATCAAATGGACCACAAAACATGAGATGGATTATAAAAAGCCCTGAATCGTGGAACCGAATCGGTTTTAACCACAACATAGGGTGCTAACGGTCCGAAAGCAACCATTAGGAATAATAACACCCACCCATGGCACAAACACAACTCCATACCTTATTTGTGTCATGGTGATATTCGGTTGTTAGTTTGTTGCCTATTGAATAGATATACCAACTATTATTTAGAATCATCGAGAATAACATGTACGTGTTATATCTGCACCGTCCATTCATTTTGCAAATTCATTTTATAGTGTGGGCCCAAAAATGAGATGGATCCCAAGCTTAATTGGACCACAACATAGAAAGCAATGGGATAATAACACCCACCATTGAAATCTTCCTTGGGTACACAGTGATGTTTATTTGCCATCCAACCTGTTCCTAAGGTCAAATAGAGATGAAGGGAAATGTAATACCCCGTACCTTCAGTACACGGGTGTTACCTCTGAAAACTCAATTATAGGGATTAAAGACGATTAAACTTAAACTTTACACGTGTAGGTCGGAACTCCTCCAACCACCACGATCTAAATGAACCAAATCGAATCCAACACCACCCGGAAGGTAAAACTCAGAAAATCCTTAGATTAAAACAGGTTATGAACAAATTTTTCTAAGCCATAATGACACCATGCATCCACTAACTGCCTTAGAATAATAAATTAAGGTCAACCGGGCACTCGGAACCCCTCAAATGTCTATCCCACTGTTGAAACAAAACCTCGTGCCCATCTAACCAGTGGAACACATCATATGGGCAAAAATGAGGCCCTAAATGGTGTGAAATGGGCCACCTGGGCCTTAGCCCAGTCCCAAACCGGGCTAGGACCTTTACAACTGGTCCCCAAGACAGTTGAAAGGGACAGATCAAGCACCAGGATCATGGTGGGCCCCCAAACTAGATGCACATGCACCCAAGTGATAGTACACGAGGTACACTGGACGGCTACTCATGGTCAAAGAGCATTTGACAGAACCAAATGCAAAGATTTCTCAAATAGGTTCCCGCCAACACACTGTTTGAAAAATGTGGCCTTTAAGCCTCAAGGTGGCCCACCCTATCCACTTTTCGGACTGTCCACTTTATTGGGGGGCCCACCCCAACAAAACTGTATAAGGTGGTGCCGGCCCCCCCCCCCCCGAAATCAAATGAAGGGAATCGATCCCTAACTGTCCGTTTTGTCATGGATAAATAGACAACGATCGGACCACTGATGTTATGGAGAGAGCGGCGTCGGTTTACCCAGGGAATTGCCAACGTGTAGACACCAGCTCTCGCTCTCCAACCAAAAGCGACCCAAACAAGGAGGAATTACAGCCGCGTTTCCATTTTGAGAAAAACCAAAGGCAGCCATCGGCGGCCATCGCTTGGAGATCTGTAGAGCAAATCTCAGCCACTGGATCTTCCCCCTCCCTGCATATATAAGGAGAGGTTCAACCTCTCAGACTGCACACAGAAAGAGAGCTGAGAAAGGAAAGAATTAAAGAGAGAAGGAAGAGAGAAAACAGAGAGAAGAAGAGCATCCTTGGTGAGCTTGGAGCACACCGCCCCAACTCAATCCGTGAAAACCGGACCGAGCCGAGTCAGTATGAGCCCACAGCCACACCATTTGAGTGGGAGAGAGAGGGGAAGGAGAAAGAAAAGAGAGGAAGAAAGAGTAGGATCGGTGGGTGCTTACACGCCATTCAAGTTCGGGATGGACCCGACTGTAGAAGGTGAGACCTCTTTCTCCAATTTTATTTTTTTAAAACTCTAAAAATAAACCCAAAACTAAGGCCCCATCACACCTCACACACACATGCTCATGGCTGAAAAACACCCATCAGCAGGGGCCGTTCATGGAGCAAAAAACAGGCTCTGTTTTGGAAAGGAATGTGACCTGCGTAAGAGTACAGTTTTAAGGCCTAACCAGCCTAAGAACGGCCCCGTTTTGGGGCCAAACAATGACGTGTATATGGCCCCAGCTATGTGCTGAAAATAGGCTTAGATGCAGCCTGCAAACAAGTCGCAATATGACTAGAAATCGGACTGATATCAGCCCAAAACCGAAGGAGAAAACGTCCCGCTTCGAGTCATTCTTTGACTGGAAAAAAATGGCAGCCACCACGCCTCCGTTGGACACCGAGGTGGGTCGAAAAACAGCCTAGAAGAGAGCCCCGTTTGAACTAAAATCGAGGTCGGAAAGTGGCCTCCAAAACAGCTGCAACAGAGGCTGTTTCACGTCAGCGAGCACGTTGAAAAAACAGGCGGGCTGCATATGGGCTTCACCAAAATGTTGGTGGGCCCTGCACAAATGCAGGTGGGCCTCACCCAAAACTGGCAAGCTAGATAAATTTTGGGCCCTGCACGAGTACAGGTGGGTCGCACCCTGCATCAACAGGTGGACCCCACCCCACAGCGGTCAGTGGGCCACGTATGTGACCCCACCTTGATGACGTAGCTCGTCCAGGCCGTCCATCCATTTCCTCGGGCCTGGACGTCTTGTTTTTAAAAATATATATATAATAATAAAATATGTTAATGCATGCATATGTACGTGCATGGAATTATCATATACCTCTGATGCATGAAGAACGGTATCTGTGGAATACATCCAGGACCGTCCATCCATTTCAAACTTCAGCTGGGTGGGCCGCACCATCAGATGATCACGGTGGTCTACCCGAATGTTTTACACCTAGCCTGTCCACCAATGGACGTTCCCATATCGTCTAGTGCTGGACATTGCTGCGTGAGAGAATATAATAAATAAAATAGTATTTCATTAGAATGTGTGATACATATACAATCTGTGGGGTCCACCCACGCGCAGTCACATCTAGCCGTCCATCTGTTTCCCACATGGGACAGGTGGGACCCCATCAAGAAATCTCAGCCGTCCAACTGTTTTTCTTTGACGGTAGATTCCACTAATGGCTGACGGCATCAAAATTTGTGGGGTCCACCATTACGAAACGTGTCCAGGGACCCCATTTGCCATACACATACGGTGCATCCACACCATCTAAAGGGCAGATTCATATCCCTGTTGGGCCACGCCCATGAAGTATACCATCCTAGGTCTGTTTTGAAGCATTCCGCCCAGTTGGGAGGGTGTAGCCCCATCGAATGCATATGTTGAATCCAAACCGTCCAAGGTTTGGACGCAGGCCACCTTACTGCATATCCACTCCGTCCGCCCACTTTGTCAGCAAGCGAGACCCACCCTACGCAGTTTAGACGTGTGGCCTACCATGATGAAAGTGTTGTGACCTCGCCATCCAGAGATTGGACGGTGGGAAACAGTTGACTGGGGCACCCCACACCATCGGCACAGTTGTTGCAAGTTGTGTAGGAACCCACCTTAATGAGTCTGTTCTAATCCAGGCCGATCATCTGCCTGAGATCCGGGCCGTCCATCGGAGCATAAGGTCCCCACCATGATAGGAATGTTTTATCTGCACCATTTGTATAGTATATCTCAACCTAATGTAAGTGTTTTGTTTACACCATCGACGGTGGGGCCTACCATTGACACCTGTGTCCTCCATCCACACCGTCCAGCGGGTGCTGGACAATGTTCAGGACAGTGTCAAACTGCATCTGAACAACACTGAACTACCTACACTACAAATGGGCGGTGCCAAATCACATGAACTACATTCAAACAACACTGGTCTGCATGTGATAACTTTAATCATCATTTATGAACCACGTGCCCCAAAAGGTAATAGAGTAACAGTGACACACATGGAAACTTCTCTTTGTGGAAACCAAATTCTCACCTGAGCCCATCCATGGGCCCCACTAGGTACATATAGGGTCCATGTGGGAGGACCAGTCCAACCCCTTGGTAAGGATGAGCTAGAAATCCTATCGGACCACCTTGTTAAAACACATGGCGGGCCTATCATAAGCTTAAAGAGCCTCGTTGTTGTAACCCTTTGAACTTTTGTTAGATGTACAAAGCCATAGAAATACCTAACAAAGATAGACTATAATCTTAGGAGATTCCTTGAGCAACCACAAGCCACAAGAAGACTTAGATCGAGTTGTCGCTTGCGGGCCGAATATAAGGATTCAGACCATCAGAATCTGACCCAAATACACCATCGGATCAGAAAAAATTTCATACATAGGTTCGTGTACTTGTGGCCCTGATCAGTGATCGTGGTCCGTTGAACTGAAACTGGTCCACCACGGGCGATCTGTAAATCCGATCAGACTGAAAACTTAACTCGACCTAGATCCATGGTCAGGGAGCTTAAGTCTGACCTTTAGCTCAAGGGGGGCTCCAGAAGTGCTCCGTTGAGCTGGAACAGACTCTCTTTGGCTATAACCTAAGTATACCTTGGCCCTGGGGCCATTTTCATCAATTTTAGGCCTATATAAGGACCTTAAACCCTCTCTCATTCACTCCATACGAATTTGAGAAAACCTAGGAGAGATAAGAAAGTAAAGAGAGGGAAAGTGTGGGAGAAGTGGAAGAAGATTCCTGGTACTCTATCCTGCTATTCTACGTGCCTATTCATCGTTACCTAATTACTATTCCGACGATTCTGACTTCGTTCCGAGGTAAGAATACCTAACCCTAATATGTTCTAGGGTTTTAATTATTGCTAGTAGCGAAATAGCTGACTCAATTCATGCTATAGGTCGCCAATCCGTTGTTGACAAAGACTAAGTGTCTAAAATGACTCTGTTACGCGTTTACCGGCGTAAGGTGCGGACTATAGACGTATAAGTTATGGTTTTCAAGGCTTTCAATGTCAGAGAATAATTTCTTCCTGACGTAGGTGCTATTTCACATGCATAAAGTGATGTCCGTTTCATTTTTCAGTTATACGTTAACTAGGTTGAATATACTGTATTCCTCGTATTTGTAGAAAATACTGTATACGTAGGAAATTCGGATTTGTGCTTGTCATGATTAATTGTTGTCTATGTATGCTAAATGCATGTATATCAACTTTTGGGTGAACGGATTAGCCTAATACATGTTATATTAACATACGTCGTGTATGTTACAATACGTAGCTTAAGTGTTTGAGCAAAAGACTAAATGAGTATAAACCTTGCGTTCATGTACGCCATGACTAACTATCGTGGCTATGCGATTGTTGTGTAGGCGACAACTCCTTAGCGAAAGGACTTGCCCTAAATCACGTCACGACAAACACACGTTATATGTGATACAGTGTGTAGCCCAAGTATTTGTGGAAATGAATGAATGAACATGGAACTTGGATTTATGCTTGCCATGACTATCTGTCGTGAGTGCACGCGTCTCTCTAGTGAAAGGATTTGGCCTAATACCTATGTGATCAACATACGTTATGTATGTTGATGTTAGTAGTCTAAAGTGTTCGCTGAAATGTCTGAATGAGTAAGTAGTTAGTAAATTGTAATGTATAAGGGTGTTGAGATATGATTCTTAACTCCTTTAACTATGTGTATGTTTTTCTCCATGTACCGTATATTACAGTGTCTGTTTATCTATGTAATGCATATGTATAAATCCATGTTTAAGTTGTATTCCATAAAATACAAAAACAAAGCCGTGAAGGGTGATGGGGGAGTGGTGTAACGATTCCGTGCAACAGCCCTGACAGCCTTAAAGCGGACAATATCGGACCTTTGATTGTATGATTTGAAATCTTAATCCATTGCTGCTTTAACTATCTTCTAGGATAATTTTTTGCAATGGAATGTGATTGGGGCTATTGTATAGTCTAGGTAATCGGTAACAGATCCTAGATTGGTGGATGATATTGTTTTGCTACACAGGATGTGTTCGACGAATCCGAGCCGTACTTCGGTTGTTGACAGTGGTTAGGGCACACGGAGTGCTTACGCACTTCATATTGATCCATTCGATGTGCGCTCGTGCTAGTCGAGCTCGTCAAGTAACCCGATTGACCCGATGTATGTTCACCATGTTTGGACGCTACTGCTTGAACCCAAGGTATCAAACTCACCAGTGGACACCCCTTTAACTTTGGTACCTCGATCCGCTAAGACTCATGAGCCGGACATGGTGGTATGGGACACCGTAGTCGAGCTGTCGGCCTACGCTGGGGCGATGAGCCTCCCCGTAGTGACCAGTGAGCAACCCAGACTCTTGAGCCGAATACGGTGGTATGAGACACTGTATTTGAGCTGTCAGCCTATACTGATTTGGTGACGAGCCCTTTGTAGTGACCTCGAGCGTACTCTGAGTCTACGTGGAGGCGACGACCCTTCTATAGCAATAATAGTATAAAATAGGCCTACCCCAGCACAGCTTGGCTGTGGTCCTCAGTCGGGTTGACGACGAGCCTTCGAAAATAGACTGGCAGTTGGTAGAGTGTTGGTGGTAGTGACCTAAACTTGCCTATTGTATGTGATTAACTACGATTGACGACCCTAGATGGATCATTATTTAGGAATTAATATAAGGGAGGTACCTTAGTTTCCTAATCCTGTTGTATGAAAATGACTAATAAGAACTCGATAATCACATTCATAACATCGCACTGCATATGCCCCGGGTTGAAGAGCACGAAGGGAAGAAAGCATGCCACGACCGTCAGATGGTGTTGCACGAGGGAGTGTAGGCGAGAGCATGCATCATTGTTCATATCATTCTTGTATTGATAAGCGTAATTAGGGATGTTTGATTTTAATGCTTTATCATTACTGCTTGACTGAATTGATAACATGTTAACCTTTGCTTTATTGTTTCACTGAGTTGATCACTCACTCCCATGTTACGGGACGGTGTTGTACACACCAACCAGACTATGTCTTAGCTGCAGGTGATGACGATGCTTATGAGGCAGAGCCAGACTTTTACGAAGAGGAGGAGGAGTTCTCCTATATGCAACTCTCCGGCGGGTCTATATAGACTTGGAGTTGCGCTGACGGGGCTACAGGGTTTTGGATAGAGAACATTACACTTTCTCATTTTGGACATTGTGGAACTACACTTGTAATTCTTTAACCTGGTAACATGTTCACACTCTGGAGACTTACACCTGTTTACATATATTTTATATATCTATCACAGTCTTCCGCTTGCAAAATTTAACTGTCTCTAGAGTATGATATGCTGTTTTGGCTTAATCTCATTCATCTTTAATGCACTAACACGGACAACATGAAATCATCCTTATTTATATTGCATAAGTAATGCATTGGAACTCGAGAGTTGAGTTTATGCTCGACCCCCGATTTTCAGGACGTTACACGAGTACGTGGACACTACCATATAGGTGATGACTTTCCCCTTTGGCTTTCCATTTCTAAATTAACTAAACCTAGTTTGCAGTAGATTACCATTACTATGATACTTGCTTTCATTATATGATAGACTCATATGCTCCTTGAACAATGATCACTATTCACATGATTTGGTAATATATCCTCGTTAGTTATTAACTCATGATGTTTCCTTACATGCCTTATTTAAAGTCATATGTTGTCACATGTTAACATGATTTGCCTCTGTACATAACCTTTTGATGCTACACATGGAGGATTCCATGATTGCATGCAAGCCACATATGGGATGTAAATAGACAAATGTGTGGGAAATAGGGACCTTGAACTAGTGTCATTTTGATTAAGGTATCCTATTAAAATATCCCAGAGTGGAAAACCTCATGAGCCGGGGATGGTGGTAATGAGATACTATGCTCGAGCTGTCGGCCTACGCTGGGTGACGAGCCCCCGATAGTGACCATTGAGTTACTTAAATTGACTGATTGTAACTGGATTAATAACAACTGGCTAATCATGCATTCATAACATATTAATGATGACGGATGACTATTCTGGATGCTGTAACACGTGCCCTATAGTTATCGGGGTATTGTTTCACTAGCTCCCATACCATCGACTATCGGCCCTTGTTCCGACTGGATGATCATTCCTAGGTCAATGATTGCATGGGTGATGAGCCCAAGTCCGACTGGATGTGCATCCCCAGGTCGATGTGCATTCATGCATTCATGCATCTAATAAGACTGCATATTGCCTATTTTGGATTACTACTTATTTTATTTTTTAACTATGTTTGCTAAGGCGGCGATGTGTAATTTTGAGGGGAATTCACACTGAGCTGGCCACTCATCCATCAACTATCCAACTGTACAGAATATGCAGGGACAGATGTAGAGGATGGCGGTGCCAGCCTTAATGATGCGACCGTGGAGCCCAAGGAGGAGTACTATGAGGACGAGCCACATCAGGAAGCAACGACGTATTTTGGAGTTAATCAGTAGTTTGATACTTTAATTTAAGTGCTTTAGTATATTGGAAATTTATGGGAATTTTGTAAGTAAGACCCCCTGCTGGGCGGGTCAAATATTTGGGTTCACGTGACTATATAAGCTTCTTTTTGCTATCGCACTCTTAGTTTATATTCCGCTGGTTCTCTGATTTATAGACTCCCAGATTTATGAAAAATGAGTCTCCTACTCGGGTTTTAGAAATCGGAGCGTTACAAGAAAACACAAATATTAGCTTGAACTAAAACTTCAATAGCCCCTAAGAAGTTTTAGATGGTAAGCATTCAATCTCCACTGTTTTATATGGTGAGGTCCACTTAAGCTTTTGATATGCTTGATTTTGGGGCGCATGCCCTAAAATGATATCAAAAATTAGGTGGACGGTGTGGATATAGTCCTCACATCATGGCGGGACTTACAGAACTTGCTCACATCTACAAAACTTTTCAAAATTTCAGGCCGGAGTCATCCTAATGGACCAAATGGGAATCCATGTAACTTAATCCCAACCTTTCCCACTATCCTTAAATGCAGGAGTGGAATTTGTACGATACCAAATGCAATTCCATCCCACCTAATCGCACATAACACTGTGAGCCAAACGCCCTTCAAACTAGTTTTGAGCACCTTACAAATCGAGTTAAAGAATGAATGAATAAATGTGCTTGTGAGTTGCTTCGTCCGAGGGTTAAAGGAGACTATTGAGGTTGAAGTTTAAATGTGCCAAATTATTGATATGAACTGTCTATCACATGGGGTCTATATTTGATTACTCAATTATCTCGAATCACTTTGATTAGATGATATAATTATCCAATTATTGATTTTGAAAATGGACATCTCGTATAATGACGCTGGAGGGACATGATGAGATCGATCACCATCTTCCTCATGTGATATCTACTCCGAATCCATGGAGATCTCTGGACTCCTTATGGAGCTTCCTATAATCCATGAAGGATAAAAATATAAATAATTTATAATAAATTTGAAATAAATTGATTAATGATAAAAAAATAAAATTGAAATTACAACCCTCTAAATAATGAGCTCAAACCTATGACAGGGTTTCAGACTCAAACTCTAACTTGAATGCCCTAAAAACATGACTTACTATAAATAGTAAACTTATTATTTATAGATGGGCCCATTCCTACTAGACTTCATGGTTTTCGCCCAAAAATATTAAGTGTCCAATTTGGCCCAACTACATTATTCTCTTAACTTTTCTAAGCCCTTCTCATGTTAGGCACGACTCATATAACTCAAATGATCAAATGTTATTCTCGAACTAAAACTTACTATTTATAGTAACAATGAAAATAAATGGGACTTTTGACCGTCGATCTCATGCAATCTCGCAAATCCAACATGGGCAACGAAGCTCATAACTGTGGGTTTGTTGGCTTAAATAGGTTTTCCTATACTAAAATCATGTATGATATGTTGAAAAACTCATCCTGGTTTGTGAGATGCGACTATTTTAAAGTTTTGACGATCCGGATCATTTCCACCTCCAATTGAGGCTTCTCTAGTCCATGGCAAACCATGAAAGTGTATGCGACCCGCTCTACATCATATAAGGAGCATCTTATATATATGGGAAACTATTTCCTTACGGGAGAGGTGAGTTACCTACTTGGTCATGTAAATGAGTAAATGTGGAAACATCTCATCATCATCATATAGTCTTGATTCATAACAGGTAGGTGTGAAAACATTTACACGAGCAAATTAACATATAGAAGTATGAGAAAATTCAATTTACAAATGTAAAATGGCATGCAAAAGTATGTCTCACAGGGGAAATGATTTTTCCATGGAAATGTTAAAGCACACCTACTTATGTGAGATGGATGGAAGACTTTCTTGTACGTGTGCTTGGCGCACATGCTAGATCTAGGACATTTGGGTTTGTCTACTGATCAGCTAGTAAACTTGCCAATTGAATGTTGACGCCGGTTAATTTCTTAAATATCCAGCTCTCATGCTAAAAGCTTGGTGTAACCTTCTTCTCACAATACACTTTTGAATCGCAGATGTAGACGATGGATGTTAATATGGAGGTTCATCACTCTAGTGGTTGGAGAACTACCCGTAAGACTCCATCAGGCAGGCCACATGTGATCATCAGTTTAGATCCGACCGTTAGATTGAGAGATTCAGTGGGCCCCACTACAGTTGTGATCATTATCAATAGGTTTGGGGTGGGACGCTTGAACCGTGGTTCCTGTACACGGTTATTAAGCCGGATATAGAAACCTATGGTGTGGAGACCTTAAAGGTGATAAGTGTGATGGGTAAGCTTCAAGCCCTATTTCTTATATATATATATATGTCTTGGTTCCCTTACCAATATAAGAGAGAAATCCTGAGTCCCATTGAGAGGTTCTCTTAAAGTTGTGAGGTGTAGAATATTAATATTTTAATATTGGTGACATCGAGGCATCAGAAATGTCTTCTGAATCAAATACGCTTTTAGGTTATGGTATTGAATATTCATTATTGATGTATAGACGATCTGTCAATCCCACAATACAAATCTAACACTACCTACATTTGATAAAAGATCTGAGTTTTTTAAATTAGTGGACTTTCTTGTGCAAGCAGGTATCGAATGACTATAATTGTCCAATCCCCTTTTGTTGAGGGCATAGCTTAACCATGTGGTGACCCATTGATCAACCATCCAAATTATCTCACCTGTTTTCTCAATGTTCCACATTAAATTTGAATAAAACATTAATAGTTTGATAATTTACACAATTACGCTTTATGCGATAAATAATTATAAATCCAATAGTTAGGAAGAGTAATTTATAGAGATTTACTAAAATACATTCTCCTACATCATAGAGACGAATGCTCACCTTGCACCTTCTCACCGGAGCACCCGAGTGCACCTTTGCACACGTGTCATGGGCATAGAATCTGAACGGTCCACGTGATGCGGCACTCCTCGAAACCTCACGAACCCAACTTTCAGCACGTGTCATGGGCATAAAATCTGAACGGTCCATGTGATGCGGCACTCCTCGAAACCTCACGAATCCAACTTTCAGCCCGATACAAAACTCTAGTGGGCCATAAAAAAGGAAACAATTTCCTCCCTTGATTTGTATTTCTCTTTGATATGGCCCACTAGAGTCTTGGATCAGGCTGAAATTTGGGCTCATAAAGTTTCAAGGGGTTCCGCATCATGTGGACTGTTCATATTATGTGCCCATGACATGTGTGCAAAGTTGCACACAGGTGCTCATATAAGATGGTGGGCAGGTTAGCGTTCCTCTTGCCATAGGTTACATCAAGACTTCATATTTGTATTTGGCTAATCTTTAACTATGCTAGCTGTTTATAAATGGGCCACACCTTGGATGGAGATAATAATAAATAGATAAACAAAACTATATTGTTTGGATGTACACAGATTCAAGTATTGCACGTGCTATCTTGCATGCACCGAGAGCATGCACGCAGCTTGTTAGGCACCATTTTGCACACGAAAAGAGAAAGGGAAAGACAACATGCGTTACTTGAGGACATCACCCAACGGCTAAAAAGCAACATGCGTTACTTGAGGACAACACCCAACGGCTAAAAAGTCTTGTTTGATGCATATAGGAGCATAATGTTCTATGCTCACATTCACATATTATATATGCTAGACATTCTAAGCGTGTGACTATCAATTCAAGCAACTACACGTGCTATCATTAATCTACGCACCTCACACATGCCACGTGTATTAATCAATGTGTATATGCATCATAGTGTGATGTATTTTACCAACCATCTCAAGCTCTTTACACGTTCTACCACATACTTTACATGCAAGTATGATAACAATAATAGTGAGAGTTGCCTGGCTTTCAAAGCATGTGCAAGGCCAAGGTGGATTTCCAACAAAAGCTTTTGGTGGGAGCTAGGTGGGTCCACAATGATATTTGTGACACCTTGTTCATGTAGTTTGCTATCTCATTTTAGAACATGCAACTGAAAATCACGCGGATCTAAAATTAAAGTGGGCCGCACGAGAGGAAATGGTGGGGATTCAATGACCACCATTGAAACAATTTTTATGGCCACAAAAGTTTTTTATCGGGCTAAGTTTTTCAGGTTTTAACTTCATCCCTTAGCAATTTTCCCAGTTTTTCCTCTCATATGGCTCATTTGAATTTTGGATCCCACTTATTTTCAGTAGCATACACTAAAATAAAATTGTAAATCGGATGAATGGGGTGGATTTCTCCCAAACATCATGGTGGGCCCTACATACCATCCCAGCTTAAGAACTTCCTACAGAAGGCTGGCTTTGGCGGCACGATGCATGACAAGATGTGCATGATACATGTGCACCCAATCAACCCCTTACACGTGTGAGAGGCCTTGTATGATATTCAAGTTGTGCATGACACTCTATGCACAAGCACTCGAATTTGTACAAATGGCATGCACTAAGTTAAACCAACTAAATTGTAGAACCCACTCTGGCTAAGTCATAGTGTCAAAATCAGATCAATTGAATGATCCTTAACCTTTGATTGGTAGATACTTGTTTCGTGGAAACAAAACCATTGGATATTTTTCATTTTTAACTGTCCACCAACCTTTGATGGGTAGATACCTGTTTTGTCGAAACAAAGCTATTGCATATTTTTCATTTTAGCTGTCCAATAAATGCATACCAATCCAATAGTCAGATATTCAACTGTAAATTTTTCGTTCACTGTACATCTAAACTGGAAATCATAATTTCGGCAGTTCAAGTTAATTGTATGGCCCACATGTACAATTTCTAATTGCCTGTGTATCAACCAACCCACCATGCCGGTGTATCGAAGTTTTCCTCTGCATATAAATGGTCTGCAGACAAACGTTCTCTTGCCCCAAAGATGGTAGAAATCAGACACCCAAACGGAGCGGTCGAAGCAAAGATTTTGGATTGGAAAAAGGGCATTTTGGGAATATAGTAGATGAAAGATGCATCCAATCCTCAATTACTCATCCGATTCTTACTAGCGAGCGCGCTCGTCGCCTTCTATACGCAGGTAGCGCATTGCCCTAACCTTCACCCCGAAATCGAGATCCGCAGAAGGAGAGGAGAATCGTCTTCCTCCTCACGAGCTTCGGTCATGTCTAAGGCTCGAGTCTACGCAGACGTTAATGTTCTCCGCCCCAAAGAGTACTGGGACTATGAATCTCTCACCGTCCAATGGGGGTAATCACTCAAAAAAATGGGCCCCCTATTCCCATTTCTTTTTTATTTTTTCCTTTCATTCAAAAATGAGTTTTTGGTTTCTTGGGTGTTTTTTATTTGTTAGAATTTCTGATGAAAAAAGTGCCAAGAACGAAATCTTGTTGAATGGTACGAATAGGAATCCTTGTATTTTATTTTTCTTCTGAAAATAGCCATCGGATTCCTTGTATTGTGTGTGTTATTCGTGGTGCAATGTTGATAGAGATGAGTGGGATTTTTATTTTTTATGATATTGAATTGTTGCGGTAATTGTAATCTTGGTGAATATTATTTTAGGAGAAAAGGAAAGAATTCGTTGGCTATTGAATGGGAGCGGGGCATGTTTAGATTGGGGATTGGGGATTTAGATGTTGAGAAATGCTATGGCGATTCACGGGAGGGGAGATCGACAAGGCGAGTCACGCGTTTGGTAGACGGGCTAAACATTAGTGGGCCCCACTGTGAGTTCTGTGGAACATAAATCCATCTAATCCGTTCATCGTGTGGGCAGCGCTTTTATGAGGAAAATGGATGGTTATAATTGAATTACCAGCGACCTATGTTCAACATGCACGTATGGCCCGTTTGATGAATGTAGAAGCCTTGGTGTTGGGACAGCATGTTTATGTTGAGCCCCATCCAGTGCATGGCTTGATGTCACATGCACGTTCCGCGATCCACACCCTCCTTGTCTGATGTGCTTTAGCATCTCGTTAGGATTTTTCTTCCAGCGACAGAGTTATATGCGTCAACGTATGGGGCCTGTGGATCATTGTCTCTAATTCATCTGGCATTCTGCCTAACTTGCAGATGAAGGTGAGAATTTTGATGAAAGTATTATACAATGCTCAACTTCAAACACTTTCTCAAAATCAAGAAGTCTAAGAATTGGAGCTTTTGTCATTTTCAACTTGATTTCTTGAAATGCCTTTGTTGTTGCTTTGGTTCACTCAAATGGACTGGCCTTCATACAATTAGTAATGGGTGCCATGATGAAACTAAAGTTTTAAACAAACATTCAATAAAATGTCGTAAGCCTGCAAAAACTGTGAACCTCATGAATTTTTACGGGAGTAGGCCATTCAACAATGGCCCTTATATTTTCAGAATAAGCTTTTACACCTTTTGTTAAAACGACGAACCCTAGAAAAACCATGCTAAGACTCATGAAGGTATACTTCTTTAAATTTAGAGTTTCTCGTGGAATAATACTCTCATCACTTGCCTATGATGGTCCAAATGATGTTCTTGTGAACGGCTGTAGATGAGGATATCATCAAAGTATACAATGACAAGCATGTCAATGAATGGCTGTAGAATTCGTGTCATCACCCACATGAACGTACTAGGTGCATTTGTCAAGCTAAAAGCCGTGACTAGCCATTCATACAATCCACACTTTGTCTCAAAAGCGGTTTTCCATTAATCTCTAGACCAAATTTTTATCTGGTGGTACCCGCCTCGCAAATCAATATTCAAAAAGATTGTAGCATTCGCCATCATGTCCAACATGTCATCTAAACGTGGAATGGGAAACAATCCTTTACTGTTATCTTGTTGATGGTGTGACTACGAATATATCCATCAGTTGCCATTCTTTTCTAGTGTCAGCGATGCTGGCACGGCATACGGGTTGAGGCTATCACAAATGAAACCCTTTTGTTAGCAATTCCTCCACTTGTCGATGAAGCTTTGCATGTTTTATTGGGTTTATTTGGTATGCAGGAAGATTTGGTAATGGTGCTCAAAGTATCAAATCAATTGCATGCTAAATGTCGCACATGGGTGAAAGCTCACTTGGTAGTACATTAGGGACTAGATCTTGAAATTGGGACAATGTACTGAATCTCAGGTGGTTGAACAACGACATCACTAGTTGGATGGGTCTTGCATCTTACTAGAGCATACATGATTTCCCCCATTCATAACTCTCCTCCACGAATTGGGCCATAATCAACAATGTGGAAGCCGGGTTTGCTTTTTTGAATTCGTCATCCTTCATAGGGTTAAGAGTAATGGTCTTCCCTTTATACATAAAGTTGTTTGTGTTCTTGTAACCTTTATGAGTTACATCCCTGTTGTATATCCATGGGTGCCGCAATAATGTATGTGTGACCTTCATTGGAATGATGTCACACCAAAGCAATTCTTTATAATGACCCAGAGAGAAGTTCACTAAGCACCTCGTAGCCACACAGTCTTGTGTGGCTTGGGATGCTTTCGAGGTTTCAGTTTTAACTCATCCACCATGCTTTGTGATGCCTACATTCATGCTGCTGCTTCTGTCAATAATGACCTTGACAACCTTTCCACCATATGATACTTGTGTATGGAAGATATTTGTTCTCAACTAGTCTTCTTGGGCCTCCTCTTCTGGTGCTGTTAGAATCCTTCTAACCACCAATGATAACTTGTTTTCGTTAATGCCATTTAGGCCTGCCTTAGGTTCCTTCTCGTTATCTTCTGGATCATTTTCATGTTCATCTTCCACTTGGTATGTAGGAAGATTGCGAGAAGGATACTTTGTTGCGTAATGTCCACGACCACCACACTTGAAGCAAGTGTTGGTCGACCTCCCCTATGTTATTGCAACAGATTTTCCCTTTGTATCACAGTTTTGAGAAAGATGATTGGAGGCAAAGTTTTGACCAAATTTGTAATCGCAAGGCAACTTACCGTAGGGCGTGAATGGTTCTGGATGTGCTGTGGAGCCACTAACAGTAGGGTGGGTGGATGCATAGCCTCCGCCTTGAGAGCTATTGCGCCGTATCACCAACTTCTGCTCCTACAGGCCATTTGATACATTCGTCTACACCATTGAGTCAAACGGTCACTAGTTCTCTTTGAATATCAAGCCGTAGTCCATTACAATAATACGCCACTTTTTGTCTTCTAGTTTTTGTTAGGCAGTAACAAATAACTAAGTCATAATAATTTTGTGTGTATTCCTCCACAATCAGATTGTCTTGCCGAAACGTGAGGAACTCTTAGAAAGAAGTCTTATAATCCAGCAGTAGAAGTTCCCGCTTCAATCTTGCCTTCATTTCCTCCAATTACTTATGGGAGGAAGGCCACACTGTTGTAAATATTCTTCAACAACATACCGCTAGTCTTGAGTTGTTGCACCCTTAAGTTTCAGGGCAACAAAACGTAACTCGATAGCTTCTTCCATTTCGCACCAACCACGATATTCCAAAACGGTAATGGTGGCCATAACGGCCACCATTGTTACCTTTACGATACGGGTCATAACGGATGTTACGACCCTTGTAACGGCCATTATACTCTCTCTCTCTCTCTTTTTAAATTGAAAAAAACCCAAAAAACCTGTATCTACCCTAAAGTTGAATTTCTTTTAAAACAAACCTATATTTGCTCGGTAATTGACCATTACGAGGTTGTTCAATACTTTACGGGGGGAGAAACGGGCTGTTAATGGTGGTTACAAATAATTTTTTCTATAACAACTGTTACGATCATTGCGACCCCATAACGTGCAACAGTTGCCATCATTACCTTTACGGCCTCGTAATGACCTTTACGGCACACCATGGTACCAACGAAAATATTGTTCCATTGACTTTAGCCAGTCATTGCACACCCTGGGATCCAAATTACCATCATAATCTGGAATCTCAATCTTGACATGCTTGGCAGGATCTGAAGTGTGAACCTTTTTCCTCATTTGGGATAATTTGGATAGTCCCGTTGGAGGTTATTCATCATCCCTTTGGCTCCCAGTTGCGCGTGGCGATGTTGTTGGACCCGTAGCCAGGTTCATATTCTTCTTCTTGGAGATCACCATTTTAGTTAGGATGCCTTGAATCAACATTTCTAGACTCCAAATCTCCTTCAAGGCCATCCATAGAGGTTTGGCGGTCTTGATTGATTCCTTTGTTTGCGTCTTCAAGAACAGTAACGCACCCTTCAAGAGTATTCATTTTGACCATGAAATGGGTCTTCAGATCATCCAACCGTTTTGTGATCAAATCGACCACTTGTTGCAAGGTTAATACAATTCCATCTTGAGGTTGCGTAGCCATCCCAACCCTAGGATTGTAAGTCGCCCCTCTTCTAGTGCTCATAAGGCAACAGGCTTTCGCAAAGCATGCATAAGTTTTTTGTTTTTATTTTTTCTTATGTAGCAAATGGAAAGGGTTTTCGGAAGGTTGGGTTTAGTGTGTAGGATAGGGTATGGGCTCTTTAGTAGTGGAATTTGGAGTAGAGAAAGGGTGATGGTTTAGGCGGGATGGAGAATATATATGGTTTGTAGTGGAAGGGCTGAATTATTAGATTGATTTAGGGAATTGAGGGTAGGTTTGGGATGAATATGGGGACAAAAATTGAGGAAAGAGGAAAATGGGAAAGAGAAGAAGATAAAATCCCAAGAGCAAAACTTGCTCTAATATCAAATTAGTGCAATTTGATCAAGGAAGAAGCTAATTGCAATGAGAATCAACATACTAGATTGAAGTTCAAACCATAAAGAGAAAAGAATGCAAGACTATGATCAAGCTCAACAGTCCTATAGTGTTGAACTAGAGATCACTTTCCTCCCTTCAACAACTACCGTAGAGAAAACAAGAGAATTTTCATAAAAAGAGAATATCATTCAACTATCTTATTCCATAAGCTTAAGCCTTATTTATAATTAGTCCTTACAAATCCATGAATCCAAAATAGAATTCCTAGCTAGCAAAGATATGAAAAATAGGAAATTACCTAAATAAGAAAGCATTAAATAAGAAAAATCTAAAATTACTTCTTTTGTAATATAAAGATATCAAAGGAAATTTCCCAAGGGGCTGTTTGGATGAGAGCAAATGGGAGGGATTGGGAGTAAATGAAGGTAAATGGAAGCAAATGGCTTTTTTGGTGTATTTGGATAGAAGTAAATGGAGGTAAATGAAATGAATTGTGAGTAAATGGGGCTGCAAATGAAATCCTCCCTACATGGAGAGATTTGAGAGTAAAAGGAGGTAAATGCCTTTTTGGGCTCCCTTGGAGATTCACCCGTGTAAACAAAGGTGTTGCTACACACGTGTCCACTGTACATGTGGCACACTAATGATACTCCGAAACAAGCCACTTATAAGCTACATTAATGGAATGATCCAAACCATCCAAACGTTGTCATCCAAATGGATGGTTAAAAAAATTGACAAGTTGCATGTTCGTGATCCTTACTTTTGTGGCCCACATAAGGTTCAGAATTTCCTCATTTTTGGCTCAAGTATATATTTCAATGGGCTTATTATATTTATTCTTTAAAATATCATATACGTACGCTGATTTGAGATATTAAAGCTTATTTAGAATATCACGTGTTCCCATGAATATATTGAAATATTCAAATGCATTCCAATTCCTCCTATTTACTCTCATCCAAACACAACCTGAGTAAGTCATTTACTCCTAATTCATTTACCTCCATTTACAAGCTCCCAAACGGGCCCATGTAGAGTTTGAAAGAAAGGGAAAGTAAACATACTTCCCAATGTAGAGATTTAAAAGAAAAGTAAGGATGGCCTATAAAGGGAAAGTGGGCCCTTTCTTGTACACATGGGTGGAGCGTGCACATGTGGGATGTGGGGTGATTGCATCACCTTTATGAACTTATCATCCTGGAAAGCAAATTGGTGAAACGTATGTTTATTTTAATAAACCTGTGGGTCCACCCAAAGACAGGGCTGCTGTCCATGTTTTTGCAAAAAATTGAATTATAATTTAAAAGATCTCCAAATTCTTCAAATATGATCCCAATCATTGCTACATTAATCTCAATCATCTAAACACGTCTAGGGATATTGGATTCGATAGCTTTTGCCTCTCTTCTTTCAAAAGGAGTTGGAAAAGCATTGCCCCCTATGACTGCTATTTGGTGGAAAAATCCTCACCATGCCGTCTTAACCTCTTCTATGAGATACTGGATATTGGGCCTGGTAGGCTCATACTTGATTTGAGACTCTACTGCCTTTTCAGGCAGTGTGCAAAACTCCTTGGTCAATCTGGTTAGCGACTTGGATCAACTTGGCCCTTGCTAATACTCCAAAACTTTTTGTTTTTTGTTTTTTAGTGAATGTTTATCCTTCCACGATTCTTCCACCTTTTAAAGCATTTCACAGGGAGAATGAGCTTTTACCGTAGTCCTCTCTTGCAGGTCACACTCCAACACGTTCAAGAATTGTTCTCACAGCCCACACACCTTTCTCTCATATATAGTTGGATATGCTAGTCCACTGTAATTAGGAGACTTGTCGTCATCTTGTAGCTAGGCTAGGAGAGCTACTGATGAAGGTCTCTATGGCTTCTCTGCGACAAATTGGCATCAATGATTAGAAAGTAATACCATAATTTTAAGCGGGGAGATGGCGTAGGTGGGGTTTTTAGATGTCTAGAGGCAAAGAAGGCTGAACCTTTCCAAAGAGGAAAAAAGAGGTTCATAAGGGGGATGTAGGTTTGCTTCGACCTGTTTCAGAGAGTATGGCTTCAGTGGTTTCATCACGGTTCATCATAGGTGTGCCTTGAGCTTATTTATGCTCCCCCTGACCTGTCGGCATGATCATGCTAATTCCCAATGGGTATGAGGTGTTTTTGCTGTGTTTTTCATGCTGATGGTTACTCTATATTTTAAGGCATGATGTATTATTTCTAGAGTCTGAACCCTTGTAATGATGATTACATCACCTTTGCATCACCTTCATGCTTTGCTGGTAATGTATGATATTGGCACATCTGATGCAATTGGGCAAAACTCGTAATTTATTCATCAAGGATGCAAGAGAAGTTATTTTCTTTCAGCAGTGCAGTTCATGCATATTTTCAACAAATTTCAGCAAAAGTCTCCTAAGAAACTGGTTGACCTTTAATAAATTAGGGTTCATTGCCAAAATACGAGTGGAATGCCGGAAGAGGTTTAATGCAGCGAAACCCATATAGTTAGGATAAGGCTTAGATGATGGTGATGATGATTGCCAGAATAAATCAGGTTCACCTAATTAATATGATTTGATTTTTAAGCAAGCACTCTTATGATAGATTTTCTTTTCAAAAATTAAAGAACGTAATTGTGGAAACTTTTCAGCTTCATATTTCCAACCACTTGCCTCCTTCACTCAGTGATCAGGATGATTATGAAGTTGTTCGCAAAGTTGGTAGGGGAAAATACAGTGAGGTCTTTGAAGGCATAAACATGTCAAATTCCGAGCGGTGCATCATCAAGATCCTCAAGCCTGTGAAGAAAAAGAAGGTGATCTTTGCACGTTTGATCTCTACGCATGCCTGTTTCTAGAACTAATTTATGAGTTCCTGGCAGTCTTTTATTGGCTTTGATTTAATTGCAACTCTATTCAAAATGAAGCCCTTTAGTAATTAACTGAAATAAGAAGTTTGTTGGCTAAACCGAGTATCATTTACCCTTCTTGATGAATCTTGGACAATTCTTTCATTACTTTAAAAAGTTCCAACTGGTTGATTGTTTAAACACGTTGTTTCTGAACCCTGTTCTGTCACATAATTTACATTATTACATATTATAAAATATCCTTTTGATCTATAGTTAACCTTAAGATCTACATACCTGGTTTATAAATGTAAGTTATCTTGAAGTACATCGATTTAGGCATTTCTGTATGAAGTATGGAGCATAACTTCCTGCACGGGTTCACAATATCATTCTAGAACTTTAAGGCATGTCAATTGACCAATGGAATGGTCAATCTTTTATGGTAATGTGATGATGACCAATGTCTAGTCCAATGATTAATCTTCTGATTTTGCATCTTGCTAACTTTTCCTGTTTGCTGCCTAAATTGTTTTAGTTTTGATTAATGGCCTTTGGTTTTGTGCTCTTACTAAGAGGCTTGAATTACTAATAGGCCAAGGAGCCATGCCTTGAAACCCTTCCAGATGGAGCCATCCGATCCTTTGAAAGAAGGATTACAAAGAGATGTTTTATAAAAAAATCACAACTGTCCACATTCTGTGGAAGAAGTTCAACGATTGGATAGGCACTTTCCAGTCTAGGAGATCTTTGAGGCATTGTCTATTCATAGTGACGCCTATCGGATCAATGGTCTGGATCACTAGACCACTGTCCCCACTTGCACATAATAAAGGCCTGGGGATACTTTGCATATCCTTCGGTTGAGCATCACGTAATTCCTCATTGCTTTCTAGGCATACACAGTGGAAGGTATTTTTTCCCCTCTTAGGCATATGACATGGCTGTGCAATGAATGAAGCCAATGAAAATGATTCAACAACCCCCCCCCCCCTGTTTTTGTAGTGGGGTATTTAGTTGGTAGACATTCCTCTAGCTGGTGGCATTTTTGTTCATTCCATATTCCTAGTGAAACCGTGTCACTCTGTCATGGTTTGCCATGGTTGAAATGATTTCTTTCCACTCATGCATATGGCATGAATGTGCAATGAATGAAGGTAATGAAAAGGATTTAAGTTGACTTTCTGATGCACCTCACTTTTCTTTGATTTAGAGTTGGTTATGTTGCCGGTCTTTTCTAGGGCTGTTGATGGGTATGTTTTGTCCGATGTTGTTGTACCTGTATTTGGATCCAACTAAGGGAGTGGTCTGGGTCCTATTTGGTTCAGAAATGGGTACAATATATGAGGCACTAAATCCAAATCTGATTGGATTTGGATCTCTAGTCTTGACAGGGGGGGCGGTTTAGGGTCTATTATGTATCAAGGGCCGGGCTATAAGGACTTGGCCCTGTTCGACCCAAATATTATGTGCCGATGGCACATTCTGGGGCTGGAGAAGAGAGGAGATTAGGTTTTGGGGTAGTTGTGTAGTAATATTATGTATCAAGGGCCGGGCTATGAGGACTTGACTCGAAGCTTGGCCCTGCCTGACCCAATAATTAATCGGGCCTTATATGCTATGCCCAAGCCCAACCAACAGGCCTATTTTGATTGGATGTAGATCTAGATCTAGAAGTTGCTCGATGTTGACGACTAGGATTTGGGGTACACATATTTAGGAGCACCAATGCTCGCCTAATAAGATTTTCCACAGTTAGCACCCTGTTTCTTTCCACCAACCAAACAAAGGTGGCCCTTTGGTGGAGCCCCATATTTTCAAAACCAAAAGTTATACCATGGAGGAGAGGGAGAGATAGCAAGCAAACTGTAGAAGGACCGAATAGAGAACCTTTCCAAGATATGACCCCACCAAACCACTGTATCTTGCATTGACTCCCCAAGCTTGATGAGCGTAAGCCTTTCCAGAAGATTGATGAACACCACCACTTCCTTGTCTGAAAGACCCCTTCGATAGGGAGGTGCCCAAACCACCTCCTCGCTAGATCGACGGTGAGCAACTGTAATATTTTTCTCTGGCACTAAGAGGGCTAAACTAGGGAAGGTCTCTTTAAGCATGTAGTCGCATAACCATAAATCCTCCTAGAAGCAAATACGACTTCCATCCCCCATAACAAAGGACATGCCTTCTTTGAACATGGAAGCTATCGAAAAAATCGCTTTCCATAAGCCTGAAGCTTTATAATTAGTGTTGTCATGTGCGATCGCATATGCGCATATGTGCATATCCATATGCAGATCGCATATGCGATCGTGGCACATTTGCGATCGCATATGTGAAAATATGTGATTGCATATGCTATGTATGCGGTCGCACATGACAACACTAATTATAATAGAATTCTCACCGTCCCTTCCCAACATCCCCATTTCATTTGGAAATACGCCGCTCCTCCAAAACTCCAGGTTTTCGGTTGGCTGGTAGGGAACAATAGAATTCTCACCCTGGATAACCTTAGGAAAAAAGGTATGATCCTGCCGAATGTCTGCTTATGTTGCATGTCCTCTGAAGAATCGGTGAACAACCTTATGATCCACTACCCTTTCGCCTATTCTGTCTGGTCCGATTTTTTGTCTTGTTTCAAAATTAGTTGGTGTTTTCCTGAGGATGTGGATACGCTCCTTAAAGCTTGGCATGGGGTCAGATTAGGCAAACTCAAATCCAGGATCTGGAGGATCGGTATTTTGGCGGTTTGGTGGGCTCTTTGGTTAGAAAGGAACAAGAGATGCTTTCAGAATGTCGCGAAACCCTCCCACTTAGTCTCCTCCTATGTCATGTGTTTCATAGCAGAATGGGTGTCCCATAGGGAAGGGACCAATGTAGATCTTTCTTTTCTTCTGTCTTAGGGGTCTGCAATCTCTGTAGCTCCTTTTTGTGTGTTGTTTTTCTCTTTTATTAATGCAAGTTATCTTTCAAAAAAAAAAATGCCATGTGTGCGGTTGTATACAGCATATGCGATTGCATATTGGCCATGACACATTAAATTTTTTATTTTTGCAAAAAAAAAAACAACTTTTTGCCAATAAAAAGGCTTCCAAACCTTCTCCATTTGCAATATTCTCACTCAAAAACTCTCTTGCTCTCTTCTTCTCTTACATTTCTTAATTCCAAGTGGTCTTAATCTCTCTCTTACATTTCCTACTTCCAAGTGGTCTTAGGGCTTGTTTGTTAACGCTGAATTTGGAAAATGTTCCATGTTTAGTGGTGTTTGTTAACGCGGAAGAAAGAAAGTGCTCCACCATTTTATGCCAAAATTTTTACGTGATAGGAGTCTACTTAATGGGGAATCAAGAATGCGCTCCGTGATTATTTTTTTTAAATCCAAAATTGTCCTTTGCGACAAAGATTTTCTCCCCTGTGTTATACACATCCCATTTTTTAACATGGGGTACGTCTCTAAGCCCACCATGATTTATGTATTAGATCCACACCGTCTATCAACTTTTCTATATCATTCTAGAGCATGATCCAAAAAAAGATGCACATCCAAAGCTCAAGTCAACTACACCACATAAAAGTAGTGGGATAGGAATGGCTACCGTTAAAACCTTCTCGATGTCCACCGTGAAGCTTATTTGCCATCAAACTCTTTATAAAGTCGCACAGACCTACATGAAGGAAAAACACAAAAATCAGCTTGATCAGAGCCTTATGCGGCCTCAAGAAGTTTTCAATGATAGGCACCCAATTCCCATATTTTCTTGTAGTGTGGCCCACTTAAGCCTTATATTTGCCTTGTTTTTTGTCTTAATTTCTAAAATAATATGAAAAAAATGAATGGATGGTATGGGTAAAACATATATATCATGGTAGGCCCCACCAATGTTGTCAAATTGCATATGCGATTGCGTGCGATCAGCATATGTTGTTCGCATATGCGATCGCACAATCGCATATGCCATGGCATATATATATATATATATATATTTCAAAGAAGAAGAAGAAGAAGAAGAAGAAAGCGAGGGAAAAACTCGTCTAATTAGTACACATGATGGATTGGGTTATTTTGCTTCTTTCATTATAGTTTGAGTGTTTCATTAAGTGATATATTTAATTACTTATATTATATTATATAAATTTTAACAAAACAATCAACAAGCTATATTAAAAGATAACTAATTATTATAAACTTCGAACAAAGAAATTTTAATGATAAATGGATAACTTGAAACAACTTACAAGTTACAACTTACAACTTAATTTACAAAAAGCAAGCATGATGGGGACATCTCGCACACACGCACACGCACACCACCACCCCTACGCACGCATGTACGCAGAAGGAGGATCCCATCATCGATCTGGCTCGATGACGACGTCCAGGGAGGGCCTTCTAGCTAGAAGACGAGTTTTGGTTCAGAAAAGTGGGCCCGATAGTCAAGAAAAGCCCATCATGAGATCTTATGATCGTGGCTCACTCGTCGGATTGATTTCATTTTTAGGTTTTGCTTATTGTTATTATTTAGAACATTGTGAACGTTTTAGATTTCTATGTTTGGTTTTTATTTTAGTTTACTCCATCACCAAGTAATAGGTTGCGCACATGGTGCGAGTTTTTGGGGTATAGGGTTTTTCCTATAAATAGGCACCCCTTGTAGTTCTTTTATTCATTCAAGTTTAATAAAAATTCCTGCTTTATTTTTCTGCTCTCTTCGTGAGTTGTGGAAGAATTCAAAAGTGGGTGAGAAGCCCTCCCTTTTGGAAGGGCTAACTACCGTGGTGCGAAGCCACATCGACCCCGATTCATCCTCATCCCCCATCATCTTTTTTTTTTTTTTCCATCTTCCCCCACCATCCATACTTCAAATTGTCCTTCATTGCATCGAATTCTTCATTACAATGACGGGTTTCAGATTTCGGCCCGTAGGCGAGCTGACACTTCGGTGGAGCACCACGCACAAGCCGTAGCTCGGATCGACTCGAAACTTCGGGGTTTTGGAGCCTTCTCCTGGCCGACCAGGGCCAAGGAGAGCTTTTCTGCAAACGACGCCCCCTCGCACGTGCGGCCGAATACCCGCGCACGTGCGAGCGCCCCAGGCCCGCTATCCATACGCGGGATCGTCTTTTGGCTCAGGGTTCCTTGATTTGAAACTGGTGAATCCCTTGGATTAGGGACTGATTACTACGTATGTGTGGAGGATTATTTCTTATCTTTGAGTATCGTTTGCTTCATAATTTTTATTGATCCAAATTTCTATCATGTGTAGGCCTGGACCCGCATAGATTCCCCTTTAATTGAACGTTTGGATTTTCATGCGGGATGTGGAATTTGTGTAATTGTTTCTGAATTGGTATGATCTAAGCCTGAAATCTTGCATATTATATTTACATTTCATGTCCTGCATAAAATTTGGTATCAGAGCTTAGGGTTCTTATAGGGGAATACATTACTTGTTTAGGTTTAGTTGGTTTGAGTCCTTCATGCATCCAGTCCATCACATATAGCTTTTAGGAGTCCGTAGTCCCTGATATCAGCTGCTGAAATTTCTGTTAACAGAAAGCTAGCAACTCACGTTGCTGGAATTTTCTGTTATTCCTTATTTTGACAACTATATTGCTGGATTTTAGTAGCACTACGTAGTTTCCCTCATATAGAGTCTCATAGGATCATTTAGTCCCATATAGTTGTTGTAGAAAGTCCCTAGGTGGAGTTAGCAAGTTGTACGCCTGCACGTACAGGTCATGGTTTTGGCTAGCACCCTACACTAGACATGGAACAACTACTAGAGTCATTAAACAAGCTGTCCCAACAGATCGAGTCTTGGGGTAAGCGCATGGAACAAAGCATAGATCAACGCCTTGACCAAGTAGAGGCCTCCCTCAGGACAAACCCCACCATTAAAGAAAATGTCTAATCTCAGGCAGGTGGCCAGGAGGATAGACCAATGAATGGAGGTGGCCAATGAATCAGTTATGGGTATGCACCCGTGCACCCACCCCAAGAGGGGCATCAAGACCACTATTTTGAGTGGCACAACACGTACGGCCCAGAGGCTAGTATAGAGTTACCCATTGAGGTCATTCCGGTAGTAGATAGGTTTCGTGATGTCTTTCTTGATGATCTACCAGATGAGTTTCTCCCTAGGAGGGATATAGAGCACACCAGAACATGGGACACTGTAATACCTACAGTCGAGTTTACGTTGAATAGTTTTGGTCTAAGTCCTCGTGAAGTCGTTACAGGTTATAAACCTAGGAAACCTATTGATCTTGTCCCTATGTCACTGTCCTATAGGCTGTCAGAGTCTGCAGAGTCTTTTGCGCATCACATTCATTCATGACATCAAGAAATCAGGCAGAAGATCATGACTAGTAATGAACATTACACATTTTCTGCAGACCAACATAAACGTTTCAAAGGATTCAATATTGGGGACTCCGTGATGGTCCGCATCAGCCCTGAGCGGTACCCTCCGAGAGCCGTTCGTAAGTTATTCAAAATTATAAAACGAAACGGTCTCAATGTGTATGAGATAGATCTTCCACCTTCCATGAGAATTAGTTTCACATTCGATGTGGAGGATCTAGTTACTTTTCAGGAGACCATTGATACTTTGTCCGACCCTTCGCCTACCCATCATGATTCCCCATATCTATCCCTTGAACCATGGCCCCTTCCCGACCCATTTTCCCAGCCTCTACCTCTCATACCCACTCTTCCTACTTTTCTTCCCAGCCTCTACCTCCCATACCTACCCGTCCCGGCCCATTTCTCCAGCCTCTACGTCTCATACTTACCCGTCCCGACCCATTTCCCCAGCCTCTACGTCCCATACCTACCTGTCCCGACCCATTTTCCCAGCCTCTACCTCCCATACCTACCCGTCCCAACCTATTTCCCAGCCTCTACCTTCCATACCTATTTTTCCTGACATTTCTTCTCAGCCTCTCCCTCCCATACCTAACCTTCACACACCCTGAGAGGAAATAGAGGATATCCTGGACCATCAGATAGTTTCAACGTCGGACGGCAGGTTTCAGAAGTACCTGGTCAAGTGGAAGTCACGCCCAACTTCAGACAACATGTGGCTCACTGCGGAGGAGCTTCAGAGACTTGATCTTGACGTCTTGGAGCGGTTCAGGAGTTTTATTTCGCTAGTGGCGAAATCTTCGCAGCCGAGGAGAATTGATGGGGACATCTCGTGCACACGCGCACGCACACCACCACCCTTACGCACGCACGTACGCAGAAGGAGGATCCCATCATCGATCTGGCTCGATGACGACGTCCAGGGAGGGCCTCCTAGCTAGAAGACAAGTTTTGGTTCAGAAAAGTGGGCCTGATAGTTAAGAAAAGCCCATCATGGGATCTCATGATCGTGGCCCACTCGTCGGATTGATTTCATTTTTTAGGTTTTGCTTATTGTTATTATTTAGAACATTGTGAACGTTTTAGATTTCTGTGTTTGGTTTTTATTTTAGTTTACTTCATCACCAAGTAATAGGTTGCGCATATGGTGCGAGTTTTCGGGGGTATAGGTTTTTTCCTATAAATAGGCACCCCTTGTAGTTCTTTTATTCATTCAAGTTTAATAAAAATTCCTGCTTTATTTTTTTGCTCTCTTCATGAGTTGTGGAAGAATTCAAAAGTGGGTGCGAAGCCCTCCCTTTTCGAAGGGCTAACTACCGTGGTGCGAAGCCACATCGACCCCGATTCATCCCCATCCCCCATCATCTTTTTTTTTTTTTTTCCATCTTCCCCCACCATCCATACTTGGAATTCGTCCTTCTGTTGCATCAGAGTTCTTCATTACAGCAGGTTTCCAGATTTCGGCCCGTAGGCGAGCTGACACTTCGGTGGAGCACCACGCACAAGCCGTAGCTCGGATCGACCCGAAACTTCGGGGTTTTAGAGCCTCCCCCTGTTCGACCAGGGCCAAGGAGAGATTTTCTGCAAACGACGCCCCCCTCACACGTCTTTCTTGAATACCGCGCACGTGCGGCGCCCAGAACCCGTCAGCCCATACGCGGGATCGTCTTTTGGCTCAGGGTTCCTTGATTTGAAACTGGTGAATCCCTTGGATTAGGGACTGATTACTATGTATGTGTGGAGGATTATTTCTTATCTTTGAGTATCGTTTGCTTCATAATTTTTATTGATCCAGCCCTATCATGTGTAGGCCTGGACCCGCATAGATTCCCCTTTAATGGAACGTTTGGATTTTCATGTGGGATGTGGAATTTGTGTAATTGTTTCTGAATTGTTATGATCTAAGCCTGAAATCTTGCATATCATATTTACATTTCATGTCCTGCATCAAAGCACAACTTATAAAATACAAAAAATAAACATAATTGAAATAATTGTAGAGAGATTAGAGTAAGAAAGAAAGAGGTGTAAGAGAGAGTAAGAAATTTAGAGCTTTGGAGTAAAGAATAGTGAAAATGGAGGGGATATGAGTGCCTAATTATAGGCAAAAGTTCTCCAATTTGAAAAAAAAATAAAATATAAATATAAATCTTCTGCTCTTGGCTATTGGGAAATATGCAATCGCATATATAGTATGCGATCACATATTTATCGCATATAAAAGTATGCTATGGCATACTTGCCAGGATCGCATATGCCATCATGGCATATGCGATTTGATCAACAGTATGCGCATATGTGATCTCATTTGATAACAATGGGCCCCACAAAACCCTTAATTGTCCATGTTTAGGTATATCTTGGTGGGGTCGTACGCAATCCCCTCCCAGATTTGGGGTGCGAATTATGTGTAAATGCCTTTCGTAGGAAGTTCCTGCGTTGGAATCTTAGGTGGAGCCCACCGTTATGTTTGTGATAAATCTAATCTGTCAATCTGTGTTTTGAGATCATTTTAGAACTCGAGACAAAATGAGGTGGATACAAGACTTAAGTGGGCCGCACTAAAGGAAAAGGTGGGTAGGAAAATTCCTTTCATTGAAACCTCCCCGGGGTCGACAGTGATGTTTACATGCCATCAATACTGTTCATACTATCATTCCTAGTGAGATGAACTCAAACCACAAATATTAGCATGATTGAAAACTACTGTGGCCCCACGAATATTTTAATTATGGGCGTCCAATCCTCACATTTTTGGCCCATTTAAGTATTGGATACGACTCATTTTTAGCACTATGTCGTAAAATGATCTCACAAAACGGATGGACAGGGATTCACACAAACATCACGGTGGGCCCCACCTAGATTTCCAGCGGTGGACTTCCTTGGAAAGGCTTTTCCATGAATCCGGCTCACACCTGGGGCCTACTGTGATATATTTGACTCTATCCATACCGTTCATCTATATTGAAAGCTTATTTTAAGACATGATCCAAAAAATAAATTAGCTTCAAATCTTAGATAGACCTTTGTATAGGAAACAATGGTGATTGGCCATTTAAAAATTCTTTTGGGCCACAAAAGCTTTGGATCATGTTGATATTTGTGTCATCTCTTCATCTAGTTGTTTGTGACCTTTTCATTAGGTTGGATGACAAATAAACATTTCAGTGAAATTCATGGAGTTTTTAAAGGTAGGGATTCAATCACAATTATTTCATTATGGGTAAATGTGTCAAATTAATATATTACAAACATTTCAGATGTTAGTTAACAAACAAGTTATTCTAGATTCACTATTAGTTTTCCGACTTCAGATTCAGATTTCAAATTCAGACTTCAGATTCGGACTTCGGATTTCAGATTTAACAAACAGGCCCTTAATCTCTCTCCTACATTCCCTCTCTCTTGAAAGTTGGAAGATCAAGATTCAAGCACTTTTGACCGAAATTCCCGGGTGCAGCTTCGTTCCCGGGTGCAGCTTCGTTCAACGAATTTAACAACCTGGGGGCGTCCTTTATAGCTTTGATTCCGAAATTCCCGGGTGCAGCTTCGTTCAACGAATTTAGACCGATTAGTCTCCTTGGCAGTTTGTATAAAATCCTCGCGAAAGTGCTGGCCTCCCGATTAAAGAATGTGATCGGTTCTATTATTTCCCCCAACCAATGCGCGTTTGTCCCAGGTAGGCAGATTATAGATGGAGCGCTGATTGCTAATGAAGTCCTGGAGTCTGCTCACTCTTCGGGTCTCAAATATTTTTTTTTGCAATCTGGATATTGAGAAGGCATATGATCATGTCGATTGGGAGTTCCTGCTATATATGATGAAGAAGATGGGCTTCGGCGAAAAATGGAGAAGTTGAAGTCGTCAGTGCATTGGATCAGCTCATTTCTCCATTCTCCTGAATGGGACTCCGAAAGGTTACTTTAACAGTTCAAGAGGAATCAGGCAAGGTGACCCCCTATCCCCTTTCCTTTTCCTTATTGTGGGCGAGGCCCTTTGTAGGATGCTTCAGAGAGGTCAACTTCAGGGTATCGTCAGCGGTATATCGATTAGAGGAATGTCCAGCCCGCTATCTCACGTCCAGTTTGCGGATGATATTCTTATCTTTTCTGAAGCTAATACTGAAAAGATTCAGAATCTGCATACAGTCATTCGATGTTTTGAGGTTGTATCGGGCCTCAAAATCAATCTGGTCAAATCCAAAATGTTCGGAGTGAATCTGGAGAAGCAGGAAGCTACTGTTTACGCAAATATGTTCAGTTGCTCCTCAGGATCTTTCCCAACAACATATGTTGGCCTCCCGCTCTGCATCGGTTCTCCTCCAAAAGTTCAATGGGAAAAGGTTGTAAACCAATTTGAAAAATACTTGGCAGCCTGGAAATGTAGGTTCCTATCTTTAGGAGGCCGTCTGACGCTTATAAAGGCAGCCCTTTCCAACTTGCCCGTATATTTCATGTCCTTATTCAAGTGCCCATCTTCTGTTTTAGATTCTATAGAGAAGCTAAGACGAAATTTCCTTTGGAAAGGTAAGGGGGAGAGGAGGCGCTTTCACCTAGTGGAATGGAAGCAAGTGTGCAAGCACTTTAAAGATGGTGGAGCGGGCATTAAGGATCTAAAATCTATGAATCAAGCCCTTCTTGGCAAATGGATCTGGAGATTGGGCTCGGAAAATAACAGTTTATGGAATTCTTTAATCAAGTGCAAGTACGGCAGATCAAAAGGGGAGTGGTGTACAAAAGATTCGTCATTATACAGATCCTCGGCTATCTGGAAAGGCATTCTTCAGATGAAATCAAAGACCATTCAAGGTATTAACTTGAGTTAGGAAAGGGTGACAAAATTCTGTTCTGGTTCGACAAGTGGCTGGGTGAAGCCCCGCTGAAAGATAGGTTCCCAAATATGTTTCGGGTGGCGCCTAACCAGGAAGTATGGGTTGCTGATTGTGACTCGATTCTTAATGGCAAGATGACGTGGAATCTTCAATGTAGAAGGAATCTCCAAGACTGGGAGATTGAGGAACACGTGAATCTGCTTACCTGTGTTTATGAGTCTTCTCCAAACCAATTGAAGGAAGACATAATTATATGGAGAGCCGAAAAAACGCTTCAATTTACAGTCAAATCCCTATACAAGATGCTTCGCTTCAACCTTAACTCTCCAGCTGATCAGATCTCTCACCAGGTTTGGTCCTACTCTGCCCCTCCGAAAATTCTGGTTTTTGAATGGCTGGTTGGGAAAAGAAAAATTCTTACAGTGGACAATTTGAGAAAAAGGGGGATGGTCTTACCTAATGTTTGCCTGTGCTGCATGGGGGAAGCAGAATCGACTGATCATCTTTTAATCCACTGCCCTTATATAGCTTCAATCTGGGCAGATTTTCTGAAGCGCTTTAATATCAGCTGGTGTTTTTCGGAGTCTATGGACCTTCTCTTAAAAGCTTGGCATGGAATCAGAATAGGAAAGAGAGAGACTAGATTGTGGAGGATGGCTATGCTAGCAATCTGGTGGGCTGTTTGGGCAGAGAGGAATAGCAGATGTTTTGAGAATTTGTCTGATTTGGCCGAAGTTGTGACAGTAAAAGCTAAACGGCTGTTGATCGAATGGGCCTCTCAAGTAGATATGTTTAGGGATTTTGATTTTCTTTTCCTTGAGGTGTAGCTTGTTTCTGCTTTCTCGTCTCTCACTTCTCTTTTGTTTCTTTTTTGCTGCCTTTTAATATAAATCGTTATCTTTCAAAAAAAAGAAAGATTCAAGCACTTTCAAGTTTCAAGGAAGATAGCTTGTTGATTTTCTACAATAATCAATAAATAACTTGTTAACTATATTGTTGAATGCCAATGACTTGATGTCTAATTCATTGTTTAATTGATTTTATCTCTCAAATGAATTTTAAATATGTAAAACTAGTTATCTATTAACTTAGAAAAGTTTCGCTTAGTTTCTTATATTTTTTATATATTGTTTTTGAAAATTTCCCTAATTTTAGATTTTTCGAAAAAAAAAAGTGGTTGCATATGCGATTGTGCGATCGCATATGCACATAGGCATATGTGATTGCACATGATCGCATATGTGATTTGACAACATTGTTTATAATGGCATATGCAATTCGACAACATTGTTTATAATGTGACAATTCTATAACCCCCCCGCCGGTCCTGTACTTCCTAGCCATCATATCCTTCGATAGACTTCCTCTATGGCGAAACGCCACATCCACTTTTCCAATAATGCTTGATTCATGTAGTCTAGATTCGTCAACCTTGCCCTCCTTTTTGAAAAAGGCTTGCACACCTCCTCCCACCTTAAAAAGTGAATTTTTTTTCCTTGATTCAATTGCCTTTTTGGGCTTAATAACTAAAGAAAACCCTAATGCAATAGGCAATAACCAAAATGCCCCTGAATGCTGTCTCAACTGTATTATATGTTTATTGTAAGTTGGCCATAACTCATTCAAACCTTTTCAAAATTGCAAAAGCTAATTCAACAAACTTTCAACAGGGACCAGTTTCAAGTCGTTCCAATATCATTTGATGCCCGAAAAGTCATCTACCAAAAATGATGAAACTAAGGGGAAACTGGTTCAACTAATTCTAACTCAAATAACTAACTAAATGTCTGTTGATCTCCTCTACAATGGACATTTGGACAGATTATCCTCCATCATATCAATCTAAACTGTCAAGTGATCCATAATCCACATGTTCAATTTGGATTGTTGGATAATCTGGATCCTAGATCAGGACCCTTGGATGGCCTTGATCTTCGATCGACAACATGAATAGCCATCTAATTGCATAAACTATTCGATGCATTAGTCACATGTAACTGTAAGTGACCAAATTCGGAGCCTACTTGATGAGCTGATCTTAAAGGAAAAAGAAGAAGATCATATTTAAGTAGCTGTCATCACTTGGCTTGCATGACAGTGGTGCTTCTTCTAATTGATCTTTTGATGTCTATTTCATTGCACTTGTTGTATCCTTGAAATATAGTTGAATGTTGATTACTTTTTGCTTCTACTTTTCTTTACTTAAAAAAAAAGGCACTAATCAAGTTTTATTATAGAAAAGAGGCAAAATAATGCAGGGGCATTTTCACATTGGGCTCGGTCACCTGTGGGATGCAGGGGCACACTCGGGGTGGGCAGGGCCCACGGGGACGGTCTCGTGTTCGAGACTCCTCACCAAGGGTGATTAATGCGCATTTCACATTGGGCTCGAGTGGGGTAGCCCATGGGATGCGCGGGGACACACTCAGGGTGGACGACCTATGTGATTTGGGGCCCACGAAGGGGGTTCAACCGAAGTCCTAACCCATGCGATGTGGGGCCTAGGCTATGAGATAAAAGGGATTAATTCGCCATACTCTAACAGTTCGAGCTTTTAGAGCAGGTGGTTAATTGTCCTGCATCAAATTGGTATCAGAGCAGGAGGTCTCGTGTTCGAGACTCTTCATTGGGAGTGATTAATGCAGGGACATTTTCACACTGGGCTCTAGTGGGGTCGTCTGTTGGGATGCAGGGGCACACTCGGGGTGGGCGGGGCCCACGGGGGAGGTCTCGTGTTCGAGACTCCTCACCAGTGGTGATTAATGCACATTTTACACCGGGCTTGAGTGGGGTAGCCTGTGGGATGCGGGGACACACTCGGGGTGGGCGACCCATGTGATTTGGGGCCCACGAAGGGGGTTCGGCCGAGGTCCTAACCCATGCGATGTGGGGCCTGGGCTATGAGATAAAAGGGATTAATTCGCCATACTCTAATAGTTCGAGCTTTTAAAGCAAGTGGTTAATTGTCTTGCATCACAAAAGCCTTGCTAATTTACAAAACTGCCCAAGAAGAAGCCATCAAAGCACAATACTGAGAGCCTTTATATTTCTTCTACTTTTCTTTTCCCCTCATTTTCTGCCGATTGGCTTGTTGATTGCATATCTTTCTCTCGACCTTCAAGTGCAACTTGTTGGTTGCCTTATCCCAATTACTGAAGGTCAGCTACATGAATCTTGTTCCGCCATTCCACTCTATCAAGTGCCATACCTTCAGTTAGACCATAGGTCATCAAGGCTTTTCTTATTGCTTCCATCCACTTCCTTTTGAGCCTTCCCCTCGCCCCGTTAGAGCCTTCAACTTGTAACAACTCACTCTTCTGGCTGTTTCTTGGTCTCCGTTGCACATGACTGAACCATCCAAGTCTATTGTCCCTCATCTTATTACCTATTGACGCCACTCACAAGTTCCCTCAAATTCATTCATTTCTAATTCTATCCTTCCTCATCTTGCTATTAATCCATATCAATATGCTCATTTCAGCTACATTCATCCTATGAACACGTTGTTCCTTAACTGCCTAACATTCCGTCTCACAAAGCATGATTGGTCTTCTGGGTATCCTATAAAATTTCCCTTTCAGTTTGAGTGGTACATGGCGATCACATAAAACTCCGGAGGCACATATCCAATTTCTTCCATCCAGCTTGAATTCTATGGGCAACATCCTTCTCAATTTGTCCACTCTCATAAATTAGTGATCCCAGGTATGATCATTTTGGGAAACTTCTTGGTCAGCAATCTTAACTAATTCCTTGCTTTTACTCGTATTGTTACTAAAATTGCACTCTATATACTCTATTTTAGTATGACAAATTTTAAATCCTTTTGATTCTAAAGAAACCATAAATCTAGCTCCATGTTTTACTAAATTTCATTTCACCCTCTATCGCACAGAACCATAACATGTGTGTTGGCTATTGTGTAGATAAAACGGGAGATAAAAATTCTTCAGAACCTTTGTGGAGGCCCAAATGTTGTGAAGCTGCTTGATATTGTCAGAGATCAGCACTCAAAAACTCCTAGCCTGATTTTTGAATATGTGAACAGCACAGATTTCAAAGTTTTGTACCCGACACTGACAGATTATGACATACGCTACTACATTTATGAGCTTCTCAAGGTCTTTCCTTGACCTTATTGCAATAAAATTTTGTTTTGTTTTTTATTTTTTTATTCTTTCATTTTGAGAATTATGATCCATCTAAAGGTTATGCATACTATACGTGCTATTTTGTTTGAAGTACAGTGAATAGATAATCATGACAGGAAAACAATAGGAAATCACCAGTACGATACGAGAAACAAAAAGAAGAAAAAAAACAAGCGAGAATAAGAAGCTCAGTATTAACAGAAAAGAGGAAATGGGAGATCTTTCATTTTGGGACGAAGGCAGGCCAGACAATAATATTCCAATTTTTCTGCCAGTGCATTTGCTTCTTGGTGCACAATGGAAGATTTCAGGGATTATATTTGTGTGGAAATGCTTGGGACCATGCAATATGCTTCCTATCATTGAGCCAACAGATATCATTCACCAAATTCTTTCAATCTACAACTTTCTTGATGAGTAAAGAGGCAAATTCTCCCGAACTCATTAGGGGAGCAGTAACTTTGGCCAAGACTCTTTAGAGAGTATAGGAAATGCATGTAGCAACTAACAATCTTTCATTCTGCATTAGGACCATAACTTTCTAGTTGTGTAAAGAGCGGTAAGTCTGACTTGTTAGAGAGCTTCTGTTTTCCCTTAAAGATTTTAATGGGTTAAATAGACTGCAAGGTTTGTGTGTTCACTTGTAGGAAGGAGAGGGAAGCAACCTTCATGGATTTGTAATTGGGTTTATAGATAAGAGTTGGAAGGAATCATGGGTGTGTTTGACGCCTAAATGCTGTTTTGATCCAAACGACAGTTGATATTGTGTGCTTGGATGTGCTTTGCAAACCCTTGACTCATCTCCGCTCACCAAACAAGGGCCAAAACACTGACTTGGCAAAAAGCATTTTGATTTGTGGTTTGGAAAGCTTATCTCGAACACTTGGGGGCTGTTTGGCACCTCTACCAATAAGAGCTTGTTTGCTTATTCTAAAAAAATAAGCTCTTATTTTGAAAATAGACTGTTTGGTAAAACTCTAATTTTACCACTTATTTTATTTTTTTAGAAACTAGCAAATAAGCTCTTAAAAAAAAAGTAATGGGGAGGTCACTTTTTCCTTAAGAGCTTATTTGGCTTAAGCGGACAGACATTTTTGGCTAATTTTTTGACAAATTTGTCCATAGACTTTTCAAGTAATTCCCATCTTGCCCTCTTCTCTTCTCTTCTCTTTACAATCTCTCTAAGGTGGGCCCACAATATGGATGACCCATATTGAAGGTAGGGCTTCACATGATGAATGGTCCACATCAAGGTGGGCCCACAGAATGAACGGTCACGTCAAAGGTGGGCCCCACATGATGGATGCCCCACATCAAAGTGTGACCTCAATTGATGGACGATCCACATCAAGTGGGCCCCACCCAATGGACAATCTACATGAAAGGTGGGACCACATGATTGAAGGTTGACATTAAAGGTGGGCCTACATGATGGACGACCCATATTGAAGGTTGGACCCCATATGATGGACGATCCATAGCAAAGGTGGGACCCATATGATGGATGGTTAACATCAAAGGTGGGTTCCACATGATGGATGGCCCGCATCAAACTGTGGCCCTACAAATGGACTATCCACATCAAGTGGCCCCACATGATGGATAGTCTAGAGTAAAGGTGAGACCCACATGATGGATGGTGGACATCAAAGGTGGGTCCACATGATGAACAACCCATATTGAAGGTGCCCCCCACATGATGAATGGTCCACGTCAAGGTGGGCCCCACATGATGGATAGTCTAGAGTAAAGGTGGGACCCACATGATGGATGGTGGACATCAAAGGTGGGTCCACATGATGAACAACCCATATTGAAGGTGCCCCCCACATGACGAATGGTCCACGTCAAGGTGGGCCCATATAATGCATGGTTCACATCAAAGGCAGGCCCCACATGATGGATGACTTGCATCAAAGTGTGGCTGAGCACGATGGACCATCCATGCTAAGTGGGCCCCACTTGATGGACAATCCACATCAAAAGTGGGATCCACAAGATGGATGATGGATATGAAAGGTGGGCCTACGTGATGGACAATTGACATCAAAGGTGTGCCCACATGATGAACGACCTGTATGTAAACCACATAATGGATGGAGTAGGCCTCACATGATGGATGGCCTACATCAAAGTGTGGCTCCTCGTGATGGATAATCCACATCAAGTGGGCCCCACCTAATGGATGGTCCACATCCAAGGTCTCGCATGATGGATAGCCATATCCAAAGTGGCCCGACATGATGGATGATCCGCATAGAAGGTGTGGCCCACACGATGGATGGTGGACATCAAAAGTGGGCCCCACATGATGGACAACCCACTTCGAAGGTGGGGCCCACACGATGGACACATCAAATGTGGACTCCACGTGATGGGTAGTGGACATTGAAGGGCCCCACATAAAGGACAATGAGCATTGATGGTGGGCCTTGCATGATGGTGGACATCAAAAGTGGGCCCAACATGATGGACAACCCACTTTGAAGGTGGGGCCCACACGATGGACACATCAAATGTGGACTCCATGTGATGGGTAATGGACGTTGAAGGGCCCCACATAAAGGACGATAAGCACTGATGGTGGGCCCCACATGATGGATGGCCTACATCAAGGTGGGTCCCACATATGGACAATCCACGACAAAGGTCAATTGCTAATGATGAATGGTCCAAATCCAAGATGGGCCTCACATGATGGATGGCCCACTTTGAAGGTTTGACTCACATGATGGATGGCCCACTTTGAAGGTTTGACTCACATGATGGATGGCCCACTTTGAAGGTTTGACTCACATGATGGATGATCCACATCAAAGGTGGCCTCCATATGATGGATGATCCATCCAATGTTCGGCATAATGGATGGCCCAAATGTCTTAAAACATGAAGATTGTAGCCATCTATTCTTTTGCCATTTGGGGCATGATCAATCTATAATGAGATTGACCAAAACAATTGTCTAGATTGCTCTTATAATGGAGTTATTGTTATCTTTAAAAATGACATCAACTACTCCTAAAAAAGCTCTTATTTGAACGTTTTACCAAACATGCTTTTTTTTTTTTTTTTTGAAAACATGATTTTACCAAACGAGCTTATTTAAAACAAGAGCTAGAATAAAAAGAGCTTAGGAATTTCTCAATGAAATTTCAGGAGATGCTAAAATACACATTTGCATATTTAGGAATCAAATAATTGCAAAAAAGATGCATACATAATAAGTTTCTCTTCAATGGGGGTCTAAAAGCATGTAATTTTGACTCGGGGAAACATTAGGGCTTATTTGGTTTTCCAATTTCCTATGAAATGCAAAGTAAATGACACATAATTGTCATTTCTAGGTGTTTGTTTAAATAGGAATTATGGCTAAAAAATCGAGAGTCAAATACACTTACAAAGGAAGTAGGTAAAGTAAATTGTAATCATTTCATTTTCACATTATAACACTACCGTTATTACAATGATTTTTGGGTGAACCAAACAATGTAGCAAAATCATCATTGTAGTCAAATTTAAGTGGTCATCGCACAAGTACAAGTAAATAATCATTACCCATCTACAACCATTTACCGTTGCAATTGGAAAACCAGAGGCCCAAAGAGAAACATGGGGATAATAGTGGAATTTTTCAATGATACTTCATGAGATGTTAAAATACACATATTTGCATAGTTAAGAATCAAATAATAGCGAAGAAGATGCATATTTACATTTATAGGAATCAAATAATAAGTTTCTCTTTAACAAGGCCTAAAAGAATGTATCGTTGACTCAAGGAAACATTGTGGAAACATGGGGAAAATGGTGGATCCATCCAACCATCCATTATGCATATAGATACATAGAAACATGCATGATCCATCCATCCATCCGTGCACACATACCTACAAACACACACACACACACACACACATCGATCCATCCAACCAACCATCCATCCATCCATACATACATCCATCCACGATCCATCCATCCATGTGTGCATGCATATACACACATGTAGACATGTATTTCATCATACAACCATGTGCTCATTAAAAAATTTTGAATAATTTTTTTAATAAATAGATTTTTGGCGATATCGATACATTGGTGATATTATCGAAATATCGCCGATGCACTGGCAATACAAGTGGCATCTAGAATTTACACGGTTGAAAATACATTGGCGATACAAGTGACACTTGGAATTTACACAGTTGAAAATATTGGTGATACATTGGCGATATTGAACATTGGTGATGCACCGATACTTGGAATTTCTGATACTACCAGTGTTATCGGTATCGCCGAGCTGGAGATACGGATAATATCGGGGATATTATCGATATGTCGGGGTTCCTCTGAACAATGGCCTGCGGATTGCTGCATCATAGAGATGACTAGTAAGTATACATGATTTCATTATAAGTGGTTGCAACTTATTTGTAACACTCCTTTTATAATTACAGGCACTGGATTACTGCCATTCACAAGGAATTATGCATCGAGATGTCAAACCTCACAATGTTATGATAGATCATGAACTGCGAAAACTTCGCTTGATTGACTGGGGACTTGCTGAATTCTACCATCCAGGCAAGGAATACAATGTCCGTGTCGCTTCAAGGTAAGCTTTTGTGGTCATCATGAGTGATTTGGCAACTGAGATGTGGTTGTTACCTTGCCTCCCCTCTATATGCCTTTGCCCCTTCCTACAGAAATGACTTCTAGTTAGCTTGCAGTAAATTAGTGTACATAGACATGATAAGTTCGTGGTTGTGGGTGTGAGTGGGTGTGTGCGTGCGTGAGCACCTTACTACCATAACCTGTTAATGTACTGTGTACGATCTGCCATATACTACCTTAACATATTAACTTACTATTGGTGAACCACAGTATTAGAGGTGGCAATGGGCGGAGTGGCCCGGCCCGGCCCATGAGCCCGGTCCTATAGGGTCAAGGCTTGGACCCCTAAACTTGGCCCGAGGGTCGGCCTGGGCTTCAAATCTAGGCCTGGTGCCTGGGCTGGTCCAGGCTTTGGCTAATGATGAATGGCCCAGTCCAATTATCAAGAATACCGCTGTTATACAAAACAAATGGATGGTTCAAAGACACTTGTGACCGGTTCCGATTCTATGTACGTGTAGATTAAAGGCACCGTTTGATCGGGGTTATATTTCAATTATCAAAACCATTTATATGATGCGTGGATGGATGGAGACTCCTAAAGAAAACTTTTTGATCGGAGTATTTTAAACCCTTGATCATTTCACTCTTTCCGTTACAGGGCTGGGCATGGCCTGGCCTTGCCATGTAGGGCCAGGGCCAGGGCCAAGGCTGTTTTAGCCCGATTAGGGCTAGGGCCAGGAATCAGGGGATTGGGGGGCCATTGCCACCCCTATGCCGTATACTACCATAACATGTTGATGTATTGTCTGTGTACTGTGGTACTACTGTAACATTTTAATGCGCGGCACCTAAACACTCTGTTTTGAAAATTTTATACACTATTTTACTCATAGATGGAAATACTGTGTTTATAGTAGATTGTAGATGATGGATATGGTTGTTGTGTGGGCTCACCAATCTTCCAGGGTGGAAAGACTATATTTTGGGTACCTCTGGTTTATTTTTGGGCTTCTTTTGATCTGGCGCTGAATTTAGTGTTGACGTGTTTTGGGGTTTTCCGGTCAAAAGGTTCATTTCACAGTTACCGGGAAACCAGTTGTGAAATTTGAATGCATTTCTAAACTGACACAAGACACATTTTCTGCCTTGTAGGAAACATGTATGGCGTTGAACTATAACATGTCTTCCCTTTTATTTGCCCTTTCCACTTTACATGTCCAAATTATGTAAAGATATTTTAAGCTGTTTAGTTCAAGAAGAAATTAAGTTCTTTTTTAAGGTATACAAGTGACGTTTCTCCTATGGTTCTCCTCCTCCCATGGTTCAAAATGTACAAAAAGTCAACTCAAATTGAATGTCGGTTTGGTCGAGTTGAGTCGAGTTGAAGGCTCAGTTGAGGTTTCAAAATTGGTTTTTGTGTATTGTATTGCTCATTGAATGATACGGAGTTTATTGCCCTGTATCATGCTGTTTTGGGCTGATACAGCTGTATCATTCATGGACGAGACCAGTTTGTAGCCTTATATGTACCAGTCTGCGTACCAGTATCAGATGATATTTTAAACCTTGGTCTTAATTGATTGTCGATTACCAAGACATTGTTTAATATTTACAAATAAAAAAGAATATTGTTATGTAAAAGAAATTTGAAGTGGATAACTGATAAAAAAACTTGAAATGGCTGAAAATGCCCTTAAATTTTTTATGGAGTATTAAGTTTATCCCATTAGTATATGTTTAAATTTATCCTTGGAAAAAGGCAAAAGATTCCAACTGAATCTGTCAACTTGACTCTCCAAATCAAATTAAAATTGAGTTTTTGATGAAGTCAACTCAAAACAAGGTATGTTGAAATGGTATCGGTGGGTGTAACGGTGCCCACAGATGCCGTTACAACCCCTGTAATGTGTGTGTGTGTGTTTTATTTTTATTTTTATTATATATATATATTTTTAATTTTAAGAAATCCAAAAAAACCCCAAAATCCGGAAAAAAATGTGAGGATTCCATATATGTATATATTCTTTTAAATTTTCACCATGTTTATGATGGTGTAACGGTCCACTCTTTGGTAGGAATGCTTGTCTACTGATTTTATAACCTAATAGCCTTGGAATGAGTACAAAGTATAAACAAATAATAATACTCATATAAGTATTATCAAGATTCAAGAATTAACTACAAGAGGGAGTTTAAAAGAAAATGAATAAATTTTCCTCATATTTATTCCCACTCACTAATCAGTTATTCAGCAGAAAATTAAAAGATTCAAGAAAAATACTAAATGAGGTTATCAAGAGTAATCTAAGGCATGTGTCCTTGCTCTTGCTTCAGTGGTAGACTCTCAGGAGTTTCAACACCTGGTCAAGGGTTCGAGCACCCATAGGTGGTGAAATCCCACTAAGGCGTGAGTGTGTGGTGGTGTGTGTGCGTGTTAAATTTTTTATTTTTTTTTAAAGAGTAATCTAAGGCATGGTTTTGTATACCTAATCATCTTACACATGTTAGAGTATGATTAGCATATCAATAATCCAAGGCATGATTTTGTACACATAATAATCCTATACATGTTAGAATATTTCAAAATGAATGTTGGACAATTTATTATTATTATTATTATTATTATTATTATTTGGAGTTTTTGCTCATAGTTACTGACTGTTCATGTGAAAAAGGTTAGAAAACAAATTTTTTGAAAATAATAGATTAGCATATTAAGAATAATCTAAGGCATGGTTTTGTATGCCCAATCATCCTACGAGTTAGACTATTCCAAAATGAACATTGGAAAATTTTTAATATTTTTGTTTTTTTCTAGATAAAAACAATATATATATATGTACACTCCCTTTGCCTTTCATTTGGGTAGGCTCATTGTGTGTTTTGTTTTAAACTCTAGGCTCTAGCTTTCTTTTTGCCACCTGTTTCTTCTTTTGGGTAGCTTACTACTGTTTGTTCTTTTGTTTTCTCTTCTTCCCTTCTTTTCCTTGGAAAGTGAAGTTAGATAACCCTGACCACCCTTGAGATCTGTCTAGTGATGGAACTGAGAACAAAACAGCATGGTTGATAGGCACACACTACTGTAATCTGTATTGAGGATCTAGATTTCAGGTGTTCATGTTTAAACCAGTTACATGTTGAAATGGGGACATGTATGATCCCTTGTGGGCGTAGTGATGAAGTATCCAAAGTTGTTTGAAGCTTTATGCTTGAAAACATATATTGAAATAGGAGATTTTATGAAACCTCGTGATCAAAGTAATAAGGTTCCATACTTATTTGATGCCTTATGCAAACTATTGTTGTTGCATGTGGAACTAACACATGTTTGTCTCATGCTTGGAGATATTTAACAACGGCATCTCTTGTTACCCAGATATTTTAAGGGGCCGGAACTCCTGGTTGATTTGCAAGATTATGACTATTCTTTGGACTTATGGAGCCTTGGTTGCATGTTTGCGGGAATGGTGGGTATTTCTTTATTGAAAGAAGATCAATTATGAAGGGTTTGGTTTACTTGATGTGCTTTTTGTCTTTTGCTTGTTTACAATGTCTACACTATATAACATGCTGGGACTACATGCTCTTTATTATTCTTTTGCAGATATTCCGCAAGGAGCCTTTCTTTTATGGCCATGATAATCACGACCAGCTTGTTAAAATTGCAAAGGTAGCCATTGCTTTTGGTTAGTTGTCTTTGTATGCTCTCGTAGGAAATGTGTCTGCACTAATGTGTTCGCTTGAACTTCATAATGATATGAACACGTTCAAATTCGAATAGAATTTAGTTGTAGGCTATTAAAGCTGGTGTGGTGATTTCCACTAATTGAGAGTGTGTGGACCTCTGATGGTGATGGTGGAGAGATCTTGCAATGCAATTGCTTGGGGCTTGAGTGTTTATATTAAATGATGCAAGGATAACACCTGCTCCATGGAAATTAACTATCATCAGATACCTAGAGAGGTGCCACATTTATGTTTCTTGTAGAAATTCCTTGAAGTGTTTTTGACTAATTATATTTCTATGATTATAGGAAGACCATGACATGCATACCGGTTTTCAAAGATTGATTTGAAACCCTTTTGAGGTGCAACCCTTATTAGGTTTTTGTATCACTCACTTCATGTACAACTAGTGAGACAGTCATACCCCTCTCCCCTATTGCAGGAGCAAGACCACCTACACATTAAAGAAAGAGTCGTTGGAATGTTGTCAAACATTCATGTAAAACTTCATCTTGGAAACTAGAAGTACTAATGCAGGGGCATTTTCACACCGGGCTCGAGTAGGGTTGCTTGTGGGATGCAGGGGCACATTCGGGGTGGGCGGCCCGTGTAAGGCGGGTGGCTTGTGTGAGGCGGTACCATGTGATTTAGGGCCCACGAGTGGGGTTCGGCCGAGGTCCTTACTCATGAGATGTGGGGCCTGGGCTATGAGATAAAGGGATTGATTTGCCATGCTCTAACAGTTCGAGCTTTTAGAGCAAATGGTGAATTGTCCTGCATCAAGTACTCACTTATTGCCAACTTCTTTTATGATAGGGAGGGGGAGGATTAGTGGAAGGGGTAAGATTAGAAACACTAGCTGGTGTTACATTGCTTCTCACTGCATCACCAGACTCTGGAATAGTTTTTATTTTCAAATTTTTTTTTTTTTTTTGAAGGATACCAGACTCTGGAATAGTTATAATGGCACTAATATCAAATACCATGTTTTGATCTTCGAGCCAAGATGCATCACTAAGGAGAACATCATCCTTTTCGTCACCGTTCACTATTCATCAGTAGCAACTCAGGGGTCGTTTGGATTGGTGAAAATAAAAAAAAAGTAGTTGAGGAAATGGGATTGATTTCCTTGGATGGGACGGTTTCTCTCGTTTGTGAAAGATAAAAAGATTGAGGTGTGATCAGTTTCCTTTTTGTCGTATTTCCTCTAAAGGGCTATTTCCTTTTCCACTCTCGGACATCAAGAAAGGAAACCTTTTGCCGTTTGACAATCTTCCTCTCCTCATCTACTCTCTCATAGCCAAAAGCGTTGCATGCGAGGCTTAATGCTAGAATCGTAGACCTCACAAATTATGGTGTTCTCTCTAAAGTGTTCCCTCGAATTGGCTACAAGAATTCAATATAAATAATCAAATGCTTTTTCCAATTACACAATTATAATATTCTTAAAAATCGTCATCATCATCATCATTATCATCTAAGCCTTATCCCAATTAATTAGGGTCGGCTACATGAATCATGTTCCGCCATTCCACTCTATCAAGGGCCATACCTTCAATTAGGCCATAGGCAAGGTGTTTCGTAATGGTAACGGTGGCAGTAACGGCCACCACCATTATCTTTACGATACGGGGCATAACAGCTGTTACGGCCCTGTAACGGCCGTTACGGTCTCTCTTTTTTGTTTTTTTATTTATTGAAAAAACCCCGAAAAACCTGTATCTACCCCGTAATGTTGATTAAAAAGTATGAAAAACTTGTATATGTCCCATAATAGACCATTACAGGGCTATTATGGCCATTATATGGGATGTAATGTGTCGTTAACGGCAATTATGAGTCATTTTTTTCCATATGACCCCGTAACGTGTAACGGTTGCCAGTTGCCACCGTTACCTTTACATAACAGCGTTTACGGCCTCGTAATGGCCTTTGCGGCACACTATGGCCACAAGTCATTAAGTCGTTTCTTACTAGTTACTACCTCCATCCACATCCTTTTGGGACTTGCCCTTGCTCTTTTACAACCTTACCAACTCATTCCTAACCAGTGCGGTTCTTGGTCTCCGTTGCAAATGACCAAACCATCAAGTCTACTTTCCCTCATCTTATTACCTATTGGCGCTACTCCTAAAGTTCCTCGAATGCATTCATTTCTAACTCTATCCTTGTCTTGCTACTAATCCATCTCAACATCCTCATTTCAGCTGCACTCATCCTATGAACATATTGTTTTGTAACTTCCCAACATTCTGTTCCATAAAGATGATTGGTCTTATAACTATCCCATAAAATTTCTTTTTGCAATTTGAGTGGGTACACGATGATCGCATAAAAGTTAAAACTTCAAAGGCACATCTCCATTTCTTCCACTCAACTTGAACTCTATGGGCAACATTCTCCTTTCCACTCTCATGAATTAGACCCAAGTTATCGGAAGTCTTCATTTTGGATAACTCCTTGGTCAACAATCTAACTAATTCCTCATTTTGATTCCTATTGTTACCAAAATTGCACTCCATATACCCTGTTTTAGTTTGACTCGTTTTGAATCCTTTAGATTCTAAAGCACCCCTCCATCAATCTAGCTTTGTGTTTACTGCCTTGTCCTGTCAATCAAAACTATGTCATCTGCAAACAACATATGCCATAAAAAACTGAAGCTTCTTTAAAATCACCCAGGGAATGCTTGATCATAGTATTCATAGCCAATTGGGAGTCAAAGCCCCCTCTTCTACATTCATATTTGTCCAATTGAATGTCAACATTAACAAGATCTTTCCTATCAGCGGTCATTCTATCAATGCACTCAAACAATTCTTTTTATTTTAGGGCATGTATAGATTTATATGAATACTGTAATTACGGATCCAGATAGTATCCAGATGCACATAGAGTATGATGAAGCCGAGTCCAATTTTCAATCTTATTTTAAATTGGAAGATATTTCTTTTCTAAATTGTTACACTGGAATGCAATATTCTCTTTTGTAAAGTACATCAATTCATAACTAAAGGCTATTGTATGTAATGCGGGGACATTTTTACATCGGGCTCGAGTGGAGTGGCCCGTGGGATGCAGGGGCACACTCGGGGTGTGTGGCCCACATAACCCATGTGATTTGGGGCATGCGTGAGGTGGAACCTATGGATTTGGGTCCCACGAAGAGGGTTCGGCTGAGGACCTAACCCATGGATTTGGGGCCTGGGCTATGAGATAAAGGGATTAATTCGCCATGCTTTATCAGTTTGAGCTTTTAGAGCAAGTGGTTAATTGTCCTGCATCAAATTGGCATCAGAGAGGGAGGTCTTGTGTTCGAGACTCCTCACCGGGGGTGATTAATGCGGGGGCATTTTTACATCGGGCTCGAGTGGGGTGGCCTGTGGGATGCGGGGGCACACTCGGGGTGGGCGGCCCGCATAACCCATGTGATTTGGGGCCCATGTGAGGCAGGTGGCTTGTGTGAGGCGGAACTCATGGATTTAAGGCCCACGAGAGGGCGGAACCCATGGATTTGGGGCCCACGAAGAGGGTTCGGCGGAGGACCTAACCCATGGATTTGGGGCCTGGGCCATGGTGTGCTGTACAGGCCGTTATGGGGCCATAAAGGCCGTTACGTAAAGGTAACGATGACGACCGTTACATGTCATAACGGCCGTAACAACCGTTATGGGAAAAAAATGACCCGTAATTGCTGTTAACGGCACATTATATATACTATAAAGGCCATAATAGCCCCGTAATAGTCTATTACGGGGCATCTACAGGTTTTTCATACTTTTTAATCAACATCACGGTGCAGATGCACGTTTTTTGGGGTTTTTTTTCAATAAATAAAAAAATAAAAAAGAGAGACTGTAACAGCCGAATCGGCCGTTATGCCCCGTATTGTAAAAGTAACGGTGGTGGCCGTTACGGCCACCGTTACCGTTACGAAACACCTTGGCCTGGGCTATATGAGATAAAGGGATTAATTCGTCATGCTCTATTAGTTCGAGCTTTTAGAGCAAGTGGTTAATTATCCTTCATCAGTATGCTTCTCTTATGAATCTACTTATTTCAAATATTAACGTAAGGCATTGTGTTCTTAATTCATAAAGCAACTCGTGGCCATAGCTTTGGATCAAATAATAGGGGAATGCACTTTCATTCCTTATAATATGGTGGATTTACTTTCATTCCTTCTGTTTTTAAAACCAAGTACAAGAATGTCGTTGATCTCATGAAAACATTGCTTGAATGGGTTAATTTTGCTTGTGAAGCTTTAAAGGATAAGAAGCAGTCGCAAAGTGGGTTACCGTGGGGTGTAGAATCTCATGATAATGTTTTTTTTTTTTTTTTTGTAAGCTTCTCATCATGCAAAGAAAAATTGCATGCCAATGGCACATGGAGTCTAATACAATGTTCTTTCGTTGTCTATCAACTTTTTTCTAGCATTCACATAACTCGAATTATTGTATGTAATAACTTGAGCATCACTCTTTTCTCTAATTTCTTCAATAACATCATTAGGATACTAGAATAACAATTGTCATTTTTTTATTAAATCTGAGGCATTGATAGACTTGTAGAACATTGTTTCAGTGGGACTATTTATTAGGAAGTCAATTAAGCATATACTTTTCCCATCTCTACCCAACCATCTACCTAACCATCTGTCTTGGAGAGGGCTAGGTCTTATGCTAAGGATTGGGCTTGTAATTTGAGCATTCCCACTGATTGTTTCTCATAGTTGTTTTGGAGCTCTGTTTGTTTGTTTGTGTGTGTGTGTGTGTTTTTTTCTTTTTGCATTTCTTGTGCCGTTAATGATTTTTATCACCTTTTAAAGCGGCAAAAAAAATCTGGAAGAATTGTGCAACATCTTAATTGATGTGTGGAATATGGCTATCGCTAAAATGACATGAGTTTTATTTGCAAGTTTTTGTTTGTTTCTTGTTGATGCATATCATGCTTAATGGAGCGTAGGTGCGTGGACATTACTACAGAGAACTGGCTAACCACAATATATGCTACTATCAGTTTCATGGTCACCTATTTGAAAATGGATATGACTAAAATAACATATGGGCTTGTTTTGTTTGTACACTTTTTAATATTATGCTTATTTGTGTGAGCATAAGAGTGTAGAACCTACCTAGCAAACCTTTGTTTTAAGACTCATTCAAATCCGGTGTGACTCATCTGAGTTAACTCAGACTTGGAGGCACCTGACCTAGTTCGAGATCACAACTTGGGCTGCTTGGCCTAACTCATTCGAGTTGGGTGAGACTAGGGCAATACGGCCGAGTCGACCCAATTTGACACCTCTCTCATCTCTATTTGCTATTAAGCGCCTAGAAAAGAGGAAACGACTCTCTGCCATTAACCGCCTAAAAAAGAGAAGCCATCCAGACACAAGCTTTATGGGGCCCACTCCAATGTCAGCATGACATCCAATCTGTCCATAAGTTTTGCAAGCCCAAAAACGGCAGATCCAAAACTCAAAGGGGCCACACCGTGCCTAGAAAAGAGGAAATGATTCTCTGCCATTAACCGCCTAAAAAAGAGAAGCCATCCATATGCAAGCTTTATGCGGTCCACTCCTATGTCAGTGTGACATCAAATCTGTCCATAAGTTTCGCAAGCCCAAAAATGGGGCAAATCCAAAACTCAAAATGGCTACACCATAGGAAACAATGGGGTGGAAACGCCCACCATTGAAATGTTATTGGGCCCCACAGTGGTGCTTATATTCTATCTAACCCATTCATAAGGTCATTCCTGCCAGGATGAAGGTCGAACACAAATATCAGCCTGATCCAAAACTTTCGTGGGTCCTAAGAAAGTTTCAATGGTGGGCATTCAATCCCACAGTTTTTTGTGGTGTGGCCCACTTGAGTCGCGAATTTGTCTGATTTTTGAGCTCACATCCTAACATGAGTTGACACAACTGATGGGTGGAGTGGATGTAACATAGAATCCCGGTGGCCCCACAAAGCTTTTGGTAGGGGCCACTTGTCTTGACTTGTTCACGTCGGATCCAATTCATCTGAGTCAACTTGACTCAAGGCCAAATGAGTTAGCCCAGGTCACCGAGTCTTTTAACCGTGTAGCAAACTGGCCAAACACAATATATGTTAGGCATCTTGTTATTTATCCATGTATTTTAACTTCAACCTTGAGCTTTTGAAATTTATGCTTTTTCTCTAGCCTCTGTCTAGTGGTTTAGTTCATGGCAGAAGCAAAACGCTCTTAGCTAGATATAGAATGTCGAATCCCACCAGCTATAGTTAGTGAACCCAGAACAATTGGCTATTCCATATAGCGTTCACATGACTTGAACATTGGTAACTGATGTAAATTTTTTTTTTTTTCCAGGTGCTTGGGACAGATGAATTGAATGCTTATCTAAACAAATACCGCTTAGAACTTGATCCTCAACTCGATGCTCTTGTTGGGAGGTATGTTGGGATTGAAATTTGATCATCTTAGGCAAAGACTGGTAGTCATACTTTTCTAATGGTAGATGCTATTAAGGGGCATGATTACCTTTTTGTTAGGCTATGTTTATTTGACATGCATGCATCCTAGGAGGAATTATACGCACTGAGCCTCAGCAAAGGTACATTTTGCTGAGTGCAGGATTCCATACATGAGAGGCCTATGGTATGGTGATCCTTATAGCCCTGATCTGATGAGCCTTCATGTACTATGGATTCCCCCAAAATCTCCATTTTGGTTTTGGGCTATTTTCTGCTGAATCTGAAAGTTGCTGTAATTCTTACTTCTATTAGTCTGCCACTTAACCAAGGGTGTGGATCTTCTGTTCTGGGAGGCTTTGGGCGAGGCCCTTCAGACCAATGGTCTGGATCACCAAACCATGGACCCAACGTGCTCAACTCTGTACCTCAGGCAGCAAACTCATGGTTCCTGAGGCATGGTATCCTATAATTCCTCCAGATGTGCCACTTACATCCTGAAAGCTCCCACCATAGCTTTTGAAGGAAGAAACAAGTATTGCCTTGCGCCTCAGTGATTGACAATGTTCAGTTAATACATATGCAGGCACAGCAGGAAGCCCTGGTCCAAATTTATTAATGCAGATAATCAGCATCTAGTATCTCCAGAGGTTATTCACTTCATATATTTTCAGAACATTGCTTTGGTTTAATCTCTGGTCGAATCTACTTCAAAGTTCTATTCGACTGGTTCTCTGATGGTTATTTGACTTGATGTGTCACACAGGCCATTGATTTCCTCGATAAACTTCTTCGGTATGATCATCAAGAAAGGCTTACAGCACGAGAAGCAATGGTAATCCTATTTCTAGCATCTTGTAGTGATTACCCAGTTCTTTTACTTATTTTATTTCCATCTTTTACTTCTACAATGACAGTGTTTGATCTTCAGTGACCAACTAGTTTATTTTTCTCTGAAATGTTTCCTTGCTTAAAAAGCATAGCGATTGCTTGATTTTATTGGCATTGTTTGACCGCATGTAAGATGAATTATGGAGCCTTAACCTGAGGAAATGCACTTAATGCCTGGTTTCAGTTTTTGCAAGTGGGTCCCATTGCTCAGTGTTTGATACTGTTAATATGCTGGACCATACCGCGAAAATCTTCTCAATAGGATATTCCACTTACAATAGACAGAAAGAGATAAAGCAACAGTCCATTTCCAAATGAGAAAGGCACATGGTTGGTGGCTAGAATCTGTTAATCATGGAAGTTTTTGGGTCATGGTCCATCAGTGACGGTGCCAAAACAGACCAGTTGTCCTGGTCACCTGTGAATATTCTGTGCTCATCCTTCGATCAAGGATCATATTAGTTCTCCATGTAAAAACTCAATTTCTGGGGTGACAAACACATGTCATTCAATTCCTCGTTTGTCTCTGACACCACAGTTTAAAAAATCGAAAACTCGACTCGATTCAATATCCAGCTGGGTCAGGTTGAGTCTTCGATTTGCCTCGATATTTAATAGTTCAATTTTTTGAGAAGTCACCAATATATTTAATAATTTAATAGTGATGACATTATACTGATAATGGATACTTTGAACAGTATGAGTATATAATATGCAAACTAAATAGAAAAGCCAGTGTGTGGCCTGCTGGTAGATGCCATTGTCCGCTACTTGAGGTTGTGAGTTTGAATTCCACCAACTATTTGAATATTGTTTTTATAAAAATGATTTAACTCAGCGAGTGGTTCAGTTCGAGTTAGGCCGAGTCATGTTGAGTCAACCAAGTGTGTGAGCTGACTTGATGAGTCGTGCTGATTCTGAACCGAATTGTGCTCGTCAGTGAGTTTCACAGTGACTTGGCTCGATTTCTTGTCGAGTCGAGTTCCTAGTTGGGTCACCGAGTTTTAGAACTATCAACAATGTTGTCAAATCGTGATTGTATCACAAATCATAATAGGGGTGAATCATATCAAATCGAAAATCGTATCATAAATCATCAGTTTTTTATGATTTTCTTAAAAAGTTGAAAAAAATCTGAAAAATATAAATAAATCAGAAAAATTAAAAACTCATCAATCATCCTTTGGAAAATCATGTTGGAAAAGTAGCATTTGATTCTAAGAACCGACAAGAAAAGATATTTTGATTTTAAACCATCATTCCACAATACATATAGGTCAACATGATCATCAGTGTTGTCAAAATCCTACAATTTACGATTTACGATTTGAGTCGAATCTTAGGAAAAATGATTTGAATCCTACCCTTGAATCCCTTTTTATATGGATCCTACGATTTTATGATTTGAATCCTATGATTTATGATTCAAATCCTGATTTACTATTCAATTATACCTGTTTTCTTTTATTTTAAGCTTCACTTGGCTTTCATTTTATGTTTTTAAATTGGTGGGGGCTTTAAGAATCATTTAGAATAAACATTAAAAAAATAAGAATTGTTTAGAAAAGGTAAATTATTTTATTTTGTTCTTTATAAGAGATTAAATGATATATATTCTCTTCAATGTTAAATCGGAGTTTTTTTTTTTTAATGATTTTTTTAAAGGACCCTTGTATGTTTTTTAAGGAAAATTTCTTGAAAGACAAAAAGAAGAAGAAGGAGAAGGAAAGATAAAAATTATTTAATTTATAAGTAATACCATGTCATGATAGTGTTAAAGTTTTTAATTTTGTATGATTTATTTATATTTTTTCATATTTTAAAGAAAATCATAAAAAATCCTACGATTTATGATACAGTTTGCGATTCAATATGATTCAACCCCTATTATGATTTGCGATATGATAATGATTTTGACAACATTGATGATCATAACCGTTCATTAAAAAATTCCCAGATAAGTTGTACATCAATTTGGTGTTTCGACCAGTTAAGAAGTAAGAAATCATTAAAAAAACCTCAATGATTTAATGTCGAAGAGAATATATATCATTTAATCTCTCATAAAGAACAAAATAAAATAATTTATTTTTTCTAAACAATTCTTAATGCCCCCACCAATTTCAAAACATAAAATGAAAGCCAAGTGAAGCTTAAAATAGAAGAGAACAAGTATAATTTGAATCGTAAATCGTAGAATTTAATTCATAGAATCATACGATTCATATAAAAAAGATTCAAGGTGGGATTCAAATAGTTTTGCTTAAGATTGGACTCAAATCATAAATCGTATGTTTTTTGACAACTATAACCATGCGACATCATTTTGGACTCACCATACTCCAAATGTCGTTTTCTTGAAAGGCAGCTACTTACCAACCTTCAAATGTCTAATTTTAGATTACTAAGTTTTGGATATGGAATATGGAAGTTTCCTGAATATAATGTGGCTGCGGGTGGTTCTATTAGGGGTTGCAATGGGCCGGGTTCAGGTCAGGTATGGAGGTAACCATACCCATACTCACTAATAAATAATGCACCGATACCCATGTCAATACCCATAGCCATTTTGGGCCTAAACATGGGCACCCATATCTATGCCCACTAGGGTATCAGGAACTCATTTATAATTTGATATTTTAAAAAAAGAGTACTTATGTTGAGTACCCATACCCATACCCACATGTACCACCATCACTATTGGTGTTGCGCATCAACCATCAGTCCATCACACTTTGCCAGAATATCAAATTCTTTCCCTTCCACTTTCCATTTACTTTTTTAAGGGTCAAGACAAACGGCCTGGAGAAAGGGCCTGGATTTCTTTTGCTGCTTTTTATATTTCTTTTTTTCTTTTTTGGATCTAAAATGTCATGCTGTGGAACGATAATCAGGCCACCTTCCATAGCTATCCTCTTGCATTGCTAATTATTATGTCTTAATGACGTCATTATAAAAAAGAAAAAGAAAAACCTTTTGAAGCACTTTACATGTCAGGCACACCTTTTTGCATGTATGCCATCCAACCCACCCCGTGATAGAATGCCCCAAAAATAAGTACCATCCAGTCATCAATTGGCCCACACCATAGAAAACAGTCGACGGCCTTTGTAAAACCTCCAAATTCATTTGGTGGCTCACATTGACGGTTTTTCGGCCTAAACATTGGGCATCCTCACTTTCATGGTGGGGTCACCTTATTAGATGGTTTGATGGCATACATATTGCACACACCAATGTGGCCAACGTACAAAATGTTGCAAGGACAAGCTTATCCTTATCACTGGAGTGGAACCAGCCTCTTTTTTTTTGTTGTTGTTGTTGTTGTTGTTTTATGAATTTAAAATAATGATAATTATAATTACTAATCAGTAATAATTGAATGTAAATCAATTGGAGTATTTGGCATATGCATACATATATACGTAACACACACATAATATAATATAATTGGATTTGGGCTGGGTTCGGTATGGGCAAGGATACACCAACACCCCTCCCAACTATTAATCAGACTTGAGTTAATGTCCAAAACCGCTGCCATACCCATTTAGCTATACACCCATACCTGGTCCGTGGTGGGCTGGGCGGCCTACCCAGCCCATTACCACCCCTAGATTCTATTTCTATCCCATTACCACTAATTCAATATTCTTCCATGTGTGCAGGCGCACCCGTATTTCTTTCAAGTAAGGGCTGCAGAGAATAGCCGGATGCGTACGCAGTAGTACTGAAGCTGCCTCTGAGTTTGGGTCCTCTGTGCAAAAGTAGATGGATGTGGTTGATATTTAATGTAGTTTGTTTATTATGATGAGCTGCAAAGGTACAGATATAAAGAGGTTCATACATAACATGCATATGATGTTTGGTGCTTTCTCCAAACTGAACCATTCCTGTTTGCAAAATCCCCGTATCTTAAAGACCATATGACCACATTGAAGTCTATGTTTTCGACACTAGAGAGGTTTGGATGTCTGTGAAGTTTTATAAACACTTTACACCTGAAAAGAGTTTCAGGTGTAAACTGTTTACGTGCTATTTTATTTGGCTTTTAAATCGTAATCTGTTTACGGGTAAAACAAACTGTGTTTGGCTAAAATGTAAAATGTGTACAATATATAAAGTAGGCACACACCACAGAGAGCTTGGGGCTGTAAATCCCACCAAAAAATTTGCAAATCAAATAAAAAGGGCTTGAAATTTTTTGAGGCCCCTAGAGAGTATCAAGTAGAACCACGCTTGGACGGATTGGATGTCCTACACCCATTACAGTGGGCCCTACACTATCTTGAAGTTTTTATTTATTTATATATTTATTTAAATGATAGGCATCCTATTCCAAATGTTCCCTCTCACGTGGACGTCTGCTTTTCGGGTAAGAGGAAAGCATAAGGGATGCACATGATGGACAAATTATATGTACTGTACACATCACAGTGGGCCCCACAGATGATGAATGTGTATCAATCATTGTGTTTTGCCATATATAATGTCTTTTCAGTTGCACCCGTAATTTGAAGCATGACTCTTTGCCTAGAAGAAAAAAAAGAGGGCCAGTTTACTTGTAAAGTGTTTACATGCAAATTTTGCCATCCAAACACCTGCTTATGAAGTGTTTACCTGTAATCCCTTTACGACTAAGGATTTTTACAGGCAACCAAATGACCTCCTTCTTATCAACTTTCCTACCATTAGAGCAACTGTAAGATCTCCTCATGCTCGGACTTTCCTCTCTTCAGGTTTGCATATGCGTTACATTCAAAGACAAGATGTTAATTGAATCCTTGACAATTTGGCTCTTGAATTATATGTAAATGCTTTTTCGAATTTGGCAAATAGAATTTTGAAGAGGAAGTGATAAAAGGCTGTAAGATTTCTCTTCTGCTCCGGGTTGTGCTCGTGTATGGTTGGTTTTTACATCAGGTGCAATTGACCCGCAGGAATTAGAGCAAAGCCATTTTTGAAAAATGCTTTAGGCTCTGCTTGGTAGACGCCTAAGAATTAGTATTTATTTTTATTTTTATTTTTAACACTCTCACACACACGTCACATGGATACTCGAACCCATGACCTAAGTGATGAAACTCACTATCTACCATTGAGCCATGGGTTGTCACATGGACACTCAAACCCATGACCTAAGTGATGAAACTCACCGTCTACCACTGAGCCATGGGCTGGAACCCATGCCTAAAAAAGGAGTTCTTATTTTATTTAATGGTAATTATGCATCAGAGATCTTAATCTCCGAAACATAATAACTTAATGTTAATGGTGATCATGCAATAAAGATCAAGATCTCTAAAACATAATTACTACTAACTAAAATGAGATGAAATCATTTTTAGGCGTCTACCAAACAAGTCTTCGTTTTTTAATGCTATTTGAATGAAATCCTTGTTAATCAGGTTAAGAGAAAAAAAGAAGCCGTCATCAACTTTGCAGTTGGAGAGAGTTTGTTATATCATTGGATCTACAAGGAAAAAAATTGCTTGATCTTAGAACTCTTGTTGCCAAACAGCATCATTTTTGGGATCTTACGGTTGCCAACTGTAAACCTTGGCACTGAAACTAACGGTTGAGATTAAAAGGTATAACATGCCTTAAAAGCTCTTTTTAGGCTCTAGATAGCAACGTGGTCGAATCAAGAACTTGTATGGGAGCATGAGTCTCAGCATGGGTTATGATGCATGTCTCTATAGCCTTATTTTCAACAATGTCGGCTCTCTTGTGCAGCCACTGACGTGAGCGTGACCTTTGAATGTTTAACGGACCTGCTATTTTGTGGGGTCATCTATTTTCTTTTTTCCCTTAAGATTTTTTGGGAGGCATTTGTGTGGTCATCTGGATGAATGCTCCAGACATCCACGGCTCACAAATTCCCATAGATAGTGCTCAGTAATCGTAGAAAGGTGCAGTGTGGAACTGACCATGATGGCATGTGAATCATGTTAGCAATTCAGATATGAATGGTGTCAATATGAGCCTCTTTGCAACTGCTGATTCCATAAGCCTGTGTGAAATAGGAAGGTTGATGTCTGATGGGCGGCCGATCGTTAAAACTTTTAAGCTATCCAGGGTGAAGTCTTACATGGCCGATTTTAAAACTATTAACTGATCCACCGTTTAAAAGCTGACCCAAATTAAAATGATGATGGTGATTTTATAACACCCCTTTTTCCATCATAAATGTATAAATAAACACATTTACCAGCCATTGCAAGTGTTTTCAGATTGAAAATATCTCTGTTTACAAGAAATACCTGCACTGACAATCTTTGTAAATCATACATCGTTGCATGAAAATTTGGATGGATGATCTTGATGGGTTTTTTTGACCCGTTGTCCTTTCGCAACTGGGATGCGCAAAGTCCTTTCGCAACTAGGATGCGCAAGTCCTTTCGCAACTAGGATGCGGAAAGGAGTTTCTTAAAACTATAAAAAGGGGTCCCTAGGATTTTTTTACGTATATTGTGTTGATGAGAAAAATACAAGAGGGCTATCAAAGGTGAGAGAGAGGGAGAAAGAGAGAGAGGAAGCTTATAGAAGGGAGGTTCGCTGCTTTGGAGGTTTTTCTACTTTGCAATTTATATCTCAGTAGCTTCTATGTCCTCATAATCGGTTAGATCTCTTCGTTTCTCTATTTCTCTTATTGTTCATCCACTCCTGCGTGAGTGAAGAAGGTTGTAAACGTTCTACTTCATAGTGGATTGTTGATCTGGACGAGGTCCCGTGGTTTTTACCTCTTTGAGGGTTTTCCACGTAAAAATCTCTTGTGTGGTGTGTGATTGATGCTTTGATTTATTTCATTGCTTTATTATCCATAATTCTGGTTTGTTTCGGGAGGCTAGATCCTAAGGTTTGTGCAAGGCATCCCAACAAAGTGGTATCAGAGCTAAGTTCATTGAACGGGTAGGATCGGTTTGGAATTATGGAAGGTGGCTCAAGGATGATCAGCCTCAATGGTTCTAACTGGACCATATGGAAGGCTAAGATGGAGGACTTGCTTTATTGCAAGGATCTATATTCTCCAATCTCAGGCATATCAGCAAAATCCAAGGATATGACTGATGATGATTGGAAGAAGATGGACCGAAAGGCGGTTGGGTTTATTAGACAATGGTTGGATGATTCTGTGTTCCACCATGTGTCTACTAAACCTCACCAAAAAGCTATGGCTAAAATTACAAGGGCTGTATGAGAGGAAGATAGCCGGTAATAAGATATTTCTGATAAGGCGACTTGTAAATCTCAAGTTCAAGGATGGTGGTTCTGTGGCCGAGCATATGAATGAGGTCAGTAATATAGTGAACCAACTCACCTCTATGAAGATGGTCCTGGATGATGAATTGCATGCTTTATTATTGCTTAGTTCATTGCTCGACAAATTGGGAGACATTGGTGGTGTCTCTAAGTAACTCCGCGCCAGACGGAAAGATATTCATGGAACAGGTAACCAGTTGTCTCTTCAATGAGGAGACAAGGAGGAAGTCTCAGGGGTCTACTCAGCAAGAGGCTCTTGTGACGCAGGAACGGGGAGAGGAAAGAACAGGAAGGGCGGGAAGGCCCGAGATAAATCAAGAGGCAAGTCGAGTAACAGAAAAGAGGTTGAATGCTGGAATTGTGGCAAGAAGGGCCACTACAAGCATGAATGTCGTGGTAAGAAAAACGACAAGAAAGGAAAAGGGAAGGAAGAAGAATCTGATTCCACTGCGGTCGCTTCAGATGGCGACATGGTAGTTATTCTTTCTACAGATCACGATGTATGTCTCACCGCTACGAGTTAGGGCACCGACTGGGTGATAGACTCGGGAGCTTCTTTTCATGCTACTCCACACAGGGACTCCTTCACAAGCTACAAGTCAGGTGACTATGGGACTGTGAAGATGGAAAATTCTGGCGTATCAAATATCGTGGGAGTCGGTGATATTTGTGTGAAAACTGATATGGGCTGTACATTGGTTCTCAGGAACGTGAGGCATATCCCAGACCTTCGCCTCAACTTGATGTCGACGGGAAGGTTGGATGATGATGGCTATGAAAGCCGGTTTGCTGGTGGGCGATGAAAGCTCATCAAGGGTTTATTGATCGTGGCTAGAGGAAAGAAGTGTTGCACCCTGTACAAGGCAAGTGTCAGTATGTGCAAGGGTGGGTTGAACGCAGCGAAAGATTCGGCTATTGACATGTGACACAGGCGTCTAGGCCACATGAGTGAAAAAGGGCTTCACTACTACTAGCGAGGAAGCAACTCCTTCCGACGTGACAGTATGCCTCTCAAAACTGTCTTGATTGTTTATCGTGGAAACAAAGATAGAGTTTCATTCATTAAAACTGCTTCTCATGTTAATAAAGTGCATGCATTAGATTTGGTTTATTCTGATGTTTGTGATCCTATGAGGACAAAAACCTTGGGTGGGGCATTGTATTTTGTCACTTTTATAGATGATGCATCTAGGAGGGTTTGGGTTTATGCTTTGAAATCCAAGGACGAGGTCTTTGGTGTGTTTAAGTTGTTTCATGCTATGGTCGAGAGAGAGACAGGTAGACCATTGAAGTGCATCCGCACTGACAATGGTGGTGAATACATTGGCGACTTTCACGAGTACTGCAAGTCCTGGGTATACGACATGAACAGACGGTTCCCAAGACCCCCCAGCATAATGGTGTAGCCGAGCGAATGAATCGCACCATTGTTGAGAGAATCGATGATGCATGTTATCCCATGCGAAGTTGCCCAAGACGTTACGGGAGAAGCAATGCGCACGGCGGTGTATTTGATAAACGGGTCTCCATCGCCCCGTTAAATGGAGAAGTACCTGAGAAGGTGTGGACTGGACAGGATCCATCGTACAGTCATCTCAGGGTGTTTGGATGCAGGGCATCCATTCACGTACCAAAGGACGAGAGGTCCAAGCTCGATATAAAGATCAGGCAGTGTGTGTTCTTAGGGTACGGTGATGAAAAATTCGGTTACAGGTTATGAGATCCGACCGAGAAAAAGCTCGTCAGGAGCAGAGATGTGGTTTTCTTTGAAGATCAGTGTATCGAAGACATTGGTAAGCCGAGAGAAGAACCACCTAGTTCGGTGAGCTAGAGGACATGGATCCGATTACTCCTCCCATGGTGCTGATGACGGGGAGTACAAAGAAGGTGCGAGGATGAGAGAGTTCCTTCGGAAGATGGACCAGGGGAGCACCCCTTGATCCACCTGTTGAGCCACAGGTGAGGAGGTCATCTAGGGACGGATGATGCAGTAGTCCCAAGACGTACTCGCCGCATGAGCACATTATGCTAACCGATGGGGGAGAGCCAGAAGATTATTCTGAGGCCCTAGCCGACGAGCATAAGGGGGAGTGGTTGAAAGCTATGCAAGAGGAGATGGAATCCTTGCATAAGAACCACACCTATGACATGGTGAAATTGCCTAAGGGCAAGAAAGCTCTGAGCAACAAGTGGGTGTTCAGAAAGAAGATTGAGTAGAAGAATTCACAGACGAGGTTCAAGGCCAGACTTGTGGTGAAAGGGTTTGGTCAGAGAAAAGGCATAGACTTCGAGGAGATATTCTCACCAATGGTGAAGATGACATCCATACGGGTGTTGCTTGGGTTGGCGGCTAGCATGGATCTGGAGATAGAGCAATTAGATGTTAAAACTGCTTTTTCCATGGTGACCTGGAAGAAGAGATCTACATGCACCAACCAGAGGGGTTCGAAGTCAAGGGCAAGGAGCATATGGTGTGTAGGCTGAGGAAGAGCTTGTATGGGCTGAAACAAGCTCCACGGCAATGGTACAAGAAGTTCGACTCGTTTATGTTGAAACATGGGTATGACAGAACGGAGTCGGACCACTGTGTGTTCACGCATAAGTTCTCAGACGGTGATTTCTTAGTTCTGTTATATGTTGATGACATGCTCATCATGGGAAAAGACATCAAGAAGATTGACAAATGAAACAGAGTTGGGCAAGTCTTTGCGATGAAAGACTTGGGCCCGGCATGACAGATCCTAGAATAGAGATAACCCGTGATGTAAGCAAAGCAGGAAGCTCGTCGTCACGTCAGAGCGGTATATTGAGAAAGTCCTAGAGCGGTTCAATATGAATGCTTTGCGAAGCTTGGCCAAGTACTCCACTAGATGGTCACTTCAGATTGAGCGACAAGCAGTATCTCAAGACGAAAGCAGAGGTGGAAGAGATACAGAAAATACCCTACGCGTCAGCTGTAGGAAGTTTGATGTATGCTATGGTGTGTACACGCCCAGACATAGCATATGCGGTTGGTGTTGTCAGCCAGTATCTTGCCAATCCTGGCAAAGAACATTGGGCAGCGGTGAAATGGATACTACGGTATCTAAGAGGCTCATCCAGGTTGAGCCTATGCTATGGTGACGGAAAACCTGTGTTAGAGGGCTACACAGATGCAGATATGGCAGGTGACATTGACTCCAGTAAGTCTACATCGGGATTCATGTTCACATTTGCAGGGGGAGCGGTTTCTTGGCAGAGCAAGTTACAGAAGGTCGTAGCATTATCAACTATAGAAGTCGAGTACATTGCAGTCACAGAGGCATGTAAAGAGATACTTTAGATGAAGAGGTTCCTACAGGAACTTAGCCTAAAGCAGGAGGAGCACGTGGTCTATTGCGATAGTCAGAGTGCTATACACTTGAGCAAGAATCCAAGTCAGCATTCCAAGTCAAAGCACATAGAGATTCGGTATCACTGGATCAGGGATACTTTAGAACAGAAGGTGTTACAGCTTGAGAAGGTCCACACGGACGATAATGGGTCAGATATGATGACCAAGGCCTTGCTTAAGGGCAAGTTTGAGGTTTGTAGAAACCTGGCTGGCTTAAAGAAGGTGAATCCCTCCTGGGTCAAAAAGGGAGAGATTTGATGGATTTTTTTGACCCGTTGTCCTTTCGCAACTGGGATGCGCAAAGTCCTTTCGCAACTAGGATGCGCAAGTCCTTTCGCAACTAGGATGCGGAAAGGAGTTTCCTAAAACTATAAAAAAGGGTCCCTAGGATTTTTCTACGTATATTGTGTTGATGAGAAAAATACAAGAGGGCTATCAAAGGTGAGAGAGAGGGAGAAAGAGAGAGGAAGCTTATAGAAGGGAGGTTCTGCTCGGGGAGGTTTTTCTACTTTGCAATTTATATCTCGGCATTCTATGTCCTCATAATCGGTTAGATCTCTTCGTTTTCTCTATTTCTCTTATTGTTCATCCACTCTGCGTGAGTGAAGAAGGTTGTAAACGTTCTACTTCATAGTGGATTGTTGATCTGGACGAGGTCCCGTGGTTTTTACCTCTTTGAGGGTTTTCCACGTAAAAATCTCTTGTGTGGTGTGTGATTGATGCTTTGATTTATTTCATTGCTTTATTATCCATAATTCTGGTTTGTTTCGGGAGGCTAGATCCTAAGGTTTGTGCAAGGCATCCCAACAAAGTGGTATCAGAGCTAAGTTCATTGAACGGGTAGGATCGGCTTGGAATTATGGAAGGTGGCTCAAGGATGATTAGCCTCAATGGTTCTAACTGGACCATATGGAAGGCTAAGATGGAGGACTTGCTTTATTGCAAGGATCTATATTCTCCAATCTCAGGCATATCAGCAAAATCCAAGGATATGACTGATGATGATTGGAAGAAGATGGACCGAAAGGCGGTTGGGTTTATTAGACAATGGTTGGATGATTCTGTGTTCCACCATGTGTCTACGGAAACCTCAAATAAAGCCTATGGCTAAAATTACAAGGGTCATGTATGAGAGGAAGAAGTATAGGTAATAAGATATTTCGATAAGGCGACTTGTAAATCTCAAGTTCAAGGATGGTGGTTCGTGGCCGAGCATATGAATGAGGTCGGTAATATAGTGAACCAACTCACCTCTATGAAGATGGTCTGGATGATGAATTGCGGGCTTTACTATTGCTTAGTTCATTGCACGACGGTTGGGAGACATTGGTGATGTCTCTAAGTAACTCCGCGCCGAGACGGAAAAGATATTCATGGAACAGGTAACCAGTTGTCTCTTCAATGAGGAGACAAGGAGGAAGTCTCGTGGGTCTACTCGGCAGAAGAGGCTCTTGTGACGCAGAACGGGAGAGAGGAAAGAACAGGAAGGGCGGAAAGGCCCGAGATAAATCAAGAGGCAAGTCGAGTAACAGAAAAGAGGTTGAATGCTGAAATTGTGGCAAGAAGGGCCACTACAAGCATGAATGTCGTGGTAAGAAAAACGACAAGAAAGGAAAAGGGAAGGAAGAAGAATCTGATTCCACTGCGGTCGCTTCAGATGGCGACATGGTAGTTATTCTTTCTACAGATCACGATGTATGTCTCACGGCTACGAGTTAGGGCACCGACTGGGTGATAGACTCGGGAGCTTCTTTTCATGCTACTCCACACAGGGACTCCTTCACAATCTACAAGTCAGGTGACTATGGGACTGTGAAGATGGGAAATTTTGGCGTATCAAATATCGTGGGAGTCGGTGATATTTGTGTGAAAACTGATGTGGGCTGTATATTGGTTCTCAGGAACGTGAGGCATATCCCAGACCTTCGCCTCAACTTGATGTCGACGGGAAGGTTGAATGATGATGGCTATGAAAGCCGGTTTGCTGGTGGGCGATGGAAGCTCATCAAGGGTTCATTGATCGTGGCTAGAGGAAAGAAGTGTTGCACCCTGTACAAGGCAAGTGTCAGTATGTGTAAGGGTGGGTTGAACGCAGCGAAAGATTCGGCTATTGACATGTGACACAGGCGTCTAGGCCACATGAGTGAAAAAGGGCTTCAGCTACTAGCGAGGAAGCAACTCCTTCCAGACGTGACAGGTATGCCTCTCAAAACCTGTCTTGATTGTTTATCAGGGAAACAGCATAGAGTTTCATTCATTAAAACTGCTTCTCATGTTAATAAAGTGCATGCATTAGATTTGGTTTATTCTGATGTTTGTGATCCTATGAGGACAAAAACCTTGGGTGGGGCATTGTATTTTGTCACTTTTATAGATGATGCATCTAGGAGGGTTTGGGTTTATGCTTTGAAATCCAAGGACGAGGTCTTTGGTGTGTTTAAGTTGTTTCATGCTATGGTCGAGAGAGAGACAGGTAGACCATTGAAGTGCATCCGCACTGACAATGGTGGTGAATACATTGGCGACTTTCACGAGTACTGCAAGTCCTGGGTATACGGCATGAACAGACGGTTCCCAAGACCCCCCAGCATAATGGTGTAGCTGAGCGAATGAATCGCACCATTGTTGAGAGAATCGGATGCATGTTATCCCATGCGAAGTTGCCCAAGACGTTACGGGGAGAAGCACACACGCACGGCGGTGTATTTGATAAACGTGTCTCCATCGGCCCGTTGAATGGAGAAGTACCGAGAAGGTGTGGGCTGGACAGGATCCATCGTGCATACGGTCATCTCAGGGTGTTTGGATGCAGGGCATCCATTCACGTACCAAAGGACGAGAGGTCCAAGCTCGATATAAAGATCAGGCAGTGTGTGTTCTTAGGGTACGGTGATGAAAAATTCGGTTACAGGTTATGAGATCCGACCGAGAAAAAGCTCGTCAGGAGCAGAGATGTGGTTTTCTTTGAAGATCAGTGTATCGAAGACATTGGTAAGCCAGAGAAGAACCAGCCTAGTTCAGGTGAGCTAGAGGACATGGATCCGATTACTCCTCCCATGGTGCCTGATGACGGGGGAGTACAAAGGTGCAGAGGACGAGAGAGTTCCTTCAGAAGATGGACCGGGGAGCAGCCCCACTTGATCCACTGTTGAGCCACAGGTGAGGAGGTCATCTAGGGACGAGACGAGCCCGTCCCAAGACGTACTCGCCGCATGAGTACATTATGCTAACCGATGGGGAGAGCCCGGAAGATTATTCGAGGCCCTAGCCGACGAGCATAAGGGGAGTGGTTGAAAGCTATGCAAGAGGAGATGAATCCTTGCATAAGAACCACACCTATGATATGGTGAAATTGCCTAAGGGCAAGAAAGCTCTGAGCAACAAGTGGGTGTTCAGAAAGAAGATTGAGCAGAAGAATTCACAGACGAGGTTCAAGGCCAGACTTGTGGTGAAAGGGTTTGGTCAGAGAAAAGGCATAGACTTCGAGGAGATATTCTCACCAGTGGTGAAGATGACATCCATACGGGTGTTGCTTGGGTTGGCGGCTAGCATGGATCTGGAGATAGAGCAGTTAGATGTTAAAACTGCCTTTCTCCATGGTGACCTGGAAGAAGAGATCTACATGCACCAACTAGAGGGGTTCGAAGTCAAGGGCAAGGAGCATATGGTGTGTAGGCTGAGGAAGAGCTTGTATGGGCTGAAACAAGCTCCACGGCAATGGTACAAGAAGTTCGACTCGTTTATGTTGAAACATGGGTATGACAGAACGGAGTCGGACCACTGTGTGTTCACGCATAAGTTCTTAGACGGTGATTTCTTAGTTCTGCTGTTATATGTTGATGACATGCTCATCATGGGAAAAGACATCAAGAAGATTGACAGGCTGAAACAGGAGTTGGGCAAGTCTTTTGCGATGAAAGACTTGGGCCCGGCCAGACAGATCCTACGAATCGAGATAACCCGTGATAGAAGCAGCGAAGCTCTGACTGTCACAAGAGCGGTATATTGAGAAAGTCCTAGAGCGGTTCAATATGAATGCAGCGAAGCCGGTCAGTACTCCACTAGATGGTCACTTCAGATTGAGCGACAAGCAGTATCCCAAGACGAAGGCAGAGGTGGAAGAGATACAGAAAATACCCTACGCGTCAGCTGTAGGAAGTTTGATGTATGCTATGGTGTGTACATGCCCAGACATAGCATATGCGGTTGGTGTTGTCAGCCGGTATCTTGCCAATCCCGGCAAAGAACATTGGCGGCAGAAATGGATACTACGGTATCTAAGAGGCTCATCCAGGTTGAGCTTATGCTATGGTGACGGAAAACCTGTGTTAGAGGGCTACACAGATGCAGATATGGCAGGTGACATTGACTCCAGTAAGTCTACATCGGGGTTCATGTTCACATTTGCAGGGGAACGGTTTTTTGGCAGAGCAAGTTACAGAATGTCGTAGCATTATCAACTACAGAAGCCGAGTACATTGCAGTCACAGAGGCATGTAAAGAGATACTTTAGATGAAGAGGTTCCTACAGAAACTTAGCCTAAAGCAGGAGGAGCACGTGGTCTATTGCGATAGTCAGAGTGCTATACACTTGAGCAAGAATCCAAGTCAGCATTCCAAGTCAAAGCACATAGAGATTCGGTATCACTGGATCAGGGATACTTTAGAACAGAAGGTGTTACAGCTTGAGAAGGTCTACACGGACGATAATGGGTCAGATAGGATGACCAAGGCCTTACTTAAGGGCAAGTTTGAGGTTTGTAGAAACCTGGCTGACTTAAAGAAGGTGAATCCCTCCTGGGTCAAAAAGGGAGAGATTTGATGGGTTTTTTTGACCCGTTGTCCTTTCGCAACTGGGATGCGCAAAGTCCTTTCGCAACTAGGATGCGCAAGTCCTTTCGCAACTAGGATGCGGAAAGGAGTTTCCTAAAACTATAAAAAGGGGTCCCTAGGATTTTTCTACGTATATTGTGTTGATGAGAAAAATACAAGAGGGCTATCAAAGGTGAGAGAGAGGGAGAAAGAGAGAGAGGAAGCTTATAGAAGGGAGGTTCTGCTCGGGGAGGTTTTTCTACTTTGCAATTTATATCTCAGCGCTTCTATGTCCTCATAATCGGTTAGATCTCTTCGTTTTCTCTATTTCTCTTATTGTTCATCCACTCCTGCGTGAGTGAAGAAGGTTGTAAACGTTCTACTTCATAGTGGATTGTTGATCTGGACGAGGTCCCGTGGTTTTTACCTCTTTGAGGGTTTTCCACGTAAAAATCTCTTGTGTGGTGTGTGATTGATGCTTTGATTTATTTCATTGCTTTATTATCCATAATTCTGGTTTGTTTCGGGAGGCTAGATCCTAAGGTTTGTGCAAGGCATCCCAACAGATCTTGCACATAACCTTTTTTCGGGCAGATAGAAAAAAATGCGGGCTTGCATTTTCCTGTCCAAACACAATGTTTAGGACACATGCATCCTGTTTATCTTGGGACACCAAAGACAGCCCGAATCAGCGTCACGTGGACTATCACTGACTGAATCCAAAATACATTTCACAACCGACGCTACTGTCACTGGTACTTTTGACTCAACTACAGGTAGGTATCAATTGGGTTCGTAGACTCGTAATGCTTCACTATTGTGGTTTTATAAAGAGTGTTTCGAAATGCGCCGGCTCCTTTCCAACCGAAAGCACAGCTAATAATACTGTGCATATCTAAGTTTCATTCATGTTTAGTTACATCTCATGAATAAAAAATTGATCATCAATTATTAATATGGTTATGGACCATTCTATTTGATGGTTAATAACATCAAATATAATTAAAATGATAATCATGACTGATTTAGAACAGCAACTTCTTCCTCTATCAAGTAGGGCCACGTATCCCCTAGATCCTTTTCCAGCTCGACCATGTACTTATGTTTTTGAGCTACTGACTTACCCTCAATCATATCTGTACGGTTTAATATCAATACAGGGTAAGCTGGCCAAGTCCAGTAAAAATCTCGACATGGTTCTTCACATCAAATTAGAATAGAATAACAACAATCACACACAATATAAGTTCATAAAAAAAATGCAAATATTATGCAATTCATTAATCCATCAAGTGAGAATTCGTTCACTTACTTGAGTTGGAAAACCGTCAATCTGCATCTGCCCCTTGACAGGAATCTACCATTTGGTAGGCATAGTCAAGGCCCACATCTACTCCGTGAGTAGGCTTCCACTAGTACAGTGAGCTTCTGATAATGATTTTACCAGGTATACTCTCCAGGGAGGTCCCCTAGGAATTCAACATTGTGTTGTGCATGCAAATGATTGATACACACGTATATCAAATAGTCGTGAATCATTCATTGTATAGATCATTCTGATTTTCATATTTGAATCAACAAAGTCCCATACTATCCCGTAATATCAGTATATCATTCAATTCATATCCAATTAATGATTCATCATATAGGTTGCATCAATACAGTAACTCATATCATTGATTATACTAACAAATTAATCAAACAGTATCATTATTACTATATTAATGCATAAATCATATGTTCATCCAAATCAAGTAAGAGTACATGACAACTATATTAGGATAAGTATACAACATATGAAATAATTAATTTATTTTAACTTAATGGAGGGGAAATACATCGGGATCACTCGCATTGATGCGGTAGAGATGATTCCGTAAACTAATGGTTTGATTTGAATTAAAATTCCTAAAATCACATAAATGAAAGTTATTTTTAATCTTACTAGTTCACATGGTAGGGCCCACCTTTGATTGATCTAAATCCATTTAAGATGTCTCATTTGAATAAATTCATAAATTAGAAAATAATATTTCAAACATTAAAGTGTTGTTAGAATTAGCCTCTTGGAATTTTTGCATATTCGATTTGTTTTCAGTAATGGTCTTAAAAGTTAATTTTTCTGAAAGTTCAGGTGACATTTTGTAATATTATGAAATATTATGCCAAAATCCCATGACTTTGTAAAAACATCTATTTTAATCATGAAAATTTGAATTTTTATATAGTTTGTGATGATTTACACGAATTTTTGAGAATTTATTTACTTTAATAATTTAAAGTTCAAATTATCCTTAGTAGATGTATCAAGGCCAACATTGATTGTCAATTGATCAATTTCAAAAGACAATCGATGATCATCTCGACCGTAGGTGGGATGTACCATGACATCTGTGACAAATCCACTCCGTTCATCCATTTTGCCAACCTTATTTTAGGGCATGCGCCCAAAAATAAGGCCAATCTAAAGCTTAAGTGGGCGAAACAAGCATAAAACAATGGGAATTGGACGCCGGCCGTTAAAACATTTGTGTGGCCACATGATGTGTGTGATAAATCCATAGTCCATCAATTTTTCCATATCATACTTTGGCAAGGTCCCATAAATGAAGTTGATACTACTCTCCAGTGTGCCACATGACATGAAAGAATGGGATGGAACTCCCACCATTGAAAAATCCTAGGGCCATCTAGGCCCACTATGATTATGGATCTGCCTCATTTTTATGCCTATGCGATAAAATGATATGAAAAAACAGATGAATGTTGTTGATTTTTGAAAATCATCAAAGCAGACGGACATATGGTCTGGGTTAGGCTAGCATGGCGATTATCGTCAATTAATGTCCCAATTAATGTCCCAATTAGAGTTGGGCATGTCTGACCTGATCCGGTGGATCCGACCCGATCCGAATCGAACCAATGGCCTGGATCAGTGCGGATCGAGTAAGGCCTTTCAGATATGACAATTTTTCGGATCGAATTCGGATCGTGGTCAATCCGGACCGATCCGATCCAATCATTTTAAAACTCTTTATCTTGTAGTATATTGAGGAGATGTTGCAAAAGGTTAAACATGAAGAGAGGCTCCGATTATCATGCGAATCTCCAATTATCTTCTGATCAGCATGACCGGTTGTCAGCTAGTAGTGATAAGCCCCATGCCGATTATTCCTTGCAGGAAACTGTCTCTTTGGTTTTGCCAAGATTAAATAATGATGATTCTACTCAATCGGCAAGTGTTGAAACATACTAGAAACCCAAGGATGAGCCAATCATGGGTGGATCTTCAGTTTCCGACATTTGCACCAGTTCGAACTCGAAGCCTGGACTTTCTATTGTAAAAGGAGAAATCTACTTGGACAATCTTTCCATAAGAGAACTTCAGGAAACTTTCAAAGTGACCTTTGGACGAGAAACTTCTGTCAAAGACAAGTTGTGGCTCAAGCGGCGGATAGCGATGGGAATGACTGGTTCTTGTGATGTTTCAACGAGTGTCATAATTAAAGAGAATTCTTTAGCTGGGAAAAAACTGAAAAAAGCAGCACGAACTAGGTGGAGAGCAATAAGTATGATGGTGGTTCTCAGCCTATAGATCAAATCATTGGATCAGCAGATGATAGTTGCAGAGGCCTGCCAAATAATTCGACTAACCTAACGGAAGATGGCCAATGGGTTTTGTCTAGCAAGAGATTGAGAAAAGCCAAAACAGAATGGGACATGAAAAGTGATGATCTCCATATGTAGCACGCTGCAGCCAAAAGGGTTAGAAGGCTGACTAGACGGTATATTGAAGAACTTGCAGAAGACGAGACCAGGGAATGCAGTGGGAGATTGGTTTCTTCAGTTAAAAATTCTGGACATGGCCAGTCCTCTCCGCAATCACGGATCCGGCCTGTTTGCAATCTTAGTTCTTTGGGAGCAGCTTTTGTTACTAGGCAGGACTCTTTTGGAGGATCCAAACTGTGCTCAATCTGATCCGATTCGGTTTTCCTGACCGAGTCGGACTCTAATCGGATCATGCTAGTAGTGGTTCGGATCGGTTCGAGTCAGATGACCCGGACTCGGTTTCAGATTAGATCGAGTTCAAGTCAGGCCATGTAAATTTTGGACCGAGTTGAATTGGAACCAATCCGATCCAACTCGGTCCGATGCCCAGCTCTAATAATCATAAGCAGGTTTTAAGTAATAATTTAAAGCAGGAGGTTTTCGGTCCATTACCGAGAAGGTAGGTGGCCATAGGGTAAAATCCTTTTAAAATATGGTGGGAGTCAACTATCAACAATAGGGCTGAAAGTCCGGTGGGTTAGGTCGGGTTGGTGCTCAACCCTATCCCAACCCAAGGTTCCTATACCTCAACCCTAACCCAACCCGACCCTACCTCGGGTTGGAAATTCTCAACCCAAGCCCAACCCAAGTGGGCTCGATTGGGTTGGTCGGGTGAATACATGCTAACATTTTCATTATTACATTAGTCTATTATATTTTAATAGTCGTGTTATTTTTTGCAACTTTGATTTTATTAATTATATATGTAGTTATTTATTATAAAGAATTTCATTTTTTCTAAACAAACAGGATTAAATATAGGACAATTACTTAAAAAGTCGTGTTGTGCAGCACGCATATCTTAGTAGCTTGAGTCATCACAAATGTCATGGACCAATGAGACCGGACGGCACTAGAATTTCATGCACCTCGACAATCCACACTCAGTTATAATTTATATATATTGAGTCAGGCAACCTGAGACCTCAGGTTGGGTCAGGCAACCTGAGACCTCAACCCAATCCCAAACTTAGGTTAGTGTGTATATGGCCCAAGCTCGAGACTAAACCTGATAAATCCTGCCATACTCTGACAGAGCAGTGATACTTCATACGCATGCACATCTTGAAATTTCTGGGATCGCAATAAACCTAACTCAATCTAACCGTCCATATACCTGAATGTATGTAGTTTACCACAACAAATTATACTATCTGGAAGATATTACCTTCTGATTGCAATATGATATCATTTTAGTATATTTATTTTATTTTATGACTTATCTAAATTGGTGGACACTAATTGGACGGCCATTTTTATTTATATATGACACGTGTACGATTTTGAGTGCATGCATCTCAATGAACATAGTCTAGAAGTGTTTCTCTTCACTCAAAAGGAATTAAAAGATCCTCGAGCAAAGAATTCTGGGGTATGAAATTTATATAAATGGGTATAATGATTCAGTGATCTGAACCGTTTATATCAACAGGCCCAGTTTGATCAACGTCCAAAAGGTTACCTTGATGAGAAATTTTTTATTCAAGTAAGCAATGGTTTATATTAAATTAGCCAAGGGTCGGTAGATTGTTGATGTGAAATATTCACATCTGGGAGATTTTTGGGTCATCTTGTCCATCCACTGTGGGGTCCATCATTTCAGCAGATAGGATCTCTCCATGATTCCAACAAGGACGGATCGAGAGCCAGATAATAGTGGTGCATGTGGTCGGTCAATGAAATTATAAAAGAGAAGAAAAACGAGGCAAGCGGTCACGGTTTTGCCGTGTCTTGAAGGGAAGCGGATTTGTTGGTGTGTTGACGTCACCAAGTTATGTGGGTCCCACCATGAGGTATGTGTTATATCCAAACCGTCCGTTCATTTAGAGAGATCGTATGGCATGTGTTATATCCAAACCGTCCGTTCGTTTGGAGGGATCGTTGTAAGGCTTAAGCCGAAAAGTAAGACAGATCTAAAGATCAATTGGACCACACTACAAGTGGGGGATTGAACGTCTACCATTGAAAACCTTTTTGGGGATAATAGAAGTTTTGGGTCAACGTGATATTTGTTTTTACTCTTCATCTAGGTCTCTGTGACGTCATGAACAGATTGGAAGGAAAAAAAACGTTATGGTGGGCCCTACAATGTTTTTAATGGTGAGAATCACCATCCCCACTGTTATTTATGGTGTGGTCCACTTGAGCTTTGAATATTACTCATTTTTGGGATTATGCCCTAAAATGATCTCTCCGAGTGGATGAGCGGTGTGGATATAATAAATACATCATTTTGGGGCCATGTAACTTTTATCTCCTTTGAACATTAGTGGTACACCAGCAAATCCGCTTTGAGGGAAAATAATAGGGCGAACGGACGAGTCCGTACGATGCCTTGAGGATTTTCGCTGGTGAAAAGTTAGTACCGGAAAAGTGACTTTTTAGGGTTCGGCGGCTGCTATTTTTATGAAAATACCCCTGGACGGTTAGGATTAGCAGCTGTAGGAGGGGTATTTTGGTCTTTTTCGGTTCATCCCCTAGGTCTAGTGTCCAAATTAAGGTGTCTGTGCGGCGAATAAACTTGCTGGCTGAAACCTGAGGTCTATACATCTTGAGGGACCAGTTGGGAGTATAGTACTCTGGCAGCGTATGATGCTTGATACGCAGCACTCAGAAACTGTACACGTGGCACATGTAACTCAAATCAAACCACCTAAATTATGGAAATTACTGTTACTAGTCACAGTCCAAAAGTCAACAACTTATTTGCTTGTTCAAGGATTCTTCATGTCTTAAACAGCTATATCTTCGTTTTATACATCTATAGGGATATACCTTTCCTTCTTAATATAAAAACCTTATCATATATAGCCAACATCATAAGGATCCTGATGTCGATATTGTGAATGGATTGTAAGGATCGCAGAACAACATACTCAGACCAATGAGATTGTTGAACACTTCTTCAACATCCAAAATCATATGGCACCAGTCCTCTCAGCTCCGGTCCATTGAGTCGGCTGTTGTTGTCAAAACTGAAATTCAAAGATTAAAAGAAAAAAAAGCAAATATGGTTCAGTTATAAATCTCAAAATACATATCTTCTGAATGATAACTGAAGCTTAATACGAAAACAACATAGCTACAAATGTAGCTGCAATTCATGCAAATAAAAGTTTGGGATCTGATAACGAGTCACCCTCTTGTCTCTCTCTCTCTCTCTCTCTCTCTCTCTCTCTCTCTCTACTTTTTTCTTCTAGAAATAAAGAGACCTGTGTGTAATGGGTTGTGGGAATGCTTAACAAAATGCATTGTTGCTTGAGGCAGAAATTCACAAGAGGAAAACCCCATAAGATGCCAATATGAATGCATGTACTTAGTGTACTTGACAGATAGAATGAAAAAGAGAAATATTACATATGCTAATTCAAATTTTAGGGTGCGTTTGGTTGCACCAAATAACATGAAAGTTCAAGATATTTTAAACCAAATTAGTAGTTCTATGGTGATATTTCAGTCTGATTGTAAGTCCTACGGTGCGCTAAATCATAGTTATCTGATTCTTCAGCAAGCTCCATTTGCGTTTGTTTTCATACTTGGAAATGATTGTATTTTGTTGATAAGGTTTAGTTCATTGAATTAGGTGTTGATTTCACTAGGAAGGTTTAGTTCATTTTCAATCACTTGGTTCGTTCATCTGGATCATCTGTTCAGTTCTAAAGATTTGCCACACAACTATATCAAAGCACATTTTTCACTCATATCAATGCATCTGTTCTCATTCTTTCACCATCTCTGTCTATTGACTCTCCTTTAGTCCATTTTACTTTGTAAAGAAAGGAGTGACAATGATCCATCATATGTTGGGGAATGATGCTTATTCACATCACTGTAGTCCATAAAATCACCTTCTTGCAAACACATGAAAGCCTCATTCTCATGCTATTATGCTCCTTTGCTCTCCCTTGGCAGTCCATCCTTGAAGTCAGCTATCATCGGGTCCTTACTCTTGCCCCAGTGGTAGTCGACTCACAAGAGTTTCAACACCAGGTAAGGGTTTGAGTACCCATAGGTAGTGAAATCCCACTACAGCGCGAGTGTGTGCGCGTGTGGAAAAAAACGGAAAAAAAAAAAAGAAAAAAAAGGAAAAAAAGAAAAGAAAAAGAAGTCAGCTATCATCATCTCCCAAGCCCAAACCATATATATATACTTTGTTATTCTATATCTATACTCTGCTCAATTATCCCCATCAATTAGTGCCACAGTTGCATCTCAACCCCGTTAACATGAGTAGCTTCAACTTCAATCTCATGAAATGGTGGTTTCATTCCGTAGTATTCTACAATCTCAGTTTAACATGTGCATATTCAACTTCAATATCGAGAATGACAGTTTCATTCCACAGAATTCTACAATCTCAGTTTAACGTGTGGCTTCAACTGCAATCACTCTGCAGCTCAACCCAGTTAACATGTGTAGCTTCAACTTCAATCACCTCTGCAGCTCAACCCAGTAAACATGTGTAGCTTCAACTTCAATCACCTCTGCAGCTCAACCCAATAAACATGTTTAGCTTCAACTTCAATCACTTCTGTGGTTCAACCCAGTTAACATGTGTAGCTTCAACTTCAATCACCTTTTTTTTTAGCACACGCACCCCATACCCACCCACGCACACACACTGCCCCGCACTCACGCCGTAGTGGGATTTCACCACCTATGGGTACTCGAACCCCAGACCTCGTGTTGAAACTCCTCTGCAGCTTCAACTTCAATCGCCTCTGCAGCTCAACCCAGTTAACATGTCTAGCTTCAACTTCAATCTCTAGAAATGGCGGTTTCATCCCTTAGTGTGCCAACAAAATCCTATGGGTTTCTTGCTGGCAATAATCCAGTATGAGCAAAACAAACTTTATCTAATTCTGCTGCATATACGGATGCAACCACTCCTAACATGGCGATAGATGGGGAAAAAATAAAATAGAGGAACTGATTGAACTACCACCATCAACAGGGTCTGCGTGAACTGAGGAGGTGAATGGATAAGTGAGTTCCGATGGAAACCTACAGAGTCCCACTGTTATAGCTAGGAGACAACAAATCATAGCACATCATAACCATGATTTCAAGATCAACGAGTTTTGAGATGAAGTCATTTAAACTCATTTTGCTTGAGAAACCTTCAGAATCATACCCCCTCCCCCACTGTGACAAATATCACCGAGATTCTGAAAATATCAAGATATTATTGCGAAATTTTGACTCAATGATAATATCACAAGATTCTCAAAATCTCGGCAGTTTTAAATTTTCATGATTTCATCATGAAATAATTGCACTTTTAATGGAAAATCTATTTAGAAATAATTCCCTCTCATGATGGGACATTGAGATCTATTCCCTCCCTGCGGGACAGGTCTGGAGCTTGATAAGCCCGCACCAAATCCTCTATTTCCCCCTTGAACATGGTCTTGAGGAGGAAAATTGATCAATTGACTCGTCAGGGAGGACAGAAGAAATGAGTTCCCAGACATGGAGAGACTCACCCCCAAATCCTCCTGTCAGAAGCTTCAGTTAATGCTTTTATATTCAATTTTTAAATATCCTTTAATAGTTATAATTAATATTTTATTTTCAGCGAGATTTTCCTGAAATATCACAAGAAAAATGTCAAGATCTGAAAATCTCCTGAGAAATTCCGGCACCCAGAAATTGCCAAGAGCAAAATTTATTACTATGCCCTCCCCCATCCTCACCTATTTTAGCCTACTACAGAAAATATTCTCCAAATGTGAGCTCAGTTATTGTACTAACATCTTCTCACTCATAGGGACTTCAAGAATTCATGTGGGACTACGGATAGCAAATAAAGCTTCATTATTATGAAAATATTTCAAGAAGCACATCGCGAAAATAATTGAACATATGAAGCAAAGTGGATTTATAATCATATAAAGAAGTGTCATTACTTTTTATAATACCATGCTGTGAAAGATATGTAGCCTAGATTCAACATAGATTTTGGACACCTGCCTGTCTAAAACTTCGACTTCAAGATGGGTGCTTCATAGAATTGTATGGTTTATAGCATACTTTTAAGTGGGTAACCCTCTGTCTTTTATGTAAATTGTAAGTGTAGTAATTTACTGCCGGCATTTGTAATAAGAATTAAGAATCAAGATGTAAGAATGGAGAAACTAATTACAAGGTACCCAAAACCATCATTGAAGGAGTAATAAATTCATGTTAAATTGTCATTCTCATATAAATAGAAATCGTCGTCGCCATCTTCTAAGCCTTATTCCAATTAATTGGGGTTGGATACATGAATCGTGTTCCACTATTCTTAAATAATAGAAGTCCTTGGATTTTTACCCATGAGCTACTTTTGTTCCTATTTATTTATTCTGTTGAAGAAACTCAAAGAGCATTCATCTCGTGTGGCACGATTGGTCCCAGTACTAAAGAGACTATACCTAGTCTTAGAAATACAGGACAACCTTGTACCAATAAACATCACCCAAAATCAAAAGGAAGACTATGAATCATTTACCTCTGCATGGGGAAGCTTGTGAACGGGCCATCAATTGGAATGGTTCCACAAAGATCGTTATTAGAAACATCACTGCAATAAGAAAAAATAAAAACAACTATGAACAAACAAGCATAAAATTGGAAACAAAAATAGAAGGGTGAATTTCATCTTTGTTACGTACAAGACTTTGAGGTTTGAAAGGGCTGTGAGCTCTCTAGGAATGGATCCTGTAAGCCTATTGTCGTTCATGCGCCTATATACCAAAACAAGCCTCGACATTAACATCAACACCTCAATATTGAAAAGTTTAGTGCTTTTAATAAATTTCATATCACATTAAATAAAAAAAAAAAAAAAAAAAAAAAAGGACTTACAAAAACCGAAGGGATTTCAACTTTGAGAATGATTTCGGAATGTTTCCTTCAAACCTATTCCCGTATAAATCCAAACTAACAAGGTTCTTCAATTTACCCAACTCCTTGGGTATCTGCCCTTCAAAATTGTTCCTGTAAAGCTCCCTGCGGTGCACAGAAAAGACCATCACAAATAACAGAGAGAAATACGAAATCTTGCCTGCATGCAACAAACTGATTTAAATATCCTGTACACGGTGCAAAATTCGGACATGTGCCAAAATGATCCCGTGACCCAAACCCATTCATCAGGAGGATCTACAGTGAATGGGCCACTGAAGGAAATTCTCACCGATCAGGCAATCTTAACCATTTGATCAGTGGGTCGCGAACACTAGCATCGACCAGCATGGGACAAATTCCGACAGTCAGATGGCTAAAGATAGTCTCTGATCCATACAATTCTGAGACGGTAGCCGTCTACAGCAGGAAACACCTGACATATGGTCAGGATTCCCAGACCAGGATGATTTTCTATTCACGGAATGCATCAATTAAAAAATTTCAAAGAAAATTCATAATTTAATTAAAAATCTAAAATAAAATTCAGAAAATTGATGCTATTCCCTTCCATATAACAGCCTCATCATTGAACCAAAAAAAAAAAAAAAAAAAACAATTTTGAAAAAATTCAAGAAAATTCAACAGAAATAACCAAGGAAAGCTAATGAATTTACAAGTATTGAAGATGCTTGAGTTCGCCAAGCTCCGGCCCCAAACGACCGCTGACATTAGAATTCCCCAAATCGCTGCACCCACACAAAAATAAAAATTGAAAAAGAAAGATCGAGAGAAGAATCAAAGGAAGTCTGGATGGACGGATGAGATAAGCTCACAGGCGGATGACGTGGTTTTGGAGGTCGCAGGTGACGTGGAACCATGTGCAAGGGTTGACGAGGGTCGGATCCCAGCTCTGGAGAATGTTCGTCGGATCTGAGAGTCTTGTTCTTAGGGTATGGAGAGCGTTTCCTTAAATGGAGAAAAAGAAAACGAAATTTGAGAGAATTGCAATTGAAAAACATCGTGAGAGATCTGGATTGCGATTTAGAAGCGTTTGGATGTGAGATCTTACCTTCTGAATTGGTGGAGAAAGCCAGAGGAGCCGAGATTAGGAGGAGAGAGAGAAGGAGAGGAAGGGTTTTGAGAGCAGCCATGAGAGAGAGACAGAGAAAGAGAGACGAGAGAGAGGAAAGAGAGGGGGAGTGGTTTTAAAGACTCCGTTTTTGCTCTGTCGCGACTCAGGAGCCCGCAATTATCGTCGCGCACTGGGGCCCACATGATGAGATGATCCACTTACTCGAACCGTCCATATTTTATTTAGTATCGTAAATAACATATTCTCACAAAATGAATCTTTATGATGATTTTTTTTCTTTGATTTTTACAGATGTATTTGAGCCATCGAAAACTTTCTTTTCACTGTTCTAGATTCATTTACACTAGTGACGGTCGAGATCATCTGATCAGGATAATTTTATTTTGGTGGCCTCTATAGGATATATTCCACAACACGGACGGTCCGTAGATCATTGGATCACTCAGCATGTGGTCCCCAGTAGGCGACGACATACGCTGAATTCTCAGTCGCAACGGAGGCAAAACGACTGGGTTTTAAAATATGGTGGGAGTCAACGGTCAGCAGAAGTGAGTCAGTCAAAGTGGGTATTTGATACTCTGACAGGGGAGTGATGCTTCATACGCATGCACATCTTGAAATTTCTGAGATCGCAATAAATATAACTCAATCTAACCGTCCATATTTCTGGGTGTATATAGTTTACTACAATAAATTACACTATCCAGAAGATATTACCTTCTGATTGCAATTGGACCGTTGAATTTCTTTTCATTTTAAGATTCTGTTACATGTCTGGTTAGGATATCATTTTAGTATATTTATTTTATTTGATGACAGATCTAAAGTGGGGGACACTAATTGGACGGCTATTTTTATTTATTATATATGACACGTGTACGAAGATCCTCGAGTAAAGAATTCTGAGGTATGCAATTATAGAAATGGGGACAATGATTCAGTGATCTGAACCGTTTATATTAACAGCCCAGATTGATCAACGGCCAAAAGATTACCTTGATGAGAAATTTTTCATTCAAGTAAGCAATGATTTATATTAAATTGGCCAAGGGTCAGTAGATCGTTGATGTAAAATATTCACATCTGGGAGATTTTTGGGTCATCGTGTCCATCCACTGTGGGGTCCATCATTACAACGGATAGGATCTCTCCATGATTCCAACAAGGACAGATTGAGAGCCAGATAATAGTGGTGCATGTGCTCGGTCAATGACATTGTAAAAGAGAAATAAAAAGAGTGGAGCGTGGAGAAGACACGGTTTGGGTCATGGTTTTGCCGTGTCTTGAGGGACAACTTGGAAGTATGGTACTCTGGCAGCGTATGATGCTTGATACGCAGCACTCAGAAGTGTACACGTGGCACATGCCAAACCGCCTAAATTATGGAAATTACTGTTACAAGTCACAGCCCCAAAGCCAAATTGGTTGAGAAGTCGTAGCCTCTGATTCGAGGAAACTTTTTTGCTGAAATGGGACCCTTTTTAGAAAAGTTTCATCTCGACCGTCCAATAAATATCCACCAATCGGGTGGTTATATGATCAAATGATTTAGCTTTTGGTTTATGATGCATCTCAACTGGGACCTATAATTCGGATAGTTTACTTAGAATTAGTTGAATGCCACGTGTAAAGTTTTTCAGTGACCGAGTATCATCATCACAAATACCAGAGTATCAAACTTTTCCTCTGAAAAAACGCGTACTTCTTATTTGTCGTGTGGCTCGTAGGCGACGGTGACCGGCTTTGACTGGGAGCAATTTGCCAGGCCCAACAAACGTACACGTGGGGTCACCTTCCGATGATCTGAACCGTTCAAATGTTTACATAGCCTCATAAATCCGGCAGTATGTATTTACCATGGAATTCCGTTTATCAGGTGGGCCATATTGGTTGATTCCTTCCCAAGTCCATCATTTTCATATCCATGTGGCCCATTTGAAAAACAGACTAGCTTGTTTTCAATGGCATGGAACATGAATTGAGGCCATCTGATGGATGGCCTGAATCTCACAGCACAGGCACACTGGCACGCCACAACAGTAGGAAGAAAGCTCTGTTTTTGTCCTAAAGAGAAATGTGAAGTGTACTTGCACCAGTTGGCATTCGAGTCACTGATAGCTCACACATGCCAACCATGCACACGTTTATGAGATCCAAACCGCTCGTGAGGCCCTGAGCAGAAAATCGGGCCAGTTGGCTCATTTGGTGGACCACCCTCATTGAACGTGGACCGCTGGTCAATCTATTTTAACCGTTAAAATTTTGAACGTGTGGCCCAATTGATGAGTGGGCCAACTTGAACATTCCACTGGAGATCATTGCGGCCACCAAACGACCATCTTAAACCGTACACAACAATGCCACGTGGCACATCTGACGGTAACGAGCTAGTAGCATGGATCGTTCCTTAAATAATCTCAATCATGTAGTCCATAGGGACACTCGGAGTAGGAAAATCCTTAGACGTGGATCATGTCCACACATACCAAATTTGGATGGTCTTAGATGGCTCAGATCAGATTAATCGCATCTTGATGTAATGAACGGTTTGAATCTTCCCTGTGAATTATCGATTATCCAAGGTCCGGATGATTTATATCTGACCGTTGCAGCATCCTTAAATCAGACAATCTAGCTCTAAAGGACAGTAGTCAGTATCTATAGTGTGATTTCTCAAACCCGGTAAACGGCTGGGTTCAAAACTACTAAAAGTTCATTTCACGGAGCATAGAAAATTCAAATCTCCAAAATTTATGCACGGTGTCCATGTGATTGTACGGTTGTCCATGGATCCATGAGATGGACTAGATCTGATTTACGGTCGTCCATAGGATAGATGGCCTAGGTATGTTGTACGGTAGTCTGTGGAATGGACGGCTCAGATCGAATGGACTCGTCCATAATATGGACAGTCCAAGTTCGAATGGAAGTCAAATGGGTGACCTTAATCTGATGGGAATGGATCCTTGAGTCCATGAACGATTGGGCTACGCAAGACCGTCAGGACACATAGATGAACGTCCCAGATTTGATGCCCCCTTCCTCAGGAAGTGATTTACATATATGTAAATGTCTAAGCCCTTACAAGTCAGGTATCATGAGGATTCCCATTCCCAATGAACTGTGATTGGAAGGTATCATGCCTATTTACGTGATGTTGGATTGGAGGGTTCAGATGATATAGTCACTTTACGTGATGCATTTAGATGAATTAGAGTGACCATGCCGCAATAACAGTCATGATGCATCTGGCCCACCGTTGCAATCACTCCAAATACACCTAAACTGTGATATGATTGGCACTGAATGGATAGATTGAAATATATATATTGGCTCTCAATTCATCATGATTTGCCTCTACACAATCGCTTTGATACCATATATATATATATATATATATATATATATATATATATATATATATATATATATATAATGGAACTGAATTGACGGTTATGATTCCATGAACAGGATTCTGAAATACATACACAATAGGGAATAACATCAACTGGAAAAACACAAACTAGAAAAGCAATCAGCTATATACGTTCAGCTATTCTAAATTAATAATACATTATGCTCCTTTAGGCAATCCAACTTGATGATGAACGGCTTTGATCGTCACTCTATTGGTAGACACTTATGGCTCACCTTCTCTCCAATTCTCCCTCTAAGTAAATGGGCTAACCCTCACCCTTTTTTTTTTTTTAATTTTTAATTTTTAATTTAAAACCAAGTGCCCAAAATTTTCAAAATCCAAAGGCTAGAGTGGTGACATGCGTGCGCGTGCGTGGGTGTGGGGCACCGTGTAGAAGACGCACTAATATGGACAGAGATTTCGTACCGACATCCCATTGCTAGTAGCCACGGTGCTGTGTGGGCCCCACCATGATGTGTGTGTTCTATCCATGCTGTCCATCCATATTTAGATCATTTTAGGGCATGAACCCGAAAGGCAGATCCAAATCTCAGGTGGACCACATTATAGGAAACAGTGGTGATTGAACACCCACCATTAAAAACTTCTTGATGGCCACAAAAGTTTTGGATCAAGCAGATATAATTTCTATTTTCCTTTCATCCAAGTGTGTGTGATCTAATCAACGGGTTGGATGGCAAATAAAGATTACAGTGAGCCCTACAAAGTTTTTAATGGTGAGAGATCAGTCGATACTGTTTTCCTGTGGTGTGGTCCACCTGGGATTTCGATCTGCCACATTTTTGGGCTCATGCCCTAAACTAATGATCCAAAATAGATTTATGACATGGATAAAACACATACATCATGGTTGGGCCCACAGATCACCTTCCAGTAGCTTCATTGCTGCTGCGGTGTCAGTATGCAATCCGCATCCCACTAACATAACTATGTTAAAAGTTCACCATACAGAATCAGTGATCATGCTTTTGCTAATCTTGATCATCTTAATCCCAAGCTTTGTAGGTTAACCTTAACCTACGACGTGGGGACCAACGTGATGTGTGAATGCCATCCAATCCAACCATCATGTGGGTCCCCTCATGCACTTCATGCCTTCCAAAAATCAGGCCTACCAATGACTTGTAAGTCGGGAAACGATGACCGATACGGATAGTGCTGGTCATACCATTATATCAGACATGAAGCATCTACTGGCAAATTAATGAATTAACAATGGGGAGAGAGGGGCCCACAATTTGGACGGTCAGGATTGCCTTGCATACATGGAATGTACGACGGTGCAGGGAGCATAAGAGGTCCCCACCGTGGCGTGAAGACGACCATTCATCGGGTATGGCAGCAGCCAGCAGCCCTACATGAAAGGTTAACATCCAATGCACAACGAGTAGACTTGGCGTGAACCTTGCAAGTGATATCTTCATTGCAGCTCAGACAAACACCATCCCCTATGCAACCTTCAGATGTGCTCCATGCTCTGCATGTAGGGCTCGTTTGGATACCACCCAATATGTAAGCACCATTGATGTGCGGTCCATGTCAAAGGTGGGGCCCACATGATAGACGCTCCACATCAAAGGTGCCCCCCCTTGATGGATGGCCCACTTGGAAGTTGTGCCCTGCATGATGAGCAACCCACATTGAATGTGAGTGACCCCAATATTAGACAGCCTACATCCAAGGTGGGCCCTGCATGATGGATAGCCTACATTGAAGGTGAGCCTCGCAAGGTGGATGGTCCAAAACGAAGGTAGGTCTCCACATCAAAGGTTGGGCTCACATGATGGATGGTGGATACCTAAGGATGAACCAAACAAATTTGAGAGATACGGAACCTATGAGGTATTAGAAACCAAACATATTCTACTTTTTGGTTGATAAGTACGTTGACATACTTATCTGCTGAATAAGTAGAAACCAAGACAAGTTAGGCTGTAAACTTATGATTTCAACACCCCTTTATTGACTCGGGCACTAGCTGGCACTAGCTGATGGACCATCAAATGGGACTGCTCTGTATTGGCTTCAAAAGGCATTGGGTGAAAATCCAACTCCCTTAGATTGTTATGAAAACATCTATCCATGTCCTAACATATACTTTAGAGAAATCCAGGCTAGGCATTTGTCTCCCATAAGCAGGGCCGTTCATCAGGTGGGTGGGCCCCATGGTGCATATGCCTTTGCCTGCAAATTAGGAGGGCAACCCCAGTCATTAGGTGGACCACAGATGCAAAAAAAAAAAAAGTCTTAACAGCAATAAATGAATGACCACCAACGCACACACCCATGGCCATGTCACCTAATGATCAAAGTGGCCTTACTCTTGAGCAATGGCACATAAACATTTTTGGCCCACGAGATAAGTTGGGCCAGATTATCAGAGGGTGAGTGCAGCCTCAATCAAGTTCTTCAAACAATGATAATCCTATGGGTGCAGAGGGCAAAAGCACCGATTTATAAATGAAACTATGTTCACATCCCCAATGATCCAACAGACATACCTGAAATGGAAGTAGAACAAGTAGTTCACACATCATAATCCCATGAACATTTTCAATGGGCCAGCAACTTAGGAGCGTCTGCGCTGGATTCCTAGAAAAATCAAATTAGAAGGATATATATGTATAATATGGTCGGCGGTGATGTTCGCAGCTGTTTGCAACTTCCCATTCCTACAAGAAGACTACTTCTTGAGATGTTCGAAGCACTGGTACACATCGGTTTTCGGATGCTTAGCCTCTGCATGCTCCCTGCACTTTACTTCTGAGGTAGTGCATATGAATGTCTGCATGCACACCTTGCACTGCACTCACCGCCAAAGATGGGAAAATGCATGTTAAGGGATAGAAAAGGACCAAGCAAGCAAACAAAAATGATGAGCAATAGAATCCAGAATCTTACAAAGTTCTCCAATTACAGAGATCAAAGGGAGAAACATTGCATGGCTCTCTCTCTCTCTCTCTCTCAAAAAAGACACTTGTCTAACCAGTATATCTTTGAAAAATACGTGTATAAGGAACCAACACATGGGGGGAAATGAGATATGCTGAAGGATTCCAAGGAGAGATTGAAGAGGTGAATCATGGCACATGCACCAATTGGCAAATGCATGTGAGATCAGCTCACACATCAGATGGGTCATTACGTGCCACATTGCACTGGGTATTGCAATTACCATTTCAATCTCTCCTAGTCCAAATTGCAAGCACACTTACGTCACTGGATTAACAAGTACTTGGTTTAGATCAACTATACTGATACTAAGAAATGATTCATTTGTTTCATGCATGTCAGTGTTCTCCCTTGAGGCATAGTGGTAATTTATCTATTGTTTTTGGGTACTATTATGTCATCAGGCAATTTGAGAAATTTTCACTTTTTAATTCCTTAACAAATCATCCCACTGTTTTGCTGAAATATGTCAAATAGATGTGAATGTGTGCTGATGAATCACCAAGTCCTTAGAAGAACAAATATGACCAAACTATAGCTAGGGTATCACATTGTAGGAGGCTAAGAAGTGTAGGGTGATGCCATCACCTTGGTGGGTCTCACGTGAGGCCAGTTCATCAAGATACTAATCTAGCTTTCGAAGTCAACAGTTCCTAGTTTTTAAAATTGTTAAGAGTTCATTTAATTTGCTTTTAAAGTTAATATGATTCTTGGACAAAGAAATTGGAATTTGTTTAAGTTTGTCTTTGTTTTAGGAAAGATTTAGAAGACCTTTAGTATAATGTGGAGCAAAAAAGAACAAGGACAAAGAAGAAGATGAAAAAGGAAAGATATGAGGGCGGTGCAGTGGGGTCCATGTGACAAGATAAGTAGCCTCTTTAAGTTATATTTAGGTTGTTGTAAGATTTTTCTACCATTCATACCAAATTGCCTATTGTAAGATAAATTGCCTGTTGACATAACAGTACTATATGCTGTAAGATTTTTCTATCAAATCCAAGGTCCCTAGAGGTGTTTAGATTATTGAGATTAATGTAGCAGTGACTGGGATCGTAGAGTTTAGAGATTTTTTAAATGGTAATTCAATTTTTTATTTGCAAAACATGGACAACCTGAACATTATAGAAAAATGGTTTACTTCCTGAACATATCATCATCATCATCATCATCATCTAAGCCTTATCCCAATTAATTGGGGTTGGAGCTGTATGAATCCTGTTCCGCCATTCCACTCTATCAAGGGCTAGACCTTCAGTTAGGCTATAGGTCATCAAGTCATTTCTTACTACCCCAATCCATGTCCTTTTGGGCCTTCCCTTTGCCCCTTTTAGAGCCTTCAAGTTGAACCAAAATACTCCTAACTAGCGCAATTCTTGGTCTCCAGACCAAATCATCTGTGTCTAATTTCCCTCATCTTATTAACTATTGGTGCTACTCGTAAGTTCCCTGAAATGCATTCGTTTCTAATGCTATTACTCCCAACAAGCTCAGTTCTTGATCTCCATTTCACATGACCAAACCATCTCTGTCTAATTTCCGTCATCTTATTACCTATTGGTGCTACTCCTAAGTTCCCTAAAATGCATTCATTTCTAATGCTATCCTTCCTCGTCTTGCCACTCATCCTCTCAACATCCTCATTTCAGTAACACTCATCCTATGAACATGTTCTTTAACTGTCTAACATTCTGTCTCATAAAGCATGGCTGGTCTTACCATCCTATAAAATTTCCCTTTCAATTCGAGTGGTACACGACGATCACATAAAGCTCTAGAGATACATCTCCATTTCTTCCACCCAGCTTGAATTCTATGGGAAACATCCTCCTCAAATCTCAATCTCTCTACACTCATGAATTATTGCCCCAAGGCATCAAAAGTGATCATTGTGGGAAACTTCTTGGTCAACATCCTAACCAATCCTCCGTTTTCACTCCTATTTTTACTAAACTTGAACTCCATATACTCTGTTTAGTCCAACTAGGTTCCGTTTTATAAAACTTAATTTCAGCACTTATCACTTATTTTCAGCAGTTGTACTATTCAGATCGTTTGGAAAATCCAGATTATTAAGTGCTTAAATTAATTTTCACTGAAAAACTGGGTCTTTTTTTTCAGCTTCCCTCCCTTCACTTTAATGCTGAAGGCTGAATGCAGAAAATGGCGGTGCGTTAAAATATCTTTTTACTTTTGACTAAAATATCCCTAAAATTATTTCAAAATCACCATGCAGTACTTAATTTTTGGGGCTTATTTTTCAGTTTATCAAACGACACCTAATTTTAAATCCTGTATATTCTAAAGCATCCACCCATAAATCTAGCTTTGTGTTTACACCCACCTTCATCTTGTCAATCAAAACTATGTCATCTACAAACAACATACACCATGGGATCTCTTCCTGTGAATGCCTCAGTAACTCAACCATAACCAATGCAAAGATGCATGGGCTTAGCGCTGACCTCTGGTGCAAGCCTACAGTAATTGGGAATTTACTTCTCTCCATTAGTGGTCCTCACATTTATCACTACTCCCTCATACATATCCTTAATCATGTCAATATATCCTCTTGAAACTCCTTTTTTTTTTACCTAACACCCACGAGATTAACTCTCTGGAGGCCCTATCGTATGCTTGCTCCCTCATACATATCATTAATCATATCAATATATCCTCTTGAAACTCCTTTTTTACTAACACCCACGTGCTTAACTCTCTGGGGACCGTATCATAGGCTTTCTCTAGGTCAAGAAAGACCACGTGGAGATCCTTCCTCCTCTCCCTATGTTTCTCCATCAATTGTCTAAGTAGGAAAGTAGCTTTAGCAGTAGGCCTCCTAGGCATGAAACCAAATTGGATTTCTAATACATGCATCTTATGCCTTTGCTCAATCACACTCTCAAAGTTCTACAACATGGTTCATAAGTTTAATCCCACGATAGTTCGTGCAACGCTCTATACCTCCTTTATTCTTATAAATAGGTATCAGGGTACTTTTCCTCCAATTTGTCTCGCATTTTCTTCTATTTTACAATCTTGCATAATAACTTGGTCAACCAAAATAACCTAGTATCCCCCATACACTTCCAAACCTCTATTTGTATACTATCTAGTACGAGGTCTCTCCTGTTTCCATCTTTCTCAAAGCTTCTTTCACTTCAAATATCCAAACCCTATGAAAGTGTCTATGGACTCTGATGTCATTTGAGTTACTTGCTGAACATATATGGAGCATTTTATTTCCAAAACATTTTTAATGCAAAGAAACTAAAGAGGAGACAAGGCCATCAAAACCGCGCATACCCCATTAGAAGAGTTAAATTCTAAGATACACTTTGGGCAACCCCTCTCAAGCTAAGGTGGTCCATGTAATTGGATTCACATCCTCCTAGATCCAAGTGTTCAGGTTGGTGACAATATCAACAGTTCAAGCAGGTATCATGATTTGTAACAACGTGAAAAAAGAATGCGGTTCCAGGGCTCTCGTGTGACCACCAAAGGGCTTCCCACCGTATCATCGAGAAGTCCTACACTGCACCACATCACATTGCTACCACTCATTTTTCCACCTCATTGTATTTTCAAACTAATCAAGAAAGAATTTATACCATTAAAAAATAAATAAAATTCAAGTAATATTTTTTTTTAACTGGTTGGGAAAGGTTAAGTCTCATTAGTGGTGGTGTTGAATGCAATTATGTTGTGATTCGGGATTGCTTGAATGTTTGTACTTTTTTACACAGCGTGAACATTGAAATGCAACTTCAAACGCAAAATGGAAGAAATCAATTCTAGAACTTGTACTAGATTTAGAGCCAAACCATGCAAAGAATATGTCTAGTACAGAACACAGGTACCATATCCAAGCTATCCATTAGATACGTCCAACCATCCACTGGCCCAAAATCAGGCATGTCCCCTTCTACGAAGGTATTCCGTAACGGTAACGGTGGCCATAACAGGTTGTAACGGTTGTTACAGCTCCCATGATGGCCGTTATGCTCTCTTTTTTAATTGAAAAAAAAAAAAAAAAACCTCGAAAAATATATATGTCCCGTAACGTTGAAAATAAAAATCCAAAAAACTTGTATTTGCCTCATAACAAACCATTATGGAGCTGTTAGGTCATTCATAGAGGTCGTAACCGGCCATTAACAACAGTTACTGGTCATTTTTTTCCCTAATGGTTGTTATGGCTGTTACGACCTTGTAACCTGTAATGGTTGCCACCAATACCTTTACGTAATGGCCTTTACAGCACACCATACCTTCTATAGTGGGCCAAAGCTTACTAAACAAGTGACCGCTAAAAAAACTTGGCCGAGTTTTTCTAAGCGGCATGCCTAGTTATAAGATTATGGCCAATCAAGATGATTGGACTAGAAGGCCTTACTTTTGGGACAGATCATCTCCATGGTCAGACTCAACTAATGCCCAGTTTGGATCCTGTACCCATGTCGTCACGGGCGGGCATCCATGCAAGCATTGTGATTAATTATAGAATTTGAAGGGTTTTATTTTATTTATTTATTTTTGTATTTTTAAATAGTTAGTGGTTTGGATAAAAATTAGTAAATTTGATCAAATTAATGATTGAGACCAGAAGCTAGTATCTTAAATTTGATAAAATTAATAATTGAGACCAAAAGCTAGTGTCTTAATCAATGCGTGGAAAACTCGTTATCTATCTCTCGGAGGTCGCCTCACCCTAATCAACGCGGCTCTGGCTAACCTTCCCCTCTACTTCATGTCCCTCTTCCGTTATCCCTTTTCTGTGTTGCAGGCCATCGAAGTCATCAGGAGGGACTTCTTGTGGTCAGGAAAAGACAACCACAATGGCTTTCATCTCCTCGACTGGAAGGAAGTTTGCAAGATTTATCGTGACGGTGGAGCTAATGTCAACAACCTCAAGCGAATGAATTTAGCGTTGTTAGGAAAATGGACTTGGAGATTAGGGACAGAACCAGAGGCCTTATGGACTAGAATAGTCAAAGGGAAATACAGCCAATCTCAGGGAGGTTGGTGGACTAAAGATTCTTCTCGATACAAGGCTTCCCATCTATGGAAAGGAATTCTCAAGGCCAAACAATCTGTCCTCCATCATATCAATTTCGACCTGGGAAGTGGTCCGCCATTCGCTTTTGGGAAGACCTTTGGATGGGAGAAATGTTGTTGAAAGATCGGTTTCCTAACATTTTCCGTCTGGATCCTCAAAATAACAGATTTATCTCAGAATGCTACTCCCTATTAGCAAGCAATATCGTCTGGGAAATGAGATGTACAAGGAACCTCAATGATAATGAGATTTCTGAATTCGTGGACCTCATCGACTGTATTTCTAAGTACCGCAGCCCTCTGTCCCTGATAAAATTATATGGAAGATTCATCATTCAGGATCTTTTACGGTTAGATCCCTCTACTCATCTCTCTCCCCTGCTCCTATCTTGCCAGCTCGTGCATCCCCCTTCATCTGGAGAATCCCAGCTCCCCCCAAAGTCATATGTTTTGGTTGGTTAGCAGACCGTAATCGTATTCTAACTATCGACAATATCAGAAAGAGAGGGATGCAGATAGTTAACATCTGCTTGTGCTGTATACAAAATGCGGAATCGGTTGATCACCTTTTAGTGCATTGCCTGTTCATATCTCAAATTTGGCTAGACTTCAGTCAAAGGTTCAGCATTTCCTGGTGTCTTCCTCAATCGGCTCATGACCTCCTGGCTTCTTGGCATGGATTCAGGCTTGGAAAACATCGAACCTCCATTTGGAGAATGGCTATTTTGGCTATTTGGTGGTCAGTATGGCTAGAAAGGAACGAGAGATGCTTTAACGACGTATCTTCTTCGGCTTCAATAGTTGGGACTAGGGCCAAGAGGCATATAGTTGAATGGGCAGTTAATGTCAAGGGTTTGAAGGGTGTTGATCTTTGTTTTTTAGGGATCTAGAGTTCTTCTGCTATCTCAGCAGCTAGTCTCTTTTTCCCTTTTTCCTCTCTTTGTTTTTTCTGTCTTCTTTTTAATGGAATCTTTTTTTCTTTTTTTTTTTGAAAGCTAGTGTCTTAATAGCTTTGATTAAAAAAGATGTAAGGAGAAGAAGAAAGACAATTCATAATTTAATGAATGAAAATTGTTCTTTATGTGATTGGAGGTTTTGACTTTTCTGCTACTGCGGTGTGTTTTGGGGCTTTTGTGGTTGCTCTTGTGCGAGGGAAGAAGCCGGCCTTTAAGCTTCGAGCTTCAAGACAAATAAAGGTAATGGTGATGGTGCCTCCCCTCATGAACAACCAGCTCACCCCTCCAGACACGTGAAGAGGGATTGGGCTTTGGGGTAGCTTTGCTTTAGCGCTTTCGTTCGTCACAAGGTAGCCGTAGGGAAACCTCTGGCTGGATTGAATCCTTCCTCCCCCAATGATGCCCGAGCAATATCCACCTTTTTCTTTCTCCTTTCACAAGTGGAAAGCTAGACAATAGGCATTGATTAGGTCCATCCATACCCATTTGGGCCAAAAAATCTACTTGACCAAAAAAAGAATGGACTTGACAAGAAATGGACATCTAGCAACCCAAGCACCAATGATGATAAGTTTTATTAACCATTATTTCATCAATCACTGATTTTGCTTCATGGCTAGGAATTATTGATATTACAATGTTGTAGAAAGCGTTTCTCCTTCCAAGTCTTTCAAGCACCTCAACTCACAAGTGGAAAGCTAGGTGGTTGAATGTAGATGTAAAGTTTCAACACCACAATGAGTTCTAAAACCCTGACTACCCTAACCTATTTTTGCAAGCATTTCGGTCCAACTGATTAGGTCCATCCATAACCATTTGGGCCAAAAAATCTACTTGACCAAAAAAAGAATGGACTTGACAAGAAATGGACATCTAGCACAACAGTTGTGAGTTGTGACATTTGCAAAGGTCATGATTTGAGTTTGACTCGTCATTTGATTTTTTTCCTAATAAAACAATTAATTAATTGACTTCGGTTTATAGTGACATGGCCCATTTTCAGTGGTTAGATCCAGTCTAACTATCCCAGTTTGGTCTAGATTTTAAAACACTAGTTCCGAGTATCTAGGTCATAGTTGAGAGAATCTACAGGTCGAATAGGGTCTAGCTACTAAAATTCGACTAATCCGCGCTTTGAAAAAAAGGGTCCAATGCCATTTTCAAGTGGAACCCAAATCCTAATATGAGGGTTTCCATTTAGAACCCAAATCTCCAAATCGAACCAAAATTCCCGAGAGATCGCAGTTATTATTCGCCTTCTTGTTGATTTTGAAAATTTTCATCCATTTGAAGAAAAAAAAAAGAAAAAAGGGAGGTTTTTTCGTACTCAACCGGGCTACGACCCACGCACGGGGGGGGGGCAGAAGCCAAGCTGTGGATAGATGCTACATCTTTGACAGCATTTACTGGGATTAGTCTAACTATCCCGAAATTTGGTCTAGGGGCGTATCAAGTGGGGGGGGATCGGTGGAAAGCAAAGAATATGTTGAGACAAGAGGTAGCAAGCGACACGGGCAGGAGAGATGGCTATGGAAAGAGGATGTGGTTGTTGTGCATATGGTAAGGTTCCATCCAAAAATGGTGGAAAATTAATGGGAGGTGTTTCGGTGGAGTTCGTAGCCACGAATGAAGCAAGGGGTTATTATCGAAGATGTGAAGAGGTGGCTGATAGAGAGCGATGGCGTGGAAGAAGACCAATTTATTCTCAAACCTCTCTTTGAGGACAAGGTGTGGGTATCCCTATGTTTGCAAGTGGAGGTAGAAGCTCCTTATTGCAGGTGCTCCATACAAGGATGGGCCGGTGGAAAAGCTTCGCAGCTGGGTTGAGAGATCGCCATGCGGTTGGGAGGGGGCGTGGTATCTGTTGGGGGGGTTGCCATTGGATCTTTGGTTCTCAAATACCTTCATAATTGTGGATTCATGTATTGGCAAGGTAACTATGATCGATCCAATGACAAAAACATGTGCAGAGGTTTGAGTGGCTTTGGTCGGTATTAAATGAAAGTTGGTGGGTAGAGGGTCTTTCTCACGGTCGGGAGAGATCCAAGTGGAGGAAAAAGTGAAAAAAGACGAGCCTGGAGGAGGGTGGGGGAGAACGAAGAAGGTTGCAAAAGGATCTAGAGAGGGTGGAAAGAGGGGGGTCTAACTTCGTCAAGGAGAGGTAGGAGTATTGAAATCATGCTCCAACAGAAAACCAACACTCGGGCTAGATGCGTGGAACCCATCAAGGAGCTGTAAGGAACTAGGTGGCGTTCAGATGGCAGCGTATGGCAGTAGTGATGACCCAATTGTACCTCAGTTAGAAGGCAACATCTCGGTCGAGTGCAAGGCGATGTGTGGCAACAGTTATTGTACAAGTGACATGCTTTAGGAGACGAGGCTTGAGGCTTAAGGTCGTAAGATGAGGTTGGGGTGATGCGTGGTAGTTCAGAGTACAGTCTCATCCTCGTGGTGGCAAGCTGGGATGAACCTTTGCTTGTGATACCAACGCGTGGTAGGAGATTGAATGTTGTGTGTGTGGATCTTTCTCCCATCACGGTGCATGTGCCATTCACTTATTGCTCTCACATGTGCGAAGGAAACGCTTTACTCTCTTTGACATGTATGGTGTTTTTGCCCAAACTTCAAGCAATTGGTCCTCTTCCTTCTCTTACTTCTTTTTTTTTTTTTTTTTGAACAAGGGGTCTTTGGAGTGGCAAAACGAAGGATGCATTAGAGCTTGCAATTGTAGTGGTGGATCAAGAAAGCGAGAGGGAGGCATTTCTGCGGAGGTGGAAGATCAAGTTACAAGGGTAGATGAGGAAGGGTCACTTATTGCTCTCGCATGTGCGGAAGAAACACTTTACTCTCTTTGAGAGTGATGGTGTTTTTTCCTGATCTTCAAGCAACTGATCCTCTTCCTTCGCTTACCTTTTTTTTTGTGGGGAGCTCGGAATGGTGAAAAGGAGGTAGTAGCAAAATAAAAGATGCATTGGAGCTTACAATGAGGAAGGGCAGAGGGAGATCCTTGACATCATGACGCTACAGGTTGTAGTTGATACTAAGGAAGACCTGAGCTCAATCACCAACGTGCCTATGCAACTAGTAGGAGAAGTGGATTCCAAAAAGGCCAACCATGTTTGCGGTGGTTCGGAGGAAACGATGGATCAGAGAAGTTTCAAGTTTTCCGAGAAGCTGATAAGAGTGTCTTGCGGGGATTGTGATGAGGATTACTACAACCAGATCTAATTTGTAGGAGCTTGAGGAATCCGGAAGCATCATCCTCTGTTGCAAAGGACTCAATGATTGTCCAAACATAGAAGAGGGCAGGTAAGTCTTGCCTCACAAATTAACCATGAATTTAGAGGGTTGCAAGGGGGTATGAGGAATGGGTGCAGGGAAAGGTTGGTGCCAAAATGAGGATTTTGGGCTAGAATCAGTGTTCGAAATATCAGTATCGCGCAATGTATTGCAACCTTGGGATACAAATACGTATCGGTTATCGCACGGGATATATCGTTTGTATCGCATAATTTATCGCACTTTTTGGGAAACATGGGGAAACATTAGCAAAATGGTTGAATTTTTTTTATGAAACTTTAGGGATTATTTAAAAAGACCTTAATACACACTTTTAAATCATAAAATATCAAAAAAGATGTGCACATAATAAATTTCCTTTGTATAAGGTACTAAGTTATGCGTTATCTGTTTAAGCTAAGGTAAATATATTTAAATATGATGCATACCATTTATAAATGTATAAAGATATGTATGAAAATGAGTCATATCCAAACCTCAATTGAAATTCATTTTAACATATCATTTTAGGGCATGGCTTGAAAAATAAGGCAGATCCAAATCTGAGGTGGACCACACCACACAAAATAATGGTCATTGAATGATCACCATTAAACTTTTTTGGGGCTATAAATTTTTTGGATAAAGCTAATATTTATGTTTTCCCATCCAGGTTTGTCGAACCTCATGAATAGATTGGATGACAAATAAACATTACGGTGGGCCCTAAAAGGCTTCAATGGTGGACATCATTGCCACCACATTTTCTTGTGGTGTTGATCTTACATCTGTCTCCTTTTTAGGCTCATACCTTAAAATTACTAATGAAAATGGATGGAGGGTGTGGATTGGCTGGTGTACCACACATCAGCGAGGTATGGGTATGTGTTGTGTGAAGATGGGACGCGGATTTCCTACTAAATCCTTTCGAGGGAGTGGGGCACACCGTGATGTTTGTAAGAAATCTACTCCATCCATCAGTTTTGTAAGCTTATTTTAAGACTTGAGGCAAAAATTGAGCAGGATCCAAGACTCAAGTGGGCTGCACTAAAGAGAAAGGTGGGTAGGTAAATTCCTACGGTTGAAACCTTCTTGGGTCGACAGTGATGTTTACATTCCATCCATATCATTCATAACGTCATTACTACTGGGATGAATTGAAAACCCAACTATTAGACTGATTCAAAACTTGTGGCCCCACGAATATTTCAATTGTGGACCTTCAATCCTCACGTTTTCGGCCCTATGTCTTAAAATGTGCTAAAAAAACAGATGGACGAAGTAGATTTCTCACAAACATCATAATGGACCCCACCTAAGTTTCCAGCGCATGAACTTCATGCGAAGCAGCGTGGACGATCATCCACCTCCAGTTGTACAAATAGTTCAAAGGAGATCAGAGTTACATGGGCCCCACAATAATGTATTTATTATATCCACACCATTCATCCATTTGGAGAAATCATTTTAGATCATGAGCCCAAAAATGAGTCACATCCAAACCTCAATTGGACTACACAACAAATAGCAGTGAGGTCATAAAGACCTTGATGAAGAGGAAAAACAAATATCATACGATCCAAAACTTTTGTGACACCCAAAAGGGTTTCAATGGTAGACATTCAATATCCCGCTACTTTTTCCAGTGTAGTCCACTTGATCTTTGGATCTGTCTTATTTTTTGGCTCAACCCTTACAACGAGCTCGCCAAATGGACGAACAATTTGGATATAACATATACCTCATGATGGGACCCACAGAACTTGGTGACGTCAACACATCATCCACTTCGGTGGTGTGCGGTACGCCAGCCCATCCGCATCCTGTAAAAAGGGCTCGGAGCCCTTTTTTTCGAAGGAGAGAGAGTTCCGACGTTCCGGAACCCTAAAATGTCTACCAAATCCATCATTTCGCCGAGCATATCTCCGGATTTTGCCGAAAATTTCTATGGATTTCACGATTTCTCTGGATTTCAATAGATTTCGCCCAAATCTCTACCAAATCAGAGATTTTGTTGCTACGATTTGAATGGCCTTTCAAATACAGCTTCCGATTAGGGCGATCTCCTCTACAGGTACCGAAATCTACTTGTTGAAAGGTTCTTTTTTCCGAATAATGAGTCTGTTTGTCGATTTCCAACAATAATGGAGGAATCGGCGATATCGCACGATGTATCGGCGATATCGACGATATATAGCGCAATAACGACGATATATCGTGCGATATCTGGATTTTGAGATTTTTTGTATCTTCCTAGCGTTATCGGATGGGTTTCGTCTCGTTGGGGGCCGATAACGATAACATCGGCCGATATATCGGCCGATAGTATCGATATTTCGAACACTGGTTGGAACGTGAAGGGGGTGGGGTGCAAGCAAAAGAGGAGGTGAATCAAGAATGATTGTAGTAGATATAGGGCCTGGGTGGTTTCGTTCCAAGAAAGCAAGGTGAAAGCCGTTGATAGGAAGTTGTTGGAGTCTCCATGGGATTTTTTGCATTGGAGTGGGGTGTTGTTAACACAATGGACCACACGGAGGGAAATTGTTGTCGCATGGGACTTTAGCTTGTGGTTTAAGGATTTATTTATTTATTTTTATTTTTTTGGACTAAGCTGACCTTAGTGTGTGAAGGAGTCGACTACCCGGGGTGTGTTGGGGGTGATGTTAATGTTACAAAATTCTCATTTGAGAAGTCGAGTGGTGGAAAATCACTTGCAGCATGAGGGCTTTCTCATAATGGGTAGACTTACGTGAGCTGATTGATCTCATGCTTGGAGGTAGAAAATACACATGGTTAAATGGTTGAGATCGACAGTTATGTCAAGGCTAGACACATTCTTCTCAGCCTGTTGGGTGGAGAAGTTCTCATTCGTGTCTCAACACAGCCTACCGAAACCGTCTCCGATCATTACCTTATTTTGCTAGAGGTGGGGAAGAAAATTGGGTCTGAAACCTTTCAGATGTGAATTACTATGAGTCGTTGTATCTAGAAATGGGGGGATTCTCTAAGCTAGTTAAAGGTTGGTGGAATTCCTTTGATGTTGCCCGATTTTAAGTTAAGCTAAAAATTGAAGTTGTTGAAAGAAAAAATTCAAGTCATGGAAGAAGGGGGTCCTCAGCAACAAGAGGTCTGAAACCAAGAGCATCCTTTATGAAATTCAGGATCTCAATGAAGAAGCAGAAAATTCTGAGTTGTCAAAGGGGGAAAAGGCCCGTCGGGTGAAGCTTAATCAAGATTACTCGAGCCGTATCAAGGAGGAGATAAAGTGGAGACAACAGTCAAGGGTCCAATGACTTAAGAAGAGTGACAAAAACACAAAGTTCTTTTATAACATCGCTAGCGCATGCAATAGAATCGATATGATCAGTAGAATTATTGTGGAAGGCATTCAGTTTGACGAGAAAGACTAGGTGTGTGGGGTCATGGTTCAATTTTGTAAGGAGCTGCCTTCAGGGGAAGGGTGGAGAAGACCAAAGTTGGAGATCGAAATGCTGGGAATCTTTTTACTTCCGAGTAAGATTGAGCAGTTGACGGAGATCTTCAGTTGTGTGGCAAGTTCCTTCCCCTCCACATACATTGGATTGCTCACATTGTGAAGCCGGCTAAACACTTGTGAGAGGGGTTAGAAGATAAGAAGAAATTCCATTAAGTCGGTTAGGGTGAGGTTTACAATTCTTATGAGGAGTAGGTATTAAGGACCTAGAGGCAATGAACTATGCTCTGTTGAGGAAGTGGCTTTGGAGGTTTGGATTGGATGATGGGGCCTTGTGGAGAGAAGTTATAGCCAACAAGTATGAGTGCCAATATGGAGGGTGGTGGACCATGGACAAATCTGCTTATAGGGCATCGGCACTATGGAAAGTGGTCATTCTTATATAGAATAAGTTTCCGAAGGGTGTCAAGTTCCCCTTAGGTAACGGGGAGAATATCAAATTATGGGATGATGTGTGGCTCGAAGAGGGCTCTTTGAATTCAGTATCTCTGAGAATATGTTGTTTATCGTCGGATCATGATATTCTCATCGCTGATTGTTTCTCCTTTTGCATCAGTGTTATAGGGTGGTCGCCCCCCTATTCTACGGCCCTTCTCGATGATGAGGTGGAGCATGTTTCCCTTATGAAAGTGTATTGTTCGGGAGGGGAATCCAGGTAGGATGGTGTGGCGGATAGATAAGCCGAGGAGATTCTCGGTCCAATCCTTTTATCATTTGATTCGCAATGCATGAAGGAATGATGAGGAGAGTTGGACAAGATGTGTGGCATTATGGTTTTCGCCCAAAAGGTTGCAGTACTAGGGTAGAAAGCAAGTTGGAAGAGGGTCTTGACGGTCGAAAACCTCCAAAAGGGAGCGATGATCATTCCTAATATCTGCCTATTGTGTATGAGGAGCGTGAAATCAGTCAATCAACTTTTTGTGCAATGTCCATTCACGCAGCAAGTGTGGGAGGACATCCTAAGGTGCTTCAATTTGTGTTGGTCTCTGTTGGCTTTAATTGGGGTCTAGCATGGTGTCGGCCTAGGGGAAGCAATCTATGGTAGCTTGGAGGTTGTGTCATTTGGTTGTTCTTTGGGCATAACGGGGAGAGGAACAAGAGATGCTTTCGAAATGAGAGCAACATGTTGGAGAGGGTTCCTAGGAAGGCTAAGTTATAAGTTGTAGAGTGAGCTTCTTGTATAGATGTTTTGAAGGATTTTAGCTTCTCTTTTCTTGGGTTGTAGCTGTTGCACCATCTTGGCGCCTTCTTTTCAATAGAATCTCAATAACCTTTCAAAAAAACTTGCACGAATCTTCCACTCATTGTTACTATCCGATGCAAACATTTATACATTTTGATTCATTTCATTTTAAAGAAAATGATACCAAGTGACATTGTTTCTCACACCCACTTTCCCGCTTGACAATTATGCTTCTGCATAACATTCCATGGCTGCCTCAAAATAAAGTGACACTTCAACACTTGGGTCATTAAATAGCTTAGAACCTTGTATGCCACCACCCAATCCAAAATCATTCTCTTTACTTTGATCAAGTTGTTCGGAATATTATCACTAAAAAGGATCAAGGGGATATGAAGTACAAGTCCACCGTGAACTAGAGGCATCCTGTGCTCCTCTATAAAAATCATAACTCCATCATCATTGTCCATTAATAGGTTAGGTCTTGCCAATTCAATGTTGTTCATGATGAAGGTTCATAAATAGTTGATGTTATAATATGATGGTCGATCTATTTATCTAACAGTGATGAATTTATTAAAAAACAACAACTACAAATACAATAATATAAAAGATCAAGGCAACGTGCAATTGGCCCAAGAGACCAATAGAACCCATCCAAATTTACAACTATCTACAAGTATATTTTCCATTTCCTCCGTTTTACAGACCTTGAATAAGGGGGATCGAAATGCCCATCACAATATGTTCCCTTTCACTCCTTGGAAAGCTATGGCTTCTAACACTTCTTTATTGTTGAAACTCTATTATACGCTCTTTGCAAATCACACAGTGTTGCAAGAATCAAAGATGCCAAAGACGGCCTTTCTTCCGTTCCACACATAAAACAACCTAACACCAATTTTGGCATTACCCAATGCAACCCGAAAAGTGCTTACACAACTAACCGCACTTTTTAGCAATAATACCTCTCTAATGTCATGGGGTTCAATCACCAAATTTCTCACACGATTTAAAGAAAGGACCCATTCTTTTTTTAGTTCTCTACAAAACAATGTCGTCCTCCCTCTTTGGATTTTCAACTACTCCACTTCACAAGATTGCATGCCCTCCAAATTTTTCTTCGTAAAGAAAACCACATTGGAATTTCTCCTCTTTTTCCAAGGCCAATGAAATTCAAACACGGGGAGATGGTACGTGGGAATGTTCGCTAGCATCTCATCAATGAGAGTCAAAATCTCATCAATAAGAGTCGAAGGAAGTACGGAAGGCCCATCTCATGCAGTGGAAGGAGGTTTAAAAAGTCAAAAGAAATAATTTAATATAATAATTTTATATATATATATATATATATTTTAAAGAATGGGAGGAACTAGAGTAGGGAGAGTCATGGACAAGAATTGGGCTTCCAAAGCAAATGGTGATAGAGACATGGAGGATCCAAGTAATTTGCAGGAGGTTACTGCAAGGAAAAATGGGGAAGTGGATGGTGGTTGGTTCCACAGTTTGCCCAATAGAAAGACATGTTCTGAGGTTTGGAGGATGATCAATAAGATTGGAACAAGTCTGGGTGATCCTTGCATATGTCTCTCAAACAAGCGTCTTGCTGCCTTTTTTTTTTTGTGTGTGCACGGACATGCTTAGGGTCCTTGTTTGAAGACTCCTTTTTTTCTCTTTTCAAAAAATTTCGATCATTAATTTTTTTTTAAAAAGCCGCAATTTTTGTCAATGATGTCCGTTTCCCAATTGGAAAAATGGCAATAATGTCAGTTTGGAAAGGTTAGTGGCTTGGGCATGGACTCTTTCAGATCTATGTAAACCATCTCCATTTGCAAATACACATAAGTGAGGGACTATCAATTGGAATGTTCAGCTTCGAAATAATCTTAAAGATAATGAAATGGAGGTGTTCTAGATTTCTTATCTGCAGATAGGAAGATTTTATCAAGGTCAGCTGATAGCAAGTTTTCTGTGTCAGTCTTCCACTGAGGCTGTCAAGAGTAGAATCACTTCCTTGATTGTGGAATGGGCGTGAATATGGATTTTCAAGGTTCTTCTCAGGGAAATCCCATGAAGGAGTGGAAACAAGGCTTTAAAGGCGATGTTACTTTAACAGTGAGTGGGATACACTCGATGTCATCCCTTTCAATTTTTGTTTGGTTGTCTTTTTCTTCTTCTTCTTATTCTACTTCTCTGTCAACAGCACCTTTTTGTTCTTTTGTTCCTTTTCATGTAATAACAATCTCAAACCCAGAGCTTCCCTTGAGATAATTAAAGTCAAAGCCTAAAGCGTCTAGAATGCAAAGTTAGCTAAGAAAACATCATGTGGAGACTATAAAACACCCGAGCTTGAGACCAGCAAGCGCATCATTAGCAGGTGGAGATCTTGACCAACTGATATCATTAGAAAAGTTGCTTTGCAAAAATACCCTGTTCTACAAATGACAGGTTCTGTTAAAAACCAAGATGAAGAAACCTCCAGGTAAATAAGAGGTGAAGTGAGAACCTCTCATCACTCCCCTTTTACCATGAGCATCAGTGAAATCATTTAGCTCACTTAGATAATATTTTTAAAATTGACAATCCCCCCAATAGCCTTACATGGAGATCATAACATGTAATCTAACCATGGATCTGGTGCATACCACTCTGGATTAAGCACTGACCATAAACTGCACAAACAGGATGATCCTACCCATCCAATGCTGGACCCTCCATTTGTATCTCTCCAACCAGACCATTATGATCATTGGATCACTGGATATGCCTAAGGAAGCTGTTCGACAGTAGGACAATCCTGCCCCATGTCAAGTACAGGAGCTGGTACACTGCTCTCAAATTAAGTTTCCCGTGTTCGAACAACTAGCTTGTTCAAAGAAAGGGAAAACAACAGAACAATCTAAACACTACAGATGCAATACCCAACAAGCGGAAACCTTGTTTCACCAATCGTGGCCACATAATTACATTTTATCAGGAAGGACACTTAAACGGTAATAATCGCCTTTCAAAATCAGAACAGGTTGGAAATTAACTTACAAAAGACAAATATAGATTCGTTAAAAGCAAAATCAAATAGACTCGAACCCAATTCACAGACTGCAAAATCTTTGATTTAGAAGACAAAAGAAGAAGGAAAAAAAGAAAAATAGAAAAGCGAGAGAGCAAAAGAAATCCTTTCTTTCGGAGAAAGTAATGGGAAAGATTGGTGAGATTTTGAAGGAGAAATTTACCTGGATAGTCATTGCTTTCTTGTTGGATTCCAGCTGGCTTCCTGCATATGCCATCGAAGACGACGGGAAGAATCGAAAATCAGAAACAGAAATAGAGATCTATGAGGAGAAGAAGAGATAGAATTTGAGAAACATATATATAGATGGAATTCAAAAATACCCTTTGCAGCTTTCTGCTTCTCCAAGTTCCTCTCGCGGGCCATCTTCGCTTTCTGACCGTTGCCTCCTCCCATCTCTCTCCCTCCAAGGAATCGAGAACACAGAAATCCTTAGTCCTGAGAAGCACGAAAGGATTGTGGGAAAAAACCCTAGTCCTGACGAGAACGCAGGGATTGTGGGAGAAGAAGAGAAGAGAGGAAGACGAGAAAGAAACGGAAGAGAGAATATACGACGGGTCTGGGTGCGCGACAGAAAGAAGAAGGGTTCTCTTTTTTACGAAAGAGGAAGTTCCCGTACAACGTGGTGTATAAATTTCAACATACAACGTCATTTTTTCAGGCAGAGTTTCACTTATTTACAAAATCTGATCTGTACGAATGGTTTAACACGTAACAAATATTACATGAGTCGAAAATCAGTATGGTTCATTTATCAGACGCGCTACACCGTTGAAATCGGTTGACAGACGATCGTAGAACTTGATATTCATGTGTGGCCCAATTGATGAGTGGATTGTTACTGTTTTCTTCCCAGATGTTCTTCGTAATCTGGGACATAAATCTTACGGATACGATTTAACTGAAATTAACCTAAAAACGTACTGTATCAAAGTTCACATAAAACGTTGTACGTGAACGTTTTTTTGTCTTTTATGGGAATTCTACACGGAAGGAAGCATCCAGACGGTAATACTGCGTTCGTGCGCACGAATGTTTCGCACGTGCAAGCAACAGTCTCCGCAATAATAAGCTGGGCACGTGCGAGGAATTGGGCTGCTCTAGGCGGGCACCACGTGCCATTGAATTTGGGGACGCGGATTGCGTCCTACCCCCGGCTCTGTGGGGCCCACCGTGATGTAAGTATTTTATCCACACCGTTAATCGCTTTTCTTAGATCATTTTAAGATATTATACGAAAAAGAAAGCAGATACACAAATCCAGTGGACCACAACAAAGGAAGCTGCAGTGATAATGACACCCACCGTTGAAACATTTCTAAGGGCCGCCGTGATGGTTTTTTTACCACTCAACCTATTAATAAGGTCATGCAGACTTGGATGAAGTGAAAACACAAATTTCATCTTGATCCGCTCCAGCTCCCAGGAAGTTTTTAATGGTGGAAGTTTAATCCCCAATTTGTGGTCCACTTAAGCCATGAAACTACTTAAATTTTTGTATAACATCTTAAAATGATCTGAGAAAAAATAATTAACGGTGTGGATAAAATACTTACATCACGGTGGGCCCCACAGATCCGCGTCCTGAATTTGGAACGTGGGATTGTGGTTTTGGATCGTCCTCCGTTATTTCTCTTGCATGCTGGCCTGTTTGATGAGGAAACGGATTGGCTACTCCCCCTCCACTAGCCCGGTGGCTGATGGTCGGTGGTCTGTGGGCCCACCATGTTATATGTATTTCATCCATGCCGTTCATCCATTTTTACGTATCATTTTCGGGCTTGATACATAAAATGAGAGGTATATAAATCTCAGGTGGACTACACAACAGGAAAACAATATTTATTGGATATTGACCATTAAAATCCTCCTAAGACCAAATGTATTGTTTATTTGACATCCAATCTGTTGATTAGGTCATACAAACCTACATAAAGGGAAAAAACAAATATCAGCTTGATCCAAAACTTTTATGGCCTTAAAAAGGTTTTTAATGGTAGAAGTTCACTCAACACTTTCCCCTATAATGTGGTCCACTTGAGATTAGGATATAACTCATTTTTGATCTTATATCATAAAATGAATTAGAAAAATATATGGACGGCATTGATGAAACACATACATCATGGTGGGGATCGATGAAACACATACATCATGGTGGGGATCACAGAGCACCGACCATCAACCATCGGCGGTACAAGGGAGTCACCAGTACGTTTTCCTTTGGGGGAAACGGATTGGCTACTTCCCCTAACACCGGCTCCGTGGCTGGTGTTCGGTGCCCTGTGAGCCTCACCATGATGTATGTGTTTCATCCATTTTTAAAGATCATTTTATTGCTTGATCCCAAAAATAAGAGGGATATAAATCTCAGGTGGACCACACCATATGAAAACAATAGTGATTGGATATCAACCATTAAAATCCTCCTAGGGCCCACTATACTATTTATTTTACATCCAATCTGTTGATTAGGTCATACAGGCCCAGATTAAGAGAAAAAACAAATATCAGCTTGATCCAAAACTTTTATGGCCCCCAAAATGTTTTTAATGGTCGACCCTCATTCAACATTGTTTCCTGTAATGTCGTCCACTTGAGATCTGGATATAACTCGTTTTTGGACAAATACCGTAAAATGATCTGTAAAAACAGATGAATGGCATGCATGAAACACATACATCATGGTGTGGCCCACATAGCACCACCAGCCATTGGCTGGTGTCAGGGGGAGTAGCCAATCCGTTCCCTCGTTTGGGGAGTCCACTGGGCACCGGGATTTCCAGCGGAAGCCTTTCGCAGGAAGTCCCTGCACTGGGATGCTAAGTGGGGTATACTGTGATGTTTGTGATAAATCTATCTTGTTTACTCGTTTTTTGAGATCATTTTACGACATTTGAACGAACATGACGTGGATTCAATGTTGAAAATTATACAGATTAATGTAATTTCTATATAATATGGAAATCGAAAATATCACGATAATCAGAAATAAGGACAGGTTGAAGCACGTCTGAAAAACGTTGTCCTTAAAGCGTTATTTGCCCCTACTCAAGTAAATTGAGTATGCCGATAGGTTATAGGCAAATAGCTTCTAGGATACGACGAGCCTGATGTGGGTCTGCGTTCAGCAAACACGAAGGTCCACCAAATGGAACTCTATTACACACTTTCTGGCAGTATTACAATATAGAGAAAAATCTCAAAAGAAAGAAAAAGAAAGAGAAAAATGGTTTTGACCAATACCTTGTCGATTCAAATCTTCGACCGGTTCAAGAGAACCGTCCTAGACCACACCGCTGGTTCGTTCTTCAAGCTAAGGTTCAAGCCTTGCTATGTTGCTGGAAACACTAGAATTCGTATGGGTTTTGCCGGAATGAGTTGAGATGGATTGGAAACCCATCCAGGTCCTCCTTTGATAGGCTATGGTGGCTGGGGGTTACGGTCCAGGGAAATAAATCCCATGACCGTTTTCTAGCTTTTGGAGAAAACTAGCCGTTATATGGCTGTTGGAAACTAGCCGTTATATGACTGTTGTGAGAGAGCTAGCTAGCCGTTTTATAGCTGTTAGCAACAGTTTCTTGCAATTAAGTCCATAGCTGTTACACATTTGTGCAACAGCTATATTTCCAGCCTCTATATAATCAGAGGGACTCTCATTCAGTCCTCTAGATTTTCATCCAACTAACTATCTGCCTTAGCCATTAGTCGCACCGCGACTCGCACACATCTCGCTCCGGTTCGCGAAGGTAGTGACCCTCTGCGACACGATGTGCACGTGCGAAGTGCGCCACTAGCGCCTCTACAGCCACACTGCCTCACATGTCCACGCCCTCGCACCGAGCCGGAGACCAAGACCGAGACCAAGACCGAGACCGAGACCGAGACCGAGCCCGTGCCTGAGCCCGAGCCCAAGCGCGAGTGTGCGCGGGTGTTCCGGTGCTACGCACTGGAACACGCAAGGTCCATAATCCACGGACTAGGTAGGTAAATATTATAATACTCCATTATTATCATTTAAACTACATATTTTTCTCTTCTCTTTCCCATGTGGGACTATTCCCAAAAACCCACAAAATGGTATTTTTTTCCAAATAGCATAATATATATTATATATTATTTTTTTATTATTATTAAAATATATTTTATTTAAAAATCAATATTTTGCAACAATCCCCCACTTAATTTTTTTAAAAAATATATATTTTTCTCGGTTAAACAATTCTGCCAGAATAATCAGCTTATATGCATAAAGAAAGATATCTTTCGATTTTAATTTTTCCTTAGTGTAAGTATCTCAAAACTTTGTCGAAATGACTGGTAGCCGTAGCTTTGAACCAGTTATTCCTAGATAACAAAGTTGGAGAAACCACACACATATTCGCTATGTGTTTGTTTAGAGTTCTCACAATATTGGTCAACACATTTAATGGCCATGTGCTTATCCTAATTCGTGAACGATCCCGAGAGCAAACTCCTAACTCTCATGAGAGACGGCACCATCTCTACGTTCATATAGGTGAAATCCTTCCAGTGTCTCCGTTATTATAAGACATGTGTCCTATAGACTGGATTTCATTAAGAGTTCTCAGACTCAACCCTCTTTCGTAACGCTCAGAACTTATCTATTATGAATGAGGTTTTATAATTTAGTGTTGAAAAACTTTTCACATATCAGTGACTTGTTTTTACCCATTAAACCCAAATTTAGAGATTTTCTAACTTTAGGTTGGGTTACCATCACTGGCGGAACTTTGGTTGAAGAGTTTCAATCCCATCCCTCTAGATGTAGCCTTTACTACCTCTCTTGATAGAGGTTTAGTAAAAGGATCCGCCAGATTGTTGCTTGATTTCACATAGGAAATAACAATGATTCCATCTCAAATCAATTTTCTGACATAATCATGTCGAAGACTTATATGTCTAGATTTACCATTATAAGTGCCGCTATAGGCTCTAGTTAATGTGGTTTCACTGTCACAATGTAGTGACACAACCGATATAGGCTTTCCACAGAAAAGAATTTTTAATAAAAGATTCCTTAGCCACTCAGCCTCTTTACCTGTTGCAGCCAGGGCTATAAATTCAGACTCCATGGTCAAGTGTGTTATGCAAGTGTGTTTCTTGGATCCCCAAGATACAGTCGTACTGTTGAGGGTCAAATATTACATATCAGACTCCAGTTGTTGCCCAGATTTATGAAAATGTTACTGTTAACGACCTGATTTAATCGTGTTTTTGATGTAGGATGTATTTACGAACTTAGATTGAAATAGGGTGCTAAATGTAGGGAATTAACGCTCAAAGGTCACAAAGGCAAGGGACGGACCCAAGGGGACCAAGATCAATGCCAGAGATCCAAGAAAACTGAGAAATTGAAGTTCAAGTGGCCTGGAAGTAAGCTAGAATGCAAGATCACAGGGTTCTCACCATCTGATCGGCTCAAAACTCTATACAGGGCCTGAGGACTCTAAATGAACCGTACACATCGAAATTCATCTGTCGGATCATCGCAGAAGCAGCCCAACGGACAAATCAGCCCTTAAAATTTGGATTCTGGGTGCACCTGATCTCTGGATACGCTTCAACTTTGGTCTCAACCGTTAAAATGAGGTGACAAAGTTGATGAGTGGAGCGGATTTCTCACACGCATCACATTGGATCCCACATGTACATGTGGGAGTGCACAGGCGGTGCACTCCCGCGCCACACCAGACCGATGAGCTCGATCAGCGGACGCTGACCCGATCCGATGCTCACGTAAACAGCGTCCGCACCTTACGGACGCTGATTTGAGTTGTGGGTCCCACCCATCGTCCGATTTGATGATCAGATCCGTTCATTCACTCTAGAAGGAGGGCTGAGACGTGAAGGGAAGCAGAGAGAGAAAGAGTTTGAACTTCCTTTATTTTCTTTTATTTTTGTGTTATTTTTCTATGAATGTTGATGGAGTTTAGCTTATCCATGTCAGGCTAAAACTCCTTAGCTAAGGCTAAGGGGTGAAGCTTGTAGTGAGATGAGAGATTTTGTATGCCTTTCATTTAAATTTCAGTTGAACTGATGTTTGATTCAAGTTGATAATAAGGGAATACTTTTAGTTTTTAATGGTTTGTTGTGACTGAAATTACAACAGATCTGCGGTGGCTTTGAGTATTTCTGTTTCCTTTTGATGTTTATGACGTCAGGAAGCCCTGTTGTTCACCATCGTCTCCTGGGCATGGTTGGATGTCGGTACCCTTCCTAACCTTCATAATCATCTGATTGGTTGTCAATTAGTTTAATTCTGTTGTTTACTTTGTCTCTTGGGCATGGTTTGGTGATGGAATCCATTCTAATTCATACACCTTTCATCTCTTGAAAACTATATCAATGGCAGTTCACTAAATTTCCATAATTCGTGATACTGACATAAGATCTCCCTGATCTCTACAAGTGGATCCTCTGAATCCCTAGTGTCCCTTCTCTGAATTTCTTAAGTTTTAGATTAATTATTCCATAATTATTCTTCAATTGTCATTCAATTTAGATTACATCTTAGTCTAATTCTAGTTCTATTTAGTTTCAGATTACGTACAGGTTTCAGTCCCTGTGGATTCGACCTCGGTCTTACCGAGATTATTACTACATCACAACCCTATACTTGGGGAGTGAACAAGTTTTTGGCGCCGTTGCCGGGGACTAACGGCTACAATTTCTGAAATTAATTGGTTTTAGAATTAGTTTAAGATTAGGTTTTAATTTTAGGTTAAGATTTTTCTGATTTTTAGAAGCTAACCTTCCTGTTTTATAGGCTTTTAAGATAGAAACTTCTAATTTTGTAAGCTCTTTCTAACCTCTACTTTCTATGTGTTAGATCTCTTTTATTAAGTTACTTTCTAGTCTAGGACTTTCCTAATTTATTTTAGAATTTTTCTACTTCCTTCTCTTTAGGAACTTCTTTTATTAGAAACTAACTTATTTTGTTTTGTTTTGCAGGTTTTTAGCTTAGGGACTCCAATTTGGTAATCTCATTCTAATTCTCTCTTTCTTTCTTGATTCTCATTTTCTTTCTTAGGATTAGGTTTAGATTTTGATTGAGGGCTGCGAGTGTTTCATGCCCAAGTGGGCTCGTGACAACACTCGACGTCTCTTGACTGAAGGAGGATTAGTTGGGGGGTTAACGGTCCATCGCAGGACTAGACATCGCTCGAATTCCCCTGAGTTAATTGAGGTTATGGCTGCAAATCAACCTCAAGCACTACCTCAACTTAGGGATGAGGAAGTACATTATGAGAATGAGGTGCATCAAGCGCCCCCATCTCGTACTTTACGAGATTATTTACAACCGGCGGGGGTGAGTACACCCTCATGTATGATTTTTCCTGAAAACACAGGATAGATGGACATCAAGCCAGGAGTTATCCAACTCCTTCCCAAATTCCATGGGCTTGAATCAGAAAGTCCATACTTACATTTGAAAGAGTTCGATGAGATTATAGTCACCTTATACTTTCCCAATATATCCGAGGATACAATCAGGCTGAAACTCTTTCCTTTTTCCTTGAAAGAGAAGGCTAAGACGTGGTTACATTCACTGCGTCCTAGATCCATTAGCACATGGAATGATATGCAGAGGGAATTCATAAAGAAAATTTTCCCACACCATAAAACGATTACCCTCAGAAAAGCAATCATGAACTTCGCCCAAAAGGAAGATGAAACATTCTACCAATGTTGGGAAAGGTTCGAGGATCTTGTCAGTTCATGCCCACAACACGGTTTTGAAATGTGGCGCATTACAAATTTTTTCTATGATGGGCTGACATCTTCTCATGCGCAAACCGGGTCGAGACAATGTGTAATGGAGAATTCATGAATAAAGAGGTCGATGAGGTATGGGATTATCTCGATAGACTTGCCAAAAATGCACAATCATGGGATCATTACCCAAAATCAAACACCACGTCTAGGCCAACTCAATCTAAGGAGAAAGGTGGAGTATATCTCTTGAAAGAAGAGGATGATGTAAATTTTAAAGTGACTAATCTCATACGAAGAGTCGAGGCCATGGAAGGAAAGAAGGATAAGGTTAATGAAATTGTTTGCGGCATCTGTGATTGCAACATTCACACAACTGAAAATTGTCCTACAATATCTGCTTTTCGAGGAGTGTTGAATGAGCAAGCTAATGCCGTAAATAACTATCAAAGACCTTTCAATGGATCTACCTCTAATACATATAATCTTGGTTGGAGAAATCATCCAAATTTTAGTTGGAGGAATGAACAAACTGCTACCCCTCAAAGTTTCTTCAATCAAAATCCAAATCAGGGGAAACCTCAAGAAGAACCGGTTCAAAATTTCATGCAAGAGCTGGCTCAGACAATGCGGGATTTTATGCAAAAAATGGATTCACGCATGACGGTTATAGAAAAGGGGATGCTTCCTGTACAACCGCTCCCCAATCCTAAACCGCAATACGAGATAAATGATCCCAGCTCTTCAAATCAAATGGGGCACGCTAAATCCATCACCAGTCTTAGGAGTGGGAAGATCATTGATAAAACCCTTTCGGTTAGGCCCGAAAAGCCTCAAGAACCAGAAGAGGACAATAATAATGGATCTAGTGATGTCCTACAAAAATTAGAACCGGAACTTCTAGAGAAGCCAATTCTCCGTTCCCCAACGGTTGGTTGCACCAAAACGTCTTTCTAACTCTCGGGATATTCTGGAGGTGTTGAAACAAGTGAAAGTCAACATTCCTCTACTTGATGTCGTAAAAGCAGATTCCTTTATATGCAAAATTTACGAAAGACCTATGCACGACCAAAAGAAAGACTGCAGTATTCAAAAGAAGATTTTCTTGGTGAGAAAGTGAGTGTCATCCTGAAGCAAGACGTGCCGCAGAAATTCAAGGATCCCGATAGCCCAACCATATCATGTGTAATCGGGAACCATCGAATTGGTCACACACTTCTTGACTTGGGAGTGAGCATCAATCTGATTCCCTACTCGGTATACAAACAGTTAGGTTTGGGTGAGTTAAAACCCACCCTAACCACACTACAACTTGCCGATCGCTCTGTTCGTGTACCAAGAGGGATTATTGAGGATGTGTTAGTCCAAGTCGATAGATTTTACTACCCTGTAGATTTTATCATTCTGGACACCGAACCCATCAATAACATGAGCACTCAGATTCCCGTCATTCTTGGTCGCCCATTCCTTGCCACGTCAAATGCAATCATCAATTGCAGGAATGGTGTCATGACTGTCTTTTGAAAATTTGACATTGGAGTCAAACATCTTTTTCAATAACGGCAGCAACTCAGAGGATGATGACGATGTCCACGACATTAACATGATCGATACTTTTGTGGAAGATAGGACACCCCTTACCTTATCCTCTGATCCTCTAGAGACGTGCCTGGCCCACTCCCATGAGTTTGATGATAACATGATTAGAGAGATATGTGTCATGCTGGATACTGCACCGGTACTTGAAGTTAACCGGTGGAGGCCACAATTTGAAAATTGTCACAAACTGATGTAGTGCCTCTACCGTCTAACCTCAAGGCACCAAAGCTTGACCTAAAACCTTTGCCCTCTGATTTGAAATATGCCTATTTAGGTCAAAATGAGACATACCCGGTGGTGATATCTGCCCACCTGGAGAAAGAACAGGAGAGTATGCTCATATCTACTCTCATTGAGCATAAAGGAGCCCTAGGATGGACGATCGTGGACCTCAAGGGAATCGACCCCTCGATTTGTACTCACTGCATATATCTTGAGGATAATGCGAAGACCGCTCGACAACCACAACGTAGACTAAATCCAAACATGAAGGAAGTGGTTAAGGTCGAGATTCTCAAACTATTGGATGTGGGTATCATATACCCTATATCTGATAGTCAATGGGTGAGTCCAACTCAGGTGGTTCCTAAGAAGTCCGGAATCACCATCGTAGCCAATGCTAATAATGAACTCGTGCCAACTAGAGTCACTACTGGTTGGAGAATGTGCATTGACTACAGGAAGTTAAATACTGTCATGAGGAAAGACCACTTTCCTTTACCATTCATTGATCAAATCCTAGAAAGGTTAGCCGGTCATTCCTATTACAGTTTCCTTGACGGGTATTCGGGCTATAACCAAATTGAAATCGCCCCTGAGGATCAGGAAAAGACCACATTTACCTGCCCCTATGGCACCTTTGCTTACAGAAGGATGCCATTCAGGTTATGTAATGCCCCTGCCACCTTTCAGCGATGTATGATGAGTATCTTTTCTGACATGGTGGGGAAATACCTAGAGGTCTTTATGGACAATTTCTCTGTTTTCGGTTCATCTTTCAGCGAGTGCTTAAAGAATCTCAAATGTGTGCTGAAAAGATGTGAAGAAAAGAATCTGGTACTTAATTGGGAGAAGTGCCATTTCATGGTTCATAAGGGGATTGTCCTTGGACATATCATCTCGTCCAAGGGAATTGAGGTAGATAAGGCAAAAATCGATCTTATCTCTAACCTACCTCCACCCAAGAACATCAGGGATGTGCGATCCTTCTTAGGACATGCAGAATTTTATAGGCGATTCATAAAGGACTTTAGTCTCCTCTCTCGTCCTTTATGTAATCTTCTTCAAAAGGATGCTCCATACGAGTGGACTGAGCAATGCCAGGAAGCTTTTACCAAGCTTAAATGCACGTTAACCACTGCACCCATCATGCAGCCACCCGACTGGAGCCTTCCTTTTGAGCTTATGTGCGATGCTTCTGATTATGCTTTTGGAGTGGTTCTAGGCCAGAGAAAAGATAAGAGGCCCTACGTCATCCATTACGCGAGTAGGACTTTAAATCCTGCCCAAGTGAACTACTCGACTACGGAAAAAGAACTCTTAGCCATAGTGTTCGCCTTGAACAAATTTAGGTCCTATTTGATTGGATCCAAGATCATTATTTATACAGATCATGCGACACTTAAATATCTTCTTTCTAAGAATGATTCTAAGCCCCACCTGATACGATGGATCCTTCTACTCCAAGAATTTGATTTGGAAATTAAAGATAAAAAGGGAGTAGAGAACGTAGTGGCCGATCACCTTTCTCGCCTTAATACCTCTGATTCCCTTGAGGCGACCCATATCAACGACATGTTCCCTGATGAACAACTATTCAGAGTCTCCCAGTCACCTTGGTTCGTTGATATTGCTAATTATCTTGCTACAGGTTCCATACCGACACATTGGACCGCACAAGATAAGAAGAAATTCTTTCTTAGGATACGCAATTTCTTCTGGGACGATCCATATCTGTTTAAATATTGCCCAGACCAAATCTTAAGGAGATGTGTGCCAGACGACGAGCATCAGAGTGTCATCTCCTTTTGTCACTCACAGGCCTGTGGTGGTCACTTTTCTGCTAAAAAGATCACGGCCAAGATTCTGTAGTGTGGCTTCTATTGGCCCACTATGTTCAGGGACATTCATGAGTTTTGCAAGGCTTGTGAACATTGTCAAAAATTGGGAGCATTGTCCCATCGAAATATGATGCCCTTGAATCCCATTCTTATCATAGAGGCATTTGATTGCTGGGGCATCGATTTCATGGGGCCATTCCCCCAATCTTTTGGGAATTTATATATTTTGCTTGTCGTAGACTATGTCACTAAATGGGTCGAAGCGATTCCATGTCGAACTAATGACCATCGTACGGTCATTAAATTCTTAAAAGAAAACATCCTTTCCCGATTCGGAACGCCTCGAGCCATCATTAGTGATGGGGTTCACACTTTTGTAATAGGCCATTCGAAAGTTTAATGAAGAAATACGGTATCTCTCATAAGGTGAGCACCCCATACCACCCACAGACAAGTGGGCAAGCTGAGATTTCTAATAGGGAGATCAAACACATTTTGGAGAAAACGGTTAACCCTGATCGTAAGGACTGGTCAATTCGATTAACCGATGCCTTATGGGCATACCGTACTGCTTTTAAAACCCCTATTGGAATATCTCCCTTTAGACTCGTCTATGGGAAGGCTTGCCACTTGCCTGTGGAGTTGGAACATAGAGCCTACTGGGCGATCAATAATCTGAATTTCAATCTGAACAACGCTGGCTCGCTACGCAAACTTCAATTAAATGAACTTGAAGAAATTCGGAACGACGCGTACGAGAACTCGAGAATTTACAAGGATAGGATGAAGGCATTTCATGACCAACATATTCTATGAAAATCATTCACGCCAGGTCAGAAAGTCCTTTTGTATAATTCTCGATTACATCTCTTTCCGGGTAAGCTTCGATCTCGTTGGACCGGCCCTTACATTGTTGTTACTGCATATTCCCATGTGGCCGTCGAGATAAGAGACCCTGACAATGACAAAGAGTTTAAAGTAAATGGACATCGCTTAAAGCCATTTGTCGAGAAATTTGATCCAGAGGACATGTCCATGCCTCTGACTGATCTTGTTTACTAGGAATGATCTCTTAGTCTGATGGAGGTATAGGTAGGTTTCCTGTTTGCATAGGACTAGGGTAGTTGCTTTGGTTTGGCTGAAGACTTTAAACTTAGCTCTCCTGGGAGGCAACCCAGCTTTTCAATTTATTTCATTTTCCTAGTTAGTTCAATGTTTATGGATAACATTACTGCAAACCCTCACGAGACTACAACTCGTCCACTAGGGGCAATCTAGGGGTTTAAAGGCTCGTTACATGCGCTAAATGCAATCGAGAGCACCTGCGAAAGTGGTATAGGTAAGATTTTATTTTTGTTAGTTTTGTGTTGCTTCCACTCTTGTACTGACCTGCTCTCTCCCAGCAATCTCTTGAAAAATCTCTCTCGATTCGTTATCCAGGTATTATCTTCCCATCAGTTTTTCTTTATTGTCGTTGTCCCATATGCATTGCATGTTTATATCTTTGACATTGAGGACAATGTAGATTTTAGGTTGGGGGTGGGAGATTAGGTAACCTAATCAGTGTTTTCTTGGTCTTGAGCAAAAATTGTGAAATTTTTTTTTTTTTAAATTTTTTTCTGGACTTTCTTGTACATTCGAAGTGATCTTGACGGTCATGTAGAGCACTAAAATTTCAAGATACGTGATATTGGTAATTTATGACTCTTGGATTCAGTGTCTGTTAGATTTCACCATTAAGTTTGAATTGTTAATCCATTGTTAGAAGTTTTAAACATTGATTGAGCCATGATTTCACAAGACACATCTCGCTTACACATTAAGGTTTTAGTTTGATATTGAACGGTTAATTTGGTGATTATTAAGCATGTAAGGAACTAGCCCCCCCCCCCCCAAAAAAAAAAAAACAGATACCTTTGGAAAGGGTTGAGCGAATAATCTTCACCATAGGTTTGCTCCCTATAGGTGTAAGTTTAATTCTCCATGAATGATATGTGAAAAGGTTTAGGTGTACGGTCTTCACCATAGGTTTGCTCCTTATAGGTGAGGATTGTATTCCTTTCTTGGCATTACTTTAAAAAAAAAAATAAAAAATTCCGTCATGATCAATCGTTAAAAAAAAATTAAAAAAATAAAAAATAATAATAATATTAAAGGCTGAAAGAAAGAAAAAGAATGATCTATGAGGGACGTTTTAGTTTAGGTTTTGGGTGTCCTGAATGCTCTTGCTGGTTACCACTGATATCCTGAAATAAAGAATTGAATCTTAATGTTGACAAGCCGAGATTACACTATACACTTACGGAACTCAATGTTTAGAATTATTCTAGTTAATGGATTAATATTTGAACTTGATTATGAAGTTACCGTGAGCTGGATTCCAGGAGAAATTTGTGCCCAACAGTCGTGAATCTCAGATTTCTAGTATCTGGATTATTTTCTAAATCACTTGAGTTCTTAGAAATTGTTCGGTAATTCTCAATTTATTTTCGCATACTTTGCTCGGGACTAGCAAAACGCTGGTTGGGGGTTGTGTTGAGGGTCAAATATTGCATATCAGACTCCAGTTGTTGCCCGGATTTATGAAAATGTTACTGTTAACGACCTGATTTAATCATGTTTTTGATGTAGGATGTATTTACGAACTTGGATTGAAATAGGGTGCTAAAGGTAGGGAATTAACGCTCAAAGATCACAAAGGCAAGGGACGGACCCCAGGGGACCAAGATCAATGCCAAAGATCCAAGAAAATCGAGAAATTGAAGTTCAAGTGGCCTGGAAGTAAGCTAGAATGCAAGATCACAGGGTTCTCACCATCTGATCGGCTCAAAACTCTATACAGGGCCTGAGGACTCTAAATGAACCATACACATCGAAATTCATATGTCAGATCATCACGGAAGCAGCCCAACGGACAGATCAGCCCTTAAAATTTGGATTCTGGGTGCACCTGATATCTGGATACGCTTCAACTTTGGTCTCAACCGTTAAAATGAGGTGATAAAGTTGATGAGTGGAGCGGATTTCTCACACGCATCACATTGGATCCCACATGTACATGTGGGAGTGCACAGGTGGTGCACTCCCGCTCCACACCAGACCGATGAGCTCGGTCAGCGGACGCTGACCCGATCCGATTCTCACGTAAACAGCGTCCACACCTTGCAGACGCTGATTTGAGTTGTGGGTCCCACCCATCGTCCGATTTGATGATCAGATCCGTTCATTCACTCTAGAAGGAGGGTTGAGACGTGAAGGGAAGCAGAGAGAGAGAGAGAGAGTTAGGACTTCCTTTATTTTCCTTTATTTTTGTGTTATTTTTCTATGAATGTTGATGGAGTTTAGCTTATCCATGTCAGGCTAAAACTCCTTAGCTAGGGCTAAGGGGTGAAGCTTGTAGTGAGATGAGAGATTTTGTATGCCTTTAATTTAAATTTCAGTTGAACTGATGTTTGATTCAAGTTGATAATAAGGGAATACTTTTAGTTTTTAATGGTTTGTTGTGACTGAAATTACAACAGATCTACGGTGGCTTTGAGTATTTTTATTTCCTTTTGATGTATATGACGTCAAGAAGCCCTGTTGTTCACCATCGTCTCCTGGGCATGGTTGGATGTCGGTACCCTTCCTAACCTTCATAATCATTTGATTGGTTGTCAATTAGTTTAATTCTGTTATTTACTTTATCTCTTGGGCATAGTTTGGTGATTGAACTCGGGTATCAGAAAAATTTATGCTATGAGCTAAAAAAATGAGGCATATCCAAAGCTTAAGTGGAATGCGCCACAGGAAAAAGTGAATCAAATACTTACCGTTAAAAACTTCTTGGGGCCACTATTTCTTTTGATATGGGCCACTTAAGTGTTGGATCTACCTCATTTTTTTATCTAATGTTTCAAAATGTTGTGGTAAAATGAATGAACGGAATAGATATGTCATATCCATCACTGTGGGGTTTGAAAATTTAAACTAGCTCTTTTGAAATGGTTTCCAATACGGAAATTCTGGTGGATATTCAAACAGGTGAAATGGTAATAATTATCCATTTCTAGGGTATTTACACCGCCACTGACAAATCTAACAGGCCCTTTGTTTTTCCCGTGACAACCGTATAGTTTTAATCTTTTTAATGAGGTAATATTTATTTTATTGTGGATATTAAATTTTAGAAACAACGCCTAGTGTACAAGTGAGTGGGGTGGAGTTCGAGTAATCTATTTCTATCTATCTAGTTTTAATTTCTTTTTTATATTTAAATTTATAGTTAAAAAATTATAGTGAAAAAGTGATTAATTTTTTAAATAAATAATTGATATTTTGCTATTTGTATTTTGTAAGCGTATTTTATAAAATAATATTTTATGATGGGATTATGGTTTATATTTGTGTTATATTTAAGTCAATCAAATGTGAGATTAGGGTCTGACCAATCCAAGTGTCAAATTGTAGGATGTGGCATCATTAAATGGATGGATGACAAAAATCATTAATAGAAAATTCATGCCATAGCCTATAATGTTTACAACAAAATAAAGTTGAGCCGAACGCAATGTGATGTCTTCAAGGTTTATACCTCAATCCAAGTTTGATTCCTACTAAGAACAATCTATGCATATAAACTACCTGATTAAGGTACATTTAGATACATTGAAAATACCTGATGCACATAAGAGGGAAATAGATGTTTCAATCATGGCCTACATAACTCAATTCCTATTAATAGATTAAAATCTATAAGGATTTACATCATAGGGTGACTATGATAGTGAATAAAGTAACATTATTAAGAGAAATTTGCGAGAATACGACCCATTTAGGAGGCTAAGCCCACCTCATTTTCCCTTGCGAGAATACGCCCCAGCTGTACGGATGCCTTTCCAAAGGTCGAAAATGCCCCTGCTTTTTCCTTCAAGCGGGAAGACGGCGGCCTTCGCTCGTCGTGCACTGAAGTTTTACTGAACGGTTCAAAATAGATCAACGTTACATGGGCCCCACAGTTATGTATTTATTATATCCACAACGTTCATCCGTATTTCGAGATCATTTCGGAGTATTATCTCAAAAAAAAAAAAATCATATCCAAAGATCAACCTGGACCACACCACAGGAAAGACCTGAAATTGATTTTCACCGTTTAAACTTTTGTAGGGCCCACCGTAACATTTATTTTTCCATCCAATATATTCATAAGGTCACAAAGACCTGGATGAAGAGGAAAAACAAATTTCATAATGATCCAAAACCTCTGTGACCCCTAAAAGGGTTTCAATGGTAGACGTTCAATTCCCCACTGCCTTTTAAAGTGTGGTCCACATGATAGTTAGATCTGTCTTATTTTCCGTCTCAAACCTTATTATGAGCTCGCCAAATAGATGTACGGTTTGGATATAACATGGACCTCATGACGGGACCCAAAAAATAACAAATGTTAAAAAGAAGAAAAAAAAAACAGATTTTTATTTTCTTGGATGCAGATATTTGGCTATGGATTATAACCGTAGCCATATCTACCACAATCCGTAGCCAAAGGGATTTGTCCAAGGTGGGCGCGCTGAACTAGGATGCCCGCGCCACTCGCTGCCCTATCCGGAGGGGGCGCGCCAATCTGGCGTGACCACGCCCATCTGATGACCCCTATAGCTACGGATTATAACCGTAGCCAAAACTGTAGTCTGTGCGAATCTATGAAAAAAAAAAAAAATTTACATGGAGAACTTCATTCTACCTACAATTTTCTCTAATACATATTTATATAAATATGTATACATAAGCATATAAAAAAAAATTTCTCACATTTTTTTCATTTCTTTCTTTTTTCATTTAACAAGAATATCTTCTAAACCAAAATTAGTTACTTGAAGTACCGTATATGATTTTGGGGTAGGAGAAGCTAATTTAGCCAACCAACCTAGTTATTTTTCAAGATTCCATCAGGTCGATAGTTGAAAATCTATTTCATTCACTTAACGGTCAATTTCAATCAGTTCGCGGTCAATTTCACTCATTTCATTTACTTCGCGATCAATTACATGCATTTCACGGTCAATCCCGGTGATTCCGTTTTGATTCACGGTCATTTCCATGCATTTCACGGTCAATTCTCTTCACTTCATGGTCATTTCCATGCATTTCACGGTCAATGCGCTTCACTTCACAGTCATTTTCATGCCTTTCACGGTCAATCCCGGTGATTACGTTTTGATTCACGGTCATTTCTATGCATTTCACGGTCAATTCGCTTCACTTCATAGTCATTTTCATGTATTTCACGATCAATCCCGGCGATTCTGTTTTGATTCACGGTCTTTTCCATGCATTTCACGGTCATGCCCCTTCACTTCACGATCATTTCCGCGTATTTCACAGTCAATTCACTTCACTTCACGGCCATTTCCATGCATTTCACAGTCATTCCCGCCTATTCCGTATTGATTCACGGTCATTTGACGCATTTCCTGCGGTGAAGTGTAGCGATTGGGCCGTGAAATGCTGTGAAATGACCGTGAAGTGAAGGGGCATGACCGTGAATGCTTGTAAATGACCGTGAATCAACACTGAATAGGTGGGAATGGCCGTGATATATGCATGGAAATGACCATGAAGTGAAGCAAATTGACCATGAAATGCATGGAAATGACCGTGAAGTGATAATGGCCAGTGAAATCGTCCGAAATGACGTAGTGAATCAACAAATAGAGGCGGAATGACTATGATATGCATGGAAATCACGGTCATTCCCGTCTATTCCGTGTTGATTCACGGTCATTTCGACGCATTTCACGGTCATGCCCCTTCACTTTGCGATAATTTTCGCGCATTTCACGGTCAATTCGCTTCACTTCACGGTCATTTCTATGCATTTCACGGTGAAGTGTAGCGATTAGACCGTGAAATGCATGAAAATGACCGTGAAGTGAAGGGGCATGACCGTGAAATGTGACGAAATGACCGTAAATCAACACGGAATAGGTGGGAATAACCGTGATATGCATGGAAATGACCATGAAGTGAAGCGAATTGACCATGAAATGCATGGAAATGACCGTGAAGTGAAGGGAATTGACCGTGAAATGCGCTGAAATAACCGTTAATCAACACGGAATAGACGGGAATGACCGTGATTTCCATGCATATCACAGTCATTCTCGCTTATTTCGTGTTGATTCATGGTCATTTCGACGCATTTTACGGTCATGCCCCTTCACTTCACGGTCATTTCCGCGCATTTCACGGTCAATTCACTTCACTTCACGGTCATTTCCATGCATTTCACGGTCATTCCCGCCTATTCCATGTTCATTCACAGTCATTTCGACGCATTTCACGGTAAAGTGTAGCGATTGGACCTTGAAATGTACGGAAATGACCGTGAAGTGAAGGGCATGGCGGAGTGAAATCTGCGATGAAATGACCGTGAATCAACTGCTGGAATAGGTGGGAATGACCGATATGCATGGAGATGACCATGAAGTGAAGCGAATTGACCGTGAAATGCATGAAATGGTACGTGAAGTGAAGGAATTGGTATTGAAATGGCCAGAAATAACCATGAATCAACCACGGAATGAGAGCGGGAATGACCGTGATTTCTATGCATATCACAGTCATTCCCGCCTATTCCGTGTTGATTCATGGTCATTTCGACGCATTTCACGGTCATGCCCCTTCACTTCACGGTCATTTCCACACATTTCACGGTCAATTCACTTCACTTCACTTCACGGTCATTTCCATGCATTTCACGGTCATTCCCTATTATTCGATTGATTCACGGTCATTCGGCATTTCACGCAGTGAAGTGTAGCGATTGGGCGTGAAATGCGCGAAATGACCGTGAAGTGAAGGGGCATGACCGTGAAATCTTGGCAAATGACCGTGAATCAACACGAAATAGGTAAGAATGGCCGTGATATGCACTGAAATGACCAAGTGAAGTGAAGCGAATTGGCAAGTGAAATGCATGGAAATGGCCGTGAAGTGAAGGAAGGTATGACCGCGTGAAATGCGTCGAAATGACCATGAATCAACCACGAAATAGGCGGGAATGATGATGATATGTATGGAAATCACGGTCATTCCCGTCTATTCCGTGTTGATTCACGATCATTTCGGCGCATTTTACGGCCATGCCCCTTCACTTCACGATCATTTTCACAAGCATTTCGCGGTCAATTAAACCTTCACTTCATGGTCATTTCCATGCATATCCGCGTCATTCCCACTGTCCGTGTTAATTCACGGTCATTTTACGCATTTCACGCATGCCATTCACCTTCACTTCGCGGTCATTTCAGCGCATTTCACGGTCAATCGCTACACTTCACCGTAAATGCGTCGAAATGACCGTGAATCAACACTAATAGGTGGGAATGACCGTGAAATGCATGGAAATGGTGAAGTGAAGCAATTGGCCCGTGAAATCTTGGAAATGATCGTGAAGTGAAGGGGCATGACCGTGAAATGTGTCGAAATGACCGTAAATCAACATGGAATAGGCAGGAATGACTGTTATATACATGGAAATCACGGTCATTCCCGTCTATTCCGTGTTGATTCACGGTCATTTCCGCGCATTTCACGGTCCAATCGGTACACTTCACCGTGAAATGCGTCGAAATGACCGTGAATCAACATGGAATAGGTGGGAATGACCGTGAAATGCATGGAAATGACCGTGAAGTGTAGCGATTGAATTTGTGAAATCTTGTGAAATGACCGTGAAGTGAAGGGGCATGGCCCAGAGCGAAATGCTCCGAAATGACCGTGAATCAACCTGAATAGGCGGGAATGATTGTGATATGCATGGAAATCCACGGACATTCCGTCTATTCCGTGTTGATTCACGCGGTCATTCAGCGCATTTCACGGTCAATTCCCTTCACTTCACAAGGTCATTTCCATGCATTTCACGCGTCAATTAAACTTCACTTCATGGTCATTTCCATGCATATCACTGATCATTCCACCTATTCTGTGTTGATTCATGGTCATTTGCACATTTCACGGTCATGCCCCTTCACTTCACGGTCATTTCCGCGCATTTCACGGTCCAATCACTACACTTCACCGTGAAATGCGTCGAAATGACCGTGAATCAACACGGAATAGGTGGGAATGACCGTGATATGCATGGAAATGACCATGAAGTGAAGCGAATTCCACCGTGAAATGCATGGAAATGACCATGAAATGCTTGTTGAGAAATGACCGCCAGTGAATCAACACGAAATGAGCGGAATGACCGTGATTTCCATGCATATCACAGTCATTCTCGCTGATTCTGTGTTGATTCACGCGATCATTCGACGCATTTCATGGTCGCATGCCTTCATTTCACGATCATTTCCGCGCATTTCACGGTCGATCGCTTCACTTCACGGCCATTTCCATGCATTTCACGGTCATTCCCACCTATTCCTCCGTGTTGATTCACGGTCATTTGACGCATTTCACGGTCAAGTGTAGCGATTGGGCCAATGTGAAATCTGTGCTGAAATGACCGTGAAGTGAAGAAATATGGCCGACCGTGAAATGCTACCGAATGACCGTGAATCAACGATAATAGGTGGGAATGACCGTGATATGCATGGAAATGACCATGAAGTGAAGCGAATTGACCGTGAAATGTATGGAAATGATCGTAAAGTGAAGGGAATTGATCGTGAAATGCGCGGAAATGACCGTGAATCAACACGAGATATACGGGAATGACCGTGATTTCCATGCATATCACAGTCATTCCCGCTTACGTGTTGATTCATCATTCGGCGCATTTCACAGTCATACCCCTTCACTTCACGGTCATTCAGCGCATTTCACAGATCAATCGCTACACTTCACGGTCATTTCCATGCATTTCACGGTCATTCCCACCTATTCCATGTTGATTCACGGTCATTTCGACGCATTTCACGGTGAAGTGTACAATTGATTGACCATGAAATGCGCGGAAATGGCCGTGAAGTGAAGGAGCATGGAGTGAAATGCACCGAAATGACCGTGAATCAACACGGAATAGGTGAGAATGACCGTGATATGCATGGAAATGACCATGAAGTGAAGTAAATTGACTGTGAAATGCATGGAAATGACCGTGAAGTGAAGGGAATTGACCGTGAAATGCACCGAAATAATCGTGAATGGGATCAATTTTAAGGTAATGATGGTGATGTCAGTGGGTTGTCTTAAGATCCATGGTATTGCTATATCCCAGGATTAGATCACCCGAGTCATTTTGTACCCTTGCCAATCCGGTTTAATTTCCAATACCATCAAATCCCTTCCAATCTGCACAAACGGGCCCTAAGGTAATAATGGTGGTGTCGGTGGATTGGTTTAAGATCCATGGGATTGCTATATCCGAGAACAAGTTCACTTTAGTGCATGTTTGGCACATCGAGGCATGTCCTGGGATTTTACCTTCCACTCCTTCTAACCAAGGGATGGGATCAATTTTAAGGTAATGATGGTGATATCAGTGGATTGTTTTAAGATCCATGGGATTGCTTATATCCCGGGACAAGTTCACAAGGTCTGTTTGGCTCATCATGCATATCACGGGATCTCGCGATCCCATTCCTCCTAATACCGTAGGATTGGTTTGGCCAAACAGACCTTAAAGGTAATGATGGTGATGTCAGGAGAAGCTACTTTAGCCAACCAACCTGGTTATTTTCCAAGATTCCATCAGGTCGATGGTCGAAAATCCATTTCATTCACTTAGCGGTCAATTTCATTCATGACCGTGAAGTGAAGGGGCATGACTGTGAAATGCGCCAGAAATGACCGTGAAGTGCATGGAAATGAGCGTGAAGTGAGGCGAATGGACCGTGAAATGCACGGAAATGACCGTGAAGTGAAGGGGTATGACCATGAAATGTGCCAAAATGACCGTGAATCAACACGGAATCGGCGGGAATGACCGTGATATGCATGAAAATGACCGTGAAGTGAAGCGATTAGACCGCGAAATGGGCGGAAATGACCGTGAAGTGAAGGGGCATGACCGTGAAATGCGCCAAAATGACCGTGAATAACACGGAAGAGGCGGCAATGACCGTGATATGCATGGAAATGACCGTGAAGTGTAGTGATTGGACCGTGAAATGCATGAAAATGACCAGTGAAGTGAAGGGCGTGGCCGTGAAATGCGTCGAAATGACCGTGAATCAACACGGAATAGGCGGGATCGGGATCGGGTTTAGGTTTGGGTTTTCAAGTTTAGGTTTACGTTTAGGTTAGGGAGTTGAGATTAGGATTAGGTGTAGGTTTAAGTTTAGGGATTTGAGAATACGTTCAGGTTTTAGGTTATAGGTTATAGGTTTAGGTTAAGGTTATAGGTTATAGGTTAGAGGTTAAGGTTTAGGTTTAGGTTTAGGTTTAGGTTTAGGTTTAGGGATTTAAGAATAGGTTTAGATTATAGGTTATAGGTTAAGGTTTAGGTTTAGGTTTAAGCTAAGGTTTTGGTTATAGATTATAGGTTATAGATTTAGGTAATTGAGAATAAGTTAAGGTTTAGGTTTAGGTTATAGGTTACTGAGGAGTATAGGTTTATGTTTGGGTTTAGGTTATAGGTTATACGTTTAGGTTATAGGTTAAAGGTTTAGGTTTTGGGATTTGAGAATAGGTTCAGTTAAGGTAATAAGTTTAGGTTAAAGGTTTAGGTTAATGTTATATGTTTAGGTTTAGGTTTAGGTTATAGGTTTAGATTTGAGAATAGGTTTAGGTTATAAGTATAAGTTTAGGTTAGGTTGTAGGTTAAGGTTTAGAATTGCGTTTAGGTTATAGGTTATAGGTTTAGGTTAAGGTTTAGGTTGTAGTTATAGGTTTTGGGATTTGAGAATAGATTTAGGTTATAAGTATAGGTTTAGGTTTAGGAATTCGGGTTCGGGTTCGGGTTTATGTTCGGGTTTAGGTTATAGGTTTTAGGTTTATGTTAAAGTTTAGGTTTAAGTTATAGGTTTTGGGATTTGAGAATAGGTTTAGGTTAGGGCGTAGATTAAGGTTTAGGAAATGACCGTGAAGTAAAGGGGCATGACCGTGAAATGCGTCGAAATGACCGTGAATCAACACAGAATAGGCGGGAATGACCGTGATATGCATGGAAATGATTGTGAAGTGAGGCGATTGAACCGCGAAATGTGCAGAATTGACCGTGAAGTGAAGACGCGGGACCGCAAAATGCGTCAAAATGACCGTGAATCAACACGGAATATGCGGGAAGGATCATGATATATATGGAAATGGGGGTGAAGTGAAGCGATTGGACTGCGAAATGCATGGAAGTGACCTTGAAGTGAAGACGTGGGACCGCAAAATGCGTCAAAATCACCGTGAATCAACACGGAATATGCGGGAATGATCGTGATATGCATGGAAATGGGGGTGAAGTGAAGCGATTGGACTGCGAAATACACGGAAGTGACCGTGAAGTGAAGACGCGGGACCGTAAAATGCGTCGAAATGACCATGAATCAACATGGAATATGCGGGAATGACCATAATATACATGGAAATGGGGGTGAAGTGAAGCGATTGGACCGTGAAATGCACGGAAGTGACCGTGAAGTGAAGACGCGGGACCATGAAATGCATCGAAATGACCATGAATCAACACGGAATATGCGAGAATGACCGTGATATGCATGGAAATGATTGTGAGGTGAGGCAATTGGACTGCGAAATATGCGGAACTGACCTTGAAGTGAAGATGCGGGACCGTGAAGTGCGTCGAAATGACCGTAAATCAACACGGAATATGCGGGAATGATCGTGATATGCATAGAAATGGGGGTGAAGTGAAGCGATTGGACCGAGATGCATGCGGCCAATACCTATTTCTTGCGATCATTTACATGCATTTCACTTCTGATCACTTCAGTATATTTCGCAATCCAATCGCTTCACTTCACCCCTATTTCCATGCATATCACGGTCATTCCCGCATATTCCGTGTTGATTCACGGTCATTACGACGCACTTCACGGTCCCGCGTCTTCACTTCACGGTCACTTCCGTGCATTTTACGGTCCAATCGCTTCACTTCACCCCCATTTTCATGCATATCACGGTCATTCCCGCATATTCCGTGTTGATTCACGGTAATTTTGACACACTTCACGGTCCAGCGTCTTCACTTCACGATCACTTCCACGCATTTTACGGTCCAATCGCTTCACTTCACCCCAATTTTCATGCATATCACGGTTATTCCCGCATATTCCGTGTTGATTCACGGTCATTTCGACGCACTTCACGGTCCTACGTCTTCACTTCACGATCACTTCCGCGCATTTTGCGGTCCAATCGCTTCACTTCACCCCTATTTCCATGCATATCACAGTCATTCCCGCATATTCCGTGTTGATTCACGATCATTTTGACGTACTTCACGGTCCCGCGTCTTCACTTCACGGTCACTTCTGGCAATTTTACGGTCCAATCGCTTCACTTCACCCCCATTTCCATGCATATCACGGTCATTCCCGCATATTTCATGTTGATTCACGGTCATTTCGATACACTTCACGGTCTCGCGTCTTCTCTTCATGGTCACTTTCGCGCATTTCGCGGTCCAATCACTTCACTTCACCCCTATTTTCATGCTTATCACGGTCATTCCCGCATATTCTGTGTTGATTCACGGTCATTTCGACTCATTTCACGGTCCCACGTCTTCACTTCACGGTCACTTCCGTACATTTTGCGGTCCAATCGATTCACTTCACCCCCATTTCTATGCATATCACGATCATTCCCGCATATTCCGTCCTGATTCACGGTGATTTCGACGCATTTCGCGGTCCCGCGTCTTCACTTCACGGTCAGTTTCGCATATTTCGCGGTCTAATCGCCTCACTTCACAATCATTTCCATGCATATCATGGTCATTCCCTCCTATTCCGTGTTGATTCACGGTCTTGCCCCTTCACTTCACGGTCATTTTCCTAAACCTTAATCTACACCCTAACCTAAACCTATACTTATAACCTAAACCTATTCTCAAATCCCAAAACCTATAACCTAAACTTAAACCTTAACATAAACTTATAACCTATAACCTAAATCCGAACATGAACCCGAACCCGAACCCAATTCTTAAACCTAAACCTATACTTATAACCTAAATCTATTCTCAAATCCCAAAACCTATAACTACAACCTAAACCTTAACTTTAAACCTATAACCTATAACCTAAACATATCACCGAAACTCAATTCCTAAACCTTAACCTACAACCTAACCTAAACCTATACTTATAACCTAAACCTATTCTCAAATCTAAACCTAAACCTAAACCTAAACCTAAACCTATAACATTAACCTAAACATTTAACCTAAACTTATAACCTTAACCTAAACCTATTCTCAAATCCCAAAACCTAAACCTTTAACCTATAACCTAAACGTATAACCTATAACCTAAACCCAAACCTAAACCTATACCTCCGTAACCTATAACCTAAACCTAAACCTTAACTTATTCTCAATTACCTAAGTCTATAACCTAAACCTTAGCCTTTAAACCTAAACCTAAACCTTACCCTATAACCTAAACCTTAACCTATAACCTATAATCTAAACCTATTCTTAAATCCCTAAACCTATAACCTAAACTTAAATCTATAACCTATAACCTAAACCCAAACCTAAACCTAAACCTAAACCTAAACCTTAACCTATAACCTATAACCTTAACGTAAAGCTATAACCTATAACCTAAAACCTGAACGTATTCTCAAATCCCTAAACCTAAACCTACACCTAATCCTAATCTCAACTCCCTAACCTAAAGGTAAACCTAAACTTGAAAACCCAAACCTAAACCGGATCCTGATCCCGCCTATTCCGTGTTGATTCACGGTCATTTCGACGCATTTCACGGTCACGCCCCCTTCACTTCACGGTCATTTCCATGCATTTCTCGGTCCAATCACTACACTTCACAGTCATTTCCATGCATATCACGGTCATTGTCGCCTCTTCCGTGTTGATTCCCGGTCATTTCGGCGCATTTCACGGTCATGCCCCTTCACTTCATGGTCATTTCTGCACATTTTGCGGTCTAATCGCTTCACTTCACGGTCATTTTCATGCATATCACGGTCATTCCCGCCTATTTCGTGTTGATTCACGGTCATTTCGACGCATTTTACGGTCATGCCCCTTCACTTGACGGTCATTTCCGTACATTTCGCTGATCCAATCGCTTCACTTTACGGTCATTTCCATGCATATCACGGTCATTCCCGTCGATTCCGTGTTGATTTACGGTCATTTCGGCACATTTCACGGTCATGCCCCTTCATTTCACGGTCATTTCCGCGCATTTCACGGTCCATTCACCTCACTTCACGCTCATTTCCATGCACTTCATGGTCATTTCCGGCGCATTTCATAGTCATGCCCCTTCACTTCACGGTCATGAATGAAATTGACCGCTAAGTGAATGAAATGGATTTTCAACCATTGACCTGATGGAATCTTGGAAAATAACCAGGTTAGTTAGCTAAAGTAGCTTCTCCTACCCCAAAATCATATAGGGTACATGAAGTAACTAATTTTAGTTTAGAAGATATTCTTGTCAAATGAATAAAGAAAGAAATGAAAAAGGGAAAAAAATAAAATTTATACGCTTATATATACATATTTATATAAATATGTGTTAGAGAAAATTATTGGTAGAATAAAGTTTTCCATGTAAAAAAAAAAAAAACTTAAAAAAAACTGCACTACGGTCAATGGCTACGGCTATAATCCGTAGCCATAGGGCCCACCGCTGGGCGTGGCCCCGCCATACGGGCGCGGCCCCGCCGGATAGGTCAGCGAGTGGCGCAGCCGCGCGGGGGGCCACTAGCTTGGCGCGCCCACCCTAGACAGGCCTCTTTAGCTACGGATATTGGTTGATTTAGCTGCGGTTATAATCCGTAGCTAAAAATCTATATATATATATATATAAAAATTCAGATTTTTTTTTTCAATGTCGAATTTTTGTTTTTTTTGGGTCCCATCATGAGGTCTATGTTATATCCAAACCGTCCATCTATTTGACGAACTCATATTAATGCTTGAGATCGAAAATAAGATAGATCTAACTATCAAGTGGACCACACTTTAAATGGCAGTGGGGAATTGAACGTCTACCATTTAAACCCTTTTAGTGGTTACAGAAGTTTTGGATCATTATTTAAGAAATTTTTCCTCTTCAACCAGGTATTTGTGACCTTATGAATAGATTGGATGGAATATAAATGTTATGGTGGGCCCCACAAAAGTTTCAACGGTGAAAATCAATTTTCTGCTGCTCTTTGTGGTGTGGTCCAGTTGCTCTCTGGATATGATATTTTTTTTTTTTGCATAATGCTTCGAAATGATCTCAAAATATGGATGAACGTTGTGGATATAATAAATACATAACTGTGGGGCCCATGTAACATTGATCTCTTTTGAACCGTTCGTAGGAGTTCGAGGAGCGTCAACGCTGGTCTTCGAGCACCAGCCGATCCGCTTGGAGGAAAAAGCAGGGGCATTTTCGACCTTTGGAAAGGTGTCCGTACAGCTGGGGCGTATTCTCGCAAGGGAAAATGAGGTGGGCTTAGCCTCCTAAATGGGCCATAAATGGGTCGTATTCTCGCAAATTTCTCTATTATTAACCATGATGCCATTACTCTTTCAACTGATATATTAGATGCCCTTACCAAAGGTATTGACATTTTGCCGCCAATTCAATGGTGCAAGCACTTGTACTATTGATCTTCTTCCTGAACTCAATTATCTTTTATATTCCTAACTTGCAAATGTTTCAAAGACCTAGGTATATCTTCTAGTCCTTAAATTCTAATATCCAAAACCTCCAAACATAGAAAGTCCATTGCAATTCGCATAAGCTCATTTTCATATCTTAATCCCAAGAAACTCAACCAAATTCGTCAATTTTTAATCCATAACACCAAAACATCCAAAAGGCATAAATTTCAAGGATATATGGCAGTTTTTCAACCTTGACCTATAAATTTCAAATGCCTAATAATTTCAATCAAAAGTTTCTAGTTAACAACATTAAAATTTCAAGCATATTCATACTAAACCTGAAAAAATTTCAAACCTTTAATATAATTTACACTAAAATTTTCATAAACATAAAATTTTCAAGCAAATATACTGATTAAATTATACCGATGTTACATCAATTTAAAAGTCTCAATTACCATAGAATTTTAAGAATTCTATAAGCCTAAGAATTTCATGTATTTAAACTTCCAACCCTAACATAATTTTTTTTTTTTTTTTTTAAATCAATTCCATAGAATTACCGCAAAATTACTCAGCTTCTTTTAGAATCTTAACAATTTTCAAGCTTGAATAACAAATTTTTTGTCCTAACCTAGAATTTCAAATTCCACCTTAATTTCAATAGAATCTATATAATATTTTAGAAAACTAGAAATTTCAAGATTGTAAATAAAAAAAATAAAAATAAAAAATCTATCAGAACCTGAAACTTTTAAGTAACAGAGCAATGACAGTAGACAATGCCAGTCTTCTAAAAATCAGAAAATGTCAAGCATGTGTACCTTTTTTTCATCCCAACTTAACAATTTCTAATTTCTTGACAAATTGAGTAGAACCGTGCCAAAATCTTCTAAAAACCTTGAAATGTCAAGCATATGTAACAGTTTCCATCCTAGCCTAACACAAAATAAATTCCTAAGCATATTCACTAAAATCTACACTAAAACTTGAAGTAAGCTAAAAAATTCAAATAAATAATTCAATTTCCTAATCTAGAGCAATTTCAATTAAATCCATGCAGATTTACCTCGCAACATGGGTGTGTTCAAGGTGGTAGTATCTGGCATGATGCCCTGGCTCTTCAATTAAGAAATCAAAGTCAATTTCTCAAAGGATTTCGAGATCGAGCTTCTGCTCGATGAGATGAGGCCGAATGAATTGATCTTGGCTTTGATTTCAGGAATTCCAGAGATATTTGGAGAGAGAAAATGGGAATAAAAAAGAGGGAGCATGAGTAAAAAATGAGAAAAGGGTCTCCTTTGTTTTTTATAATAGTTGCTAAGTTTTTTAATGGCAATAGTGATGACATCATCACAAATGATGTGGCCCAATAAGAAACTAGGGCACAAGAATTTATTGTTCCTTAGAAATATACAATCAAAACTTTAATAAAAAAACACTAGTGTACTTCGTTAGCTTCCTTTCCATAACACTGAATGAGATTAGCCCCATCCAGAGCTTACACCACCATGTGTTTGGTCTGAAAAATCAGGCTAATTCAACACTTAGGTGGGTGGGCCACTCTACATGGTACGATATAAAATTTTATCTAAATTTTTTATGATATGGCCACCTAATGTTGTGAAAAAATATTTGTACATAATTGATGCAGGTAAAGAAAAACCACGAAAGAAAAAAAACTAAATCGATACTTAAAAGAAAAAGATAAAAATAAGAGACAAGAGGTACGGAGACGTATGTGTTTAGCAATATGCCTACGTTAAGAGCAATAATACAAAACATTATCCTTCACAAAAAAAAAAAGAAAAAAAAGAAAGAAAGAAAGAAGAGATACAATGCTTACCTCTCTCCCACTCTTCCCCTACACAAGAACTTTCTCACCAAAGAATACACTTCTCTTTGCCTATGTTTCTCCTTATATATACTATACAAAAGAGTGCGTCAAAAAACCTAGAGGAACTAGGCTTTAACATATAGACATATGTACTTACATGCGTACGTAAGATAAAGAGATGCCTTCTAACATCAAAACTACTCATTGCCTCAATATTTTGGCACTTGATGACTAATTTTTCCAATAGTGTGAAAAATATTCCTAAAATATAATTGTCCAAACATCACCAATTACTATGTAACAATAAGCCAACGAGAAGTTTTGCACCAAATAAACTTCTCCATTACAATAGACTTGTAAGCATATCCACCACGTTACCATCGGTGTGAATCTTTTGTAATGAGTTCTATTAATCTTTCACCATATTATGACCAAAGTGATACTAAAGATTGGTATGCTTTGTCTAAGAATAAACTACTGGATTCTTAGTTAAGTGTGATATGCTTTAACTATCATAGTGAATCACCACCACTTCTGGCTTGAATTTTAATTCTTTTAGCAACCTTTTAAACCAAAAATATTCCTTGCATACTTGTATAGTTGAAATGTACTCTACTTTTGTAGTTGTTAAGGCCACCATTGGTTGTAATCAAACATCTAACTAACCGCATTGTCATCTAAAAAGAAAACATAATCTGTGGTAAATATTATTTTATCACAATATTCTGCATAATCCACATTAAAAAAAAAACTCTAAATTTTGGCCATTGTAACAAATAATTGCCTCAAAAGCATCCTTCAGATAATGAAGAATCTGCTTTGCATTAGTCCAATGATTTACACTCGGGTTCACTATGTACCTACTAATTGCTCTCACTATTTGTGAAAGTGTGCTTTGATGCACATTAGGGCAGACAAAGTGATGTAGAGTGGGTTGCTGACAGTTTCATGGCCAAGATGGATCCGAAAAGGCCCGGTCGACAACAGAAGTGATCTGGACCGTCGGACCTTAGATCGAGCGTATCTCGCAATCCGGAATGAGTTACCTGACGTAAAATATATGATTTTGGGGTAGAATGAGCTACTTTAGCCAACCAACCTGGCTATGCTGGGTTACGTAGCCCGGAATTGCAAACAACCCCTGGATCGATAGTCGTTTCCCTGTTTTAATTTCGTTTTTACTATAAATAGTAAGTTTTAGTTTGATTATAACTCTTCATCCGTCGGGCTTTAGGAGTTGCGCCCAACGTGAAAAGAGCTTAGAATAATTAGGAGAACGGTTTGGTGAAGCCAAATAGGACACTTACTATTTTTGGTTGAAAACCTTGCGTACTAGTAGACATCACGACCGTCTATAAATAGTAAGTTTACTATTTATAGTAAGTCGCGGATTCTAGGAGTTTTAGTTGTAGTTTGATTATGATTTCTTTCTCATTGCTTGGTACCCCTATTTAAAGGGTTGTGAACTTGTTTTTAGTCATCAATTAATCAATTTCGAATTTCTTAGAATTTATTTCTATTTTTTGCTTTCTTTCCTTGTGGATTCGAGAAGTCTCTGTGAGAAGTTTAGAGAAGCTCCGTGGATTCGGAGTAGTTATCCTCATCACGTTCATCCCTGCATCACAAAGGCTCCCTACTGATGATGAATATAATACTTAAGATATAACTACACTTTCTGCTTCTGTGGTTAGATATTGATATGAAGACTTCTTGTAACCAACAGGAAATGAAGCATCGATTATATTAGAATTCTATATATTGGAGCAACACAAACTCTACTGACATAATCCTTTTGAATTATTCAAACTTTTTCTTTCTTGTTGTCTTTAAATATGGTTAGCTTGAGAATCTGATTAACAACACCCAAATCATTCACATATAATTCTCTATCTAAACAAGTTTTTAGTATTGTAATAGTATCTTTGTTGGTATCTATAACCAACATGTCATCCACATATAATATCTAGATAATGAAGTCACCATTACCATAGCTACAAAATAGGCACAATGGTCTAGCTCACAATTCTAAAATCAAACTCACAATGAAGGAATCAGACCACTTATACTAACATCTTCACGCTTATATTAACCATAAAGTGATTTATTTACTTGATAAATGAGATTCTTCTTATTTTCTTTAATAAAACATCCGGGTTGAGTCATATAAATTTTTTCATTAAAAAAAATCAATTTTTACACGTAATTACTAAGGTTCAATTGGTTGGCTCATTATTGTACCAATTTCTTACTTAACCCAATATAACATTTTTAATAAGTATTGTGAGTCAATTTATGCAGGCATCACAAGTCCCTCACATGAAGGATGTTAAAAGGATCTTGAGATATTTGAAGACTTCTCTTGAAAATGTTCTTTTATTTGCAAAGAATGATTATATCAACATTGAAATCTATATTAATGCATATTGGGTTGGTGATGTAAATAACTGAAAATCGATTACATGATATTATACTTTTGTAGGAGGAAACCTGGTTACGTGGAGAAATCACAAATAAACTATAGTAGTTAAGTCTAATGCAGAAGCAAAGTACATGGTTGTAGCATAAGTTGTTGGGGGCCCTGCACAAAACCTTAGGATCTAGCCTCCCGAAACAAACCAGAATTATGGAATAATAATGCAATGAACTAAATCAAAACATAAACCACACCACACCAGGGATTTTTATGTGGAAAACCCTCAAAGAGGTAAAAACCACGGGATCTCGTCCAGATCAACAATCCACTATAAAGCAGAACGTTACAATCGATCACAAGCACATACCACTTGGATCAAATCTTCTTCACTCATGCAGGAGTGGATAAACAATAAGAGAAACAAAGAAGACAAAGAGATCTCACCGATTACGAGGACGTGGAAGCGCTGAGATATGGTAGATCATCTCTACGAGCATAGTCTCCCTTCCACAAGCTTCCTCTCTCTCTTTCTCTCTTTCTCTCACCTTTGATAACCCTAAGCCCTCCTAAAAAACCTTTAGGAAACTTAGAATGCCCTGGAATTCACCCCAATCCCGCATACACCCCTTTATATAAAAATAGAAAGAGGTAAAATGTAAATAGAAAATAAAATCCGTAAAATCTGCGTTTCCGCAATCGCATCTGTGGAACTCGTCAATGATATCGAGGGTCTTTCGATAATAGCTTCGATATCATCTGAAGGTCTCTCGATGATATTGAGACAGGACAAAAACTGTCCAGCGACCAGGGGTAAAAATTTCAACAATTATCGATGTCATTGAGCCACTCTCGATGACAGCCTCAATATCATCTGAAAATCTCTCGATGATATCGACAGGACAAAAAAACTGTCCAGCAACCCGCAGTGAAAAATTCTACAACTATCGATGATATCGAAACCTGTTCGATTTCATCGATCCCAACAATGAGGAGAAAAATTTCCATCAAATTTCTCCCTTTTCAACTTAGGAGGAATCCACCTTCTTCAAGCCAGTCCGGTTTCTACAAACTTCAAACTTGCCCTTGAGCAATGCCTTGGTCATCATGTCTGACCCATTATTGTCCATGTGAACCTTCTCAAATTGTAACACCTTCTGTTCCAAAATATCCCTGATCCAGTGATACCGAACCTCTATGTGCTTTGACTTGGAGTGCTGACTTCGATTCTTGCTCAAGTGTATAGCACTTTGACTATCGCGATAGACCACGTGCTGCTCCTGCTTCAAGCTAAGTTCCTGTAGGAACCTCTTCATCCAAAGCATCTCTTTACATGCCTCTGTGACTGTAATGTACTCAGCCTCTGTCGTCGACAATGCTACGACCTTCTGTAGCTTGCTCTGCCAAGAAACCGCTCTCCCTGCAAATGTGAACATAAACCCCGATGTAGACTTCCTGGAGTCTATGTCGCCTGGCATATCTGCATCTGTGTAGCCCTCTAACACAGTTTTTCTGTCACTATAGCATAGGCTCAACCTGGATGAGCCTCTTAGATATTGCAATATCCATTTCACCACTGCCCAATGCTCTTTGTTAGGATTGGTACGATATCGGCTGACAACACCAACCGCATATGCTATGTTTGGGCGTGTGCACACCATAACATATATCAAACTTTCTACAGCTGACACATAAGGTATCTTCTTCATCTCTTTCACCTCTACCTTCGTCTTGGGACACTGCCTGTCCCTCAATCTGAAGTGACCATCCAGTGGAGTACAAACCGGCTTCGCTGTATTTATATTGAACCGCTTTAGGACTTTCTCAATATATCGATCTTATGACAACCAAAGCTTCCTGCTGCTTCTGTCACGGGTTATCTCCATTCCTAGGATCTGTTTAGTCGGGCCCAAGTCTTTCATCGCAAACGACTTGCCCAACTCCTGTTTCAGCCTGTCGATCTTCTTGATGTCTTTTTTCATGATGAGAATGTCATCAACATATAACAGCAGAACTAAGAAATCACCATCTGAGAACTTGCGCGTGAACACACAGTGGTCCGACTCCGTTCTGTCATACCCATGCATCAACATAAACTAGTCGAACTTCTTGTACCATTGCCGTGGAGCTTGTTTTAGCCCATACAAGCTCTTCCTCAGCTTACACACCATATGATCCTTGCCCTTGACTTCGAACCCTTCTGGTTAGTGCATGTAGATCTCTTCTTCCAAGTCACCATGGAGAAAGACAGTTTTAACATCTAACTGCTCTATCTCCAGATCCATGCTAGCCGCTAACCCAAGCAACACCCGTATGGATATCATCTTCACCACTGGTGAGAATATCTCTTCGAAGTCTATGCTTTTCCTCTGACCAAACCCTTTCACCACAAGTTTGGCCATAAACCTCGTCTGTGAATTCTTCTGCTCAACCTTATTTTTAAATACCCACTTGTTGCTCAAAGCTTTCTTGCCCTTAGGCAGTTTCACCATGTCATAGGTGTGGTTCTTATGCAAGGATTCCATCTCCTCTTGCATAGCTTTTAACCACTCCCCCTTATGCTCATCGGCTAGGGCCTCAAAATAATCTTCTAGCTCTCTCCCATCAGTAAGTATAATATACTCATGCGGCGAGTACTTCTTGAACGGTTGTTTTTCCCTAGATGACCTCCTCACCTGTGGCTCAACAGGTGAATCAAGTGGGGGCTGCTCCCCTGGTCCATCTTTTAAAGGAACTCCCTCGTCCTCTGCACTCTGCTGTACTCCCCCGTCATCAGGCACCACGGGAGGAGTAACTGGATCCATGTCCTCTAGCTCACCTGAACTAGGTTGGTTCTTCTCTGGCTTACCAATGTCTTTTATATACTTATCTTCAAAGAAAACCACATCTTTGCTCCTGACGAGCTTCCTCTCGATCAGATCTCACAATCTGTAACCGAATTTTTCATCACCATACCCTAAGAACACACACTGCCTGATCTTCATATCGAGCTTGGACCTCTCGTCCTTTGGTACGTGAATCGATGTCCTGCATCCAAACACCCTAAGATGACTGTACGATAGATCCTATCCAGTCCACACCTTCTCAGGTACTTCTCCATTCAATGGGGCTGATGGAGACCTGTTTATCAAAAACACTGTCGTGTGCATTGCTTCTCCCCAAAACGTCTTGGGCAATTTCGCATGGGATAACATGCATCTGATTCTCTCAACAATGGTGTGATTCCTTCGTTCAGCTACACCATTATGCTGGGGGTCTTGGGAATCGTCTATTCATGCCGTATACTTAGGGACTTGCAGTACTCATGAAAGTCGCCAATGTATTCATCACCATTGTCAGTGCAAATGCACTTCAATGATCTACCTGTCTCTCTCTCGACCATAGCATGAAACAATTTAAACACACCAAAGACCTCGTTCTTGGGTTTCAAAGCATAAAACCAAACCCTCCTAGATACATCATCTATAAAAGTGACAAAATACAATGCCCCACCTAAGGTTTTTGTCCTCATGGGACCACAAACATCAGAATAAACCAAATCTAATGCATACACTTTATTAACATGAGAAGCAGATTTAACAAATGAAAATTTATGTTGTTTCCCTGATAAACAATCACGACAGGTTTTGAGAGGTGTACTTGTCACATCTGGAAGGAGCTGCTTCCTTACTAGTAGCTGAAGCCATTTTTCACTCATGTGGCCTAGACGCCAGTGCCACATGTCAATAGCTGAATCTTTCGCTGCGTTCAACCCACCCTTGCACATATTGACACTTGCCTTGTAAAGGGTGCAACACTTCTTTCCTCTGGCCACGATCAATGAACCCTTGATGAGCTTCTATCACCCACCAGCAAACTGGCTTTCATAGCCATCATCATCCAACCTTCCCGTCGACATCAAGTTGAGGCGAATGTCTGAGATATGCCTCACATCCCTGAGAACCAATGTGCAACCCACATTGGTCATCACACAAATATCACCGACTCCCATAATTTTTGATACACCAGAATTTTCCATCTTCACAGTCCCATAGTCACCTGACTTGTAGCTTGTGAAGAAGTCCCTGCGTGGAGTCGCATGAAAAGAAGCTCCCGAGTCTATCACCCAGTCGGTGTCCTGACTCGTAGCCGTGAGACATATATCGTGATCTGCTGAAAGAATAACTACAACGTCGCCATCTGAAGCGACCGTAGTGGAATCTGATTCATCTTCCTTCCCTTTTCCTTTTTTGTCGTTCTTCTTATGTCACGCTCCAGACCCGGTAACCAGACTTACAAGGAACCCGATGGCCGGTTCTGGCTGGAACAGCCTTTGCAGTACTCAATTCTCGGCTCCTAAGGCAGGTTCCGATCCTGGGATCCTACAAGGAGGATTTCCATAACAGTATAATCATTCCAATATGAGTATACCCAAGATCACAGCAAGTAAATATGAAAATAACAAGGCACACATCACAAAATCCACTAAGAATTTGAACTTTTACAAGTATCCATAAGGTCCAAAAGGACATACATAAGATAATAGAAGAAAAAAAGGAAGTCTGCAACACTGGGTCCTCAAGTTTAGCTCTAATCCAAACTCTGCCACTGCGACCCCTGCCTAGGATCTCCTGCACGCATCAATCGTGCATAAGCTTATAGAAAGCTTAAAGGGTGGTGAAAGTGTGTGACAATGGTGCTCAAAAGAAGATAGAGAATGCAGAAGGAAGTCATGATCAATACCAATACCACTAGCCTTACCAAGGCTATCATGAATGCAAGAAACTATACCAAGGCAGTACGATCATGCAGGAAGCTATACCAAGGCTATATAATGCAATGAGTACTGTGATGCGATGAGTACTGTAATGCAATGAGTACTGTAATATAATATGAGTACAGTAATGCGATGAGTACTATAATGCAATGAGTACTAGGCACCATGCCAAGGCGATGCAATATGAGGCTTACACAGCTGATGCAAATGCAATGCGAAGTAATGCCAGTGCTCATATCCAATCCACATATCAACTACATTTCCATCATAAAGAAATCACCGGAGTCCATTACATCTACTTTGGATGATTTGCCACTCTGCCACTTCCGCATCCAAACGAGCGTAAGAGACCTCACTACCCGCTGACGACCAATCACCAAAGAAGGCACGAAGGTAGCGGACCCATTCACGAGCTGGTCAGACTCAGCCTAGTAATGCCCCCTTACATCAGGCGAGTAAGGCCAAACCTCTATCCAACCGACTACACGACAGTGAGAGTCGAGGCCTAACGGTACAAGGCCCTCATGCGCTCATATATTTCACTCGATCACAGCATTAGAGCAGATCCTTGGTACCATGGAAGTTTTGAAAATTTCACCCATGGGTATCCTATGCACCCGGTATGCTCAAGTAATATTTCCGGTGTCCAAACATGGCCATTCACGATGTATCTGTGGAGGCTACAACCCTGATGAAGTGAGGGTGATAATGCTCATATGTTATGCAATGCCAGATGCATGAATCACACCATCAACTATGCATCAATTCCAAGCATCCAACATGCTCAAGAAGGAATACTACGTCCCTCAGGAAGGTAACATGCAATGTCCAATGACACAATCATAACCACACACACAGTATCATCCAAGCATATAATGATGCACATGGGTCATGAAGACGGGTCTAGACGCATTATGCGGCGATATACAAAGTAGTACACTCCTCCTATCCAAGAAGGGACCAAGACTAGGTATTTAGACAATATCCGTAAGGAATCCCACCTCTAGTGGGGGCCCATTTACTTGTGGTAGCCTACGAGACTAAGCATACAACTACTTGTCTAAGTAACACATAAGTGAGTCTAGCAAGAGTTTAAGATGAGCATCTAATGACATTTAGATACAAACGGGCCTATAGGGGTCCATAATGGGGACATTTAACTACTATTCCCCAAGAGGCATCTCAATCACGAACTATATGGATATAAGACCCAAGGCCCTACATTCAAGATAAGAACACAGGTAACCACACACATACATTCCTCATAATAGGCCATAAAAAGATACAATACCACTTTTACAACATGGGCCCCAAGAGAGAAATTAAGGCCCAAGGCTCAATTCCCAATGGCCATAGAATCCATGTATTAAGTTGGACTTGGTGGGCAGCCCGCATATACAATATACGGCCCAAAATAAGTTTAAGTTTGGATGATGAAATGAGCCCAACTACATCAGCCCAATAACTAGCAATTTAAGTGGGCAACTAAGGGCCTAATACTATCCTTATCTTAGCCCACAAGTCCATTAAAATGGTGGAAGTTGGCTTAATATATGGTTGGGCCAAGCTGGGACGTCCTAACCCACTATGGGCTCATGAGATGTCCCAAAAATCTGATCTAAGATGGGGTCCTCGTGTGATCACTAAAGGTGACCCAAAAAAATGCACTGACTAAGCCCAAAGATCATAAGAAAACCCAAGCATGTAACACGTATACAAGTTCTCAATATGGTGGGTCCCATGTCCAATAAAGTTTCAACCATAACAATATACATTTGAGGCCCTTTGATAAATGTTCGGCCCACTCATCTTCTTGGGTCTGCTAAAGCCCAGAAATTAGTCAAATAAGTGGGAATGATCTCATGAAGGCCAACAATATTCATAGGGGGCCCCACCAGATGGAGGGTGTGTATACATCAAGAATAGATCAAGTGGGCCTGCTACTGGATTGTGAATCCAGTAGCAACCCAAGGCAGAGAGTGCCTCCATGATCGGGCGATCCAAGGCTTGGATGGCCTGGACCATATGTGTTAAGGTAGGTTCACATATATACACATTGAGCCTTAAACAAATGGCCCAGGGTCTATGGTGGGCCTTTAACCATCCATAGAGAACCTATGTGCCTACCTTAGGACCACCCAGGAGGACATCCAACCTCAACTGGTTCCCAAGAGGTAGCCCGTCACTACTTGAGCATGAAATAAGGCCCAAGGCCTAAGCAATCCATGACCTAGCGGGCCATACACTAAGCCTAATACTTAAGTAGCATGGTGGACCCTTAAGCAAGGTTTGGGCTCAACCATAAATGTCATATATCCATATATTGTGGTGGGCTTCATGGGCAGCCCAGTAATTCATTTACATGGGCAAGTTTCACATTTAACATAAGTGAGTTGGGCCTCACTTTTGGCCCAAGTATAGGGTCAGTTTAATGGGCAGCCAAGGACCCAACCTCTTGTGTATTATTGCCCCTAAGCCCATCACAATAGATAGGAGAGTATAGGCCCAAGATTAATGAGCCTATCCAAAAGAACTGAGTCCACAAGGCCTACTTGCTAACACAAACATGCATATAATATATCATATAATGGGCCCAAAAGAAATGACCCAAACAAAAGCCATCCAATTCATACATTATGGTAGACTTGAAGGCAGCCCGTAAGCCCGAGATTACACATGGGCAAGGCCTATACTGACAGTGTGGGCCTTGCCATACTAGCCGAAAGACTTAGTAAGGCCCTCCACAATATACATTTATGTGGGCCTTGCAAGTCAGCCCACAATTAAGCATTTTATGAGGGCATCAAGGCTAATAAATGCACATGATTAGCTTGTAGACAGCCCATTGGGCCCATGAATCAATAAGGTCAGCCCTTGCACAATCTTGGGCTCAAGGGATAGGTTTCCAGCCTATTGGGCCTATAAAGCTATCAAAAATTCTGGTTAAGGCTAGCCCACAAACCACCACAAAGGTAGGCCTCAAGGGGGCACTATTAAGCCCAAAATGTCTAAGGAAGGGAGGAAAAGAGTGTGTGCAACACTCCCTTAAATATGGTGGGCCGTCACGGCTCCAAAAGATCAACTATGCACAAATTTGAGCCCCTTGCTGGAATTCCAGCCCACCCACTTCCTGGGCCTACTGGAGTCCAGAAATTTATTTAATTTAAATGGGTTACTGACCCATTGTGACCCACACATATCACAGTGGGTCCCCCTAGATAAGAAGGGGGATATACAACACTTACTTCAAGTGGGCCATGCCGTTAGAATGTAGGCCCAGCAGCCCAAGGTAGGGGCACCCCATGGTGGTTAGTCATATGGGACTGGGTATTTGGCCCAAAACTGACCCAATTTACAGGCCATACCACGGTCAGTCCAAGCGCCTGATGGCTCTAAAAATTTGCAGGATGGTCCTTCCATAGGTGGACCACAACCTCAAAAAATTTCAGAATTTTTGGACATCTAGAAATAATTTAATTAATTTGAATGAAACAATCTGCCCAGAAAATCGGACTGGCCTGGACGGCCAGTCTGGCCCTCGCCACGGTGTACACAGGGGTCCATTAGCCCTGAAATTTAGTAGGTAAGTCCTAACATGAGTGGACCACCTTCCTGTAAATTTTCATAATTTTTGTATACTCAGAAGTATTTTAATTAATTTAAAGAATACAATCTGTCCAGGGTGAAATATTGCTGGAATATAACTGTCCTGAATTTGGGCCATCAAATGGGTGGGTTCTGGGCTTCCAAAATTCCTGAAATTTAGACCCAAGGTCTCTCATCAAGCCCAAAATAAGGTGGGACCAAGAAATATGGCCCACCTTCTGAGAAAATATATTTTTTTAAATTTATTTTTGTGGAACTATGCTGCTGGACTGCATAGCAGAAATTACTAGCAGCCCATTATATTGGCCCACTCTTTTGGATGCCCATATGGGGTCCATTGGCTCTAAAATTTTGTAGGTAGACCCTACCATGGGTGAGACACGTCTCTGCAAAATTTTAGAATTTTTGGGATAGTAAAAGTATTTTATTTAACTCCTACAATTTATGGACAGCAAGGTATTTCAAAAAAATTCTGCTGCCCCTGATTTGTGCACCCCATTAGAGTGGGCCCAGGTCTGCCAAATTTTAAGAAAATGTAGGACCAACATCCCTACACAAGTATATAACAAGCTGGGGTCCATAAAGGTGACCCACCATTTCAGAAACAGACTGATAATTATGTTTGTACAGCATGCACGATTGCTAGACAGTCCAGAAAATCTGGACTATCCACCCTCCTTGGCCCACTCTTTTGGGTTATCAAACAGGGACGGATGAAGGTGAAATTCAACATACTTTTAGGTGGGGTCCACACCTCCAGAAATAATCAAATATTGGACGTAAAACATCCTCTAAATCAGTCCATAATCTGTGCCAAAAACAACCCAAAAATAATCCAGAATTTTTCTGGACAGCAAGGTATGTCTGAGAATAACTGAGCATAACCACCAATTAAATGGAAAAATACCCCATAAAATTTATGTTAAGATCCACCTTAGTGGACCTCACAAACATCTAGGCCATACCCCCTTCATGAAACCCATTGCATGTGCCCAAAATGGAGCAAATAGAGTGTCAACGCCCAAGGAATGGACAACCATGGGCGTCCACTTTGCTTGGATGGTCTGGATATTCCGGGGCCACTAAGTGGACCACACACATATCAGAAAATCAAGAATAGAATAATGAAAAATAACAATAATCCAGCCACAAGAGAGGAAAATGACATGCATCAAAAGAAAATGCCATGATGGGGTCCATGGAGAATGGCCCCATCCATGGAACATGCATGTAAAGAAATGGGCCATTGGCCTCAATCATGGAGGTATGAGGGACCTCCATCACCACTTAATGGGTCCCACAAACTCCTAAGAAAGAAATGAAGAAGGATCTAAGAGCACCCACCTTGATCCTTACAAAAATTTAGGTTTCCTTGCTCCTCTAGCTCCAAGGAAGGAAAATCAATGGATGAGATGATCTTGAAATGGATGGATTTAGAGAGATTAGGGAAAGAAGGGGCTGGAGAAAATGGGGTATTTGCTGGCCATGGAGAGAATGAGAAGGAAGGAGAAAGATAAGGAGATAGATAGATAGAGAGAGAGAGAGAGAGAGAGAGATCATTTGTTTGTAAGAAAAGAAATAATTACCTATGGGAGGAGAAAACAAGGTTGTAGAGTAGAATAGGCTTTTGGGTGGTATGTGTGGGGTGGGTAGTGTTAGCTATGGAATTTTAGTGGTGTGTATAGTGTTGCATGAGAACTTCTGCTAAGAGGAGTGGGGTCCACATGCATGACACTTAAGTGGGCCACATGATTAAGGGTCATACAATGAAATGTACACAACTTTTGATATACATATCGGATTTATGCGCGAGATGCGGCGTTGGAACTGCGGCGATGATGCGGTCCCAATGGCATAGGTTTCAGGTCAATCCGAGTCGGGTTTACATGACCGAACTCAAGGATGATGCAAACACTATCGAAGGGTCGCAGGTCGCCAAAATTTGATCGGTAGGACCGCGGAACCAAAATAAACAAGACACATACTCACACACACACATGCGAACCCGGGTCGGGTCTCACATCTTACCACGACATTTATACTTGTAGTGGCCTTTCTTGCCACAGTTCCAGCAATCAACATCCTTTCTGTTACTTGACTTGCCTCTTGATTTATCTCCGGCCTTCCCGTCCTTCTTATTCTTTCCTTTCCCCCGTTCTTGTGTTACAAGGGCCTCTTGCTGAGTAGACCCTGAGACTTCCTCCTTGTCTCCTCATTGAAGAGATAACTGGTTACTTGTTCCATGGATATCTTTCCGTCTGGCATGGAGTTAGTTAGAGACACCACCAATGTCTCCTAACTGTCAGGCAATGAACTAAGCAATAACAAAGCCTGTAATTCATCATCCAGGACCATCTTCATAGAGGAAAGTTGGTTCACTATATTACTGACCTCATTCATGTGCTTGGCCACAGAACCACCCCCTTGAACTTGAGATTCACAAGTCGTCTTATCAGAAAAATCTTATTACTGGCTGTCTTCCTCTCATACAGCCCTTCTAATTTCAGCCATAGGCTAGCGGCTGAAGTTTCTGTAGACATATGGTGGAATACAGAATCATCCAACCATTGTCTAATAAACCCCATCGCCTTTCGGTCCATCTTCTTCCAATCATCATCAGTCATATCCTGGATTTTGCTGATATGCCTAAAATTAGAGAATATAGGTCTTTGCAATAAAGAAAGTTCTCCATCTAAGCCTTCCACATGGTCCTGTTAGAACCATTGAGGTTGATCATCCTTGATGAGCCACCTTCCATAATTCAAAACCGATCCTACCCGTTCAATGAACTTAGCTTTGATACCACTTTGTTGGGGGCCTTGCACAAAACCTTAGGATCTAGCTTCTCGAAACAAACCAGAATTATGGAATAATAATGCAATGAATTAAATTAAAACATAAACCACACCATACCAAGGATTTTTACGTGGAAAACCCTTAAAGAGGTAAAAACCACGGGACCTTGTCCAGATCAACAATCCACTATAAAGCAGAACGTTACAACCGATCACAAGCACACACCGCTTAGATCAAACCTTCTTCACTCACGTAGGAGTGGATAAACAATAAGAGAAACAAAGAAGACGGAGAGATCTCACCGATTACGAGGACGTGGAAGCGCTGAGATATGGTAGATCATCTCTACGAGCATAGCCTCCCTTCCATAAGCTTTCTCTCTCTCTTTCTCTCTTTCTCTCACCTTTGATAACCCTAAGCCCTCCTAGAAAACCTTTAGGAAACTTAGAATGCCCTGGAATTCACCCCAATCCTACATACACCCCTTTATATAAGAATAGAAAGAGGTAGAATCCAAATAGGAAATAAAATCCGTAAAATCTGCGTTTCTACAATCGCATCTGCAGAACTCGTCGATGATATCGAGGGTCTCTCGATAACAACTTCGATATCATTTGAAGGTCTCTCGATGATATTGAGACGGGAAAAAAACTGTCCAGCGACCAGGGGTGAAAATTTCAACAATTATCGATGCCATTGAGCCACTCTCGATGACAGCCTCGATATCATCTGAAAGTCTTTCGATGATATCGACAGGACAAAAAAACTGTCCAGCAACCAGCAGTGAAAAATTCTGCAATTATCGATGATATCGAAATCTGTTTGATTTCATCGATCCCGACAATGAGGAGAAAAATCCCCATCATAAGGTGCAATAGAGTTATTATGGGTAAAAATTCTGTTACGAGAAGGGAATTATGACGAGTTTTCCTGTAAAGCTATTTTGTGATAATAAGGCAACCATCAATATTGCACATAATTCAATCCAACATGACTATACCAAACAAAATTAAGTTGACAGACATGTTGAAATGTTCTCATTTCAACAAGACACTTCAGCCATGAGCAAATCATTTCTCAAAAACTTTACTTCCCATTTATAACAATTGAGAATCAATTTATTGATATTTTTAATAAGAGAGTTGTTAAGACAGTCAAAATATATTTTTAGTAAGCTTGGCATGATTAACATTTATGCCAGCTTGAGAGAGAGTGTTGAGATATAAAGTTATGAGGGCTTTTATATAATAAAGAGTTCTTAATGGGTTTATATGTAATTTTATTGAGTTTTTATTAAGCATGAGTAGGGGACGAAGTCCTGACGTTTTTTACTTTTTCAGCATCTTTCTCCCCATACAATCTTTAATGCATTGGCTCCTTAATACTACCATCGGTGTCGGCTATACGCAAAGAGGAGAAGACAATGGGGATAAGCAATGTGCATAGGAGAATTGAAATGACAAAATTACACTTAGTTAAAGGGCCACACACATTTCATTTTAAAAAGTTTATTCCCTTCCCATGACTAATTACAAGGGTAAAATTAGTCAACCATTGCTTAAGTTAAATATAGTAGAGATAGTTCAAATTAGTTATTGCTAAAGGCATAATAACAATTACTAACAAGTTGAGTTAACATTAAACTATGATCAGGTTGGATTAGGTTCATAGTTTTTTAATATAAATTATAGATGATGTGCAGTCTATTATAATAAAAAAAATGCCCGACTTTGGAGGTTGATCATCTTAAAGAGATTAAACAATTTACACCATCAAGGTGGCATCTTACCCATGAATGAATCATGACATCAAAACATGATGGATTGGAAGATCCTCAACATTCAATTATGTAACCACACCATTGAATGTGGACTCCTAATTGTTGGAGCTAATGCCTCGTAAAACGAATGTGTGCTTTAATGAATTAACCGTGTGGATGTGATTAGGGCGATCTTAGCCGCAGATCATGATGAGCATGAGTCATTGGTGGACATCCCTTTAATTCCCATTGTATAGTGTTGCCTTGAATATTCATTATGGGTTTGTTAAGGAGTGATTCCTCTGTTAGTCCTTGGGAAGTTGAGATTGGACATGACGGTCATTGACATGGGAGAGTCATGATCCATGGATCTCATACCCTGTTAGACCATGATCGTCACAGGTGCGTGGGACATACCTGTAGACATTAGTTCATAATATGTACGATCATCTTGTGTGAGGGGACCGATTTAGGTTAGGATTGACAATCTCCACCATTGGGAACTGACTTGGTGTCAGTTTATGCATTACCCTAACCCTACACATGAGTGAGTGAGACATGAGCAAATGATCTAGGTTTGGACATTTGGTCACTTACAATGGTGGATTGAAATCAAGTCAACAGTTTGGGAGCCCATTAGCCCGGACTATGATCATGAGATTAAGACTTGATGATGCATGAAAGATGATTAATCCTTAAACCTAAGAATGTATAAGGGTCACGATTTTCATTGGTCGGCTTTGGCTCTTCTTAAAAGGTCTATGCAGGGGCCAGTAAAGTGGATGTAGTTGGGTACTTTCATTAGGAACTGTTGATTCTTTCACAATCTAACAAGGGATTCATTGATTTGCCTGAGAACATGTTTATGGCTTTGATTTGGATATATCAAGAACTCATCAAGTGATTTTTCCGCTAGGTCCAGCACTTTATTTGTTTGAATTGAGTTTTCAAAGGTTTTTAACCATTGAAGTTTTTTTTGATCGTTAAAACTACTTTGATCGTACTTGATGGCAACTTGATGGTCTAGATATGATAGTCCACTTCTGATTGGTATTTGATATGATCATTACGGATGGTCATGGCAGTGGATGGATTAGATCATGAGTATATGCATAGATAATGCAGATTGACGTACTTCCCTCACAGTAGGTTATCTAGTTGTCCGTAGGGTGACAGAGTATCATACTGGTATTCTCTTAAAACCCTGAGTTCATCCCTATCTTGTTTCGATCCTATTCCAAAGGAGATGAATACGAGAAGATCTAGACACCTTTCTCCTTTGGGTGTGTGAATTAGAGAAAAGAGATAAATATCTATAAAGAGAGCAAAATGAGTTTTTTTCATCCTCTTATCCATCTCTGTGTGGTCTATACTAGGGGTGCACATTTAACTGTTGGAACCGTGGAACCGGACCGGAACCGTTGGATCGGTTCGGTTCCAGGGTGGTAACGGTTTGGTTCCGGTTCCAAAATTTAGAAAATCGTTGATTACGGTTTGGTTCTGGTTTTAGGGTCCTGGAGAACCAATCCGAACCGTTAAGCGAACCGTTGATCTGAACCATTAACCGAACCGTATACCTGAATCGTAGACCTGATCCGTGATGGGAACCGTGGATCCGTATTTAAAACCCAAAAAAACCCTAACCTCATAAGTCACCCCCCTGCCCTCTTTCTCGCACTGCACTCTGCCCCTGCCCTCTCTCTCGTCGGCGTCGCCACATCCTCTCTCTCTCTCTCTCTCTCTCTCTCTCTCTCTCTGCAAGTGTCCCGCACCCCTAACCCAGAAAGGCCGTGCGGCGCGTCGAACTCTCTCTCTCTCTCTTGCCATCTGCCCGTCCCAACTCCCAATCACCGAAAATCCCTCTCTCTCGCCGTCCCAATCATCGATTCATCGGGATGCTCTCTCTCTCTTTCGACACGCCATTTTCTTTCTAAGTTTTCTGAATTTCTCCCCCCTTTTCAAAACCCTAGCTCGAAATCTCTAATCCATCTAGAATTTCTCCCCCATTTTCTTGCATTTACCGTGGTAATCTTCTCTTTGTAGGGTAAATAGCTGAAAAACACCACGTGCCAGCCGCCCCTCTCTGATCATCCATCGCTGGCCGTCCCTCTCTGGCCATCTCGAATCTTGATCCGAACTTCAACAATGGCTTCTTCATCATTATCTGTGATGGTAATTAGCAATTATCAATATTATTGATTTTCTGTAAATTTTTTATTGAATATGAACCATTGTTGCATTTGTTTTCTTATACTATTTGCGGCCACTAGTGTTCGTTGCAAGGAGAGATGGTTGACATCTCCCTTGACAGGGACGGGAACAACTTTCGGGCTTTCCTGTTACCACACATCCCTATTTGCGGGCCATTATTCCAAGGGTTACGACTCTGGACTGCCCTGACAAAGAAATTGTTAGGTGGCAGGGTCCATGAGAGCAATGGTCTGGATAATTGAACCATGGGCCTGCTTGCTTAAGCTGAAAACTTAGAGTCCTGCATCAGATAAATTCCTGGTGGTTGAAGGCTTCATTTGATTGCACTAAATACCAAGAAATCTCCTGTTATATCACTAATAGCCTAAAGCAGTTATTGGGATATCTGTTTGGTTAAAGGGTGCAACCAAAAAACCTTACATCAGATAAATTCCTGTTTGGTTGAAGGGTGCAACCAAACACCCTAAAACAGTTATAAATTTGCATTCTATGTTTCACTGGAGCAAAATCCAGCTGCCCACGTTTAGGGTACATATTGAACAATGTAATTATCAATGTTTTATTGAATGTTAGGTGTTTTATTGATTTTTGCTTCCTTTGTTTTGTATATCTTAATTCTTATTAGATGTCAGGTACTGGAGAGACAAATAATCCTCAAGAGCTCTCTATCACTAATTCCCCATCTCATGCAAAGGTATGTCTTCCTAGAGATAAGGGTCGTAAATCTGATGTTTGAGATCATTTTACTAAAATTGTAAATGACGGGGATGGAAAAACGAAAGGGGCTAGATGTAACTACTGTAATTCATCCTATGCATGGCTGAGTGAGAATGGGACTAGCACTTTGAGAAAACATATATCAAAGTGTCCTAAGAATTCTCAAAATAAAGACAAGAAATAGAAACTTTTGTCAATGCATTCAATATCAGAAGATGGTGGTAGTACCCTTGGTGTGTGGAAATTTGATCAAGATCTATGTAGAGAAGCACTTGCAAAAATGATAATCGTAGATGAGTTGCCTTTTAAGTTTGTTGAGCATGAAGGATTTCGTTACTTTTGTAGCGTCATGCAACCTAATTTCAAAATATTATCACGTACTACAATGGCAAGGGATTGTATGACATTGTATGTGAGTGAGAAAAAAAATTGAAGGATTTATTAGTGAACTCAAATCAAAGAATTTGTCTCACTACGGATTCATGGACCTCAGTGCAGAATCTTTCTTACATATGCCTTACGGCTCATTTTATCCAAGACTGGAAATTGCATAAGAGAATTTTAAACTTTTGTGTGATTTCTAGTCATAAAGGTGAAGAAATTGGTCGAGCGGTGGAGACATGTTTAATGGAATGGGGTATAGAGAAACTATGCACGCTTACTGTGGATAATGCAAGTTCCAACGATGTTGCTATTTCATAAATGAAAAGAAAGATGTCTAAGAAGAGTGATACTTTCATTTTAGGCGGTGAATTCTTTCACATGAGATGTTGTGCACATATTCTTAATTTAATTGTGAAAGATGAGTTAATTGAATTAAAAGATTCATTAACTCGAATTTGTGGGGCAGTGAGGTATGTTAAGAGTTCTCCACAAAGAGAACAACGTTTCAAGGCATGTGTAGAGAAAGAGAGAATAACATATAAAAGTTGTTTATGCCTAGATGTTCAAACTAGGTGGAACTCCACATATCTTATGCTAGATGCTACAACAAAGTTCCAAAAAGTATTTGTGAGATTAGAAGAGGAAGATCCACATTTCATCATAGAACTTCATGATGGACCGCCTACCACTAGTGATTGGGATGATGCTCGGGTTTTTACAAAATTTTTGCAGAAATTCTATGATGCGACTGTTCATTTGTCTGGTTCTTTATATGTCACTTCTAATTCATATTTTCATGAAGTTTGTGCCATTGAAAGTTTCTTATTCGAATGGTCAATCAGTATGGATTCTACTTTAAATGTCATGGCTAAGAAAATGAAAATTAAATTTGAGAAGTATTGGGGAAATATTGGCAAAGTGAATATAATGTTATTAATTACTGTTGTGTTGGATCCCTGTTATAAATTGAAATATGTGAGGTTTTGTTATTCTGAAGTTTACGAACCTGCCATGGTGATTGAGCTCACTAAGAAGGTCAGAGAGACATTCAATTGTATTTATGATGAATATCAAAAGTTTCAGTTAGTTGATTCTTCTTCAAGTCAAGCCATTTTTGACATGGATGTCGACCAATCAATTAGTTGTACAAGTGAGCAATTAATTTCTCTCAAATCTAAGTTTCAAAAACATTTGGAAGAAGAAGAGAATTATGGAGGCAAGTTTGAAGTGGACAAATATTTGGAGGAATCTTGTGAAAAGGATGATCCAAACTTTGAAATTTTGATTTGGTGGAAGGTGAATAGCTCAAAGTATCGAGTTCTTTCTCAAGTTGCAAGGGATATTTTAGCCATTCCTGTATCTACCGTTGCTTCTAAATTGACTTTTAGTACTGGAGGTCGTGTTTTAGATCAATTCCGTAGTTCTCTTACCCCTAAGCTTGTGGAATGCTTAATTTGTGCACAAGATTGGTTACGTGTAGGGGTGTACACTGGTCGGGCCGAGTCGAACTGGCCTCAGCCCGTCCAGGCCCGTTCAACAGCCACACAAGGCCCGAACCCGACTGGGCCTAGTCACCGGGCCAACATCTCCAGCCCGAACCGGGCTCGGCGTAAGTTCAGGCCAGTTTCGATCCTTCGAGTTCGGGCCAATTTCGAACCTGAGTTTGGGTCAATTTCAAACCTTACAGCAAGTTCATGGGAAGGGCTTTGGCAGGTAATCCGCGTCCCGTTACAAAGCCCTCGATCAACGGTTTAGATAGTTGAACTATAGACTCCACAAAAAATCTAACTAGTTAGGACATTTATATACATTTGACAAAGCATAAAATAAAACATTTTATATAAATTAAATACAGTCATACACGGGTCGGGCTGGGGGCGAGTCGGATTTCGGACCGAGTCGGGCCGAACTGAGAGGTATCCGAACTCGGCCTGAACTCACTTTCGGGCCTAGAAAATTGGCTCATCCTGATCCGAACTCAGTTCCGGGTCGGGCCAAGTCGGACTTTTTCGGGCCGGGTCGAGCAAACTAACCGGGCTAGCCCGGTTTGTGTACACCCCTAGTTACGTGCTTCGCCTCTCCCAATTCAAGTTAAAGTAAATATGGCTGAAATTGAAGCTCTTGAATCAGGTAAATGTTCATTTGATCAATATAATTTTGTCATATAATTTACTTTTACTTATTCTGTTCTTCTTGATTTTAATAAATTATTATATTTTTGCAGCCCTATTTTCTATCTGAGGACTTTCATATCAAGTTTACTTTGGTGAGGTTCAATTGACTATGATCTACAGGTTAATTTCCTTCTGCTTTGTGTTTTCATGGTCTTTGCTGTTTGTTGGGTGTTAATGTGTTCTAATAGGAATGTTGTTATTGTTGGTTTGTTAAAGTTTCTGTCTTCTTTTACTAGTATATTAGAAAATTAGAGTAAGAATGGATTTCTAAAGCATGGTCCCACTTGTCAGAACTGAAAACTTATGTATATAGTACCAACAATCTTCTTTAACATCTAATCTGTTGATATGCTATAGTTGTTTAATTTTATCTAAAGTTTATTCCACCTTTTTCACCTTTGTGGTACACTTCTATGGGTTGTTGGAAGAGTAGGATTGGTGAAAAAGGTGAGGTTTGGTAGTTGTTTAATTGTGACATGTTTCAGGCAAATTCTAAACTGCTGGTTGCATCATGGTCATATAATCTTGGTGAGGTTTGGTAGTTTTCAATGACATTTCTTAGTTTTGAAGGAATGGTCATGCTTCAATTTATCTAATCTTGAATATCTGGTCAGTTGTTGTCTTGTTCAGAAATGATTGATCACAAATCTCTCTCTACAATGACTTCTTTTCCATTTCACTCTGAATCTCTGATTTGCGCTCTGAAATCATCTTTATTAATGTTATGGGACCAGTTCAATCTGACAGGATTACATGAAGTTAAATAAACTAGATCTTGTATGTTTTAAGTTGTATAAAAATCTTATGGTTTTAGTTTGTATAAATATGATTTCAGATTTTTCTATATCTGCAAAAGATTATAAAAATCTTATGGTTTTATGATTTGTGATTTACATTTTCAATCCTCTTGCTATTTAGTGATCCGACTCGACTTTCAAAACATTGCTCACGAGTGGACATGTTGCACCCATGTGGCAAGCAACAATGTAATCCTAACCATTCATGTGGCAAACAACTTCCAACTGACAAGAACCTTATGGAAATCAGGAAGCTTAGTTTAAATAATTGGAGTGTGTTTCCATGTTGAGGCACAAAATAATGTTTTGGAACAATATCATACTACCAATACAGCTGCAGAATCTGAAATTTCATTCAATAGGCTTAACAAAACCCAGCTGCACAGACCTTCAAGCTCTTCAAATCTAAGGAGCATGAGTAGGTGAATGGATACAATTCGGTCGTTAGTATGTGGAGAAGAGTAAGTAATCTTTTTTGTTGCTTCTTAATTGCAAATGGTCAATCTTACTAGAGATTCTCACCGTTGATGTTAAGTCATTTGTGCAGCTTAAGGGATCTTTTTATTAAATGGGCCACACATGGCTGGGCTCCATTTTTGTATTTCAAAATTTTAAAAATCTCCAAGTGACTTCTTATTAAAAAGCAAACAACAAAATTGTAAGTTTCTGTCTGCTTTTGGGTACCCATGTGACTTGAATTGCAAATGCTCTGTCTAAATCATGAGGAAATGGAAAAAGTTAGCAATGTTTGCTAGTATTCATGAGGAAGTAGTCTTTAAAATTCAGTTATATGCCATTCAAAATTCAGTTATATGCCATTCATATTGAGTTTCTGGAATCCAAATTGCAATTACGTTTACTTTCAAGTTGTAGTCAAGCTAAATGTTAATTTGATTGCAGGGCATACAAGAAGCTAAATGTTATTTATGGTTGTGAAACAACATTAACTTATGTCATTTCCTCATTCACACTTGGTTGCAACAAATCATGATATTTTACACCAAATTAGACTGATTAATTAAGAAATATCATAGAATTTGATGATATTTTTTACCACCAATTGCAGCCTACGAGGGGAAAAAACAAAAAGTGGGAAAGGCCAGTTTATTTCTTTGGTTTGTACTTTTAAGTGTCATTTGCATTCCACAAAACTTTAGTGTACAGTCTCATCTGCAAAGATAGATTTTTCCCATCTTTCCTACCTTTTCAAACTAAAATATTCATATGACGATATATCTTCCAAGACCTTGGATTTTTTTTTTTTCATTGCTTACGATTTCATCAGCTTTCAGACTTCATGAATAAGTTTTGGGAGGCAATTGATTCTTTGCAGTTGTGTTTGGATATGCAAGTGATTTGAATTGAAAACACTCATACAATCAATAGAAGACCAAGTTAACTAATTTTCCAAGTTCAGTTCACTGTAAGGATGTGTTTGGATGCACCATTTTTTGGTCGTTTGAATGCCTGTAAATGGGCTAAGTTGCAAATGATTTTTACAGGTAAATCATTTATACTGTTTGGATGGCCTTTTTTTGCCTATAATTTATAGGTTGTAAATGATTTACGACATTTACCCCCATCTTGTTTATAGGCAAAAAGTTTCAATTCATTTACAGGCTCTCCATTTACAGCCTAATGGTTATAAATGGAAATATTGGCCCTCCATTTGCAGGACTTGAACAATTTACAGGCTATCCACTTAGTTGCATATCAGAAGTTTCAAATGCATCCTTAGAGAATTAGTGTGCCGCATTGAATTAAGAGCAAACTGAACCCAACCAATTACTTAAATGTTTTGTTGTCTTCTCGTATTCTCTCTTTTGACTCAACTTCTATGGTTGCTTCACATGTTTCCCTTTGTGTAGTTGGTCATGGTGTTGTGTTTTCTGTGATATTTTCTCATGGACAGTACCTGTGTAATCTGTATTTAGTTCATCCACAACTTCAGGTCTCAAATTTCCATCAGGATGGTCGTGGTGAAATATCCAGTAAAAGATCTGCTACATATAATCTTTTCATGGAGCAAAGAAATTCAAAGGAAAAGGCGATTTCATTACCTTCATGGGAGAAGTGGACCTTCAGCCTTTCCAAGAACTGTGGATTTGGTCTCAACATGGAAGAAAGTGTTGTAATCTTCATCATTGATTGCAGTCTTCAGGAGAGCTGCAATCAATGAAACTTTTTCTTTTGTTTGGTTTTTGTTGCTGATTTTGAGGAAGGCAGGGCAAATTGTATATGCTACTTGCTGATTTTGGTTTTCGTTGCTGATTTTGAGGAAGGCACATTTACTCCAGAATTTTAGATTTCATGCATACCTGATTACCTGCTTAGTTGTATATGCTACTTGATGTTGCACTTTTACACTGTGCATACTTTCTTAGCTGTATATGCTACTTAGATGTTTGCTATGTATGGTAAATTGTCCCTTACTCCTTTATCTCAGGACAACGGTTCAATGATCCAAAAACTTCAAATGATGGGCCCCACAACTGATTAGAATCCAACTGGGCTGGATTTTTTAAAGCCCAGAACTGTGGAACCAATCCGGAACCGAATTTTTTTTTCACGGTCCGGTTCCGTTTCGGTTCTAGGTGCTAACGGTTCTGGTTTCGGTTCCAAAAAATGTAGAACCGTCAGGAACGGTTTGGTTCCGGTTTCACCCCAGAACTGGACCAAACCGACCCGTGTGCACCCCTAGTCTATACTCATGGATGGTTGTCGAAGTATCTTAGCACTTACAATGGATATTCGTCGGGTTGTCTATATCTCTTTGGTACTAGGATAGATCAAGGAGAGACCTCCTAGTTTGGAGGATCATCATTGGCATTGCATCTATACATATCGTCATATTCAAGTATGATATAACTTTCTTAAGTTAGTTATTCGTTTCAAGAAATTGTATATGATCGTATTTGAGATATTTTGGGTTAGGATTTCATATTTGAACTTGGAGAAAATTGGATTCCTCTATGCAAGATCAATGAAATCGCATCAGTAATATGATCTTACCCATCCATCTACTATTAGGCAACTAACAAAAGCGTTATATTATCTTGTCAATTGAGTGAGAATGGGTTGGAAATCCTGTAACAGAACGAAGCAATGGGTTAATCAATCCCTATATTTACCCTTGAATTTTCCTAACCTATCCGTTTATCAAATGAGCCACATGTGCATAAAGAGATAAACATTTTAAAGGAATGAAACCAGTGGTCCACATTTAAGATGGATGGTTGTTAAGGATTTGAATGAAAAAAATATACGATATAATAAATGTACGTATAAAGTCGGGCCAGGTTGGGTTTGGTGGGGCTTGGTTGGGTTGGGCAAAAAATGGCATGAGCCTAAGCTCAATTCCAAAATTTGATTGGGCCATGCATGTGAAGCCCAAGCCTAGCCCTCGAGCTAAGCTAGTAGGTCTAAGCCTGACCCAAGGTTGGTTTAGGTTCCTCAGGTCGGCCGGCTACTCGGATCATTGCCACCCTTAGTCCCACCATTTATATCTTCTTGACAAAATTAAGGTTTGTCCACTTATAAAGGTAGGCCTTATTTTTAGAAATAAATTAGTAGCTTAAATAAGGTGGCCATTTGTTTCTTTTTTTTTTATAGATGTTTTCTTGTTTTATTAACTTTGATCACCTATTTTCTGAATCCACATGTTTTTTTATAGGACATGTACATGGATATACTAGGATGCTAAACTCATATGGGACCCACCTTTTAATCATACTCTTTATGTGTGTGTGTGTGTATGTGTGTGTGTGTGTGTGTGTGTGTGTGTGTGTAATGGCTAACACTATTCTTGCCATGTCTTGTAATGCCAGGGTAAGGGGTTAGGGATGAGGGTTGAGCTAGGGCCTACTTTGGCCCGACCCAAGCCTAATTCATTGCCACTCCTACTCGTCGAATAAATTTTCAGGCATTGTTCAATCATAGCGGGGGCCATCTAATCAATTATACGAACCACACAAAAAATGGATGTTGCATATACAAAGTACATACTCAGAAAATTGTTCATGTTCTCTATTAGAAGATTGTAACCCATAGAATGACAATGGCTTTCGTCAAACAATCCAAACCATCCAAGGGATGACCTTTACTTGTTAAATTTCAATCATTGTTCCCACTTTATAACTCTCCGATCTTAAGCCATTGACTAGAATATGGGGATCAATATTCAATTAGTGAGGGTTTTGGGGGCCATCTAATCAATTGTAACACCTCTTAAATGCAACAATCACGAAAATGTTGCTAACTGTGATGGGGTAAGATGTGCCTCTTTTCATATTTGAATGCATAAGAAGTGTGGTGTCCAAACATGAAGCCAAACTAATTCTAATTAAAGAAAATGTGGATTTATCAATATGGAGTAAAACAAATTATAATCTCAAAAACATAGATTACCAACATGGAGTGGAATACATTCTAATTCATAATAAAGCCAATTATCCTCTTGTTTAAGGAGTGTTTGGTAGCATTAACTTTCATAAAATATCATTAAATTTACACAAAGTGAGACTGATTAACCATGAAATATCATGATATTTGGTGTAGCTAAATACATCCATAGGCTTAGGTGGATATTCAAACATTTTTGTACTAAAATGATCTAGTAAGAAGACATAAAATAAATTTATCAGTGTTCAGGATTAAGTAGTGTCAACAATCTTACCCAAGCTTTTATAAATAACAAGGGTGTCAATTAATGAGGAGTTGAGCCCAGCCTGAGCGGCCTAATGCTTTTGGTCCACTGGATGGTCCCTTAGACTTTTCTTAAAGGCTAGGATTGGTGCCTGGGCTAGGTTAGGCATGAGACATGGTGGTTTGAGATCTAATCCATATTCCACACAACCGTGACATCCAATCTACCACATACATTCTTATCACGGTTAAACTAAAAGAAGCTTAAATGGAAGCGGAAGTAGTCTTCTAAAATCGAGCCTAGTCCAATGTTGGGCATGACGTAATTATGCCCCATGCGCATCTAGTTTGAAGAAATTCATTCTAAATGGTGAGAAATTGTCGTTCAAAGTGTAGGCCGTAAAACATCCGTAACTTTTGATCCAGGCATTGTCACAACATGTACGACCTATCGATCTTTATGTAATTATGCTTATGGGGTTAGCATGACTTACACAACAAGTTGAGGACAACCGTTTCATAAAAAAGTGCATGCTTTCAGTTTAACACTACGATTTTAGGAAAAATTTACTATTTTTATAAACTTTTGTTTTTATCATATCTTTTTATATTTGCAATTTTAAGATTTCTGTCTTTTTTAGAAATTGCTTATCACAAGATCGTGAATGCTTCGATAAGGTTTATTTGGACATTTTTATTTCTGTTAAATTAGACATTTTTGGCAATTAGGCTTTAGAAGAGTCATGCTATTTCGAGTAACTTCTAAATGAATTAGAATTTTATTTTTTCTATATAAGTGATGTGATTGGAAAATCTTAGGATCATCTCTCAAGAACTACCTTTGAATTCAAAATTCTCCTCTCTTTTGTCTTGCAGATTCAAGAACTACCTTGTGAATTCAAGGTTTTACCTACTTGAGGAAGACGGTAATCTTCTTCTCATTAGTTCACGCCCCTCGCTACGTCACTATCCATCTTAAGGTTTTTATTATTTGTGTTATGTTACCTCTTAGGGATATTCTTATGGTTGAGATTTGGTCAATTAAACCATTCATCAAGTGGTTTTTTTTTACTGGTATAAAAAAGCTTTAAATGATTTTACAAATGCTTTCAACCATTGATCGTTTCTTTTAACTATTAAGATTTTTTAATTACAATAGGTGGTAATTCTGACAGTTGAGATCTCATGGTCCATCACTTAGTTTACACATTAATTGGATCGAGGATGGATAGTCATGTTCAATGGAGAGATTGGTTTAATTTGGATAAATGGTTAGGCACGATTATAGACTTTAGATGTAGTAGGGCATATCAAAGTTGTAGGGTAGTGGAGCATCATGCTGGAATCTTTTCCTAAAAATATAGTTATTTATAAATAGATCATATCTGAGAGGTAATGTAGAGAGAGAGAGAGAGCCTTTAATACCTACTCCCCTTAGGCGTCCCTTATATAGAGAAAGAAAGAGAGAAGAGTGAGAAAGAAAATGAGAAAAGTGTTAAAGTCCCTTGATATACATTGATACACCATCCTCCAGTGGCTCGAGCTTTTAGAGAAACTGGTTGGATGACAAAAAGAAAAGAAAAAAAACCTCTCTCTTCCTTCCATACATCCACACGTCAAAACGTTTAAGGTCTATTTTGTGGATAGTTCTCTTGTACTACCTTAGATCTGTTTTAAGAATTTGCATATAGTTCATCTCCTCTCTTTATATGGGAGAAATTAATCATTTATGTTGAAGGTGCAACATCGATAAACTACGCAATTTCGATAATAACAATCTATATGTAACTCCAAACCTTAAATTCTTTAATTGTAGATTTTCTGTAAAAACTTGATAATGTAAACGGTGATCTTTAGGATTTAATAACTAAATTTAGACTTTTGAAATGCTTTTAATTTTATTGCATTTCTAAAACTAACTCGTTGATTATAACTAACTTCTTGATTTTAATAAACTTATGTAATTGATTATAAGAAAGTGAATTATTGTAATTAACTTAGGTAATAGTATATTACATTGTGCTAGTGAGAGTTTTATTATCTCATTTACAATACCCTGCCTAAATAAAAATGATGACTTAGTTTGACAACTAGTATTAAGCTTCTTCCATAATTTGTAACATAATGACAAAGATGTTTCTAAACTCGAACACTTGTCATGGACGTCTTAGCCTAAAAGTCAAGCTTATCACTCAAAAGATCGGTCATATTGTTAGACAAAAAATGGATAGTTGAGAAGAACTTGGTTAATCTTTTTGTTAGTTGTCCGCTTTTCTTTTCTTTTCTTTTTTATAAACTGTGCTCACCTGTTTGAGTAATGGCACAATTTTTTTAGTAAGAGATCTACATTGTGGGACTTACCTGAGGGACTATGAGTATCCTTCATGCATATGGACTTGTCTTTTTATTCTCTTTGTTGTCTGATGTATTCAATCTGTTTATAAACTGGTCTGTTGATGGCATCGACAAATCATTCGATCCCATTGAGCAATTGTTGATCCCATCGCCAGCCCACTCAATCCTATCGAGAAAATTTCAATTTTTAGCCTTTGCCCGTTGGACAGTTTTTGGGTCCAGATCGATATGATCGAAGGAGGCTTTGATCTTATTAATGGGACATTGATGACACTAGATATGATTGAAGCTCCCATCGACCAACTTGGGTGGTTTTATGGAATTGTGGGTTTTATTTCCTATTTCAGTTTTTAACTTATTAAAGTATTTGTAATAGGAGATTAGGGCTTAAGAAACATGCTTAGGGATTTTAAAGAGCAAAAGGGAAAAAAAGTTAGGATTTTTATGGTGTTCGGGGTGTATTCTCAAATCAATAAGTTTCTTTTATCTATTGTAAACATTGATTTCATTGTGTATTCATTGTCGTTTTATACTGTGTTTTTTTCCACGAGGGTTTTTCCACATAAAACCTTGTATTCCATTTTTTCTTACTTTGATTGATATCTTATTATTTGATTATAACTCGGGGTTACTTCTGTGTGTCCTCCCAACAAGTAGTATCAAAGAAAGCATTGGGGTTTTGAGTTTATTGAATTTGAAAGCAAGTCTTCTAGGGGATCTAACATTAAGTATGAAATTAAGAAATCTGCTGAGAGAAATAACTTTGAACTATGAAAGGTTAAGATGAGAGGCATCCTAGTTCGGTAAGGATTGCAACACACTCTCCTTTATAAGGCATAGCGTCTTGCATCTATGACAAATGAAGAGTGGGATGAACTAGATGATAGGGCTATGACCTTGATCCAATTGTGTCAACAGACAATGTTTTCTACAATGTTCTAGATCAAAAGACCACCGTAAGAGTATTAATGAAACTGGATAGTTTGTACATGAAGAAGTCCCTTGATAGTCGTCTGTATCTTAAGAAACACTCTATGATCTTAAGATAACAGAGGGATCTAATATCAACGAACACATGAGCACGTTTAGCAAATTGCTCTAGAAACTGACGAATGCAGATATTAAGATTAAAGATAAAGATTTAGCCTTAGTTCTGTTGAATTCTCTTCCACCATCTTATGAGAATCTCGTAGACACTTTGATTTATAGTAGGGATACCCAATGTTGAAACATTCATCTCAGCTCTACATGAGAAGCAATCGAGAAGGATAGATAATAGCGAGACTATCTCTACAGATGTGTTGGTTGCTAGAGGAATGATTTCTAAATGGGAGAAGGGTAATTCTTGATCTAGATCTAAATCAAAAGGAAAGGGTAAGATGAAGTGTTGGAATTGTGGGATGACAGAGCATATGAAGAAGGACTACAGAAACCTTAAGACTCAAAAGGGAGAAAAATCTAAGAATGCGCCAAAAGAGGCCAACAGAGTACAATCATGAAAGGTGAATGGTGGTGATGTTTTGATCGCATCCAAATCTGGTTACCTCGATAACAATTAGATTTTGTATTCAAGGGCTTCACATAACATGACTTCTCACAGAGATTGGTTCGCCAGTTACAATGAGTACGACGTTGGACAGGTTTTATGAGCAATGACATTGCCCGTAAGGTGTTTGGTATTGGTTCAGTATGCATCAAGATGCTTGATGGAATGGAGCATATCCTGATGGATGTGAGATACGTTTATGACCTTAGGAAGAATCTTATCTCTCTTGGGGCTCTCGAGGCACTTGCTTACGAGTTCACCGATTATGACAGGGTCCTTAAAGTTTTAAATGGAGCACTCATAATAATGAAAGCACAACAGAATAACAATCGTTACAAGTTGATCGGGAATACCATATCGGGTGGAGCTGCAGCGTCTGTAGTGGAGTCCACATTGGCATGTTTGTAACATGCACATCTGGGCTACATGAGCGAGCATGGTATGAAGGCACTTTCTGATCGTAGCTTAATTCATGTTTTTAAAAGCGTTAATTTTCATATGTGTAAATATTGTATATATGTAAGCAATCTCGGCTAAATTTTAAGATTAAAAAGCATGTATGTAAGGGGATGTTAGAGTATGTGCATTTAGATATATAGGGCTTGTCACCCATTGTTTCCATTGGAAGGGTCATCTTTTTTTGTCTCATTCATTGATGACTACTCCAAAAAAGTGTTAAAAAATAAATTTGATGTATTCGCTACATTCAAGATGTGGAAGGTAATGGTTAAGAAGAAGACAAGGTAAAAATTGAAAGTTATAGGGACATACAATAAAGGTGAATTCACTTCAAAGGAATTCAATCGGTTTTATAAAGGTGAGGGGATTGTAAGGCATAATACAGTAAGGCACACATATGAACATAATGGTGTAGCGGAATGTATAAATGAGACTCTCTTAGAGAGAGCTCAAAGCATGCTGAGTAACGCTGGATTGGGCAAGGAGCAATGGACTAAGGCTATAAATATGACTTTGTTATAGAGTGAATACGTCCCCTTTTACGCGATAGGTTGTAAAATTCTAGAAGAAGCGTCGAGTGGTCATGATGTTGGCTACTCAGGATTGCGTGTATTTATTTGTAACTCTCACTCTCATGTACTATCAGTTGAGAGAGATAAATGACTCTATGAGATAATGGCTGTAAATACGACTTGATATGTGCCATGGTCTCTACGAGATCAAATATTTCACATGTAGTGGTGTTGTGAGCATATATATGGCTAACCCCAACAAGCAACATTGGGAGGCAGTGAAATGATTACTTCAGTATATACGAGACATAATGGACTACGTCTTGAGATTTGAAAAGTCAATGAATAAGTTGATAAGTTAAGTGGATCTCGATTACGCAGGTAATGTGGATAACAGGAGATCGACTTATGGTTACTCACTTGTGTTAGCGAGTGGAGTGATCGGTTAGATGTTCAAGCTTCGGTATGTGGTGGCTCTTTCCACAATCGAATCTGAGTATATGGTGGTGACGGAGGCATTCCAAGAAAGTATTTTGTTGAGATGAATGTTAAATCAACTTAGGCTTGAATAGGAGGTCATGCCAGTTAATTGTGTTGCGCAGCACGCCAACAACGCAGTGAACTGAGATCCAATCTCAAGTCTCACCTACAAACGATAAACAAGAAGAAATATAAACTAAAAAAGAATCAAAGCATTCCAAACAAATCACAAGACAAAATATTAGGGTAAAAAACTATGGATGCAAACTTCCACTATGAAGAAAAACGAAGATTACAAGGCAATATACTAACCTCTCTTTTGAAAGTATATAGAAAACCCTTTGCCCACACCTTAGAATTATTTCTCATACCCTAGAAAAGCCCTAGGGACACCTATTTATAGTTTATGCAACTTTCCTTTCGCACCCTTGCAAAAACTGACTCAAATTTTTGCAGTTTGCATCAAATCCGGAAACGAATCTGCGTAATCTCGACTGGTCGAGTTGACTGCACGACCAGTCAAGCGGACCCCTCGACTGATTGAGCATGGGCCACGACCGGTTGAGCACCTCGGAACCCAAAACTGATACTCGCTAGGCTTTGAGTCTAGACAGTCTACGACTGGTCGAGTGGGCCCCTCGAATGGTTGAGCATGGGCCACGACTGGTCGAGTGGCCCCCAGATGTGGCTCCACATCTTAACAATCTTTCATTTGGAGACATATCACCATAAACATTTGTCTTTTTCATCCGGAGTGCACCACCTTCCTGTCTTCAAGCTTGAAGACCAATCAAAGCTGAACAGAGCTTCAACTTCTCTCGTGTGACCGCCTTGGTAGCATATCTGCAGGATTCTCAATTGTATGAATCTTCTCCAGTGCAATCGATCCATCTTCCAGTAACGAACATATGAAGTGATATCTGATGGAAATATGCTTGGTCCTTGAATGAAATATTGAATTCTTAGCCAAGTGCATTGCACTCTGACTGTCACTGTACAGCTTGCAATCTACTTGCTTTTTACCTAATTCTTCTATAAAACCTTGCATCCACACCATCTCCTTACACGCTTCTGTAGTCGTAACATATTCTGCTTCCGTCGTAATGATAGATACTATATTCTGTAACTGAGAGACCCAACTGACTGCTGCACTACCCAGAGTAAAGACATAACCTGTAGTACTTCTTCCGTTGTTGATATCTCCTGCCAAATTTGAATCTACGTAGCCTTGTAGCTTAATTTTCGATCCTCCATAACACAACCATACATACTTAGTACCTACCAGATATCTGAGGATCCACTTCACAGCTTCCCAATGTTCTTTCCCGGGGTTGTTCATGAACCTAATAACAACTCCCACTGCTTGAGTAATGTCTAGCCTCATGCTCATCATAGCATACATGAGACTCCCAATAGCTGACGTGTATGGGACTTTAGCCATGTAGTCTCGTTCTTCCTGCGTCTTTGCCCCTTGCTCTTTAGATAGCTTGAAGTGGTTGGCTAATGGAGTGCTAACCTGCTTAGCACCTCCTATATTGAATCGATCAAATACCTTGACTAGGTACTCTGCCCATGACAAAACTAGTTTCTTGTTTTCCCTGTCACGTTTTATCCTCATGCCTAGGATTTGTTTTGTAGCTCCTAAATCCTTTATGGAAAATTCTCTAGACAGTGGTCTTTTGAAATCTGAGATGTCCTTTATGCTTGAACCGACCACAAGCATATCATCAACGTACAGAAGAAGAATAATGTACGACGTATCAAACTTCTTCAAATAGCAATAGTGGTCTGCATGACATCTCCTAAAACCGTTTCTCGACGTGAAACTGTTAAACTTCTTGTACCACTGCCTCAGGGCCTGCTTTAGGCCATATAAACTCTTCTTCAGTCTGCACACCTTGTTCTCCTTTTCTGGTGCCACGTATCATGTTGGTTAATGCATATATATCTCTTCTTCAAGATCCCCATAAAGAAAGGCCGTCTTAACATCTAGCTGCTCTAGATGTAAGTCCTCTGTAGTCACTATACTAAAGATCATGCAAATCGTAGACATTTTTACTACCGGTGAAAATATTTTAGTGAAATCAATACCTGCCTTTTGTTGATACCCTTTCACAACCAATTTGGCTTTGTATCGTTTCAAACCATCGTGCTCCTCCTTCAGTCTGTAAACCCACTTGTTATGAAGAGCTTTCTTACCCTTAGGTAGAGTGACTAGCTCCCATATACGATTAGACTCAAGAGAGTCCATCTTATCATCCATGACCGGCTCCCACTTAACTCGTGTATCTGTCTGTAACGCCTTTTCCAAACACTCTACTTCACCATTATCTGTTAGCAGTTGATAATTAATAATATAAGGAGGGTGAATATCGGACCGTGGGTCTCCTCTCCCAAGTAGACCTCCTCACAACCGGTGCCTGCAGCTTTGCCTCATAATGCTCCTGTGCATGATCATCCTGTGGCGCTATAACACCCATGTCCGGTAACTCTTCCAACTCTACGAATTCTTTCTCCTTAGCCTTAGTTTCTTGCACACTGTCCTTATGCATCACTTTTTCATTGAAGACTACGTCTTTGCTTTTGATGATTTTCATATTTTCTGCATTGCAAAACCTGTAGCTAAAATCATGCTGTCCGTAGCCTATAAACATGCACCTCCTGGATTTCGCATCTAGCTTGTTTCTGTGCTCTGCATCAATTTGAACGTATGAAGTGCAACTGAACACTTTGAGATGTGTAAGGTTTACTTCTTTCCCAGTCTACGTTTCTTCTGGTAGCCAACCATCCAATGGTGCTGAGGGGCTTTTATTAATGAGATATGCGGTAGTATTCACAGCATCTGCCCAAAAGATATTAGGCAACCTTACATGTAACCTCATGCTCCTGGTGCGCCTAAGGATGGTCCTGTTAATGCGCTCAGTCACACCATTCTGCTGCGGTGTCCCTGAAATCGTTTTTAGATGTTTGATTCCATTTGCTGTACAATACTCCTCAAATCTTTTATCATAGTACTCTCCCTCATTATCAGATCTGAGACATTTTACTGTTTTACCTGTCTTGTTTTCTACCATTACTTTCCACTTCTTAAATACATCAAATACATCAGATTTATGTTTTAAGAAATATACCCAAAGTTTTCTACTAGCATCATCAATAAAAGAAACAAAATAACGTGAGCCACCAAGAGATAATACCTGTGTCGGTCCTCATACATCAGTGTGTACAAGCTTTAACAGATGCGTCTTTGGAGCGCGTCCCGTCTTCTTGAAGCTTACCCTCTTCTACTTGCCATACACGCAGTCGTCGCAAAATTCCAAGTCAATAGACTTTAGCCCTGGTAGCTTCCCTTTTGACAATAACACTTTCATCCCTTTCTTACTCATATGTCCTAATCTCTGATGCCATAACTGCCCATTCACTCCAGTTGATGTGACTGCGAGTGAACTATACGATTCTGAGATCACGTATAAAGTACTTTTCTTCTTGCCTCGAGATATCACCAAGGCACCTTTCGTGATCTTCCAAGAATCATTAGTGAAGGTCGTCACATAACCGATATTGGTCAACTGTCCCACCGGGATCAAGTTACATTTCAAACTCGGTACATGTTTAACATCCTTTAATTTCAAAGCCATTCCGTCTTTTTGATTTATATTAACGTTTCCCTTTCCAACAATACTGCACAACTCATCATCACCCAGGTAGACTCTCCCAAAGTCACCTGATACATAATCACGTATAACTTCCTTACATAGAGTGGCATGAAACGAAGCACCCGAGTCTATAACCCAAGACTCGTTCATCGCATCAAGAGACAAGATCAACGCCTCTGTGTCACTCTCCTCAGATAGATTCATTGAATCCTTCCCGCCTTGAGAGCTTCCTTCTTGTTTCTTAAAGCGACCTATAATCGTGTTTTAGGTGCCCCTTCTTGCCGCAATGCCAACACCCGTCTTTGTCTTTCGGTCCCTTAGACTTCTTCGTCGACTTAGAACACCCGTGTTTATTGCCTCCTTTGTTCAGTAATCTTCCTCTTCCTTCAACGTTTAAAGCATTCCCTAAATCCCCTAAAACTCCTGATGCCTTTCTTCTAGATTCTTTGCTGAGAATTACACCGGCCACATCATTAAATTTTAACTTTGTTGACCTTGAAGAATTGCTCATAGCAATCACCAAACCATCCCAACTGTCTGGCAAACTGGACAAGATCAATAACGCCCTGACCTCATCTTAAAAAATAATGCCAACGGATTCCAACTGGCTTGTGACTGTATTGAACTCATTTAGATGTTCAGCTATGCTCCCACCATCTGATATTTTCATGTTGAATAGCTATTTCATAAGATGAACCTTGTTAGACGTTGAGGGTTTTTCATACATGGTGGCTAGGGCTTCTACTAATTCTTTTGTGGTTTTCATCTTGGATATATTGAAGGTGACGCTCTTAGACAAAGAGAGTCGGATCGTTCCTAAAGCCTTCCTATCTAGTAAAAATCATTTATCATCTGTCATCTTTTTTGGTTTCTTCTCTTTTTCTCCTAGAGGAATATAGAGGTCTTTCTGATACAGATAATCCTCAATCTACATCTTCCGGAAGGCAAAGTTTGAACCATCAAACTTCTCAATTCTAGTCTTCCCTTCTTCTGTCATCGCTCCCAATAGAACTAAACCAATAGCTTTGATACCAGTTGTTGCACAGCACGCCAACAACGCAGTGAACCGAGATCCAATCTCAAGTCTCACCTACAAATGATAAACAAGAAGAAATATAAACTAGAAAAAGAATCAAAGCATTCTAAATAAATCATAAGACAAGATATACGTAGAAAAACCCCAACAAGGGTAAAAAACCATGGATGCAAACTTCCAATATAAAGAAAAATGAAGATTACAAGGTAATATACTAACCTCTCCTCTGGAAGTACATAGAAAACCCTTTGCCCACACCTTAGAATTATTTCTCATACCTTAGAAAAGCCCTAGGGACACCTATTTATAGTTTAGACAACTTCCCTTTCGCACCTTTGTGAAAACCAACTCAAATTTTCGCAGTCTGCATCAAATTCAGAAACGAATCTATGTAACCTCAACTGGTCGAGCAGACTGCACGACCGGTCGAGCGGACCCCTCGATCGGTCGAGCATGGGCCACGACCGGTCGAGCACCTCGGAACCCAAACACTGATGCTCGCTGGACTTTGAGTTGAGCCAGTCCACGATTGGTCAAGTGGGCCCCACGACCGGTCGAGTATGGGCCACGACCGGTCGAGCATAGGCCACGACCGGTTGAGCGGCCCCCAGATGTGGCTCCACATCTCAACAAATTGTGACAGCGAAAGCGCGATTAATTTGGCAAAGAACTCTATTTATCACTTATGTACTAAACATATTGATGTTCATCATCATTTTATTTGATATTTGCTTGAGGAAGGAGAATGACTCTAAAGAAGATCCATACAAGCGTGAATTCGGCTGACATGCTTACGAATGTGGTTCTTACAAAAAAGTTCAAGCTCTGTGTGACTTCTTTGGGCTTGACAAAGACTTAACAAGAGCGGAGTATGCACGAGAAGTGACGACAATGGTGTAGCTATGATGGAAGCAATTAGAGATGGAGCTTAGAGATGTGGTTTATGAAGAATGAAGACATGGTGGAGATTATTGTCTGATGTATTTAACCTATCTGTAATCAGGTTTGTCGATGACATCGACAGACTACTCGATTCCATTGAGAAAATCCTGATTTTGACCTTTGCTCGTTGGACAGTTTTTGGGTCCAAAATGATATAATCTAAGGAAGCTTCGATCCTATTAATGGGACATCGATGACACTCAATATGATCGAAGCTCCCATGACCGACTTCCGCAGTTTCATAGAATTACGGGTTTTATTTCTTATTTTTATTTTTAACTTATTAAAGGATTTGTAATTGGGGATTAGGGATTAAGAAATATGCTTATGGTTTTTATGGAGCAAAGGGGAAGAAAAATTAGGGTTTTTATGGTGTTCAGGGGAGTATTCTCAGATCAGTAAGCTCTTTCCATCTCTTGTAAACATTGATTTTGTAGTGGATTTGTTGTTGTTTTGTGCCATGATTTTTTTTCATGAGGATTTTTTCACATAAAACCTTGTATTCTGTTTGTGCTTGCTTTGATTGATCTCTTATTGTTTGATTATAACTTGGAGTTGCTTCCGCGCATCCTCATAATACTTTTGCCTTCCAGGGTCGGCCTTGAGCGAGGCCATTATCACCCCTATATCACAAATGGATAGAAACATAAAAGAGTGTCACAATCAATGGTCCATATTTAATGGCAAAGGTCTAACTAACAACTAGCATGTTATTAATAGTTCCTTCGGTGTTCATGATCGACACCCATATATGATTATTTTAGATATTTTCACATGTGTGCCACATGCATGGAAATGGAGTAATTTTAATACAAAATTCTTTGTGACAACTCTTTACCATTCAGTTGTAGGTTCTTAGTATAAACCTAAATTAAGGAATTGAAAGAATCAAACTACGCATCATATATGGAAATTAAATAACTAAATTGAAATCATACTTGATTAGGAAGCCATTTTCGAAGGCTCTGTGGGATGAGAGAGAGAGAGAGAGAGCTTCATATGTGTATGTGTGTGGACCAAGCCCGGTTCAAGTAGTTATATGATGGAGTTTAAAACCCACTAAAACTCCTCATCCTCAAAGGCTTTATACATTTCAAGGTTTTCAAGTCCATTCAAACACCGTGTTGTATCACAGTCTAAATTTACCACCCCTATAAGAATTTGAGATTGATCACAACTCTAGTGGGGCCCACTAGTATGCCCGATCACAATATCTAACCCTTAGATAAATTCAGACCATTGATCAATTAGGCCAACCTTATAAAACTCCTCTTACACTTAGCTAGACGATCACAATCTTCCGAGTACAATTATCATTCCACAATTCAAATCAATAAATATGACCAACATGTGTGGAAGGATGATCACTTTATTGTGTAATCAATTCATTGGATCCTTGTTTACTTGTGTTTCAGATAGATCATAGAACTTTCTTACACACGTTTTAGCATGTTGCAAGATGGTAAGATTTAAGCTATTTATTAGGTGTGGCCTACCATGAACCTATCCTGCCCACAAAATTAGGAGGATCCATTTATCAAGTGGACTAAACATAAATGTTGAACATGAATAATTTGTTAATTTATTCAACTCACCAATTTTAGTTAATTTAATTAAATTAATTAATTTATTTATTTTGCATATAGACCACCTCATTAGCAAATTGGTTCTTACAAATGGTGTGACCCACCAGCTTGTTGGTGAAATTTTGGAAGGCATGAAAATTTAAAGCATTTCAAACATCCAAATTTAAGAAATTAATCAAGGATCTTCATCCAAACATGATCAAGTTCCAAAAATATTTAACCAATGTTTAGGAATTTACCTCATATTTGTGTTGTAAGATTACTAGTATAGAAGTTCGATGTTAATCCTCTAAAGCAGATCTTTACCTACTCTGTCCTATGAGAACAAAGAGCAGACAGATCAGCATATGTATTGAGGTAGGGATTTGGTGTGTGAAACTGAGAGCTTTTCATAGGGTGGACTGATAATGTGTGAACATGTGATGGAAGTGAGGAAGTGATTTCTCTTGTCATTTTTCCTCTCTTTTCTTTTCTCTCTGTTTATGCTAGATATCTCTTATAAGGTGGGGACGTACACAATTCTCTTTTAAACTTCTTAGCCTTAGAATATGATATATTTATAAGGAGGAATCATGGTTTCAGAAGGATACACTAGTTATGCACTCCTCACCTTTAAAAACTTTGGTATTCTCCACTATATAAAAGAAAGTTTGTATACCTGGTTTACCCATGCATCTAAATTGACCCAATTCTTCCACTGTCAAATGGCATCCACTCTTGGCTATGATCGCATGCCGATCTAATAGGTAGACCACAATATCTTTCAACTATTAAATATCCATGAAGCATAATAAAATATTTTTAGTGGTAAAAAAAATCAACGGTTAAAAACCTTTAATTACACATTTAAAATCTGTTAACTGCTCGGCCTAGCTTAAAACCCACTTGATGGATGGTATAATTACCAAATATACTTGTATATTAGTCATTAATGTAACCTCCGAAAGTGGACCTTCCATACCAACTCCTCATGGGTTCCCTCGTATGGGATGACTAATTACCATTCACAAATTACCCAATCTTATTATTATAGTCATAGAATTTAGGGTATTGGGGGCAATGACAACAACTTTTTCGTAACTAGTGGCTATTGTGTCCAAACCCACCTTCCTCTCAGGCAACAGGAGGGATCTCTCCCTATAACATGTAGAATCATAGCTAGTAAAAGTTTCCTCTCACATAAATTACAACATCCATTGCCTAACTAAATGTATGTGATCATCAACATACACAATCATATCAGCTCTCTAGAGCATACATGTATGAATGAAAGTTCTATTTGTGTAGTCTTTTCCATCCTATCTAGACCTTCTTTTCAAGGCTTATCGTTTTTATCGGGACGATTGTAACTGTTTGTAAACAAATCTAGGGCCCATCCAAATTAAAAGACCTGATTCTAAGCCCAGCCCAGCCAACTACGTGGTCATTTATTTGACTCACCCATTTTTACTATACATATGGACCACCTAATTAGTTGACCGGCTTGCGCAAACGGTTTCATCCACCTGATGAATGGTGCATATGTGCACACTTCAGTCCAAGCCCAGCTAACCCGTCGGCTGGGCCAACAATGCAAATGGTATATAATCTGGCTAATCTAGGTCAAGCGATCGAACCTTTTAAAAGGCCCAAATTCAAGCCCAGTCGATTCAGATATCAGGGCTAAAAATCAACACGGACCGAACCGTGGGCTTGGGCCATTGCAGCACAGTTGCAATGGTACTAGTGTTGAGTTATACAGTTGAACTGTTCCTAGCCACTGGACTATTTTGACCAATATTGGATTGATGGCCCATAAACTGAAGAGTCAATATTAGCCTTATGTAGGAGATAGGTTCACTAAATAATTTAAACCATCCATTTATTTGGATCCATCATGAATTGCTTACTGTTCTAAAGATTACTTTCATATGAACAATCTTACCCATCTATGATTGCCTAGAAAATGGACGACTAAAAAATTACAACCAAGTTACTGATGGATGGGATCATCGGATAGATGTGATGTTTTGCATTATGTCCAAGTAAGTGTGGGATGGAATAATGTATAGTTCAGATCAATTGATCAAGTTATTCATGTATCACTATCCAATCCAACTAAGAACTATACATGACAGTTAAACATTTCCATAATTCTTTAATAACCAAAACTATAGCAGAGATGTGGCACTTATTACTAAACGTGTTTGGTTGCACTGAATTTCATGAAATATCTTGAAAATTTGGACAACCAATCACACGGGAAAACTACTTATAGCCCTAAACCCTTTAGCTCCCTTGCAAAGCTAAAATATATTTATATACCTAGAAAACTAATAAACTCCTTTCCGCATGTCAAATCTGTTGCAACAAATCATGAAAACCCATCATGCCAATTACTGGACTTTGAGTCGACCCAGACCGGTCATACTTGACCATCGACCGGAAACTTGATCGGTCGACCACTTATAAACGTTTTGGTTGCCAGATTTCATGAAATATCTTAAAAATTTGGACAACCAATCACACGGGAAACTATTATGTATTCTACTAAATCATGATATACTAATAATTGTCAGTTGTAACATGAAAACCCATCATGCCATTGACCAGACCCAGAGATAAAACTTGAACCATATTAGTGACTGCCTTGGCCATAAGCTTCATCACCACTGGAACCATAATCAGACCGACCATGACCATGACCACAACCACAACCACAACCACGACCACCACTAAAGCTAGACCCAGAACCAGTACTCCCATTACCATTACCAACCTTGCTAGATGATGTAGAGTTGGTCGCGGACAACTTCATGACTAAGATGGACCAAAGAAGGCCCAAGCAGAGGTGAAAGTGATCAAGACCGTCGGAACCTTCAAATAGCTGTATCTCGCAAATCAAAATGAGTTTTTCGATGCACCATGCATGATTTTTGGGTAAGAGAAGCTACTTTAGCCAACTAACCCTGTCATACTGGGTTGCCCAAGCCAGATTTGCGAGATTCCATCATATCGACAGTCAAAAGTCCATTTTATTTCCAATTTTATTATAAATAGTAAGTTTTAATTCGATTATAACTTTTGATACTTTGAGTTTTAGGAGTCGTGCCTAACATAAAAAAGGCTTAGAAAAACTAGGAGAATAACATGGTTAGGCCAAGTTAGACACTCACTATTTTTGGCCAAAAACCAAGAAGTCTAGTCGCACTCATGACCGTTTACAAACAACAAGTTTGCTATTTACAAATAAGTCACGTTTTCAGGGAGTTTGAGTATGAAACTCCGCCTTAAGTTTGAGTTCACTATTTAAAGGATTGTAATTTCATTTAAAATTTTTTTTTTTTTTTTTTTTTATATCATCAGTCAATTTATTTCGAATTATTAGAAATTATTTCTATTTTCTTCCCCCGTAGATTTGAGGAATTTCTGTGAGGAGTCTAGAGAAGCTCCATACATTTGCAGTAGCTATCCCTAAGGAAGACGGCGATTAACCCCATCACGTCCTTCCCTACGTCACTATACCCAGACATATAACCACCCCCACCTCCACCACATGAGCCATAGCCATGACCATTCCATCCACCTCCATAGCCCCTGCCACTTCCACAACCCAAACCATAGCCACCACCTTGACCACACCAAAATCCAGAACCACCACCCTAACCAGCCCCATATCCACCACCCATACCCCCATTCTCACTGCCCTAACCAGACCCACCCGTGTTAGCCACTCATAGCGAATCCTCCGTACCCATCAACCCCTTTAGTATAATTAGGTTAGTAACCATGCTCTATGCCATGACTATTATAGTTCAACAACCTCCCAACCCTAGCTTCCAAGAACACCACAAAACATGTGAAATTAAGACACCAAGCGAAAATATTGCACCCTCCCATGCTTCTCTCACACAGGTATGGTTTAACCCAAGTAGCTAAAACTCCTATTTATGCTGAGCTTATGAGCTGGTCAGCCCAACTGATACTCAAGTCCAGTCAATTGGACCCGAGTCTTGGGCCAGACCTCAGCTTGCATATGGGTAAGGGCCCAACAAGTAGGGTCGATTTAACATGTTCAATGTCGTTGGATTGAGTATTCCAATGGATGGCCACGCCAAACCCAATTCTTCGGTTCATGGCTGTGCTGGGCCTGAATTAATCTCCTTATCTCATATGCTAGAGTTTGGCATCCTTCGGAATGGTACGATCTTGCCCATTTCTAGTATGCCAGTGAGGGACACTCTGCAGTTGGGCCCACCCAATGAATGGGTCGTAGCTGGCCAACAAACTTTGGGCCGGTCAGGTTGGAATGGGCCTGGGCTTAACAATATTCTACCATTGGGCTTGGGTGTGTCGTTCTTGGCCCATTGGGCTCGTAAGAGATCGGGCCTTGGGTCTTGAGTTTCAGGTCGGGTCCAGACCAAAAGTGGCCCATTACCATCTCTACTTCTACCCGTTGATAATCAGTCAAAGAACCTGATAATGTCTACAGGTTTTCTAGTCCATTGATTAGACCATCCAGGTTTATGAATCTACACATAAGCTTGTGATTATGTTTACACCTCATTATCATTTAAGTGTCATAATCAGGTTCTTTGGTCAGGCTCGGACATGCAGATATATGCATGCATGTGCACACGTGTATAGACAAGTAGCAGAACATTCACACGGATATACAGTACATTTGACAACGAGTGTTTGTGGGACATCAAAAACCATCATCGGCCTACCATCAGGTCGGTCAACTCTACGTAAAAAGAGTGGATGGCTAAAAAGAAACTTTCAATGGTCAGCATTTAAGGTTCAGGTGTGGCCCATGTGATTAGTGGAATGCATATGATTTTGTTGCATGTAGAGAGTAGTTTCGTGGGAAACCATATCTTTGGAAATGCCATGCCGTTTACTTCTGTAAAGGTCGACTTGGGTTAATGGCAGATAAGGTCCAAGCCCGGGTCCGGCTCCATGGCTCAGTGGTAGAGAGACTGTTTCAACACTGAGATCTTGAGATAGATGGTGTGAGTGGGTGTGTGGTGTGCGTGTGGGTATGTTTTAAAAAAAAAAGAAAAAGAAAAAGAAGATAAGGCCGATGGTAGAGTTGGGCACTCGACTGGGCAAATTGGACTCGGTAAAATGGACTTGTTCGACTCCTTTGGACCTGACTCGATCCGAACCGAGTGGGTAAGTCGATCTGAACAGAGTTGACTTCATCCAATTTGAACTCAAGCCGAGTCGAGTTTGGGTCACCTGTAAGTGCTATGATTTGATTCTTCTTTGATTGTCAAATTTTGTGTGTCAAAACGTCTCCGTATGTTGTGTTCGTATCTTGATAAATTTGTTCGAGACACCCGTCAACACTTGAAGTCTAGCTCAAAGAATTCTTCAAGCTTCATGATAATTCAAGCTACAATATGAAGAGAGAACTTCGGGTCAAAACTCAAGTTCAAGTGCAATTTCAAGATTCAAATCTAAATACGGGACTCAAGTACAACTTAAAGTTACATTGAAGCTTCTGAAGTAGTCAAGCTACATCGAGAAGAAATCAAGCTTCGTAAAGATCAAAGTCTAAGCAAATGAAGTGTTCAAATGTCCATATTTCATGTTCTAGGTTTGATAGACCATTAGATTGACCTTAGGGTAGGTCACTTTGGATACATAATCCAAATGAATAGTATTACATGATTTTTGTCTACTCTAAGACCAGTCCTAGACCCTGTTCGACCAGTCCTAGTACTGTCTCGACCAGTCTAAGAAGTTCCAAGACCAGTCCTAAAATGGTTGCAATTTTTTGGATTTCTTGGTTCGGCTACGATTAGTCCTAGAGTCTGCTCGACCGGTCGTGAGATGGTCTCGACTCGACCTTTGACCGGTCGTGAGATGATCTCGACTCGACCTTCGACCGGTCGTGAAACGGTCCGATGCGATCGCGCTCAAAAATTCAAAAATCAGTTTATTTCAAGACCAGTCATGGTGACCCTAGGACCAGTCGAAGACGAATTTTTTCTGCTATAAATAGCACACGAATTTCAGAGTTTTTCATTGAATATTAAGTGAATCAAGGCTCCACTCTGAGATAAGTTTGTGTTTAAGTTTTAAGCTATTTTGTGCATAATTTCTTTCTCTTTTTGATAGCTTATCTAATTTGATTTTGTTTCTGTATTCCAATCTAATTTGAAAAGAGGAATTGACATATTCCTTCTTCTTTGAATCAAAATCAAATATAGCTACGCCCAACTGGTTTAAATTTAAAATCAATTAGAACTTAGAACCATATTAAAGTGAGTTGTGGACATTAAACTTCTATATTCAACGTCTACTCTAATTGGTTCTTTCGGGCAGCTACAAGAGGAGAAATCCGGGTATTTTACAATTATGTAAATTCCATTAGTTTTTGGTTTTTGTTTGGGATTCGCCAGAAAAATTTCAAATCGTGTGGTTATCTGAGGAGAGCCAGAAAACTCAGAAGTGTGGGTTTTTGGATTGTGTAAGCCCAAGTTAAAAAGACACAATTGTAAAGATTTTGGATGAACCTGTGAAGACCTATTTGATAGTGAACGCTAATATCCCCTGTGTGAGGATATTAGGAGTAGAGTAGCATTTTGTGTGGCTGTTGAAGAACAGTTGGTGTACACACAGGCGAACCACTATAACTCTTTGTCTTGTGGATTGAATGCTTGCTTACTTTTCATATCTTTTATCATTCAATTGTGTGGAATGTACATGTGGATGTGAATGTTGTAACAATTTACATTTCAAGCAAGTGTGGAGATTGTTGTAATAAATTAGATTTACATTTTTGCATTTAATTTCAATTCTCTGCTATTCATTTATCTTTATTAAAATTGAGTTCTTGATTCAAAAGAAGTTCTAAAAATAAGGTTGTCCAACCATAAGCCCTTGTTTATTATGGTGTAAGGTTGTCCTTAGAACTGAATTTGTATTAATCTCTCAATACTTATGTATTAAGGTGATTTGATTTCAGCATTGATAATTGATTTATAATTGTAAGGCTATTGATTAATTTATTCCGCTGATTTTATTTTTAATTTGGCATATTCCTATTCACCCCCCCTCTAGGACATATAGCTTGGCCTTTTCACCACCCAATAACTCGACTCGACTTGACCCGAAATCCAACTTGGTACTGACTTCATTCGTACATATATATTAAAAAAAACTTAGATATGACGTTTCAGATCCGAGATGCCGTGTAACTGATGGAGAGGCTACAATTCTAGCAGGTGCACCTAGGTTTTGAGTTGTGCTTTCAGCCTGTGGATACCTGCTACACCTGACCCGACTTGGTGCCGACTCAACCCAACTTGGTACTTGTGACCAGGTCGGACTCGGTCTGGATTGGTCCAGGCCAAACTGGAACTCGGATCGGGTCAGACATGTTGGACTTGGTACTGAGTCTGGTCAAGTTCGGGTCAAGCCTATTTCAAAATTGAATCGAATCGAGTCAGCCCTAATTCAGTCTGACTTGACTCGATGCCCAGCTCTAGCGGATGGCATCAGTACTAGTCATCTATCGACATATATTGCATGGGCCTAATAGCTCAATCCACTTAAGATATATTGTTATTATTAAAATTTAAAAATAATAATAAATCTTAAAAGGAGCTACTAGGCCCATTTTACTAACTCGAATAATTTAGCCCAAGATAATATAAAGAACCCTAGCGGTGGTTTGGATTTCGGGCACATAGATGCCCTTGGATGCTTCTATTTTCCTTGTGTGGGTAACCTTGTGTAATAAGACATTGTGATTTACAATAATACCTATGTATGGTTGGCTTAAAAGATGGGAATCGTATGTGTTGTGCTGTATATTTATTTAAGCACCATCCAAATTAAATGAACAAGTGTAGCCCACTCACTTACCCATGTGGAAAAATTTAGGCATGAGTGATGTGGGTCCCGCCATCTATTGCTGATCCCCTTAAAAATCCCCTCCATTTAATGATCTAATTGCCATTCAATGCCTAAGGAAATGGATGGTCCATATTGATCTTGATGCAAATTGTTTGATAATTGATTTATACCATCCATCATGTGGGTGCCACCCTTGATTGTCCATCCCTTTTGGAAAATTATTGTGGTTGAATGATTCTAATTTTCCAATCAATGCCAATAGAAATTGATGCTCCATATTGATCATGTAATAAATATTCTATGGTATGGTCCACCTGATAAGTGGATCCGCTTTATTTTTGGAATAATGCCCTAAAGTGATATGGAAAAATGGATAGACAACGTGGATACAAAAGACATACATCAAGGTGGGCCCCATGATAAGTGCCGCACCGTCTTGTGTGAGTCTGGGTCTCACCTGATCTGCGATGCCCATTATCCTCTACGCGTGAGAACTACGAGAGCAACGGGTATTAGAACATCCAAGCTTCAAATTTCCCCAATCCATATGACCCTAAGCATGGTGTGGCTAGGGGTGTACATTGAGTTGAACTGAGTCGAGCTGGCCTCAGCTCGACTCGACTTGGCCACTAGTCGACCTCAGCTCGAACTTGGCTCAGCTCGGTCCTCGAGCCTGACTGGCCAGCTCGGCTCGGTTCAGTCAGCAGCTCAGGCCAGTTCGAGCCAAGATCGAGCCGAGTTTGCCATTGCAGCATTTCCACAAACACCTGGATTGCACCTTCAAAATCCCACTGTTTGTGAAACAAAAGCAATAGTTTTCAGGTATTTTATCAAACACTTTCTAAGCAACATAAAAACTAAGAAAAAAAAGGGTATTTGTTTCATGTACATACCTGCGCACTGGAATCAGAGGCCACTAGTGCTCCATTGACAAAGTGCGGTTTCCTCAATTTCCTTTTGAGAGGATTCGGCCACAGCTGCAATAGAAGCATGCTTCAAATCTTGCTTCAGAGGACAAATTTGACGTGGGAGAAGGTGATAGAAGTGAAGGATTTGAGATTGTGTTTGGATCGACATTTTCTAATCCAGATATCATTTAGCTGAATGATCTCTAGTGCATATGAGAAGAAAGGTTCAGGAATTGAGTCATTTCATCAAACACTTGGTGAGCAACATCAATAGTAAAGTAACCGAGTCATCGAATTGGTTTGATCCGAGTCGAGTCGAGTCGAGTTAGGGCCAGCTCGAACTCAGCTTGAACTCATTTTTGAGCTAAAAAAATCAGCTCAAACTTAACTTCAAACCGAGTTGAATCGAGCTTTTTCGAGTCGAGTCGAGCGAGCTAACCGAGCTAGCTCGGTTCATGTATACCCTTAGGTGTGGCTATGTATGATATTATGGTTAACTTTGGAGGATGTATTTGGCAATGCCTAAAAATGATAGATATAGCATATATTAACTCAAATTAAACTAATTAAATTGTGGAAATCATTATTGTTGAGTTACAATCCAAAACAAAAATGGGTTGAACAATCCCGACCTCTAAGTTATAGGCATTTGTTTGTTGAAATTAAATTATTAGGTATTTTCATTATTAACGGTATAAAAAAAAGTTCTTAGAGTAAGAGTTGGAATGGATTAAACTATTTTAGTTGTTTTTTTCCTATAAATATAAGTCATGGTTACCTCACTTATATATATAGAAAATCAAAATCTCATTGCAGGATTTTCAGAAAAGTGTAATGTATAGAAAATTTAGGTCTAAGTAAAGAAGATTCAAGTCTAATTTTATCATTCACATCAAATGAATGAATAGCTTGACATTCAGTTATGTGATTTAGATGAAGTTCATATTATCTTCGTAATTGATACATAGATAATCATACCTTCCACAATTATGGGGCCTTATGAGTTATGCCTATCTATGGCCGTGACCGTAGGAACCTTTGCCCTAACTTCTGGCTATGGTGTGCAGGACTCCGTGTAGGAAGTCATGAATGTGAATGGGTGTTCAATTTGGAGAGTTAATTAATGTTTGCGTTCAAATCTAAGCCATCCATTTCATGCATCATATACTAGGGAGTCCGGATCCTCTGTTTCTTGGAGGCAGAGACCCTCTGCCTCCCGCAACCTCATTGGTCCATCTCACCGCGCCTGTCACGTAGGCGTAGCCAATCCGTTTCTGTTTTATATTTAAAAAAGAAAAAAAGAAAAAAGAAAATCTCTCTACCGTCTTCCCTAACAGCAACGGCATCACGAACGACACTTTCCATTTCCGGTTCCAGAGATTTTTCAGAGATTTCTTCTCCCCTCGTTTCTAATTTCAAATTCTTTCCTTTAACAGATGGATTTCATCAAAGCTCTCGTCGGAAGAAAAAGAGGGGTTTTTTTCTTTTGACGATCGGAGGCCCTCTTTCCCCAATCTCTCACAATCCCTCTCGCCCATTTTCGACCGGGCAGCTGGTAGTCGAGTTCTACTATTTCGTCTATTCATCCATCGAAGATCCACCCCACCTCACAGGTATTTTAATTTTTTTTATATAATTTTTTACAGATTATTTATTTTATAGATTTTATCCTCCATTCAAAATCTTTTTTTTTTCAAGGCTATAGACATTGAAGTATTGGTTATCTACATACGAATTTCTTGATCAATATCAATAGTGGTAGATATAAATGACTGATGTATACTTTTGTGAAAACCCAAATGTTGTAGTTAAACCCAAATCTATACTTTTGTTTTTTTGTTATGGGTATTTGACTGTAATTTTCCTTTTAAAAAAAGAACGAAAAATCCACGGTTGTATAGATGATCCGGACCCCATCATGGATAGAGCATGACAAAAAATTATAGTGAATAGATGATCTTATAAATCTGATCTGGGGTTATCAAATGTACGGTTGTACAGAGAAGAATATATCAACTATTCAAAATTCAACGGGCAAAATCACATCATTAAGATCTAATCGATTCTAATTACTCTTACCTCGTGTAGATGGGTTTTGAATAAGATCAAGTGACTTGAACTCGACTCGGTTTGAGTTCGGATTGGACAAAGTCAACTTGATTCGAATCGACTGACCCACTCAGTTTGGATTGAGTCGGATTTAAATGAGTCAGACGAGTTTAATTTGCCGAGTCGAGTTGTCTTGTGCCTAGCTGTACATATAACCAATGGGAGATAGTTGCAATTAACTCAAAGATAATGCAACAGCGGTCCTGATGGCACCTAAACCGTCCATCAGGGTCCATCCACCTAGACCTAGTTCCCTCTAGACCATTTCATTTTCCCTATCCTTTGGGGTTGGTTGGATACACATCAGAAATGTTTAGTATTTCTTTGTTTGATTTCTTCATTTTCCCTATTCTATGTATCATCCCCTGATCATTGCATATTTTACTTACTGGTATAAGCGACCATTAAAATGACACACTACTGCAAAATATATATATATATATATATATATATATATATAGAGAGAGAGAGAGAGAGAGAGAGAGAGAGAGAGAGAGAGAGAGGGAGCTTATTTGCAGTGGGATAAGCTGGATAAACGTTAGAAGTAATGGATTGGGATTGTCTCATGGCTTTTATTTTAAAATGTGAGCAATCTATCTATATGTGTGGACTTGATCAATGCATAAATTTGCCATGTGTCATGTGGATGGATTGCTCTACCACATTATAGTTTTTTCCAGTTCTATGTATCATATCCCTTCAACAATCCTTGGAGAAAGAGGTAATACACCTGAAAGCTGTTTTAGTCCTAATTTTGTATTACACTGGCGGACAAGCATTATTGTTATAATTATAATTTTTAAAAATCCCACATACAAGATTGTCCTAAATTCTATATTAAACTAGCAAGCTAAGGAAAATTTTCTTTCTTTTTATGTTTCCATTTGTTCTCAAACTCAATTGCTCCTTATTTTTTCACTTTAACTATATCATAATATATGATTAATGGTTCCATAAGGCTGAAACTTTTTTAAATGTCTGTATACCAATGTCATCTTTCCCCTTTATTCCAGTCTTCTGATCCATTAGGGCTGGATTCTTCTATTTAGTTAGTAATGTGCAGGTTGTTTACAATCTAGATTGTCCAGCTTAACAGCAAACTTCCTAAAGGTCATTTCATCTATTTTCTTTTCATTTTCTTTTTTAAAACCTCTTTACTTCTTTTCTAATTTCTCTGTTGTAATGTATGCTTGTCTTGCTGAAGAAACTTGATTCAGGAATATAGCCATTTTAAGCTTATTGTTGCAATCTTGATGTTTCAATATGATAAAGAAAGATAGTAATCCAGGAAGAGGAATTATATGATCTTTAAGCAAGGATATTAATAAGATATGCATGTAGAACATACAATTTGTAACAGTTATCCACATCATTGATCTAATGGGCCCCAATGGATTTATTAGCCCCCCAAAGATCTACTAAATGGAACAATCCTATCTAGCTTGTACCTCATGCTTCAAATAGGTGAACACTAAGCTACATGTTATTTGATATTTAAACACTAATGTAGATATACCACAGTCTAAACTCTAGAGCTATATATTAGGATCAAGTGACTAGTACCATTGGGCCACATGTCTAATATGTAAATATTGTTGAGGCAACAATTTTACATTATCTTACCATTTCATTGGTTGTAACTTTTTGGGTTGATTATGAGGAGGCACACCAGATTCACAGTTTTGTTAGAAGTCCAAACAAACATCACAGCTGGGCCCACAGATGATCATTCTCTGTTTAAACTCCCAATAAACAGAACATCTTAACATTTCATTGGTTGTAACTTTTTAGGTTGAATGTATTCTGCTTTTGTATTTTTTCCTTACCTTCCCAGCTTTGGGCCACTGATTCAAGTGTTTAAGATTAGTCTGTCAATTGGCTGGCTCAGGCTTAAAATTCAAAAGTCAGTTGGGGCTTGGACTTTGTACATATGGGTGTCAATGGGTCGGCCTTTGGCCTGCCAAATTCAGAATTTTAAATAGGTTCTGCCAAACAGCCCAGCTTGAAATAGTTCAAAATTTGGACCGAGAGGAACCCCAACCCGGCCAGTTGATAGTTCTACTTGTAGAACAACATGTCGGGCCCAAATAGTTTGCAAGGGTGATTTTATCATGGCCAAAATTCTTCAATGATTTGGATTTTACTAAATAGTTCCTAGACAATTAAGAATTACATGGATGTGCTTTTTGAGGGATGGAAGTACATGCCCTCGCATGATTATTATATGAACAAAAAATTGGCATATCCAATCATAAGGTGAGCCAATTTATAAAAAATAATATACACCACTCAAAATGTTTAAGTTTAATTGTTCTATATTGAATAAATCTAACTCTTATTTTACTTTTCCAATAAAAAAATCTAACTCTTATTTATGGTTACTCTCCACCATCCACCCATGTTTTAGATGAAATTCGGAATGGAAATCATTTACTTAGAAAAAGGCAAACGACCCTTCAAATACTCATCAACATCAAGAATACAAGATCAATGGTAAGGAAATATAGCTTACCGCATCTAGGTCAATTTGAGCAGTTAAGACCTCAACATCCTTCAAGAAAAATTGGGATCCTTGAGCAACCACGTCCCCATTTATAACAATACAAGAACAACAATCTAATACTCAATAAACAGTGAATATAGTGTATAAGGCACAATAACCATTAACCACAATAACCATTAACCACTGAACATGGCGGAATTCACAAAATTGAATATTATAGGTATTATAGATATGTACAAATATAATATAAAAGCACGTGTACATATATGTAAATTTTTTATTATTTTTTTTTTCAAAAAAATATTTTTTTGATCAACAATCTTTTGTCCTTAAGCAGGTGTCTATCCCTTTAATTTGACAAGTTCTTCAAAAGCATATTGTGCTTAACATGGTGAGTAACCTCTCATTATGTTTCTGAATTTTTTTTTTAAATCAAATTTTAAAATGAGATATAAAAGTTATGTATGGACTTAATCGTTATTAATTTTCATGATTGCAGGATGAGTCAGTTCAACAAAAAAAATTATGATACAACACTAGATGTACTCCATCATTTTTTTTTTTTGATTTTATCAATCAAATTAATTTAAAAGATGAACATAAAAAAATAATTTCAACCACTTCTTTTAAGGAATTTTTGGATTTTCCAAGGTCAGCAGTTCAAAGCACATTTTAAAATACTCTTACACGTAGATGGGATAACGAAACCAAAAGGTTCATCATTGGAGGAAATAGGCTATTTATTAAACCCCAAGACATTGCTTTGATATTGGGGTTGAGTATGAATGAAGAGTCTTTACATATGAAAAATAAATTAGACGTTTGCGATAAAAATTTTAAAAACAAATATTTTCCAAATGCTCTTATATTGAGGAATTTGATTGAGGAGAATATTAAGAGGTGGATAGAAGAAACTTTGGACAAATGTTTAGCCGAATTTACTAAACTCTTTATTTTATATATATTTAATACAATTTTATTTTCAACTTCGAATAATGCCACACCAAAATTCTTGTTGCACTATGTGAATAACCTGAAAAAGTTGAATAATTATGACTGGGCGACTGCTGTTTATGAGATCTTGGTTAGAAGTATTTCTAAATGTATGGAGGAGAAGAAGAGTTATGTGAACGGATGTGTCATGATACTAGAAATAAGTAAACAAATACTTTTATCAATTTTTTTTTCTTTTCGTTCTCATATGAATTTATTTTATGCATAACAATGGTTATAAGAACACATTATTCATCAGCCAATGTTAATAACAAAAATGGTGTACCCACATTTATTGAGACGAGTAGAAGGTGGTTACCAACATACTAACACACATAGGAAATATATTGATAATCTCATCTACACTCAGGTAATCAATTATATAACTCAATTAAAATTTTAAAATTTATATTTAATTTTTTCAAATAAAGTATATACATTTATATATTTATATCCATCAGGTTATTGAAAAAATAAAGCTTACATATGAAGAGAGAAATCTACTACCTCCTCCTATAAGTGATTTGTGTTTCTTTTTTGTATTTGATATGCAATCAACAATGATCACACATTAAAAAATATTTATATTTTTAATTGGCCTATAGGATACATTAAACACTATAGAAGAAATGTGCCATCATTTGGAATCTAAATTGGTTAACATGTTAGAGAAAATTGTAACTGTTCCCCACTTAACAAATATTTTATATATGCGTATATTTTTTTAATCATGTTATCTTGTGATACTAATTCCTTATTATCTTTGTTGTGATTTGCATATAGGCATCAAATATCACCGAAGAAACATGTAGTCATTTGGAACCTATATTTTTACAAAATAAAAAGAAAAATCTAATTATTCTGAATACAACAATTATTTTTAATTTGTGTATATTTTATAGATCATAATGCGTTAGAATACTAATTCCATTTCATTGTTTCTTGTGATTTTTGTACAGGAGATATCAAGTGCAGTCAACGAAATGTGCAGACAATTTGAACCTAAATGTCTGAACATTATAGAGAAGTTAATGATACAAGTAATTATAATAAACTTTTTTCATATGTATTTATTTTTTCATTTATAATAATTAGGAATGCTTTAATCCAAATAAGATATTATATATTTTTTTCAAATAGAATAAGAAAAATGAAGAAAATAGTGAATACAGAGAATTACTGATGGAAAACAAATAGTTAAGAGATAAGATAATTGATAAAGAAATAATCATACAACGGTTGTCTGATGAAGTGAAAGAGTTAAAGAGAAACCGCGAATAGGAAGCTACATCATGTGAGATAATCAAGGACATACAAGTAAATTCTGACATACCACAAATTTCTACTCCATTTCATACGAATACGAAGATAAAAGAGACTTTTGTTACAAATAAAAACTCTTTAGTGAAGCGTGTCAAAGCGCAGGGTAGGAAGATGATTTCTTCAAAAGTTTACAATCTTCGTGCACTGAAATTTCATGTAAAACTAAAGGTAAAAGTATATGTGAAACTCCTGAAATCCAATCACATATAGAAAAGAGTGATGAGTATATGTTATCCCAAGAAGAGGTGAATGCAATTACGATCTTCAGAATCAATTTGAATAGAGTAAAAGAACTTTGGATCTTCAACTTACTTTGTTTTGAAAAATTGCAGTAGACCCTCAGTATCGAATTGTTTCATTGCATTCATCCTTTTCGTCCGCAAGTAATTCTTGAAATCTACCATATTATGTCTAGCATATTGTCAACTACCAGCTTGTTTGCTCATTAAATCGATTGTTGCTTTTGGCTTTATATCGGATCTGTCGCAGTCACCAGCTACCATTACTTAAGCTATAGAAAGTTTTTGTTATGATCTTAGTAAATGTGATTCTTCTGGAGATGCAAGTATATGATTATGATCACTATTAAAATTGGTAATTTTATATTTACCGTTAACTCCCAACCTAATTGTCATGTATGCCTTACAACCTGTCCTTGTTTCATCGCGGTGTTGCTTCACATTTACGTCACGTTTATCAAATGGTCGTTTACCTTCTCTAAAGCAGACGAATTTTCTCATTTTCACTACTCTCGTCTTACGGTTTATAGTTCTAGTATCAATCTGAACACTAAAATCGATTTTCCATCCATAAATATTGTAAAACTTGTATGCATCTTTCTCTGTTTCAAATTCATTACCAATTTTCAAATTAGATGCATTTTCATCTATGCCTGAATCACTTGTATATACATAAGAGCTTCTTAATTCATTTATATAATTTTCTGATTCAATGACTATATGAGGTTGTGATTAAGACGTGTTTTCCACCTCACGTGGCGTGCATGATTTGAAGAAATTTGTACTTTCCATTGACCTAAAAGGCAAAAATAATGTTTGAAAATAAATGACCTACTTTACAACAATAATCTAATCAATTTATGAATACACATGGCATATTAATTTTTAGTTCTAACTAAAAATTATTGTATAGTTAACAATGGTGGAAATGTCAATATCTTGTAGCTAAAGCTAAGGCCAAATCTTAGGATATTTTTTTGGTTATTTTTTTGAAGGTATCTATGTTCACAAGGGGGTTGCAGAGAAATCAACTATTATCATGGGTCCTGAATGTAAATTCTGATTACTGTATGCTAGAAACTTTCAAGTCTTTTAACTAGCTTAATGTTTTTATGGTATTATTTCAGCAAGTTAATTAAGTTTAACTGTGGTTGAACTCAACAGTTGTCATACGTTGTGCATGTGGGCCAGTTGTGGATTTTCCTATAGAATTTTGATTGTTGGAATCTAGCAATAGGTGTTGCAATTCACTCCGATCATTTGGATTTATGGTTGATTATGAGCTGGATTTTATATCTAATTGTTGGAAATCCAATTTTGGTGGTTGAAAATTGTGTTTGCACTGTTGGAAACTAATCATAGTTGCTGGAATTGAAATATATGTATAAATCTTATTGGAAAATTACCACCAATGCTAATATTTCGACAGTTGGAATTGTTGAGGACATATACTATGGTGACTCTGTGTTTAAAGATCAAAATCAATCAAGAAGTTAGTTAAATTCCTACATAAACTGCATCACTAACCAGTTGCCCTAAGTAATCTGGAACATACTTTGAGTAGGATTAATATCCAGCTACATATATCCAATGAAAAAAATTACAAGGGTGCATTATTTTGGTCAGATTTCATTGCTTAATTTTTTTTAAAGATCTAATATAAGGTTCAACAGTAGTCATTCAATCAACAATGATCGTTCAATCCCCACTGTATTCTCTAGTTTGGCCCACTTGAGTTTTGGATGCACCCCCCCCCTTTTTTTTCTTCTGTCTTGTGTCCTAAAATGAGCTAAAAAAATGGATTTTTTGTAAACTTCGTAGTTGACCCCACCTACCTACCTAATTAACTTCTAGTTAAAGACATGAAATCTTCATATCATAAACTGTGGTATGGTCGCCGACACAAAGTTTTCAACGATGGGCATTTAATCCCCATGTTTGGTTTTCCTTAGCCCACCTGATTTTTGAGTTTTTAAGTCAACATGGTTTTTAAGGCTCAGTCCAAACACACTGGCAACACACTGGCAGCATGCACCCAATGGGCCCACCAATCAAAGTAAATTATTATTATTTTTAATTCCTAACAGTTTGATTAATGTCCCCATATTCATATAATCAAATAATCGTAAATATTTGTCCATCAAGGATTCATAACTCAGCTTAATGTTAATTACTTTTATATCACTCATATAAAGTATTAATGTTTCTCTTTAATTTAATTCAAGATCTAAAATATTTTTCAATTTCTAAATAGATACATAACCATGCAAGTTTGTTACTCATAAGGATGTCAATGGGATGGGTTTAAGCTAGGCAAAATCAAAATTTTGAATAGGCCCGCTAGAAGAATTCAAAATCCATAGGCACCGCCCAAGAACTTCTAGATTCGTACTTTTACCTGAGGGAGATGTAGTTAGGGATGTTTATTATATGGGGATTTGGCATTGTGCTTGACCATAAACATGTATTGTCATCAAGTAAGCTTCCTGTGTAGATGAGTCAAAAACACTGTTTCAGGAATCTGTTGGACTGCATGTATAAAAAAAAATAAATGGGACTGGTGGTCCTAATGCTTTTATTTAGATACTTGTGGGTCCCCTTCTTTGGTGATCCAGATTATTTGTCTAATGCTCCTCAAAATGGGTTTGGAAGATCCTGACCATTCAGTGTACAAATTTCAAATACCCATTTCGATATGGATCTTTTAGATTCATGTCCACTAATATTGGAGGGAGAGGAGTGCTCAACTCATTTTCAGGTTGTCTACCAAACGAGAGGCAGTGGCGTCGAATTGCATGATATTTTTTATTGAATTTGTTAAATTTTGATGTTAGGAGTGATTATTCAGGACACTTCTATCTGTAAGTAAATCTGGTAACTGAACCATTCATTTAATGGGTCCATTGCAGATCACAAAAAATAGCCTTGAAAAAAAAAAGATTTTGAATGAAGGAAAAAATATATAAAATAAATAATCTGTAAATAATTATATAAAAAAATTAAAATACCTGTGAGGTGGGGTGGATCTTCGATGGATGAATAGACGAAATAGCAGAAATCGGCTATTGGCTGCTCAGTGGAAAATGGGTGAGAGGGATTATGAGAGATTGGGAAAAGAGCGTCTCCGATCGTCAAAAGAAAAAACCCCTCTTTTTCTTCCGGCGAGAGCTTTGATGAAATCCATTTGTAAAAGGAAAGAATTTGAAATTAGAAACGAGGGGAGAAGAAATCTTTGAAAAATCTCCGGAAGCGGAAATGGAAAGTGCCGTTGCCGTTAGGGAAGACGGCAGAGAGATTTTTTTATTTTTATTTATTTTTTATTTTATAAATATGAAACGGAAACGGATTGGCTACGCCTACGTGGCAGGCGCGGTGAGATGGACCAGTGAGATTGTGGGAGGCAGAGAGTCTCTGCCTCCCGAAAACAGAGGATCCGGACTCCCTAGTATATGATGCATGAAATGGACGGCTTAGATTTGAATGCAAACATTAATTAACTCTCCAAATTTGGACACCCGTTCACATTCACGACTTCCTACATGGAGTCCTGCACACCATAGCCAGAAGTTAGGGTAGAGGTTCCTACGGTCACGGCCATAGATAGGCATAACTCATAAGGCCCCATAATTGTGGAAGGTATGATTATCTATGTATCAATTACAAAGATAATATGAACTTTATCTAACTCACATAACTAAATGTCAAGCTATTCATTCATTTGATGTGAATGATAAAATTGGACTTGAATCTTTTTTACTTAGACTTTAATTTTCTATACATTACACTTTTCTGAAAAATCATAGAGCGATTATTGAGTTTAAAATTCAAAGATTAAAATTATTTGTGCTAGCCACCAAAATGACCTTTGTTATGGGTAAAATTGGACAGTCCAAAGGCGGCCAGAAAGAGATAGAAAACACAAGACAAGTAGTTCGGAAACGGATGTCGGATAAGAGATTGGTCTAGATAACTGAGGACGACCTCCACGGTTAGCTTGAGCACCAACTGCAAGCAATGACCTCGGCTCTGGTCGACATCTCACTATTGCGACTAACGAACAACCATAAGTACTGACTCGGCCTCGGGAATAGGCCTCGACTATAATTAATAGTTCGGCTCAGTCTATAGGACCTCGGTCAACCTGACTTAGAGGTCGGCATCAGTTGTCGACCATGACCTCCTCAGAAATGTACGAAGAGGATTAACTCCTCGAAATCTTCGTCGAGGATCGCGCCAAGGATAACACCGTGTATCCGGGGACGATTCCTCGCATGATACGCGACTGTATGATATATTCATTGCCATATACGTGACTAGCACCAAAGGGTTATAAATACGAACCCCACACACAATAGAATGTACGAACAAAAATCCTAGTTCTACTAGACACAAAGTGCCTGGTCTCACTTTGGCATCGGAGAGTCCCCTATTGCAACCAGATCCCCCTTGTTATCTTATTTTGCAAGTACACAAGGTCTAGCCAGAACGATCCGGTATCAGCATCAATAACATTAATCAGTGAAATTTTTTGATTATAAACTTATGTGTTTGAAATTTGGTAACTTTTCAAATAATATCAAGATTACATAAGTTTCATTTGTGTCCTGAACAAATAATAATCAAAACAAAGTGGTATCATCATTTGATAGAATTCGAACAGTGATAGTATTAGTAATATAAATTTAAGAAATTCATCTAACCTAAAAGGTTGGTCATTTCAAATTTATGTAATTAGGTGATATTATTCACCGGGATGAAAGAAACGGATTATTCTTCGGATGCTAAAGATTTAATGTTGTTTGGTGATGATCTCATCCACATGAAAATAATTCTCATCCGAAACAGGGTGCCGCTTGCAAAAAAGGCTCTGTGCGGCCCACCATGATGGGCGTGCGGCATCCATTCCATCAGTTGCGCCAGCTCTTGTTTTGACGTGGCCGCACAAATCAGGCCAATCCAAGAAACTAAGGAGGACGATCCACCACTAAAACCTTCCTGGGCCCACCGTGATGTATCAATGCAATCAAACCCCCTCATAAGTGAGTTGCACCCAAATTCATCCAGACCTAGAACTTCGGTAGGCCCCACAAAGTTATCAACGGCGACTGTCCTCATCCCCCAACTTTCCCTATCGTGGTGGCTCACGTGAGTTTTGAATGGTCATGATTATTGGGATCGTGTCTTACCGTGAGATTGCCCAAATAGACGGAGTGGATGTCCAACACAAATAACAGTGGGCCCCACAGAGCTTTTCGTTGCACGCGCTTCCTGCCACGAGGGTCGGAGGGTATTCAGATCCGTTTTATCATGATAATCGATTACTGAACCATGGGCCCCACTACTCATGTTGGATAAAATCAGAGCATGATAGACGCCCGTTCCATGATTCTCTCTTTTCTTGTGAACCTTTTCAAACGTAAATATTAAAAAAATACAAACAATCACACATACACCAGCTGTATTAGAGATTCAGGTACTGCTACTCTTTTCCTGGCAACCTATCACGTGTGTAGAATATATTCATTCTTTTCATGAATTGGCCACGACATGATGACCACGTGATATGAAAATCAGGCCGATCATCTCATTGGGTGGGCCACACCAGTACATGATTCATATTGCGACTGTCAATTCATTTTTCCAACGTGTCCCACTCGAGGAGTGGATCGTACTGATTTTCATAAAATGTGTTCAACGTTGTGTGATCTATGTTGTAGACAGATTAGATAATCTATAGATAAGATATGTTAGTGAATATAAATGGATGTATCAGGATTTCTGGTACAGTCGCTGTATCTGATTATTTCTCATTTAAAAGTTATAACTTGGACAAGCACCTACGAAATCTCATGACGGTGGTTACGTTTCCTATAAAAAAATCTTAGAAAAAGGTAATATTTTATCAGATTATAGATTAACTGTGCCTATCGGGGTACGGTATTTTCATGCATCGAGATTTTGTAACACACACGTGGCACATGTGTAGGATGATCTGAAACAGACATCATGTGGGTTTATCCGTTGACCATGTCGTAAATGGGCCTTTTCTGACTTAATAGGAGCCGTTGCTGGTGTTTGTTTTTTTAGTGTTCACTTCCATGCAACGAGGGTGTGGAATTGTCTAAACGGACGGTCCTGTCAGGGGTTATGTGGGGCCCACCTATCCAAGCCGTCCATTCATTTTTGAAGATCATTTTAGCGGATGGACCCAAAAAGGAGATACATTGAAGTATCCAGTGGATCACACCACAGGAAGCAGTGGTGACAATGACTCCACAGTTGAAAACTTTCTAGGGCCCACCGTAATGTTTATTTTCCATCCGACATGTTCATACGGTCACATAGGTTTGGATGAAGGAAAACATAAATATCAGCTTGATCCAAAACTTCTGTGGCCTTCAAGAGGTTTTCAGCTGTAGGTATTCAAATTTCACTGTTTCCTATGTTGTGGTCCATTTGAGTATTCCATTTGCCTCATTTTTCGGATTATCATCTAAAATGATATTTCAAAATGGATGGACAGCGTGGATAAAGCATATACATTACGGTGGGCCCCACAGATCCCTGACAGGACCGTCCGTCACTAGTTAGGTCCTGGTGGGATAGTATCCAATCCCCGCTCTGATTTTTGGACCATGGCCTAATCACTATTGGAAGCACGAAATGAACGGTTTTGATCTTATTCAAGTTTGCTACGTATTCAGAATCATAGGGAGCTCGGTAACTGACCCAAGCTCCTCGTGTTCGTTGAGCGATTAACCTGTGATGGTTCATTTCAGTCCACCGTACACGTGGCTGAAAAGTACCTCATCTACCCTATCCATCAGACGACAAGTACTGTAGATGGTCCATGGCAGAAGAAGCACACGGAGATTAATACTACTAAAATGTTATGATTTGTGGCCTCTAAAATGGATGGTGAATAAACAAAAAAAATAAAAATAAAAAAATCTTCGAACAGCAGAATCATTTATCTTAGTTTCATGGCCAGCTTACTTACCATTTACCAATCGTCATCCGATCCACATGCGTACGTTGAACACGGACCGTCGGTCATGGTGCTGCCCGACTAACTAGCGGGCTGATGAACGGCATCCATGACGTTAGGATTTTGACTGTTAATCCCCTTGTTAGGCCATAATCCGAGGACACCAATTTCCCACTACCGTTATTGTAGTGAGTCGGCCAAACAAAGGATGCGGACTATGTGGGGCCCAACTTGCTGTTTGTGAGAAATCTACCCCGTCTATCCGTTTTGCCAGCTCATGCTATGACATGAATCCTAAAATGAGGCAGATCAAAAACTCAAATGGATCACACGGAAAGAAAAAGTGTGGAGGGAAATGCCTACTGAAACCTTCATGGAGGGTCCATCGTGAAGTTTATATGCCATCCAAACCGTTCATAAGGCCATTCCTATTGGGATGAACTGAAAATACAAAAGTCCAGATCCAAAACTTGTGGACCCATGAATAAATGAACGGTGGACGTTCAATCCCCAACTTTTCCTATCATGCATCCCAGTTAAGTTTTAAAATTTGCCTCATTTTCGAGCTCATATCCTAACATGAGCTGGCAAGAGGGATCAACAGAATGGATTTCTCATAAACATTACCATAGGCCCACTTAGCTTTCGAATGCAGTATCTTACTTGGGTCTTCCAAAACTAGCCTGTGATGTTCGAAAGAAATCCACTCTTTCCATCTACTTTGCCAAATCATACTATGACATGGCCAAAAAATAAAACATATGTAAAGCACAAGTGAAGCGAAGGGTAGAAATAAGGAAGACTCTGTTTGTTATGGGAACATTCACAGGTGATAATAGTTTTGATTAAGGCTATTTAATTTAATTTTTTTTTTTTTCTAAATTATTGATTTATGTAAATAAAAATGACCTTATGAACGAAATGGATGACATATATACACGGCAGTGCATGCACCTTAGTAAGGTTTCAATAAAAGACATTTTCTTACCCACTTTTTCCTATGATGTGGTCGCTTGAATTTTGTATTCACCTTTATTTTAGGCCATTGTCTTAACGTGATCTTTCAAAAACCGATGAAATGGGTGGGATTTCTCACAAATTTCAAGGGCACTGTAGCAAGAGACAAATTGGCCTTCACGACAGAAAAAGCTCCTAAGCCGCATGAGCTAAAAAATGAGGCAAATTCAAGGCTTAGGTGAACCACACCACATGAATAAGCAGTGATAAAGGTGCTCACATGTTAAAACCTTCTTAAGCCTAGTGTGATTTTATTTCTGTTTATAAGATCACATGTACCTGGATGAAGGGAAAACACAAATACCCACTCACTGTGTGGTCCACTCTGAGCTGCCAATTTTTGGATCCAAGCTCTAAACGATGATATGGAAAAATGACTGAACGACCATCCAGGGCCTCCTTTTATAGGCTATGGTGGCTAGGGGTTATGGTCCAGGGAATCCTATGACCGTAACCCCCAACCACCATAGCTTATAAAAGGAGGGCCTGGATGGGTTTCCAAACCATCTCTCAATCTACTCCACCAGACCCATACGAATTGAGACAGTCCTCACTCCTCTCCTATACTCTAGTAATTCTAGCAAGAGTTGAAGCTTTGCTTGAAGAACAGACCAACGGTATGGTTTAGAACGGTTCAACTGAACAAAGTAGCTGAAGACTTGACCAGTACAGTGGTCTAAATCAAATAATCTTCTTCTCTCTTTTCTTCTGGGATTTTTCTTTTGTGTTTCTGCCGGATTGTGTAACAGAGTTCCATTTAGTGGGCCTTCGTGTTTGCTGAACGCAAACCCGCACCAGGCTCATCGTATCCTAAAAGCGGTTTGCTTGTAACCTATCAGCATACTCAATTCACTTGAGTAGGAGCAAAATAACGCTTTAAGGACATCATTTCAGATGTGCTTCAGCTTGTCCATATTTCAGATTTATTTACAATTTTCGGTTTCCACACATTATACAGAAATTATATTAATCTGTATAATTTCCAACAATCTTAAAGCGTTATTTCGATGGAAGCCAACTGTATTTTATCCATCAAGTTGATGAATCAGGACTTGATACGTCTTGATTGGTTCGATGGAACCAATTTTACGAGATGGCAAGACAAGCTGAAATTTCTTCTGACAGTGCTGAAGATCTATTATATATTAGATCCAAATCTGCAAGCGCTACCTGAAGCATCCGACAAATACACACCTGAACAGGTGGCTGCCTGCACCAAACGAGCCGAAGATGAACTATTGTGTCGAGGATACATTCTGAACGCGCTTTTCGACCATCTGTACGATCTGTACCAACATACGTCATCAGCAAAGGAGATCTGGGCCACTTTGGAGTTCAAATACAAGGCTAAAGAAGAAGGAACCAACAAATTTCTCATCGCCAGGTATTTTGACTTTAACATCGTAGATAACAAACCGCTGCTGCCCCAAATCCAAGAACTGCAGCTAATAGTTAACAAAATTAAAGCAATCAAAATCGATCTTCCTGAATCATTCCAAGTCGGGGCTATAATCGCCAAATCTCCACCGATGTGGAAAGACTATAGAAAGAAGTTGTTATCTAAAACTGATGACTACACACTGGAACAAATCCAGAAATACCTCATAATTGAGGAAGAATCCCATAACCGAGACAGAAAGAATGATAACGGGAATGCCTCGTCCAAGGTACATGTAGTAGAGAATACTAATACCAAGAATTCCGAGAAGGACGATTCCCTAAAACTCAATAAAGAAAAATTCAAGAAAAACGCTCAAAAGAAGAACGGAAAGTTCAAAGGACCATCCCATGTCTGTGAAAAAACCGGGACTATGCTCAAGTATGTCGATATTGCAAATCTAAAAAAGAGACAAGTGCAGTATAAGAAGGCGATATTGTGGCTATGATCACTGAGGTGAATACTATCCAAGGTAAAGTTTCAGGTTGGTGGTATGATACTGCCACTACAGTACATGTGTGCTACGACAAATCAGCCTTAAAAACCTATGAGGAATTGACCGATGGTCAAGAAGTTTAAATGGGTAATGAAGTCCGCTTGAAGGTCATCAGCAAAGGAACTGTCGAACTGATATTCACATCTGGGAAGAAAGTGATTCTGATTAATGTACTGTACATCCCAGAAATGAGGCGAAACTTAATTTCTGGGGATCTACTGGGTAAACCAGGCATAAGGGTGGTGTAAAAGTCAGGTAAACTGATTCTATCTAAGAATGAGAATTTTTTCGGAAAAGGGATATGCTTATAACGGAATGGTTAAGTTTTCTCTTAATGAAAGTAACACTTCTGCGTATATGGTTGAATCCGTTGGGCTGTGATATGATAGACTAGCCTATATAGGGTATACTACCTTGAAGTTCATGGCTAAGAATAGTTTAATTTCATACACAGATAATGAAACTGAGAAATGTAAAGTGTGCATACGATCCAAAATGACGAAGAAATATTTTCCAAGTGTTTAAAGATCGTCTCAAGTATTGGATCATATGCACAGTGATATCTGTGAGTTAAATGACATTCTTACTCGTGAAGGTAAATGGTACTTCATAACCTTTATAGATGATTGTTCTAGATATGTGTATGTATACTTATAAAAGAGAAAAGATGAAGCATTGAACATATTTAAAATATATAAAGTAGAAGTAGAGAATCAACTAAATAAGAAGATAAAAATTCTCCGTATCGATAGAGGAGGAGAATACTTCTCCAATGAATTCGATAACTTCTGTGAAGAATATGGACTGATACATCAATGTACAATGCCATACACACCTCAACAAAATGGAATAGATGAAATGAATAATAGAACATTGGTAGAAATGGTCAACTCAATGCTTATAAGAGCAAAGTTGTCATTAAGTCTATGGGGTGAGGCACTGCTTGCAGCGTGCCATATAATAAACATAATTCCATATAAAAAAATATAAAATATCTCCATATGAAATATGAAGAGGTAGAAAACCTAACCTAGGATATCTAAAAGTGTGGGGGTGTCTTGCATATTGCAGAACCCCTGATCCAAAAAGAACTAAGTTAGGATCAAGAGCTATTAAGTGTGCATTCGTAGGGTATGCACAAAATAGTAAAGCTTATAGACTTCTAGATATAGAGTCTAATACAATAATAGAATCAAGAGACGTTGAGTTCTTTAAGAACTCACTGTCCTTAGAGTCAAAGGATAATGATGTCCAAACTCCTAATAGAGAACAAGATAGCACAACTCCACAAACAATGGAAACTCCTGTTGAACCTTATAGGAGTCAAAGGACAAGAATGGAGAAGAGTCTAGGAGATGACTATATAGACTCACAACGTGTCATTTTCAATTTTGTAGAAGAAGATAGAGAAAATGTTATAAGAAAAATACCAATAGTGATGACTATAGAAGATGATCGTAAAACATATAAAGAGGCTGTATCCTTTAAAGACTTAGCTTTCTGGAAAGAAGCTATAAACAATGAAATGGAATCCATATTGTCAAATCAAACATGAGAACTAGCTAACTTACCTCCAGGTTCTAGACCCATAGGTTGTAAGTGGGTATTTAGGAAGAAATATCACACTAATGGGACTATCCAAACCTTTAAAGCTCGACTAGTAGCTAAGGGTTTTAAACAAAAAGAAAGGATAGACTACTTTGACACATACTCTCCTGTAGCTAGAATAACATCCATTAGGATATTATTTGTGCTAGCTTCCATACATCATATTCACATCCACCAAATGGATGTAAAGACCGCATTCCTGAATGGTGACCTCAATGAGGAGATATACATGGAACAACCTGAAAGTTTCATTCTACCAGGAAATGAAAACAAAGTATGTAGATTAGTCAAATCTTTGTATGGATTAAAACAAGCACCAAAACAATGACATGAGAAGTTTGATTCCAAAATATTATCTCAATGAGGCTGACAAATGCATATATTTTAAAGTAGATGGTAGTTGTATCGTTATTATTTGTCTGTATGTTGATGACATGTTAATAACAAGTAATAAAATGGAAGGTGTGACTGAAACAAAGAGGTTTCTATCTTCCGTATTCAAAATGAAGAATCTTGGACAAGTTGATACTATCTTAGGTATTAAAGTTAAAAAACATTGTGGGGGTTTGCTTTGTGTCAATCTCATTATATTGAGAAGATACTAAACAAGTTTAACCATTAAATATAAAAGAAGTAAAGACCCCATTTGATCCAAGTATCAAGTTAAAAGAAAATACCGGAAAAACAATTGCACAATTAGAATATGCGAATGCTATAGGGAGTCTTATGTATGCTATACAATGCACTAGACTTAATATCACATATGTTGTGAGTAAACTTAGTAGGTTTACTAGTAACCCCAGTACTGAACACTGGAATGTAATTATTAGAGTCCTTGGTTACTTAAAAGCAACCAAAGACTTAGGACTATTTTATTCAGAGTTTCCTGCTGTATTAGAAGGATATACCGATGTGAGCTGGATATCGAGTGCAGGGGACAACAAGTCTACTAAAGGGTGGGTATTCACCCTAGGAGGTGCAATTGTATCTTCGGGATCCAAGAAACAGACTTACATAACGCACTCGACTATGGAGTCTGAATTCATAGCCCTGACTGCAAAAGACAAAGAGGCTGAGTGGCTAACGGATCTTCTATCAAAAATCCCTTTCTGTATAAAGCCTATATCGGCTGTGTCACAACATTGTGATAGTGAAGCCACATTAGCTAGAGCCTATAGTGACACTTATAATGGTAAGTCTAGACATATCAGTCTTCGACATGATTATATCAGACAATTGATTCGAGATGGAATCATTGCTATTTCTTATGTGAAATCAAGCAATAACCTGACGGATCCTTTCACTAAACCTCTACCGAGAGAGGTAGTAAAGGCTACATCTAGAGGGATGGGGTTGAAACTCTTCAACCAAAGTTCCATCAGTGATGGTAACCCAACCTAAAGTCAGAAAATCTCTAATTTTGGATTCAATGGGTAAGAACAAGTCACTGATATGTGGAAAATTTTTCAGCACTAAATTATAAAACTTCATCCATAATAGATAAGTGTTGAACGTTACGAAAGATGGTTGAATCTTAGAACTCTTAATGAAATCTAGTCTATAGGACAAGTGTCTTATAGTAACAGAGACACTGGAAGGATTTTGCCTATATGAATGTAGAGATGGTACCGTCTCTCATGAAAGTTATGAGTTTTTCTCTCGGAATCGTTCACGAATTAGGATAAGCACATGACCATTAATCATGCTGACCAAGATTGTGGGAACTCTAATAAACACATAACGAATATGTGTGTGGTTTCTCCGACTCTGTTATCTAGGAATAACTGGTTCAACACTACGGCTACCAGTCATTTCGATAGAGTTTTGAGATACTTACACTAAGGAAAGATTAAAATCGAAAGATATCTTTCTTTATGCATATACGCTGATTATTCTTGCAGAAATGTTTAACCAAGAAAATATATTTTTAAAATCAAGTGGGGGATTGTTGCAAAAAATATTAATTTTTAAATAAAAATATAATATATATATATATATATAAGTTTTGGAAAAAGCTTTTGGGGGTTTTTTAAGAATAGTCCCACATGGGAAAGGGAAGAGAAAATTTTGTGGTTTATATGAAAGATGTGGAGTATTATAATATTTGCCTACCTAGTATAAGGACTATGGACCTTGTGTGTAGCAGTGGAATACCCGCGCGCGCGCTCGGGCTCGGGCATGGGCACGGTCACGGTGACGGGCTCGGGCTAGGTGCGAGGGCGTGGGCATGTGAAGCAGTGTGGCTGTAGAGGCGTTAGTGGCGCGCACTTTGCACTTCGCACGTCCGTAGAGGGTTACTCCTTCGCGACCTTGAGCGAACTGGAGCGCGACGTGTGCAAGTTGCGGTGCGACTAAGTGGCTAAGGAGGATGGTTGGTTAATGGGGAGACTAGAGAACTGAATGAGAGTCCTCCAGTATATATAGAGAGGCTGAAAAGAGCTGTTGTAGCAAAAACTGTAACAGCTGTGCCATTAGTGTAGGGTCCACCAGTAACTGCTGCATGGCTAGCCCAACAACTAAAAAACAGTCATGAGATTTAATTCCTTGGACCATAACCTTTAGCCACCATAGCATATAAAAGGAGGGTCTGGATGGATTTCCAAACCATCTCTCAACCCACTTCAGCAGACCCATACGAATTGAGACAGTCCCCACTCCTCTCCTATACTCCAGTAATTCAAGCAAGAGTTGAACCTTTGCTTGAAGAACAGACCAACGGTGTGGTCTAGAACGGTTCAACTGAACCAAGTGACTAAAGACTTGACCAGTACAGTGGTCTAAATCAAATAATCTTCTTCTCTCTTTTCTTCTGAGATTTTTCTTTTGTATTTCTGCCAGATTGTGTAACAGAGTTTCATTGAGTGGGCCTTCTTGTTTATTGAACGCAGACTTACACCAGGCTCGTCGTATCCTAAAAGCGGTTTGCCTGTAACCTATCAGCATACTCAATTCACTTGAGTAGGGGCAAATAATACTTTAAGGACAACGTTTCAAACGTGCTTTAGCCTGTCCATATTTCAAATTTATTTGCAATTTTCGGTTTCCACACATTAAACAGAAATTATATTAATCTGTATAATTTCCAACACTTACCCGGTGCCTGCCCTTCCTTCCACAACTAGCTTGTGTTGTTGGTAAGAAATCCACTCTTTCCATCTACTTTGCCAAATCATATTATGACATGGCCAAAAAATGAAACATATGTAAAGCACAAGCGGAGCAAAAGGTAGAAATAACGAAGACTGAATGTCTGTTATGGGAAGTGGGAACATTCACAGGTAATATTAGTTTTGAATAAGGATAATTTTTAAAAAATTATTTTTTGATTCATGAAAGTAAAATTGACCTCATAAACGATATGAATGACATATATACATGGCAGTGCACCGAAGGTTTCAATAAAAGACATTTTCTTACCCACTTTTTCCTGTGACGGTGGCCGCTTGAATTTTGTATTTACCTTTATTTTAGGCCATTGTCTTAACATGATCTTTGAAAACGGATGAAATGGGTGGGATTTCTCACAAATATCAAGGGTTATGTAGCATGTGATAAATTAGCCTTCATGGAATAAAAAGCTCCTAAGCCGCATGAGCCAAAAAATGAGGCAAATCCAAGGCTCAAGTGAACCACGACACAGAAATCAGCAGTGATAACGGCGCTCACATGTTGAAACCTTCTTAAGCCTAGTGTGATTTTATTTCTGTTTATAAGATCACATGTACATGAAATAAGGGAAAACACAAATGCCCACTCACTGTGTGGTCCACTCGAGTTACCTATTTTTGGACCCATGCTATAAAAAATGATATGAAAAATGGATGGATCGACGTTGATAAAACCCATACAATAGGGTGGGCCCCACAGAGCCCCTGCCTGAACCGAATGGGCAGGACGCTATACGCTTCCGTGTGACATGTCTACCATTCTCGGCAGCTCATGTCAGGACGTGGGCGAACGACAGAACTCAAATGCAACACAAGAAAGAGAGAAGTGTGAATGAGACGATCGACTACCTTTGATACTTTCTTGGGTACACCAACGTTTTGGATTATTTCGTTTGTCTCTACATTCTGATTGGACTCCATTCATGAATAGGTTGGCCCACCAAAGTTTCATTGTTGGGCGTCCATCTCGATCGCCTCTTCCCAAGGTGTTTCCAGTTTCAGTTTTGGATGGCCCTGATCTTTTGGCTCACGTCCCAAAACAAGCTGACGCAAAACCATGGACGGACCGTATGACACAGTTACCTAAAGTGGGCTTCACAGAGGTTTTTTCCCTATCTTTTTTAACGGATTCGTTGTAAGAATCGGCATCTACCGGCAGATTGCCTGCTATCCTGCAGCACTGAGCTTTGTGGGACCCATGGGTTGTATTTAAAACATTCATCTATTTCACTAAATCATTTCATTGAATGAGTTCAAACGTGAAGTAGAATTAACGCTCCAGTAAATCACAACACACGAAAAAGTAAGAATATTAATAACCGTAGGTAAAACATACTTATAGCTTACCTTGATGTTTTTCTTTTGCTATTCGAACTCTCCGAGTGAATGAAAAGTACGTATATCAACTTATCTAAAACTTCGGCGGCTCCAAAAGAGTCTTAATGGTTGCATTTAATTTCCATTTTGGTGGGTGGTCTGATCAAGGGTTGGAACAGACTCGGATTCAGTAGTGGCCCGATCCGTACTAGAAAAGATATGTAGGCCATGATGTGTGTTTCATCTATGCTGTCTATCAAATTTGGCAGTTGATTTTAGAGCATGAGCTCAAAAAGAGACAGATCCAAAGCTCAAGCGGACCAGACCACAAAACTAGGGGGGGATAATGATGACCGCAGTTGAAACCTTCCTAGGACCACCGCGGTGTTCATTTGCCATCCAACTTTTTCATAAAGTCGTATAAACCTGACAAAGAAAACACAAATATCAGCTTGACTTAAGCGTATGTGGCTCACATGGAGTTTTTACACCTTCGGCATTCAATCTCCACTACTTTTTATTGTGTGATCCACTTAGCTTTAGAATTTATCTCATCTTTTGGCTTATGCTATAGATATGGTAAAATGGATGGACGATGTGGATAAAACACATACATCATGGTCAGGCCTACGAAGTTTTCCCCTTTTTCATGCAGGAAAAAATTTATAGCTCCATTATGATGTATGCATTTTGACAGGTCACCATGGGCCATAGTCAAAAAATGAGGTAGATCCAAAGTTCAAAAGTACCACGCGATTGGAAGCATTGGGAATAATAACACCCATTATTGAAACCATCTTAACTCCCACAGCGATAATTATTTGCCATGCAATCTGTTCATAAGGTCTTATAATCCTAAATAAAAGTAAAATACATATACTAGTTTGTCCACAACTTCTCATCCTCAAAAAGTTTCAGACGGTTAGCATCATGTGGTCCATTTTAGCCTTGGATTTGTCTATTTTTTAGCTCATCCTCAAAACAATCCGACAAAATGGATGAATGGTGTGGATAAAATACATATATCATAATAAGAGCCACGGAGTCTTTTAAACCTCAACATTGGCACTAGAGGGTTCATCACCGAATCCAAGTCCCATAAAAAGGGAAATGAGGATACAAGAATACAATAGGGTGGCACCCACATAGCTGAATGCTACAAAATCTCCAGAAGTCGGGCACTGCGGGCAACCCATGTCCCACAAGGGACATGACCCGACTCGTAAATACGGATGTGGATTTGGTGGACCACATCAATGGGTAAATGATGTGGTGATGTTTAATTGGTAGGGCATACACCATCAGCGATGGGTAGAGTAGTGAGATGGTTGAGACAATATCCTGCCCCACCAATCAAACTTCACCACATCGTTTCACCACCACCGAGGTGGGTGGTGGTGAGCTCATCACCACCGTGGAGATGTATGCAGTTATCGGGCCGTATGCTGTTAGAGATGAGTCTGCCATTTAAAAATTTCTTCCAGCCGAATATCAAATGAACAGGTTGAATAGCTTAGATGTGTATGGAATAGATCGGCAACCAATCCAACGGCAATATGATCGAAATAGTATTTATAAAACTCTCATAATACTCTAATACCATATAAGATATTTGAAAGTATATGAAGTGAATTTTACTTGACGATCGAGTTTCATTTGTATATATAAACACATACAAAGATATAAAAATGATACTTGCAGTAACATTTGATGAATCTAAATTTCAAACAATTCAAACATAAAAGGACTCTTTGCAATATGAGGCTTTTGGGCCAATATGTTAACATATATATCAGCTTGATCCGATGAAACACATACATCACGGTGGGCCTCATAGAGCTGCTGACAGGACCGTCCATCTCTGGCTATGTCCGCGAGGGAGCAGTACCCAATCCGCGTAAACGGATTGGCTACTCCCTCGGTGCTCTGTGGGCCCACCAAGATTTATGTGTTTCATATATGATCTCCATCTATTTTTCCGGATCATTTTATTGTATGAGACCAAAAATGAGGTATATCCCAATCTCAATTGGACCACATTCCAGGAAACAGTGTTGAATGAGCATCGACCATTAAAAACCTTTTGGGGCTGTAATAGTTTTGGATCAAGCTGATCTTTGTTTTTACCCTTCCTCTGGGACTGTATGAACTAATCAACAGATTGGATAGCAAATAAACAGTACAGTGGGCCTTAGGAGGATTTTAATGGTGGATAGCCAATCACTATTGTTTTCCTGTGGTGTGGTCCACCTGAGTTTTATATCCCTATCATATTTGGCATATAGTACTAAAATGATCTTTAAAAATGGATGAACGGAATGGATGAAACACATACATTGTGGTAGGGCCCACAGAGCACCGACCATCAGCCACCGGACTAGTGGCAGGGGGTAGCCAATCCGTTTCCCCAATCCGTGGCCATGCCTAACAGAGGCCCAACCAACCACATATCGCGGCATACACACCGGCAGTCGATTAGCTGTTATCCGGGTAAGTGTTATCCTAATCATGTGGGCCCACCTTAATATATTTATTGTATACCCATGCTATCCATCTGTTTTTTTATCATCATATTTTAGGATGCTATTCCAAAACTTATTATTAAGAACAGTGATGAATGACTATTAAAAACTTCCCGTGGGCCACTGAAGTTTTGGATAAAGCTGATATCTGTATTTTCCTCCATCCAAGTATTCCTGACATTATCAACGGGTTGGATGGAAAATATACGTTACCAAAACCTTACGATGTGCCCTTGGAAATTTATAATAATAGCACTCAAACACTACCTTTTCCTGTGGTGTGGTCCAACTGAGATTTCTATCTTCTTAATTTTTGGAACCATGTTCAAAAATGATATGGAGAAACGGATGGACGGCGTGGATATAGAACACATCATCAAGGTGGGCCCCACATTAACGGTAACACCTAAATCAGCTCCCCACCGCACCACTGTTCATCCCGTGCGGGCACGGTTACCTAATCCACGTCCCTAAATGTACGGCCACGTGTATGGTTGTCAGCAGCGACGAATCGAAACTAATTCATCCAGATTAACCTTCTAGCAAAAGCAATCATCCCGTGACCGACGCGCCAGGTTTGAATTCCATGCATTTTCCGCGTCTTCCGTGTGCCTACTCACACCCACTGATAAAGACCAGAATATGTCCAGAGGACTCGCGCGACTATAAATTTAAGAATTGAATCGCAGCACGCGCGCTAACGTTACACACGTATGAAAGACATATGCTAAGTACCACCTACTGTTCAAAGAAGCTGCAGAACATGCCCCACCCAAAGATAGCCAGTTCGGCTAGTCAGCTGAGCACGTGTGGCCTACTAATTGCTCTTCGTTCTCTTACGACCATCCAATCCATTTTCTCAACGGCTCACTTGAAAAGTGTATTTCCGAGGAGTTCTTGATTGCGCCCGGCTAATATAAATAATCTTAACTCCTTGCACGTGTGCCATGTTAGCATATCCATTGCGATTTACCCTTAGGATATACACGCGCGAGGAGTCAACGGACAAAGTCGGGATGGTAGTGCTTACTGCAAAGCAAAAAGGACAAAGGGGCACAAAGATGGAGAATCTCGAGGCTCGAAAGATTTTGAGCTAAAAGCCGGAAGCCATGTGACCAAAAGCTACTCTGTCTCTCTTTTGTCTTCCTTCCATCTCACGGGAATAGAAAGGTTTAGTAATCCGCATTACCACAGCTTATAGTAGTCCACGAGCCTTTCCACTCTTTAAGGATGCCTGCCCTCGGTAAATTGAACCATACACGTGGTGGGACCTTCATTGATAACCGTCCCTGCATTTAAGATGTTGCCTGATTGTTACGTTCGATTTACGCAAAGGAACTTTTGCCATGTTTAGGGGAAATCGGATTGCGTACCGAGTCACTCATTATACTTTATTCAATTGAGTAAACTCTATTAGGCCAACCGTTAATGTATTTTTGTGGTCCATCAATTTTTTTGGCTCATTTTAAGGGGGGAAATTTTTAACTATGGGCACAACTTTTCACCTATTTGACCCAACATGACTGACCACAAACTTAGATAACCAAAATAGACCACCGACTGTACGGAGAACCTATTTCTAGGGGTGTACACGGGTCAGGCCGAGTCGAACTGGCCTCAGCCCGTCCAGGCTCGTTCAACAGCCACACAAGGCTCGAACCTGACTGGGCCTGGTCACCTGGCCAACATCTCCAGCAACCGGCCCGGCACGACTGTACTGTCGGGCCGAGTTCGAGCCAGTTTCGAACCTTCAAATTCGGACCAGTTTCGAACCTGAGTTCGGGCGAGTTTCGAACCTTACAGCAAGTTCATGGGAAGGGCTTTGATAGGTAATCCGTGTCCCATTACAAGGCCCTCGATCAACGGTTTAAACAGTTGAACTATAGACTCCACAAAAAATCTAACTAGTCAGGACATTTACATACATTTACATACATTTGACAAAGCATAAAATAAAACATTTTATATAAATTAAATATAGTCATACACGGGTTGGGCCGGGCCGGGTCGGGTCGGGCCGGGGCGAGTCGGATTTCGGACCGAGTCAAGACGAACTAGGAGGTATCCGAACTCGGCCTGAACTCACTTTCGAGCCTAGAAAATTGGCTCGTCCTGACCCGAACTCAGTTTAGGGTCAGGCCGAGTCGAGCTTTTTCGGGCCGGGTCGAGCGAGCTAACCGGGCTAGCCCAGTTTGTGTACACCCCTACCTATTTCGGATGAAAATAACCCTCTTTTTTACCTGCTTCGTACCTTAACCCGAGGGTATTTTGGTCTGTCCGTACCCTAAAAATCGCCTTCCGTCGACTAAGTTTCCTGCCAGCGAAAAAACTAATTACCCTAAAAGACACTGTCTACTTTGCTAATTATTTCTTTTAAGAGTTGAGTTTAAAATTGAAGTATATCTAAAGCTCAAGTAAGCTAAGTCACGTAAAACGGTGGGAATAATGATTAAAACCTTCCTAGGGCTCATGGTAATACTTATTTGTCATTTAATCAATTTATAAGATCACATTTACGTGATGAACGAAGGCAAAACAAAAATATCAACTTAATCTAAAACTTTTGTGGTCTCCAATAATTTTCAATAGTAAATGCTTAATTCATATTGTTTCCTGTGGTATGGTCCGCTTGAGTTTTGGATATGCTTTACTTTTTGGATAAGCTCTAAAATTATCTGATAAAATGAATGGACTAAGTGGATAAAATACATAAATCACAATAGGCCCTATAGTGTGCTTCCCTGTAACCCAGACTGTTTTCAAGTTGTACCTGTGGATGTGTTTTTGTAAACCTTATTTGGAAGCTAGTTTTTTTCTTTTTTCTTTTCTAATTACCTGGTAATGTAAAAGAAACACATCATCCTTTCATCCTTGCTATAATTTATACCTGCTTAATCAATGCTAAGTAAGGAATTTGTAATCATTACACCTTTAATGATATTATTATAAAAAACTCAAATCTAAAACAACTGCATGCTATGATGTGATTACTTAATAAAGTAAAGGAATAATGCGGATGCGATTCCTTAATAAAGTAATAGAATAATGCCATCATTGTGAGGCCTCTGGATGAAGCAAACATGGGAATAAGAATCCAAAGCTCCACATCATCGTCAAAGGATGAGATGCTTTAGCTGGTTTTTGTTTTTATTTAATTATCATTAAAGTGATGGTCTTACAACTCAAATGCAGATGTCAGAAGATTGGCAAAAGAATTCACGGTCATTGCACTTTTCCTTTACCATGGCTATTGGTGCACCAAACACGCCTCGATTCTACACCGGTCCAAATAGGGACTAAAAAGCCCACAGGCCCGTTGATTTTAGAACAATCCACTTTTATAAGAGATTTCATTTGGCGTATTAAAAAAAAAAACACTTTGAAATTGGTATGGCATGTTTGGCCGGAGTGTGAGATGGGATTAAAATTAACTTTGTAGGCTTTGAAAAATGAGCCTCGTGTGTAAGATGGGATTACTAATCCCACCGATGATGGATTTTTGCTTCATCCAGGTTCAATCCAAATGCAATTTGACAGTAAATCTTGAGATATATTTTTAATGCATACGTTCTAAACATAGTATTAAAAAACATGTGATACACTTAATTCAGGAACAATACCTTACACATGCATTTATTATAACTTTTATAATTCCATCCACTTTAATCCCACATAATGCAGCTGGCCAAACAGGCCCTAAAAGTTTATTTGGATTGAAGGTAAACTAAGAGAATACAAAGGAAAGTTTTTTTTTTTTTTTTTTTTTTAAACATGAAATAAGTAAGAGGTAAACTGACTTCAATGCAAGCAAACCTTTTGCATATATTTGTTTTAAATCAAAGTTGTGTGTGTGTGTGTGTGTCAAAGCTCAAAGCTTAAGATATCTCAACTAATCTCAAGCAGAGACAAAAGGGAGTCATTTGGCACAACGGATTTGGGGGAATTTCAAATCCCTGGTATGTCTGGCACCATATAGTAACTTGGGGTTTCAAATCCAAGGTGGAAGCTAAGATTACATCTAAAATCCTTCTAAAACTTAACATATGTAATATGTGTATCACTAGGCTACTAATCTATTGGGCACATGGCCCACTGATGATATTCCAAAACAATCAGATTACTAATTGCGTCACTAAAATCACTTTAATAGGATGATTTGCGCCATTCAAACATTATCTATGTAAATCAACGGTTAAAAATCATTGGTTAATCACTCAGATGTGATCTCATGCTTGTGGCCCATCAGAGACTTGGAATTTCATCATTTTCAGCTAATGTATATATTTCAATGGGCTTATTACAACCGTTGTGTCGAACATTACATATGTAGACTAAGTAGGGATATTAAAGCTGGTTTAGTAATTAAATTCAAATCCCTGTAAATATAATATGCATAGCTACTTTTGAATTAGAGGAGATTTTATATCCAGGATGCCAAACGCAACCGGAGGATTCCAAATCCAAGGTATTTCAAATCTACGGTGCCAAACGAGGTCTTAGTCCCACAACTTAGAAGGTTTAATTTGAGTTGATGTATGCCACATGTAGAGTTTCTATTGCCTGCCTATCAAGTGTCACACATTGCCTGAGTATCATATAACTCCCTCATAAGAAAATGGACCAGGCTTAATTTGGCCCCAAGCCAGCTCAACTAGAATTGCTAATAAGAAGTTTACTGATAGTAAACCCACAGAGAACTCCTTATTCAACTGGGTGTCTTTGCTAGTGTATATCACTCTCCTTACATAGTAGTGTAGGCCTAGGATTGAATCTTGCCATGGGCATTTGGTGAATGCCCTACCCAAAAAAGAAAAAAGAAAAAAAAGATATGAAGTGTTCCCAGCAACCGATTTGAGTGGGATCTGGCAATGTACCTATAGGTCTGGTCACTGGCTCAAACCCTTGATGGGTTCAGCGAGGGGTTGGGCATGGGTCATGGGTTATGATTGTAATAAAGTCAAAAGAAAATAAGATCAAATAAGATCTAATTTCAAGCAGGCGTGCTTTGAACTTCAAAAGTAACCTTGTAATGATAGTCTTCTAATTGGATTGATGCTTCTTCTTCTTCTTCTTCTTCTTTTCCTTCTTATATATATATATATATATATATATATATATATATATATATATAAATTCTTGTGCTATTTCTGCAATTAGCATAGCTAAATTTTCTATTCAATATGCTAAAGAAATTTTTTGTGAAGTGTGAAATTACACAAGCATGAGGATGAAGATTGCACATCTAATGTGATCACACGTGCTTATCTTCAAGTGGTTCATCTGAACGTGTCACCAAGATACAAACCAAATTCTCGCTTACTCAAAACTGAAAGTGCACACTTAAGGAGAAGCAAGATATAAACTGAATAACTGAATCATCAATGCATATAAAAGAGATCTCTGAAATGTCTGTTCATAATCGGATCAAAACTGAAAACTTTCACTACTGCAATACATCCTTGAGATCTACAACTCCTATAGACGTTACATGTTCCTTAAAGAGCGTAATAGGGAGACCTTTAGTAAGAGGATCTGCTATCATCTGCCTCGTGTCAATGAGTTTTACAGACACCTGATGATTTTGAACCCTCTCTTTCACAACAAGATACTTAATGTCAATACGTTTTGACCTTTATGAATGTTTGTTATTATTGGAGAAGTTAACTGCAGCTGAACTATCACAATAGATTTTCAATGGTTTTGGGATCATCCGCACAACCAGTAAATCAGAGAAAAAACTCTGAAGCCAGATCGCCTGACTCGTGACTTCATGACAAGCTACATACTCTGCTTCCATGGTAGAAGAGGCCGTAATCGACTATTTTACACTCTTCCATGATACGGCTCCTCCACCCATCATGAATACATAGCCCAAGGTGGACTTCTTGCTGTCGAGATAGCCTGCAAAATCCGCATCTGTATATCCAACCAACTCCAAATGGTCGAATCTCCTGTACGTGAGTGCGAAGTCCTTTGTCCTTTGCAGGTAGCGTGATACTTTCTTAACAGTTATCTAATGGTTCATCCCTTGGATTGCTAAGGTATCTGCCCAACATTCCACCCACAAAAGTAATATCCCAGCACGTACAGACCTGAGCATACATGATACTCTCTACTGCTGACGCATAAGGAATATATTTCACCTTGTCCTTCTCTAGGTCGTTCTTAGGACACTGAAATTGGCCAAACCTGTCACCTTTTACAATAGGTGTTTGGCCAGGAGTACAACCTTACATATTAAACCTTTCGAAAACTCTATCGATATAAGCCCTCTGCGACAGGCCAAACAGTCCACGTGATCTATCTCGGCTAATCTGAATGCCGATGACAAATGATGCATCACCAAGATCTTTCATCTCAAAATTTTGAGACAGAAATTTCATAGTTTCATACAACAATCCAATATCACTACTGGCCAACAAAATATCGTTAACATACAAGACTAAAATAATAAACTTACTATAAGACCCATATCCTAAACCGTACCATTCCGTAGGCTTCCACGGTCTTCCCGGTTGAATTCCGACAACCCTCGACTTGTATCCAACGTTTGCGTACGATCCTAAGACGAGTCCTACATATCGGAGTCGACTTAACTTGAAACTTGTACTTTAGCGACCGCGCCGTCGCCGTGGTTTCAACGCCGCAACTCGCGCACCGATCCAATACCCGGGCCAGGAGATGTGGGCCCGCGCTGATTCGGAAGAAACGCCGGGCGTTGTGAATTCCCAGAGAATCTCTACAATATGTCTCATCAATCAATCAAGTCACGTACATTTCATAACACAAGTACAAGCAACTCATCCATTTTCCTTTCTCAAAGTCAACTCTCTCTCTCCACCCATCCCTCTTTCACCCAAATTTCAACCAAGTCCATACCCTAACCATCCTTTCCTTAGAACAAACACTCCTTCCATCCCTTTCACCTATTATTTCTATCTTTCTCTCATTTTTATCTTTACTCTTCAACCCTAAGAGCAACACCCAACATCCAAGCTCACTCTCTCAAATCTAAGTGTGGCCCATTTTCCCACTCTCTCATCTCTCATCTAACCATTCATTCATCATCTACCTCCATCAAAATTGAACGCAAGCAGCATAGGAGTTCAAGGAGCTAAAGGAGAAGGTCGAGAGATGGGTGATCCACCGTTGATTCTTATTTTAGGGCCCACTTGTGGGTGAGACCCATTTTGGTGTATGTGATGTAATCATGAGGGACCCATAGTGACAGGGTCCCTCCACCATTATTTCTCTCTCTCTCTCTCTCTCTCTCTCTCTCTCTCTCTCTCCCTCTCTCTCTCTTTTTCCTTGTATGGCGATGATGATGAAGCGGTGTGTGACCCACCTGGTATGTGTGTGTGGCCCACCATGAAGTATATATCTTTATCCATGCCGTCCACCGAGTGACCCACATGGCGGTCCGTTTGGACAGGCCCAAATGAAGGAACATACAAATATCAACTTGATCCAAGAGTCTGGCCCACCTGACGTGGGATTACCATGTTGCGTAGGGCCACCCAAACCGTTCATTCATGTGGGGCCTACTATGATGAATGAATTTTCATCCTGGTCGTCCATCCAGCGTCTAGAGACGCTGGACTGGCAGCCCTCACTATCTCTCTCTCACACACACGTATACAGATATATATATATATATATATATATATATATATATATATATATATATATATAATATTGTTATAGTATATAATATAATATAATACCTTTTGCTGGTGGGCCACTTCCACGTGGAACCCACCTTTATAAAAAAGAAAAAGAAAAAAAAAATTGCACCGTCCAGATTCATCTGGCGGTGGAATCTAGGCTACCCTTATATATATATATATATATATTATATGTTATATATATTATATTATATTATATTATATTATATCTCTGGTGGGCCCTTCCCACGTGGGATCCACTTGTAACGTGTAAATCACCACCGTCCAGATAGGTCTGGAAGGTGCCAATCCCTGCCTTTGATGTGTGTGTGTACACACACACATATATATATTATACAATAGAGGTGGGCCACTATGTGGACTGCACCATGATGTATGATTTTATCAGCACCGTCCAATTGCTGGACGGTGCAGCTGACTTGATCTCCAACCGTCCATCCCTCTTGCTGGGATGGGCAGGAGCTTTGAGCAGCCACCTTGGTGACGTGTTGGGTGCAGCACGGCCCCACCACTGATGCATGTGTTGCATCCAAACCGTCCATTCATTTGGTGAGTTCATCCTAAAGGCTTGAGACTAAAAATAAGACAGATCCAGTTATCCGGTGGACCACACTACAACAAACAGTGGGTTTGACCGTCTACCATTGAAATTCCTTTTGGGATTACAGAAGTTTTGAACCAATATAATATTTATCTTTCCTCTAAATCCAGGTCTTTGTGACCTTATGAACAGACTGGATGGGAAATAATCCCTATGGTGGGGCCCACTAGAATTTAACGGTGGAAATCTTTATCACCACTATTATTTATGGCATGGTCCAGATGATCTTTTGATATGATTCATTATCTGGATAACGCTCTAAAACGATTTCTATAGACGGATGAATGGTGCGGCCCGAGTAGTGTGGCCCACTTGTTGTATTTGAGAGGCACATTGAGAGGTATTTGGGGCCCATGGGTTAAGGCCCATTTGACTCGGCCCATTCGATTTGGCCCATTGTGATATATTCGACCCATTTGACTTGGCCCATTTGTATCGGCCCATTTGATCGACTAAATTGACTTGGCCCATTTGATTCGGCCCATTGACTCGGCCCATTTGTATTGGCCCATTTGATCGACCCAATTGACTTGGCCTATTTGATTCGGCTCATTTGTATCGGCCCATTTGATCGACCCATTTGACTTAACCTATTTGATTCAGCCCAATTGATTTGGCCCATTTGAACCGGCCCATTTGATTCTACCCATTTGATTCGACCTGATGATATGGCCCAATGTTATATACATTGGACCATGAGTAAGGCCCAATGTGATGCATATATGCCCCATAAGAGAGACCCATGATGATGTGTATTAGACCCTTGTATGAGACCGTGGACTCATTATACGATTGACCTTATGAGTGTCATTTCTTGGGAGCAATGTTGGTTAAAGGTCCACATTGATGGGCAATGATGGTTGGACGCCCACATTGTGACCTTCCCTTAGGCCTTGTTAGGCCCTTCCTCATCATTTTCTCGTGGGTTAACCCTAATCAGTGGGCCCCATTCATCATAAACAGATGTTTCGAGCTATCGGGTTTGATATAACCACTACCGAGGGATGATCTTTATATTATGGTTTGATCGGCTGTTCATATATGGACCCCGCCTTACTTATAGGCCGATTATCGATGTTGATTATTGGTACCGATTATCGAGGCCGATTGTCGAGGCCAATCCGATTATTATCGAGGCCGACTCGATTATTGAGGCCAATTCCGATTATTATCAAGGCCGACTTTGATTATTGAGGTCGATTTTGATTATCAAGGCCGACTTCGATTGTTGAGGCCGATTGCCGAGGCCCATTGTGATGTATATGTGGCCCGTATTTGAGGCCCATTCTAATGAGCATTTGGCCTCAACTTGATGCATTTGAGGCCTATATAATGTATGTGAGGCCTATGTAATGAGGCCCATTATATTGCATTTGAGGGCCAGGCGATGAAGCTCGTTGTACTGTATATTAGGCCCTTGTGTGAGTCCATAGGTCCATTATATGTTAGGCTCTATGCAGGCCATTCCTTAGAGGCAATGTTGGTTAAATGTCCACATTGTCGAGGGCGATTGACGATATCGGTTATTGATATCGATTATGAGTATGTGACAGCATAGCATCATGATACATGCCTATACGCATCATCTGCATGTTTGTTATGAGATATTGTTGACCATTGTATATATCATTGGGTAGGTTGTTATAAGACTCCCTGATAGGCAGAGATTGTCTCACATGAGCGCAGGATTGATGCATGACTGGACTGTATAACTCATGCATCTGACATTGTGTGTTGTGATTATTGTACGCCCTAGCAACATCAGGGCCGTAACCTCCACAGGCATATTGTAGATGACCAAATGGGATACCAGAAATATGTTATTAGCATCGGGCTGCCATAGATGACCCTGAGTGCAAATCTCTAAACCCTCTTGGTACTAGAGGACGCCCCAACGTCGAGACTGAGTGAATATATATGAGTGCATGAGGGCCGTATACCAGTAGACCGCGTCTCCCACTGTGTCTTGGTCAGTTAGGAGGGGGTGTGGCCTTACCCCCCTGAGGGAGTAGGCATAGCTAGGCTGAGTTTGACCAGCTCATGAATGAATTCGCTATCGACATGCCTGGTAGATATTAGTCGACTACTGGCCAGGCGTATAGTGAGGTCTTTTCCACTTACCCAGTTTGCGCTTGATGGGGCTGCAAGTTAGTGTAGAGTGTACTAGACTCCGGTGTGATCCCAGAGATGAACAATCCTGATATGTGGACTTATTGGGCAGGAGTTACATATTCATTCATTCACTATCCACTCAGGTTGGTGGTGCGCAACTATTTGTTACGTGTGTCTTCGTAAAGGCTAGGATTTTGGTTGGGGCACGCGACTAACCTGAGATCAGGAGTTTACCACATTAAGTTTAACTATCCAAATTTAGGTATGGGACTGGTTTGGATAGAAGTTACTTGTGATGGACCCCGTAGCTTGCGATACTACGTACTATCATCCCGACTTGATACTCCAGCATAGTCATTCCATTCACACTACATATTGCATTACATCCGCGGCATATGGTATTTTGGGTTACTGTATTTCTGCATTTTATGGTCTAGATACGGCATCTGATATTTGGTTCTTATGACTCCTCATTTACATAGTTGATCTGTATTGCATACTCTGATATTGTTTGACTCATGGACTTGTCAATATTTCCACTTACTCTAATATCGTATGATTCATGATCTTACCTGTATTTTTGACATCGTATGATTGTGACGTTGTATTTATGTGCTTGACACTTATCTTGCGCACACACTTTCACCACCCTCTAAGCTTTCTATAAGCTTATGCACGATAGATGTGTGCAGGAGATGATAGGTTGCAGTAGCATGGAGCTTGGAACATGTAGCTAACTTCTGGAGTTTTGATTTTAACATATATATTTTCCTTTTAACATTGTATTCAAATGTTTATATTAATGGATATGTGATGATGATGTTGCCTTTATGATTTGGGTAAACTCGTGGTTATGCCTTTTACAAAATAAATGCACGTTGAAAAATCCTCCTTGTAGGATCCTAGGATCGGAACCTGATATATAGGCACTGGGAGCTGAGAATGGGACACTACGGAGGCTGTCGGCACCGGATTCGGCAATCGGGATTCCTGTGAATCCGATTTTCGGGTTTGGGGCGTGACACTTACTCCCACTGATTTTCACGTACATACACTCATCCGCGGTGTTTTCAATGAAACCATATGAAGAAACAACTTCATGAAACTTTAGGTACCATTGTCGTGATGCCTGTTTTAACCCATAAATGGACTTCTTAAGTTTGCAGACCAGATGTTCTGAGCCTTTGGCTTTGAAACTTATGGTTGCAACATATATACATTCTCACTTAGGTCTCCATTGAGAAACGCTGTTTTCACGTCCATTTGATGTAGCTCTAAATCCATATGAGCTACCAGAGCCATAATGATCCTAAAGGAGTCTTTCTTGGATACAGGTAAGAACGTCTCCTTAAAGTCAATGCCCTCACGCTAACTGAAACCTTTTGCAACTAATCTGACTTTATACCTTTCGATATTGCCCTTAGAGTCCCATTTGATTTTGAATACCCACTTACAACTAATCAGCCTAATCCCTTTAGGCAATTCAACAAGGTCCCAGACTTTGTTGTCCTTCATGGATTTCAATTTATCATTCATGGCATCAAACCATTGAAAAGAATTGACACTTTGTTCGACTTGTGAAAAGGATACGGGATCCTTTTCAGCCCCAATGTCAAAGTCATGCTCCTGCAGATAGACAATGTAATCGTCTGAAATCGTAGATCTTCTCTCTCTATGGATCGTCTTAAAGGCTCATTATTCTGAATTGGGTTTTCTATTTCCTCATCAGTGGGTTGTATTTGAGGCTCTACATGGTCATCCATAGGGATCTTAGGGTCCGCTGCTAGACGGACAACCACGCTACTCTGAATGATTGTGGTGGGAATCACAATCCGTTCTTCCTCAAACACAATATTTCTTAAGTTTGTACTTCCACTATCTTCAGTATTCTCAATAAACCTAGCATTCGCAGTCTCAATGACTCTCATGGAATATGTGGACAATAGAATCTGAATCCTTTGGATCTTTCTGGGTATCTAATAAAGAAGTAACTAACCGTTATAGGATCAAACTTTCTTTCATGAGGGTTATATGGTTTAGCTTCTGCAGGACACCCCATACGTGAAAGTATTGTAAACTAGGCTTTCGCCCTATCCACAATTCATATGAAGTTTTCAGTATAGCCTTACTAGGGACTCTATTAAGGATATGCACTATTGTTTTCAATGCATCACCCTACAAAGATTCTGGTAATGTTGAATTACTAATCATAGACCGCACCATGTCATTTAGGGTGCGATTACGCCTTTCCGCTATACCATTTTACTCTAGAGTACCAAGCATGGTATATTGGGCGACGATGCCACAATCTTGTAGGTATCTAGCGAATGGCCCTGGATTATGCCCAGATTCGCCATACCTTCTATAGTACTCACCACCATGGTCGAATCTGATGACTTTGATTTTTCTATCGAGTTGATTCTCGACTTCATCCTTATATATCTTAAATGTATCCAGGGCATCTGATTTGTCGTTAATAAGGTATAAGTACCTATAACAAGAGTAGTCATTTATGAAAGTGATAAAATACTTCTACCCATTCTAAGATGCTGAAGGGAACGGTCCACAGATGTCTGATTGAATCGCTTCCAAGAATCCTACACTCCTAGTGGCACCCTTTTTCCTGGTTCTAGTATGTTTACCTTTAATGCAATCTATGCAAACCCTAAAGTCTGAGAAGTCCAGAGAGTGAATAATTCCTTCACGCACAAGTCTCTCCAATTTCTCACGAGAGATATGGCCTAATCGCCTATGCCACAGCATGGAGAAATTTTCACAATCTAACCTTCGCTTAATGCCTTTAGTGTTTCCATGTGAAGAATTAATACTGTAGACATGTGAACCATCCAAATCTAGCTGATAAAGGTTATTAAATAAAGTGCCAGACTAATCATAACCGAATCATAGAAAATACTTAATTTTTCATTTTCAAATTTAAACTCATAACCAAATTTTTCTAAACGGAAAATGGAAATCAAATTGCGCCTTATAGAAGGCACACATACAGTATCTATTAGATCAAGAAAGTGTCTTGACGATAACCTAAGCCTACAGACTCCAATAGCTTCCACGACTGCTCTAATGTCGTTTCCTATATAAACTGACCTTTTTATATCGCTTGGTGTCCGGCTTTGGAGCATATCCTGCGTGGAATTACATATGTGAATAGTTGTACCAGAGTCTATCCACCAAGAGTCTGTAGATATATCAGCTAAATTAGATTCAAAACAGACTAAAATTTGATTATTTCCCTTAGAAACAACCTATTCTTTAAATTGTGTACAATCCTCTGTGGGACCCAAAGAACGATTTCCTAAATGGTGCTTCCTTTTCTTAAAGTTAGACCCAGTAAGCAAAGGTGTGGAATTATACTGGTTTGGAACATTGGAAACAGTCAAGGCTGGACAAATGAAGCACAACACTCATATTAATATAATGAACAAGTCCCACAAAATAATACATGAATGTAAACCACAAACATTATGCATGTATTCATTTGATTTATTTTGGACTTTCAATCAAATTACCGAGAATGATAATAGGCCATAATTATCACTTTTGGAAAGAGCCTGATGTATCATTGTGACTCCTCTTTTGGGTGAAATAGCAACATACAAGAGGCTCTACTGAACATGAAGCTGATCAGTGCTAGTGAAATAAATTTAAGACATCCATCACCTTTGGGCAAAATGAATCCCTCAAACTTATATAACCATCACCAATCACTTCACCCCGCTCATATCCTGCCAAGTGATGATACCTCTTTGTTCTGACCACCACCTGCTAAGGAAACGAACGCAACTAAATGCAATCCTAATAAGGATGATTACTGAATTCTATAAACAGAAAATTTTGAAAGCAAAAATTTTCGCCGATTGAGGTCACTTTAGTGACTAACACAATCAACTCCAACTCCCACTCCCAGACCCAAGGATTGCTACATGGTCCTGCCTATAATGGACCATTCTATAATAGTTCTGACTTGGCCCAAAATATGACTAATGTTGATCGCCCATAAATGAAACATCTGCTAAACATATGGGTAATAACCCTATTTGGGGTCAAATAAGAACTTAATGATGCATTTAATCATATTTATTGAATTACTAGAGCCTACCAACCATCAATATTCATTAAGGTTTTACTTGTACTGAAATGGCCCAAGTAAAATAAATTGGCTAGAATCATTTCCTTGGACAATGGGCCCAAGTACCCAAGTGGGCCCCTAAAGGTCCAAAGAAAAGACAATAAGACATTAGGACCCATGGGTTTGGTCTACAATGATCATGAAAGAGACTTAAATTAAGGCCCAAATGTGGCTTAAAAACTTGCTGTCAATGGGCCTGAGATGGATTATAAATGGGCACAAACTTATCTATAAAGTTGGACTTGGAGTAAGGCCTTAGATTTACCCAAACGAATTCAAATTAGGTTCACAACAGGCTAGAAACAGGCCCTGATTTGTGACCCAAGATACAGGCCTACATAAAACCAAACTCGTTCAAAAATTCAGTCCCAAAGTGATTTCTAAAAATATCCAAAACCGCATCATCAATACTCCAAGGAAACTCGTACGCACGCCCACATATTCCTTCTAGCGGCCGAAACCTAGCTACGCCAGCTCACTATCCAAATTTAATCCCGCCTGCATGGGATCTCTGTACATCCTGGACTGGAAAGAGGAATGGCAAATCCTTGACAGAATCCATGGTTGCCGTAGCGATCAAAATCATCGCCAGAATACATGGCAACTCCAATCTCTGCCATGATCATTTACAATCCACAGCCATGGAAGTAATCGAACTTGGCTTTGATTGGAACGGTGGCCATGACTTTCGACTATTGGTCTATATGATGTGAGTTTGGAATCCAGGAAACAGAGATGGATTCCAAATAATAAATAGCTTGATGGGGTTTTTCTATCGATTCCATATGCGTCGACAATGGCTGCGATGATAAGGGATCATGGCTAGTGATGGTAACTATCCGGTGATCATTTCCGTCAATCTCTATCCATCATGTTGACGGCAGTGGAAAACTCATCAGGTTACAGCAACTCCTCACGGTTGCCGAATCCAGTAGCTAAGGCAGAATAACGTGGTGTGGGAGATGGGTTCCGCCATTAATGGTGGTCGTCGGTGTTGATTGGCGGGTGTTGTTGGTGTTAGCCCTTAATCACGGCGTTGTCGTAAAGGTCGTAATGGTGGTCCAATAGCCATGATAGGTGTGGTATAGGAACAGGGCCATGACCAAAGTTGTGATCACTGGATGCTAGCAATAATGGCTGCCATGGCCATCATCTCTCGTGGATGGGCATGAATGCCAAGATATAGGCAGAATCACTATTGTAATGTTCGATTGCATCTGATGGGTGTTCAGATCAGACGCAAAATCATCTGATAATGAACGGTGATGGATTGAAGGAATGTGCCAGTTTACATGGCAGCAATTGGTGATACGAAAAAAAATTGTCTGTCATAAGCTCAGATGGATCCCTAACGTGCCGAGATGATGAAAAACTTAAACACCCGGAATCTACCACATTCATGCATAGATGCTCTAATACCATATGTTATATCTGTATTGCAGAATTTACGGATCGTCTATGCATCAACAATGAAGATTCAAGACCTTAAACTGAAAGCGTACCTGATTGGGAAGACATTCCACCAACAGGAATCTTGGTCTTCCACACCTTACACCTTTTAGAGAACCTTCAATGGACTAGGGTTTTCTCGCTTGTGTTGGTGAGGGGACCAAGACATCAATATATAGGAAAGAGGATTAGAAGCTTACCCATCACACTTCTTCCTCTAGGATCTCCACACCGTAGGTTTCCATATCTATCTTAATAACCGAGTATAGGGACATCGGTTCAAGCGTCCTGCCCCAAACCTATTTATAATGATCACAACTATAGTGGGGCCCACTGAATCGCTCAATCTAAATAATCCAATGGTCAGATCTGATGATCATGTGTGGCCCACATGATAGGAGTCTTACAGAGGAATACTCCAATGCTCTAAGAGCATCATTATAAGCTATTGTGTTTCTGCTTCATTGACTTAGATTGCTCATTAAGTCCAATGCACATTTAATGGGCCACTGTTTAAGACCATTCAATAATTTGATCCATCTATTTGTTAGGAATCATTATAAATTGCTCATAATTCTAAATAAGCAATTTTTTTAAAGGTTATAGTAATTATCCTATCGTAGATACCCCACCTAGGACTGACAAGCTGATCAAAGTACTATAAGAACCCAATAAAACCTCTAAAACCTGAGCCCAAGTCTAAGCTCAATTCAAGCTTAAGCGTAAGCCCATTAATTTATAGAACCATAATAAAGTAGAAGCAAGTGGACCAGAGGGAAAATACCACTCCATAAGGGGCCTTCGCAAAAATTGAGGCCCATCCACTTGGTAGGCACCCGCCATATGGATTCCCACAATATTTTATAAGTGGTTAGGTGGGGAGAAGATAAAGCCAAACATGCATCTGGAAACCCGCTTGGGATGAAATGACCTATCTACTCCCACTTTTGTCCAAAATTATGCCTCTTGCCACCTGATTCAACTATCCACATTGTGCCATGTGACACTCCAATTCCAATACCTAATCTTATCCTTTAGAGCCGTTTTTAACCCTTAAGCTTCCCAAGAATTACTAAAATACCACTCTAAAATTCTATAAATACTCCCATTCTACCTCATTTTCAAATCATCTTCCACAAACCAAGACACCCCTTCCCTTTCATCACTCCCCACTTAAGTCACCCATCCACCAAGGAGAGAAGAAGAGTGAATGAGAGGAATCCATTCTAGCCTTAGTTCAATCTAGTCAAATCCTAATCTTAAGTCACCTGAGCCATTGAAAGGCCGATTCGGTCCACTCGACTTAACCCATGTGACAACTTGTTCACCCACTCGCTTAGCTCTATTCAATTTTATTTATACTTGTATTTACATTGTGAATCATCATTATAACGCCCCAGGTTTTTGCCAACTCGGGAATTGAATGTCTATGGGTGTTACCTTTGATTTTTTGATTTGAGTGCATATTTGTGCATATATTCACATTATTTAAGATTAAAAGGAATGATTTTAGGTCCACCAAAACCACCTAACCGAGTGGAATTTTGAATTTTACTAAGAGTGGATGGCATTCCACAGTGCAACTGTAAAAAAATAGAGTTCTTGGACAGACCCCAATGGTGCCACCGCTAAAATCTAGACAACATTCGACATTGCCATCGTTGCATCCACGGTGCCACCATCACCCACTATTCAACATTTGACAACTATGTTCAGCAATGGAGAGTTTTAGTCCATAAACTTTTAAAATTTATATATTTTTTTTATACAAATCTAATTGAGGTGATTCAAAATCCATATTGAAGCTTGATGAGTCTAGGTTCATAAAAAAAAATAGTAATAAAAACAAGACTCAAAGGAGGTTGATTATAAGATATTTTAGAAACTATGTAGAAAATCGTTAGTATACAACTTGAAATGGATTGAAATTTGGTCGACCTAAAGTAGACTTGATGATGAATTATTAGAAAAATTATAAAAATAAACTAAAAGTATAAAAAATGTTACCAGCAACAGACTTGTTGAAAATGAATTTGTTTACAACTGCAAGTTATCGATGGACTACACAAATCTTTTTCATCTTAAAGTTTTTGTATTCACTTTTTTCTTAGGAATTGCTTCTAATTATGTTAGGAATCATCTTATATGATTAAATTAAATTTTTATATTTAGTATATTTTACTAATTCGAGTAGTTTCTAGTATAATTGAATTAAGATTATTGATTAAGGTGATTAGAGCATAATCACAATTTCTGCTAATTGTGAAAAGGCTATGTTGTGAATTAGCCAATCAAAACCCTTTTTATTGCACATAAGAAATCTCATGATCCAATTCATTCTGAAAATATTCTGATTAACCAAACTAGCTTTAGGCTGCTCATTAGTGGGCTGCTGAATCGAAACTATAGGAAGATGTTCGTCTTAGAGGGCTAGATGTCCAACACGGGATATAATGACTCAACTTAGACTTGTAAGGCCAGTGCATGAGATGTGTGAATACCCTTAAGATTTGTCATAAACTCAAGTTAATTATCTCCATTTGATCTTTGCCAAATTCATGGTTTTCAGACTGTTAGATCGTACCAAATTTAGGGCATCAATTTAAGTTAATACCTTACACCTATTCCTACAGCAGTGGCCCTGATCGATGATCAGTGACCATCGAACTGACTTTTAATCATACACATTCTAATCATACTTATTGATTGACGCATCCAAATGGTGGACTGATCGTATCCATGCGTAGATAATCACTAGGTTTAACTATCCTACGATGTAGATCAACCTGTACACCTCCTAGTGAGCCCCGATAGCTAGAAACAACCTCATATAGGGTTGATATATCAAATAGTAGGCCACTGGGGCCAAATGCACCAATTTTAGCACTATAAAAGGCCCTCATTTGGATTCCCCCTCTTCCCATAAAATTTTTTCCTAGCATAAAAGAGAAAGAGAGGAAGAGAGGAAGAGAAAGAGAGTGAGAATGAGAGAGAGATGGGGGTGGGAGGGATTTGGGATTCCTTGTTTTTGCAGGTTGCTAGTGCTCCAACCAATCTGTATGAGTGACTAATTTTTCTGCCGAATCCATTCCATTTGGAGTCGGAGGTAAGAAATGAATTATACTTTTCAATTTCAATCCATTTAGTGTTAGAATTTCATGAATCTTACTTTAACCTTTCTAATTGGTTTAAGAATCGATTTTTCTCCAAAAACCCTAACCCTATGATTTGTTCATGTTAAGACTCGGGGTCCCAACGATTAAGAGGGCCTCATGCTATTGCAGAAGCCAAATTTGGGTGTGGCCCCGTGTGGAAGTTGTTGTATGCCAATTTCAGCCCCGACTCATCGAATCAAGTTAGGGTTTGCTCGAATCAAGTTAGATAAAACCCTTAACCCTTGATTAAAGTCTAATTGATTTAGGAATCGATTTTTCTCCAAAAGCCCTAACCCTAGGATTTGTTCATGTTAGGACTTGGGGTCCCAACGATCGGTTAGGAGGACCTCATGCTATTGCGGAAGCCATATTTGAGTGTGGCCTCGTGTGGATGCTATTGTATGTCAATTCCGGCCTCGACTCGTCGAATCGAGTTGTGGTTTGCTTGAATTAAGTTAGATAAAATCTTTAACCCTTGATTAAAGTCTAATTAAGTTAGAGTTCACATTATTAATGAAGAGATTGTCGACGAATTAGGATTGAAGCATTTTTTCTAAATTTCTAATGATAGGGTCACATCCGAATCGAGAATTTTTTACTCTAAGGTGAAGAAGTACCTCCAATCTTTTACTTGGCATTTTATATAATTAAATGTGTTTGTTTGCTATTTGATTAATAACATACTTGATAAAATACTTGAGTAGTATGAAATTACTAATATTAAAACTCTTCGACGTCGAATGTTAAGAAACATTGATATATATCGAATTGCGTTGATGTAATTGAATTATACCGAATTGTATATATGTTTAATTGGTATGTGTTGATATAGGTCGGATTGCATTGGTGTTAGTTGGATTGTACTCAATTGGTATATCCTGTAGTGGTATTGAATTTCTTTGTGATTATGCTTATATAGTTAACTTGTTAAATCCGAATTGTTGTTATGATGGATCGAGTGCTATAAATTATTTAAATAAGCGGATAACCCGCTTTGGGGTGGCTATTCTAGACTTATACAGCTGATCGAAGTTGAACATGGTTGATAGATAATAGTTAGAACTACACGGGATGCCTTGCACCCAATGTTGGTTTGCCTAGGGTCCTCAGTGGTCGATCACATTAATCTAATATAGGGCTTGATCATTCTTATGCTTGGTGATTGTATAACATTCGATAGAATCTAGAATACTATTGTTACCACTGATTTAAGTTTACTCATAACTATTAGTGTATTACAATCCTACAAAGACCCATAAGTCGAGCATGGTAGTATGTGACACCGTGTTCAAGCTGTCAGCTTAGGCTAGAGTGTTGAGCCTCCTCATAGTGACCAATGAGTATTAATGAAGGTAATTGATTGTTGTTTGAATGACCCCTATTAAATATATGGCCAATGATTATGTGTCAGAGTACCGTTCAAACGACTCAGGCATGAATGGAATTGGGTGATGAGTCATTCTCTTTGAATTGATTTAGTTTTTAAATGACAAGTTCGAACCTCTAAATTGATTATTCATACTTGGTATTTGGGTGACGACCCTTATCGTGTTGATTTACATAGTATGAGGCATCATATCATACTTTTGGAATGATTGATTTATGAGATAAAATGGGTGATGCCTTAATTTGGATCAAGGGACATTGGTGAGGAGCCACTACATGCTACAACAAGTTACGTGTTCTGGATAATGACTCGTGATATGATGGCGATATCCTAGCTTCATTTACCTGTTGTACGAACTAAGATTAATTATCACTTGGATAATTATGCATATCCTAGGATAGGTAGTCACGAAAGATATTTGAGTCACTTGTTGAGGGAGTGCTGACATTTTACAAAATAAGCGTTGAAGTCGCTTATTGAGGAAGTGTTAGATTATGATGATCATGCATCATCTCATCATAACATTAATGCACTTAACAACTAGATTAAGAAACTGATTGTTTTGTTATGCTATCATTACTCATGCTTGATTGTATAGATAACATACGTAACTTGTTTATTATCTGTGCATTAAAAGTAACATGCTTAAGACATATTACATATAGGAATATGTATTTGTCGTGAATATGTTCATCACTATAATGTCCCAAGTATAATCTTGGGGATATTTTTTCACTATATTAGCGTTTGCCGCCTTTTATTCGACATATAGAGATGACTCAGAAGTATGACCAGTTGGTGGTAAACTCGGGGCAACCCAGTAGATCTCTACCTCGTTTCTGCTTTATAGTTGTATTTTTCGTTCATAATGCTTTTATTGTGATTTGTATAATTCTCATATAGGTGGATATCACGCTTTAAATTGTATTTTTACATATTAGCCTTATATTTTTAGATTTTACTATCTCTACCTTGCTTTGGATTCTCTAAGTTGAAATGTGCTACTCTGATTATTTATGTGTTGAATGAATTAGAACCTGAATATGAGCACACGTGCATTTTTCTTAAGTTCAAACTCGTGAACTCGGAACCAAAGTCTCCGTAATCAGGTGTCGAGTTTCGGGGCATGAAAATTATCTCTAATCCCAACCCACCTGCTCGTCTAGTCAGATTAAGTATATACTTACTCCTTGCTGGTATACAGAATCTTGCCCATAAAAAACTTAGACTGACTAAGTTTTCGACCGCTTTTCCAAGTGGGTGAGTCCAGGCCTATCGATTCTTTGTTGAGAATCCTAGTTATCGGAGGTATGTGATGATGACTTAACTCATCGTGATCCACCTAAAAGATTCATATATTGGTGAATCAAAGTAATCAGCAGTCTACAAACGAATCCTAGGTCTTCTCAAGTATGCTGATAATTGGAACAAGTATGTGTATAAGCTAATACGAGACAATAAAATTCAGATTTACTTCCTAGATTTAGTCAATGTGTATGCATGCACATACCTACCCATGTAGTGACAATCTCCTATGGTTGAGGCTCATTATCCATACAATAGGTACACTGCATAGGCACATGGATAAGCTATCTCAACTTATCAATTAGTAATGGCAACATTCTGGACTGAGAAGAATTGATAAATTAGGTTTCATGATTAACTTTGTGAACTTCTAATACTTCATTCCCTAATGTACAAAGATCTCGAAAGCCTCCTAGTCAAATTGTCCCAATCACATTCAGTCCATGCATGCAAGATAACTTTAAAAACAAAAAAAAAAAAAAAAAATTCAATTAAAAAGATATAATTCATGGACTAAAAGGCTATACATTCTAGCATGTTGCAGGTTGGACTTCAATTTGAATTAAGGGCCTCTTCAATCAAACAGCTCCTGAGGCTAGCAGTGGTCGGCCGTCAGTTCCATGCTTTTTTCTTTTTCTTTTTTAAGTTAGCTTGTTAATAAACACCCAAGTCAGGACACACACTCCATGTCAGCCAACCCCCATGCATGCAAGATAATTGAAACGAGGTATCTCCACTCAATCTACTAATCGAGCTATGAATCTGGGTGTATTTTTTGGGTTAGCTTGTTTGTACACACCCATGTCACTACCATGTCACTACAGACACTCCATGTTAGCCACCCCCACTAGGATCGATACCAAGTCTTCAAGTGTTGAACCAGTTGAGTTGCATGCTAACCCCGCCCGTATCAATGTAGCTATTGATTGGGGACGCGGATTAGCCACTGTCAGGTTGAGTAGCAAGACTCGCTAAGGAAGCGACGTCACTAAGTTCCGTGGGACCTATCATGATGTATGTTTTGTATCCAGGCTGTCCATCAATTTGGAGAGATCATTTTAGGGCAAGAGACAGAGAATGAGGTAAATACAAAGCTGTAGTGGACCCCACCACAGAAAACAGTGGGGAGAGTGATTCCCACCGTTGAAACCTTCCTAAGGCCCACCATCTTGTATATTTTAAATCCAAACTGTGCACAAGTTAACATAGACATGAAAGAAGGCAAAGCACAGATATCAACTTGATCAAAAAGTTTGGTGGCCCTTAGAAGTTTTTAATGGTGGACGTCACTCTCCCCACTGTTTTCTGAGGTGAGGTCCACTACAGCTTTGTATCTACCTCATTCTTTGGATCTTGTCCTTAAATTATCTTTGTTTTACTTCATGGTGGGGCCCACAGACTTCAGTAGTGAATTTGTCTACTCAAACTGTCAAGACTTAATCCGTGTCCATTCATTGGTGCTCTATGGGCCCCACCAGTATGTATATGTTTTATCCATTTTGCCGGTAGGAGCCCAACCTCACTCGAGATGGTGCATCTCTTACTGTGGGGCTCACCTTGATGTATGTATTTTAAATCTGCAGGGTTTGTCTGTTTTGTTTTGTTGGATCCCAAAATTGAAGCAGATTCAAATTTCAAGTGGACTTTACCGTTAAAACTTCCTTGGTGATGCAAAAAATACTTGGATGAAAAAAAAAAAAAAAAACAAATATCACCGTGATCCAAAACTTTTGTAGCTCGAAGTTGTTAATGATCAATTACCCACTTGAAGTTGGATATGTTTCATTTTTGAGTTCATGCCTTAAAATAATTTAGAAAAACAGATAAAAGGTGTAGATATAGAATAAATACATCAAGGTAGCCCCACGGTAAGGGTCCCACTGTCTTGGATGAGGCTAGGTGTAGGCAGCACTTAATCGGCTTCTTATGCCCGCAGTATCCAAATTCCAGGTTGACCACACCACAGGAAATAGTGGTAGTGGTGACTACACCACCTGCTAGTAAAACTTATTAGGTCCCATAAAAGTTTTCAATCAAGCTAATATTTATATTTTCCTTGGAGATGTCCATGTGACCTGATCAACAGGTTGGGTGGCAAATACACATTACAGTGACCCTGATAAGTTTTTAATGGTGGGTGTTCAAGCACCACTATTTTCTTGTAGTGTGGTCCACCAGAGATTTAGATCTGCCTTATTTTTGGGCTGTCAAAATGGATAGACGGCGTGGATAAAACACATAAATTATGGTGGGGCCACGAAGCACCGGCCAATAGCGACAAAGCACGTACGCCGGTGCTGCCAGTTCAGTTGCAATCCGCGTCCACTGTGGTCGTGGAGTCTGACGCAGGCGACAAAAAAAAAATACTCGGACTACCATTTATTGTGATTGCTCGGACTATTAATCTCCCCGTATCAATCATCCCAGGCACGAGACAATGACTTCCTCAGCCAGTCACCTCCTTTCCGTGATTTGGCACCGACCGTACCATCACGACCTTTTTATAAATGGAAACGGATTGGCTACTCCCCCTGCCACCAGCCAATGGCTGGTGGTCGGTGCTCCGTGGGCCCACCATGATGTATGTGTTTCATCCATGCCGTCCATCTATTTTTTTATATCATTTTGTAGTACGAGACCAAAAATAAAGTATATACCAATATCAAATGGACCACATTAGAGGAAACGGTGTTGAATGAATGTCAACCATGAAGAACTATTTAAATGTTCCTCCATTCGATTCGAGGCTTTGTAGCTCGGACGCGGTTTGACTGGTGACCTAACACCAGCCAGTTAGCTGATGTCAAAGCTCAGTAGATCCTATAATGATGTACTTGTACTTGTCTTATCCAATCCTTTCATCTGTTTTTTCTCTGCAAAAAAATAAAAAAACAGACAGATCCAAGGCTCAAGTGAACCTAGTATAATGCTTATTTGGAAAACAAACATGTTTATTAGTGCACACGGACACCAACGAAGGAAACACATAAATATTAGCTCGTTGAAAAAGCTCCCATAGCACCAAAAGTTTTTATTTGTAGGCAGCCAATCCCCACTTTTTCATGTTGTCGTTTCCACTTAAGTTTTGGATCTTCCTTATTATTTTGGCTCATGTTTAAAAAAATGAATGGATAATGTAGATACAACACATACATCATGGTGAGGTTAATTGCACCTCCTGGCATCACTTTAGCGGTGAAATAGCTACTTAAGCCATCAATAGCTAATTTGCTTTCCCACTGCTTCATGTGTTGTGGTCCACTTGGGCCTTTAGTCTACTTTCTTTTTAGGCTCATGCCCAAAAATGGCCATTCAAAATAATAAACAAAGTGGATAAAACGCATACAACACCGTGAGCCCATGCCTTGAAAGTACCATCCATCTATGGCCAGATGGGAGTAGTAATCTGCGCCCTCAATCCCCAGTCCTGTTCTAAGAACCTACTTAATCAAAACACGTCAGCATTTGTTGGATCACTATAGATGAGTAATTCCTAAAAAGGGATTTTTATCCCAACGGGTGAACTTAGTTGGCCCACCTTGAAGGTACGTGATTTATCCATTCTCCCGTCCATTTTTTCAGCTCATTTTAGCTTCCAGCGAAAATTGGAGCATATACAAAACTTATGTGGACCATACCATAGGAAACAATAGGGATACTATTTTTGACTGTTGAAACCTTTCTACCCCAGTAATATTTATTTGTCATCTAACCTATTTATAAGATGACAAAAATATGAATGAATTGAAAATAAAAATATCAGCTTAACCCAAAACTTCCGTGGACATTAAGAATTTTTCAATGGTAGACCTTTAATTCATATTATTTACTGTGGTGTGGTTCACTTGAGCATGGATATGCATCATTTTGGAGATCAAGTCCTAAAATTAGCTATTAAAATGGATTCACTGAGTGGATGAAATATATAAATCACCGTGGATCCCAAAGAGTTTACTCAGTACCGCTTCCCTCAAAAGTCTCTGTGCGGGACAATCCTTGCTTTCCAATTCCGAGGCATACACTTGACGGTTATTTATTGAAAGATAACCTCCGTTCAGATTCAACTGAAAATTTTCAAACATTAGTGCCAACGGCCTTAGATGTAGTCCACCCATAGTAGAAAAATACGAACCAACAGTTCAGATTACCGAAACAAAGGCCCACTTGCCACCTACTTAAGGTCCAGTATATTCTGTAAAAGCCTCAGGTCGATATCCTATGATTCCTCGCTAGACATGTGCTCGGGGGACGCAGATTGCGTCCCACCCCCTCTCGTCTCGGCCCTGAACGGGCAGTTCTGTGGGCAGGCCCACCGTGATATATCTGTTTATCTAAGCCGTCCATCCTTTTATCGTATCATTTTAAGGCATGAGCAGAAAAAGGAGGTAGATCTAACGCTCAAATGGACCGCATCCCATATGGTGCTTGCATTTAATGCAATCGGTATTTAATACTTTGTGTATTTAATGCAACCAATCTTATTAGTAAACTTGAGCTTTGGATCTGCCCATTTTTGTGCTCATAAGTTAAAATGATCTGAGAAACGGGATGAACGGCTTAGATAAACAGATACATCATGGTGGGCCCGCCCACAGAACTGCCCGTTCGGGGCTAGAGACGGGCGGTGATGGGACGCAATCCGCGTCCGTGCTCGGGCCGAGGATCATAGGGAGCAGATTAGCTGTTATCCGGGCAACACTTAATGGGTGTTACGCCAACCGTGTGGGTCCCACATTTATTTTGTTTTTATATATCCATTCCGTCCATATGGTTTTATATCTCATTTTAGGATGCTATCCCAAAACTTAAGATGATCCAATTTTCTTATGGACCAGACCACTAAAAACAGTGATTAATAACCATTAATAACTATTTTGGATGATAAAACGTTTTAGATCAAGTTGATATTTCTATTCTCCATTCATCTAGGTTTTTTTGACATTATCAGCAGGTTGTATGGGAAATAAACATTACGAAAACCCCTACGATGGGCCCTTTGGAAATTTCAATGGCGAGGCACTCAATCAACACTGTTTCCTGTGGTGTGGTCCACCTAAGACTTTTATCTGCTTAATTTTTGCAACTACAAAGTAAAATAGTATGGAGAAAGGATTGACGGCGTCGATATACAACAAATCATCATGGTGGGTCCCACGGTAAGTGTAATACCCAATCCTCTCCGAGGATCATATAATATAATCCTTCGTAAGAGGTTTCTTACGCACAGCGTAGCGCCCTGTCCATTCGCACGCGAGCGTGTGCGATATCCAATCTTTTCATCAGGTGGGCGGGGGACTGACTGTTTGTGGGACACATTGTATAAATCTTTATTTTGGGTAACCCAAAATCATGTTTATTTGACTACTGGACAATGAGATTGGTGGACATTTATTGAACGGTTAAAAATGAAGAATATCCTCCTCTCATTTTAAGAGACGAACCGTCAGTGTATCAACGGTCAGAATCATTTAAACAACCTGACTTAAATGTTCTGACTCAGTCGCAGTGACTCAACAGTTTATGCGGTTTAACATGAATTAATGCATACCAATTACCAGGTATGCATATGTAAGTACCTGCGTATCAAGCGTGATACTCTTGCTATGTATCATGTAAATCCTTTATTTGTGCTGACTCGGCTTCTACGTGGCGTCGCGGATTGCGTCCTACCCCCGCCCGGACGGTAGTCCGTCCGGGCAGGGCTCTGTGGGCCCACCGTGATGTTAGTGTTTCATCCACGCTGTTCAACGCTTTTTTCAGATAATTTTAGCATGTGAATCCAAAATATGAGGAGGTCCAAAGCTTAAGTGGACCACACCAAAGGAACCTTCGCTGATAATGACATCCACCGTTGAAACCTTTCTAAGGGCCAACGTGATGTTTTTTTTTACCATATAACCTATTCATAAGGTCATGTAGACGTGGATGAAGTGAAAAGACAAATATCAGCTTCATCCGAAACTTCTCCGGCTCCCGAGAAGTTTTTAATGGTGGACGTTCAATCCCCCACTTTGTGGTCCACTTAAGCGTTGGAACTGCCTCATTTTTTGTTTTGTAAACTAAAATTATCTGAAAAAAGTGTTGAACGGCGTAGATAAAATAGTTACATCACGGTGGACCCCACAGAGCCCTGCCCGGACTGATTACTGTCCGGGCGAGGGTAGGACGCAATCCGCGTCCGTATATATACGCCGTCCAGCGCATTTGAAGTTGGAGAAATCTCCAACTGTACGACCCATTTATCTGTTTACGCCCACTTCCACCTGCATCCAAGAATACTCCCCGGACGTACGGACAGCGTGTGACCTTACGAAAATGCCTCTCCTTTTTAAAAGAGGTGCTATGAGAGAACTGGGGTACCTATGGCTACGGATTATAACAGTAGCCATAACTACAACCATTGAAAAAAGTAAGTAGGCGGTCAGACAGCGAGTTGGGGTTGACCGGGTCAGGCTGTTTTATAGATGGACGGCATGGATATAGTCACATACATCACAGTGGGCCTCACAATCAAGTCCCACCCACCTTGATGGATCCAACTTGAAAATAACACAAGGGCTCATTTGACATACGAAGTAGAATTTAAACACTGGAATTTAGTAGGTTTTATAACATGGAAAATTAAGTGGAATTTGTTAATCGAATATATGTGCTATATCCAATTCATTTCATGCATTTCGTGGTCAATTCCCTTCACTTCACGGTCAATTCAATTCATTTTTATGATCAATTCACTTCACTTCACAGTCAATTTTGTGCATTTCACAGTCAATTCCCTTCATTTCACGGTCAATTCCATGCATTTCACGGTCAATTCCGACGATTCCCCTTTACTTCACGGTCAATTCCCTTCACTTCACGGTCAATTCCGTGCATTTCATGGTCAATTCCCTTCATTTCACGGTCAATTCCATACATTTCACGGACAATTCCGGCGATTCCCCTTCACTTCACAGTCATTTCAATTCATTTCACTGTCAATTCCGTGCATTTCATGGTCAATTCCCTTCATTTCACGATCAATTTCTGCGAATCTCCTTCACTTCACGGTCAATTCAATTCATTTTACGGTCAATTCCCTTCACTTCACGGTCAATTCCCTTCCTTTCATGTGAAATGCATGGAATTGATCGTGAAGTGAAGAAAATTGACCGTGAAATGCATGGAATTGACCGTGAAGTGAAGGGAATTGATCGTGAAGTGAAGGAGAATCGCCGAAAATGACCGTAAAATGTATGGAATTGACCGTGAAGTGAAGGGGAATCGCCGAAAATGACGGTGAAATGCATGGAATTGACTGTGAAGTGAAGTGAATTGACCGTGAAATGTATGAAATTGATCGTGAAGTGAAAGGGAATCTTCGAAAATGACCATGAAATGCATGGAATTGACCATGAAGTGAAGGAAATTGACTGTGAAATGCATTGAATTGACCGCAAAATGAAGGAAATTGATTGCGAAATGAAGGGGATTGACCGTAAAATGAATTGGATATACCGTGAAGCGAAGGGAATTGACCGTTAAATGCATGGAATTGACCGTGAAGTGAAGGGAATTGACCGTGAAATGCATGGAATGACTGTGAAGTGAAGGGGAATCGCTGGGATTGACTGTGAAATGCATGGAATTGACCATGAAGTGAAGGGAATTGACCGTGAAATGCATCGAGTTGACCGTGAAGTAAAGATAATTGACTGTGAAATGCATGGAATTGACTTAAAGTGAAGGGAATCGTCGGAATTGACCATGAAATGCATGGAATTGACTGTGAAATGTACGGAATTGACCATGAAGTGAAGGGAATTGATCGTGAAATGAATTGAATTGACCGTGAAGTTAAGGGAAATCGCCGGAATTGACCGTGAAATGCACGAAATTGATCGTGAAATGAATTGAATTGACCGTGAAGTGAAGGGGAATCACCGAAATTGACCATGAAATGAAGGGAATTGACCGTGAAATGCACGGAATTGATCGTGAAGTGAAGGGAATTGACCATGAAATGAATTGAATTGACTGTGAAGTGAAGGGAAACATCGGAATTGACCGTGAAATAAAGGGAATTCCATGCATTTCATAGTCAATTCCATGCATTTCACGGTCAATTCTGATGATTCCCCTTCACTTCACGATCAACTCAATTCATTTCACAGTCAATTCCCTTCCCTTCACGGTCAATTTAATGCATTTCACGGTTAATCCCCTTCACTTCACGGTCAATTCAATGCACTCCACGGTCATTTTAGAAATCCATGATTTCGGCTCATGGGTGTTGTTAGGTGGCTTGTTTATTTAGTGTTATTTGATTACGGTAGCCATCTCAAAGCTCAATAGACCTCAGTTATAAGATTTTTAATCCATAATCACTACGTTCCGCAATTTTGGATGGATAGGTCTTTCTTAAACTTGAACATAGAGAAAATTTCAATCCATAATCTCTAAATTCTGCAATTTTAGATGGATTGGTTTTTCGTAAACTTGAACATATAGCATTTTTCAATCCATAATATCGAAATTCTGCAATTTTTTGCCTTGATGGGCCCAGCAAATTTCAATCCATGTATGTGGAGCTAATGAATCTTTTGCATGGCTTGTTTCATTGGCTAAAGAGAAAAGCTCAACAGCTTCTAGTTATGTGAAAAATCAATATACTAATCACTTAATTTCTGATAATAATAACCAAATTCTGTGAGTATTGCTCGATGGATCTCTTCCTGAAACTTGAAATTCACCTTCCAATTCCCTGATTTTGGCTCTTTTTGTGAGAAGGAACTTTCTTTAATAGAGTCTGGTTACACTACAAATGCTCCCCATGCTCATGCACAAAAAATGTACATGCGTCATAGTCATACAGAGAATATAAACCGTCATTGTAGAAGGCCACCATTACATCTATGTGGACTTAAGGACTAAGCAGGGCCCCCTCATCGGTCGACCGGGACCCAACCCAGTCGACCCCGACTCTCTATCCACAAACCCGGTCAACCGGGTTGGGCCTGGTCAACCCCGATTCAATGTTGGGCAGAACCTGGTCGACCGGGTTGGGTCCCGGTCCATTATGATTTATGTACTTGATCCGATCATCATGTCGACTCTTTCGCCTTCATCTGGAGAGCCCCTCCGATGTGTGCCAACCAGACATGCTTCATTTACATGTAATGATATCATTCCTTGGCAAAGAGGAACCATGCCTGGCAAAGTATGATAAACTATTCACATGCACAGTCATTGTAGAAGGCCACCATTACCATCTGTGATTTAAAGGATATAAAGGAAACATCTGTGAAGATAGAAGTTCTTTTTCTTTTTCATCCCAGCCTTGAAAGATCTCTTTTGGTGAAAACTTATTAAACGGATATTTTCTAACAGAAATGCTCAAGCGCTCTCAAAGCACTATTAAGTTATAGTGCTCTTTGTTGCATTGGTTCACTTGGAGATTCCATTTGTTCTATCTGACTTGTATATCAACGCAAAAAAAAAAAAAAAAAATCTTCTCTTAAAAAAAGAAGTCGAAAACACATTTTATAGACTACCATGAAAGAAATTCACAAATCGGTCCAATCCATTCTTGTTTTGGCCTTGTTTTCTATACCATACTTTTCCCAAGCCATGGATGGGGGGTTGAGTTAGGTCCTGCAAAGAAGCAAATCGAGGGTGAGACGTTGAGTTCATTGAATTTTTCAGCTCTCATTCGAGGGGTTGAGTTAGGTCCTACAAAGAAGTAAATGTACATTGGCGAGCTTCAGAAGATGAAATTGATGGTAGGCTCTAAAGCAGATCGAAGTAATGCAATTTGATTGTTGCATCTCAATTGCTAGTGTATGTGTTATGTATGATGTACTGATCGTTTTTCTTGTTCGGATTTCACTTGAAGCTCGACAATGCAAGGCAAGAATTGAGATGTAAAGATGAGTCTCTACGGAAGGTAGCATGTGATCCGCAACTGAACCAGATGGTGCTTTTAATTCATCCTAGCAGCTAATATGGGTGGGGTCCAACCACCTGTGGTCCAATTTGTGTGTCTTATAGCTCAATCACAGGCAGGTCATTCCCCAAGAATCCCTTCCTGCATGATGCGAATGGTGATTGTGAAGTAAAGAGAATTGACCATGAAATGCATGGAATTGACCGTGAAGGGAAGGGAATTGACCGTGAAATGAATGGAAATGACCGTGAAGTGAAGCGGAATCACCAGAATTGACCGTGAAATGCATGGAAATGACCGTGAAGTGAAGGGAATTGAACGTGAAATTTATGGAATTGACCGTGAAATGAAAGGAATTGACCGTGAAATGCATGAAAATGACCGTGAAGTGAAGCAGAATCGCTGGAATTGACCTTGAAGTGAAGGGAATTGACCGTGAAGTGAAGGGAATTGACCGTGAAATGCATGGAAATGACCGTGAAGTGAAGTGGGATCACCAGAATTGACCATGAAATGCATGGAAATGACCGTGAAGTGAAGCGGGATCGTTGGAATTGACCGTGAAGTAAAGGGAATTGACCGTGAAATGCATGTAAATGACCATGAAGTGAAGTGGGATCGCCAGAATTGACCATAAAATGCATGGAAATGACCGTGAAGTGAAGCGGGATCGCCGGAATTGACCATGAAATGCATGGAAATGATCATGAAGTGAATGGAATTGACCGTGAAATGCATAGAATTGACCGTGAAGTGAAGGAAATTGACCGTGAAATGCATGGAATTAACCATGAACTGAAGGGAGTTGACCATGAAATGCATGGAATTGATCGTGAAGTGAAGTGGATTTACCAGTATTGACCGTGAAATATATGGAATTGACTGTGAAATGCATGGAAATGACCATGAAGTGAAGCGAAATTGTCGGAATTGACCGTAAAATGAAGGGAATTGACCGTGAAATGCATGGAAATGACTGTGAAGTGAAGCGGAATTGTCAGAATTAACCATGAAATGCATGGAATTAAACGTGAAGTGAAGGGAATTAACCATGAAATGCATGGAAATGACCGCGAAGTGAAGGGAATTGATCGTGAAGTGAAGGGGAATTGCCGGAATTGACTGTGAAATGAATGGAAATGACTGTGAAGTGAAGGGAGTTGATTGTGAAATGCATGGTATTGACTGTAAAGTGAAGGGGAATCGTCGGAATTGACCGTGAAATGAATGGAAATGACCGTGAAGTGAGGGAAATGACTGTGAAATGCATGGAATTGACCGTGAAGTGAAGGGAATTGAGCGTGAAATGCAATGAATTGACCGTGAAGTAAAGGAAATTGATCGTGAAATGCATGGAATTGACCGTGAAGTGAAGGAGAATCGCCGGAATTGATCCTGAAATGCATGAAATTGACTGTGAAATGAAGGGAATTAACCTTGAAATGAATTGAATTGATTGTGAAGTGAAGGAAATTGACCGTGAAATGAATTAAGTTGACTGTGAAGTGAAGGGGAATCGCCGAAATTGACCGTGAAATGCATGGAATTGACTGTGAAATGAAGGAAATTAACCGTGAAATGAATTGAATTGACCCTGAAGTCAAGGGAATTGACCGTGAAATGAATCGAATTGACCGTGAAGTGAAGGGGAATCGCCGAAATTGACCGTGAAATGCATGGAATTAACTGTGAAGTGAAGGGAATTGACCGCGAAATGCATAGAATTCACCGTGAAGTAAAGGGAATTGACCGTGAAATGAATTGAATTAACTGTGAAGTGAAGGGGAATCACCGGAATTGACCTTGAAATGCATGGAATTGACCGTGAAATGAAGGGAATTGACCATGAAATGATTGAAATTGACTGCGAAGTGAATGAAATTGACTACGAAGTGATTGAAATGAATGAAATTGACCGCGAAGTGAATGAAATGGATTTTTGACCATCGACCTGATGGAATCTTGGAAAATAACTAGGTTGATTGGTTAAAGTAGCTTTTCCTACCCCAAAATCATATATGGTATGTCAAGTAACTAATTTTGGTTTAGAAGATATTCTTGATAAATGAATAAAGATAGAAATGGAAATAAAGTGAGAAATTTTTTTTATATGCTTATATATACATATTTATATAAATATGTATTGGAGAAAAATGTAGGTACAATGAAGTTCTTCATGTAAAAAAATGGTTATACCTACTATTATAAGCCGTAGCTATTGATCTGGTCCACTGTCCCAACCCAGTGGACCCCAACTCGCCGGCTTTTTATTTTTACTTTCCTGTTATAATCCTCACTGCTTTTTGTGGGTCCCATTATGAGTTATGTGTTATATCCAAACCGCCCATCTATTTTGCAAACTCGTATTAAGGCTTGGGACGAAAAATAAGATAGATCTAGCTATCAAGTGGACCACACTGTCAAAGGCAGTGGAGGATTGGACGTCTACCATTGAAACCCTTTTAGGGGTCAAGAAGTTTTGTATTATTATGAAATTTGTTTTTCGTCGTCATCCAGGTCTTTATGACCTTATGAATGAATTGGATGGAAAATAAAAGATATGGTGGGCCCTACAAAATTTTTAACGGTGAAAATCAATTTTCCCGCTGCTCCTTGTGGTGTGGTCCAGTTGATCTTTGAGTATGTTTTTTTTTTTATAATGCTCCGAAATGATCTCGAAAATATGGATGAACGTTGTGGATATAATAAATACATAACTGTGGGCCCATGTAACTTTGATGCCTTTTGAACCGTTCATAAACACGGAGTTCGAGGAGAGTCAGCGCTCGTCTTCGAGCACCAGGCGATCTGCTTCCGGAAAGAATGCAGGGGCATTTTCGACCTGAGAAATGGGGCCGTACAGTTGGGGCTTATTCTTTGGAGGTAAAAAGCAAGTGGGCATCAAAAAGGTTGGTGGCCATATATGGGTCATACAGTTGGAAATTACTTTTTAAGTTGTGAGCAGATCTAAATTTCAAGTGGAGTACACCGTAGGAAACTGTGGTGATTGAATAACGACCATTAGAAACTTTTATGAGGTTCACTGAAATGTTTATGTTCCATCCAACTTGTTGATAAGGTAAGAAAGGCATGGATGAAGGGACCAAACAAATATCAGCTTGATCCAAAACCATTATCGCCCACAACAAGTTTTTAATGGTTGATCACCACTGTTTCCTTTGATTTGTTCCACCTGACATTTGGATCTGCTTCATTTTTTAGATCATGTCCTAAAGTGAGCTGTCAAAACAGATGAACGGTGTGGATTCAAGTCACATACATAATGGTAGGCCCTACAACAGGGATGCACTGAAGCACGTCTTATTTCCGCATGTTCGCCTGAAAATTAAACGGAACACGTGCTACCGGGAAAAATTCTAAGACCAGATCTAATACATGGAGACGGTTGAATTTCATATTTCTGCATGTTCGCCTGAAAATTAAACGGACCACGTGCTACCAGGAAAAATTCTAAGACTATATCTAATATATGGAGACGGTTGAATTTCATATTTCTGCATGTTCGCCTGAAAATTAAACGGACCACGTGCTGCCAGGAAAAATTGTATGACCAGATCTAAATATATATGGAGACGGTTGAATTTCAATCCGACGGTGTTCTCGCAGCGTGTTCTAGATAGTCATTTTCAGTATTAGACTTTGTTCTAGCGAGTACTGGGGACGCGGATTGGCTACTGACAGGCTGAGTAGCCAGAGTCGCTGCTGAAGTGACTTAACCTAATTAGGTGGGTCCACCATGATGTATTTTTTTTTATCCACACCTTCCTGCCATTTCGAGAGATCATTGTAAGCCACGAGACAAAGAATGAATCATATCCCGAACTCGAGTGGACCTACCGCCCACCGTTAAAAACTTCTAAAAGACCACGAAAAGCTTTAGAACAAGCTGATATTTATGTTTTCCCTTCTTTAATGTCTCTGTTAACTTATGAACAGGGTGTATCTCAAATAAACATCACGGTATACCTTAGTAAGGTTTCAACGGTGGGCGTCACTCTTCCCACTGTTTTCTATGGTGGGATCCACTAAAGCTTTGGATCTGCCTCATTCTTTTTATCATGCCCTAAAATGATCTCTTCAAATAGATGGACGGTGTGGATGTAATAAAACATCAAGGTTGACCCCATGTAACTTAGTGACATCACTTCAATAGCGACCATGACTACTCAACCTGGCGGTGGCTGATCCGCGTCGTCCGAGTATGTACGCGGATTAGCTACTAACGGGTTGAGCAGCAATCTCCCCACCAAAGTGATGTCACCAGTTTTTTAAAGCCCCACATTTCCATTCATTTTGAGGGGCCATTTTAGATCATGAGCTAAAGATTGAGGCCTATCTAAAGCTAAGTGGACCCTACCATAGAAAAATTGAGAATTTAACGCCTACCATTAAAAACTTATGGGGAGTTGCAAAAGTTTCCGATTAAGCTTATATTGGTGTTTTCCCTTCATCCATGTCTATGTTGACTCATTAATAGGTTTAACTGGAATAAACATTACCGTGGGCTTAGGAATGAATCAACGATGGCGTCACTACCTCTATTACTTTCTAGGTTGGGGTTCACTTGAGATTTGAATTTTCTTCGCTTCTTAGCTCATGCCCTAAAATGATCTCTCCGAGTGAATGAAGGGTGTTGGTACCATACATGCACCGTGGTGGGCCTACAAAACCTGGTAACGTCACTACACCAGCGAGATTGGCTACGGAACCCGTCACCGTCAGTATCTAATCCGCGTGTATGCCGTCTCTCATTAACTCACGCCGAAAGTCGAAGAGAGTTAGCTCGACAAAAAGGACGTGGGTTGCGTCCGACTCCTTTCCGTCAATAAGCCGTCCGACCAGGGCTCCCGTGGGTTCTACCGTGATATATCTTTTTATCCACTCCGTCAGTCCATTTTCTCAAATCATTATAGTATATTAACTCTAAAACGAGGCCATTCCAACGCTCAAGTGGGCCACACCAGAGATGCCTCTTGCATTTAATGTCTCGTGCATTTAATGCAACCTAAGTTCACTATTTGGTGTGGTACATTGAGAGTTTGATCCGCCTCATTTTTGAGCTCATACAAAATATATGTACGGACGGTGCAGATAAACAGATACATCACGGTGGGCCCCATAAGAGCCCTAGTCGGATGGCTTACTGTCTAGCGGGGTCGCACGCAACCCGCTTACGAAGAAAAAAGCTCTATGGGGCCACCATTCATGTTGTGAAAAATAAAATCCATCCATCATTTGCGCTGGATCGTCTTAGCTGTTGTGGTCCACTGAAAACTAAAGTTGGCTATATCACAGGGAAAGGTGTGGATGGGATGCCCTCCAATCGAAATGTTTTTGGAACCATTGAAGTTTTGGAGAAGGCTGTTATTTGGATTTTCCCTTCATCCCAGTGGGACTCACCTTATGAATGGTTTGGATGATATATAAACAAAAGGATGGATTCCACGAAGGTTTCAATGGTGGGCGTCTCCAACCCCACTTTTCCCTGTGGTGTGGCTTATTTGAGATTTGAATGTGGCTGATTTGCATTTTTAATTGTTAAAATTAGTTGGCACAAATGATGAACGGAGCGGATGTTATGTTTTGATCATTGTGGGGCCCACAGATAATTCAGTTGTTGGTGGCTCTCCACCGTGGCTATTTTACGAAGAGAATAATTTTAATACTCCGACAGAGTGTGTTGCATGATGCACAAGCATTTAGAAATTAATTAAAAATTGCACACATGGCATATAAAGCACTCAACTTAAACCGTCCAAATTCTGTTACCCAGTGTACACGTATAATAAAATAAAAATTTAGCTTATTGTATTATCTAACTATCGCATTGGTGGACATTTATTGGACGGTTAAAATTGAAAAATATTCAACCGTACAAATGTGTGTCCACGAATCAGAGGCTACCTTTGTTCAAACAATCTGATCTTGGGACTGTGACTTGGTGCCATCATGATGCACGATTTAGACAATTTGACTTGGAGTTAGCATATGCTACGTGTATAGTATCTGAGTGCTGCGTATAAAGGGTCATACGCATCCTGAGTATCATACAATCTCTTTTACCATTCCTTCTGATTAAACAGAACATTCAAGATTAACCGGCTTTGACAGGTGCTAAAACCGGTCGGATAGAGAATTAAAAACCTATAAAATAATAAATAATGTTGAGAAATGCTCCAATGCTCTCAAAGCATAAATTTTTAGTGCTCCTATTTGCACTGGGTAAAGTTGATAGTACATGTCGATTGATCTAAATGTTCATCAGTGTAGACCACGTTTCAAAAAATACCATCAATAAATGAGTCTGATCCAATGATCAAATCGACCCTAGTTGTTGTACACATGCTTTGCAGAATGCAAGGCATGATTGACTCACCGTTATGTAAATTGTAACTCGCTATGATGCTCACGGTTAACCGATTGATTTTCATGATTTTGCATGAAATGAAATAGGGTATTCAAGTCCTATTTTTCATTAGAGTTATATTCAATATAAGTGTTTTCTTTGAAAGAACTAGGGTTTGCAAGTGGAGAGAGTTTACTACACTTGTAAGTTGAATAAAGTAAGTTTGTACATTTCTAAGGTTTTGATTATAGTGAATTTTTGTCACTTTGTGCCGTGATTTTTTTCTGTAAGGGTTCTTTGCATAAAATGTCATGTGTTTGTGAATTATTTTCTTTTGGTTTGGTTATCTTGCATTATTTTATTGTTCCATCTTCGTTTATTATGTTTTTGCAAAGCATACAGATTGACGGTTGTATTAAATCCGAATTTTTAAGACCAAGGATTTGATTCAGGTTTACATTATTATGATGTGATATAGAGCGGGTTCACTAACAACAAAGTGGTATCAGAGTGTTTGCTAAACGTTTTGGATTTGAGCAAAGATGTCATGATCAAAATTCGATATATAAAATTTTAATGGGAAGAATAATTTTAGTTTATGGCAGTGGAGGGTCAATGGTATTTTACTTTGACAAGGATTGAGCAATACATTGTTGGAAACAAAACTGAAAAAGATGTTGGATGATGATTGCAGTGATTTCAAAGAGAATGCTATGAGCACCATCCGTTTATGTATGTCAGATAAGGTTATGTACAACATCATAGATGAGGAATATTCCTTGAAGATGCAGATGGAGCTAAAAGACCTATACATGTCAAAGTCCCTCACAAAGAAATTTTTTTGTGAAGAAATAACTTTTCAGGCTGAAATTGAATGAAGGATCGGATCTTCTGGAGCACATGAACTTATTTACAAATCTATATAGCGAGTCGGTAAGGCTCGGAGAGACGGTAAAAGAAGAAGACAAAGTGGTGCTACTTTTTGCATCACTTCCCTCATCATACAACCATCTCATCACTACTTTGTTGTATAAGAAGAATACAATGAAGCTTGAAAAAATCACTACGGTACTTGCTTTCAACGAGATGTAAAGTAAGTCAAGCGATGAGGACTCTCAGACGGAAGGGCTAGTCGTGAAAGGGGGTCAAGGACGTGGGCAATCCGTGGACCGATCTCGGTCCGACAAGAAGAAAAAGTACAGATTAAAGTCGAAGGCAAATGATAGATGCTTCTATTGTAACATTAAGGGGCACTTTAAGAGAGACTGTTAGAAATGTGATGATAATATGGAAAGTAAAAGCAAATGAAAATGGAACGCATGTGAATCAACGAGTGTAGCATAAGAGAACTCAAAAGGAGACCTCCTCTCATTCTCTTTAGGTAAGAGTTGTCTCTCAAAACTTAGATTCTAGACTTAGGATGTTTGCATCGCATGTGCTTGAATAGGACTTGGTTCAATTCTTACAAGTCCTATGATGGTGGAAGTGTTTTGATGGGGAATGATGCAGCACATCAAGCCATTGGAATAGCGACCATTAAGGTAAGGATGTTTGACGGAGTCATTTACACTCTTGATGATGTTAGACATGTCCTGGAGCTAAAGAAAAACTTAATATTCTTAGGGGATTTTTAGATACGAATGGTTACACATTCACTGCATTCGGCAGTGTATTAAAAGTCACAAAAGGTGCAATGATGTTAATGAATGAACATAAGGTTTAAAGTCTATACAAATTGGCCGGGAGCACAGTTATAGGTGAGGCCACTACCACCTCATACATAGAATTTGGCATAAATGATATAAATTTGTGGCATGTGCGGTTAAGGCATATGAGCGAGAGGGGTATGATGGAACTCCACAAACGAAAACTGTTGAAGGGAGTTAATGTATGCAAGGTAGATTTTTGTGAGCATTGCATTTTAAGCAAGTAGTGTAGGGTAAGTTTCAAGATTACCACACACATTAGTAGTGGGGTGCTCCACTATGTTCATTCTCATGTATGGGGGCTAGTGACATTACAGTCTAAGGGAGGGACACAATACTTCATGACCTTCATAAATGACTACTCAAGAAATGTTTGGGTATACTTCATGAAGTACAAGTCTAACGTATTCACCGAGTTCAAGTAATGGAAGGCAGAAGTAGATAAGTAAATCGGGAGACAAGTCAAGTATCTCAGGTCAGACAATGGTACGAAGTACATAGAGGCAGAATTCGTAGAATTCTGTAAGGATCAAGGCATCATAAGTCACTTCTCAACTCTAGGGACTTTACAGCAGAATGGGGTGGTAGAGAGGATGAATAGAACTTTGTTGGAAAGGGAGAGAAGTATGCAGTTGCATGTAGGGCTGCCTAAAAGCTTTTCGGCTGAAGGGGTGAATATGACATGCTACATAATAAATTAGTCACTATGTATAACGTTAGACTCGAAGGTTGTAAAGTAAGTATAGGCAATAATGTCGATTACTCAAGACTAAAAATCTTCGGGTGTCCAACATATGTTTATGTATAATGTGGACAAAAGTCAAAATTGGATCCAAAGTTTATGAAGTGCATCTTTGTCGCGTGTGAGAAATGTGTCAAGTGCTACAAACTTTGGGATCTAATTGCTTAGAATGTGGTTATCAGTAGAAGTGTCATATTTGATGATGCGTCAATGTTGAAAACCAACAAGCAATCTGCAGTGGAGAAGTTAAAAAATCATAGTGAGACCAAGAGTTGTCTGTGTAGGTGAAGCCAATTAAGTAGGTTACTGAAGGTGACAATCAGCAGGACCAAAACACTGAGCAAAATAATCAGCAAGGTACTGAGGAAAATATAGCCAAGAGTATGGAGAAAAGAACCTTAGAGCCCTAGTTCGGTATGGGTTCGAGGACATGGTGTCTTTTTCATTGTTCATAGGGAGTGGAGATCCCTCCACCTTTTAAGAAGTAAAATTTGAAAATGACAGAGATAAGTGGTTGTCAGCCATGCTATAAGAGATTGAATTGCTCCACAAAAATCAGACATGTGAGTTGGTGAAACTTCCTAAAGGTCAGCGTCTATAAGGTGCAAATGAGTCTGAGTAAGAAAGAAGCATTAATAGAAAAAGATGGTGAAAAGTACAAAGTAAAGCTCGTAGCAAAGGGGTACTCACATGGGGAAAGAGTAGGTTACAATGAAGTTCTCTCAGGTCGTGAAACATATATACCTCATTCCGGGTGCTACTGGGTATAGTAGTGGAATCCAATTTAGAATTGGATCAGCTTGATGTGAAGACGACATTCCTTCTGGAAACTTGGAGAAAGTCATTTACATGAGGTAGCATGAAGGTTTCGAAGACCTTGATAAGAGAGGCCACTTGTGTAGGCTAAAGAAGTCATTTTATAAGCAGTTCAATTTCTATATGATTGAGATTGTGTATAATAGGTGCGAGTATGATTGTTGCATATAATACATGGTACTTAAGGACGGGTCCTACATTTTACCAATACTTTATATAGATGATATGCTGATTGTTACAAAGGACAAGATGAATATATACTTAATCAAGTTTTTGTTATGCAAGAAGATTGACATGAAAGATTTAGGCATTGCAAAGAAGATCTTAGGCATGAAGATAAGCAGTATGAGTCTTGGAAACTACGACTTTCTTAGAAGGTGCTAGAGAGTTTCCATATGGAAAGTGCTAAGATAGTTTGCACACCTCTATCAAGTCACTTCAAGTTGTCAGTCAGGTCATGTCCAAGTATAAAAGAAGAGATTTCAAAAATGTCATGGGTGTTGTATGCTATTTTAGTGGGGAGTCTGATGTATGCAATGGTTTGCACGAGGCTAGACATCTCACAAGCATTCAGTGTTGTTAGCAGGTACATGGTGAATCCAGATAAGGAGCATTGGAATACTATTAAGTGTATTCTCATGTATCTTAGGGGCACAGTCATTGGAATCATATTTGGTGGACATAGAGCTTCAGGTGTAGTTGTAGGCTACGTGGATTCAAATTATGCAGGTGATCTAAACAATCAGAGGTCCACTATGTGATATGTTTTCACATCATAGGCAGACCGATATGTTGAAGATTTAAACTACAGTCTATGGTAGCGTTGTTAACGACTGAAATGGAATACATGGTTACGACAGATGCGCAAGGGAGGCATTATGATTGTAAGGTCTGATAGGTGAACTCGGGTTGAAGCAGGAGGCGATTTAGTTGCATTGTGATAGTCAGACTGCTATCCATTTGTCGATGAATCACGTGTATCACACATGAACTGAGCACATCAACGTGAGGTTCCACAAGATACGAGAGCTCATCGCTTTAGGAGAGATTCTACTTCAGAAGATTCATACGAATGAGAATGTAATGGATATGTTGAGAAAGCTGGTAACTACAAAGAAGTTCAAGTAATATTTGGGCTTGATCAATCTTATTAGCCATTAATGAGATTGGGCACCCTTATACAGGGTGTGGACAGAGTTACGTTACAGGTGAAGGGATGCAGGGAGCGATCTATGCTTAAGGCAGAGGTTGCATAGGAGGTCTTCAGGGTGACTTGGTAGAATATAAGTTAATGTGAAGATTAATGTGCAGATGCCTTACATTCTGTAGGGCACGGTTGACCGTAACTTACTGTGATGTTTATGGTCGACCATGGAATTCTACGATCGATCGTGACTCATTGTGATGTTCATGATCGACCATCGGTTGACCGTGGTGTGACCGTTGGATTTCACAAATTTGCACGAAACAAGGTATTTAAGTCCGATTTTTCATTAGCGTCATATTCAACACGAGTGTTTCTTTCAAAGAACTAGGGTTTGTTAAGGGAAGGAGTTTGCTACACTTGTAAAGGGCTTAAGAATGATTTCTCAAGGGATTCATGAGTTTCCTAGAGGTACGCATCTAAAAGGGAGATTGGGTACAACTGTAATCGAAGAAAGTGAGTTTCTACAACTCTAAGGTTTTGATTATAGTGAATTTCTGTCGCTTTATGCCGCTGTTTTTCCTAGAAGGGTTTTCCATGTAAAATATCGTATGTTTGTGAATTGTTTGCTTTTGGTTTGGTTTTTATGCATTACTATATGATTCTATCTTCGTTTATCATGCTTCTGCAAAGAACATAGATTGGTGGTAATTTTATATCCGAATTTTTAACGCCTAAGGTTTGATCCGAGTTTGTTATTAACTCAGGTTTACATCAATAAGGTGTCATATAGAGCATGTTCACTCACAATAGATGCCTTATTTTTGTAGCCATCATTTAATCCATGAATGAGATGGCCAGGATTTTCTAATAGGAGTGAATATTTTAAATCATAAGTATTCATGATAGGAGCTATCAAATAGATGAATTTAAAATTTGGTTAGACTTTTTTTTAAAAAAACAAATAATGTTGGTCGCTTATATTTGAGTACATTGATCACATTGATTAGATAGTTAAGACAATCGTATCGGTTAGATATTTGCATGGTAGTACATTCAATGTAAAATAGAGGTAATGGATAGTTTAGATCGACCAACTGGTCATCGAAATATCCCTCAACTAGGAGCACTCTTAAATTATAGTGCTTCGAGGGCATTGGAGCATCTCTCAGTAACATTTATACTATTTTAATCCACACTACCCGCTTTGATGAACTTTTCTCCTTAAGATCTATGGGACACACTGCAATCTCAATAGAAATTCACTTCGTCCATTAGTTTTATTATGTCACGTTAGGAAGCAATCTGAAAAATGAGTCAAATTAAGTGGCCTACATAATACACAATAGTGGGGAGGAAAATACTCATAATTCAAACCTCTCTAAAGCTCACTGTGATGTTTATATGCCAACCAAACCATTCATAAGATTATTGTCATTAGAATGAAAAAGATACAAATATAAGTCTAACTCTAAAAAAAAACTTATATGAGCTTCATGAAAGTTTCACTGGTAAGTGTTCAATTCTCATTATTTCCTGTGGTGTGCCCCACTTGAGTTTTACATATGCATCATTTTTTCACTCACATAATAACATGAGCAGGAGATATTGATGGACCGATAGACGCCACATAGAAATCGTGGTAGGCCCCACATAACTTTCATGTATAAGAACTGATGTGGTTTTCTCCCCAGGCTCGACCAGTCGAGAGCCTCACTCGACCGGTTGAAGGTGATTGAGGGAGGTGATAAAACGCATGTAACCTATGACTTACACCATGCTTGATTACTCACGATCCACCCTTGGATGACCCATACGTCTCAATGTAGGATTACATCGACACTAACTAGTCGATCCATAATCCAAATCCAGCCGTTGAGGCATTTGATATCGCACTCAAACACTTCGAAATCAGCCTATAAACTTAACCGTGCAACAATCTAACCATCAAGTACAATCGTCATCTAAAGATTGAACCATCCATCCATTAAATTCCAAGTAAGACCATCATGTCATCTGGAAAAAAACTTCATTCATAAGATCTCGATCTCCTCGATAGATAGAACGAGTTGTCTGTTGTTAATATCGAACCCTGGATCATCAAACCTACCATTCATCAGACCACAATAATCCACACTTAATAAACCACCTGATCGACTACGAAATATTACTCAAATTAAACTAGGAAACTATAAGACCACCCAACTGTTGGAAGACACTTAAATCACTTATTTTATCCCGCTTGAGCCTTAGATTTGCCTTATCTTTAGTTTGAGGCCCTGATTGGGACATCCAAAGTAAGTGAATTTCATTAAACATTGACTCAAGACCCTCCCGGATTGGGTTGGATCATGTTGGATGACAAACCGATCACTAAAAACAACCGAAAAGATCAACTAGACATATAAATGGATAGATGAGGCCCACCCGATTTGCCCCACTCTTCATCCATTACCCTAATAGGACCACACAAAACTGATGAATGGATTAAATCTCATTCATATACGTCAGAGTGGGTCCCACCACTATTGCGTGTGCAAAAGTGTGCATATTCTCTCAACGCACCAAACCTGTCAACACGGTTTGACCATGTTGACCCGACTATAGCAAGAAAAAGAGAGAATTTCTCTCATTTTACATCCGTTTTCTCACCCGACTAATGTTTAAACAAAAAACATCCGTTTGCGTCAACTGTGGCCCACCATACGACCATATCTAGATAATCTGAACTGTCCATCAAGTCCGGTTGGGGATTCTGAGCAAAACCCTAAAGTTCCTACGTGTGAACACATCTAAACGTGTGAACGATCTCGTCCGCAAGCGGCGTTACGGGTGACGGTTTTCTTAAACTGGATTTTTTCCATTTCTAGCTCTATGAGCTAGCAAATCTGAGAACCAGTACTCAAATCTTGACCGTGCGTCCCAAAAAAATTCCAGCCCTTCATTCGTTTTAGGGTTTTCGTAGCTACAAAAAGAGCTTGAATGGAATCGTTTCTGTTAGACAGCTAGCACAATCTCAGCCCTCAGTTTACTTTTAAAAGCCCATCCAAATCAATCCAGATCGTTCGAAATGAGATACTTTATCTGTGGGAATCCCAAAAACCCTAGTTCCCAAGAGAAAAACTGTAGCTGCGACAGTTCTTCCTAGTTTTCCAAAAATTGAGCCGTTTTCTTCCAAGCTCGAACCCACTCCAAGCTTCGTTCCTTCTTTCCTCTAAGCTTCTGAGGTCCCTATGGACCGAATGAAAGAGGTAGATTGGAGGATGAGACAGTGATAGTGAAGACATCATTAATGGTTGCTTTCTTTGTTGAGGGTTAAATATTGCATATCAGACCCCAGTTATTACCTGGGTTTATGAACATGATACTGATTCATGGCCTATTTTAATCGTGTTTGTACTACAAGATGAATTTACAGGCTTGGACTACAACAGGGTACTAAAAGTATGGATTTAACACTCAAAATTCACCAAGGCAAGGGACGGACCCCAAGGGACCAAGATCGATGGATTTACACACCAGTGATCCGAGAAATTTGAGAAATTGAAGTTCAAGTGGCCTGAAAGTCAGGCAGAATGCTAGATTACAGGGTTTCCATCATCCATTCAGCTCGAAACTTCTTATGTGGCCTAAAGACCATAAATTAACTGTACAAGTCAATTTTCAGTCATTGGATCCTTGTGGAAGTGGCCCAATGGACAGATTAGCCCCTAAAATCCTGATTTGGGGCCCGCCTGATATCTGAAAATGCTTTAAATTTAGCCTCAACCCCTTAAATGGGAAGTTAAAATGGATGGACGGAGTAGATTTCTCACAAAGATCTCTGAAGGACCCATATATATAGTGCATGTGCAAGGTGCACAGTTGCACCGGATGTGCATCGAAAGTCAGAAAAAAGTCGGTCAGCATGCGCTGACCGACTCTCTCTTCTCCAATTCAAAGAAAGCACGTCTGTTGATTTCTCACAGTGGGGCCCACTCCTCATCCAAATCATCAATCTAGACCGTCCATTGTGTACAGAGGGTGGGTATTAACCTCACCTATGTGACCTTTTGACACCATGCAAGTGATTGCAAGATCCTAGCCGTTAAACGCAGGATGGATGACGGAATAAAATATCGTGTGGGCCACACCGATTTCACTCCAAAAATACTCATTCCCAGATGGTTTTTCGTCTTAAATCCAATGAGCGGTGTGGATCTTCCACCTGACAGCAATCAATGGGCAATCACACTTCACAGAGTTGACATGTGTCGACTCTGTTTCACAACAGAGGTTGTGGTCCATTCTTGTGGGCCACCATGGTCCATGATCTAAATAATCGGGACCATCCATCAGTCTTAAAAGGGCCATATAAACATGGTCTAGGTGGTGAAATTTCAAGATACATCGGAGATCGGTTTTCGATCGTCCAAACGGAAGATTGACAGTGAATTAAAATAATTCGTGGACTACCACGAATCAGATCCAAAACTGATCAGGTTCGATTGGTTTTTCGAGGGGAAACCAATGGACGGCGTAAATTTCTTTGATAAGTCAGATTATGGACCCCACCGGCAGCCAGCGCAAGAACTCCTGTGGTCTTGTTTCACCTTTAGCTGCAAAAGGTGTCGCGGAAGCTGTAGCTGCGCAAACAGCTGTCCACTGACTCCAGCAAGGACATTTCTCCACCCCCTCTCCTGTTATAAAAGAAAGAGAAGAAAGAGAGAGAATTCATTGAAGAATCCAAGTGAGGAGTTGTGCAGCCGTGGAGTGCAAGAGAGTTTCAGTTTGCTGTTTGTTTTTATTTTACTGTTTTTTTTATAAATTATTTTTAAGAGATCTAGTCCCATCATGTTGGGCTAAACCTCTTAGCTAGGGCTAAGAGGTGAAGCTTGTAGCGTGATGGGAATGATTCTACGCCTCTCATTCATGTTGATGAACCTTTTGTTTGATTCTAGTTTAATTATATGGAATGCTTTCAGTTTTTAATGGTTTGTTGTGACTGAAATTATAATAGATTTGCGATAGCTTCGAGCATGTTCTTAGCATTATAGAGTTTATGAATTTGGGAACTCTGTTGTTCACCATCATCTCCTGGCATGGTTGGATGATGGAATCCTTCCTAACATTCATACATCTCTCAGACTGGCTGTGGATTAATTTAATTCTGTTGTTTATCTTATCTCATGGGCATGGTTTGGTGATGGAATCCATTCTAATTTACATCCGTCTTATCTTTTGAAAACTAGATCAAAGGAAGTTCAGATTGTGCTTTAGCGATATATCTTCCAACTGGATGAAGATGGGACTCGAAGTCCAGTTGAGTTCATGAATCAAGTGTAGATCTCCCTGATCTCTACAAGTGGATCCTTGGCACCCTAGTTTCCTACCTTTGAATTCTCTTAATTTTATATTAATATTTTACCATTATTCCCTCAATTTCATTTGATTTAGATTTCGTCTTAGTCTAGTTCTAGTTCTATTTAGTTTCGGATTACATACAGGTTTCAGTCCCTGTGGATTCGACCTCGGTCTTACCGAGTTTATTACTACATCACAACCCTATACTTGGGGTGTGAATATTCTTCCTCGTCAATCTTCTTCATACATGAGTGCAAGCGTTTTGAGCCGCACGGTGAAGTCTGGTCGTGCAGAGAGTGAAAAAGGAGGAGGGAAGCAGAAGGAGAAAGAAGAGGAAAGGGAAGATAGATAATGGCGGCTGGTTGCTCGGTTCAAACATCGAGTCAACTCGCCGAGTATGAGTCGAGTTTGGAGGCTGTTATTGGACGTCTTACAGTAGGAGGGAGGAGAAGCAGAGGAACTGAGAAAGAGGGTAGAGATTGAGAGGAGGAGGGGAATGGGAGGCCGAGCAATGGTTGTCCATTGAATCCGAAAGTTGAGTCGGGTCGGTTGATTGAAACCTGACCCGTTATCGTGTCTGAACTGAGTTCAGTCACTAGATCAAGGCTCGGACTGGCTGGGTCCGGTTCTAGCTTGAGTTCAGGCCCTATAAAAGGGCCAGATAAACAGGAAGAAAGAAGGAGATCGAGAGAGAAGCTCCTTGGGTCAGACCAAGTTGTCATCTCCTTCACCAAGTCAAGTTACTGTGTTGGTCCGAGTCTAAACTGAGTCTAGACTAATTTCTAGCCATTTAGTGAGAAGAAGAAGAAGATGAAGAAAGAAGAAGAAAGAGAAGGAAGATAATGGAGAAGAGGAAGAACAGAAGTAAATCACTGAGTCAACTTGGTTCAAAGCCGAGTCAGGGCTTTAACTCACTATTTGTTTGGGTTCAAACCCTCCTGGAAGTTCTCAGCAGAGAAGAAAAGAAAAAGGAAGGGAATGAAGAAGAAAGGAGAGAAGAGAGCGAGTAAAGATCGTGTGACTCACTTGAGTCAAGTCATCGAGTCAAATAATGTGAGTCACCTTGCCTTCCCTAAGTTTGATTTTTGATTTACCATTAATTATCATTACTATAATGATTATTAAAAGATTAGCCATTAGTGGACTATTCGTGATAATATTAATTATTATGAATAAAATTTTAATTACTAAGTATTTAGTATTTTATTCATCATTCTAAAATATTATCATTGCAATGATAATTATTAGCATGTTAATTAATATTAATTATATTGTTATGTTAATAATTAGTTTGTAAATACTCACATTATTAACATTTTCCTTAATTATACATCAATTATAGTACAAATTCTAAAATCTAGGCATAAACTAAAACCTTAGAATAAAACCCTAAAACTTAACTAATCTAAAATTTAGGTTATGTTCTTAACCATAGATAGAGTGTAAACGTGGATCTAATTGTACCATTTGGCAATTTATGATAGGATCTATCCTAAGTTGTGCACGTAAATTCCAACAAACATTGAAAAGTGGACTTGACTTGAGAGGTGAGGATTACCTTCAAGCTTTACTACATGATAATTAGCATTGTTCATTTATATTAATTGATTGCTTAATATAACATTAAGAGGCAATGACGATGAATGTTAGTCTCTACGTGTGTGGTTATTTACAAATGGTTGCGGATTGGACTTTAATTTAATTATATGAACATGTTATAGATCTCAATTACCTATATTCTTATTTGAAATGAATGCTTTAGATATGAATGTACTATATCAATATTATACATGATCACTTGATGGAATGATTGAAGGTCCTAAAATTAATGGCTACTTTGTCTAATAAATTAAATGAAACATTTGATGTGGACTTATCACCTTATAGAATGTTTGTTGCCTAAGTGACTTTTGAGATAATCCATTTTATTACATCCTTGGGATGGGTTGTTTGCCCTATGCGGCTTGATTTAATATTTGTCCTATGTGGCTTTAAGGAACCATCTTCATATAATCTTTCGATGATAAGTTTCACTTGTAGAACTATAATTGGCCACTAGTTGGGTAGATTACCTTTAAACATCTCCATTGTTAGCTTTATGAGCCAGGGATGGTGGAATGTGACACTATAACTGAGCTGTTGGCCTATACTGGGTGACAAACCCCCCCCCCCCCTCTGCATAGTGACCTTTGAGCTTTCTTAAAATGATTGTTTGAAATTGGAATAATAATGGTTGAGCTAATCATGCATTTTCATGGCATGCGAACTTTTCCGGGTGCCTAGTCCTCCTTGGGCGTACCTTGAGTACGGGAGACTGGTCCACCTTGGGTGTCCTCGTCGTATAGTCTTTTTCGGGTGGATAGTTCTCCTTGGGCGTACCTTTGAGTACTTTTTCGGGTGACTAGTTCTCCTTGGGCGACTTCGTTGCATAGTCTTTTTCGGGTGAATAGTTCTCCTTGGGCGTACCTTTTAATACTTTTTTACTTGGCTAGTTCTCATTGGGCAACTTCGTTGCACAGTCTTTTTTGGGAGGCTAGTTCTCCTTGGGCGACTTCGTTGCATAGTATTTTTCGGGTGACTAGTTCTCCTTGGGCGTACATTTGAGTACTTTTTCGGATGACTAGTTCTTCTTGGATGACTTTTTATCAGTTGGATGTGCATCCCCAGGTTTGTGAGCATGTGCATGCATTCATGCATTTAAATAAGATCATCTTTGTGAAATTTATTTAATGAATGTGTATCGGATGAACCTTATCTGATTTCTATGATAATCATTGTGTAATATTTGTTAAACACTGCTTTTGTTAACTATGCTTAATTATCTTGATGATACGATAAATCTTGAGGGGTATACCTCACTGTGATAGCCATTGATGCTATTGAACCGTATTCAGTGTACAAGAGACACAGATGATGCACATACTGGCGTTCATGTGGATTAGGAGGAGCCAGATGACCTTACGACTCTCTTTCCTAATTTCAGTTCATTTTAATTTGTATTATCATGTTTTGTAATAAGTTAAGACATTGGTTTGTATTAGTTTTTGGGTAACCACTTGAAATATAAGATATGTATATTTGGACTCTCTCTTATACTTGATTTACTTCTGTCCCGCTAGTTTATTAACTCTGATAAAAAAAAAATGTACATGGAATTTGGGATATTTAAAGGGTAACGCTCGGGTTTTTAGAAAATGAGTAGTGTACACGGGTTCCGGGAACTGAGGTGTTACAAACGGTTTAATCAATCGGTTTGAAATGTCAATGGAATTCATAAGGCGTGTTTGCACGGTGGGATTAGAAGGGATTAGGTGGGATGGGATTCAAAAAAACATAATTATTACCCATGTTAGGGATTGTCCCCTGTTGCCATGGGATAAGATTAATGCCATGCTTTGTTAGTAATACGGTGATACATTGAATGGATATACCCACCATCATTTGAAATTACTGAGAATAACACATGTGTTATATCTAAACCGTTCATTTATTTTGTAGCCACATTTTATGGCATGGGCCTAAAAATGAGGTAGATCCAAAACTTATGTGGCCCCAAAGAAGTTTTCAACGGTGAGTATTCAATCCCCATTGCTTTCTATAGTGGGTTCCACCTGAGCTTTAGATTTACTTGATTTTTTGGCCCATGCTCTAAAATAATCTCGAAAAATGGGTGGACGGTGTGGATATAGCCCACACATCGTGGTGGGACCGACACAACTTGCTAACATTGAGTGAAATTGGCACAGACCCAATGCAATTCCATCTAATCTAATTCCAAGTTTTTCCTTTCTTCCCAAACATGGAGTGGAATTGACACACGACCAGATGAATCCCATCCCACTTAATCCCTTCTAATCCCACTGCCCAAACACGCCAAAAGCCTTTCTTAGGAAGTTACTTGTACTAGGAAGTTAGGTGGGGGCACAACATGATGTTTTGGTGAAATCCAACCCGTCCATCCATTTTGCAAGCTCATTTTAGGACATTCAACAAAAAATGAGCCGTATCAAAGACTCAACTGGGTCACACATGAGGAAAAATAATGAAAGAAATGTTTACCGTTGAAACCTTCCTAGGCTCTACCTTGATGTCTTATGCCATCCAAACCGTTTATAAGGTCATTCCAACTGTGAATAACTGAAAACACAAAATATTAGCCTGATACAAAACTTGGTGGCCTATGAATGTTTCAATGGTGGTTGCTCAATCCCTACCTTTTCCTCTCGTGTGGCCAATTTAAGTTTTGGATCCAGCTCGTTGTTTGTCACATGCCCTAAAATGAGCTCACAAAACGAATGGACAGGTTGGATTTCTTATAAGCATCGTGATGGCTCCCCTACCTTCCCAGCTCAGAAACTTCTAGGTAAAAGGCTTTCTATAAATCAGCATCCCTTTTGATGATACCTACGGTTGCCGAACAAAAGTGGTTCTTTTTAATCATAAACAATCCATGATGGGACCTACCGAATAGATGGACCAAATTGATCAAATGGTTAATGTGGGCCGGATTAATGTTATTTCCACGGTAGCTAATGAAATGTGAGGTCATCCTAATGAACAGTCTAGATCCATGTGTTGAACCAAGTGTTTCAATGCAACGAGGAGCACCATAACTCATCCACTCAAGCATTTCTCCTAATTATTTTGAAAAAAATATGACCGTTAGAGAGGGATTCCAATTCCTAAATTTTCAGATAAGGGTTGAAAGGTGGGGCTATTCAGAATTTCAAACCTGCCTAAAATCAGGTTTCGGCCGGTAGACATCTCAAGAAAGAATGATCCATGCTTCAAAGTCCCGCTTACCTTACCTACCATTGCTAAGCTGGGTGCACTCAGTTCACCAATCCTAACAACCGATTGGTGGGCCCTTGCTTGTTGAAACAGGACGTTTGGATATTTTCCATTTTCAACGGTCCAATAAATGTACAGCATAAACCCATCAATCGGATTGGTTGAACAATCCTCAACATTGATTCGAAGCCTCTTCTTAAAACAGGACCGTTGGGTATTTTCCATTTTTAAACTTGAAATAGACGTTGCACCAGATGTGCAGGCAGGGACTCGGTTTCGGTAGTGATCCCTCCAGTACCGAGCTCGGTGGGCCCACCATGATGTTGTATTGGTTTTATCCACGCTGTCCATCCACATTTTGAGATTATTTTAGGGAATAAGACATAAATCGAGGCAGATCCAAATCTCAGGTGGACCACACATGTTTGGATTACAGGAACTTCTCCGCGTCCGTAATTTTCGGAAACGGATTGGCTACTCCCCCTGCCATCAGCCATTGGCTGATGGTCGGTGCTCTGTGGGCCCCACCATGATGTATGTGTTTCATCCATGCCGTCCATCTACTTTTATAGATCATTTTATTTTATAAAAGAAAAAATGAGGTATATATCAATCTCAAGTGGACACATTACAGGAAACAGTGTTGAATGAACGTTGACCATTAAAAACGTTTTGGAGCCATAAAAGTTTTGGATCAAGCTGATATTTATTTTTTCCCTTCATCTGGTTATTTATGACCTAATCAACAGATTGGATGTGAAATAAACAGTACAATGGGACTTAGGAGGATTTTAACGGTGGATATCCAATTATTATTGTTTTCCTGTGGCGTGATCCACCTGAGATTTTTATCCCTATAAGTTTTTGTATCAATCCCTAAAATGATCTGTAAAAATGGATGAACGGAATGGATGAAACACATACATCATGGTGGGGCCCACGGAGCACTGACCATCAGCCACGGGGCTGGTGTCAGGCGGTAGTCAATCCGTCTCCGTAATTTTCGGTTCATGACATACCCAACCATATTTTGGACCGTTCCATTTGAATCACCGGGCAATTTCTAAGCGCTTGTGTATCATCCATCACACCCCGCCAGAGTATCTAAGATCTTCTCAAGATACTACCGACATGCCCCACTTGATGAAAACCTCAGCCTCCCATACGTGTGCCACGCGCAATGGCATGCGGCTTACACGTGTGTACGCCTTGCAAATACAAAACCGCATCTCCACAATGAAGAAACTGAGGAAGAAGGAAGAAGAAAATGGAGAGAATGAGATTTTCAGTGCTCTTCCTACTCTGCTGTCTTCTCACATCCAAATCAGCAAATGCATTGGAGAAGAAGACATACATCGTCCACACGTCCAAATCCTCAATGCCATCGAGATTCACTCAACCCCAGCTCTGGTACGACTCGTCCTTGAACTCAGTCTCCGATTCGGCCAAGATTATCTACACCTACGAAACCATCATCCACGGCTTCTCGGCTCGGCTCACTGAGGAAGAAGCCCGAGCACTTGAAACCCAAGAAGGGATCCTCTCCGTCCTACCCGAGCTAAGATACGAGCTCCACACGACTCGTACGCCAGAGTTCCTAGGTCTAGACAACTCGGCCGCGTTCCAGCCGGAGTCCGACTCGGAGTCCGATATCGTGATCGGCGTCCTTGACACGGGCATCTGGCCCGAGAGCAAGAGCTTCGACGACACCGGGCTCGGGCCTGTCCCGTCCGGCTGGAAAGGCGAGTGCGAGGAAGGCACGAACTTCAAGCCGGCTACGAGCTGCAATCGGAAGCTGATCGGCGCGAGGTTCTTCGCGAGGGGATACGAAGCGAACTTCGGCCCGGTCGATCAATCCAAGGAGTCTAGATCACCGCGGGACGATGACGGGCACGGGACCCACACCGCCACGACGGCAGCCGGCGCAGCCGTGTCCGACGCCAGCCTCTTCGGCTACGCGGTCGGCACGGCTCGCGGGATGGCGGCTAGGGCACGCGTCGCGGCGTACAAGGTCTGTTGGATGGGCGGATGCTTTAGCTCCGACATACTGGCGGCGATGGAGACAGCGATCGGCGACGGAGTAGACGTCATGTCGCTCTCGCTCGGCGGGAGCAATGCCGATTATTACAGGGACAGCGTCGCGATCGGCGCGTTCTCGGCGATGCAGAGAGGGATCTTCGTCTCCTGCTCGGCGGGCAATGCCGGACCCAACCAGTATACTCTCTCCAATGTCGCTCCGTGGATCACCACCGTCGGTGCCGGGACGTTGGACCGTGACTTCCCGGCGTACGTTAGACTGGGGAATGGGAAGAATTTCTCTGGCGCGTCGCTTTACAGCGGGAAGCCCCTTCCGGACAAATCTCTGCCGTTGATCTATGCAGGTAACGCGACGAATATGACAAGCGGGAATCTGTGTATGGTAGGGACGTTGATTCCGGATAAAGTGGCTGGAAAGATCGTGTTATGTGAGCGTGGGATCAATCCAAGGGTCCAAAAGGGCTACGCGGTTAGAGACGCCGGTGGATTTGGCATGATCCTGGCCAATACGGCGGCGAACAAGGAAGAACTCGTGGCTGACGCGCACCTGCTGCCGGCCACGGGTGTGGGCCAACGGACCGGCGACGCGATCAAGGATTACATCTTCACCGACTCTAATCCGACGGCCACGATCCTCTTTGGGGGCACCAAGGTCGGGATCCAACCATCGCCGATCGTGTCGGCATTCTCCTCCCGCGGACCCAACGCAATCACGCCGCAGATCCTCAAGCCCGATCTGATCGCTCCCGGCGTCAACATCCTCGCCGGCTGGTCCGGGAACGTGGGCCCCACCGGTCTGCCCGTGGACAGCAGACGTGTACCGTTCAACATCATTTCCGGTACATCCATGTCGTGCCCGCACGTGAGCGGGCTCGCCGCTCTCATCAAAGGCGCTCACCCAAGGTGGAGCCCAGCTGCCATACGCTCCGCCCTCATGACCACTGCCTACACAGTCTACAAAAATGGCCAAATGCTACAGGATGTAGCAACTGGAAAACCATCCACACCGTTCGATCACGGAGCAGGCCACGTGGACCCACTAAAAGCCCTTGATCCTGGCTTGATTTATGACATCTCTACTACCGATTACCTTAATTTTCTTTGTGCCTTAAACTATACCCATGCGCAAATTAGCTCATTGTCCAAAACTAACTTCACCTGTAATGATGATGAGAAATACCTCGTCGCCGATCTCAATTACCCGTCTTTCGCCGTTCCGTTTACTGGAGTCAGTACATTGAAGTACCGGCGGACTCTAACGAATGTCGGAGCGCCGGCGACGTATAAGGTTTCAGTGGCTCCGACTTCAGAGTCTGTTAAGATAGTGGTAGAACCTGAGGAATTGAGTTTCAGTGAGGAGAATGAGAAGAAGGTCTATACGGTGAGCTTCTCTTCGGTGCAATCCCTGCCGTTGGGTACGAGCTTTGCACGCCTTGAATGGTCGGATGGTAAGCATGTTGTCCGGAGCCCGATCGCCATTTCTTGGACGTAGATCACATTAAGAACGTGAATGAAATGTAATTGCTTTGTTTTTCCTATGTTTTGGTAGAGAATTCCTTCGACAATTGAAGGTTTTTCAATCAGTAATGATGTTGAATCTTGTTATACAGACATTAAGATAGCTCCCGTCGGTCCGATCCAACGGTTGAGATGGCGTCTTTTTGTCTAATGTAATAGCCCATCCAGTGGATCCTACTGGATGTATGATCTTGACATTGTGTTGTGATTTGAAAATTTGCAAAATCGGACTGTTGCACATCGCCCCAAAACGAAAGGGATTGTTTTGAGATTGGAAACTGCAATGTGAGAGTTCTCCTCTTCATGACCATAGGTGATATCTTTATTTCTTGTTGCCTCTTGCAATGGGGTTGATAATACCCTCTTATAAATTCCAATCTACCTTCTAACAGTTGAATCATTAACCCTCACAAGGTTAGAAACAGCCCATTCATTTGGGTAACATTAGACTTCTTCTTAATCTCTATTTTTAATTGTTCAAAAAATGGTTTTGAGAATAAATAATATTAATATTAATTGTAGTATGAAAAAAAAAATGATTAGGAGCTTGATTAATAAACTGATGTTGGGATTACCGGATATCTTTACCAGGAATAGGTAGGATGAAGAATGCCTCATAGCCATTGGTCCAATATCTTTCACTTGGGTTTACTCTCACTATTCGCAGATTTATCATTTATGTATGTATTCTTGTCATGAGTGTCTTCAGGTTCCCACGGTTATAATGCTCATAGCTTCACCTTTTCAAAGTCCTCATTAGATCTACGTGCTTTGTAAAAATTTGCACTTACAGCTTCAGTCAATAAATCAGCAATCATATCTGGTGAAGGCAAGTTATTCACAATTACTTCTCCTTTTTTAACAATATTCTATGTAAATGATATTGTACTTCAAATAGCTATTAAGTTCATTCGTATTAATCTTAATTACCGCTTGGTCATCACAAAAAGCGTGAATTGATTTGTTTGCTATATCTATCCCCCTATAATTTATGAAGTATTTTATCTAGATGGCAAAAATAAAAGCTACACTACACGTAGTCAACTCAGTCTCCTAAGTATACCCAGTAGTAAATTCATATTTCTTATTAGACCGTGAAACAACATCACATTTAAAGAAGAAAACATGCCCTGAGGTCGACTTGCTATCATCCTCGTGGCAACAAAATTTGCATCCAAATAACCTAAAACCTCAAGCTTATCTGTTTGAATACCTAATTCAAATACAATATGCCTTTATATATATATATATATATATATATATACACACACACACACACTAACAAGGTTAATTGCATAATTGAGATCCAAAGTATAACATCAATTTGCCCACTACTTGGAACATATAAACTTTCTCATCCTCCCTTTGAATAATCATTTTTATATAATATCAATCTTTTTCTCTACCTAAATGGATAGCAATTTATAGTTTTCTATTCAAAACGTTAATATTGCTTCAAGATTTATCTCTTAACTCATGCATAATGTTTGAGATTTTCAATCTCTAGTTATTTTAATACCTAGAAAATGTATTGTTTCTCTTAAAATTTTCAAATCAAACTAGGAATTTATTTACAATTGTTGCATGAGATGCTTTGGATTTTGCTAATCTGATAGTGCAGAGAAGCCCTGGTTTGGTTCGACCAGAATATCTTCAGTCCAACCAAATTAGGGATGGATTCTTAGTTTACACGCTGTGAAGTTTTGCATGTTTTTTGTTCGACCGAAAAGTGTGCGAGTCAGTTCGTTTCAGTCCGACCAAAGGTTTCATTCAGTCTGATCGATAGTTTACACAAATTAACGCAAATCAAGATATTTAATTCTGATTGTAATTAGGGCTTAATTGTAATGAGTATTTTCTCTCTAAAGGCATTGTGAGGTGATAAAGTTTGAAACATTTGTAAGAGCTTAGGAATAGATTTTCTCAAGAGGCTAAGTTTTTCCTAAGTACGCATAGCAATGGGACATCGGGTGATCTTATAATCGAAGAAGCTGAGTGGTGTGAACTTTAAGGTTTTGATTATAGTTAATCTTTGTCGTTTTGTGCCGTAATTTTTTCCCTGAATAATTTTACACATAAAATATCATGTCTTCTGTGTTTGCTTACTTGATTATTTGGTTATTTTATTTGTTATGGTCATTCTATCTTCATTGAACTTCGATAATTCTTCTTAACCGATTTTCTACTTCGCTTTTATATTCTTTGAAGATTTTTAGGTCTCATAATTTTTTGGTGATTAGATAATTCCATTGGTTGTAGTAAGGCTTACAAAGTAAGACAACTAGAAATGGTACCCTAGATAACGCAAAAGTATCTACTAGCTCTACTAATTAAATACATATATCTAAAAAATAATCAATGAAAGTGATAAAATATTTTATGTTACTGTAAATTTTAGTATTTAAATTACCATAAATGTCTAAGCATACTAAAGTCGACAACTCATGTTATATTTCCTTTAGAAAAAAGGTTATCTGGTCATCTTATCAAACAAACAATGCTCACGTATGAAACCATCCTTTATCTATATCAGTCATGAAAATCTTATTTATTAGCCGTTTTTATTTTATCATTTTGAATGTTGAGTGTCTTAATCTCAGGTGCCATGTGTATGCATCAATAAAATAAAATAAAAATCTACCTTAATGGTGAAATAATTAATACAAGCAGTCAGTACTTGCTATTACATCCAGCAAGAGAAAGTTTTCCTTGTCACTCAGACAGCCTAGGATAACATACTACCATGTTCCCAATGGATTTTTTCAACAATCGGAGCAAAAATCAAAGACCTAACTTAACCAGGAATGGGCTTGAGACAACATTGAGCGATATAGAGAGCATATAGAATGCATTGGTTAGCATTTCATGCAGATTCACTTTTCTTTGGCTTTGAATTCCAAAAAAAGGGATTGATTTTCCCAAATGATAGACCCATTTCCACCTTGGGAGAATTGATGAAACACGCTTGGTTGGAGGCCAGATCTTACAATGAGATGTTTGGGGCCCACCGTGATGCTTTCAAGACATCCTATCCATCCATCATGTGCCCACCCTTATGTCCTTGGCAACCAAAAAATCAGGCTGATCCAACGCTTAGCTGGCTGCATCATGAAAAAAAAAAAAAAAATCATGCCTAAAACCTCTAAAAATCACAATGTGGCCCTTCTGACTTTTGGAATGACTGAATCTTTGGGTTTACCATTCATCCTAGAGGAGGTACATTTTCTGAATGGATTAGATGGCATATATAAAATATGGTGAACGCCACACACAATCTGAAAGGTTCTTAATGGTGGGGTCCACAACCCAGTTGTTCCCTATGATGTGGCCAACTTGAGTTTTAGATCGGCTGTATTAGGCCATGATATTAGAAACAAACAGTTTACAAAATTTCAGGTCTTCCTTTTCATCTCCAATCAATGGATATTTTTACAATCACAAATTTCATTTTTCCCCCACCTTTTAGTGGTTTGTGGCCCACCTGACTAATGGACAAACGTGAATCTTGGAAGAGGGCATCTAGACAGTGAGATCCCTCTAGTGGACAGATTGGATCTCGTTGCTTCCCTTATAAAGATAGCGATGGACTGGATTTGGCCCAGCCCAACACTTATGACTAAAAGCCCAGGTTTGGCATTGGCCTAGTACAAAGGCACAAATACAATCACTTCCTGACCCAGAAAATTAGTTGGGCCTAGACCTGATGGAAAATTCATAAAATATCTAATTTCCCTCTTCAATATTGCCAATCTATCCATTGATCAGGTAGGCCACACAAGCACAAAGAAATCAACATTTTAAAAGGAATAAAATCATGTGTTGCCTAACCCAGAGTTAGAGAATGGCTTAATAGTAGATAAGCACGAGCCTGGCCAGAAATCGACAGGCCATTCATGTATGAGGCCCAATCCAAGCACATTAGAACAAGCTAGTAGGGCCCGTAGGCAATATGGGCCTGTTACTTCTAAAATTTTACAACTTTTCTCATTTCTTTTTATTCTTGATTTGTTTTTCTCTTCTAATTCTAATTGTGTGTTCATACAAGAGAGAGATTTAAGGCGAATTAGGATTTGCAGAAAATTAGAAATTTAAGGGTAGAGGATTAAGGAGTTTTGGACTTTTAGAACATTTTGATGTTTTGACAGAGCTGTGGTATTATCTTAAAATAAAATTAAAATAAATAAATAAACAACTGTGGTATTAGATTGGGGAATGTGAGGGATTCGGAGAAAATGGAAAAATTATGAATCAGTAGAAAAGTTGGAGAATTTGAGGATACAGGGTGTAGGCTGAGGAATTGAATGACATTGGCCTTGATGAAATTAAAATATTATCTATAAATAATTAAAAATTAATATTTTATATAATTTAAAAATTACAACTGGAATCTCCAAGTGTGCACCTAGGCATTTCAGATGCTATCGCGGGCAGCAGGTGCTCACTAACTAAAGGGAAGTTATTTCATCATTGGTTGTGTAAAGGCTGAAAGTTGGGCGGGTTCAACCCGACTGACCAGTGACTGACCCAACATTGGGTTGGGCTTGGACAAGATGTATCGGGTTCGGTCTCGGGCTTGGGCTGTATGAACACCAACCCGATAAAGCTTTGGTCCAGCTCGGGTTGAGGTCTGGGGTTGCCTGACCCAACCCGAACCTGATCGATATATAAGTTATAAATTACAATCGAGTGGCGATTTCCATGCCGTTCGGTTTCATTGGTCCATGTCATTTCCGATGACTCAAAGCTAACGAGATACGTCGGATTTCTCTCCCAAATAGATTGCGTGCTACACAACACGACTTTTAAAGGAGTAGTTGTCCCATATTTTAGCTTATTTGTTCAGAAAAAATGAAGTTCTTTACAATAAATAACTACAAATATAATTAATAAAATCATAGGTACAAAAAATAAGACGAGTATTGAAAATGTAATAGACTAATGTAATAATGAAAATACTAGCATGTATCCACCCGACCAAGCCCGCTTGGGTTGGGCTTGGGTTGAGAATTCCCAACCCGAGGTTAGGTTGGGTTGGGTTGGGTTGGGTTGGGTTAGGGTTGAGGTATAGGAACCTTAGGTTGGACTAGGGTTGAGCACCAACCTGACCCAACCCGCCCCACTTTCTGACGTAGGGATGAACGTGATGAGGTCGATCACCGTCTTCCTCAAGGATAACTACTCCGAATCCACGGAGCTTCTCTGGACTCTTCAAAGAGACTTCTCGAATCCACAATGAAAGAAAGCATGAAAATAGAAATAAATTCTAATAAATTCAAAATTTAATTGATTAATTGAAATAAACGAGCTCACAACTCTTCAAATAGGGATACCAAGCAATATGAGAGAAATAAGAAGCAAACTATGATTAAAACTCTCTAAAATTTGTAACTTACTGTAAATAGTAAATTTACTTTTCTAGTAAGTGTCCTGTGTGGCTTAACCACGTTATTATCCTAATCATTCTAAGTACTTTTTATGTTTGACACAACTCTTAAAGCCCAAGGGATGAAGAGTTATAATCAAACTAAAACTTACTATTTATAGTAAAAACGGATCCAAACATGGAATTCGGCCATCAATGTGATAGAATCTTGCAAATTTGGGGTGGGTAACCTGGCATAGCAAGGTTGGTTGGATAAAGTAGTTCGTCTTACCCCAAAATCATATATGGTACGTCAAGTAACTCATTCCGGTTTGCGAGATATGCATGTTTTAATGTTCTAATGGTCTTGATAACTTCTGCTTCTGATCGGGCCTTATCTGGTCCGACTTGGACATGAAAGTGGCCGCAACCCACTCTACATCAGTCCCCTCTACTTCAAAAGAACTCGTCCTCGAGTTCTCACCCCGTTTCGGTTCATGATACTCGATCTGGTGTGCAGTAATGATACCTGGATCAAAAGTTACGATCAATTTACAGTCCACCTTCTTTTAGTCCAACCGTGCTAGAAATGTATTTGTGACACATTCTACATCAGACCCTTTTGCTTGGAAAAAACTCATCCTCGAGTTACACAAGTGACTTGGTTCATGATTCTGAGATAATTTTTTATGCCAATGTTTATTAGCCATTTTCTTTTACTTAACATTAGGCTCTTGAGTTGACACAATACATGTACTCATGCTTCCTTGACTTGGCTAGTATGGATCAGCTATTTCTTCTACCTTTAAGTTCTCCCAGGGTGGAATTAGCGCATCCACAATACGGTTGAGGGTTGCATGTAGCCCTTGCATGGTCAACTGACTCTCCTGATAGAAAGCTTCCATTCTTTCCAGAAGATAATGAATCTCTGGATCACCGTTCACAGGATTTTTATTCATACCTTCATTGTTTGCCATCGGCCCAAGGGGAGTCCTCTCTTTGATACTAATTGACGCATGGATGAACGTGATCAGGTCGATCACCGTCTTCCTCAAGGATAACTACTTCGAATCTACGGAGCTTCTCTGGACTCCTCATAGAGACTTCTCGAATCCACGAGGAAAGAAAGCAAGAAAATAGAAATAAATTCTAATAAATTTAAAATTTAATTGATTAATTGAAATAAATGAGTTCACGACCCTTTAAATAGGGATACCAAGCAATATGAGAGAAATCAGAAGTAAACTATAACTAAAACTCCCTAAAATTTGTAACTTACTATAAATAGTAAATTTAGTTTTATAGTAAGTGTCCTATGTGGCTTAACCACGTTATTCTCCTAATTATTCTAAGCACTTTTCAGGTTGGACACAACTCTTAAAGCCCAACGGATGAAGAATTATAATCAAACTAAAACTTACTATTTATAGTAAAAACGGAACTATACATGAAATTTGGCCGTCGATATGATAGAATCTAGCAAATTTGGCATGGGTAACCCGCCATAGCCGGCTTGGTTGGCTAATGTAGCTCGTCCTACCCTAAAATTATATACGGTACGTCAAGTAACTCATTCCAATTTGCGAGATATGCTTGTTTTAAGGTTTTGATGGTCTTGATGACTTCTGCTTCTGATCAGGCCTTCTCTGGTCCATCTTAGACATGAAAGTGTCCGCAACCCACTCTACATCACTTTCAGCCCTAGGTTGTGTGCAATGCTTTATACGTGCTCAAAAACTTGTACAAGTGTATCATACATTAAATCAAATGAACTGCATGAATTGTGGGACCCACCGTTGCCTGGTCATAAAATAATGCTGACTGAGAAATCTTGACCTCTGATTTGTAGACACTTTTTCATTGAAATTGGACCATTGGACTTTCTAATTTTTAATTCGTCCAATAAATGTCCACACCAATCTCATAGATAATCAAACTCTTTAAAATTTGGCTCATAATACATTTAACTGGGACCCATTATTAGGACAGCTTATAATTTGAATTGATTCTATTCCATGCGTCTGAGAATCATCCACCACATTTTTAGAATTTTTTCTTCACTTTAAATCAACCCATTAGGCAAAGAGATGTAGACGAACATGGTGACTGAATGTAATACAATAAGCATTCAGAGAAGTGGAGGAATCATTCTAATCATGTTTTTAAAAAACATCTAGAAATTTGGTTTAAGATTGGTAGCACATTAGTAAAAGCAAACACCCAATGTTCCTATCAATACCTATTTTAGAGACACTTTGTAATCAAACAGAGAAGGAAAATATAAAAGCAAATGCGACTCCTATTCCTCCATTGCATGCTACATCCTAAGTGATGTTGGGAGAACGGCGGAATCACACAGAGATGAATCTAGGATAGTAATTCAAAAGCACTAAGCAGAAATGAAGGAGAACACAATGATTTAATGTGGAAAGCCCTTTTGGGAAAAACCACGGTATAAAGCGACAAAAATTTACTATGAAAGCAAAAATTACAAAGAGAGAAGGCTTACCTGATTCGAACAACTTCGAATCTCACCCTTGCTACACCCCTTTGAAACCTTAAAACTATTTAGAAACCCTTGGAATGCATCCCAATCCTGTTTACACCCATATATATAACTGTGGAAATAATCTTAAATGAAATTGGAAACAAATCCCGCAATTTCACAATTTTGCAAAAAAATTGCGTAGAATCTGATTAGATTTAAAACATCAAATACAACAGGTGATTCACTCAGCGATACTGAAAAAAGTTGAAGAAGATTATTTTTTATTTTTTATTTTTTTAAAAAATAAAAGATGTATGGAAAATTCTTCACTATTGTGAGTGAATAAAGAGAAACAAACACCTAAACAACCAACATAGTTTTCAAGTAACATCTGATGCATAAAATTTCAGAAACAAGCACATCAATATGGAGCAAAAATAAATAACTGATGTATAGTTCAAGAAAAGCTTTTGGGACTGAAAAATCTGTTTTTAAAAAAAAAAAAACCATCGGGGTATCCGGGTTCTTTATAGACATGGTACATGCATGCTAACATGAAAATCAGACTGGCCCACTCATCGGGCGAGCAACGTATGTAACTTGAATGAGAGACCAATGGTTGTCAACTTTCTAGCTATCCACATGTTCATAGGTATTGATGTAGAGTAGGTCGCAGACAGTTTCATGGCCAAGATGGATCAGAAAAGGCCCGATTGACGACAAAAGTAATCCAGATCGTCAGACCTTAAATTGGGCATATCTCACAAGCCGGAATGAGCTATCGGACGTACCAATATGATTTTGGGGTAGGACGAGGTACTTTAGCCACCCAACCCTGCTACACTAGGTTGCCCATGTCAAATTTGCGAAATACCATCAGATCGATGGTTGTTTCCCTATTTTAATTCCGTTTTTACTATAAATAGTAAGTTTTAGTTTGATTAAAACTATTCATCCGTTGGGCTTTAGGAGCTGCACCCGTGCTTAGGATAATTAGGAGATAAGCATGGTGAAGCCAAATAAGACACTTACTTTTTTGGCTGAAAACCTTGCGCACTAGTGAAAATAACGAACATCTGTAAATAGTAAGTTTACTATTTATAGTAAGTTGCGAATTCTAGGAGTTTTAGTTATAGTTTGATTCTGAAATTTCTTCAATTGCGTAGTATCCCTATTTAAAGGGTTGTGAATTCGTTTATTTCATTCATCAATCAAATTGCAAATTTTATAGAATTTATTTATATTTTTCTTACTTTTTTTTTTTCCTCGTGGATTCGAGAAGTCTTTGTGAGGAGTCTAGAGAAGCTCCATGGATTCAGAGTAATTATCCTTGAGGAAGACAGTGATCGACCTCATCACGTTCATCCCTGCATAAGGTGTGGCCAGCCTGATGAATGGACTAGCTGGATTGTTGGGCTAAGGAACACTCGTGCACACCACAGGGAACCACCAAATGAAAACTTGTATCCTTCACATATGTGTCCTGTTGGCATATATGGTTCATTTTTATTTGGCCCTGGAAGGTGGGGGCATTTAGAATTAGCATCGTTCACTGCAGCATATTTTATACAAATTGTTTCATTCAATGGCAGAGTATGAAGATCCATGCATATATGCACATGGTCATCATAAATACGCAAACATGAACCCCAGTCCAAACCATCCAAATTGTGGGAAACTTTGTGGAAAATCCAAAATATTACTCTGATCCCATCTGTCAAATAGATGTTGGCTTGTGAAAGGTAACAGTAACAACAAATAGCCAATGGACCAAATTCAATGAAACAATGTCAAGTAATGAAAGGTTCACAGAAGCAATCTGATTTAGAAATTATGCAGATGGGGCCATGGTTCTGATGGTTTGATCTCTGGGTGCAAATCACCACCACATGATCATGTCAGTATGCACTAAGCTCTGATAGAGTATCAATGCTTTTCTCCGTAACACAATGAAAAACCAAAAGTGACCATTATAAGAAAAAAATAATAATAAACAAAAGTGAAGGGATTTCCATCCAATTATTCGGCCAAATTCAAAGCTTTTCATCAACTGTGAGAACTTGAGCACTGAGTTACCTTTTTTTTTTTTACACATACTCATGCACTCACACCATGGTGGGATTTCAGCACAATGGGTACTTGAAACCATGACCTTGTGTTAAAATTCTTGTGAGTCCACCACCGAGGCGTGAGTAAGGACCCGAGCACTGAGTTACCTTGATGAAGCCAATTTCCTTGGCATTGCTGCGGAAGCACTGCCTGCAGCACATAAGCCCATACTTCCCAATCAACCCATGTGGGCTTCCGCAGACCTGGCTGAAAAATAAAATAAAACATAAAAAAATTGAAGAAAAAAAAAAATGGTTGTCAAAAAGGCAAAAGAGAACCGCGTAACCAGCACATTTCTCCTTTCTTTGCTTTTTCTCTTATTTTGATGGAACCTGAGAGGGTAAATTCGTATTTTCCCAATTTTATTCTTATAGGTAAAACCCAATGAGTACATTGTCTACAGGATGGTAAACAAATGAATACAAAATTTGGGGAAATCAACGAGGAGAAACCAAAATGACAAGATAGTAAAGCTATGAAGAAATGCATCAAAGCAAGGCCAAAAGGATTCTCTAATTCCTCTGAAGGTTTTCAGCTAGAAACTTTAGGAAAATACTTAAGCCATGCCTAAAAATGCGTTCACCTCATTTTAGTTAACAGTAAATAAGTATTAGAGATATTGATCTTTAATTAATACACAATCACAATGCATAATTACTGTTAACTAAAATAAGATAAACTCATTTTTAGGTGTTTACCAAGCAAAGACTTGGGGATTCACTCTTCATGGTTCAACCTATTGGTTCCGAATTTGGCTGCACGTGTTATATACGTGTGTATGCGCGCGCCAAGAGCGGCAAAGTCAATATTGGCTCAACTCAAACCGAAAACCTTATGACCCCAAGCGCTTAATAGACCAAGAAACCAGGTTCAAATGAACTAGGTCGTCTCAAGCAATTTGCAAAGGAGAGGATTCGTTCTTCTAATGACTTCTTTTTGGCTTGAGCAAGGACTTTCAATTAAATGCATGATAGCTCACTTAATTCAACAATAATTCAATATTAATAAAAGAAAAACTTAGGTAGCAGCCGATATAACAATATAAATGGCATAAGCTATCATGTGCGATCTAAGGGGGTTGTGTTCTTATGCGTGGCATAATTGCATATGCAATTACATAGCCTCCCAAAATATTTTTTAAGTATAAAAAGAATTAGAAATGGAAAATGAAAAATTATGTACAAATACCACGAGTGAGGGAATTGTTTTTCATAGTTTTAGTAGAGACAATATTAGACTAGTAAGGGGATTGTTTTTATTTTTATTTTTATAGTTTTATTAGATTATTAGACTATAACAAGTCAACTAACAGCAACTTAAATGACTGCATATACTAAAATGTGAAAAAATAACATAGAAATTTACTGATGTTCTTTTCAGAGAGAATGAGAGTAAAAAATTGTGAGAGAGAGTATGCAAGTTATAGACTAGAGAGTTGAGAGAATGAGAGAGAGAGAGAGAGAGAGAGAGAGAGAGAGAGAGAGAGAGAGAGAGTTGTGAAAATAGGGAGGTAAAAAGTGAAATGATGCAAAAAAGATTAAGTCCCAATGGTATAAAAAAAAATTTGAACGTCGAGAGGTTATGCCATTGCATTGGCTTATACAATCGCATACTTCTCTATACAACCGCATAAGCTCAAACACCACAATAACATATGGTTGTTGAGGGTCAAATATTACATATTAGACCCCAGTTATTACCTGGTTTTAAGTACATGATAATGCTTAATGTCTTATTTTAATCGTGTTTATGTTGCAAGGTGGATTTTGGAGTTTGGACCGAAAAATGGTACTAAAGGCATGGATTTAACGTTTACAAATCACCAAGGTAAGGGACAGATCTTAAGGGATCGAGATCAAAGAATTCACACGTCAAAGATCTGAGAAAACTCAGCGATTGAAGTTAAAAGGGCCTAAAAATCATCCTGAATGCAAGATCACAGGGTTCCTACCATCCGTTTGGCTCGAAACTTCATAAGAGGCCTGAGTACCCTAAGTTAACCGTACACATCAAAATTCAGCCCTTAGATCTTTGTGGAAGTGGCCCAACGGACAGATTAACCACTAAATCACTGATTTGGGGCTCACCTGATATCTGGATATGCTTCAATTTTGGTCTCAACCCCTTAAATTGAATGAAGGAGAGGATGAACAGAGTAGATTTATCAAAAACATCACTGTGGGACCCACACACGTGATACGTGTGCACAGAGGTGCACTAGACCGAAAAATTCCGTCAAAGGTCGCTGACTTGACGTTCTCCGAATCTAAAGCATTTTCAAATCCTCTTACGTAGACGTCCGTACGCTGGACATGTAGTGGGCCCCCACCGTCCATCATTTGGACGATCAAGACTATTCATTCGATCCAGAGTGTGGGGCTGACGAAACCCAAGGTGTCCATCCACTGCCATGCACGTGCACACACGAAAATTAAGTTCAAACGCAGGATGGACGGTGGAAGCAAAGATTCAATGGGCCGCATCAAACTCGAGCAAAAGTGGCCATTCCCCACTGGTTTTTCGCCATGTATCCAATGGATGGTGTGGATTTCTCCGTTAACGTCGATCATGGGCCCCACTGACGCCGCAAATCCGATTTTCACATGCTTTATGCACGGACATGTGTCCAAACGCCGTTGCATGCAATGGGCCATTGTGCGTCCATGGCGGCGATCGGATGGCTGATATGGACCGTTCACAGGTTGCAGAAGGTGGGGATGACCATAGCTATGAAGACAAACAGAAGCTGAGACGTTCAGCTATTCCAAAAACAAGATCAAACGTAAGATGGCCTTTGCGTTGCTGCGTAACTGGTTGTGTAAACTCCTTTTACGCACACTGACTTTCGCCAGCACCGACTTCCTACCCTTATAAAAAGGAACGAGAGAGAGAACATAGGAGATATCCAGGGCAGCCGTGGAGGCATTTAAGGACGTGAAGAGAGAGGGCGGACGGCCAGTGGCTGGGAGTTTTTTGTTCTTTCTCCTTGTTTTTCTTTTTCCTTCATTTATAGTTTTCTAAGAGATTTTTAGCCTAATCATGCCTATGATTGACTAAACCTCTTAGCTAGGGCTAAGTGGTGAAGCTTGTAGCGTGATGGGTGAGTTTTTATGGCTTTGATTCATGCGATGAACTCTCTTTGATACTCATTTGATTATAAGATATACTTTCAGTTTTTAATGATTTATTGTGACTCCAATTACAGTAGATTTGCAATAGCTTTGAGTATATTCTTTTCATTATGAGATTGTGAATTTAGAAGGCCCTGTTGTTCACTATCGTCTCTTGGGTATGGTTGGATGATGGAACCCTTCCTAACGTTCATAATTTCCTTAGATTGGATGTGGATTAGCTAAATTCTGTTGTTTACTTTGTCTCATGGGCATGGTTTTGTGATGGAATCAATTTTAATTCTCATACCTCTCATCTCTTGAAAACTAGATCAAAGGAAGTTCAGATTTAATTTTTATGGTTATATCCTCCAACTAGATGAAGATGGGACTCTAAATCTAATTGTGTTCTTGAATCAACCGTAGATCTCCTTGATCTCTACAAGTGGATCCTTGGCACCCTAGTCTCTCACCTTTGAATTTTACAAGTTTTAGTTAAAGTTATTCACCATTATTCTCTTAAAATTTGCCTAGTTTAGATTACATCTTCGTCTAGTTCTAGTTCTAGTTACTTTCAGATTACGTACAAAGTTCAGTCCCTGTGGATTCGACCTCAGTCTTACCGAGATTATTTCTACATCACGACCCTACACTTGGGGTTGTGAACAATGGCATATGCGGTCCACTACTTCAAAATGGCATATGCAATGGCATAATCGCTTATGTGACCACATTTGACAACATTCATATATATATATATATATGTGTGTGTGTGTGTGTGTGTGTGTGTGTGTGTGTGTGCGCGCACGCGCACACATACGTGCGTGCATGCGTGTGTGTGTGAAGGTATTCTATAATGGTAATGACCGTTACAGAAAGAACCCAAAACGACCACCACTGTTACCTTTACAATATAGGTCGTAACAGCTGTTGATGCAGTTTTCCGGAAGACCTTCTATAGCGCTTTTCCCTTGAACCTGCATGAACAGAGGTGAGAGACAAAGGAGTGGCCCTGGTTCGTTTAAGGGACTCTCCGATGCCTAAGTCAGGCTGGTGGTATTTGAAAGAAGGATCTCCAGAAAAAAGATCAATGCAATATTTAGAGTTTTTTGTGTACCTACCTCCTCTTAGTGAGATATATCCCTATATTTATAGGGGAGAAAGAATCCCGCTGTAAGGGGGCTCTTTCTGATTGTATTGGAGATTCGGTATGATTTGGGATCTTCCCGAGATCATAGGATCCCGAGATCGTAGGGATCTGGTCTTATCTATAAAGATCTCAGGAGAGATCTTCGGATTTTGTGAGGATCCTCCGGATGATAGCTCGGCTTTAGGTCAGACCTAAAGCGAGAGCTAAGTCTGGACCATATGATAACGCTTAGAATGATAGATCGGCACTCGTCATTCCTATCCGTCAGGTAAGCTCGGAAGGTTCTGCACTCCTTGTTGCATGAGTATTGAGATCTTTCATCTCTGTCGGGGGAGTTGCTCTAAATCATGGCCAATCTATGACTAAACTGTGATCGGTCTACGATCATCTTTATGTCTGATCTTCGACAGATCTATGGCCGATCTATGACCGAGCTATGGCCGGTCTATGATCGTCCTGTGAGCATCTATAGCTGACCTATGACTGATCTATGATTGAACTATGGTCGGTCTGTGATCGATCTGTGACCGAGCTATGGCCGATCCGTAATCGACCTTTATTCGTCCTATGAATTGGGTCAGTCTTTTGACCTCTATTGGCTTTTTGGGTGCTCTTGCATTGGCGTTACCCTTTTTTGAAGGTCAGTCTGCTCTTGCACCTAGGAGCCTTATGAGGCTCGGGCCATCGTAGGCCCAGGCTAGTTCAGTAGAGTTGGTCCATTCCATAAGCCGACTTTTGGATTTGTAAATTTTTCCCCAACAGTAAGCCCCTCTTACTTTTCGAACGGAGCTCAGAAAGTAAGCCCAACCATAGTTTGGTCGGGTTATGTGCAGACCAAGTTAGGCTGCGTAGTCATTAATGCCAGGCATGGGGGCCAGCATGGTAGTCGAGGTGTCGTTCATGACGTGTCGTCGCATGGTTCGAGGTCATGTGGGGCGCCAAGCCATCATTTCGGTGACGAGCCAAAGACAGCGACGTGTGGCATCACGAATGATTTCATGGGCGAGCGGCACTTGTGGTTGTGACACATGGTGAGATAGGGTAGACGAAGGGGCATCTGTACGACATGGAGGTAATGCGCCCATTAAGCCACTGCCACGTGGCACGACTATATTAAGAGAGCCCTAGCATTTTAGGGCTCTTCTCCTTCGCATGTTGTTTTCTTCCCCTTTTCATTTTTTTCTACTCACGCTCCGGCAATCATCCTTGTTGTACACTGCTTGACATCCTGCCATCCCTAACTCTGGTGAGCTTCACTTCTTCTTCCCTTTCTATTTGATTTCAATGTCTGGGTCCAGGAGCTCGCGGGAGGGAGTTTCTGGTGGCAAAAGTGGGGCGAGCAGTCACCTCCGGGTAATGTCGAACCCACCTTCGCCACTAGTAGTAATGGCAGATGCCGTTTTTCAGTATTCGTCTTCTAGGAGAGTGGAGGAGAGGTCTCCAACACAGAGATCGATGCCTGCTGCTAAGGCGCTTGCCGCTAGGGCGCTGGACTTATCGTCCAGGCAGGAGGGGGCCTCTGGCATGACCGTGTTACTAAGGCACGTTATTCGCCTGCTGATGATGGAGCGGGCGAGGAAGATCCGAGGGGGCCTATGCCCTCGACTTTGATTACCGATGATTTGGTCCGGATCAGGCTTGGTTATCACATTCCCGAGTCTGTAATCTTCTGACTTCCTTCTACGGACAACCTTCCGGACTGACCTCTTGAGGGAGTAGTGGCGATCTTCCAGGTTGTCCTTCAATGCGGCCTACGATTTCCGCTTCAAGGGATCGTCCGACATCTCTTGGCTTACCTTGGCCTTGGCCCCGAGGCAGTTAACTTTGAACGGGTGGAGGGACTTGTTCGGCTATGTAGTTTGATGGGCTGAGCTAGAGTAGCCCGAGCTGTCGGTGAATGAGTTCCTTCACTTGTATTAGGTGAGGCCGAACACCCTCTAGCCTGGATGGTATTACTTGTCTGCATGTTGGAACACTGTCGACGCTTGATAACTAACTCTCCTTCCTCCAACAAGCACTGGAGGGATAAGTGGTTCTATGTATACGGAGGTTGGGAGACGGCCGACCCAAAATCAACGCACTCCCTCATCCCTCGAGCTTTCTCTGAGTCAGGTTTGTATTACAATGATGGGTTGTCCTTCGTTGGTCGGCTCATACTGCTTGCTAACCTTACTTTTTTTGTTTTGTTTTAGTCATCCCGAAGAACCAGCCCCTGCTCGACAGTGGGTCCTTTAGCTCGGATCCGGGATTTGCGGGCCCTTGACGAGGGTTGGTGATCTTGTAGGGTTCTTCAGCCCAAGCAACTTCTGCAAGCGAATTTAGATACAATCCTCACAGGTACAACCTTCAGTAAGATCTTCAGCTAAGCCTCGTAACTTAAAAAATTCTTTTTGCTTGAACACTTTTCCTAACGTGCTCGTTTCTGTACAAAGATGCCTTAAGCCCGGCCATACATCCGTCCTCCCTCTAAAGTCCGTGCGCCTCCTCGGGGCATGGGGGCGACCTCGAAGAAGAAGAGGCAGAAGACTTACTCGAAGTCCAAGGGGAAGGTCGCGCCTTCTCGCCCAATCGTCGATGTAGGTGAAGGTGAGGGTTGGGAAGTAGAAACTTCCTCTAGGGCGGAAGGAACGGTCGTCCCAGACTGCCCTGCTCCTGTTGGAGCTCAGGGGGCCTCGGGACTTGAGGTTCAACCTTCTGGAGGAGCGGAGGCCAGAGAGGGGCAAGGGAGCCGACTTTGTCGGACTGTGGAGGATATCCTCCCTTGGGTCGATCGCCACACATCCGACAGGCAGTATGTCGGCTTGTTTGATGCTTCGATTGAGGTGGCCCTTACACATATGATGACCACCTTACTCGAGGTAGGTGACTTGTCTTAACTGAATTTCAGTTTTTTTTTGTCTGCCCGTACTTATCGCTCTTCTCTCTTGTAGTTCGCCCTGTGCGTACTGAAGTAACGCGCGGAGTTCACTCGGATGTGCGATCGAGTGAAGGGAGCTGAGCAGCGGGCGGATCATTTGGATGTCAAGCTCGAGGTCATGAAAGCGGCTGTTGAGACGTCGGCCGCTGCGATGACGACTTGACTGGAGGAGGCTAAGCATGCGTACGATAAGTGTCATGCCGAGCTGCACGATGCCACGGGGAAGCTCGATAAGCTGAAGGCGGAGATAAAGGGCGTCATTGCCAAGGCTCGGGAGGAGGCCGTCCATCAGTTCGTAACCTCCCAGGCGTTCATGGATGAGAGAGATACCCTCTTTCGCCAAGGTTATGCTGAGTGCACGAAGGACATGAGGGCTTCCTTCCCTAACCTCGATCTCTCAGCCTTTGACGACGCAGAATCGAGTTCTGATGGGTCAGGTGATGATGGAGCTCCCAACGCAGCACCTGAGTCGGCGCCCGAGTCTTGAAGTCAATTTTGGAAAGCTTTTCAGTTTCAGGCACTTCAAGCACACCAAGCGCCTTAGCTTTAAGCACTTCAGGCACATCCATGGTTGTCCTCCTCTTTAAGCTTTTGGTCGTTATTGGATGTACAAATCTTGATATTGTAGTCGATGTAAAACCGATGTAAAGCCAATGTAAATAGACTCTTGAGTTTTATCAATGAAAAGTGTCCCTTCTTTTTATCAACTTTCACGTGTTTAAGCTGACCCAGTAGGATTGTTTTTTCAACTTGTGCCGCTATTAGTCGAACTGATGCCGAGCTGTTACCCGAGCATTAGTCCGAAGCAAGCTAAGGTCATTATTACCGAGCTGTTACCCGAGCATTAGTCCGGACCAAGATAAGGTCGTTATTGTCGACTGAGTCTTGATCGGACCTGTGACAGAACTCGCTCGGATATAGATCAGGTGTAGATCGGATGTTGATCGGGCATATGTCCGATGAATTTCTTGTTATTTACTCTTAATTAATACAAAAGAGAATAAGTATTATTTCAATCTGCCTATGAATAATAGATCTTTAGCTGCTCGGAGTTCCAGGGATGTGGCAACAATTGGCCACTGAGGTCCTCCAGCCGATACGACTCGGGTCAACTTGTATGCGATATTACTTAGGGCCCTTCCCAGTTCGGACCTAGGGCTCTTGTTCCTTCTTCTTCGGTGTTCTAAAACACTTTTCGAAGAACTAAGTCCCTGACTTGGAACCTTCTGATCTTGACCCGAGCGTTATAAAACCAAGACACTTGTTGCTAGTGAATAATGGCTCGAAGCAGAGCTAGCTCCCTCTATTCTTCCAGGAGGTCAAGACTGAGGGACATGAGCTCGTCATTGGTCAGTTCATTGAATGAGCTTACCCGAGCCAACGGTAATCTGATCTCCATGGGGGTAACTGCTTCTACCCCGTATGCCAGAGAGAATGGAGTTTCTATGGTGGCAGTCCGAGTTGTAGTTTGATAAGCCCACAGAACCTTAGCAAGTTCTTTGGTCCAAGCCCCTTTAGCCTTCTCGAGCTTGGTCAGAAGATGATGTTTGATGACTTTGTTAACTGCTTCTACCTGCCCATTCGCTTGAGGATGTCGCAACAATGAATAGATGTTACGAATCCCGAGGTTCTTACACATCCCCTGGTATTGTTTTTTGTCGAATTGCTTTCCGTTGTCAGAGACAATAGTCTGAGGGATTCCGAACCTGCATATGATGTTTCTCTAAATGAAATCTGTGATCTTTTGCTCAGTAATCTTTGCTAATGGCTCGACATCTACCCACTTGGTGAAGTAGTCGACTGCGACTACGACGAACTTGGTCTGACCTTTTCCCATAGGGAAAGGACCAATAATATCAATCCCCCATTGGGCAAAGGGCCAGGGTCCGACCATTGGTGTGAGCTCCTTTGGGGGCTGCCAAGGGATGTTTGTGAATCTTTGGCATTTATTGCTTATTTGGTCGAGCTTTCGTGCGTCATGTTGGATGGTCGGCCAGTAATATCCCTATCGGATGACTCTGTGTGCTAGGGAGCGTCCTACCAAGTGATTTCTACAAATTCCTTCGTGGATCTCCTTTAGGATGTACTCTGCTTCTGTTGGTCCGACACACCTTAGATAGGGGAGATAGAGCCATTTTTTGTAAAGTACGCTGTTAAGCATGGTGTATCGAGTAGCTTTGACCTTCATTCGTCGTGCTTCTGCTCGATCTTCAGAGAGTTCTCCACTCTCGAGGTACCGGATGATTGGATCCATCCACGTTGGTTCCGAGCTAACCGGAAGGATGGGAGTAGGGTCGGCTTCTTGGATACTCAGTTTAGCGAGAAACTCGATTGAGATGGACCTTGGGATTTCGTCCTCGTCAGTTGTAGCGAGCTTCGCCAGCATATCGGCCTTAGTGTTCTTCGCTCGTGGAATTAGGGCGATGTTACACTTCTGGAAAGTCTCGATCGATTCCTTGGCTTGATGGAGATAGGCTTTCAAACTATCTTTCTTGGCTTGGTAGACGTCGGGTATTTGATTGACGATCAACTGCGAGCCACTGAAGACTTTAAGGTGTTGAGCCCTTATGTTCACTGCTTTCTTGAGCCCGACGATTAGGGCTTCTAATTCTGCTGTATTATTTGAGGCTTGAATCCAAATCTCAAGGTATACTACATGCATGTGTGGTTAGGAATCTCCAGCCACCTTGTCACGCCCCGAACTCGGAGACCGGGCTCACAAAATTTCCGATCGCCGAATCCGGCGCCGACAGCCTCCGCAGTACCCCATTCTCAGCTCCTAGCACCCATATACCAGGTTCCGATCCTAGGATGCTACAAGGAGGATTTCTAATATCAGTTTAATTCGTAATGAGCATAACCACAAGCATAACCCACGAACAATAACCACAAGAACACCATCACAAAATCCACTATGAATAAAAACTTTGAGTACAATGCGTATAAAGGGAAATACAAGATAGTGGTAATATCAAAACTCTAAAAGCTCGGCGGCACGCTCCAACAACGGCGAGACTACAGCTGCGTCCTGGCGTCACCTGCACGCATCAATCGTGCATAAGCTTATAGAAAGCTTAGAGGGCGGTGTAAGTGTGTGCGAACGTGCTCAGAATGCAATGCCGGAGTAATGCGGAATCATGCTGATGAGTACGAAATGCAACTAGCCGTACCAAGGCTATGCAGTACAAGATGTGAATGCTATCGGCCATACCAAGGCCATGCGATGCAATATGTAAGTCAAGCATGTCAATCCTCATACCAATGCAATTTCTCACAAGAGCGTCAAATCAGTACGGTTCTCAGTCTGGATAATCACCGGGGTTCAATACACTCCAAGTGGCACTGTCTCTCTCCAAGCAGCACAGTCCAAGTGAGCGTAAGAAACCTCACTATCCGCCTGGCCAATAATCAGCCAATACCTATCCGGCACGTCGATAGCGAACCCATTTCCGAGCTGGTCAAACTCAGCCTAGTAATGCCCCCTGCTCTCGGGTGAGTAAGGCCACCACTCCTTTCCAACCGACCACGACACAGTGGGAGACGCGGCCTCATGGTATTCGGCCCTCGTGCGCTCATATATCCACTCGGTCTCGACGTTGGAGTCATCCTCTGGTACCATCGGGTTCAGGGACTCTCACCCAGGGACATCTATGGCGCCCCAATTGCTTGGGACAAGATTTTTCGGTATCCAACCAACCACCCACGATATATCTGTGGAGGCTATGGCCCTGATGTCGCTAGGGCATATCACAATCACACATATGCAAATGCATGAACCACACTACCAATCATGCAACCATCCTGCGTGAAGCATGTGCTCATGTAGGGCAAATCCGCCTATCAGGGAGCCCGTAAACAGTCTGCCCGAAGGCATATGCTATGATCAGACACTCCTCATTTCAAGCATACATATGATGCGTATGATCATGAATCATGGGGCTGTGCTAAATATGTTATAAAGCAATAAACTATCCTCTCAATGAAGATGGGCCTAGATAGCCTACATGAAACAGATACGGGCCTATCGGTGGCCTTAGGGAGAGTTATAATGTGGACATCGAACCAACATTACTCGTACAATGTGGACGTCAAACCAACATTGTCCCCAAGGCTCGGCTTGCCTTAAATACCATTAAATAAACTCTGGTGGAATTACACATTGCAATGTGCCTTAGGTACATTCCATGGGGCCCTAAATACATCAAATGGGCCGTATCTCATAGGCCTTATATTCATCAAGTGGGCCACCTCAATGAACCTCACCAATGGGCCTTAGGTACATTGCAATGGGTCATCACCCATGGGCTTTGCATACATCACATTAGTCACCTAACATAGGTCTCAAATATAACAAGGTGGGCCTAATCATATGGGCCAAAAAAAATACATCAAGATGGGCCTAAGTACATGGGCCCATATGCATCCAAGTGGGCCTCCATAATGAGCCTAAAAAATACATCAAGATGGGCCCAAACAAATGGGCCCATAATTGCCAAAGTGCGCCTCATGTGAGGCCCGCCATAATGTTATTTTCCTATCCAATCTGTTGATAAGGTCACATGAGTAGGGGGCCCGCCATAATATTTATTTTCCATCCGCCCGTTGATAAGGCCATGTGGCAAGTGGCCCACCAAAATATTTATTTTCCATCCACCCTATTCACAGGGCTACGGGACCAGGGCCCACCGTGATATTACTTGCCATCAGACCTGTTCATATGGTCACGCTGACCAGGGACCACGGTGATGTTTATTTCAATCCAATCCATTCCAAAGGTCACGTGGACCAGAGTAGGGCCCACTGAGATGTGGTTCACAAATCCGTCCCACCCATTAGGCATGTCCCACTTGGCTGAGGGTCCAGACCAAGTTTCAGCCACATCACAAATTCAGGTAGGCCCCACCAAGTGTCTTTATATGATTTAGGCATGTCTTCACATGGTTCTAGATGGTATGGCCCACCTGAGATCCGTATCGGCTGACTTTTGGGCAGGCCCCTTTCTAGAAGGGGGACCCACAATGGGCCTGGTGTTGATGTCCGAAACGCATCATGGTGGGGCCCGCAGGGGACCCATGGGTCGCCGGATTGTGCTTCGCTCACTTGTGTGAGCAGCGCCGCACTATGATGTCTGTGACGGCACAGACGCCGCCGCCCTCTTTTTTATTTTATTTTATTTTATTTTATTTTTTATGGGGCCCACCGAGATGTGATTCATGATCCAGCCCACCCATTATGTGTGTCCCACTGTTCTACCCGTCCAGAACGAGTTTCAGCTGCATCCAAACTTTAGGTGGGTCCCACCAAGTACTTTTATATGATCTGACATGTCTTTACATAATTTTAGAGGGTATGGCCCAGCCGGTGATCAGATCACCTTAAAATTTTAGCTCAACGCCTCAATTGGGCTGGAGAACAGAATGGACGGCGTGGATCAGCGTCACACATCAAGGTGGGGCCTGCATGAGCAGCCCACTCCAAAAGTAACCCTTTTTTTTTTTTTTTTGCATGTGAACGTCCTTCATATACACGGAACTCACGGTGGGTCCCACATACACAGACCTCACGGTGGGTCCCACGTACACAGACCTCATGGTGGGTCCCACGTACACAGACCTCATGGTTGGTCCCACATGCATGTGGCCTACCATGCACATATATATATATAAATATAGTAATATATATTATAATAATATAATATAATATATACTAATACATATATACATACGTATATATGAAGGGTAGGTTTCACCTGAAATGCGGTGGACCACACCGTCTGATGGATGGAGTGGATTTAACATGATTTGGTGGGGTCCACAACATTCAAGGGGATAAGAAAGAAAGAGAGAGATAGAGAAAGAGACAAGAGGCAAAAAGGCGGTGATGGTGGGGCCCCGCCACTATGGGCCCCACATGATACAATTCATACATAAAAAACGGGTCCCACCAACAAGTGGCCCTAAGAAAAGAAATTAACGGTGGATCACCCACCTCTTGCACTCCTTCTTACTCTCCTAGCCTCCTATGCTCCTTAGCTTGTATTTTGACGGTAGATGATGGACTTTTGATGGTGGGGATGGTGGATCAACGGTTGAGATGGGAGATGAGGAGGTGGGCCACACTTAGAAGTTTTTGAGAAATTGGGTTGCTTAGAGGAGGTTGGACGTGTGAGAGAGGGAATGAGAGAATGAGAGAGAGAAAGAAATAAATTAAAGAAAGAGGGGATGGAGGGAGTGGTGTTGTAATTAATGATGTAAGGTTAGGTTTGAAAATGTGAAAAAGGAGGAATGGTGAGGGGAGGGAGAGTTTGACTTGTGGGAAAAGGGAGAGAGGCCACTTGTACTTGTTGTTGGGTGAGGTGGCATGGAGGTAAGGTGGTGTACTTGACTTGATTGATGGGACATCTCATAGAGATTCCCTCGAGATTCGCAACGTGTAGCGTTTCTTCGAACTGAATGCTGACTGACATCTTCCCACCTAGGTATCGGTTTGGTGCGCGAGTCGCGGCGTTGGAACCGTGGCGACGGCGCGATCGCTAGGATACAAGTTTCGGATCGAGCCGCCTTCGGTAGGCAGGACTCGGCTTAAGATCGCGCACAACGTCGGATACGAGTCGAGGATTGCCGGAATTCGACCGGTAGGATCGCGGAAGCCTACAAAACTGTACGGACTAGGGTACGGGTCTTACACACCTTGACCCCGCTTGCCTTGGAGTTGGATTATCCATCGACGTAAAGTGTTCAGAGTGGAGGGTTGGGGAATGTTTGGGCATCTGTAGGCTTTGCGATTTGCTGATCAGGGGAAAGCCCGGGTGCATCTAAGTTGGCCAAAGGTCAATCTTCGGTCGATGCCTGCTCGGGCGACTATGTTAGTTCAACGATGAAGTCCGTTATTGCTTGGCCTTTTATTGTTGTTCACGGCTGGTACTTAATGTCGAACTCACTTAGCTCGATCGCCCACTTAGTTAGTCATCCCGAACCTTCGGGTTTCTGCAGGACTTGGCGAAGAGAATGATCGGTTAGGACATTGATTGAGTGAGCTTAGAAATATGGCCGCAAGCTTCGAGAATATGTAACCAAGGCTAGGGCCAACTTCTCCAAGGTTGGATATCTCGTCTCTGCTGGAACTAATGCTTTGCTGACGTAGTAGACTGGTAACTGCTTTCCATAATGTTCCCTTATCAATGTCGAGCTTACTACTGCATCAAACATGACTAAATACAACAATAATGTCTCCTTTAGCTCGGGTTTGGAGAGTAACGGAGGCGATCCTATGTATTCCTTGAGCTGTTGGAAAGCGGCCTCGCATTCTTCGGACTATTCGATAATCTACTTTCCCTTCAACTATTTGAAGAAAGGGAGGCACTTATCGGTAGCTTTAGACAGGAAGCGGTTGAGGACGACTACCCTCCCAGTTAATCTCTGTATGTCTTTGATCATTTTTTGGAGATTGCATGTCGAGAAGGGCCTTTATCTTTTCGGAATTAGCCTTTATCCCCCGCTGACTGACCAAAAATCTGAGGAACTTTCCTGAGCCTACGCCGAAGGCACATTTGCACGGGTTTAGTTTCATATGATATTTTCGGAGGATGAGGAACATCTTCTCTAGGTCGGCTATATGGTCTGCGGCTTTTATGCTCTTAACGAGTATATCGTCGATATAGACCTTCATGGTCCTACCTATTTGTTGGGCGAACATTTTGTTGACCAACCTTTGGTAGGTCGCTCCTACATTTTTCAATCTAAAAGGTATTAGTTGGTAACAATAAAGACTTTTATCAGTGATAAAGGCAGTCTTGGATTTATCTATTGGGTGCATTACAATCTGATTGTATCCTGAATATGCATCCATAAAACTAAGTAACTCATGCCCTGCGGTGCTATCGACCAACTAGTCGATCCTGGGAAGAGGAAAGTTGTCTTTTGGGCAGGCCTTATTCAGCTCGGTGTAGTTTACATAGACACGCTACTTGCCATTAGCTTTCTTTACCAGCATGACGTTCATCACCCATTCTGGATAGTAGATTTCTTCAATGAAGCCAGCCTTGAGGAGCTTACTGACCTCTTCTCCAATTATAGCGTACCTTTCTAGGTCGAGAGCATGTTACTTCTGTCGGATCGGACTATAGGATGGATCGATGTTCAGCCGATGTCTCATGTCCTCATGGGACCATGCGAAAATATTGGCGAAGCATGGGAGGAGGGGCACCAACTTGTCACGCATCGAAGGCATCAAGGACGATCCGATCTGTACTGCTTTGGAGGGATCAAACTCGTTTAGAAGGATTGGAACAAGGTCTTCCATGGGTCTGCCACATGCTTGAGATTCCTCTCGTGGGTTTAGAGACTCAATCGTCATTGCCTCGTGGGGAACCCTTAAAGTAGTGGCGTAGCATTGCCGAGCTTCCTGTTGGTCGCCCTTGACGATTCCTACACCATGCTCAGTCAAAAACTTCATAGCGAGGTGGTAAGTTAACACTATTACTCGGTGAAGGTACAGCGGCGGTCGACCAAGGATAGCGTTGTAGACAGATGGTTGGTCGACCACAAGGAAGTCGACCATCATGGTGGTTTGACTTGGGTCATCTTCGGCTGTGAGTGGAAGCTGAATAGCCCTCTCTGGCATAACTTTGCCTCCGGAGAATCCGACCAGGGGAGTCTTAATGGCACGAAGGGAGTCTCGACCGACACCCATTTTATCAAAGGCTTGGAGGAAAAGTACATCTACCGACGACCTTATGTCGACCATAATTCGAAAAACTTTCCGATTAGCTATGGTGACAGTGACAACCAATGCGTCGTCGTGAGAGTGGGGAATACCTCGAGCATCTTCATCGGCGAAAGTCACGCTGTATCTCTCTAGTTTTCTTTCTTTTGAGGGTTGGGCAAGGACCATAATTTCTTCTTCTAGGCATCCTTTATGGCCTCCAAAGATTGTTTAGATTTCTCCGATTGGTAGGTTGTCGATCGGTTGTTCCTTGGTCTCCGTGGCTCAGCTTCCCTTTTGATCTATGTACTGGCTGAGGTGGCCTTCTTGGATGATCCTCTCAATCTCTTGTTCGAGGTGGTAACAATCGCTCGTATTGTGCCCGTGATCTCGATGAAAGTGACAGTACTTGTTCTTACTTCTTCAGTCGGAATTACCTGATAGCTTGTTCAGCCACTGGACAAAACACTCATCCTTTATCTCCATCAGCACCTACTCTTGAGGTTTGTTTAGCTGGGTGTAAGCGGTGAACTCGCTGTTAGGACGTTTGCTTGACTTACGATCATCGCGAGACCAATCCTCTTTTTTTTTCTTTTTGCGCGTATTGGCCGAGTCTGGCTCCTTTTTCGCCTGCTCTTTAGTAGCGAAACTTTTGTTTTAGACGGCGTCTCGCAGAATCCGGGACTTTTCGGCGTCAGTGTACTTCTATGATCGATTTAAGAACTTTGCCAATGTAGCAGGAGGATTCTTATCCAAAGAGAAGAGGAACGGTTTGTCCCTCAGCCCGGTCATGATGGCGTTTAGTGTAGTTTCGTCCGAGTGTTTCCGGCACTTGGAGTGCCTCCAGGTTGAAACGCTTGATATAGTCCTTTAAGAGCTCGTCGTCTTTCAGGACTATGTTCATCAGGTGAGCCGGCGCTTTGAGTCTTTTCTTCCCTCCGATAAAGTTGGTGACGAAGGCCTTGGTGAGCTTGAAAAATGATTTGATGGATCTCGGTTTTAGCTGTTTAAACCAAAGTGGCGTTGCGTCAGCCAGGGTCAGCGAGAAGGCTTTGCATATAACCGCATCAGTGGCATTGTGGAGCTCCACGTATGTTTGGAATGACTCCATATTCTCTGTTGGGGCAGTGCTCCTTGTGTAAGGGGTTATTTGAGGTAGTCAAAACCTGTCTTGTAGCCATACCCATAAAATGTGGACAGTGAATGGAGATTCTGTCTCTTCAGGAGCAGCCACATAACCTCGGTGGGTCTACCTTATGTCGTTGATTTGTCGTTGTAGGCTCTGTAGCTCGCTCCTCCAAGGCTCCTCACTGTCAGCGGTGGCCTCGACCGGGGTTCCGCTACACCTCCGCCGATCTATCTCATGCCGTAGATTGAAGGCAGGTAGTGGAGCTGTCCCTGACATGTGAGATGGAACAGGTTCGATTGTTATGTGACCTGTACAACTGAGGGCTGAGGAGGATTGGCACATGGTCAAATGTGGCTCGACTGTCCCTCCCTTTATGATCGGGTTGTCGAGCATGCAGAGGCTGCATGTTTTCCATCATCTACTTCAGATAGCCCATATTGGCTCTAATGTCTCCAACCTCTCTCTCGAGAGCGTCTTATCGATCGCCTCTGTCGTGCCTTTGCTAACCACGTCGGCTCGAACTCGAAGTCGCCTGGCATTGTGGGGAGTCATGACGGCTTTCTTGTCGTTTAGGACATTCGAAGGGATTCGTGGCCTGGACGAGGGTAGGCACAGTAGCGATCGGGATAGCTACAGGGGGAGATTAGGCTTTCTTCTTTCCTTTTGCCATTTCTGAATATCGGTCGTTCACTGGTAGAACTGGAACGACTTAACTGTTGTCATTCCCACAAACGGCACCAAACTGTTGATGCAGTTTTCCGTCAGACCTTCTATGGCGCTTTTCCCTTGAACCTGCACAAGCGGATGTGACAGACAAAGGAGGCCGTGTGATCGTCCTGTGAGTGATCTATAGCTGACCTATGACCGAACTATGGTCGGTTTGTGATCGATCTGTGACCGAGCTATGGTCGATCTATAATCAACCTTTATTTGTCCTATAAATTAGGTCGGTCTTTTGACCTCTATTGGCTTTTTGGGTGCTCTTGCATTGGCGTTACCCTTTTTTGAAGGTCAGCCTATTCTTGCACCTAGGAGCCTTATGAGGCTCGGGCCATCGTAGGACTAGGCTGGTTCAGTAGAGTTGGTCCATTCCATAAGCTGACTTTTAGACTTGTAGATTTTTCCCCAACAACAGCTATTACGGCCCTCGTAACGACCATTATGGTCTTTTTTTTTATTATTATTGAAAGAAAGAACCCAAAAAACCTATATATATATATATGTCCCATAATGTTGGAAGAGGATCGTTGCAGAGCAATCATATGTTCATTGTTCACACCCCAAGTATAGGGTTGTGATGTAGTAATAATTGCGGTAAGACCGAAGTCGAATCCGCAGGGACTGAACCTTGTACGTAATCTGAAAGCAACCAGAACTAGAACTAGAAGAAGATGAAATCTAAATCAAGTGAATATAAGAGAATAATGGTGAAATATTACTCTAAAACTTGTGAAACTTAAAGGTAGGAAACTAGGGTGCTAAACCGATCTACCCTTGATTCATGAACTCAACCGGACTTCGAGTCTCATCTTCATCCAGTTGGAAGATATATCATTAAAACTTGATTTGAACTTCCTTTGATCTAGTTCTCAAGAGATGAGAGGTATGAGAATTAGAGTTGATTCCATCATAAAACCATGCCCATGAGACAAAGTAAACAACAGAATTAAACCAATCCACAACCAATCTGAAAGATATATGAATGTTAGGAAGGATTCCATCATCTAACCATGTCCAAGGGGCAATGGTGAACAACAGGGCTTCCTAACTTCACAATCAAAATAATGGAAAGGAAGTACTCAAAGCCATCGCAGATCTACTGTAATTTCAGTCACAACAAACTATTAAAAACTAGAGGCACTCCTTATAATCAAACTAGATTCAACATCAGTTCATAAATATGAATCCAAGCCGTAGAGTACTACCCATCACGCCACAAGCTTCACCTCTTAGCCCTAGCTAAGAGGTTTAGCCTGACATGACTAGGCTAGTTCTCCCAAAAATCATGAGAAAAACAGCAAAAACAAGCAAATTCTAAACTCTCTCTCTCTCTCTCTCTCTCTCTCTCTCTCTCTCTCTCTCTCTCTTCTCAGACGTCTAAGGATTAGATGATTCTTCCTTCTCTTCTCCTCTCCTTTATATAGAGAACATGGGCAGTGGAACAGCTAGCGCAGTGGAGTCGGTGGTATGCACAACAACTGACTTTGAAACTCTTTGCACAACAAAAAAGATCCTCTGGTTATGTAGCTAGAAAAATGGGAAGAAACTTCCCCACTTTCCTTACATTTTTTTCCAAAAAATAACATTCCTTGGGGCATTTTTGGACAAGCTACACGATGGACGGTTTGGATCATTAAGATGATCAAATATAGTGTACCACAAACGGCCGAAAAATTTAGATTTCCCGGATGCAAGGTTTGTGTAAGCAGAGTACGCTGTGATGCTCGGTGGGCCCCTGATTAACTCTAGAATAAAAATCCACTCCGTTCATTGAATTCCTAGCGAAAAACTAGTCGGGAAGGGGTGATTTTGGTAGGTTCTGGCGTGACCCACTGAATTAACTCAAGTTGTCGTTCATCCTACATTTGATGGTGGAAATCGGGTGATCGTGTGCATGGGCCAAAAAGGAAAGCTTGGCCAGAATTTTAGCCACCCTCCGGAGCATATGGACATTTCAGATCATCAAACCAGATGATGAGTGGGACCCACAATTCAAATCAGCCTCCGCACCTTGCGGACGTTGTGCGTACGCAAAACCGGATCGGGTCAGCGCTTGTTTTGACCGGGCAGCCTGTCTAGTGCGGTGCAGGAGTGCATCGCTGTGCACTCCCACATGTACATGTGAGGTCCACTATGATGCGTGCGAGAAATCCACTCCGTCCATCTCTTTTCTCATCTCATTTAAGCAGTTGGGACAAAAATTGAGGCATATCTAGATATCAGATGGGCCCCAAATCAGAGATTCATGGGCTAATCTGTCCATTGGCCTACTTCCACAAGGATCTAATGGTTAAAATTCGACGTGTACAGTTAATTTATAGTCCTCAGGCTAGATATCAAGTTTTGAATCAAACGGATGGTGGGAACCCTGTGATCTTGCATTTTAGACGAATTTCAGGCCTCTTTAGCGTGAAATACTGGATTTTCTCGAATCCCGGTGTGTAAATTCTTCGATCTCGATCTCCTAGAGTCTGTCCCTTGCCTTAGCGATTTATGAGCATTAAATTCATGCTTTTAGTACCATTTTTCAGTCCAGACTCCTAAATACACCTTGCACCACAAACACGATTAAAATAGGGCATTAAACAGTATCATGTTCGTAAAAGCAGGTAACAACTGGGGTCTAATATGCAATATTTGACTCTCAACACAACTCCCAACAGCATTTTGCTAGTCCCGAGCAAAGTATGCGAAAAATAAGTTGAGAACTACAGGATAATTTCTATATACTCAACTGAAGTTTGCAAAATAATCCAGATATGAGAGTTCTAAGATTCCTGAATGTTGGGTATTACTTTCTCCTGGACTCAAGCACACGGTAAACTTCATAGTCAAGTTCAAGGTATTAATCCACCAATTAGAAAACTTTTAAACATTAAGATCCATGAGTGTATAGTGTAATCTCGACTTATCAACATTAAGATTCACTTCTTTATTTCATGATATCATTGGTAACCAATAAGAGAATTCATGACAACTAAAACTAAACCAGAACTTGCCTCACAGATCATCCTTTCATTCTACCAACTTTTGATTTTTTTCATTAAAAAGAACGTCAAGGAGGGGAATCAAATCCTCACCTATAGGGAGCAAACCTATGGTGAAGACCATTCGCCCAACCCTTTCCGAATGTCAACCTTGGGGAATTGAACCTTCACCTATAGGGAGCAAACCTATGGTGAAGACCATTCGTCTAACCCTTTCAATTCTTCTTTATAAGAATGATGGTAAAATTTCTCAGGCTGGTTCCTTCATGCTTAGTGATTACTAAGTTAATCCTTCAATATTGAACTGAATCCTCAATGTGTATGCGAGATGTGACATGTGAAATCATGATTCAATCAATGTTTACAACTTCTAATCATGGATTGATAATTCAAACTCAACTGTGGAATCTATCAGATAACTAAATCCAAGAGACGTAAATCCCAACACTTCGTATCGTATACTTCTCAAATCACGACTATCCTTCAAAATCACTTCGAATTCATAAGAATTTTCAAAAAAAAGTTTAAAGATTTTCACAATTTTTGCTCAAAACCAGAAAATATTTATTAGGTAACCTAATCTCCCACTCCCAACCTAAAATCTACATTGTCCTTAATGTAAAAAGGAATAAGCATGCAATGCAAATAGGACAACGAAAGTAAAGGGGAAGTGATGGAAAGATAGTACCTAGACGGAAGAATCAAGAGGCTTTTCCACAAAGATCTCAGCATGAAAGCAGGTCAGCATAAGAATGAAATCAATGAAGCAACTATCCTAAAACAATGTAGAAAGCAACTAACCTAATGGCATAAAACCGACTAACCTAGAACAACACAAAGCAAACTACCCTAGTCCTATGAAAGCAGTAAACCTACCTATACCTCCATCAGACTAGGAGATCAATCCTGGTAAACAGGATCAGTCAGAGGCATGGACATGTCTTCTACATCAAATTTCTCAACAAATGGCTTTAGGCGATGTCCATTCACTTTAAACTCATTGTCATTGTCTGGATTCCGAATCTCGATAGCCCTATGAGGATAAACATTGATAACAGTAAAAGGGCCGGTCCAACGAGATCGAAGCTTACCTGGAAAGAGATGTAATCGAGAATTATACAAAAGGACTTTCTAACTAGGCGTGAATGATTTCCGCAAAATATGTTAGTCATGAAACGCTTTTATCCTGTCCTTGTAAATTCTCAAGTTCTCGTACACGTCATTCTAGATTTCTTCGAGTTTATTCAACTGAAGTTTGCGTAGCGAGCCAAAGTTGTCCAGATTGAAATTCAGATTTTTGATCGCCTAGTAGGCTTTATGTTCCAACTCCACAGGTAAGTGGCAAGCCTTTCCATAAACAAGTCTAAAGGGAGACATTCTAATAAGGGTTTTAAAAGTAGTACGTTAAGCTCATAAGGCATCGGTCAATTGGATTGACCAATACTTACGATCAGGGTTAACCATTTTTTTCAAAATGTGTTTGATCTCCCTATTGGAATCTCAGCTTGTCCACTTGTCTATGGGTGGTGTGGGGTGCTCACCTTATGAGAGATACCTTATTTCGTCATTAAACTCTCGAATGGCCTATTACAAAAGTGTAAACCCCCATCACTAATGATAGCTCGAGGCATTCCAAATCGGAAAAGGATGTTCTCTTTTAGGAATTTAATGACCGTGCGATGGTCATTATTCCAACACGGAATCCCTTCAACCCATTTAGTGATATAGTCTATGGTGAGCAAAATATATAGATTTCCAAAAGATTGGGGGAATGGTCCCATGAAATCAATGCCCCAGCAATCAAATGCCTCTATTATAAGAATGGGATTCAAGGGCATCATATTTCGACGGGATAATGCTCACAATTTCTGACAACGCTCACAGGCTTTGCAAAACTCATGAGTGTCCCTGAACATAGTGGGCCAGTAAAAGCCACACTGCAGAATCTTGGTCATGGTCTTTTTAGCAGAAAAGTTATCACCACAGGCCTGTGAGTGACAAAAGGAGATGACACTCTAATACTCATCGTCTGGCACACATCTCCTTAAGATTTGGTCTAGGCAATATTTAAACAAATATGGATCGTCCCAGAAAAAGTTGCACACCTTGGTGAAAATTTTCTTCTTATCTTGCGCAGTCTAATGTGTCGGTATGAAACCTGTGACAAGATAATTAGTAATATCAGCGAACCAAGGTGAATGGGAGACTCTGAACAATTGTTCGTTAGGGAACATGTCATTGATATGTGTCGTCTCAAGGGAATCAGAGAGATCAAGGCGAGAAAGATGGTCAGCCACTATGTTCTCTACTCCCTTTTTATCTTTAATTTCTAAGTCAATTTCCTAGAGTAGGAGGATCCATCTTATCAAGCGGGGCTTAGCATCATTCTTAGACAGAAGATACTTGAGCGCCACGTGATCTGTATAAATAATCATTACAGTTTTATAAGGTAAAAGGAATTATATTATCATTACAGTTTTATCTCAGCTAAATCAAGTAAAGGAATGGTGTATTAAGGAGACAAGTAAAGTAATTATTAAGATTTTGAATTGAGCTAATATTTGTGTTTTCCCTTAATTCAAGAATTGTGCCACCTAATTAATAAGCCCAATGGCTAATAAACATCATAGCAGGCCCCACCGTATTGCCAACCTATGGTAGGCCTTGGAACATATTAAAGGGGGGGGGGGGGGGGGGATGCACTCACTTAGGTCCTAGGTTTTTTTTCAGATCAGTCAAATACAAATGTGTTAAAGACAAGTAGAGTAATTACCTAGGTTTTGGATCAAGCAAATATTTGTGTTTTCCCTTAATCCAAGTCTTGTGTCGCCTAATCAATAGGTTCAATGGTGAATAAACATCACAATGGGCCCCACAGTGTTGCCCATCTATGGTGGGCCCCAAAACACATCGAGGGGTAAAGATGCACTCACTTAGGTGTTTTTCGAGTTGGGTACTGGATACACATGCAACGGGTTTGGGTTATGATTCTAACTTCCTATTTCTTTCTCTTTTCTCCTTTCTCCTCCTCTCTTCTATCTTTTCTCTTTCTTTTTTTCTTGTTTCCTCTCTTTCTTTCTTTTCTTCTTTCATCTTTTGCCTCTCTTTTCTCTTTCTTTTTTTTTTTCCTTTTCTTTTCTTTCTTCTCTTTTGCTAAAATTCTCTAACAACTAAATCCTTTTAGTTAGAAACTTGACTAAGGTTATGCTTAAGTTAGTTAACTAACTAAGATTAGGGGGTAAAATGCATGTATTGGTTAAAAAGGAGGTGCGGGTGAGTGACTAGCTAGGGGGTGAAGTGTTATGCATGGAGAATGCATGTAGGTGAGGTGTTATGCATATGAGCTGTATGTTGGATGAGTGGAAAGAGAGAGAGTGCGGGTGGTAGTGGAGGGTGAAGTAAGGTGAGTGGAATGTCAGGTAGGATGATGTAGTAGAAAGTTTTAGAATTGGTCATGGGCCCTATCTTACGTGGGTTTGACTAAGTCAAATCCCACCACCATGGTGGCGTGGTAATGTGGAAGGTGGAGTCAGAGGTCTATTCTCTTGGTCTATGGTCAAAGCTCTCTTAAGGGCTTGGTGCTCTTCTCACATATGGGCGGGTGCATACTTGCTCACGCAGGTTAGCACGTGCACGAGATCACATAGGTGCGGGAGTATGATCACACTCGTATGAGGGGTTGCTCATACACTCTTGAAGGTACAGACACGAGCATGTGGGGGCACGGATGTGTTGTCAGAAGCCTTCAATCTGACTCTTTTGGGTCTCTCGACTAGTCGAGGGCCTGGCTCGACCAGTCGAGTGAGCATCTCGACTAGTCGAAGATTGCTCGACTCAAAGTCCAACGTCTTATGATCTTTGGTGTCCGGGCCGCTCGACCGGTCGAGGGGATGGCTCGACCCCTTGACCAGTCGAGGCCTCAGATCGACCAGTCGAGGTTACACAAATCCTGTGCGGACTGCGTAAATTTGAGGCAGTTTCCAGACATTTTCAGACTAGGTGCGTAAGTGGAGTTTCCTAAACTATAAATAGGGGTCCCTAGGGCTATTCTAAGATTTTTTAAGGCTTCCTAAAGGTATTCTAAAATGTTTTAAGGTTATCAAAGGGTGTAGCAAGGGTGAGATTTAAGGTTGTTCAAATCAGGCAAGTCCTCTCTCTTTGTAATTGATGCTTTCATAGTGGAATTCTATCGCTCTGTGCCATGGTTTTTTTCTGCAAGGGTTTTCCAAGGTATGAGATTGAGAAGTACTCAGGGAAAAATAATTTTGAGTTATGGAACATCAAGATGATTAATTCCTTAATTAAGCAAGGTGAAGATGGTGCTCTTGAGGAGTGGAAGTCTACTATAACTGATGATGATTGGAATACTCTTGATAGGAAGGCTTTATCATCGATCCGTTTATGTCTCACAGATGAGGTTCTCTACAACGTTATGAGGGAGAAAACTGCAGCTAAGTTATGGATGAAGTTAGAGGATGCCTATGTGAAAAAATCCTCTGAAAATCGTCTACACTTGAAGCGGGAGTGGTATAACTTCAAGATGACAGAGGGTGGAGATCTAGAGGCTCACATTAACAACTTTAATAAATTAGTTTGTAAATTGTTGGATATAGAGGAAGTGATGAAAGATGAAGAACAAGCATATATGTTACTGAATTCTCTTCCGGCGTCTTATGAGTCATTCAAGGACACAATGTGCTCCATGAATAAAACCCTGAGTGTCGACACCATTATCTCGGCCCTTCAAGGGAAGGCTATGAGAAAGCTTAACGTTGACATGGGGATATCTTCTGAGGCACTGCTTACAAGGGATAGGAATTCTTAACAAGGTACAAGTTCTTCAAGTTTTAGGTCTAAATCTAAGTGTAAGGGCAAAGGAAAGATAAAGTGCTAGAATTGTGGGAATGAAAGACATGTGAAGAAGGATTGTGAAAACCCTAAATCGAAGAGAGAAGATTCTGACGCTTCACACAGGGAGGCCAATGCTGCCACGTCAGATGGATCGAGTGGATGTGATGGTAATATTCTATCTGTGTTACTATCAGGTGGCCATACGATGATCGTAAGGACGAGTGGATGCTAGACATAGGAGCGTCTTTTCACATGACTCCTTATCGGAGTTGGTTCACCATCTACAGGGAGTGTGATGGTAGACAGGTATTTATGGGCAATGACATTGCCTGTAATGTTATGGCTATTGGTACGGTGCGTATTAAGATGTTTGATAGGGTGGAGTGTACCTTGACTGATGTCGGGCACGTTCCTGATTTGAAGAAGAATCTGATTTCTCTTAGTGTACTTGAGGCAAAAGGATGTAAGTACACAAGTATTGATGGTGCTCTTAAAGTATCTAAGGAGGCACGGATAATCATGAAAGTGCAACGACTTGGTAACTTGTACATGTTGATCTAGAGCACTTCAAAAGGTGGAGCTGCAGTGGATGTAGCGGATTCCACCTCTGTACGTGTGTGGCATGTTAGGCATGACCACATGAGCGAGCAGGGCAGGAAGGTTGAGACGTGCGAACAAGAATATAGAGCAGATGGAGTAGCCACCTGTGAGAAGAATCACACGGCATAATCGCAAGACATCGGCGAGGTACATGGATGACTCCAATATCGCAGGGGATTCATCTTCTATTCAGACGGCTCTAGATGAGCTTGGTGCTGAGAAGTGGAAGATGACTATGGGCGATATGATGGACTCGTTGTACCAGACTGACATATGAGAGTGAGAGGAGCTTCCAGTGGGTTGGAGAGCAGTTGGATGCAGGTGGATCTTCAGGAGGATACAACATAGATATAATGTGAGATTGGTAGTGAAGGGTTATACTCAGAGAGAAGGGATCGGCTTCTCAAAGATATTCACACCGATGGTATAGAAGGTGTCTATTAGATCTGTGATTGGCACTAGTTGGCCAATATGATCTTGAGCTACAAGGATGGATATGGAGTCTGTACTTCTGCGGGAGAAAATGAAGAGCAGATCTACATGAAGCAACTAGAGCGGTTCGAAGTTAAAGGGGCTGAGAAAAGACTTTGCAGGAGGTCGTGGTTCGACCTGTCGCCTAGGCAGTGGTTTGATTCCTTCATGGTGAGTCATGAATTGATGACATATAGATCGCCAATTATGACATGCCTGAAATCAATGTACTGAAAACTCGGTTAAGTGGGACATTCAAGATGAAGAATTGGGGAGCTGCAAAGATGGTTCTCGACATTGAGACTGAAGGAGAAGTAGGCTTTGGTAATCACAGGAGGAATACCTTATATGTAGGTATTGATCGAGGATGTGACGGGCTAGGTAAAGCCGAAGAGCGTTCCCTACGTGTCTCTCCTCAAGTTATCCTCAGGACATGTCTCAAAACAGATGAGGAAAAGCAGGATATCTCATAAGCCTTATTCGAATGCGATTGGTAGTGTATGCCATGGTCTGGATTAGACCGATTATTTCATAGGCTATCAGTGTTGTGAGCAAGTACCCCGGTAAGCAATATTGGGTAACAGTGAGATGGTAAGAAGACTACATCTTTCCTTTTGAGAAGACAGTAGCAAAGGTGGTTGAGCACGTGGATTTTAATCCGACAGACATGCTCACCTAAATCGTTCTTGCAGAGAAGTTTAAGTTATGAGCAACTTCTCTGGGCTTGGCGGTGGGGGAAAAGAAGGACGAAGTGTGCACGAGAAGCTATGATGTGATGAAGAGATAAGAGAAGAGGGCAGCCAGATACACGGTTGAAGATTGAAGACTTGGTGGAGATTGTTGTCAGAAGCCTTCAATCTGACTCTTTTGGGTCTCTCGACCGGTCAAGGGCCTGGCTCGACCGGTCGAGTGAGCATCTCGACTAGTCGAGGATTGTTCGACTCAAAGTCCAGCGTCTTATGATCTTTGGTGTCCGGGGCACTCGACCGATCGAGGGAATGGCTTGACCCCTCGACCAGTCGAGGCCTCGGCTCGACCAGTCGAGGTTACGCAGATCCTACGCGGACTGCGTAAATTTGAGGCGGTTTCCTGATTTTTTCAAACTAGGTGCGTAAGTGGAGTTTCCTAAACTATAAATAGGGGTCCCTAGGGCTATTTTAAGATTTTCTAAGGCTTCCTAAAGGTATTCTAAAGGGTTCTAGGGTTATCAAAGGGTGTAGTAAGGGTGAGATTCAAGGTTGTTTGAATCGGGTAAGTCCTCTCTCTTTGTAATTGATGCTTTTATAGTGGAATTTTATCGCTTTGTGCTGTGGTTTTTTCCCGCAAGGGTTTTCCACGTTAAATCTGTGTGTTCTCTTGTATGTGCTTGGTGCCATTGAATTGCTATCCTAGATCTAAATCTATGTGATTCCGCAGGCCAAAATCCCGACAGGATGCACACGCATGGGAATACGACTGCATATGCGTGGGAAGCCAGGACACATGCACGAAGAGAGCCGTTGCACATGGATGGGCATATGGAGCATGCACATGAAAAGCGTAGTTACAAGCGCATGGGAAGCCGGAGCAAGTTTGGAAGTTTGGTTTATTACAATATACCCCCTTTACAAAAATTTGTCCTCGAGATTTCAAACAAAACGTAGAAATCAAAAAATTAAGGTCTTAGAAACATGACAACACTCTAAGTCACAATTATCATATAAAAAAGGGCATTCCAAAATCCAATATCATTGAGTTCTTTAACCCGGGATTCTGAGTTTAGAGACTTTAAGTTTGTTGCGCAGTAAGCCAACAACGCTAGTGAACTGAGATCCAATCTCCGGTCTCACTCACAAACGATAAAGTAGAAGAAATATAATATAGAAATAGAATCAAAGCATTCCAACAAACCACAAGACAAAATATACGTGGAAAAACCCCAACAAGGGTAAAAAATCACGGGTGGAAACTTCCACTATGAAAAAAAATGAGATTACAAGCAATATACTAACCTTTTGCCCTTAGATGTATAGAAAAAAACCCTTTGCATACACCTTAGAATACCCTAGAAAAGCCCTAGGGACCCCTATTTATAGTTTAGGCAACTTCCCTTCCGCACTCTTGCAAAACCGCCTCAAATTTACGCAGTCCGCACCAAATCCGCGCAGAATCTATATAACCTCGACTAGTCGAGTGGGCCACTCGACCAGTCTAGCATGGGCCTCAACTGGTCGAGTGTCACAAACTAAAAATAACTTTTGCTTGCTAGACTTTGAGTTAAGTGGGCCACTTGACCGGTCGAGCATCGCCCTGGTATGGCTCCACACCTCAACAAAGTTCTTAAATCAAAAATCCCGATTCCAACTAAGTTCGCAAGCCAAAAATCCTAATTTGAACATTTTTAAGTTCTCCAACTGGGACGATAAACTTTCTGTCTCCAAGTTTCATATCAAAATGGGAATCCTCTTTATCAATTTATGCTATCACACCAGGGATCCTAATTAAAATTTGATTAAGTTATAAAACAATGGTTTATTTCAGGATCTCCCAAAATCTTATGCTCGGATACTAAGCTTATTGCCCCTCATATCAAAATTCTATTCCAAGTGTAATAAATTGTACTTGGGTAATGTCTAATCTCTAATGGGTGTGCATTTAGTATGCTCGTAGACATTGCATTGCAATCATTGCTTTTTTCATGTAATTAGGATAAAAACCTCTAATAAAATAACCACTTAATTTATTTTGAACATGACGTGATATTGAAGTAATGTAAAAAGATTATCATTATGATTTTCCTTATGAATAAATCAAACATTGAAAAAATGTCATAATTATAGTCAAAAGCAACCCATGTAAGTAGCATGTAAAGTAATTTATAATCATTGTCCATTTCCTTATATTTCCTTTACATTGCAACAAATCAAATGAGCCCTACCAATAGTAAAGTGGTGAATTGTGGAGCCCATGTGGTATATACATAATATCCTATCCATCTAACATATGAAACATACCATCATGTTTACACCACCAAAAAATCTAATCGACTGAATCACCAAATTGCTACACATGAATTTAAATGGTTTTTAGTGGTGCATATTAGGTTGGTCTGGCACATATTATCATTTGATCTGTTAGAATTTTGGTCATTTTGGTCATCAGGGTATGGTGCATCTATTGGACAAGTTGGATATCAGATATATACCTTAAGGATCCCATAACTCTTGAATCACCACTTTTTAAGTAAATTTTCAAATAAGATAGGTGATTTCTCTTATCAAAAAGATTACTTCATGTTTATAATTCAAGGAATAATTATTTGGTAAAATCCAACTTTCTAATGAATTTTTCCATAAGAAAATTTTAAAAATAAATATATTCGTAAAATAGAAATTTCCTAGTTTAACTAGTTGAACTATAAGTTATGGTTCACTCAGCAATTAACTTCCTACCTTTTATACTTTTACAACAGCCAATTCGTCCAATAGACTGGCCCCACCACGGGGATCACCTTATACAAAAATTACCTTACAGTCATTCACCAAGTGAACTAAATTTGTAATAAGTTCAGTTGGTTGACTATAAGTTATAGTCAACCGAGCTAATGACTTGACCTTTCATGTGTGTGTGTGACATCAAACTTGTTGAATAGGTTAGCATTACCATGAGGATCACCTTGTACAAAAATCAGCCATATCCACTTATTGAGTGGACCAAACTTGTATTTTGTTATTTGTCAATGGCTAAATATTATTTTTTATAGTATGGCCCATGATCAGTAGATATGATTATTTTTTCTAGAAAAATCTTTAAATAGTTTAGATCTATAACTATTGATTTTTATCTTTTTAATTCTTTAATGAATCTAATAAGACTTCTCTTTGTGTGTAGCTCGCAAAGCGTGGTAGTAGAGTGATCATGCAACAAAGCTTTGAAAAGATTATTGTGATGATTATATAAAATTCAGATTGTACATCTATTGTCCCAGCACATGTTAGGATGTTAGCACAAAAAAGAGATATCTAAAGCTCATGTAGGTTATACCATAGGAAAATGTGACCATGATGTCGTCCTACTAAGAGTTGTCTCTTTTTCTCTCAACTTCCCCTAACACTAGGAATATATGTATTTTCTACCTAATATGTATCATAAAATATTGCTACGATTTAAGGTTTGTACTCCATATTAGACTTTGAGCTTTTATTTTGTACAAATGGGATTGGAGATTTTACTATGATAGGTTTATCATGGATGAAATATGTACCAAAACTCCTCTAAATTTAAAGACTATCTATAGAACACTTGGCATTTTATTGATTGAGTGGAACCTTTATTATGTTTTTATTATTAGCCATTTCTTGGTTGGTTATTTAGGTGTATGTTAGGTAGTAATAAGGCTAGCAAAATCATCATTAGATTTTATTAAAAATGCAATGGGATTTAACTGATTTATAAAAAAAAAAATATACTATTGTTTAGTTAACGCTAAGATCTTTGTAGCACCCTAACCTAGCAAATCTTGCACTTATTTGAATCCAAATAGATGACTCGAGAGCTGGAACCCTTAGGAAACCTACCCATTCAATCCAAAACCCAATCCACAATAAGGCCCAAGGTCCCACAAAGCCATTGAATTGCTCATGAAAATTTAAAGGGAAACTCCACCCAGGGGACAATAAAATTGTCGCCCGAGTCTATTTTGACAACCTGGGACCACAAGAGGACATCGCGGAAATGCCTCAAGTTCTTGTGATCAAATGAATAAAAGTTTGCACGAGCGATAATAACATTGCCACCCAAGCCCATTTTAGCAACTCTGATCATACAATGAGTCACCTCAGGGGTCATTGAGCTCCAAAATACAAAATTTATATGAATGTGACAATAATATTGTCGCCCAAACCTTCGCAATTTTAGGAATATCCCAAAGCATCTCTCTCAGGATCTCCTTGGATAATTGTAAAATTACTTGTTTTATCACTTATTAAAGAAAATCGGTGATGTAACGTGTCCCCCAATCGATCAGATCACTCCACATGGCGAGTTTGCCCCTCAAGTTGCTACTTATTACTAAACAACCAATCTAACATCTATAAATAGAGGTTCACTCTTGGAGAGAGAGAGAGAGAGAGAGAGAGAGAGAGAGAGAGAGAGAGAGAGAGAGAGTATTAAAAGATAACAAAAGCTGACACATATAGGACTTGAGAGTGAGTATAGAGAAGAGTATGAAAGTAAAGACAAGAGAGTGATTAAAAGAGAAGGGGAGAGAGAGAGAGAGAGAGAGAGAGAGAGAGAGAGAGAGAGAGAAAGAGAGAGAGAGAGAGAGCATTAAAAGATAACAAAAGCTAACACTTATAAGACTTGAGAGTGAGTATAGAGAAGAGTATGAAAGTAAAGACAAGAGAGTGATTAAAAGGGGGGGGTTGAGTAAGATAAGGTTCTAAGATCTATGACTATGTTATCTTAGGAGGAGTGTCCTAGTTCTCCTTTCCTCCTCCCACATCTCCACGTGCAGGGGCGGCCATCCGGTTATCCACTTTAGTCTTTGTTCTTGCATTTGCTCATCATCCCTCTCATACACCCACTACTTATAGTTTAAGTAACTCTCGTTGTATGCTCTACACCTTATCGAACTCTCGAATCCTAGTATATCAAAAGTTAAGTGCCACTTGAACATCCCCTTTTATATTTTATCATTTACTTATCATTGCATTGTATTTGTCCTTCTCTCTTTTGCAACTACTATTTTCTTAAATCCAACGTAAGTGAGACATTATGATTTTCTTAGTGTTAGTTTGGGTCTGTAATGGTCTACTAACTAGTTTCTGATACTGTTAATAACTGGCTAGTTAGTTAGTATGAGGCCATTTAAAACTCTGAGAATTCTTAAAATCCTAAATCAAATAAAGCAAAAACCGTACATAATTATGGGCAAAGAAGGGTGCCTATAACCCTTTCCTTCTCCATCACCGAGCTCCTTACTTAAAATCCTCAATCATAGACATTATCTAGAAGTCATGTTTAGTTGGTCCTAACCTGAAGCAATTCTACTCGTCCAACGGATCATAGATTTTAGGCATCGGCTAGTAGTGTCCCGCCATGAAATTTGGAATCCAAGTATGGTGACTCTAATCTTGAGTTCTAGGGTGTGAACGAAGTTTCATTCATTCATAAATCAATATTAATCTTCAAGTCATTCTTTACTGAAACCAAGCCATATTTAAAACATCTCATCATAATATTTTAAAATTTAAGCCTTTAAAATATCTTCCTGAGATCCAAAATCTAACTAATTTACAACTAATTTTTTTATTACAACTTTCCAAATACAAAAATAAACAATAACTAAATTTCTAAATTGAAATGACCATCTAGGTATTCTTAATTTCCAACTCCTCTCTCATCCTATAAATCCACAACTATTGTTGATTTGGTGAGTTAGAAGCCTAATGAGATTATTTTCACCACGAATTTGATACAAACTCAAGAATGAAAAGAAAGACACGGATTAACAAAATAAACTATCGAGACAAAATATACATAATAGAAATACAACTAAAAACAAGGATTAAGGATGTTATGAATTCAAATGGACATAGTGGAAACATGATAATCGTATAACAGAACACAATGTAGTCATGATACAGTACAAACGAGATGTGTAGGATATCATGATACATGAGATATTTAACATATGCAATGCAAATCATCCTGGGTATGATCCCTAAGGAAACCCCCACTTGTGGATCCCCCCAAATCAAACACCAATATTATCCTTGCCATACAGGCCAAGTAAAACCCTCGCTCATGGATCCCCTAATCAAATATCATCATCATCCTCACCATATAGGCCAACGGAAACCCCCGCTCATGAATCCCCACAATCAAACGTCATCGTCATAATTCTAAATCCATCATCAAAACAATTTCAATGTGTTTTTATTGGACTTCTTAGGCTTATGGACTCGACCGAAATCAACTTGACCCATTAAAGTTCAGTGAATCGAACTCTACACTCCGTTTCTCACTTTTATATCTCTCTTTCCCTCTCTGTATTTCGTTGGTATGGCCTGATTTCTCTTGTCGAAAAGGAACTTATACATCCTTCTTAGATCTTTAGAAGTTTCTGGAATTCGAGTTGCAATCGAATTGGCGTTCGAGCGGTTTACGCATAGAAACTTCTACATTTTTCACACAATTATCGATTGGATTTCTACTCTTATAGACAAGATCTAATATATGTATTTTTAATTGTTGTGATTTTTAAGGATCAGATGGGCCATTTAATGAATGAATTGAATTCCGAATCGGTGACTGATCAAAGATAGATGGACGGTGGGTTTTATTAAGAAGAAGATACCCTTTAATGGCATATTCTGTTTCGTTGGTCATTTCTTTGTTCTGCAACTGATGGATGGCCTGAATTCGTCATATGAAACTTGAGGAGACGAAATTTCAGAGGTTTTATGATAGTTTGGTTGGTGGGTTTGAAGTTTGAAGTGTTCCGCCACCGCTCAACATCGAGGGAGATGGCGGCGTGAAATTCAAAAAGAACATGTACATAACCCTTCGTATCTCCATACCCATAGTATACATGGTAAATAACTTCAGTGAAAAAAGTAACTTAATCACTTACCATAAGTAAAAAAAAGTAACTTATTTAGTAGTATCCAAAGAGACCTTCCTATCTCCATACCCGTAGCATACATGGTGGAGCCATCTCCCCCAGCACACCTGGCAGGGTCGTGTATCATTTGGGACCTTCCATCTGGCAGAAGTACATGGATGACTAGAGCTTGAACATACAATTACCTCCGATGGCTCTAGCCCATTGATTACTGACCTTCAAAACTACGGTGGATTACAAATTTGGTTGACAGCTGGCGATAAAGAGGCTATACAGGATTATCAGGTGGGTGTGGCTTTAGAAAGATAGTCCATCCATGGTAGGCCAGCTAGACGGACGGTCATCACCCTGCCACGTGAACTGACTGGAAATGACTCTACAATTGTGCGATTCCACCGGCCCTTTCATTACCATGTTATATCCCTCATCCAAGCTATTTGCATGTGCTGTTGCATTTGTGAGAAATCCGGGGCGACCATGAACATGCCCATACCTGAAAATCAAGTCGCTCCCAGCCCATTGGCTGGACCACAACTGTACACTGAATATACTATTAGTCGTACAGATGTTTCCTCGTACACAAGTGGCCGACCCATGGTAGGCTGGCCTGGATGCTAGGCCAGTACCAGTCCATCTTAGGACTCTTTTATCTGTTGAGTGGCTAAGATTTCGCACGTCTGCCATGTTGATACATGGATTGCTAATAGTCTCCCTCACACTAATGGCTCGCTCTGGTGCTTCACATCATACAATGCTCCAACCATTGAGGTGGTGGACCCATTATAGATGCCCCATGTACCAAAACTCTAGATTGGAAAATGTTAGACCTGAAGGCGGACTATGCACCGACATTGCCAAGTAGCAGGTCGCTACTGGGGCCCCACCATGATGTGTTTTATCCACATCGTTCATCCATTTTGCCAGCTCATTTTAGGGCATGAGCGCAAAAATGAGGCAGACCCAAATCATAGGTGAACCACACCACAGAAGATACTGGTGATAGAACACCCACTGTTAAAAACTTCTTGGGCGTACAAGTTTTGGATCAAGCTGATGTGCTTTCCCTTCATCCAGGTCTGTGTGGCTTAATCAACGTTACAGTGTGCCTAGGAGGTTTTTAATTGTCCTTGTTCAATCACCACTGTTTTCCTGTGGTGTGGTCTACCTGAGATTTGGATCTGCCTCTTTTTTGGGCTCATGCCCTAAAATAACGATCCAAAATGGATGGACGACTGAGGATAAAACGACCACATCATGGTGGGGCCCACAGCACCGTCCAGTAGTGACATTGCTACTGGCAGTGGCAGTATACAATCAAGACCCTCCCTCAACTGTCTATTTTCTGGCCACCGATTGATGATTCTGGCGCACGGACCATCCATAACAGGCCCAGTGATCAACGGTATCGAAGCATCTCAGTTTGAAGAGGGGGCCAACTTGTTTAAGCTGTCCACTGCAGGGACAATACACAAGTTAGTAGCAGGGAAACGTGAACACAGAATGTAGATGGTGCACTTTTACATTTAACGCTTTCTTCCCCCCTAACACGTCACTTGCTTAGAGCATCCAATCTGTGTAAATGGTATGCCGAAGCTTGATGATCACATGCAGTAAAAACCAGGCCAATCCACTAATTATGTGGGCCCCACACCTATACATTGAGCCGCCCCATTGCCTTTCCATTGATTTTTATGGTGTGGGCAACCCGATGAATGGATCATCCAGGTTTTTTCACCCCAGATGATCTCAACAATGTAGCTCACCTTTCGTACAGTTTGGCCATGGCTCATCAAATGCAGCCCACTCAACTAACAGTGAATACCACTTTCAGGTTACATCCAAACCCTTATTTCCCTAAGAGGGTGGACAACCCATTTTTTTCATATATATATATATATATATATATAATCAAGAAATATTCTTACATATTACACAGCCTTTCCCAAGCAGGAGAAATTACATAAAAAATGAGGTCTTAAATCAAGATGGCTACATCACGAGTCCTACTAATATATGTACAAGCTATGTACAAAATACAGCACCACTTCTCTGCTGCTCACCAGAAAGGACACCACCTGCAAACATGCCACACGAGCGCTCAAAGTTAAACACAACAAAACAGCTAAACTAGTCGCGTCATGAAAAAACACCTGACAACCAAATTGATACTCCGCCAGTTTGATGATCCATACACATGCACAGAAAAATTCTACACAAGGCATACATGTGCCACAATCCAAACCATCGAAACCATGGCCCTCTGTGGATGAGTCACAACAAGGAAATCGCGCTGAACAGACAACCCTAGTAGGTTGATTGGCCAACATATGATCGACTTTAAATGGAGATTAGTCCGCAGTTGGAACTTAACATACATCCATTAATTGGAGGTCAGAACAGTTCAATCAATCTGTGTGCCATGTGCACAACAACTCAACACGCTCGTATGGCTTATCATTCCTCCAAAACAATGTTAACAAAAGATTTGGCACCAGAGCATAAGAGCGAAACAACTATCACTAAGAAAACTTTCAATGCAGAGAATCAGCCCCTTGGTTGAGTGGAAGGATTTGCACAGATAAATAGCTCATTTATATTTAATGTTATTTTCAATCCTACACATGCTACTAACCGCAGTTCTCTTTCATGGTATAAAAGGGAATCGTCTCAGGAAATCCTACTGTACATTCTAATGTATAACAATCCACCACTCATTAGGTGGGTCAAATCTGTAGAACCATTGATTGCAGTGTAATAATATGATCTCCAAGTCTTGTGATGTCAAAATTCCCTAAATGAAAGATTGCAAGTGCATTTTTGTTTAGTGTTTAATGAAATGTGCCAAGAGGCCAAATGAGCTGAAAGATCCTACACAAGCTAGTCTCCCTCTCACCTTCCAAACTTACCAATCTAATCTGGGTTGGGTTGGGTCAGGTTGATTTTGAGAGGTCCCAGACCTGACCCATTTAGTTATACAGATTGAACTTTTGGACCCAGACTTGCTCCATTGGTCCAAATTTTGGACCCAGACCCACTTATTGTTAGGTTGGGTCAAGCCACCCTAAACATGCACCTATTGCAATAATGCTGCAAAACACTAGAAAAAGGCTATTACATGGTTGAATGTCAATTTCTATCTGATAACTATGATGGTGGACCTGATCCTTGGGAAGGACCTGATCCTTGGGAAGATGTCAACTGGAAAACTAGAAGAGTAATGTTCACATACAACATTATATCCGGACTTATCACATACATGCTTCTTCCTTGCCAAGCATCACTTTTGGATACCTAAACGCAATTGGATGTACTGGCTTCAATGGGTATGGGAGGAACACTAACAACCCTCTCGATTACTAGAGATCACAAACCCTATCCTCTTCCAAAACACAAGCACAAAAAAAAAAAATATCTATTCACCAAGCAAAATGAGCTCACGCATTCAATATGAAGCCTTGGATAGGATTTACAAGAGAAGATTAACCTAATACTAAATAAGAGGACTACAACACCCCTGCTTTAGTTATTTCACTAGGTGTTATAAGGGTTATTTTGGTCATTCCAATAGTAAAGAGACTAAAAGGAATAAAAGCAAAACACTAATGAAAGTAACCTCCACGCATGTGATTATGAGGGGCCCACATGCGTGACACCTGTGATCCAATGGGGCCACTAGACCTCTTGCATGTAACACATGAGAAGAGCTTGATTGCATCAGCATCCAAGCTGAGCAAAAGGTACGCAGCACCAATGTTTTAAATATCAACGATATCGGCCGATATATCCCATGATATATCTTGTATCCTACCTGTGCGATACAAAACGCACAGGTAGTGTCGATATATCCCACATGTTCGATCTAGTGAGCATTTTCAATTTCCGATCTTTTTTTTTTAATGTTAAATCAGTATCAAATGGTTATAAATCCATTGGTTCTTCATGTTTTGCATTAAAAATTATGGAGTTGGAGCTTTGATTTCGATTCCATTGGTTCTTCATGTTCTCCTGTTTTTTTCAAAAAATTCCTTTAACCAGCTATCAATTGAGACTAATATTGAAATATTCAAGAGTATTTGATGAAACAATCATTACATACACTCTAATTTTGAAATTTGAGTGTAGGTGGTTTGATTTGGGAGAAATCAGGGAAATTTTAAATTTTCCCCAATTTCTCCCGAATTGCTTGCAATGTTAAACTCCAAACATGAAATCAAGCACGTGTGAGGGCTGGTCTACTGATTTGTCAAGTCCTTGTCAATTTTCGGAAAATAAAAATCATTTTAATTAAAAATTATTAAAATATCAATTTGAATATAGTTGCATTAGTTCAGGAGTGTTTAGGAGTGTTTGATGAAATGATCGTCACATACACTCGAAATATAATGCACTCAATTTGAATTTAGTTGCATTGATTCAGTTAGACAGCACATAGCTTAGGACCCTATACAAAGGAAACCTATTATGTGCACTTCTTTTTTGAGATGTTATGATTTAAAAGTGTGTATTAAGGTCTTTTTTAACAATCCCTGGAGTTTCATTGAACCAGTCAACCATTTCCCTAATGTTTTCCCATGTTTCCCAAAAAGTGTGATAGATTACTCGATACAGACAATATATCCCGTGCGATAACCGATATGTATCTATATCTCAAGGATGCGATACATAACGCGATACCAATATTTCAAACACTGGGCAGCACCACAAAAATCACCTACGGCAAAAATCAGACTGATCTACTAATTAGGTGGGCACAACCGTACAATGCGTTAGACATCACATGTCAATGATTTCGACAGTATAGCCCACTGCCCACCCGATGAGTGGACCATTCTGGCTTTCGCCCCAGATGATCTTTATGATTCAGCTCACATTTTCATGGCTCAGATATTCTACACAGGTCAACCATTCTATGTGGAAATTAAAATACGACATTGTATTTGAACATTTCTCAAATTATAATCCTATATTCGTGTAGAGATTTTCCAGATGTCAGACACTCTGATGGTGAGAAGGATTTAGGGCCTTCAACCATGCTTGAGAAATCATAAATTATCAAGTTTGAAACAATAGTTTCAAATTGAAGGACAAGGTTACAGGAGTTTAGATTATTATTTCTCCCTATGAATCAGCCTCATACCACAGTTGACACAAAATTCCCAACCAAAATAGGAAGAGATTAGAGATGAAGTTGCAATCAATAACCCAGGACTAGAGGAAGTGGTGGAACCCTGTGAAATGAATATGGAAGTGACAACAGCAGTTAAGGGATTTGTTTCAATTTCAAATTTCAGTTCAGTGGACTAAAGACCAATCTCATATGAAAACATAAAGGCCAATACTGATTACTGACAAAGGTTCACTCGGTGAACAAAAATAGCACTTTCTCATTGAAAATTTTTCTTCTCTCAAAAGGGTGTATGGAATTCCACTGGGAGGCTGAACCAATTAGAAATCTTCTTCTTTTGAATCATGTTTTATATTATCATCAGAATTTTAGAATCAAACCAGATCCTTTTGGCACTTTCAGATGCTAATTTTTGGTTTACAAGATCTTACCAGAAGAGAAAATTGGATGCCTCTGCAATAAGTTAAAATATCCTAGTCTCCATACGTCCCTTGACCATCTTTCATTATCAACCATTTCTCTTATGTTTGTTTAATTAATTTTTTCTTCCACTTCTCAAAACAATAACCCTTTTTCCCAAAATGAACTATGATAAGAACTGCCAATATGATGAAAGCATCACAGAGAATCGATATCATGTATGGAACTTGGATGATCACAATTTGCAATAAGGGCGAAAGTTGACAGATACATACCCCACGTAGTTTTGACACAAATTTTCATGCGATGTCGCTTGTATAATCAACTTTTGAACTTGCAGTTTAACAGATAAACCATGGTCAACTTCACGCGTATCCCCAGAAATCAAGGTACCGTGGTCTACCGTGTGTTGAATAGAGCTGGCAATGCTAGACATTGAAGAACCAGGAGAAAAGTCGCGTCCCGTAAGTTTGTTGCTCATCCGAGCCATAACAACAACAGCACGATCATTTAAAACCTCATTTGCATCACCAAGTTGATTGACAGCCTACAGACACCCAATTGAAATAAAAGCATGTAACACACAAAACCACAAATTAAGCAATATTCTCAATGTTGACAGCATTCAGTGAAAATTACCTGAAGAAGTTCCCTTTCTCGAGCACCCCTTAAAGGTTGAGTAAGCTCCTTAGCGGGTGCAGAGTCATCACTATTCACAACTGCCTGAGCATGGGTATTCGCAAAATTTGCCACTTGAGGGACCTCATTAAAATTGAATAGTCTCCAATTTATAAGAGGGTCATGTACGAAGGCCTGAAAACAGGTGAGAGCATGAGTTGGCACCTCTAGACGTCTTAAACACTAGCTTAACTAGGACTTTCATATTCTGATAAGTAGCCACGAAGACACGCATCATATTTGGGAGCTGTTAGAACAGAACCTTAATTTATCCTTTTCTGTATTATTAACTAATTTATTTATATCATTCTGTTCTGTTCCCATTTATCTCGATCCATTTTATAGAAACTAATATTTATTTAAAAACCACCTTTCAAGATACTACATCACTGTTCAGAAGTTTCAGTGTTGGGTGTGAAATGGTTTCCATGTTCAACAGCTTGTGCGTATGTCAGACACCAAAACTCCTATCAAAATCCAAGTTACATAGTTTAAAGACCCAGCAATATATGGGAAGGAAACAAAAAAATCTAGTTTCCTGTACCTCCATCATGGCCATGACACTATCCTTATTATTTCGGAGAACTTGCATCACATTTTCACAAGTTGACCTGAAGTTCCCTTCAATGCCGCTAACCTCCATAGCCTTCACAAGCATTCTAGTCAAGCGAAAGGGAACCTGTTTTGTGAATATTAAGATTAGAGAACTCGACAACTGAAGAAATTTCAACTAAATCACATATGAAAAAGGGAAGAAAATGTACAAAACATTATTTGGCAGATGGAGAGTACCTTTTCAGGAAACTTTTCCCGGTTCATTGAAGCCTCAAAGCAATCTCCAAAATCGATATGCAAGATTTTTCCGCTGCGAAACAATATAATTGGCATTTTGCTTTCTGAAATCTCAAAAATAAAACTCGTAACACATTAGAATTTCTAGAAAAGGACAAACAGATATAACAATACCTGTAACGGTCCAGCATAAGATTACTAGGATGCCGATCACCTAACCCAAGAAGGTAACCTACCTGGAGCAAGTGGAAGTTTCTCTATGAGCATTACCAACATGGCATGAAGGAAATTCCAAGAAGGAAGAGGTCCCGGGACCACATATAGAGGTGAGGGACATACCATACTCATCACAGCCAGGCTTCTTGTATAGTTTGTCCGACGGTCTAGCCAAACCTCAGAAGTTTTGCTTTTTAACCAGAGTACCTGCCAATCAAGAATCAGAACTCGTGAATGTAAGAATTCCCCACACATATTCTGTGAATGCTCATAGAAGTTCTCAATCTGCACGACAAAACAAAATTGGTTATGAAAAGCATATCCAAGTTACGAGTAAGAATATACCCTGGCTAAATCATTTCCTTCAGTATTTAGCAGTGCATGCTCAAACACTTCCACTTTAGCAATGAGTGGCAGGTGGTCATAATCAGGGGCAAAAGCCAGCATCAATCTGTGCTCTTGATTTAAGAAGATCTGAAAACCATGATGAAATATAACAATAAGCAGAGGGTTGCTGTGCTAGAGAATAACTTGTAGTCCTTGATGAATGAATGATAATAGTTGATGCACCTTTCTGGCATCTCTGTATTCCCGAATTAGATGGTGCAGTGTGTCACAGTTTGGAACCCATCCTATCAATCCACTGTTTGGGGACAAGGGAATAACAGCATAACGTTGAATAGAAAGATCCTTTTCTCCAGTTTTTCGGGAGTTCTCAAGAAGAGTATTCACCAGACCAAAAAGCTAGAAAAGAAGAAGGTTAGCTCCAACAAAATATCTACCTGTAAGCAGCAAAGGTGATCTAAGAAAGTAAATTCAACTTAATATATTATGACTGCACTGACAAGATTCATAAGTGGCTTCTGTTAGAAAGGGAATCAGACCTGCATGACACGTTCATCTTGCCGCAAATCCTCATGACCCTTCAGCAAGAAAGCATAATCTTCTCCATCACTTCCATGAATTGTCAATTTTCGAGGCCGCTGTTTAGATGTTATGACAACAAGTTGTGGTGCAAATGTACGTATTGTCACCAGAGTTGATCCTGAATCCAAAGATTGGTGTGAATTTGAATGCAATAGAAAGACGAGGAAAAGGAAAAAAGAAACGTTGGGTTAAGGGAAGTCAAAGCCCATTAACCTGCACGGTATGTTCCTGGCACTGCAAGCTCCAAATTGCAACAATTGAGCAACTCTGGGGAAACAGACTGCATTCATGAAGAAAAGAAAACTAACACTGCATCAAAACAAATACAGGAAAAATCCATTCACTGGAAAACTAATTACATAATTCTTGCCTGCAAATCTAGGGTAGTAAGACTGGGAAGCTGCTTATCTATGCGTCTGAAAACATGATAGTACAGATCCCAAGCCTGAAAAGATATATTCAAATCACTAGTAAGAATGAACGAACAACACCAAACTTCTCAATGAGCTGAAAACAATGTATTATGAAGTACAGGGAAAAACAATTCCGTTCATCCATTTGAAATAAGTAAAAGACTTTCTAATACCTGAGTAAGTTCTGCATCTTTCCCAGTTCTCTTGTACTTCAAGCAGCATTCATGAGCCTCCAGTAATTCCCGACCATATGCCTGCTTTCAAAAGAAAATCTTATGAAGGTCCAACAACTAAACGAAGAATGACACAGAACAAGAGGATCCATTAAATGTTTAAAGGAATGGCAAGGAAAACCTTGTTAGGTATTCTTTGATATTCAAAGGTCTAATATGTCAATTCCTCAATACAAAAGAAAGTAACATAGAAATTTTTAAGTTGCAACCTAGGCACATTAGTCTTTATGAATCAGAATACAAAATCCATGGTCAATCTTACAAGTGATAAAGCAACCACCTGAATGAAGGCTGTCTCTTTTATGGTTCTCTCCCCGCCCTCCTCAAGCACTGCATGTAATGGCTCCAATACATTTAGCATACCCTCAATGTTATGCTCACCAAAGTACAACCGGCTAGCCTCTTCCAATGCCTCATGCCACATCTCATGCCAGAGAATGGCAACCCTGATCAACTCCTTGGATACAAGCTGTGCCTGTATAAATATCAAACAATAGTCATGTCACAAAATCTAGCATGCATACAAGCAGAGAAATTCCCAGATTTATTAACATTTCACCTGATCGACGAGTACACCACTGTGCTGCCGTACTTTATCAACCACTTCCTGAGCAGCTTGTTTGCGCAATGAACTTATTGATTTGCATGCCACCAGAAGAGGGTACATAAGAGCCTGTAGAGGAATAAAGTTACTTATGTGTACATAGGCTCCACAAGAGAACATATAGCAGGTAGCAACACAACAAACAAGCAGAACAGAAATGACTGAAATGTGCTTTAACATGAAAAGACACGTAAATAGAAATTTTTTTATTGGAAACCCACAACACTCTCATAACTGAAGTATAGTTGCACAAAGAGTGAAGCAAAGCGGCAACAGATTTGGGTGTGGGATTAGGGAAACATTTGTTTCAAAATTTAAACGATATTAGATAGGTAGGAAGTGGAAGCAGAAGTTCAAGAGTCCGAAGTACGATTATAAGTAGTTGTGGCACCTAGTTAGAAGGATCCTGCAACTAAGAACTGAACCAGAGAAAATTGAATTAAACAAACAAGTTGTATGAGAAAAGATTAAAGTGCGAATTGTGAATGTTGTTTACTCAATATCTCCTTCTTTTTTCCTTTTTCTTTTTTTTTTTTAAAATGAGAATTGGCAATTAGAAGAAAGGATGAGAAGAACAGGAGTAAAAGAGAAGGATGTGATCAGATTTTTAATCATATTGTACAAGCCAGTGTTCGAAATATCGGTATCGCGCAATGTATCGCACCGTTGGGATACAGACACATATCGGTTATCACATGGGATATCGTTTGTATTGCATAATTTATTGCACTTTTTGGGAAACATGGGGAAACATTGGGAAAATGGTTGAATTTTTCAATAAAACTTCAGGGATTGTTAAAAAAGACCTTAATACACAATTTTAAATTATAATATCTAAAAAAAGGTGCACATAATAGATTTTCTTTATATAGGGTCCTAAGCTATGTGTCGTCTGACTAAATTAATGCAACTATATTCAAATTGAATACATAACATTTATAAATATATCAAGACATGTATGAAACATCATGGTGGGCCCCACCACGAGCCCCACAGGACCGTTCGTCTCTGGCTAGATCCTGGTGGGACGCGGATTGCCTACTGACGCTGTTAGTTGCCAGTAGCTACTGGATGGTGGTCTATAGGCCCCACCATAATGTATGTTTTTAATCCACTATGTTCATCCATTTTCCTATATACTTTGATACCATAATCCAAAAAATTAGGCAGATTCAAATCTCATGTGGACCACACCACAAGAAACAGTGGTATTTGAACACTCACTTAATGTTTATTTGCCATCTAACCAGTTGATTAGGTCACACAGACCTACCTGGATGAAGGGAAAGCACAAATATTAGCATGATCCAAAACTTGTGGCCCCCAAGAAGTTTTTAGTGGTGGGCATTCAATCACCCACTATTTCTGATGCAGGGACATGTGATACCCTAACCCTAGATGCATGTCTAATCAAGTTAAAGAATATTCAAATTAATACACCAATTAACTAACTGTTTCCAAACAAAGGGATTAGGTAAATCTCAACACAAAGATGAGGTTATTTCGTCAGGATCATGCCCCTTAACATAAGATCACGTAAACGGTAAAAAGGGAGGACCTCGGGATATGAGGATATCCTAGATCTAGCATAAGTCAATCCACGTGTAAGCTTGGATCTGATTCTACTAACTAACCATCCCTCTTTTCCGTTCAAACTAGAAAGGAGTATCCAGAGAGAAACGAAATGGGTGAAGGATGAGGGGCTCGAGATGAAGAAGGTATAGGTCCTTTGTCGTCAAAAGAAAATGAGGAGGATGATTCTTACCTTTTCCTGCACCTCGAAGATTTTAGAAAGGGAAACCCAAAATCAGGGTGGAATCCTCAACACCCAAGGGTCAATCCTGAAACTCTAATCTCTTGAATAAAGAGGAAGAAAATAGACGAATTCCTATTCATTCAATAATAACGAAAATAGGGTTCCTCACAACGTATATATAAGCTATGGAAAAAGTAAAAGTGCATTAAAGCTCCTGGAAACAAGAAAGATAACAAAAAGACGAAAAATAAAGAAAGTTGCAATAAAGCCCCTAAAACAAGAAAAATAACAAAAAAAATCCAAAACTAAAACACCCATGTGGTAGGGTGTGAAATCCGACCCATGAATATATGGTCGAAGTGAACACTTGTGTGGTAGGGTGTGAAATCCAACCCATGGATCTATGGTCGGGGTGCGGTCATGCTGCTCCTGCACTCGTAGCGCGTCAGAAAGTGAGTCCGATGGACCCGTCGTCCATCCACATCAACTCCTCCGCTCTAGTACTCCGTCGGCGACGCCTCCTCCTCTGGTACACTATAAAGCGCGCACCACTGATGTCCGCATCAATTTCCTATGGTGTGGTACACCTAAGATTTGGATCTAACTCATTTTTGGGCTAATGCCCTAAAATGAGCTAGCAAAATGGATGGACATCATGGATAAAACACAATTTATTATGGGGCCCACAACACCGACCGGTACCAACGTTGATACTAGGGGGTCACTACTGAATCTCTCTCTCTCTCTCTCTCTCTCTCTCTACGGTAGAGAGAACAACCAACCCATCCAAACAAAAAAGGCATTTTAATTCAAGAATATGAGATGAAAACCACATCTTAATGCGAGCATGCATATGGTTAACCCACACCAAACTTGTTCACCTATTCCTTTGTGTAACCCATAATATCAACAATTTGGATTACTAACTAGAGCCTACTCATAAAGACCTGGGGGCCCAAGGATCATATGGTTCATCCAGTGTTCCTAGTATTGATACCGCCGATATTATCACTAATACCTTGAACTATATTGTTGACTAAGGGAAACATTTGGGGAAACACAAGGAAATGGTGGAATTTCTCAATGAAACTTCAAGAGCTGCTGAAATACACATATTTGCATATTTAGGAATCAAACAATTGCAAAAAAGTCGCATACACAATAAGCTTCTCTCTTTAACGGGGGTCTAAAACCATGGAATTCTGACATAGGAAACATTATAGAAACATGGGGAAATGGTGGAAATTTTCAATGATACTTCAAGGGATGCTAAAATACACATATTTGCATATTTAAGAATCAAATAATAGCGAAAAAGACTCATATTTGCATATTTAGTGTTGGAGTTCCGACTCTTAACTCACACCACTATGATGTAATCCCAAGCCACAACAAACCCAGATCAACCCTAGGTATTAGAAATTCGGATCTAACACCAACGTCAAACCGGGCGCTTTGCGGAAGCACGTTCAACAAAAATGGAAAAATCACAATAAACAGAATAACCAAACAATCAAGCAAACAGTCACAGAACACAAGATATTTTACATGGAAAACCCTTGCGAGAAAAAACCATGGCACAAAGCGACAAAGATCTACTATAATCAAAACCTTAAGAGTTTACACTACTCGCCTTCTTCGATTACAGGATCACCCAATCTCCCCTTCCAATGCGCACCTAGGAAAACCCTAGCCCCTTGAGAATATGGTGGAAATTTTCAATGATACTTCAGGGGATGCTAAAATACACATTTGCATATTTAAGAATCAAATAATAGTGAAAAAGACTCATATTTACATATTTAGTGTTGAAGTTCCGAGTCTTATCTCACACCACTATGATGTAATCCTGAGCCACAACAAACCCAGATCAACCCTAGGTATTAGAAATTCGGATCTAACACCAACGCCAAACCGTGCGCTTTGCGAAAGCACATTCAACGAAAATAGAACAATCACAATAAACAGAATAACCAAACAATCAAGCAAACAGTCACAGAACACAAGATATTTTACATGGAAAACCCTTGCGGGGAAAAATCATGGCACAAAGCGACAAAGATCTACTATAATCAAAACCTTAAAAGTTTACACTACTCGCCTTCTTCGAGAACAGGATCACCCGATCTCCCCTTGCGATGCGCACCCAGGAAAACCCTAGCCCCTTGAGAAAATCTCTTCCCAAGCCTTTACGAGTGTCTAGAACCCTCTCACCTTGCAAACCCTAGCCCTTACAAAGAAAACACCCCTAGTCAACCAAGCCCTAATCAAAATCGGAATTAAATACCCCAATTTGCACTAATCCGCGTAACCTATCGGTCAGACCGAATGGGACATTCGATCGGATTGAAACAAACCGACTCACATGATTTGATCAAACCGAAAACGTGCAAATCTTCACAGCTGCAAATTATGAATCCATCCATAATTTGGTTAGACTAATGATATACCAGTCAAGCCAAAACATGGCTTCTCTGCACTAATAGATTGGCAGAATCTAAGGCATCCCGCACAACAATCTCTCCCTTGACTTGCATTTTGCCAAGTCACTCTAAATATCTACCATGCAACCTCCACCTTGAGCGTAAACCACTCCCTGCATTCTTTACCTAGAATGTAGCTTCATCTGTACCCCTGTGCAAGGGTGCCCAATCTCATCAATGCCTAGAGAGATTGATCAAGCCCAAGCAATGCTTGAACTTCTCTGTGATCATCGGCTTTGTCAACATGTCCACGACATTCTCGTCGATGTGAATCTTCTGAAATAGAATCTCTCATGAAGTAACGAGTTCCCGTATCTTATGGAACCTCACGTCGATGTGCTTGGCTCTCGCATGATACACTTGATTCATCACTAGATGGATAGCACTCTGACTATCGCAATGCAACCAAATCGCCTCTGCTTCAATCTGAGTTCTCCTATCAGACCTTTCTACAATAATGCCTCATTTGATGCCTCCATCACACCATATATTCCGCCTTGATTATAGACAACGTTATCATAGACTATAGTGTAGATCTCCAACATATCGGTCTGCATGCTAATGTGAAAACATATCCCTTAGTTGACCTCCTATTGTCCAAATCACCTGCATAATCCAAATCCACGTAGCCTACAACTACACCTGAAGCTCCATGTCCTCCGAAATGATTCTAGTGTCGACTGTGCCCCTGAGACACCTTAGAATCCACTTAACAACATTCTGATGCTCCTTTCCTGGATTCATCATATATCTGCTAACCATACCAACTGCCTATGAAATATTCGATCTCGTGCAAACCATTATATACATGAGACTCTCCATTGCACTCACGTACAACACCCATGACATATATTTTTTTTTAAAACTTTTTTTTACACACGCACACACACCCCCACACACTCGTGCCATAGTGGGATCCTTACTCTTTCTTCTATACTTGGACGCAAGCTACCTGACCACTTAAAATGACCTGCTAGAGGCATGCTAACTGGCTTAGCATCTTCCATGTGGAACCTCTCTGGCACCTTTTGCACATATCCCCTCCGAGACAGCCACAACTTCTCAAACTCTCTGTCACGTGTAGGATCTTCTTTGCAACGCCCAAATCCTTCATGTCAAACTCATTGCTTAACAGATACTTAAGCAAGAGTATCTCCTTTTTATCCCTTGTAGCAATCAACATATCATCAAAGTAAAGCATCAGTAGAATGTAGGACCCGTCCTCAAGCACCATGTAATATACACAACAATTGTATTCACACATGATATACCCAATCTCCAATATGTAGGAATCAAATTGCTTGTACCACTACCTCGGAGACTACTCCAGCTCATACAATGACTTCTTCAGCCTACAAACATAGCCTTCCTTACAAAGCCCCTTGAGTCTTTCAAACTGCCTCATGTAAATAACTTCTAAGTTCCCATAGAGGAATGCCATCTTCACATCAAGCTGCTCCAATTTCAAATTGGATTCCGCTACCATAGCCAGTAGCACTCTGATTAATGTATGTTTCACGACCAGAGAGAAAACTTCGTTGTAATCTACTCCTTTCTTCTACAAGTATTCCTTTGCTACAAGTCATGCCTTGTACTTTTCACCATTTTTTCTGTAAATGCATCCTTCTTCTTGAACACCCACTTGAACCCTATAGCCCTCTGACCTTTTAGAAGTTCCACCAACTCTCATGTTTGATTCCTATATAGAGATTCCATGTCCTCTCCCATGGCCAACATCCACTTGCCGCCATCCTCTCTAGATTTTTCCTCTTTAAAGGTAGAGGGATCTCCACTCCCTATGAACAATGTAAAAGAAACCATGTCCTTGAACCCATATCGAACTAAGGCTCCAATGATTCTCTTCTCCTTATTCCTAGCTATACTCTTCTGGGTTTCCTGCTGATTGTTTTGGTCAGTTTCTTGCTCCTGCTGAATTTCACCTTCAATAACATACTCAACTGGCTCCACCTGCACCGACAATTTTCCGATTTCACCATGTTTTTCAAACTTCCCTGCAACGTCCTTGTTGGCCTTTTACATTGATGCCTCATCAAGGATGGCATCTCTGCTATTGGCCACCTTTTGTGAAACTGAATCCCAAATCTCGTAGCCCTTAACACATTTCTCATACCCGATAAAGATGCACTTCCTAGATTTAGGATCCAACTTCGTCCTTTGTCCACTCTGCACGTGGACGTATGCTAGACACACGAAGATCCTCATCCCTGAGTAATTAACATCTTTGCATGTCCAGACTTCCTCTGCAACCTTGGAGTCCAACATTGTACATGGTGACCGATTTACAATATAGCATGCCATGTTAACCACTTCTGCCCAGAAGCTTTTAGGTAGCTACACGTGCAACTGCATACTTTTCGCCCTCTCCAATAGAGTTATGTTCATCCTCTCTGCCACCCCGTTTTGCTGTGGGGTCCGTGGAGTTGAGAAGTGCCTTGTGATGCCATGTTCCTTGCAAAATTTCATGAATCCCGCCTCTTTGTACTCCATACCATTATCTGACCTAAGACACGTAACCTATCTCTCAGTTTGCTTTTCTACTTCCGCCTTCCATTTCTTGCACTTGGTAAATACCTCAGAGTTGTGCTTTAAGAAGTAGACCCAAACCTTCCTCAAGTAATCGTCTATGAAACTCACTAAGTATCATGCTCCTCCCTTAGACGGTACTGTCACTGGCCTGCAGACATCAAAATAAATATAATCGAGCACCACGCTACTATTATATGCAGCAGTCTTGAACATTACCCTACACTACTTCTTATAGATGTAATGCTCATAGAAATCCACCTTGCATGCCTTAACTCTTTTCAAAAGATTTCATTTATAGAGTTCCCTCATACCCCTCTCGCTCATATGCCCTAGTCACATATGCCACAGATCAGTGTCATCTATGACAGATTCTACATAGGTGGTAGCGGCCTCACCTACAAACGTGCCAACAACCAACTCGTACAGATTTCTTGTTTTATGTCCCTTCATTAACACCATTGCACCTCTAGTGACCTCGATTACACCACCAGATGCAGTGAACGTGCACCCGTTCGTATCTAAAACCCACAAGGATATCAAATTTTTCTTCAGATCTAGGACATGCCTGACATCACCTACAGTCGATATAACTCCATTAAACATCCTTACCTTGATAGTCCCTATTCCGATGGCCTTACGTGGTGTATCATTCCCCATCAGAACACTTTCACCATCAAAGGACTTGTAGGAATCGAAGCAAATCCTATTCGGGCACATATGAGCATCCTGAATTGAGTATCAATGTATTTGAGAGATTACTCGTACTTGAAGAGACCGAGAGGAGGTCTCCTACTGAGCTCTCTTCTGCTATACTAGCCAATTCACCTATGTTCTTTTTACCCTCACTTTCTAGGTCTTCCTTCTATTTCTGGCAGTCTCTCTAGAAGTACCCCCATATGCCATAATAGAAGCATTTGTCCTTAGCCTTTGCTTTCGATCTTGATTTTTTCTTCCTGTCAGACTGAGATCGCTCCACGGATCTCCCAGGTCCTTGACCCCCTTTCGTATGAGAGTCCTCATCGCTTGACTTCTTCCTCATCTCGTTCAAAATGAGAGCCATGATGGTTTCTTGCAACTTCACTGTATTATTCCCATACAACGGAGTAGTGACAAGATGATCGTATGATGTGGGAAGCAATGCTAGAAGTAGCACTGCTTTGTCTTCATCCTCAATCGTCACTCCGAGACTTAACAACTCACTACATACCTTAATAAATGAGTTCGTGTGCTCTAGGAGATCAGATCCTTCATCCATAGCTCCTTCATCCATAGCTCAAAAAGTTGTTTCTTCACAAACAACTTATTAGTGAGGGACTTCGCCATGTATAGATCTTTTAGTTTCCTCCACATCTTCAGGGGAGATTCCTCATCTAGAACGTCGTACATGACTTCATTTGATAGACATAGATGGATAGTGCTCATAGCCTTCTCCCCGAGTTTACTCTAGTAATCATCCAACATCTTCTCAGGTTTAGTCTCCAACAACACCTTGCTCAACCCTTGTGATACAAGGATATCCTTAACCTTCGGCTACCACAAACTAAAATTGTTCTTCCCATTGAATTTTTGTATATCGAACTTCAACCCTAACATCTTCATTGAATTCCCGAACGTCATAAAACCTGACGCTCTGATACTACTTTGTTGGAGTTTCGGCTCTTATCTCACACCACTATGATGTAATCCCGAGCCACGACAAACCCGGATCAACACTAGGTATAAGAATTTCAGATCTAACACAAACTTCAAACTGTGCGCTTTATGGAAGCATGTTCAACGAAAATAGAACAATCACAATAAACAGAATAACCAAACAACCAAGCAAGCAACCACAGAATACAAGATATTTTACGTGGAAAACCCTTGCGGGAAAAAACCACAGCACAGTGAGAGAGATCCACTATAATCAAAACCTTGGAGTTTACACCACTCACCTTCTTTGATTATAAGATCGCCTGATCTCCCCTGCGATGCGCATCTAGGAAAACCCTAGCCCCTAAAGAAAATTTATTCCCAAGACCTTACAAGTGTCTAGAACCTTCTTACCTTGCAAACCCTTGCCCTTAGAGAGAAGACACTTGTAGTTAACCAAGCCCTAATGGAAACCAAACTTAAATACCCCGATTTGTGCTAATCTGCGTAACCCGTCAATCGAACCAAAACAAACCGACTCACTCTTCAATTGAACCGAAAACGTGCGAATCTTCACAGCATGCAAACTGTGAATCCATCCCTAATTCGGTTGGACCAATGATATACCAGTCGAATCGAAACAGGGCTTCTCTGCACTGACAGATTGGCAGAATCCAAGGCATCCCGCACAACATTTAGGAATTAAATAATATTTTTCCCTTTAATGGGGCCTAAAATCATGTATCGTCGACTTGGGGAAACATTGGGGAAACATGCAAAAAATGGTGGATCCATCCAGCCACAACTAGCCACACACACACACATCCATCCATCCATCCATCCATGATCCATCCATCCATCCATGCATGCATACATATACACACATACAAACATGCATTTCATCACAAAACCATGCACCGATAAAAAATTGAAATGGAGTTTTTTTTGGTTTAATAAACAGATTTTTTGGTGATATCGATACATTGGCAATATTATCGAAATATCATCAATATATTGGCGATACAAGCGACACCTAGAACTTACACGGTTGAAAATTTTGGCAATACAAGCGACGCCAGGAATTTACATAGTTAAAAATATGGCAGTATCGATACATCGGTGATACTTAGAGATATGTTGCCGATACCTGGAATTTCTAATACTAGTGTTATTGGTATTGCCAACATAGAGCACGAATAGTATTGAGGATATTATCAATAATGTTAGGGATACCCTGAACAAGTGGGTCATCACAATCGTATTTGGGGAATTGGGGAGATCAGCTTGTTAAACAATTAAAAGCAAGCTTCAGAGGATGCACTTGACTTGCACCAAAAGCAATTGTATCAATTTCTTCATGGAAGCTAATTTAAATCTATCCTAGAACTTACTTGAGGCAATGAATTGGAAAAGAAAAGCAGAGGAAACCATTCAAACAATAACCTGTGGATGAGCTCGTCCTATTCGCACCAAAAGTGATTGAATCAGCTCCCTCACAGCACGATTATTTGAATGTATCCTGGCAATTATCTGAGGTAGAACAACCAGCCATGTCTCAATTTTAACATGTGAAAATCCTCTCTGCAATGCCATTTGAACCTCGGAGGTAGCTCCATGGTTGAACCACAATGTGAGAAGACGAAGAATATCCTAGGAACACAATAGCCAACCATCAGAAATATCAAAGAGAAATGTAGTGTGATAAAAATACTCAAACAACAAATGTATTAAAAATAAAAATAAAGCATCTAAAGTAGATAATTTTTAGGTAAACTGTACTTTTTAATAAACACACATCAAGCCAATAATCCAATAATATTGAGTTGATTGTTTAAAGCCTTATCATAAAACCATAGCAAGCTTTAATGAAAAAGCAACTGATGTTTCCTTCTTCTTCTTTTCTTTTTAAAATTTTTAATAATGAGAAAGCAACCTACAGGAAAAATGTTTACCACTTTACCTGCAAGCTATCATCAGCTCCTTTAGAAGTGGCTGCACAAGCTATTGAATGAAAATATCCAGTAACCGCTGCAACAACATACTGTCCAGCAATGGCAGGGAAGCCTCTTAAAGTGTAATGAGACATCACTGCAGTATTAAATAAAGCCCATGTATGCCATGCTTTTGCCCAATCTGTTGCACACTGAGTGGCACTCCTAAATGCTATGAGGATTTCTACAGATCATGACAACTAATTAGTTGCAAGTATGATAGCAACACAATAGGAATGGCCAAGAAATGTTTTCACCTTGTACAGACCCATCGTCCAATCCAGGGGAAAGTGCCCACTGCCAAGTTCCAAGTTTAAGATAGACACGAGCAAGAAGAGTAACACTTGAACCTGAAGCAGTGGCTGAGCCTGCTGATGTTACTGCTGAGATATTTGCCGTGTGAGCAAGATCTATTGATAAATCCTGTGTAAGGCAGATGGAAAGTAAACATTACATAAAAATATCAAGAGAATTCGGCAAAATGGGGAGCTAGGGCATTCTATGGAGGAAAAAGAAATAGCTGCATACCTGCAACCTAGAAAAAGCTTCCTTCCGCTTCAGATCCTCCCCAAGAGACCATTGATATTCCAAGTATGCCAGCATGACTTCAGGAGGTCCATGGTATGGTGAATTTTCAGGAGATAATTCGGGGTCATACTGAAAAAAAAAAAAAAAAAAAAAAACCTAAACAGTAAAGCAGGAATATAACATCAGAATTAGTATGTAAGACTTTAGTGACAGTGGGCATGAACAAGTGACCTGTAAAAGTTTGACCAAAGTAGATCGGGCCTGACTAATACGACCACTTTTCCGGCAAAGCGAAGCAAATTTGAGCCAAGCCTCTGTGTCTTCTGTAGGTGGGAGAACAAGAGCTCGAACCGCCAGCAGTGCTTGCCAAACCTATATGGTATTTCCCAGAGTGACTAGTTGTTGAGGAAAATAGGATCATGTTGTGCATAAAAGTAAATGGTGCAGCACAAAATCCTGAATCCAATGCAAGACTAAAAACTTCAATCCAACAAGGAACACAAGAAAATCCAAGTCCCTGCACTCTGCAGGGCACCTCACCAAGTGGTGGAAGTCTGCATGGAATAGTTGGTCATTTACCAAGATTTTCCACCGACTTAGTTTGTATGTGAAAATACAGTAACATGCCACAATAGCAACACGACACTGGAATTTATGTAGGGTACCAGATGCATTCCATAAACAAACACATGAATTGGAAATACATAAACAGCAGCTACAAGTACTAAAATCTAAATGTAAGATGAAGCCAATAGCAGGATTATTTCCTGATTTCCATAAATAATACCACTAATTTTTCAACCAAAACAGAAAAAATCACGTGGAAGCAGAAATGTAACAGTAATACCAACCTCAACATTCCGTTTTGTTCCTTGTATCCGATCATTCCACATATTACGGATAAGGGCCCTTCTTCCTTCAGCAACAGGGTTCCTCACAGGAAGAGTACAGTAATCAATTACCTGTAGTATGGTGGAAGACAACTTTAAGCCTGGTAGTCTTATGTCACATGTTCACATGCAGAAGACTTCTAGACCAAGCTTGCTTAGTCAAAATCAGCACAATTAATACATTTCAGAAAGCAGAGGATGAACAGACCTCTTCTAACTCTGACAGCTGCTGAACACGGACCATATTGGTGTAAGCACGCTCGTAGCTTTCCAGAACCTTAACAACAGAAGAAATTATAGTCTAAACAATTACTCATATGATGCAAGATGCAAGCTTAACCAAGCAATAAGTACAAGATTCACCTGTAAGCAGATAAAACGCAGATTTGCAGTACAATTTGGAAAGTTGAACAGAACCTTTCAAATCACAAAATATGTAAGACAATCCTAAGCAGTTTTCAAATCACCTATAGGTGACCTTTTTGCTTGCATATAGATCATTGACAACAAATTTTCAAACCATCCATTTCAAACTAATAACAAAACTGCTTAGGAGTGTCTGACAGGATTATTTTTTTTTATTTTTTATGCCCCGAGGATGAACAGCCTGGATGTTTGAAAGGAGGGGCCAACATTTTCAGATTTGTGGGGGCTACCATGGGTTAGATGTGGCACTGCAGATGAATGGCAGGAAATTAATGCCAAGCATTTTGTATTTCAATATAGCAATGGTAGCTCGTACGGGCTAGTTGTTCTGCTCAATGAAGCTTTCAAGGCCTTTCTTGTGCTACTGTAATAGGCATCTATAATGATGACATATGGCTGCAAGAGAGGCAATGAGGATTCAACAATGAGAGACCCTCACATCACTCCTCTTGCAGAGAGCCAGCAACCGCATTGGTCTCTCTAGTGATATGAATATATAGAGACGAGAAACCAACACAATGGATTTCCTGATAACAAAAGAAAGACTCCATGGTCATGAGTCCAACAAAGATATTGTACTGATGACATTTTGATATCGCGATATATCACAATTCAAGAGATATCGTCAGTCCCTTCTGATTTTTTTCCAATGTATCAATGTTATCTATTGATATTGACAGATATTGTCGATAACATCAAGGAACAACAACTGCGTTCAAAAAAAAAACTCCATTTCTCATCTTCTTCCTTCTTTCTTCCCTCTTCTAAACATCTCTAAGGTGGATTTCAGTCCATCCTCTTGAATCTTTTGGGAGAAAAATAAAGATTTCAAGCAAAATCAAGATCAAAGTGGATTTGGGGCCGATTTCGATTCGATGAGTATTTTTTGCTTTTTAATCTCAAATCAGTGCCAAAAGGTTAGAAACGTTTGATTCATCATGCCTTGCATGGAAAATCATGGATTCGAACATTCGATTTTGAGATTTGAGGGTAGGTGGTCCGATTTGGGAGAAGTTGGGGGAAAATTAGAAAATTCCTCAATTTCTCCCAAATGCTGCAATATTACTGTCCAAACGTGAAATCAAACATGTATGAGGCATGATCGACTGATTCATTTAGTTTTGAAGATTTTTCGGGAAAAAAAAAATTATTATTATTATTAAAAATAGTTTTATATATATATACATATATATATATATATATATATATATATATATATATATATATTCAAATTTTCACTTCTATCAATGGTCAATTGGGCCCAATTTTATATTATGTAGGAATGTTTGATGAAAACATCATCACATACACTCTATTTTTGGGATTTGGGGATAGGTACAATTTAGGAGAAATTGGGAAAATTAGAAATTTCCGCAAGCTCCCAAATTGGTTGCAATCTTACCATCTTACTAGTGTTTCCATACATGTTTCCTTACATCTATAGATTGTATGAATAAACCTTGAATATACTTGCATTAGTCCAGTCAAACAGTGCATAGCTTAAGACCCCATACAAAGCTTAAGGCCCCATACAAAGGAAACCTATTATTTGCACTTGTTTTGTGTGATACTATGATTTAAAAGTGTGTATTAATGTCCTTTTTAACAATTCCTGAATTTTCATGGAAAAATTCAACCAATTTACCAATGTTTCCCATGTTTCCCAAAAAGTGAGATAAATTTCACGATACAAACGATCATCCCATGCAATAACTGATACGTATCTATATCCCAAGGGTGCAATACCGATACAATAAGCATTGGCCGCAACTACTATTCAACTCGTCGAACCTTCTGATGAACATTATCAACTAAGTCAAAATCCTACATGACCATTTCACGATGGATCACTTGGCATCAGTGTTCGAGTTGTAAGTATCGCTACAAGTTTCACTAACCGTAGATAAAGATACAATATCGTTATCGTCGATAACCAAAAACGAGAGAGAAACAAGGAAAAAATGGAAAAACGGTGGAATTTTTTAATGAAACTTTAGGAGATGCCTAAATACACATATTTGCATATTTAGGAACTAAAAAAATGCATACATTTAAGTTCTCATTTAATGGGAGCTAAAAACATGTGGTGTCGTAAGAAATCACTCCAATAGTAACCAAATGAGTTACAAATGCAACTACCATACAATAACTAAGACATGTAAAAATAAATGAAACTAAAAAAACACACCTGTTGGGCACTCTTAACATGTTGGCAACATCATTCCCATCACAGATCATCCTATGCTCATACCAATCCATCCAACCAACCATCAAATCCATCCATCCATCTCATCCATCCACCATCCCATCCCATCCCATCCATCACATCCACACTGGTTACCTAATTTGGATGGTTTGATTTCGCTACTTAAATGCCACGTCTACAAATTCTAAGAAATTTCCAAGTGCTTGCATGGCATCCATTACCTTTACTAGAGTATTAAACTTTGGCCTATGAGACATGCATGATTTTGCCCCACAATACATGCCTACTCTATGGGGCCCACCACCGTCCATCCACTTTTCCAAATAGTTTTAGGGCATGTGCCCGAAATTGAGGCATATCCAAATCTCAATTGGACCACACCACAGGAAACAGCGGTAGTTGAATGTCCGCCATTAAAATCTTCTTGGGGGCCACAAAAGTTTTGGATCAAGCTAATATTTTTGTTCTCTCTTCATCCAAGTGTGACTGCCCCGATCAACAGGTTGGATGGTAAATAAACATTACAGTGGGCCTTACGAGGTTTTTTAATGGTGGGAATTCAATCAATCACTGATTTCTTGAGGTGTCATCCACCTGAGATTTAGATCTACCTCATTTATGGGCTAATGCCTTGATATAATGATCTAAAATGGAAGGATGGCAAAGATAAAAACATATATATCATTTTGGGGCCCATGGAGCACTGTCCAGCTGCGGCATCGCTACCGGCAGCATCAATATGCAATCCGTGTCCTTTACATCTATGCTTACTTGGGCAGAGCATCGATGTGGTAGGAGCCTGATCGTAGGGCCCACCTTGATGTATTTATTGTATATCCACATCATCCATCTGTTTTGCCAGCTTATTTCAGGGCATGGTCCCAAAAATGAAGCAGATACAAATTCAAGGTGGACCACACAATAGAAAACAATGGACATTGAATGCCCACCATTAAAAACTACCTAGGGTCCACCATAATGTTTATTGACCATCCAACTTGTTAATAAGGTCACATAAACCTGGATGAAAAAAAAAAAAACAAATATCAGCTTGATCCAAAACTTTTGTCCCACAAGGTTTTGAATGGTCAATAATCACTGTTTCCTATGGTATGGACCATGTGGTCCACCTGAAATTCGTTTGCTTCATTTTTGGGACCATTCCTTAAAATAAGCTGGCAAAACAGATGGATGGTGAGGATATTCAATGCATACATCAAGGAGGGCCCTACAATCAGGGTCCCACCCACATCATTAGTTCCGATGTCGCTCAAGTTTACACAATCTTAAAACTATGTGCACATGGCATGAACTTCCTAGCAAAAGGAAACTGTGTGGCCCATCATGATTTTTGGGAGACATCCACCCCATCCATCCATTTTGCCAAATCATGTTAGGAGAAGGGCCAAAGATGAGGCAAATCCAAAACTCAAGTGGGTCGAACAATAGTAAACGGTGATGATTGAACGTTCACTGTTGAAACATTAGTGAGGCCACTTAAGTTTCCCATCATGCTAATATTTTACTTCATCCTAGTAAGAATGACCTTAGGAATGGTTGATGGCATAAAAACATGACGATGTAGCCTAGGGAGGTTTCAATGGTAGGAATTTCCCTACCAACTTTTTTCATGTCATGCGGCCCACTTGAGTTTTGGATATGCCTCATTTTTACGGCCATGTCCTAACATCAGGTGGCAAATCGGATGGATGGGGTGGATTTCTAACAAACATCACAGTGGGCCCCATGGCCACATTTAGCTTCCCATCCCAGGAAGTTCCTAACGAAAGGCTTTTGCAGGTCGCCCCTAACTAGCGATGTGGGTGGGACCTGGCCATGGGGCCCACCACGATGTGTTGTATATCTACGCCGTCCATCGGTTTTGCCAACGTATTTCAAGGCATGGGTCAAAAAATGAAACCAATCCTAATCTCAAGTAGACCACAGACCCACCACAAGAAATAGTGGTGGTTGACCATTAAAAACTTTTTGTGGCTAGAAAAGTTTTGGATCCAACTGATATTTGTGTTTACCCTTCATCTAGGTCTGTGTGATCTTCCGAACAGCTTAGATGGCAAATAAACATAACAGTGGACCCTAGGAAGTTTTAATGGTGGGTATTCAATGACCATTGTTTCTTGTAGTGTGGTATACCTGAGATCTGGATTTGCTCATATTTGGCCCATGCCCTAAAATGAAATGGTAAAACGAATGGATGGCATAGATAAAGTAAGCATACATTGAGGTGGACCCCACAGTCACACGCATCACACGATCACAAGTTGCAACTTAAGTTACGTCGTAAACAGAAGGGAAAGAACGAAACCCAATTTCTTTTACCCTAAAATGATGTTTTGCGTCCATAAATAAAAGGGGAACAAAATCCCGATTTTTTAACTCTAAAATCACGTTCCAGGAAGGACAAAATGGCATCAAAAAAAAAAAAAAAAATACCCGGCGAAATCTCATCGATATCCCGGAGAGACGAAATTTAGGGTTTTCAGTTTCAAAAGGCCAGTGATAGCGAAATTATCGGTGACAATTCGATATTGTTGCCGACAACTTAAACACTACTTGGCATAACCCTGCCAGATAGAGATTAGCTTTTACGTGATCGGTCTCTGCAAAACGGACAGAAAGCTCATTAAACTTCTTGGTGTAGTCATCCGCCAAGAAAATTCCTTGTTTGAATGCAAGGAGCTCCTAGAGAAGGATATTTGTGTATTCTTAAGGCAAATACTTACTTTCCAGCTTCTCCCTCATGTCAGCCCACCTAGTGATAGCAAGGACCTATGATGAGACTATTAATAGGCTGGTTTTCTGGGTTTTTAATGGGTTGAAATAAGGGCTGGGTTTGGAGTGTTAATGAGCTGGTCTTTTGGGCATTTAGTGGGCTGAGTAGGGGTTGGGTTTCGACTGTTAATGAGCTGGTCTTCTAGGCTTTTGACTGGCTGAAATAGGGGCTGGATTTGGACTGTTAATGATTTGGTTATGAACCTACAGCCCACTTGTTGCTTAATTTTTTTTTGTCTTGGGATATGCTAGACATTATGCAGGGCAGTTTCGTCGTATTTGATTTTATTACTTAAATATAACAGAGAGGGAGTGGAGGCATGTAAACCTAACCCCATCTTTTCTTCTCCCATCTTCTCCTCTCTCTCTTCCTTTAACTTTCTTTCTTCTTTTTACATCTCTACCCTAGTCTACATGTTATCAGAGCACAGTTGGAAGTTATATGGGGCTCATAATCCTCTCAATTCCACCCCAAGTTGTTAGATCTACATTTGGGGATCTTCCAGAAACGTAGGGGACCGATCGGGGCCTTAAGGGAAAGCAAGTTTGTTTTCTGTGTCATTCTTCAAGTAGAGGGAAGTGCTCAGGAAAAGGAGCATAGATACTTTAAAGGATAATGAACACCTGCTGATTTTTTCGAGAGGTGATGTCTAAATTCGTTTGTGTTGGTTGCATTGTGTATATGCAGTTTTTGGTTAAATGTTCTTACCCGTAAAGTCATGTGCAAAGTGAGAACAATTTTGACATGGATTGAAGCTATTCTAGGCCAGAAATTTGTGTTATGTGATTTTGGACGTGTAATTGTGTGTGGATCTCCTAAGATCAGCGTTTTTTGTTGGTGTTGAAGTTAGTTAATTGCAAAATGTCTATAGAGTCCAAAAGTGTAGTTGGGGAAATACAAGGACCCTCCTTCAATGCGTTGAAAACTTTTGTGAAGTTGAATTGGAAGAATTATCTTCCATGAGCCAAGTCAGTAGAGGTATTCCTCTTAGCCCAAGAAAAGGATCAAGTCCTCACGGATCCTAAACCAGAGGAATTTGATCCTAAATATAGACAATGGATGCGTGAGGATGGCTAGATTCGATCTTGGTTTTGGAATAGCATGAAGTCTAAAGTGAGCTCCAATCTAGTGTTCTTAAACACAACAAAAGATGTCTAGGATACTGTGAGAATGATGTACTCAAGAACAAAATATTTCTCGTGTGGGAAGAGCTTTCCATATATCATCCTATTACCTCAGATGTCACCCTCATGATAAAGCAATGGGAATATCTGAAAGTAGTGAAACTTTTTTTGGACGATGTTCATGTTAATGCATTTGATAAAATAGCATTGGCATCTTAACGCAAGGGCATTTTCGCACCAAGCTCGAGTGGGGTTGCCTGTGGGATGTAGGGGCACACTCAGGGTGGGTGGCCCGTGTGAGGCGGGTGGCTTGTGTAAGGCGGTACCCATGTGATGTGGGGCCCACGAGGGGGGTTCGGCCGAGGTCCTAACCCATGCAATGTGGGGCCTAGGCTATGAGATAAAAGGATTGATTCGTCATGCTCTATCAATTCGAGCTTTTAGAGCAAGTGGTAAATTGTCTTGCATCACATCTTCATCCAATTATTCTAGTTCACATAGAGGTTGTGACTCGTGATAGACGTGTTGGGCATGGTGCTCTCTACGGTGGCAAAGGTGGTAGATTCCCAATGGGTGTAGAGGCAGTCGTGGTGGTCGAAGAGAACATACATGTACTCATTGAGACATGAAAAATGATATTGTGAACTTTTGTTGGGATATTCATGGAAAAGCCGAGGACTAATCAAGCCCTTATAGTGGAGGTTGCTTCTTCCAATGGTAGACCCACTACTCTTGCTTCATCTAATCCCGGTGGTGATCATATAAATGTTTCACTATCACAGGACGAAAATGCACAGTTTCTATCTTCCAGTGGCTTTACATCCAACAACGCGCCCTCCACCTCTACAACCACTTTGGCTTAATTAGGTAAACCATGTCTTTTGTCATCTTCTACCTCCTCTTGGATCATCAACTCTGGGGAATTCGACCATAACTCCAATAATTGTAGTCCATTTTCTTCCTTTAATTGTATTTCATCAAATACGTCAATTACTTTAACTGATGTTACATTATCTTATGTCATTAGAGTTAGTACTACTTAGCCTAATGCGTCAATCTCTGTGTCATCACTCGTCAGTTCTATACACATCCAAGTTTCCATTTAGCCTTTTAACTATAAGTAAATTAACAAGATCTTTAAGTTGTTACTTGTCCTTTTTTCTTTTTCTTTTTTCATTTGTTATTGTGCGTTTCAAGACCTCAAGACAGGCGAGACGATTGGCGGAGGTCATGAGAGAAATGGTCTATACTACTTGGAGAGATAACCATCAGGGGTGGCAGTGTTTCCTGCAAATTCAGCAATCTAATGGCATTGACTTTTGGCACAACGCTCTCCAGAATCTACGGACTATCTTCCCATCGCTTCCCAAGATGTCAAAGTTAAAGTGTGAAGCATGCAACATATATAAACATCATAGAATTCATTTTCCATCTAGAATTGATTTAAGAAGTGATGTTCCATTTAAAGTCCACAGTGATATGTGAGGACAAACTTTGAGTTCCTAGTTTGCCGAGTTTTAAATACTTTGTTCTCTTTATTGATATAACTCTAGGATAATGTGGTTATATCTAATAAAGCATTCGTTCATAAGTCTTTCATGTATTTTGAAATTTGATAATGAAATAAATAATCAATTTGGTGCGAGATTGTGTATGTTTAGGTCAGATAATGCCCTGGAATTCGTTTCTCGAGATTTTCAAACATACTCGCAAAGTAAGGGCATCATCCATCAGATCTCTTGAGCCTATACACCCCAACAAGAATAGACATTTGGTAGAAGTGACTTGAGCCTTTTTACTAGAAATGAATGTTCCGCGGACCTTCTGAGGTGATGCAGTTCTTACTACATGTCATTTTATCAATAGGATGCCTTTATCAATTTTATATGGAAAAACATTGTTCTCTATGTTGTTTCCCAATCAACCAATTTTTTATGTCAAGTCCCAAAGTGTTTGGTTGTACTTGCTTTGCTCATAAACTTTTTCTGGGATATTTTTTTGGGGATGTTCAAGTACACAAAAGGGTTACGAATGCTATCCCCCACCCTTAAGGAGCACTTTTGTTGTTAATGTCACCTTCTCTGAAAGTGTTCCATTCCATTTAAAGATGAGCGTATTGTCAAAGCCACATCTATGGAAGCTCTCTTGCCAAAGGTATTTCTTTCAAAATTCGATTTTAAGATGCCACAGCCACATCAAAAAGATTTCATGCAAACTTATTATAGAAAAAGGAGAAAAGACAAGACATTACAGACTATTCCCCTTCAGTTAACACATGTAGCTATTATATCACTAGCTACAAATCATAATTGGCCTCTCTTTCAACTGGATGTGAAGAATGCATTCCTGCACGCAAATCTACACAACGAAGTCTACATGGAACAACCTCCTATGTATGTTGCTCGGGGGAAGTCATCTAAAGTATGTAGGTTAAACAAGTTTATATATGGGTTGAAGCAATTACCACGGGCTTGGTTTAATAAGTATGGTAATGTGGTTGTATCATTTGTATTAACAATGAGTTAGAGTAGATCACTCTGTCTTCTCAAACATCCACCTCTGGGCCTCTAGCTACATAATACTTGTTGTGTGTGTATATGATATTATAGTGATTAGTGATGACTTGGAGAATATTGAAAAGCTTAAGTCGCATCTTCAAACTCAGTTTCAAATCAAAGACCTTAGACTTCTTCGATATTTTCTAGGCATCGAAATGCCAAAATCAAAAGTTTGAATAAATCTATGTCAGAAAAAATATACTTGTGACCAGTGTTTTAAATATTGACAATATCGGCCGATATATCCCAAGATACATCTTGTATCCCGCCTGTACGATACGAAACGTAGTAGTAATAGGATATATCCCACATGTTTGATCCGGTGAGCATTTTTATTTTCGATCATTTTTTTTATGTAAATTATGTTAAATCAGTGTGAAATTGTTACAAATCAATGATTTTTCATGCACAACATGAAAAATCATGGATTGGGAGCTTCGATTTCGATATTTGAAGGAGAATGACCGAGTTGTGGAAAATTGAAAAAAATCAAAATTTTCCCAATTTCTCGCAAACCGATTGCAATATTTATGTCCAAACGTAAAATCAAACATGTATGTAACCTGATCTAGTGATTCTTCTTTTGCTTTTGAATGTATTGCTTGTGTTTCCACACGTCTTCTTACATTTATAAATTATATGAGTAAACTTTGAATAAACTTGCATCAATTCAGTTATACAAAGAAAACCTATTATGTGCATTTGTTTTTTTTGTAATGTTTTGATTTGTAAGTGTGTATTGATGTCTTTTTAACAATCACTGAAATTTCATTGAAAAATTCAACCAATTTCCAATGTTTCCCCATGTTTCCAACAACAACGATACGTTACGCGATACAACAGATATATCCCATGCGATAACCGATACGTATCTGTATCCAAAGGATGCGATACGTAACACAATACCAATATTTCGAACACTGCTTGTGACTTGTTAAAAGAGACGAGGATGTTAGGTGCCAAACCAGTTGATATACCAATGGACCCTTATCTAAAATTTGAAGCTGAAGAGGAGAATTGTTAGAAGACCCTAGTATGTACACAGACTTGTTGGCAAACTCATCTATTTAATGGTCACGGGGACTAATATTGCCTTTTCAGTCAAGCGTGGTGAGAAAGTTCATGCGAAGTCCAAGGATACCACATCTAGCAACAGTTATGAGGATCCTCATGTATTTGAAATGTTCCCTAGGAAGGGTATCCTACACAGAGCTCATGGTCATCTTAAGGTAGCCAGTTATTCAGATGCAAATTATGTAGGGTAGAAGGTTGCGGGTTATTGCACCTTCCTAGGCAGTAATGTAGTTACCTGGAAATGAACATAATGTAGTTGCCAAGTCATGTACTAAAGTTGAATATAGGTTAATGATACATAGAACTTGTGAACTTACATGTTGAAATCTCTTCCCAAAGAATTGGGATTCAAAGTTCAAATCCCAATGTCATTACATTGCAGCAATCAAGTTGCGACACATATTGCAAATAATCTTGTGTTTCATGAGAGAACGAAGCCTACTTCAACAAATTTGTTTCCAAGTTGGACATGCAAGATATTTATGGTTCAGGTTGAGGGGGAGCCTTAATGGTTATGGGTTTATGCCTACAGCCCACTTGTTGCTTAGTGTCTTTGGTCTTGGGATATGCTAGACATTATGTTTATTATATTGTGGCCAATTTCGTCATATTTTCTTTTTATTACTTAAAATATAATAGTGGGGGCGTGCAGTGTTCATATTATCAGCAAAAAATCGATAATATCACCGATATTATCGGTATCGCTAGAGTTGCAACACCGAAACTCACGTTTTTTTGTTTCTCTTCCTAATATCGGCGAATATTTGGCGATTTTATCGATTTTTCCTGTAAAATACAGTTGTCAACCAGAAATCGCAGCCCTGTCAAGGGATAACTGTAGCCAACAACTTCTTTTCGACAATAAAAGGGACGATAATATCGGGGGCTGCGTAAGTACCAAAAAAGAAAAAAAAATCAAAAAAAAAAGGGGGAAAAAGAAACTTTTGGAAGTGTACCTGTAGAATAGGATCGTTGATCACGGCCCTGTCAAATGATGATTCCGACGAAGAACATGTGAAATCTTAGGAATTTTTTGAGATTTTCGGGATTTTAGGGTTCCCTTTTGGTACATCTTCTACGGGCCTTTTTTTCGGGAGTTTAGGGTTTTGAAACCCTTTTACAGGAGCAGAAGCGGATTATGGACGCAGATTTCCTACAAAAGCTTTTCGCAGGAACTTCCTGCACTGGAAACCTAGGTGGGGCCCACCGTGATGTTTGTGAGAAATCCACTCCGTCCATCCGTTTTCTGAGATATTTTTAGTACAAGAGGCCAAAAATGAGCCATATTTAATACTCAAGTGGGCCTAAAATGTGAGTATTGAACGTACATAGTTGAAATATTCGTGGGGCCATAGAAGTTTTAAATCAGGCTAATATTTGTGTTTTCAATTCATCCCAGTAGGAATGACGTTATTAACGGTACGGATGACATGTAAACATCACTTTCTACCCTAGAGAGTTTTCAACGGTAGGAATTTTCCTACCCACCTTTGTTGAAGTGATAAAGTCCCTTGATATACATTGATACACCACGCTCTGACAGCTTAAGCTTTTGGAGTAAATGGTTGTTTGACATGGTATCAAAACGGAAGATCCTATGTTCGAATCTCGAAAGCAGCAAATATGCCTCACTAATATATTATTCTCCCACGGGGGGTCAGGAAAAAAAAAAAAATCAGGTCCGGCCCAGGGACCGGGAAATTAAGCCCGGCCTATTTATGGTGTGAGCATCCCTCCACCCTTGTCAGTACGTTCCCGTGCGAAGTTCCCATCCCGCACGTGCAGGGGGGTGTTGAAGTGATAAAGTCCCTTGATATACATTGATACACCACACTCTAACAGCTTAAGCTTTTGGAGTAAATGGTTGTTTGACAACCTTTTCCTCTAGTGCGGCCCACTTGAGTCTTGGATCCTTCTCACTTTTGGTCTCAAGTCCTAAAATGGGCTCAAAAAACAGATTTACGGTGTGGATTTCTCAAAAACATCACGTTGGGCCCCACCCAAGTTTCTAGCGCAGGAACTTTGGCTTTCGCAGAAATCCACGTCCGTGGATTAGGTGTTACATGTGTTAACATGGAGCGTGCGACCTCGGTGGCGACGTGGCGTGGATGTCATCAAGTTTCGTGGACCCCACCATGATGTATGTGTTATATCCACACAGTCCATCCATTTAGAGAGATTATTTTAGGTCATGAGCCAAAAAATGAGACAGATCCAAAGCTTGGGTGGACCACACCACAGAAAGTAGTGAGGACAATGATTCCTATCGTTGAAAACTTCCTAGGGCCCATAGTGATGTTTATTTGTCATCCAAGCTGTCCATAAGATCACAGTCATCGATGAAGGAAAAAAACAAAAATTACACGGATCCAAAACTTCTATGGCCCCTAAGAAATTTTCAACGATAGACGTTCAATTTACACTATTCACTGCGGTGTGGTCCACTTGATCATTTGATATGCCTCATCTTTCGAATCAAGCCCTATAATTATATGGTAAAATGGATGGACGGAGTGGATAAAGATCACAGTGGGCCCCACAGGGTTGACTTGGTCCACTCAAGGTAATAATTTACACGGTGCGCAGTCAAGTTCCTCCGTCCAACTCATTTAGGTCTCCAGGGTCGGTGGCTCGGTGCTCTATGGGGTCCATTATGATTTGGTATATTTTATCAATACCATTCATATATTTTGCCAGATAATTTTAGGGCATGAGCCCAAAAATGTGGCAGATCCGCATCTCAAGTGGACGACACCAAAGGAAGCAGTGGTGATTAAATACCCACCATTATAAACTTCTTAAGGCCATTGTAATGTTTTTTTGCCATCCAACCTCTCAGGTGGTCCATTTGATCATTGGATATGCTTCATCAGAATCGAAAACACAATTATTAGCTTGATTGAAAACTTTTTGTGACACCTTAGAAGTTTTTAATGGTGGGATTCAATCGCTATTGTTTCCTTTGGTGTGGTCCACTTGAGATTTGGGATCTACCTCATTTTTGGGACCATGTACTAAAATGATATGCTGAAACGGATGAATGGGGTGCATTTCTGGCATATATCATGGTGGGCCCATGGAACACTGTCCAGTAGCTACCTCGTTATTGGCAACATGATAAAGCAGATGCATTACGATGGGTACACAAAGTCCTTACGCCAGGACGTGATTTGGCTAGTGACGTTAGCCAGATGGCTAGTGGTTGGTGCTATATGGGCCTAATCGTGATGTATTTATTTGATCCACACAGTCCATCCATTTTTTCAGATCATTTTAGATCTTAATCCAAAACATCAAGCATATATAAATCTCGGGTGGACCACACCACAGGAAATAGTAGCGATTGAATGTCCACCATTAAAAACCTCTTAGGGTTCATTGTAATGTTTATTTGACAATTGACATCCAACCTGTTGATTAGGTCATACAGACCAATTTGATGCAAAACTTGTGGCCCTTAAGAAGTTTTTAATGGTGGGCATTCAATCAACACTGTTTCCTGTGATGTGGTCCACTTGAGATTTGGATCTACCTATTTTTTGGGCTTATACCATAAAATGATATGGAAAATTGGATAGATGAGTCATTATGTCAAACAAGTGCCATATCCAAGTCATCCATCACCAAGTATACCACTATATAGATTCCATGTCTCAAGAAAGGTGCACTTTTTTAGTTCATTAACTTTTGCATGGCTTAATTATTATATGCTAGTTGCATTTGTATTATCTGAACTCATTTTGGTTACAATTGGAGTGATTTCTTACAACAGAGCATGCTTTTTGGGCCCCATTAAATGAAAACTTATTATTTAATGCATTCTTTTTGTAATTTTTTTATTCCTAAATATGCAAATATGTGTATTTAGGCATGCCCTAAAGTTTCACTGAAAAATTCCATCATTTTCCCCATGTTTCGCCATTTTTCTTCACATTTCCGATTATCGGCGATAACGATATTATATCTTTATCTCCAGTCAGCGAAACTTGTAGCGATACCGACAACTCGAACACTGGGGGCGTGTAAACCTAACCCCATCTTTTCTCCTCTCTCTCTTCTTCTCTTTCTTTCTTCTTTTTCCATCTCTACACAATTTTACAATTTCAGAAGTGTCTTGAGTCTGCTCATGTTAGGCCCTTAAATAGGCTTCTTAGATGTACAAAGAATGAAGGTTCTTAATGTCATTGACAACTAATGACTTATTGGAAAAATAGAAGAGTAAACAAGAAAGATGCTCAATGGATAAGAGAGATCTAATGGGATTTTACTGCATGGCTGGCTGATTAATTTTACATAGCTAGCTGCCTAATTAGGAGGCTTTGGCCTCCTTACTGATGCGCCAATTGTAGGGCTTAGGCCTAACAAGCATTGTCCCCGCCCATGGATCTTAGGCCCAGTTCAGCTTGCATCAAAGTCCCACCTCATCTGCAAAAACTCACCAATCACTAAAAACAACAAACTTTTTTTATTGAATGAAAATTGTTTGGGCTGTTTTCTTTATACGATTCTTTGGAGGAGTGAGTTTTGCTCCCAAAAGGTTATCAGATTCATTTAAGGTCAGCCTCCTTTGGTTAGGAGACTGTCTTTCTGTTATCAGAGTTCTAGAAACTAGTGGACGGCTGGAAATCCTTTCCATGGTCTATTATCGGGTTCATTTATAAATCTTGTGCCAAACTAAGGTGAAGATTTAATAGTCATTTGGCACATACACTTAATTTTTCCCCTCTTTGCCATGTCAAGGTGCTTCAAAGCTAGAGGACAGAAGAATAGAACATAGATTTCGCTAATTAGGGCATAAAACAAGGTGCATTCTCCATCTATAAGCAAGAAGCCTTACTAAGATAGTACAACTAAGTACGGACAAAAGTTTCTATTGTCGATTAATTTTTATGCAACCAAAAAGAATTAGAAGGCCATTAGAAAGTAAAGTAAACAATAAACAAAAAACAAAGGAAATACCAAACGAAAATGAATAAGCCTACAAACTAAGCAGTTATCGAGAAACTAACCAATGCTGCAAGCTCTGTTGCCAAACATTTCCTCGCCCTCTCTACAAATCCACGTGCTTCATCGTACTAGAGGGAAACAATATAACAACTCTAATCAAAACAACTCCGAAGTCGCCATGGGAACCAAAGCAGAGAGAGAGAGAGAGAGAGAGAGAGAGAGAGGAAACAAAAAAAAGGTTACCTTTCCACGACGAACTAATAGAACAGCCCTGAAGAAGGAACCATTACTACTTCCATCACCACTAGCAGCAGTGTTCCCTAAAATCCGAAACTTGGTTTCATCACCATCATCCAATCGTGAAACATACTCTGCCATCTGATCCCACTCCCCCATATTCCAGGCAGCACTAGCAGCCTAACCAACCACATCAAATATACAAATAACAGCCACAAAAATAAGAACAACATAGCATTCTGCACAGTGTGGGCACCAGAGAGGGATAAAAAACACAAACCATTGGTGCCATTTCCAGGCGAGCTGCAGGCTCAGCTGGGGTCCAATACTCCTTGCAGAGGTTATTAAGCTCTTCCCAACGAGCCAACGCAGCAAGGCATCTCATTCGCCCTATTAAAGATATACAGCAAATATGAGGTTAATACCACATTTCAAAGGCTATAAATGCAGCATCTTCTTTCTATCAGTAAGTATAAGCCTCAATCTATCAGATTGTGCAGCAATACCAGCATATCAGTTAACCAAATGCAAGAAGCAAGAAATAGAAACCATTCAATAAAATGATAAGTTTTTGTATCCTTCACCTAAGAGGGACACGACAGATGATGATGATGAAATGTGCATGCGTGCGTGCGCATGTGTGAGAAATGCTCACATCCAACTTGTTGAACAAGTTACCATCCACAATGCATGGTAGAAAATTTTCAACGTCAATAGCGTGCGACATCCAACCTGTCCAATAGGTTGGACCCACCATGAGGATCACCTTGTGTAAAAAGGCCACTTTTGAATTTTGTTATCTATCGGTAATTATACATTATTTTTATGGTGTGGCCGACCTAATGATAGATAGGGCTGATTTTGGTGTGGCCAACATATTGGACAGGGTGGAGCGCACACTCACAGAGAGAGACAAGACTATCCTACAGATTTGGGGCTCAGGACAAGATGATTGTCATCACATGACCATGAAACAGATTTTATGGTTGAATTTGGCTTTGGGTGTAGGCTCAAACAACTCAATGACTCAGTTTATTTTCTATAAAAAAAAAAAATTTTTAAATTAAAAAAAAAAAAAAAATCAATTAAGGAAATAGAAACACTACAACTAAGATCTAGCAAAGGATAACTGATGTCAAGTGGAACTAACTTGCCACTGTTAATGCCAAATCAAAACACAACTTGGCACCAATCTTCTTGCAGTTTCAAAAGCAAGATGATTCGTGGACAAATAGGCTGTTAATGGCACAGACCCAAGCCAAGGAAAATCTTAATTTTGAATAGGCACATAGCCAATTCAAAATCCAAGCCAAATGACCTCATGACAAGCCCATTGAAAGCGATAATGACGAACCGACATGAGTTCAATTAAGTCACAAGTAAATTCATAAAGTTTTGAAGCATCAAATACATTGTGCAAAGTGAGATCAGAGTTACGTACATGGTTGAACTACTAAAAAATAATGTTGCATACATTTTACTTCCCACAAATGTTCATGCAAAATATAATAGAGAGTGTGTTTTTTTTCGAGAAAGGCAAAGAATCTGATGCAGGACAATTAACCACTTGCTCTAAAAGCTCAAACTAATAGAGCATGCCGAATTAATCCCTTTATCTCATAGCTCGGGCCCCAAATCCATGGATTCAGTCCTCGGCCGAACCCTCCTCGTGAGCCCCAAATCCATGAGTTCCGCCTCACACAAACCACCCACCTCACATGGGCCCCAAATCCATGGGTTATGCAAGCCACCCACCCCGAGTGTGCCCCTGCATCCCACAGGCCACCCCACTCGAGCCCGATGTGAAAATGCCCATGCATTAATCACCCCTGGTGAGGAGTCTCAAATACGAGACCTCTCGCTCTGATACCAATTTGATGCAGGACAATACCACTTGCTCTAAAAGCTCGAACTGATAGAGCATGGCAAATTAATCCCTTTATCTCATAGCTCGAGCCCCAAATCCATGGGTTAAGTCCTCAGCCAATTCCTCCTCGTGGGCCCAAATCCATGGGTTTCGCACCCTCGTGAGCTCCAAATCAATGGGTTCCACCTCACACGGGCCCCAAATACATGGGTTATGCGGGCCACCCACCTCCACTCGAGCCCGGTGTGAAAATGCTCCCGTATTAGAATCTCAAGCCAAGAGGCAAAGACGACAACTCAGAAATAGAAAAGAGAAACTGAAAACAAAAACAGAAGACCACCCTTCAATTAGGGTCCCACTCCCTTATCAATAAAAAGACCTTGGAAACTGTCGTAGAAGGAGAACCACTAATATTCCTAAAACAGTGGTTATTCCGCTCCTCCAGGTGGTCCATCAGAAAGCAGCGAGCAAGGCTAATCTCCAGCTACTTCCAGCACTGCCCACAGGCATGCCACCATACCAAGAAGAAAGGAGGTCTGCTGTGGAGTTAGGCATAGCCCAGGAGATCTTTAAAAATTGCAAGATATTGGATCGTAGAAACGACATGTAGGGGTAGGAAATAAATAGATGATCAGAAGATTCTGCATCCATCTTGCATGGGATACAAACATTAGGAAGAATCACCCTTGCTTGGGTAGATTATTGACGGTGAGGACTCTGTTGCGACCCACTAGCCACGCAAAAGTGGCAACCTTAGTCAGAGCACCTAGGACCAAATGTAACCACAGCTGCAGCTGGTCAAATTAGACCTCCTGATACGAATGGACTAATGCAACGAACTGACTGTGAAGAGGCTAGAGTTGTTTCTCCGCCATCGCAAGGAGTCAGGCTCTTCAAAGTTCGGGTTTGATGCCCTGAAGAAGAGAGAGAAGCTGGGAGAGCTCTTCCAACTTGACATCATTCAAATTATGCGTGCAGGGAGGGACCCACACCCCTTCTGATTCAGAACCAGCAAAACAGTCCTTCACGAAGATATTATCCATGGGGCACAGAGCCGTGAGGTTGGGACAGACAAACCTTAATAAGCTCTCCCCTATCCAGAGGTCATCCCCAAAATGGATTCTGGTTCCGTTACCCATAGAAAATCCACCATTCCCCAAACTCTGAGATCCAATTGCATGATAGATTTCCAAAGGAACTACACTCTATAAAGAGAAGAGTGTCCAGATTTCCAATCGTAGATTAAAGTCCCATACCTGCAATGACGGATCACCATAAACTGTCTTCTTCACACACAAAATGCCAAATTCATTTGCCTAACAAGTTCAGATTCATATCCTGTCTTAAGACGGCTCCCCCTTGCTTTATAGGAGTGCAAACTTCATTCCAACCAAGGTGGAATTTTTTCTTGGAAACTGCTCCAGACGAGGAAATCCCTTCTTAACTTCTCTAACTTTGACAACACTGCCTTAGGACATTTAAACAAAGAGAAATAAAGACTCAGGAGGTTTGAGAGGGCTGCTTTAATCAAGGTCAGCCTACCCCCAAGGGACAGGTGTCTACTCTTCCACAGGGATAGCGTTCGCTCCATTCTCTCCATAACTTGTCCCAAAGGTACTTAGGAGGTTTACCCATACATAAAGGCAGCCCCAGGAATGTGGAAGGAAAGGAAGCAGCCCAGCAGCAAAAAACCGTAGCTAGTCGAAGCACTTTAGACTCCGGAAGATGGATTTCAGAGATCTCACATTCAGAAAAGTTCACCTTCAAGCCGGAAGCAACTTCAAAGCAAGTGACAATCTTGCGATGAGATGATTGTCGACCATATGATCCCTTGCCTCACAGAAAACAATCATATCATATGCAAATTTGAGATGCGATATATGGGATTAGACGTTCTCTACCTTAAAGCCTTGGAATAGCCAACTTCCTGACCCTTAGACAGCATCTTACCAAGCGCCTTGGAAACAATGTTGTCAAAATTGTCATCATATCGCAAATCATAATAGGGGTTGAATTGTATCAAATAGCAAATCGTATAGTAAATTGTAAATGTTTTTATGATTTTCTTTAAAATATGAAAAATATAAATAAATCAGAAAAAAAAAATTAAAAACTTAGCAATCATTCTTTTGCCATCAATATGCACTAAGTAATACCATGTCATAACGGTGTTAAAGGATTCTTATCTTTCCTTTTCTTTTCTTTTCTTTTTTTCTTTTTTTTTTTGTCTTTCAAGAAATTTTCCTTAAAAATACAAGGATCCTTTAATTATTTATGCTCTTGTTACCTTTTTTAATGTCAAATCGCATTGGAATAGCAGCATTTGATTATGTAAATCAACGAAAAAAAGATATTTTGATTTCTAACCATCATTCCACAATACATAAAGTCAACATGATTGTGACCATTCATTAAAAAAATTCCAAATAAGTCATACATCAATTTGGTGTTTCGACCAGTTTAGAATTAAGAAATCATTATAATAATAAAAAAGCTCTATGATTTAACGTTAAAGAGAAGATATATCATTGAATCTCTTATAAAGAATGAAATAAAAATTATTTACCTGTTCTAAACGATTCTTTTTTTTTATTATTTGAAAGATTTTTTTCTAAATGATTCTTAAAGCCCCCACCAATTTAAAAACATAAAATGAAAGCCAAGTGAATCTTAAAATAGAAGAAAACAAATATACTTTGAATCGTAAATCGTAGGATTCATATAAAAAGGGATTCAAAGGTGGGATTCAAATCGGTTTGCTTAAGATTCGACCCAAATCGTAAATCATTAATCCTAAATTGTAGGATTTTAACAACATTGATCAGGAATAACAAGAAAGAAGAAAGGGGAAAGGATGTCACCTTACAAGAGGCCTTTAGAGGCTGTAAAATAACCAAAGGGTGAGCCATTAAGAAGGATTGAGAAACAGATTGAACGTATACAGGCCTGGATCCAATTCTTCCATCTAGCCCTAGATCCAACCCCAGCCAACATGTAATCTAGAAATTTCCAATCAACATGGCCGTATGCCTTCAACAAGTCTTACTTGCAAACAATGCCTTGATATCCTGCTCCATGGCAAAGTCAATATACTCATGAGCCACCAAGCACAATCTAAAATATGTCTTCCCGCTATGAAAGCACTTTGGGAGAAGAGAATCTTCAGAAGGAAGGCACAAAATCATTGGGCAAGAATCTAGGCGACAATCTTATAAGGGTTGTTGATCAAGCTAATAGGCCTGAAATCCTTAAGATTTTCAGCAACTTCAATCTTAAGGATCAGCATTAAAAAGGTGTGGCCCATTCCAACAAGTAAAAACCCCAAAATAAAGAAATAGAAGATAAAATCTTTCAAGTCACTTTTAATTACCTCCAAGAAAATTTGAAAGAATGAGAGCGGGTAACTATCCAAGCCTGAAGCCTTATCTCGATCGAGAGATCGCAAGGCATCCCAGATCTCATCTTCTAATATTTCCTTCTCAAGCTACTCGTTTTCATATTCGGAAAGGGAAGCAAAAGGAAGGTTGTCCAGATTTGGTCTTTCAACTTTATCACCAAATAGAAGAGAGGCATAGAAGGATGTGGTTGCATCTAAAATCAGCACTTTATCTTCAGTTCTACGGCCGTCCACCATAAGCGAACAAATTTTGTTGGAACGAGCTCTCGCACTTGCCAAGCCATGAAAGAATTGGGTATTTCTGCCCCCCTCCTTGAGCCACGTAGCCCTCAAACGTTGATGCAACTTGATTTCATCTTCCTTCAATCGATTACTATATTTGGAAAGAAGGTGATCCTTTTCAGCTTTTCTAGATCCTGGATTTTCTGCAACAAGGAATTGGTTTCCTACTCTCAAAGACCATATAACTCCTAGCTCCATGTCCTCGGGTTCTGCTTCAACATCTTCAATTTCTGGAAGAGACGAACACCTGAGGGACCCCTCTACAATGAAGGACCACCACTGGGCCACCCGATCATAAAAATTGATGAGGGCATCTAAGCACCAACACAAGTTTATCGGAGGAGGAGGAGAGCTGAGGCCCCAGCCCCAGCTTCATTATAATTGGATGATCATTACCTGGGGCCCAATGGACCCAATTCAAGTTCTTAACCGCATTAAAGACCCCACACAGGGAAGATGCATGTAGGTTGCTTATTTGGAACTGATTAATACATCTTTGGACCGTTTAGACATCTAGGACACATCAGTTTAGTGATCTGAACCGTTTAATATGTTCGGAGACTCGAGTTTAGGTGTAAGAACACTCTAGTCTGCACATCTGAGCCATGGACACGTTGGACCAGATTCATATAGGTTGTCGATCACGTGTGGATGTACATGTTGCACGTTGGAGATCATCCTTGTGTCATGTGGTACATCTTTATTTCTACTTTATTTTACAGTTTTATTTTAGATTATTAGATATTTATGTTTTGATCTTGACCGTTAATAGATTCGAACGGTCTAGAATAGTTCTAGACTTAGGGTTTGCTAAGGTTTCTTATATATATTTGTTTGAGACTTGAAATGATGAACATATTGAATGAAATTTCTCTACATTGCTTCTTTGAGCAAAAAAAAAAAAAAAAACTTCTTATGAATGGAATTTGGTGTGAAGCCATTGGAGTGATTCCAAGTTATCTTTCTTATTCCTATCCAGCTATTTCTTTTTTCTCTCTCTCTCAAACCCTCTTTTCCCATTGAATTTTTCTCTTTTTTTAACAAACCCTAACTCCACCGTCATCAATCCAACCAACCAAATCCCACCACACCGTCCGTACGACTATACATACGTTCCTGTACACTACACGGATCTGTTCATACAGCGTCCGTACAGCTGATCGGCCTTCCCCCTCATTGATCATTTCTCTTCTTCTCTATTTTATAAAACCCTAACCCTAGCCTTTTATAAAACTCTAAATTCCCAGTTTCTTAATTTCCAAACCTAAACCCTAATTCATTCAAACCCTAACAAAGCGCAAGTGAATCCTCGAATCTAGAACGAATCCTACGCTAGATGGAAGTTCTACCTTCCATTGGGCTGTGTCCGATCAATAGTCTTAAGGATCTATTTTGCGGGATTGTGATGTAGTCTTGAACTTGAGCTTAATTAAATATTTGATTCCTCTAAATTTATGGTAGATTGGCTTTATTTTATGCTTTGATTTACTATGGTAATTCGTTAATTAATTTATTTACATCATCCTAGCCTAAGTCATTCATCCTGCATCAGAAACCCTCCACTTCTAACCAAGCTAGCTCGAAGTGAAAAGTTTAGGGCCCCAGTTCTCCGTGTCAACTTCTAACAGGATAGGGTTCTGATCATATGAGGGGTTGGGGAGATTAACTCTGAATTACTAGAGTATAGCGCTCCAGCCATGGAAGAGAGACTAGGAAGTGATTGATTCTGGATATAGCATGGGATTCCCAACCATTAGACCAGGTGAACCAAGCACCCGCGAGAGGAAGGTCAACCGCTGAGAATCCAATCTGAAAAATCACTCATCCTGCTGGATGTGCAATCAGCATTCAACTTCTCTTGGGGGAACCTCACCACATTGAAATTACCTCATATACACCAAGGGACTTTCCACCTATTAATGTCGTCTGAAAGTTCTTCCCAAAGCAAAAGTCTCTGGTTAGGCGAATTAAGTCCATAGACACCCGGTCAAGGGTGGTAAACTCTCAGGAGTTTCAACACCCGGTCAAGGGTTCGAGTATCCATTGGTGGTGAAAACCCACCAAGGCGTGAGTGTGTGGGGGTGTTTGTGTGCGTGTTAAAAAAAAAAAAAAAAAGAGTCCATAGACACCCGAGAAAATGCCCCATCTAAGCCTAGATTCAATGTTTTTCAACAAGACTGGTGTCAAAAATTGCTAGTACCTCTAGCTTCCTTGTCCCAAATTTTTGCATCCCACATAATGACTATGCCCCTTGCTATACCTTGGGCATAAATAGAAAACCATTTAACATTTCTTATACCCGTATGGTTTGCCACCTTTGAATCAAACAGTTGAAGCTTGGATTCCTGAATAATAATCATGCTTGCTTTAGACCTTCTACAAACATCCCGAACAAGCAACCACTTCTACTAGCAACCTAGCCCCCTGACATTCCAAGAAAGTAGCCTCATTGGAAAATTGATCTTCCCCGGCATTCCCTCTTCTCACACCTCGAATTGGTCTCACCTACAGAGGGGAATGACGAGTCCAAGCCTAAAACCTTTCTAAAACCTTTAGAGCTCCTGGCGATCTTCCTATGATTGAGCAAGTGATCTAGTTGTCGACCTCTCTCTAGTCCCTAGCACAAGCTAGAACAAGGCCATGTAATCTTCGTCTCTATCATTAAAGATCATAGCCAATCATCTGCCCACATGGCCCCTCACATCTCTGATCCAACGCTTACCTCTAATAACAGATGCTAAGTTCCCATTTTCTTCAACCAATGCATCAAGGATAGAGCAACTGTGGGGGTGGTTCTGAACATCCATCCATCCAAATCTCTTAAGGGAAGGAACAAAAATCAATTCGAAGAAAACGTTCAAGTCCGTAATCTGGGGGTGCCTGACACTCTCATTCACAAGACCTGTATACTCGGAATCAATCAAAACATCCTAAGCAATAGGGACTGAGACCAAGGCCAAGGAGATATGATCAAAATCATTTTAGGAGAGAGACGACGCAAGGGATAATGAGGGAGATGATGGGATAAAAGGTTGGGCAGAGAAAGATGAGGGGTGGATTGAGGTGTTGATTGGTGGAATGAGGGTTAGGAAGATATCTGAGATGCTGTGCTAGGGATTTGGGTAAGGCGGTTCAGACTTTGAGGGGTGTGGAAGGAGTCATCGAGACTAAGGGGAGGAATGGTCATAAGAGGGGGATGGGGGTTGCGCAGCAGGATAGCACGCGATTGAAATCACTTACCCACTGTGGGAGAAGGGAAGCCAAGGCCTTCGGATTTGTGAAATTGACAAATAGAAAGATAGATCCATGGCAAGATCTCCAAGTGAAATAGAGATCAGAGATTCATCGCTCGAGGGAGGGTTGGGCACACCAGTTCCTATGACAATGGAAGGAGTGAAGGTCTTGGGCCCAACAGGAGACGGAAAGGACTCGGGCTCAATAGGATCCATGCCCTGCACTAAATCTTTCAAAGGTCCTAAGGAATGACCCATGTTAGAAGTAGCTCGCAATAGGGTCGAAATCACAAAGGAAGCAGCTAAGAATCCAACGACTACACAAATGGAGTTGCCGGTAGAAGAGCATTGAGAAAAGGACGGTTGAAGTTGCTAGGCTCCACTATCATGCACCTGCTCAGAAAACAACAAGCTCTCAGGGACCTCGAGGGTAGCACACATCTGACCTTCAACTAGCAACAGAACACGGCCATTTAAGAGAGGCTCATGTTTGGGACAAAGGAGCCATCTCAGCCATAGAAGCAATTTGCACCACAGAGGGAGCAGTTGATTAGGGACACTTGTCACTTATTGCAGTCGACAAAGGGGTCGAGATGAGCATGGGAATTAAGACGATATTTGAATTTGAAAAGAAGTGGCCACATGTCGGCTCCTTATAATGTTGGATCCTTTCCCACCTCGACATGGTCTATCCTTTACAAGCACGTAGCGTGCAACACTGACAAGTGCTAACAGAAGGACGGTGTTGACACGATGGGAATAGCCAGGTGCCCGAACCATGACATGCGCTAAAATGCGCCGCAAACGCTAACATACACCGAGTGAATCTACACTAACATGGGTTGGACCAATTGTCTCAATTGAATGACTGGGGAGCCTACCAATGTCGCTAGTTGTTGATGATCCCCACCCTTGGAAGCTTCTTGAATAGGGAGAGAAGATCTTAGTCGAACACGTAGATGGCGTCGGAACTGGTACACAACAAGAGCACCCCTGAGATACATCTTCACCTCCAATCCTCATAGAGGTAGTGGAGAAGCCACAGTTTCCAATAGCCCTAGGGAATGAAAGAAGAGGGGAATAGAAATCCGCTACCTCCTCAAAGATGTTGGCTTGGACAAAGACTTTTCTCCATTTTAATTGAACTCGTCTTCGACAAAGGGGTTGTGCTCTTCTTCTTGACCAGAGTTCTAGGGAAATATTTTCCAGCCGGACACGATCCTAATGCCAACCAATAGTCCTCAAACCAGAGCTCTAGGGAAATATTTTCCAGCCAGACCCACACAGTAGAGGTGCCAAAGGAGTGATCTGACCGCTTGACTAGAGAGACGAGAGGACCTTCTTTGTGAATGTTGGTGAAGATGATTTTGTTCACGTTCTCTTACTACATCAAGGAAACCCAGCATTCCGAAGGGGAAAGGAGTGGGACCTTATCCTCCTTCCCTAGGATAGAATAGAGCTCGAGCCACCTATACACATCAAACAAGAAGAACCGGCTTAAGAGTGCCAACCAAACTCCATTACAAGACTTGCCAAGCAATATCGATCGTCTGGTGATGGACCACAACCATAGGCCCCTACGAAGACACCTCCTTCTAACGCCAGCGCTCCACAAGAACAAATGTGATTGGTTGATCACCCTCAGAATATGAATGGGGCTCCCTCTGCTGATTAGAGGGGGGAGAAGACTGGACAACCTCCTTGTAGGATTTATGGCTCTCCCTCACACCCGACACAAAGCAGGTTTCCCGAGCAACTCTATACACACCTTCGATGGAGCTAGATTCATCTGATGTCCGAAAACTTCTTTAGATTGCTCCTTAACAGGGTTGTTTGCAGGGCCGAAAAGAGCTTTTTGAATTTTAATCTCCCTTCCTCCGAAACTACAGCCATCAACTCCTCGATGACCTTTTCCAGTTCCTCCTCCGAGCTTATGCAGACAGACAAAATCCCGTATGATCATCAAACCCTTAATTTTAGGAATCACTACCTCCTTCACATAGCCAAAATGGCCAAAAATCTAGGAGAACTAGATATCCAACCAATCTTCAGCGAAGTTGTAACAAGGAGGGTTGGAAGTGAATGAAGAGAACTTCGATTTATACCTGGAGAAAACTTAGATGGTTTCTTCCTTCTATACTTCACCTTTATCCATTTCTCACCTCTACCAAAAGGTTCTTCCAAAACAGGAGAACAAATGAGGGCTCCCTCTACTATTCCTTTACCTTTAGCATTGCAGTGCTCCCTAGACAAAGATGATCTTCAAGAATGATGCTTTCCACCATCTTCCGCCTCCCCGGATACTTCATGGAGTTGCTACCATTTCGGATGAGCAGAAGGCTGGTAATGAGCATGGAAAGTAGTGGATCGATAGCGGGAGACATGCTTCTAGAAGGTATTCCATGAGACGGAGAAGGAGACTCTTGCAATCCTCTTTTTGCTTGAGGGTTGGTTCTCTAATCCTTCGCGGAATCACAAGATGCCTTTCGAGACAGGCCAGAAGGAGCACCTTTTGATGCATTAACTTTAGATCGTGAGCGGAGATTTCTATCTCGGGATTGAGACTAAGATCCTTACTCATCCTTTGGAGAGTTTGAGAAGAATCCTTACTCAAACAAAGGAAAAATGTTTTAGGACAGAAATCCAACTGACCCTGCAGTATGGGCTATGATGGGTAGTGATCGGGAACATGAGCATAGAGTTAGCATTTTATATATAAGAATGTTGAGATGGATGTGCAGGAAGACTTGGAAGGATAAGATCAAGAATGAGGTCATTTGAAGCATCGTATGATAGTAGATTGGGATGGTCCAATCATGTGCAACAAAGACAATAGACAATGCTAGCTAAAATAGTGAATGTATTCTACTTCCTATAAATGTGCAATATGTGTATATTTCATCAAAACATAAACCATGATTGCAAGTAATGAAAGCATGTGCCTTTGCCTTAAAAAAATTATGATTCAAGGAAAAAATATATAGTCAGTGGAACCAATGAGTAAATGTCTAAAATTAACACTTTTAGCCTCTGATAAAGCAATCAGGCTAAGCACATAACTATATTCTAAGACTAAACAGATAATTAAAACATGCCAATTAAGCTGTCACACTTGAACACTGACCTAATGTAGCATCCAAAAGGAGATGTGGACTGGATGCCTGAGATGCTTTCACAGTGTAGGCCTTTAGAGCATCATCCCATCGTTGCAGTTTTTCATACCTAAAACATAGATATTATAATCTGAAAAATAAAATTTTTCTTTTTTTAAAAAAAAAAAAAAAAAGAAAAAGAAAAGGCACTTGTAACAATAAGAAGGAACCAAATGAGACCAGGTCTTTCCAGCAAGATCGCAAAGCACGATATGCCGGAACAGGTATTCTACGCCAGGAAACACACCCTAACTTGACATGAAGAAAATTTATTTTTATTTTTTTATTTTAAAAAAAAAGGAAAGGATAGGAGATCTTATAAGCCCACACACATATAAGGCAGCCCATCTGCCCACCAGCACATGTGCCAGGATGGCAGAAGGGTAAGAAATTAATCCACCCATCAGAGATGGGTTCAGCCATGTAGATGCACCAGCCTAAAAAAACAGGCTACTCCACTCATCATATGGGTCATGACTTTAGAAGTTCTTGGGCCAGGGCATCCAATTCTACACTGAGTCCCATATGTGGCCAGCTTGGATCTCAGATCCGTCGCAGTGCTGACACATGTGGAGCATACATCAGCTACCTTACATACACGTCTGAGCTTAGCAAGCATTTATGAGAAGTATATCTGTTATTTGATAGCTTAAAATATACCAAGATTCCTTCAGTTGAACGTCCAAATGTTGCTGGGCATAAGTCAGTATCCCAACAGCAGCCTGAAAAGCAAATCTCAGTCAATAAACTAAGAAAATATAACATGCATCCAAACGGGGGAAAAAGGATACTAGGTAATGAAGCATCCCCATAACAGACAATGATAAAACATACTTTCCATCTCAAGATAAAAGACAGACCTCATGCTGGTGCAACTGATTATTTATATGTATGAGAGCTTCAACAACAGCAACTGGATTTGCATCCATTTTCTTGGAGTGTGCACCTTCAAACTCCATTTCTTTGTAATGTAGAGCCTTTGCAAAAGCTCGACACTGAAGAAAACGATAGCTTTAATAAATACAATGAATCATATCTTCTCCAATAGATGACAAATAGTTATATCTGCATTGTGGCAAAACCATAAGATTCCTTCAACTTTAAACTTACCTTCTCTGCAAGAGCACCAAGGAGCCGGATATCGATGGGAAGAGGTTTCTCATCATGTTCCATAAACTCTGCCTGAAAAACATCAGTTTAAAATTCTTCACTCAGTATTAAATCATGTTACCCTTATCACAGTGAAGTAATGTATTCATTTACAAAATATACCAAGTTAAGTAGTGTTGCCAGAATTTCAGGTGGAATATTTGGTGACGAAAAGGCCATCTCCAGACTCCGAACTAACTGTTGTTGGTTAGTTTCATTTAGCTGTGCCCAGCAACTCACAAAGCCAGCTGCAAATAGCTCACGCCCAACAAAAGGCTGCCAATGCTCAAAGTCAGAACCAAAAACTGAAAAAGCAGACAATAAAACCGAAAATGGTTGTCATGCACCTGCAGTTGAGCCAGCCTTGCACAGGTACGTAAAGCTGGAGATGGAGATTCCTTTAGAAGTTCAATACTAAAATGTCTCATCCACTCTGCCCAATCTTCCTTAGTACTCCGCTGAGAAGCCTCCCACGCATTGCGTAATCGGCCATCATTAACCTATAAGAAACTCAGAAACAATTACATGTGTTTCTAGCGATAAGTTGGACTCAAGTACCAAATAAGAGCACAAGGCACAGACACTGGTTTTAGCATAAACCTCAAGTATCAACTCATTGATTTTAATTAACCTAATTAATAGACTATTACATAGTGCCTGTGGGAGTTTTGTGCTCTCATTGCCAGTCAAAATCCCAGATAAAAGAGGTTTCAGGGTGGCAGCCAGTGTGAAACTTTTGCAACATCTTTTATCATGAATCCGGAGAAGCAAAAGTGGCGGTGGCGTGATCTACAACACCATCCCATGCAAATAAAATGCCAATCAGACAGCCTCTGTCATCAGCTCCTACCAAAGCCCATGAAGACCGAGACAGGTGAATCATGAAAATATGTCAGTGCCGACTCTAAACTCGAGAACAAGTTCTCTCTACGCCAGTGGAAATTGATGCACGATGATCCGATCATCCCGTGGGAGACCACAAAGTGGCTCCAATATTTGATTGAAGATCAGGCTCATCTAAGGTCTTTATTAATTATCTAGCAAATCTAATCATCCAGATTGAAGACCTGGACCATATCGGAAGCCCAGATTGATCTGAGCATATATTTAAAACTGACTCAATGTTCAGATTAAACTGTATGGTCAAGTCCATGACGTTTATTATTTTATTAGTTACTAGAGTTGGAGCTACTCATTACTTGTTGAACACGCTTCCTGTTAGTATTTTCGTCACTTAATTTGTGAGCCACAATGAGAGCAAGCCTCCAAAGCATCTTCCTTTCTTATCCTACACCTCCCCCACTGCCACGCTATGAAGAAGCCTTCAATGGATCCCAGCATTACCCACTCCATCCTAAAGCTTCCAAAGAATCCCACCCACAAGCCTTTAGCGAAAAGGCAATGAAAAAAAAGTGGTCAACTGATTCACATCACACATATACATGACACAAATATTGGGAACAATCATCCTCCTCTTTTGAAGGTTGTCGACCGTTAACACTCTACTCCTTTCCACCAACCATGCAAGGGCTGCCACCTCTGGGATAGGCTCCAAAATGCCAGATGAATAAAGTATGCCCACGTTGCATCCCATTCCCATGAGAGGCCCCATGACCGGGCCGAAAACTGCCCCGATCTGTCCTTATTCTATACCTACCATACAGTCTCTCTTGCCATTCAATTTGAAGGATTTGGTCCGATTTGAAAGTACATTGGGATAGCTTTCAAACGAACCCATGATTGTGAAATTGTGCTGTCATTAGAGCGAATGATGGCCAATTTACAAAAACCATTTATAGTTATAATGGGATTCAGGGATATTGATGAGGACATCCGAACACCATACCAGAGGAGGAGGGTTGAGCCAGTCTCCTTATGGCTAGACGACCATTACATGGGGCCCACTTTGCCCAATTCACATTCCTAGCCACGTTGAAGACCCCACGTACATGTTTGTACATCTTTGAAGACCCCACACTGAGAAGATGCACCCGGGCTGCATATTGGAGCTTGATGGACATGATGATCAGACTATTGGATCATCATCATCGGACATCTTGATCGTGGACCCCCATGGACCATGAAATAGTTTAGTTGTTTAGATTATTTACATACTTCGTTATTTTTTGTATAACTTATATTTGTGTTAACATTAGGGAGTTAAGAACAACTTTTAATTTATTAAGTGCCTTTATGTTGAGAATCTTATTTGAGAGCGTCTTTTTGTAAAAAGTCTTTTCTGATACTATAAAAGAGAAATATGGGTGTGTGAAGCTCTAATACCATTATTTTGGGAAAAAAAAAACTTTGTGTTTTCTCTTCTTCATGTGATTTGGAGCTTGAGTCTAGTGTGATTCCATTCCCCATTCAACGGAGGTGCGAGGCTTCCATCTATCAGCTTTCTTCTATCTTCCTTTCTATCCAAAGGAGGTTATTTTCCCAAAAACTTCATCTCTCTTCTTTGTTTCCTGTCCAAAACCATTCAAATCATCATTTTCTTCAACTTTTCATCATCCAATTTGAACCCCAACCGAAATTAACCATTGAGGACCCCAAATCCCTAACTTCCCTTCATCCAAAACCTTAATTCCCCTTTACCAATACCTAAATCCATGAATTCCTTTTAACCAACTCACCCAATTTATTCATAATTTCATCTTTTCCCCAAATTCTTAAAATTTATAATTTAAAAAAAAAAAAAAACAAACTATTTCCAAAATACCCAATTCCCATGATCCCTAATTTTTCAAATTTCATATTTTCCCAATCCTAACCCTAATCATAGAACCTACAAGTCAGTCCCTTGAGTGTGGAACGTGCCTATGCTAAATTGAAAAGTTCATCCTTCCATCAAGCCTAGTTTTAATTGATTTATGTAATTTCTTAGCATGCGGACATGTGACTTAGGTTAAATCAGATTTTATTTCCTATTATTTACTCTTAATTTCACGGTAGGTTAGCATCTTTTGTTAATTGAATTACTTTATGGACTCTTTCATAATTTTTGTTGCATGCTAGGATTAAATCATGTGTCCTACATCAAATATTTTAGTCATATTTAATATATTATTGAAATAGATGGCCATGATTACAAGTAATGAATGGTTAGGCTGATGTTAGTATTTCTTTTTCTCTAAGAAAAAAGCTCATAAACATGTAAAGACACTTTTATGGAGGATGAATTATTATTTTGATTGAATTGATGGGTTCATTCTAGTTTCTTATTGTTTCCTGCAATGGGATTCAATACTCATATTGGTATGAAGCCCTCTAGAGCCCAATTGGGGCAATGCAATTGGGGTTGCATTGAGCAATTTTGTGTGTTTGTCCTTTTAACTTCTGTTGTTTTTAATGGTCATTGCCGGCAATGAGTAAAGCTAAGTGGTGGCACATTGGTGAAGCATTTGAGCGTCCACATTGGTGAATTCATTGAGGGGGTTTAACTCCAACAAAGGGGGAATCCTAGAAAAGATATTACCTTCTGATTTTTGAAGACAACCTATATTTTTGCAAAACATAGACAGAGAAATTTAGGGAACAGCATTCGTCCAATGTTACTTGGATCGTGGAATGCACTAGTATGTAGTACATGAACTAGTAAGCTTAACACTACTCACGGTAGGGGTAGGATGTGGGTCCCTCCAGTACATTCACAAAGTATATGCAAGTTTAATTCTCAAACAAATTGATATGGTAATTTTTATATATAAACATCATTACCTGAGCCTTTGTTTTGGGGGGGGGGGGGGGGGGGGGTAGGCCAAAGAATTACAAAGCAACCCTAGAGATATAAGAGAAATCACAATCACCAAGAGCAGTGAAGATTGAAGCCCCTTTCACTACATCCGACTTATCCCTACTAAAAACTCCCAATACATTCCCAAAAAAATTGTAGAAGCACTAGTTGTCCCCCCCCCCCCCCCCCCCAAAAGCCAGCAAATAATGGCATCCTCTATAAACTCCTTCCTCTCTTGCCCACCTCACCCCCGTGCCACTGCTAAAGGAATTTCTCAATTGACTTCAGCATCAGCCAAGCAAAAATTCCCAAGAATCTCTCCCACATCTCCCCTGTGAAAATGCAATGGACGAATAGATAGTCAGCCAATTCCTTACTCCGCCAGCAAAGCGAGCAAATGTTGTTGATGACCATTCCCCACTTCCGAAGGTTATTAACTGCAAGCACCTTACTCCACCCCACCATCCAAGCCAAAGAAAAGTGGTATGCACACCTTCCTCACACGAAGGAAACCAACTGAGCAGACTATAGAAGGACTGAGCGGAAAATCTCCTAGATTTGTCCTTAAGCCATACTGACAAATCTAGATCCAAAAAGGGCAGGATGCACAAAAGCCACAGTGATAAACTAATAAACTACTCTTCCAGCAGGTTCCTACGACAAGGGGGAGTTAAAACCACCCCAGAACCAGATGTTATAATAGCAGAGAGCTATAGGCACATCCAAGTTTGGGGCTAAGCTAGCCATTCTTGGATATTCTTCTTGCAAACTTCTCTCACTCAACCAAACAACCTTCTAAAACCTCACCCTTTTCTGATCCCCCGTTTAGAACCCCACCCCCTCCTTAAACCGAACCCCCACACTCGAAATAGCCTTCCATACCACCATAACCTGTATAAGGAAGACATCTTCATCCACCACCCGCTTTCTTCAATTCCAACTTCCTAAGTATTACTTCCTTCCACAGGCTTACCTCCTCCATGCCAAACCTCCAACACCATTTGCCCAGATGTGCCATATTCATGATCCCCAACTTCCTAATTCCTACTCCCCCTTCTTTAATTGGCCTACAGACCTCCTACCACTTCATAAGATGGAACTTGTTTTTCTCCTCCACTCCACGCCATAAAAAGTCACGTCTATAACTCTCCAGTTTCTTCAACACGCCCTTGGGGACACTTGAACAGAGATAAGAAATAACCGGGAGGTTTAATAAGGCCGCTTTGATCAAGGTTATCCTTCGCCCTAAAGAAACATATTGGTGCTTCCAAGATGATAACTTCTCAAATTTCTCTATTACCTTATCCCCCAAACAAGCCACCGCTTCCATGAACAACTCTTGAACACAGAATTTCAATGGCACGGTCCAGCCCACAATTGGTACCAAGCATCCTCCCAACCAAGCATTTACCAGCTCTCCCACTTGCAAATCTTGGCGACCAAGCTATCCCCGAAAGACTTCTAAGAGAGGATGATCCTGTCTGCATCTACTTGAGGCTTCAGTAAGATTAACACCTCCAACTCATTGGGGTACTTCAATACTATGTACCCTCACTCCACCCAACAATTGCTTTCAAACAAGTCTCCCACCTCGTCAATAGAAGTTCCAACTCTTGTTGTTGAGACCGGACACCACTAGAACGCCTGTCAGGCATTAGCAAGCAATTGAGGATGGACATTGATTGTCAACCCACGAATTTCTAGCTTCTCCAAACCCATCTCGCCTTTCTTCAGAATTAATATGTGTGTGTGAGTGAGTGTGTTGGTCTTAAGACCAAGCAACACACAACTCTTGTTGCCCTAGCCATCTTCCCTCTTCTCCCCTTTCTTTTCTCTCCCTTCTCCAGATTTCTTTTTCTTTTTTTCTACTTGGTATTACTTATTAGAGCGTCCGATCCGGGACCTGACCACAACCTAAGGTAGTGGGGCCCACTATTGATGTCGTCCATACACACGGATGATGTCAACAGTGTACAGGTGGTAATCTTTTTGAAGTAGAAGTTTGGAATCTAGTAGATCGGGATTTTAGAGGAATAATGATGTTTTTTCGCATTTTTTTGAGGTGTTTTTCATGGTGTTTCAGCAAAAATGAAGAAAAAGTCGAAAAAATCCAGATTTCAGACCTTTTGCTGTGATGCTTTTCTGAAAGAGTTTTAAGCATATTTTCCCCAAGGGGTAGGTGTGATTGATCAAGAGAAATCACCAGGAACAAGATTCATGAAGTTTCGTTGAGGTTTGGGGGTAATACGACGTCCTTTGTGAGAGATGGATGTCGTAGACTTATTTTATGGGTTTCGTTGCTAGATTTTCTTTCTTCAGGATCTGATGTTTTGGGACTATAAAATGCGTGTAAAATCGTGTTGATGGTGATTGCGATGTTGATGCTCTCATCACAGTGCTTAGAAGGTTCGGCACACGCAAGGTGTTCGACGTTATGCTCCACTCAACTTTACATGAGGGTTTTCTTACGAATGGTGGATCTTTCCTTCTCAGCTCTTCTTCTCTTCCTTTATCAGGCTCTATTGTTTATTGCGAATGTAGTTGCACGTGATCCACCCTCACTGTGTTGCACGTGATGCACCACTCAATTATTGAGCAAGTTGCACTTGTTTGTGAAAGAATTTGCGGGTGGATGACAAGTTTGTGACTCGATGTTTTTCGAGTTTAGTTGTGGTCATGTACTTGAAGAGAAGATTCAATGGATGAAGAGAGTACAAGCTATAATTTCTGTCCATGTTGTGTTTGAGGGGGAGCAATGATCCACACTCATTATCTTCATTTTCTTTATATGTATTCCAAGCTGGGCATGATCAATATACATGCTCCAGCTTGAGGGGGAGTGTATATGTAATTGTGTGTGCGTGTGTATGTTTGTTATGTACCCCAGTGGAGCACTGTAACATTTCCTTCAGAATTAATAAATATGTGTGTGAGTGTGTTGGTCAGCCATCCCTCTCTTCTCCCCTTTCTTTCTTCTCTCCCTTCTCCAGATTTTTTATTCTTTTTTTCTACTGAACCCACTTCCCCTGCTAACCTTCCTCTCGTTGAATCCAAAGCTTCCCCTCACATCCCATTCCTTTTCTTCCCCTATTTGTTGTTATTAGCTACTCCTTTTCCCCTTCCCAAGCTTTTGTAACCATCCCCTCTCCTTGTGTATTCCATAGTTCCTCTCTACTCACACACCACCTTACCCAAAGATCTTCCTCTCCCCCCTGCCACCATCTTCCTTCCATCTTTCCTTACGCCTCCTGGCTCTCTCATCCAGCCCCCTGCGTAGTTTCCAAGAGATCTCCCTTTGTACCCCCTTTTCAGTACAAACCCATTGCCTCTTGAGCTTCACCCCATCAAATCTTTGATTGCCTCGCAATTCCACCCTTTTCCTTAAGATTAAGGTATTCCATAATGATAACGTTGGTCGTAACAGCCATTACGACTTTTTTCTTTCTTTCAAAACACCTATTTCTGCCCATGATACAAGGCTGTTACAGCCATTATGGGACAGTTATGGGATGGGTCTATTTTTCCGTAATGGTCATTACAACCCTACAACACATAATTGTGACCACTATTGCCATTGTGTTACAGCCATTACATAACTATTTTACGATGCCTTGCTTGAAGTCGATCTCCCCCTTATTCTTTCATGCCCTCCGAACTTTCTCGTGTCGATCTCCCCCTCATCCCACTTTGATTTGTCAAATCCTACTCAAATTGTGTTTTTTTTTCATGGGAGTTGGTTTGGTAAATTACACTTCCTAAGGGTTTGTTTGGTCCATGGGATTAAATGGTATGGAATTGTATTAGATGGGATTAACACTATTATTGCACAATGACTGCATGTTGGGAAATACCATGGTATTTTTGCCTATGGCAAAAACATTGGATTAAGCAAAACCCCATTTGTTGGACCATGGAATTGTAATCAACAAACCCAATTCACAACGGATGTTGGCCACTTGTACACATATATAACTAGAATGTCCCGTGTAAATGGCATATATGGATGGACACATGGATAAAACACATGCTTCAATGTGGGGCCCACATGTGTAGTAGATTTCAAAATCCACCGGAAATCCTGCATGGGACCAAATGCAATTCCATCCCACCTAATCCTATCTAAGCCCACATACCAAACAGGACCTAAATTTTATTTCGGTTAAGATGTGGACCTTTTATTTTAGTTGGGGATCTTTACAGGTTTTCCTTTTTACAAATGAGCAAAAGATGGAACTCTACAAAAAGGAAATATAATTTCCAACATGTGACAGACTCTTCACTCTGTGCTTAGATCCTATTTTATTTGAATTATTAGTTGAGTGTGTTTTTCTTTCACATTCTTATAGGAAAAGGGTTGTGACATTTTAGGAGTAACTAATTCGACTAGGGTTTATTGTATAAAGTACTTGAAGCATCAATTTTTTTAATAAAGAACAGATTAGATGTTTAGGAATACCGTTCGGAAAAAAAAAAAAAAATTGATTAGATGTTTTAGAATGTTTCCTTGTTCCTCTTTGTAGATAATACCATAAACTTGGGTTCTTGAGTTGAGCTCTCTCTTCTTTTCTCTTCTCACCCTCATTTTGATATCACTACTGTTCTGTGCGGATCATCTTCTCACCAGCTGCAATTTGTTTGCATCATACTTCATAACATGACATCACAGCATCTAACAGTACATTGTTGACATGCTCAAGAGTATAGACACAAGGATTTACAAATAAAGGAATCCAGCATGAAAGAAAAGAAATTACTTGATGATTTCTGAGTTGCCTGTGCACCTCACTCCCTTCCTCATAAGGGTCATTGTCCACATCATTTACAGGATCACTAATAACCTCAACAGGAAGCCGTCGAGTCAACTTTTGGACAGATATACTATCCAGAATTAATGGCTCACGTCTCCGTAGGCGACCTTCAATTTCGTCAAAATCTTTATGCTGTAAAAGCAATCAAGTATGTATTCACATTTGCTACAGGCTAGAGATTCAGCAGATAAATACCAAAGGTGAAAGAAGAAAACCCGCAATCGATGTTTCAGAAGAAGTTTGTGGATCGATGGTATGAAAATCGTGAAATCCTCCCCAAGAGCATGCGCCAAGCAGCAAAGAGCATCAACAGCATCCTTGCGTAGCTCATCATTGTTTCTAGAAATTTAAAAACTTCAACAGTTAAAGAACAAATAGATTGAAACCAAATAGGGAAGGGAAAAAAGCTAAAGAGTACACTTTATAGGGTTAAAATAAAATTTTAAAATTTAAAATTAAAAAAAAAATTAAAAAAAAAAAAACAGATTTGGCTGCATAAAAATTATCAGACATCTCTTAACCTTAAGTGATCATGGACAGTGAACAAAACAATCTTTCACAAAGTAATAATCAGCTCTAGAACATATATTTTATTGAGAAACTATGAAACAGTAAAAATGACATGTGGCAAGTAGTGCATCAGGTATGTCAAGTAGGATAAAAGAGCAGCAAAGGATACATGAAACGGCACATACGTTTCACGATGAATTATATGGCACAACGGTGCAACCAAAGGAAGTTCCAGCTATCGTCAGATGCACAGGTTTTCGTCACATTAAACAAAAACAAATTGCACAGAAAACTTTATATAGCTCTCTTTTTTACTTTTTCACCTCTGCCCAATCAATCAAAAGAAATTTGTCACTTTGTCCCCGTCCTTCCCATAAAAATCTCATTGAAGCATCTCAACTCATTGAGCACCGCTCCCAGAAAAGGAGACTATTCTATACTGAACCGTCAGATTAGTACGTAAAATAAATCAGGAAGTATGCAAAGGCCCAAAGAGCTTCCTCAAGAAGGCTACAGTTGGACGGCATGTGGTTAGATGCATGATGTGGAATGCAGCTCTATATTGCACCAGTGCTTCTTAACCAACATGTGGTGACAGTAGCAGAAAGCTGTTCCACTAGCAATAGCATAAATTCCAGTAGGAATACAAACAAACTTATAAAGTTACTAACATGCAAATCATGCTGTAAATTAATGCATAAGAAATGAAGATGAGTCATATGTCCCATAAATATCAAAATAAAGAAACATATCAACAAAGATGGGACTAACTGACCCGTCCAAAACTAGCTTCAAATGATGCACTAGAGCAGATATGTGGCCAGTGACCTGACACAAAAATGAAAATAATGATAAAATAGGAAACAATTAACATAATATAGCATTTGCTTAACACCTACTTGTGAAATCAATCAAAAGCTACCAACCTGAACCCGTGGGATCAACTTCGTAAGGGTCTTAATAGCGGCACGTCTTATATCAATGGAAGCATCAACTTTAAAAAATCGAATAAGTGCAGGAAGGAGAAGATGCATGTGTTCATCCAAGGTCCCTACATATTTATGAGAAATCAAATTGGTCAACAAACTTCAGGGAGATGGGAAAATGTGATAGATAATAAGGCAACAAGAAAGAGTCAAGGGAACCAACCACCAAACACTTCAAGGGTATGCAGAATATCAAGAACATAGCTGTAGTCATTGCACCGCTCTGCATCGCTTAATACTTGAATACAACATGGAAGAATAACAGGAAGATAGGTTCTAAACTCATCATTCAGTGCTAAGCAAAGCTGTTCCACTAGGTGTAGAATCTGGGAAAAGGAAATCACTCTGGCATTAAAAGGAAGGTTAAACAACGTGATATCATCATACGGAAGAGAGATTCATCAGAACACCAAACTTACTGGTGATCCTTGCACGGGACGGTTAGTGGCAGGCAAATTAAAGGAAGACCACAGTTCAGATATGAGGAAGAGCAACTCTGGCAAATACTTACGTATATGCTGCACAGGAATCACATGATCAAATATTTTCAGAAAGAATCTCAAAAGTCAACATCTGTACAGAAGAATGACAACTATCGTAAGATCAAACCATACCTGACGAACAATAGATACCAAGGTTCCAAGTTTCCAAGTTATGAACTCCTTCAGTCCATCTTCGCATGTGCGAACAGTATGAAAAAGATCAGGCAAAACCTGCATACAAAAAGGAAGGATTATCTCAAATTTTCATTCAAGGGTTCAACCTGCCCAAAGCCTCAAAGTACAGTACATCAGTCCACACATTGAATACGCAACATTATCAATCATGCTATCATATGTATTTCATTACATTTTTTGCAGATTCACATAACATCTGAGCATGCCCCAAGTCCACTTGCTTGGACTTGAGGTATGGATACCACCAAAACCAGCATTACGTTTCTTTGAACAGTATGTCCAACACCAAAGGCAGTGCTCCTTCAATATAACCAGCACACCTATTCACTGTATTGACCAGTAAACAGCACCTCTTCAAAACTTCCCTTCATAAGACAGTGGACTGGCCACGATTACAAAATTTCATAGCCAAGATATCAGTTTGGATATGGTTCATTGTCAAGAAAACCATCCACATTCACTATACCAGATGAGTTTCGAAAAAAAAAAAAAAGAATACAATCTACAGCCATATTATACATAGGCCACTTTCAGCTGAAGAGGCCACTTTCAGCTGACTGGCAAAGAAGGAGATAATAATTGTTTCACAATTAGTTACATTTCATTGTAATGAAATATATATATATATATATATATATATATATAGAGAGAGAGAGAGAGAGAGAGGTTTACAGACAAGGTATTCAATAACGGTAATGGTGGCCGTAACGGCAACTGTAATTACCATTACGATGTGGGTTATGGCCCCCGTAACAGCCATTACAGCCACTTTCTTTTTTCTTTTTTGAACATTAAAACTATATCAGCCCTGAAACGGACCATTACGGGCCATTTTTTCCCAAAACAGCCATTACTGCCCTGTAATGTGTAAAGGTTCCCACTATTGCCAGTACATAACAACCATAACGGCCCTTACATAACCATTTTTAATACCTTGATTATGGTAGACTGAAGGAAGAAAAGAAAAGGGGAATAAAAAACTAGAGCTCAAAAACAAAGTTAATGGTCTCACCTTTGGCAAGTAAGGGACACAGCCAAGACCCATTGACTATTTAAAGAAAAGAAAAGAAAAGAATATTAGAACAACAAAGCAGAAAAGATAGTGATACTGAATCAAAAGAGACTATTTTACTCTGGATAGCATACCTTGAATATGAACATAAGAGAGCCTACCACCTTCTGGTGATAACTTGAAAGTGAGGCATCCCGAAGAATCCGCATAAGGGAGTTGATGGCAACCTACTCACCATAAATCAGGTTTTAAAATAAGCAAGAGAAGACATTGAAAAAATGGCGATTCAAAGCCAATTTTAAAATTTTAAAAAAAAATAATAATTTAAAAAAAAAAAAAAACAACAACAACGGAAGGCAAGTGTGAACTTTTTGTTAAATACATACAGTAGCGTAATAATCCTCAGATGTTGCAAAAGATGGTCCAAGATCCATAGGCAACTCTTCCATAGACCGAATATGTTGACCAGTATCACTTGCTGCACGGGTAACTTCTCCATGGGATCCTGGCAAGCTTTGCTGATTGCGCTTATGTACATGGGGGTCCAAAGCACCCATGATCCCTAAAACCTGTCAAACACTCAAAAAGGATATAATTCAGCTGCAATAACCATAATAAATAAGTTCAGCAGACCATCTGAAAGAAATATATATATATATACCTTCAAAACCTCCCGTCTCGTGGACCATGCCAACTCACCATTCAACAATTTCAATAGTAAACCAAGCAGTTGTGGGTACTCTTTGTATGGAGCAATCACATAACTGCCAAACGAAAGACATCAATCCGACATTCATCAAAACTAAGGATTATCACTACGAGTTATAGAAACTTATTTAAAGGGAAACTCAAAATGCATCCCCAGTTCAGTTAATATAAATGTTCACGGATCAAGAAGCAGAACAGTAGAGAGTTAACCTGGGCTTGGCAGACACAATCATGGGGAGTTTTCATTAAAAGAAATTAGAGAGGACCAGTTTGGACCAATACTTGCAAGGAAAAATAAATTTCACAAAGGTAGAAGCCCCTTAGAGATTACTTTTTGGGAATTGAAAATCTTTTCTTTTGTTCCTCTTAGTGAAAGCATATCATTTTATTTATTTAATGTCAATCAAATAGAACTTAAGAAATTTTCGGAATTGTATTGGTGACTGAAAGAAGAAAGAAGATGTGTCCTGAGAACTGGTTATTGAGACTCCTAGAAAGCATGCCATTTGGGGCAAGCTATTACCAATCATGGCTAAGACTGGTCAATGACCATGCAATGTCAGGTGATGTAATATTAAATTGAGAAAAGCAAATCAGAGGACATAGCATACCCAGTGCTCTGTACAACTTGACCAAGAGTTGCGACAGGCACTTCACGCTTTACAACAGCAGCTCCATCCAAGAGGGCTTCAACAATTAATGGCATTAGTTCACCAAGATATTGCTTCATTCCAAAACCTCCCTATAACAAGGACCACAACAAACGAATTAAGATCACACCATTGCTAATAGAGAAAAAACATTAACGTGGAAACATGACTGGTAAGTGATTATCCTCATATCATGTGGTCCCCAAAGTGTAATGCAGCAAGCAAGTATGCTAGCCTCTATGGAAGGAGGTAGATACCAAAATGACAACATGATCACTACTTGTTACAAATTAAAGTAAACAAGCAAAAACTCCTAGAGCAATGCTTCGACAATTTAGCATCATAATAGAACCTTTTCATCATTCCTTTTCATACCACCCACATAAAAGACAAGCTAATTTAAAAGTATCAGACTTGATGAAATTGGAACTTATGCCATAGCACACTGCGTGATTCAAAATATAACCCAAAAAATAGGGAAGTAAACCCACCACCCTAGCAAGCTCCCCAACAGTTGCAAGAACTCCAGTGACAACACCGGTATTAGCATTTGGCCCGGTGCCTTCCCTTAGCTTCACCACAAGTGCCTGAAATGTAACAACCTCACTAGATGAGATGGCATACATTTAGCTTGTACTAAGGACCAAATCACTGAGTTGACCTTGTGTATCGGAGCAATGTACGGAAGTATCAGTCTTTCGCAGTTGCGAATTAGGCAGCCCAAGAGTTTAGCACTTTCTTCTCTGCATTTGCTATCTGCACTGCTTAAATAGCAAGAGAAAAGTCGTGATCTGAATATTTCAAAGATAATGATGTTAAACAAATAAAAGGGCATCCATTTCCCCATAAATCAATAATATTATTGGCAAGTAGATGTCTTTCAAATTACCTTTGCTCAAGATGCATCAACAATTGTATGAGATGGCGACGAAGTGCGGGCAGAACATATGCTGGATTCTTTTCAGACAATCTGCCAGCAACTGATATAGCAGACTCTCGAACACCAAAATCCTATGACATGAAAAAAAAAAAAAAAAAAAGATAGTGAACATGCCCCTATGTTGATAAACATTTTTCAAATAAAGATAACAGTTCAAATGCTCATAGAAGAGCCATTGGCAGGTTGTAAAGATTGAAGTGGAGGAAAGGAGAGAATGGTCCAACAAAAAGCAAGAGAAAAAAGAAATTCAACCGTTCAATATATGGTCTTCACTTCCTAAACAATAGAATAGATCAGAGGCCTGAAATTGACTGAAGAACAGGTCCCCCAAGTCGAAATCAATGTGCATAAAAAGGTACAAACTCCGCAAAAGAGAACTGATCACCAACAGCCAGCCACGTGCTAACTTAGCAGGCAGCCCCATCTCAGCCATCTGCATGTCACATCAGTGGGAGATCGGATCCATGCAAAATGAGACCCACCATGAAGGTCCCCTGCCTCAAAAATCAGACCAATCCACTCATTAGGTGGGCCGCACCTGTGTTGTATTAGACCATTGACCACCCATTGATTTCAACAGTGTGGCCTACCTGATAGGTGGATCGGCCTGATTTTAGCAGCAGGTGATCTTTGAGGTGGGACCCACTGTTTGCAAGGTTTGGACATCCTGTGCAGCACAAGTAATGTTGAAGGGGAAGATGGGGTTGCATGCTAAGCATACAGCCAGCAGTAGGTGATCACTTCTCCTTCAGAAGATCCCTCCTCAGGCTATTGGCATCACTACTCCTAAGCAAGATAGGTGAAGACTAAATAAAGAGCTGGAACATAAAATGTTACAAGCTGGTGGGAAAAGGTCTGCGAATACAATTTAAAGGTCATAAAGCATACCAAAGACGTTAACTTCCTCAGAAGATAAACTCCCACATCACCATAGATGGATGGCTGCATTATGGTCAGACCTCAACTAGCAACATGGAGGTCATACTGTTTTTAATACAACAATATAGTGCGCGGGGCCCAGAACATCAAAAGAGCATCACAGAATATTATCTCTTTTTCATTTTTTTTCAGAGGTGCAAGTGCAACAAGAAGACTTCGCATGAGGTCAACCCAATGTTTTAAATATCAACGATATTTGCCAATATATCCCACGATATATCTTGCATCCCACCTGTGCGATACGAAACTCATAGGTAGTACCGATATATCTCACATGTTCGATCCAGTGAGCATTTTCAATTTCCGATCCTTTTTTTTTTTTTAATTATGTTAAATCAGTATCAAATGGTTATAAATCCATTGGTTCTTCATGTTTTGCATGAAAAATCATGGAGTTCGAGCTTTGATTTCGATATCCATTGGTTCTTCATGTTCTCCATTTTTTTTCAAAATTTTCCTTTAACCAGCTATCTATTGAGACTAATTTAGTAATATTTAAGATTATTTGATGAAATGATCATCACATACACCCTAATTTTGAATTTTGAGTGTAGGTGGTTTGATTTGGGGAAAATTAGGGAAAATTCAAAATTTCCCCGATTTCTCCCAAATTGCTTGCAATGTTGCACTCAATACATGAAATCGAGCATGTATGAGGGCTGGTCTACTGATCTGTTAAGTCCTTGTCAATTTTCGAAAAATAAAAATCATTTCAATTAAAAATTATTAAAATATCAATTTGAATATAGTTGCATTAGTTCAAGAGTGTTTAGGAGTGTTTAATGAAATGATCATCACATACACTCTAAATATTATGCATTCAATTTGAATATAGTTGCATTAATTCAGTTAGACAGCGCATTGCTTAGGACCCTATACAAAGGAAACCTATTATGTGCACTTCTTTTTTGAGATGTTATGATTTAAAAGTGTGTATTAAGGTCTTTTTTTAACAATCCCTGAAGTTTCATTGAAAAATTCAGCCATTTTCCCCATGTTTCCCAAAAAAGTGCGATAAATTACTCGATACAAATGTCCGATAACTGATGCGTATTTGTATCCCAAGAATGGGATACGTAACGCGATACCAATATTTCGAACACTAGGTCAACCATTCTAGTACCGCTCACCCAAGCACGATTAGCTACAAAGTTCTGATGGGATCCAGAGGTCATACTTGACGTTGCAGGTGGCATATTGTCACTTATGAACATGACAATTAAACAACTCTCAATAAGGTAAAGGAAAAAAATTGGGGTCTGGTTTCTCTTACATCTGCTCCAACCAACACCAATTATCACATTTCCAAGTAATGGTTGAAGATTTTATTAATACAAAAATTATACCTCATCATTTAGAGCAACAAAGATAGCACTCAAACTATCAGCCTGTGCCAAAAATTCATCGAAACCTCCATTTCCATCCAGAGATAGAAAGACTGACTGACGAACACTAACATCAGCATCTGCAACGGCAGCAATTAGAAGTTTCTCCACAATCTGCAGAAAGCTCAGAGTTAATGATCAAGATGTACAAGCAAGACCATTTTGCAAATACATCTTTGATTCGCAGAAGAACCTAAATAGAAGCATAAAAATTTACTTCACATAATCTTGCAAAGTTTTCAGGACTTCGAAGAAAAAAAAAAGAGATAAAAATATCATTCTGAAAAGCTCCGAAGGCTGAGAGATAACAGTAAAATTAATTATAAACAACCACACATTGCCTGAAGAAAATTTGAAACCTTAACGTAGTAACAACTGGACAATGTTTCAGGTAAATTTATTGAAATAAATGGTACATTAAAAAAGGTGGATGATGTTACATTATCATTCTACGAACTCCCACTTGTTTCCTGTTTTCGCAGGTTTCTTTGGAATGTCCCGAAGTTAAAAGGACTTGACATGATCAGTGGAGTTGTATACAACTCAGTTTCAGCCATGGCCAAGGGCTCGAGACACACCAATACAAAAACTTAGAACCAAGTTTAGCCACTGTAGAGCACACGTTTTCTATTAGGCATCAATTTATCCTAGATTTTTTTTTTTTTGAAACGCAGTAATTTTATTAAGAAACAGCCAAAGCCAAAAGAATTACAAATCAAACTAAGAAAGAGGAAACAAAAAACTTTCACCTAATACATTTCAGGCTATTGCCCACTCCATTGCATTTAATTTTTCCCTATTGAACACCTCCGATACCCTCACACGCTGATTCCTAAAACAGCAACTGTTCCTTTCCCCCCATATACACCACAAACTGGCCAACATCACCATTCTTCAAATTATCTTGCTGATCTTACTCACACCACCTCCATGCCATGCTCGCAAAAATCTCTCTATTGCATCCCACACCAACCACAACACCCAAGACAGATACAAGAAGCTATCCCAATTTCCTTTTGCAAATGGTAAATGGATAAAACGATGATCTACCATATCCTCATTTTGAAGGCACATTACGCAAACATCCAGGAGCACCATCCCTCTCTTGCGAAGATTGTCAACCATATGCACCTCATTTCTTCCCGCAAGTCACGCCAAAGCCGCAACCATGAGCGGAGTGCCAAATTGAAGTTGTAGGGCTATAGTGACCTCCTCCTGAAGACCCACGGTACTCTATAGCATGCCTTCACTGAGAAACAACCGGTTTTCCCATTGGCCCACACCATCTCATCCTTTGCTCCCAGTGACAGTTTTACACCGCACAGTAACTCCAAAAGCCTGACAAATCTTTTGCCTCTTCATCCAACAAATTCATATGACATGGAGTACCCAAATCACATCTTCTCCTGAAAATGAGAAACAGCAAGCCACCAATATTTTTACCTCAAATAATATTCTCACAGGTCTTGGAAAAACTTCCTTCAGAGTCTTTTCACCCAAGACCCAACCAAACATCCTCCTAAAAGCAGATGCTCTTTCCAAGATGTTCCATAATGATAATGATGGCCATAATGGCCACCACCACTACCATTAAGTCTTCTTGTTTTTTCTTCTTTTGAAAAGGAGAAAGAAAAAAAAAAAAAAACTGTTTCAGGACCGTTACAAGTCATTTTTTCTGTAACGGTCATTTCGGCCTAGTAACGCACAAAAGTTATAACCATTACTATTACGTAACCATTTTGGCATACTTACGTAAACATTTTGGCATACCATGGTTTGCTAATGATTTCCATACTGCTGAAGTCCTATATAAAGATATATCCCTTATCCACCACCACCATTCTTGAACCTCATACTTCCTTTCTATCACCTCTCTCCATAGACTCCTTTTTACGTCACTACACCTCCGGATCCATTTCCCTAAAAGAGCTCATTTGTTCTTAGCTTCCAAAGCCCCGCTCCTCCTTCCTCAAATAGCTTACATATCTCTTCCCATTTTATCGGATGATACTTACGTGCCCTCTGCCATAAGAATCCCGCCACAATTTTGCCAACCTATCAAATACTGCTAATCTCAGAAATTTGAAGAGGAACATGAAATAAATTGGAAGATTGGACATAACCGATTTTGTAAGTGTAAGCCTTCCAACCATGGAAAGATCTACTTTTGCATCTCGAAAGCTTACCTTCAAATCTTTCAATTTCTTTATCGCAGTCCTTTTGCCAGCTTTCCTATTCAGAGTGGAAGCCCAAGGTAGATGGAAATGAACCAGCACAGCAGCTGAATATGCTAGCAAAATTGCATGCGTCTTCCTTTGAAAGCCCAACATCCTAGCTGTTATTGTTCTTGTAGTCTAATCTTCTTAATTTACCGATTTCCCAAAGTGAAGTTTAGGCTTAGTCAATCTTACTGGTCATTGGATGTCCATCTTCCTCTCATAGGCTCATTTTTTGGGGGGGGGGGGGGAGTGTTGGGGGCGTGTGTGACATGATCAAGCAGTAACCCAAGTCATTTAAACAACGAGGGAGTAATAGTTGGTAAACAATTGGGCTACAGTTTATCTGGGGAGAGTGAGAAGAGTCTCCGTATTTGAATACAAAAAGACAAGCACAAGAATGAATTAGATCAATCAAGGTCAGAGATAAAGTTTTGTCTATGATTATGGATTAATTCTAGTCACATGGCCTTCATCAATATCTATGCACATTATCTTTTGCACTTAGAACATTGAATGATGAAGTATTAAATTGATCTCCAAAAATCTGAATAAGAAAACAGATTAGGCATCCAGCTAACTCATTCTGAGTCAGCAAATCGCCAAAACGGAAGCAGAGGCATCCCATTGGCTCAATTTTGTAAGAGATGAAGGAAAACTAGACTTGGCTCGGACCAAGTTACTTTGATCCATGCTCAAGGTAAGAACATCAAATATTTTCATATTGCCATGGCCGACCTAGTTGAGTTATAACACCAGCTGTCATACCAAATCGAATCAGCTTGTTCTGATAAGGCCATGTCATAACTGAGTCCGAGAAAGAATTCACGAGGTCAATCCTAGTCAACTGGAGTATGGATGTAGGCTCTCAAACCACAGGTACAACTTTAATTAAGAGGAATTCCTGTGGGCGAGTTCCAAGGGGAGCCACATCTGAGACTTGCCAACGTTTTGGATAACACTCTGGACATGTTAAGCACTTTTAGACATCTCATTTTCACAAAGAGGCAAATATCTTGAAAAAAAAAAAAAAAAAACGATAATCCAGCCTATATGAGTCAAGATACATGGTTATTTAGAAACATGAAGGACCTCATATGATGTTGATAGAGTGACTTTAATCTGGTGCAGTGTTGTTCGATCGACCAAGGAATTCTTGGGTCGACCGAAGCACGTTGTGATGTTCCCAATCGACCGAGATCTGTTTTGGTTGATTGAGAGACTTTGTTGATGTCTCGGTCAACCAAAGGTGCAACCGAGAGGAATGCGTAAGTGCGGGTTTTTGTTTCTAATTTCATATGGAAGTGTATAAATAGGCTTCTAATTATGCAATTAAGGTAGAACGAAAGGAGCTTAGCATGTTTTCAAGGGTTTTGAGGGAGAAGCTAGGGTTTCTCATCTGTAAGTTGTTCCATCTCTTGTAACTTTCTGATTATAGTGGATTGTTTATCGCTTGGTGTCGTCATTTTTTTTTTTCCCTACAAGGGTTTTTCTACGTAAAATTCATGTATTCTCTGTGGTTGCTTGAATTTTTGTTTCCATATTGTGTTGTGTGATTCCGTCTGAGGTTGCTTCCCAACCGGACAAGTCGTGTTAGGGCTTGTTGCATCCCCAACAAGTGGTATCAAAGAAAACGTTGGATTTTCAGGTAGAATCTAAGACATGGCATCGAGGGGAGCGAATGTAAAGTTCGAGATAGAAATTCACAAGTAAAAACAATTTTGAATTATAGAAGTTGAAGATGAAAGCCTTCCTAATTTAGCAAGGGCTACAACAAGCACTCACTGGCAAAGTGAAAAATCCTGAATTGATGAAAGAAGTAGATTGGGATGAACTTTATCAAAGGGTGATTAGCGCAAGTCAATTGTGCTTGGCCGAAGAAGTCCTTCATAATGTCGTTAATCGCCGGCCTATGGGCGAAGTCGGAGAGCATCTACATGACAAAGTCGTTGTCCAATAGTCTATATCTAAAGAGACAACTGTACAATCTGAAGATGCCGGAAGGGTCGGATTTCTATAAGCACATCAACTAGGGCTGAAAGTCGGGCGGGTTGGGTCAGGTTGGTGCTCAACCCTAACCCAACCCAAGGTTCCTATACCTCAACCCTAACCCAACCCAAACCAACCTCGGGTTGGGAATTCTCAACCCAAGCCCAACCCAAGCGGGCTCAGTCGGGTTGATCGGGTTGGTCGGGTGCATACGTGCTAGTATTTTCGTTATTACATTAATTTATTATATTTCAATATAGGATTTATTTTTTGTATCTATGATTTTATTAATTATATATGTGATTATTCATCATAAAGAACTTCATTTTTTTTCTTTAAAAAAACAAGCTAAAATATAGGACAACTACTCCTTTAAAAGTCATGTAGCATAGCACGCAATCTATTTGGGAGAGAGAAATCTGGAATACCTTGTTAGCTTGAGTCCTTAGAAATGACGTGGACAAATGAGACCCGACATCACTAATGTGCCTTCGACATAAACGATCCACACTCAATTATAATTTATAAGTAACTTATATATTGATCGGGTTCAGGTTGGGTTGGGCAACCCGAGCCCAACCCAAGTTTTATCGGGTTGGTGTTTGTATAGCCCAAGCTTGAGATCGGACCTGATATATCCTGCCCGAGCCCAACCCAATGTCGGGTCGGTCACGGGTCGGTCGGGTTGAACCCGCCCAACTTTCAGCCCTAACATCAACGCCTTCAACAAACTGATTTTATACAAACAAGTGTAGAAGTGAAGATCGATGAAGAAGACAAAGTCCTAATTCTATTGACGTCTCCTCCGGATTCCTATAAGTATCTGGTAGATACTTTGTGTCATGGTAGGAATACCTTAGACCTTGATATTGTTATCTCATCCCTTCAGTCGAAGCAGCTAAGAAGGAATAACGGTAGGGAAGTTACTTCTATGGGTGCACCGGTTGCCAGGGAAGGATCGTCTAAGCGAGAGAAGGGAAAGTCACAATCGAGGTCCAAGTCAAAGGGCAAAGAAAGTTGAAGTGTTGGAATTGTGGCAAGACGAGACATGAAAAAGAATTGTACGGATCCCAAAACCCATAAGGATGAGAAATTAGATGATTTGTCAAAGGAGGCCAATTTAGCAAAATCTCATGTAGGAACGAGTGGTTGTAACGTGTTGTCAGTGTCCATGGTCGATCACTTATACAATGAATGTAAGAATGAGTGGATTTTAAATACGAAGGCATAATACCATATGTGTCCTCATTGAAGTTGATTCACCACATATAGTGAGTACGACGTCGGCCTGGTTCTTATGGGCAAAGATCATTCCTGTAAGATTATTAGAATTAGTTCGATTCCCATCAAAATGTATGATGGGGTGGAGCATACTTTGATTGATGTGAGGCACGTTCCGAATTTAAAGAAGAATCCGATATCTCTAGGAGCTCTTGAGGCACTCGAATTTAAATTCGCAGGTTATGAAGGTGTCCTGAAAGTTTCAAAATGGGCACTCTGTAGCATCTCGACTTCATATAACCAATTATACATACACCTAGACATATATATCCACCTCACGAGGAATATAGTGAAAAATTAAAGCAAATGAATCAGTATAACTAGTACAAGTAATTAAATTTTAGGGACAAAATTTTGTTTAAGAGGGGGTAGATTGTAACACCCCGAACTTTTCGATACCCGAGTATTGAAAGTTCTCGGGTGTTACCACAAAATTTAACTAATTATGTACATGTGTACGATACCAATCTAGCTATCCTAACCTTACATCCATTCTCCAACACGAATCTGACCGTTGGGAATAATCTCCATTCATACATCAAGTCATCTGACCGTTGATTTTGAGATAGGATCATCATATACCCAAGTATTCTCACTTGTCCATTATAACCAACCGTTCAGTCAACTATTCACCACTAGGTAAAGATATATGACCGTCCACTCTGAGTTTGGACCACCTGATCATAGTAAACTAGCTACTTGATCTTAGCATCCACTCATACACATATCAAATTGAGATTCTGATCCGTTCATCTTGTTCACCACCTATGAATATGCTTAACCCACCATCAAAACTACAATCTGAGAAACTTAGACATGTAAACAAGTCACTTGAATCTAACAGTATACATGTTCTAACTCCAAAAACTCACTTGTGATCATCCGTTTACAAAATTGACCATACACCCACTTACATATATGATCAGAGTACTAACCATTAAGTTTTTATATTTTTTACCATGTCATCTGACCATCCATTATGTTGGTTGATATATGTACATTCCCTTAATTAATTTGGTGAATAATTTTTTATTCGTAATGATTTAGACATAAGTTCTTTTGTAAGAATTACTTAGAAACGTGCCTACAACCATGTAGAACCATTAGATTTTCCAAAACTCTCATATCAGCAATAATTACGAAAATGTCATTAACATAGACTCCTGAATTCTAGATCACACATAGACTCCTGAATTCTAGATCACATGGTTCCCACGACCCGTTTGATGTGAAATTTTATACCATGCCTAGGTATCATAAATTAACCATACATATCAAATTCCAGCCCTTAGATCATTGTAAAAGTGACCCAATTGACAAATCAACCCCTTAACCGTTGATTTTGGTGTCCATCGAGTGAAAAAAACTCATGGGTAGTCGTAGTAGGATATTTTTCTTCATATGAACAACTTGAATTGCCAATAATATGGACCAAGTGTGAAATATGAAGACCCCACTTTGGTAGGTTTTTCCTTAGGCGCGAAGTTATCCTTTCAAGGCCTACCAACTCCTTATAAATCTGGATCTTCCGATTTAACCACTTTCTTCCATCCATCGCAACTCAAATTTGGACCACACTTTGGTCTCATACGACTATGAGGCATTACAAAATTTAGGCCCCGATATATAATCCTACACCATTGAAGGTTGAAGCCAGTTCCTTCATTTTGGTATAAAAGGTAAAATTTTAGATTTAGACTTTTTCCACCATCGATCAACCACCAAATTTTGTCCAACCGTTTGTCTATCCTGACTACACATTTCTCCCAAAATTGGGCCCTGATCATTAAGTGTGGACCATTAATTGAGATCAAGTCAATTTTGGCACCCATTAAGAGAATTTTCAAGATAGGCCCATCTAAATTTCGAATCACCAAGAAAATCATATACCCTAGCTTTATTCAACGCCCTGACACAATGGACGAATTAGATTTAAAGAAAGATCATCAGAAATGGAAAAATTGGAGAAACCCAATCCAAGTGGGATGTGAAACACACCCCTCTCACACGCCCACTCCTTTTATAAGGGGTGTGCATTCACCTCTCCACTCACACGCCCAAGGAGAAAGAGAAAGAGAGAGAGAGAGAGAGAGAGAACGAAAAAGAAAAAGAAAAAGAAAGAAAAATAAAGAGAGAAAAATAAAGAGAAAGAAAGAGAAAGATAAAGAGAAGGAGAAGCCTAGACGCCCTCTTCCTTCTCCATATGTATAGTGTCTCCTTCTTGCTCAAGCGATGTCGTGATTCATGTGGAAGCTTTTCACGTAAAAGCTTTCCTACATGGATATCTACCCCGGGTTTAGATCTAAGGCTAAGGTGAGGGATTCCTTTAAGCTTACCTTAAATTAAGCTGATATGATTTATCTTGCCTTTTACATGCTTTGCTCTCACGTTACTATGATTTTCTCCCTGCAATTGTTTAATTTACCACCAACAATTATTTATCCTTCGGGAATTATGGTTAAGAAGTGATTTTAATTATGCGTGATCCTTATTAATTTACGTTGGGTGATGGATACAAGCCTTGCCCTTGCCTTTACCTATTTTGTTGATTTAGACCTTGCTACTCTCCTCTTTGTTAAGTTAGCCATTGTTACTCTCATCTTTGTTGAGTTAGTCATTGCTACTCTCCTCTTTGTTGAGTTAGTCATTGCTACTCTCCTCCTTATTTTGTTAGTCTTATGTTATCTACCTTTATAGCTTGGGCATGTGTCTTGGAATTTCAAAACTCCCATGATTCAAATTATTTCTCTATCAATGCAAGTGATGTGTTAGAGATATCACAACTAGAGATTCAAATATTTATCGTGGACGTAATGCGTTATGGGTAGCGGCCCTCTTGGTCGGCATGTAATTTTGTGGGTTGGTTGGCGCGGTGCACAATCGATGTAAGTAAATCGCCATATGTGTTACATCACTTTTCGGGATTGGATATCGCAAATAGTCACTCCATGAACACATCGTGTTATGTAAATCCCTTAACCGCGTTGTTGTGTCGCCTTGAGATGTTCACATAAATCCACGTTAACGTTGGACACGCCGACAAATCTCCGTAGTTATGGGATACGGGGCAAGTCGGGTTTTCTATGAGTTGTATTCCACATTGTGATGATCACAATGTATGATGAACCGCACACACCCTCTCCAACCGTACAGATGATGCAGGTGATATACAGATTAAATACCTAGAAGATCATCTCCCTATGGAAGATTATACTGAATGAATAAGAAGATAGTTTTATGATTTAGTTTTATATAGCTCCCATTGAGAGAGCATTTGATAATTTGTTGAATTCTTTTACTCTAATGAAATAATAAATACAATCGATTTTATTCTCGTGAATGGTTACCTTCATGAATGTAACTAGATGTGATCTAAATGAGAAAAAAAAATTAAAAAATTAGTGTGATTTTTAAAGCATCCAATTTATACATTATTAACACCCGGAATTCTCGAGCACGAGTATGTACTCGGGCCGCGGAAATTTTGGGATGTTACACACTCACTGTTATGAAGGCACAAAGAAGCGGAAACCTTTATAGGTTGATCACGAGCACTGTATCGAATGAAGCTACAGCTTATGTAGTGAAATCCACGTCAACACGTGTGTAGCATGCTCACCAAAGCCACATGAGCAAGCGCGGTATGAAGCTGCTTCTTGATCGTGGTTTGATTCCTAGCTTTAAAAGTTTTGATTTAGATATATGTGAGCATTGCATATACAAGAAACAATCAATGTTATCTTTTAAAATTGAAAAACATGTTAGTAAATAACAGCTTGATTATGTGCACTCGAATGTGTGAGGGTCGTCGTCCGTTGTTTCTAGAGGATCGCCATTCTTTGTGACATTCATTAACGACTTCTCTAGAAAGGTATGGGTTTATTTTATGAAACAAATCCGATGTTTTTGCCACTTTCAAGGCATGGAAGGCAATGGTCGTAAAGCAGACAGGGCGAAAGGTGAAAATTCAGAGGACCAATAACGGCGAAAAATTTACTTCTAAGGAATTTAATCAACACTGCAATAATGAGGAGATCGTAAGGCATACACCAAAGTAAAATGGTGTGGATGAACGTATGAATCGGACTCTTTTGGAAAGAGCTCGAAGTATGTTGATTAACACTGCGTTAGGCAAGGAGCTATGGGCTGAGGCCATTAACACGGCTTGTCATTTAGTAAATCGATCTCCATCTACGCTGAGTGATTGAAAAATTCCAGAAGTATAGAGTGGTAAGGAAGTTAACTACTCGGGGTTGCGCATAGTTGGTTGTGATGCTTACTCTCATGTACCATCAATTAAGAGAGACAAGCTAGACCAGAGAGTTAAAAAGTGTACTTTTGCCGGCCATGATGATGGGGTGAAAGGATACTGATTGTATGACTGGGTTTCACATACGATCATATTTAGCCGAGACGTCAAGTTCGTTGAGATTCCTTGTTTCAAAAGGATGAGCACAAGGAAATGGAAAAATCAGATGTTGATGTTAAAACAGATAAAGTTGAAACAATTGAAGAAGCTAAGCTGCAGACAGAGGTACAGGAAGACATGGTGTCACCGCCTGTCAGGATAAATCCACCAAGAGATCACAGGGTACCGTTGAGATACGGGGATAACTCGAATGTTGAGTTTGCCCTTATTATAGACAAGGGGGACCCGTCCACCTTCCAGAAAGCATTAAAAGACAAATATGCTGAGAAGTGGATGGCAGCGATGGATGATGAGATAAACTCTCTATACAAGAACGAAACCCGTTGGGAGAAAAGCGATCGGGTGCAAGTGGATTTTCCACAAGAAACTGGATAGGTACAAGATCAAACTAGTAGCGAAGGGTTATGCACAGAAAGAATGTGTCGACTTCAGTAAGATATTCGCACCTGTGGTCAAACAAGTATCTATCATATTCGTGTTGGCATTGGTTGCCCAATACAATCTGGAAATGAAATAATTAGATGTGAAGATTGTGTTTCTACACGGGAAACTAGAAGAGTAGATCTACATGAAGCAACCTAAAGGGTTTGAGGTACAAGGAGTAGATAATAATGTAAGCAGGTTAAAAAGATCATTGTACGGCTGGAAACAGCCGCCTAGGTAGTGGTACAAAAAGCTTGTTTCTTTCATGTTGAGTCGGGGCTTTATCATAAGTGAGTTCAATCATTGCGTCTAATCCAGATCACCGAGTGATAAGGAACTCATTATTCTGGTAATGTATGCTGATGATATGCTTATTGTTAGCCATAGCATGTCTAAAATCAACATATTGAAGGCTCACTTATCCAGGACATTCGAGATTAAGATCTGGGAGCTGCAAAAAGGATTCTCGTCATCGACTTACATAGGGACGGGGAAAGGAGTGAGCTATGGTTGTCTCAGGAAGAGTACCTTGAAAAGGTCTTGGTCAAGTTTGGGCTTGAAAAGGCTAGACCAATTAGCACACCCCACACTGCTCACTTTCGGCTTTCTTCGAGACAATGTCCTGCGTCAGAAGAAGAAAAGGCAGTATATGTCTCATGTGCCCTACTTGAGCGTGGTTGGCAACCTTATGTATGTCATGGTCTGTACTAAACTGGATATTTCACATGCAGTGGGTGTTGTGAATAGATACATGTCGAACCCTGGCAAGCAACACTGGGAAACAGTGAAGTGGCTACTTCATTACATACGAGGTACAACGGACTACGTCTTGACATTTAAAAATTTTGAGAAGAGACTAATAGGCTATGTGGATTCATATTATGCTAGTAATGTGGACAATAGAAAGTTGACTTTCGGTTACTCGTTTGTGATAGCAGGTGGAGCGATTAATTGAATGTTGAAGCTTTAGTCTGTGTTGCACTTTCCACAACTGAAGCAGAACATATGGCAATCAAGGAAGCATTCGAGGAGGCTGTTTGGTTGAAAGGGATGATGAATGAGTTGGGGCTTAAGCAGGAAGTCGTGTCTATCCATTGTGACAGCAAAAGTGCAATCAATTTGGCTAAGAATTCGATGTACCATTCCCGAACTCAACATGTTAATATTCATTATCATTTTATCTGGCAGATGCTAGAGAAAGGCGGTGTTACTCTTGAGAAGATTTACACCAGTGAGAATCCAACAAACATGCTTACAAAGGTTGCTCATGTAGAGAAGTTCAGGTTTTGCTCGACTTCTCTAGGCTTGACAAAGAAGGAATGATGGCGGAGTGTGCACAAGAAGCGGCGATGATGGATCTACTGTGAAGAAATTTAGAGATGGTGATAGCAAATTGGAACAATGGAGTTGGAGGATTAAAGCCACAGTAGAGACTGTTGATAGTGTCTTTAATCTGGTATAGTGTTATTCGATCGACCGAAGCACGCTGTGATGTTTCTGGTTGACCGAGATCTATTTTGGTTGACTGAGAGACTCTATTGATGTCTCGGTCAACCGAAGGTGCGACCGAGCAGAATGCGTAAGTTTGGGTTTTTGTTTCTAATTTCATGCGGAAGTGTATAAATTAGCTTCTAATTACGCAATTAGGGTGGAACAAAAGGAGCGTAGCACGTTTTCAAGGGTTTTAAGAGAGAAGCTATGGTTTCTCATCTGTAAGTTGTTCCATCTCTTGTAACTTTCTTATTATAGTGGATTGTTTGTCGCTTGGTGTCGTGGTTTTTTGGCACAAGGGTTTTTCCACATAAAATTCGTGTGTTCTCTATGGTTGCTTGAATTTTTCTTTCCCTATTTCGTTGTGTGATTCCGTCTGAGGTTGCTTCTACACTGAACAAGTCCTATTAGGGCTTGTTGCATCCCCAACTTATGACACATTATTTGTTGTCTGCCCTTCTAGGCCTCTCTTTGTGTTTTGTGTTTATCTTTCCTAATAACAATATCAAGGACAAAAGGAAAGAGAAAACAATAACACCAACAACTAGAAGTTGGGGTGGTTCTTTATATGGTCAAGGAAACAAACCATTGAATGAAAGCAAAGAGGAGGCCTTTGAGTGATAAGTCAGACCTCATAGTGGATGTTTTTATGAAAGCAAAGTGGCAAGTAGTCATTTGGGCAAAAGCCTCTAATACATTTGCTCATTAGCCTTTGGGTGCGCTTGACAGCAAGTGGGGAGAGGAGTATTTGGTGTATTTGAGCTAATGATCTCTCGTCTCATCCTCTCTTTAATCATCCATGTTGTATTTTTGCTTTCACTTGAATACAGTAAAATTCATTCCATCAAGGAATAATAATAATAATAATAATAATTTTGAAAGGTAATAATAATGATAATAATAGTAATAGAAATCTTAATAGTAACACTACTAATAATAAGACTAATAATAACAATACGAATATTAATAACAATAACAATATGAATAAGAATAACAACAATAATCGAATGAGCCAAGTTGGGTTGTCATGACTAGTGAGACAAGTTAGGCTGTCATGGCTTACAGAGAAAGCTGGCCAAGAACTTCAAAATACAATATACATAAAAGGGTATCGGTAAACTAAAGTATTGAAACCCTAGTAAATTTCAAGGACCCATTATTTGACTGTTTCCTTGGTATCCAACAGTATCCCCATACACATGGCACATGCGTATGACATCCAGACCATTCATCAGTTGGGCATTTCCAAGGATGGACATTGATCGGGCAATTCTAATCATCAAACTTGAAGGCTTTCATTTCCTTTAACAAAATGACTTTATTCATCAAAAATGAATTTAAATAATAATAATAATAAAACTAGGAGGCTTTTTTTCTAAAAGATAACGGTAATTTTATTGACCAAACGTCGGGAATGCGCAATGCAATATAACACACACACACACACGCACGCGCGCGCGCACGCACGCACGCACACACACACACACACATGACATGGGCAAAATACACACATTCTCCCTACCATTACACATACCCCATTCCATAACAAAACCCTTAGCCCTTACTATTACCCACTTAGAACTATTGCTAACGTTGCAGAAACACCTCCCGTTTCTCTCCTCCGAGATCACCCAGAGATCCACCATCAGACAGCCACCATGAAGCCTTCTTCTCCATCCCTACCTCCAAACCATGCCAAGCCATCAAAAAATTTCCAACTAAACCTAGCATCACCCAAGAAACATTGACTATGGTGAAAAAACAATTCCACACATTGAAAGCAAAAGGGCAATGAAGGAACAAATGATTGACTGATTCAAAGTAAGCACCACATATCAAGCAGACACTGGGAAAGCATAAGGGCAATGGAGAAACAAATGATTGACAAATTCAAGATAAGCACCGCACATCAAGTAGAAATTGGGTAAGATCATCCATCCCCCACTTTTGAAGATTATCCACAATCAAGACCCTTTCCCTACCAACAAGCCGATCAAAAGCCGCAATCTTCAAAGGGGCAATGTAGGACCACACATGCTTTGTATTCATAAATACTCCCTCCGAGTCGAGCTTGTGAAGCATTATCTAGATAGACCTAACTGAGAACTTACCTTATTTATCCCTTCACCACAACATATGGTACTCTTCCCCACTAGCCAGTTGATATAGATGGAGAAGATTAAGAAGCAAAACCATTTCAATTAGACCTTCATCCAAAAGGAACAACCGGCGCGGTGGAGACCACACCACGGCATTACCGCATAGCAAGGCACATTATGCACCATAATGATACGATTCGAAGACAATCGAGCAATCGAGCAATTTTTTGGAACAAGATTTACAACAGCGGATCACTAACCCACACATCTTCCCAAAATCAAATCCTCTCCATCCTCAAGAATAAAATCACACCTTCGTCAAATCTTCCCGTTACTGAGAGGATCCCTTTCCAAATCGCCAAAGCTCTATATAAACGTTATTCCTTAGTGCACCAGCCTCCTACACCACAACCATATATATTTAGAGGCCATGGCCCTCCATAATGCATCTACTTCTGACCCAAACCACCATAACCACTTGCCCAACCACGCTCTATTCGTCACCTTCAAATCCTTAATTCCATAACCTCCCTTACCATAAGGCTAACACACCTCTTTCCAATTTAATAAATGGAACTTGGAGACCCCTTCCGCGCCTTACCAAAGGAAATCACGATGTAATATATCCAATCTCACAAATATCGACATCGGACAGTGATAAAGTGACATAAAGTAAATCCAAGTTTGGTAGTGTTGCTTAATTAGAGTTATATGACCCTCAAGGCATAGATGACGTCACCTCCACCGAGCTAACTTCCTTTCAACCCTTTCTACTACTACTTCCAACAAATGTTTTGCCGTCTTGCCTATCCACAACAACAACCCAAGATAGGTGGAAGGGAAAGATCCCCCCTCACACCCAGAGACACTAGCCAAATTCAAAAGATCCTCCCTAGGCAAGTGAACACCGAACGCAGCACTTTTAGTAATATTCACCTTCAACCCAAAAACCACTTCAAAAGATAGAATGATTATCCTCAAATTTTTCACCTTAACCTCATCAACATCACAAAACAAAAGCGTGTCATCTGTGAACTGAAGATGAGAAATCGAAGGGCTCGTCTTATACACAGAAGCCACGGAAGAGACCATTTTGTTGCCCACGTTCAAGTATTCTGCCAAGCGCCTTGACTACCACTACAAACAGGAGAAGGGATAATGAATCCCCTTGCCTCAAACCTCTTGGGCTATCAAAAAAACCTTCCAACAATCCATTAACCAATACCAAAAAACTAAGCCAATGCATTCCTCTACCCAACCCCTCCACTTCCCCTGCATCCGATTCTCCCAAGCATGTAGTTCAAACAAAAAACAAAAACAATCCACATTATTGTGGGCTTTCTCAATATCTAGCTAACAAACAATGCCATGCAATTGTTCCTTGTATCTAACGTTTATACACTCGTGAGCTATTAGAGCACCATCCAAAATTTCCCGAACTTTAATGAAGGCACCTTGAAACTTGAAAATTACAACTTCCTTCTGAGTCTGATCACCAAAACCTTAGCAAGGATTTTAAAGTGTTCATAAGAAGGAGAGAATTTAAGAGAGCATATAGGGCTAGGTCCAGCCCACTCTTATTTATAACAATAGAAGAAAAGGTAAAAATGATATGTATGCCCTTATATGAAGGAAAAACTAAAAGAAGGGTAAGGGGCAAATAAGGAAAGCACGAAACAAAGATAAAAGGCGGAAAAATTAAGGATAAAGGTCCATGACATATAAGACCCGTGTGTATGTACATGTAGGCCCAGTCATAGGGCCACACGCACATATACCCACTCTCCCTCAAGCCGGGGTGAAGATATCAACTATGCCCAGCTTGCCAAGAACACGTCGTCCAGCTTCCACTGTAAGAACCTTTGTGAAGATATCTGCCAACTGCTCCGAGGATGGAACAAATGGAGTGGAAACAGCACCAGCAGCAACATTCTCACGAATAAAGTGGCAATCAGCTTCAATACGTTTTGTGCGTTAAGAAAAACTGGATTAGAAGCTATATGAATAGCAACTTGATTGTCATAAAACATAGGCACATGAGTCTTTGTAGGAAATCCCAATTCAGAAATAAAGCTTTTCAAGTACATAACTTGCATATTGTATTCATCATAACATGATACTCAGCCTCAACATTGGAGCACACCACAATTGTCTGCTTCTTAGTCTTTCAGGTGACTAAATTGCCGCCGAAAAAAGTACAAAAACGTAGCGTAGAGTAACTATCATCTGGAGATCCTGCCCAATCTGCATCAGAGTATCATTCAACATCAAGTTTATCATGACAACTAAATAAAAGGTCACGTCTAAGAGACGATTTAATGTAGCGTCGGATGCAACGAACTGCTTCAAGGTAGCTATAATGTGGAGCATGCGTTAACTAACCAAATTCACAGTGTGAGATAGATCCAGACAAGTAATCGTCAAATATATCAATCTCTCAACCGGAAGAATTAACAAGGGCTTCAAATCCAGCAACCCATTATTTAAAACCCTAAAAAATGAAGAAACCCTAGACGAAGAAGGAAGAAAGGAAGAAGAAAGAGATTTAACGCGGGACAATTAACCACTTGCTCTAAAAGCTGGAACTGTTTAGAGCATGGCGAATCAATCCCTTTATCTCATAGCCCAGGCCTCGCATCTCATGGGTTAGGACCTCGGCCGACCCCCCCTCGTGGGCCCCACATCACATGGGTACCACCTCACACAAGCCACCCGCCTCACACGGGCCGCCCGCCCCGAATGTGCCCATGCATCCCACAGGCAACCCCACTCGAGCCTGATGTGAAAATGCCCTTGCATTAATCACCCCCTGTGAGGAATCTCAAACACAAGACCTCCTGCTCTGATACCAATTTGACGAGGGACAATTAACCACTTGCTTTAAAAGCTCGAATTGTTTAAAGCATGGTGAATCAATCCCTCTATCTCATAGCCCAGCCCCTCCCGTGGACCCCAAATCACATGGGTACCGCCTCACATGGGCCGCCCACCCCAAGTGTGCCCCTACATCCCACAGGCAACCCCACTCGAGCCCGGTGTGAAAATACCCCTGCATTCAGATTTGTCCATCTGTAATGGGGATCGCATTGGTGGGGATATAGGTAGATATGTCTCTAGCTTGTGTTTCAATGACGGGTAACGCAATCGAGCTACCTGCACCTATCTGGTCCGATCATTTAACAGCTCTTTCTAAGAGACAATAATGAAAATAGAACACATCCCGTAGGAAAGCCTCACGGCCTGGTGGTCCGGGTAACAATAATGACATTTATCGATATGCCACCGCATATTTACTAAGATCATCATAGATTATTAATGCGTGCATTCCATTATCGCGGAAATATTCCCCCATGGCACACCCAGAATATGGGGCCAGAAATTGCAAAGGATCAAGATCTAAAGTGGTGGCTACTACAAGAATGGAATATTCCAAAGCATTGTTCCCCCAATCTCTTGCGGAAAACGAGACGGCCTTATCCTTATACAAGCAATGGTTTGCCCCTGACAGCTCAAGAATTGGCTCCAACAGCATACCGCTCACCCGCTTCCCGCTGGGGGGGCCAATCCCGACTTGGCGTGACTTTGGGCCGCCGAGGCTGCTACCGGAGATAGCCCAAAATAGGGGGATGATGTATAGTGGGTCGCAGACACTATCATGGCAAATATGGACCAGAGAAAGCCCGATCGAAGGCAAAAACGATCCGGACCATCAGAACCTTAAATCAGTCGCATCTCACAAACCGGGATAAGTTTTTCAACATATTATATATGATTTCGGGGTGGGAGAACCTACTTAAGCCAACCAACCCCGCTACGCAGGGTTGCCCACGTCAAATTTGCAAGATTCCATTAGATCGACGGTCAAAAGTCCCATTTAGTTTCATTTTTATTATAAATAATAAGTTTTAGTTCGAGTATAACTTTGATCCTTTGAGTTGTAAAAGCAGTGCCCAACATGAAAAGGGCTTAGAAAAGTTTGGTGAATAACGTTGTTGGGCCAAATTGGACACTTTCTATTTTTGAGCCAAAGCCATGAAGTCTAATAGGAATAGAGGTCGTCTGTAAATAGTAAGTTTACTATTTATAGTAAGTCACGTTGTTAGGGTGTTTGAGTTAGAGTCTAAGTCTAAAACTCCATCCTAGATTTGAGTTACTTATTTAAAGAGTTGTAATTTTGTTTTTTTATGATCAAGTAAGTTATTTCGAATTTATTAGGAAATATTTCTGCTTTTATCCCTCGTGGATTCGAGGAAGCTTTGTGAGGAGTCTAGAGAGCTCCGTGGATTCAAAGTAGTTATCCCCTGAGGAAAATGGTGATCAACCTCATCACGTCCCTCCCTGCACAAGGGGAGTACTCTAAAAATCAAAGAGGTGGAGAAATCCTAGAAGAAGAAGAAACCCTAAGGGCACTTAGGCTCTGATACCACGTTAAGAAGAATGAAAGAATTTAAGAAAAAGAGAGCATATGGGGCTGGGATGTCCAACCCTACTTATTTATAATAATAGAAAAGGTAAAATTACATATATGCCCTTATATGAAGGAATAACTAAAGGAAGGCTAAGGGGCAAATAAGAAAAGCATAAAATAAAGATAAAAGGTTGAAAATTTAAAGATGTCCATAACATAAGACCCAAGTGTATGTACCCAAGGACCCAATCATAGGCCCGCACACACGTACCCCCACAAGATGCTTCAGATTAAACATATGGTGCATAATCCTTCAAATTTTTTGCTCCCTAAACCTTAGGAATCAACGCAATGAATGAGGCCCATATTTCTTCGAAAGCTTCCCTCAATTGTGAAATTCTCTCTCGAACTCCATCACATCCCCTTTCACACTTTCCAAGAAAAACTGGAAGAATGTTAAAGGGAATCCATCCGGCCTCAGCGCTTTGTTCCTAAGGAGTCCATAGCTTTCTTGACTTCAACTTTAGAAAACTCCACTTCAAGCAAAACCACTTCCATCCTTGAAATGCTTTGGAAATACAAATTATCAATTGACCTTTTCCACCCTTCTGTTGTTAACAACTCTTAATAAAATTGCACTACTGGTGTAGGACGGCCTAATCCAACCTTAAATGAGCATGGTATTTGAAAGGGGCAGATTTATGCAATCTTTAAAAACAAATAAAATATTAGCCTTATACATCATAAACACAAGAAAGAAATAAAGTTAACATAGCATTGATTATGGCCATCACAAACACGAAGTATTGAATCTTAAAATATGAATTTAGTTGGATCCGACGAAAGATAGAACTTTCGTCTTACAATAGGTTCGTCTAACGATTCAAGTGGATTTTCTAATCCAGAAAATAGAAATTTTTTGGATTGGGAAATCTGGAAAATTCAGAAAAAGAATTGGTGGTTCTTCAAATTTAGGCTTTGGGTGATGGGTTTTGAAGAATGTCAAATTTGGTTAATGTGGGGATGAAAATCTTTTAAGAGCTAATGATTTAGATAAAAAGAAACAAGATCGGCTTCTAGATCTAAAGATTTTACGAGAAAAGGAAGAGAATGGGGTTAAAGAAAAGAGTACCTTGAGAAAAAAAAGAAGGAGAACGAAGTAGAGGATGAGAAATCACTTCCCTGGGCCTCACACCCTCTTCCAATCACCAGAAGTCGAAGACAAAATCGTTAGAAGCAAAAAGCTCTTTTTTTTTCTTTCATAAACATAACATAGCATGCTTTAGGTTTAGGACAACCCTTATAAATTCGTAATTACATCAAATTACCAAAATACCCCTACTAAAAAAACAGTTTCAAAAAAAAGAAATTCGCACAAAAATTGTACGTAAACTGTCTCAAAACTTAAATAAATCGAATATTCATAAACTAAATGCAAATTTAAGATGCCCGATGGGCCACGATAATAGCGCCATAAAGATGGCGTAATGAAGGTGGGTCATGACGATCCAATGGTCCGATCGCACCATCTTTGCGATCAATGGTCTAAATATCTCCTTTAGGCAACTTACTCGTGTCACAAACACATGTGTAAGGTCTTCAACTTCTAGAGACCCGACCTGTACCCGTTATCTAACCACATTGACACAAGTAACGCACGCATCCTGCGTTGATATACTTTGAATGGCCTGGTGTCCATATCAACTCCCCTCGGCTGAGAAGATCTCCACTCCGGCAAGACAAAACTCGTGTTTTTCTAACAAATCTGGATTTAGTCTCTACAACTCCATTTCCATCAACCATGTACAATTGGATGATGGTCTATTCTTCCACTTCACTAAGTACCTCTAGAATCCACCGTCTCGAGTGGAAACAATTTGCTCATCCACAATTCCTTTAATTTCTTCTCTTTTCTCAGGTATAGTAGGCATAAGTGGTGTGGGTTGGGAAGAAAATTCAGAAATTGGCTAATGGTTTGGAACAAAAGTAGGGTCTCAGGGATGGCTTGAACGAAGCATTAGATCCTCCACATTAAATGTTGAACTAATCCCCATGCGAGATGGAAGATCTATCACATACGCGTTGGACCCAATCTTTTTCAGAATCTTAAATGGTCCAGCACTGCATGCTTGTAACCTCTTAACGGTACCTGGTGGGAACCGTTCTGGCCTCATCCTAACCATTACATAATCACCCTCATTAAATTCTTGAATTCTACGATGTAAGTCAGCTAAAATTTTGTATTGTTCATTACTAGCATTTATCCGCCTCCTAATCTCTACATGCAACTCATGAATGTGATGGGAAAATGCATCGGCTGACTCTGAGGTCCTCTGGGTGACTAACATAGGTAACAAATCGATGGGTAGTCTAGGTTTGTAACCACTAACAATCTCGAATGGACTCGTACCCATAGACCTATTAACTGAACTGTTATATGCAAACTCAGCGACTGGTATGACTAAGTCCCAAGTTTTAATGTGTTCACCCACCAAACATCGTAGTAGATTTCCGAGACTTTGATTCACAACCTCAGTTTGGCCATCGGTTTGAGGATGGTAGGCAGATGAGAACTAGAGTCTCGTAAGCATCATGTGTCATAATGTCTTCTAAAAATAACTAATAAACCGGACATCCCTGTCAGACACTATAGTCTTAGGCAAACCATGTAATCGAACCAACCCCTCAAAGAAAATCTTGGCTATGTTAGATGCATCTGAGGTTTTTGAACAAGGGAGAAAGTGGGTTATTTTTTAGAAACGGTCCACAACCAAAAAAAATGGAATCATGCTTTTTAATTGTCTTGGGAAGCCCAAGCACGAAATCCATACTGATGTCTTGCCACGGTGCATATGGCACTGGCAATGGTGTGTACAATCCAGTATTCTGCTTCTTCTGTTTTGTCAGTTGACATGTTCGACATTGCCCTAAAATTTTGGCTACGTCTCGCTTGAGACTTGGCCTATAAAATTGATCCTCCACTAGGGTTATGGTCTTATCTCGACCAAAATGGCCAGCTATACCTCCAGCATGAAGTTCCCAAACAAGGAAATCCCGGAGGGAAGTGCGGGGAATACAAAGTCGGTCTCCTTTGAAAAGGAAACCATCTTTCAGCACGAATTCACCCAAACTATGTTGGGCACCTAAGAGTGACACGTATATTCCCCCAAAATCTGGACACATGGAATACTCGTCTTTCAATTGCTCAAACCCGACAACTTCTACACTCAAGGAGTTGAGCAATGTCACTCTCCTACTAAGGGCATTGGCAGGTTTGTTCTTGATCCCAACTTTATGTTTCAGAACAAATGAATATTCCTAAAGAAATGATGCCCCACTTGGCATGCCTTGGGTTAAGCTTCTTTTGGGAATTCAAATATCTCAAAGCTTCTTTTGGGAATTCAAATCTTATTAATGACCCTACTATCCACAGACATCTGTCACGTACCATCTTTCTTAGGCGTTAATAGCGCTAGTACGACACACAGACTCATGCTCTCACAGATGAAACCCTTTCGCAGGAGCTCATTTACCTGTCTATGTAACTTTGCATGCTCTGCAGGGTTCATCCTGTAATGAGGAAGGTTCGGTAAAGTAGACCCCGGGACGAGATCAATGGCATGCTAGATGTCCCACATAGGTGGAAGCTCATCCGGTAAATTCTTAGGGAATACATCACTGTACTCCTCAAGAACTGAAGTTAACTCAGGGGGTTAACTCTACATGAACCTCGAGTGTAACTTCCCTAGCCATTAGGGCGTACACCGTCGAACTCTTTTGCATCATCTATTTCTCAAACTCTTTTGCATTTATGATATGTAAAGACTTCGGAATAGATTTCCTCACATCCTTCCTTGACTCACTCGTTTTCAGATCCCTAGCCTTGTCCGTGTGGCTCTTGAGTGGCAACGGATTCATCTTGATTTTCTTGCCCTCATGCGTGAATGTACACACATTCGAGCGACCAAAAATCGTGACATCTCTATCGTATAACCACGGCCTCCCTAGAATGATGTAACTTACATCCATAGGTAAAACATCACACCACAACATGTCTTTATATGAACCGATTTAGATGGGGACTAACACTGCTGGGACACAGGCATAGAAGACGAGACAACCTAAGAAACATTGTAGGGTTGAAGGTGAGGGATGGGCTTCAAACCCAAATGAGTGACTGTGCTAGCTAAGACCACGTTGGTGCAACTACCACTATCCATGATGACTTTGCAATTTTTGTCACAGCTCTTGATAAACGTGTAGAAAATTGTGCTTCTGCGCCAATCATCACTCTCTTTGGCCTGCTCCAAAGCACATTTAACTACAGCTAATGGTGCAGTCTCTAATTCTTCTTCTTCATAATCACTAGCACCTATCTCTGGGTGATATTCCTCAACTTCGTAATCACCCATGTCATCCGCATTTTCATTTGACTCGTCTATGACTAAGGCTTTCCCGCGAGTCTTTGTCGTGCACTGGTATACGAAATGACCTGCACCTCCGCACTCATAACATCTCAAGTGACTATCATTGCTAGGATTGGCACCAAGGACACCTTTGCCCTAATCATCCTTAGGCTTAGGCGGTGCACTAGCCTGTGCCCTAGACTGACTTCCAATGTTAGGTTTGGTTCCCTGAAAACCAGATCTAACAGTAGAGTCTCGGGACTCAAAGTGCCTCGTGACAGGAGACTTTAGATAAAGCTTTAACTCATGTACAACTTCGTAAGCCTGATCCAAGTCACTCACTGCATGGGTCATAAGCTCACGCTGCAGATCCATGCGAAGACCCACCTTGAAACGAGCCAATGTCACTAAGGGATCCTCCTGAATATCACACCGCATCATATACTCAAATTTTGCGATGTAATCTGCAACCGACATAGATCCTTGGCATAATGCTTGCCATTGATCTGGGAGCTTTTGATGGTAAGAGAGAGAGATATTTTTCCTTTAATAACTCCATCTCTACCCAATGCGCGACTGGGACACCTCCTGTTCCCTCGATCCTACGCTCTGTATTTGTCCAAAATAATTTAGCTTGACCCACAAGTTTCATCTTTGCAAACCACACTTATCGGTTCTCAGACATCTCATACCATTCGAAATAATGGTCCATGTCTGCTAACCAATCAAGGAATGCTTTTTTGGGTCAAGACGCTCATCAAAACTAGGAGCATCTACTTAAACACTCTTTAAGACCCTCTCATCGGCATAATAACGGTCTTGATACTTGACAGCGAGCTGCGGATAAAGCACCCCTCCACGTCCTACCCCTCGGTCACGTGCTCCACGACCTCTACCATGATTTCCTACCCGTTCCTCAACTACTCCCCCTACGTGAGACTGTTCATCCCCTCCAATGTCGGAGATTTCTCTTAAGGATGCTTCTATCTGATCCATACGAGTATTCGTGTTCCTAGATTGCCCCTCAATGGCAGCCGAATGTTGGTTGATCATGTTCATCATCTCAGCCAACTATTCCATATTGAAAATCGGGTGTATGCCAAATCCTCTACCAGTCCGAGTGGGCATACACAACAAGACTCAACTTAGGTTTCCTAAAACACGACTCTAAGAGATTGTTTTGACATGAGACTATGGACACCGATGATCCTAACCTTTAGAATAATGCAAATGTGGAAAAATTCAGATCGAGACTCCTTTTTTCTGATGCAAATCTGAAATTTTCAGGTCTAGACTCTATATGCTATGCATGAAACCCTAGAAATAAATAAATAAATAAAATCTAGACTCTTGATAACTCGATCTAAGACGACCCAATGCAAGAACCTAAGCTTTGATACCAATAATTGATGTAGGACGGCCTAATCCAACCTAAAATGAGCATGGTATTTGAAAGGGGCAGATTTATGCAATCTTTAAGAACAAATAAAATATCAGCCTTATACATCATAAACACAAGAAAGAAATAAGGTTGATATAGCATTGACTATGGCCATAAATCACAAACACGAAGTATTGAATCTTAAAATTTGAATTTATTTGGATCCGGCGAAAGATAGAACTTTCGTCTTGCAATAGGTCCGTCTAACGACCCAAGTGGATTTTCTAATCCAGAAAATAGGAATTTTCTGAATTGGGAAATCTGGAAATTTCAGAAAAAGAATTGGTGGTTCTTTAAATTTAGGCTTTGGGTGATGGGTTTTGAAGAATGTCAAATTAGGTTAATGTGGGGATGAAAATCTTTTAAGAGTTAATAATTTAGATAAAAAGAAACAAAATCGGCTTCTAGATCTAAAGATTTTAGGAGAAAAGGAAGAGAATAGGGTTAACGAAAAGAGTACCTTACGAAAAGAAAGGAGAAAGAAGTAGAGATGAGAAATCACTTCCCTGAGCCTCACGCCCTCTTCCAATCATTAGAAGTCGAAGACGAAATCGTCAAAAGCAAAAAGCTCTCTTTTTCTTTTATAAACATAACATGGTATGCTTTAGGTTTAGGGCAACCCTTATAAATTCGCAATTACATCAAATTACTAAAATACCCCTACTATTAAAAAAAATCAAAAAAAAAAAAAAAAAATTCGCACAAAAATGGTGCGCAAACTATCTCGAAACTTAAATAAATCAAATATTCATAAACTAAATGCAAATTTAAGATGCCCGATGGGCCCCGATGATAGCGCCGTGAAGGTGGCGTAATGAAGGTGAGCCGTGACGATCCAACGGTTCGATCACACTATCCTCACAATCCCATGGTCTAAATCTCCTTTAGGCAACTTACACATGTCACGAACACGTGTAAGGTCTTCAACTTCTAAAGACTCGACCCATACCTATCATCTAACTACATTGACACAGGTAACGCACGCCTCCTGCGTTGATATACTTTGAATGGCCTGCTGTTCGCATCAACTACCCTATCACAAATCCTTTCCTTCTCTTCCACCTTTTCATCCTTTACTACATTGTTGCTCATCTTATTACATCTTACCCAAGCGGTCGCCATACTATGAAAAAATCTTGTGTTCATACCACCCTCCTTTAGCCGAGTAGCTCACAATCTTTGTTTCCACTAGGGGTGATAAATGTAGGGGCATTTTCACACCGGGCTCGAGTCGGTGACCTGTGGGATGCACGGGCATGCTCGGGGTGGGCAACCCATGTGAAGCGTGTGGCTCGTGTGAGGCAGGTAGCTCATGTGAGGCGAAACCCATGTGATGTGGGACCTGGGCTATGAGATAAATGGATTGATTTGCCACGCTCTAGTAGTTCGAGCTTTTAGAGCATGTGGATTGTTATCCTGCATCAAAGGTTAATTTAATTTTGTTGATTGATCTCTCACATTACTTGAGTTCATGCATTGGTCCTACATCACAAAGCCTTGAATTTGTGTTTCCTAGAACGAGATAATTTACACTTTAGTGTTCCTACAAACCTCCTGAATCTGAGCCCTCTTGTCCTTTGAGACCAAACCCCTCACATTCCAACTTAGGATCTTCATTTGGACAATGTTTTTGCCTTCCAAGCATCATAAGAAACGGAGGAATTGAGATGTACCAGTTTCTATTGCCTTTTGGGGAACAATGGGTCTTCTTAAGAGAAATAGACTATTGCTTTCGTCTTCCACGAGCCTCCACAAATTGGAACAATTTACAGTAATCCGAAACTCTGATCTGTCTACCCACATGCATTAGAGCTTCCCTAATCCACCTCTTATCTTCCACCACAGCAGCACAGCAACGTAATTAAGGGTAAAAGACTTTTGACCAGTACAAATGGATAATTGTGAGAAAAGTCCAACCAATGGTCCACTTAGAAGGGAAAGTCCCCCAATCATCATTAGGATTGTTTGGCAAATTAGAATTTTGTGGTACAGTCCATCAAAGGTAGGGCTCACTAGATGAACAGAGAAGATATCATAAATGTGTGTCGTGTGTACTTGGATGGTGTCAGATATCTAAGAAAGAAAATGGCAAACACTAGATGGTTTCTCATAATTCAAATAATCACCATCGTCGTCATTGTCTTAGCATTTCTCTCAATAGTTCGCATTGTTATAATGGTAAATTAGCAAAAAGTATTATAACACACATGACATAGACAAAATACGCACATTCTCCCTACCATTACACATACCCCATTCCATAACAAAACCCTTAGCCCTCGCTATTACCCACTTAGAACTATGGCTAACGTTGCAGAAACACCTCCTGTTTCTCTCCACCAAGATCGCCTAGAGACCCACCATCAGACACATCCGCCATGAAGCATTCTTCTCCATTCCTACCTCCAAACCATGCCAAGCCATCAAAAAATTTCCAACTAAACCTAAACATTGAATATGGGGAAAAAACCATTCCACACCTTGAAAGCAAAAGGGCAATGAAGGAACAAATGATTGACTGATTCAAAGTAAGCACCACACATCAAGCAAACACTGGGAAAGCATAAGGGCAATGGAGAAACAAACAAATTCAAGGTAAGCACCGCACATCAAGTAGAAATTGGGTAAGATCATCCCCCACTTTTGAAGATTATCCACGATCAAGACCCTTTCCCTACCAACAAGCCAATCAAAAGCCGCAATCTTCAAAGGGGCATTGTAGGACCACACATGCTTTGTATTTATAAATACTCCCTCCGACTCGAGCTTGTGAAGCATTATCTAGAATGACCTAACTGAGAACTTCCCTTATTTATCCCTTCACCACAACATATGGTACTCTTCCCCACTAGCCAATTGATACAGATGGAGAAGAGTAAGAAGCAAAGCCATTTCAATTAGACCTTCATCCGAAAGGAACAACCAGCACGATGGAGACCACGCCACAACATTACCGTGTAGCAAGGCACATTGTGCACCATAATGATACGATTCAAAGACAATCGAGCAATCGAGCAATTTTTTGGAACAAGATTTACAACGGCGAATCTCTAACCCACACATCTTCCCAAAATCAAATCCTCTCCATCCTCAAGAATAAAATCACACCTTCATCAAATCTTTCCATTACTGAGAGGATCCCTTTCCAAATCGCCAAAGCTCTACATAAACACGATTCCTTAGTGCACCAGCCTCCTACACCACAACCATATATATTTAGAAGCCATGGCCCTCCATAATGCATCTTCTTCTGACCCAAACCTCCATAACCACTTGCCCAACCACGCTCTATTTGTCACCTTCAAATCCTTAATTCCAGACCCTCCCTTACCATAAGGCTTACTCACCTCTTTCCAATTTAATAAATGGAACTTGGAGACCCCTTCCATGCCTTACCAAAGGAAATCACGATATAATATATCCAATCTCACAAATACCAACATCGGACAGTGATAAAGTGACATAAAGTAAATCCAAGTTTGGTAGTGTTGCTTAATTAGAGTTATATGACCCTAAGGCATAGATGCCGACACCTCCATCGAGCTAACTTCCTTTCAACCCTTTCTACTACTACTTCCAACAAATGTTTCGCCGTCTTGCCTATGCACAACAACAACCCAAGATAGGTGGAAGGGAAAGATCCCCCCTCACACCCAAAGACACTAGCCAAATTCAAAAGATCCTCCCTAGGCAAGTGAACGCCGAACACAACACTTTTAGCAATATTCACCTTCAACCCAGAAACCACTTCAAAACATCGAATGATTATCCTCAAATTTTTCACCTTGACCTCATCAACATCGCAAAACAAAAGCGTGTCATCTTTGAACTGAAGATGAGAAATCGAAGGGCTTGTCTTATATGCATAGAAGCCACAGAAGAGACCATTTTGTTGCCCACGTTCAAGTATTCTGCCAAGCGCCTTGACTACCACTACAAACAAGAGAAGGGATAACGAATCCCCTTACCTCAAACCTCTTGGGCTATCCCAAAAAAACTTTCAACAATCCATTAACTAATACCAAAAAACTAAGAAAGCCGATGCGCTCCTCTACCCAACCCCTCCACTTCCCCTGCATCCGATTCTCCCAAGCATGTAGTTCAAACAAAAAACAAAAACAATCCACATTATCGTGGGCTTTCTCAATATCTAGCTAACAAACAATGCCATGCAATTGTTCCTTGTATCTAACGTTTATACACTCGTGAGCTATCAAAGCACTATCCAAAATTTCCCGAGCTTTAATGAAGGCACCTTGAAACTTGAAAATTACAACTTCCTTCTAAGTCTGATCACCAGAACCTTAGCAAGGATTTTATAGTGTTAAGAAGAAGGAGAGAATTTGAAAGAGCATATAGGGCTAGGTCCAGCCCAATCTTATGTATAACAATAGAAGAAAAGGTAAAAATTACATGTATGCCCTTATATGAAGGAAAAACTAAAAGAAGGGTAAGGGGCAAATAAGGAAAGCATGAAACAAAGATAAAAGGCGGAAAAATTAAGGATAGAGGTCCATGACATAAAAGACCCATGTGTATGTACATGTAAGCCCAATCATAGGGCCACACGCACATATACCCACTCCCCCTCAAGTCAGGGTGAAGATATCAATCATGCCCAGCTTGCCAAGAACACGTCGTCCAGCTTCCATTGTAAGAACCTTTGTGAAGATATCCGCCAACTGCTCCGAGGATGGAACAAGTGGAGTGGAAACAACACATACAGCAACATTCTCACGAATAAAGTGGCAATCAGCTTTGATATGTTTTGTGCGTTAAGAAAAACTGGATTAGAAGCTATATGAATAGCAACTTGATTGTCATAAAACATAGGCACAGGAGTCTTTGCAAGAAATCCCAATTCATAAAACATAGGCACAGGGGCACGCTCGGGGTGGGCGGCCCATGTGAGGCATGTGGCTCATGTGAGGCGGGTAGCTCATGTGAGGCGAAACCCATGTGATGTGGGGCCCACGAGGGGGTTCAGTCGACGACCTAACCCATGGGATGTGGGGCCTGGGCTATGAGATAAATGGATTGATTTGCCACGCTCTATCAGTTCGAGCTTTCAGAGCAAGTGGATTGTTGTCCTACATCAAAGGTTAATTTAATTTTGTTGATTAATCTCTCACATTACTTGAGTTCATGCATTGGTCCTACATCACAAAGCCTTGAATTTGTGTTTCCTAGAACGAGATAATTTACACTTTAGTGTTCCTACAAACCTCCTGAATCTGAGCACTCTTGTCCTTCGAGCCCAAACCCCTCACATTCCAACTTAGGATCTTCATTTGGACAACGTTTTGCCTTCCAAGCATCATAAGAAACGGAGGAATTGAGATGTACCAGTTTCTATTGCCTTTTGGGGAACAATGGGTCTTCTTAGGAGAAATAGACTATTGCTTCCATCTTCCGCGAGCCTCCACAAATTGGAACAATTCACAGTAATCTTCCTCTCGGTCCCCGAAACTCCGATCTGTCTACCCACATGCATTAGAGCTTCCCTAATCCACCTCTTATCTTCCACCACAGCAGCACAGCAACGTAATTAAGGATAAAAGACTTTCGACCAGTACAAATGGATAGTTGTGAGAAAAGTCCAACCAATGGTACACTTAGAAGGGAAAGTCCCTCAATCATCATTAGGATTGTTTGGCAAATTAGAATTTTGTGGTACAGCCCATCAAAGGTAGGGCTCACTAGATGAACAGAAAAGATATCATAAATGTGTGCCATGTGTACTTGGATGGTGTCAGATATCTAAGAAAGAAAATGGCAAACACTAAATGGTTTCTCTTAATTCAAATAATCACCATCGTTGTTGTTGTCTTAGCATTTCTCTCAATAGTTCGTATTGTTATAATGGTAAATTAGCAAAAAGTTTTATAATTGGCTACCCGTGGACATCAACCTTCCTTTTTCACACAATTCCTAAAAACAGAAAATCAATTTTTCCCCCAGTATATAACCGCCCATGGCATAGGTTCATAACCTTCTCTTAATTCAAATAACCTTTTAACTAAGATAGTGGGTCTCATCAAAATTTACAAAAATGCCATTCTTCAAAAAAAAAAAATTACAAATGCCAACTAACATGAATAAAAGGTAAAAGGAGGCAGAAAGGCCATAGGTCATAGCATAACAAAATAATGATGGACAAAAGAATAATAAACATGCACAGATCCATCCAAACACATAATAGCAGTAGTAACAAACCTCCTCAATAAGGCGACGACGCTTCCCTCCACCAGTTCGATTGGACCTACTTGAACTAAACTGTGTACATGCTGTTCCAGAAAAAGAGTTTGCAACTAATTTGCAACAGCATAGTGCAGCATCTCTTCGCGTAGCACCATCATCGTCATCCAAATATATAACAACCGAGTCTCTTGCGAACTCGAGAAGCTCATGGCCCTAAACCATAAATTGTTGACAAGTTGGAGTGAGTGGCAAAAGAAATGCATAAATAGAAAAATAAGATGAGACTACCTTGAAATTGAAACAAGCAAGAGTTCTCAAAGCAAGTTGCACAAGGGTTGAACCGGTAACATCTGAAACTTGCTGAGGAGTGTTCATCAAATTGCCACGAGTAACCATAACACCCGGCCTTGCCTGGGGATAAGGGGACTTGGAAAGGGCTATTGAAATGCAATCAAGCAAGCGCTCTTGTATGGTAGGCAGCAAAGATGGGATACTGAAATGTTCAAAGCCAAATCAAGGGAGATCAAATAACTTCAAAATAGCTAGAAATAAGAATTGAAGACCAGCCAGGTTTTGAAGCATACCTGTCAGTTATCTGTACCAAGGCTTCTACAAGAGTGGGAGAAAGCCCGGCAGAAAACATAGCATCCAAGAGACTGCGAAGATGAGTTTCCATGGCAGGCCCCATGGCTTTCGCAAAGCTTCCAATACAAGCCAAGGCCTCAAGGGAAGGTCTACCTCTACGTGGAGCAATCTATGGATCAAATATGTGTTACAATTCAGTAACCCTGCTTATGGTCAAAAGGTGAAATTTGTTAAAAACATCTACATCACATACCGCATCACGCAAATGTGACGTAATTGTCGGCAAATAATAGACGAGCTCCCCATCCAAAGCACCAGCCATTTCTCCCAAAGCAATGAACCCACTGGCACGCTCAGCTGGGATACGCAGAACAGCAAGAATATGATCCATGCAAATCTGTGCATGAAACGATGAAACAGTAAGCAAAAGATGCAGGTAAGCAAACCCAGCATCGTAGTATCGACACTTCCTCCTTTAACAAATCAGCAGCAAAGCAACTAAAATTTAAAATATCAATAGCTTAGCCCAAATTTAAAAGAAAATTCTTATGAAGTAACATTCCTAGAATTTTCAAAGCTATGATGAAGCAAAAGATAGAATGAGAACCTTTAAATAGTTAGTCACAAAACGGTCACGCAGGAAGTGTGCAATACGAGGAAGTAATGATGTTATGCTGAGGCGAACAAGACGATCTCTGTGTTCTAGGTATTTTAGAACAATGTCTGCCACTTCTCTATATCTTGACATCATGAACTCGCCCGTGTTCCTGACAAAACATATTAGGATAAGCTTCAAACTGTTTGCTGATACAATATATCTGTGTTGTTGTTGTTAAGAAATTTAATTCACTCCTCATGATCAACCCATGCAATAGACTGTTAGATAGTTCTTGATTGTAATCAACCTGTGTAACAGTCTATTACATGGCGCCAGTGGAAGTTTTGTGCTCTCATTGCCAGTCCCAAGCCCAGATAAAGGAGAGTTGCGTCAGGTTGGCAGCCAGTGTCAAACTTATGCCATAACTTCCATCAAGAATCTGAATGGAACAGGATTCATATAGCTGACTCCAATTAATTAAGATAAGACTCAGATGATGATGACGGTTGTTAAAATATTTATTGTAATTATTTAAAATAAAAATTTTACAAAAAAAAAACAAACAAAAAAACAAATGACATTATGCACAGTGAACTCCAAATTCTGTAATTTGAGAAAGTGGAGCCATGTTCCATCACTTCCATCAAAATTCAAAGCATACATATTTAACAATAAAAATATGGAACTTAAAACGGCCACTATTCATCCCAATATTCCATATAGTAACTATAGAAGAGGTCCAAAAGATGCTTGGTGTATGGCTAGTGAAAGCTAAAGAACTAGAAACTATCACAACAATGTACATGCAAATCATAAACGAGAACATAATTTGAGGCTCCCAAACAACCTCAAAAGTTCTCCAACTGCTAGTAGTGAACCATGTATGCTGTGAACAGAAGCATTTTTTCCAAGTCCATCTTGTGTAGCCTCAAACATACGATAATACCTGCAACAATAAAAGGAATAACAAACTTTTCATCCAAAGACAGAACATCTGCAATAAGGAAAGTGCAGGAAAATAATCAATGTTCCAGAACAGCACACATAAGCATTGATCAAATTAAGCAGTACCATTTCGATATTTCAATCAATATACGATGAAGATATGAAAACCAAAATAATCCACAGCAGAATTTCATAGTCAACCCAAAATGGCATGAGAGAAGATCACGTTATTCAAAAGCTCCTTTTTCATGAATTCAAGAGCACTATGAACAACCACAAATGGAATTTTCAAAGAGAGCCACATTGATGATTAATGATCATCATACAATGAAAGACCCAGGGTACCCAGGGTCGATTTCCACTGTTCCACATGTTAGAATGGCTTTAAAAACCGAATAAAGAGTAAGCTTCTCTGTACCTTCAAGCTCCAGAGTTTATTTTATGAAGCCAACTTGCAATGTGCATCAAACATGATATGGACTGTATGTTCTCCCTGATGGAGAATCGTTTAATTAGATGAGGGGCTTCTTTCTTCTTTCTGAATTGGTAAGGTATGTAATTGATGGTTGCTTTGTCAATAATTGACTTTTCCACTTCCTGAATGAACTGATTGTTATATAGTTACCTGTTAATGGGCAATAAGATTTTCATCTTATATACTTTTACAGGATCCATCATGCATATATGTAATTAGGCGGAAATGATGTAACCCCATTAGCAATTACTCAAAAATTTACATGGATGTGCATTTTTCTCAGTGCTTCAGTGGCTACAGCCGGTGTTAATGAAACATGGAATGGGTACCAAGCATTGAAGTGTTCACCACAGGTACATCTAAAATCAAGATAAAGTTTGTGTAAAATAAATGAAAATAATTGAAGTCAGAAAAAACAGTTTACAAAATAGTATCAATAGAGTTCCAATTAGTATCAATTAGCCAGTAACTAAATGTCAAATGCTTAGTTGCTATACAAGTTACACTCCAGTTAATACCATGTAATCTGGAATGAGCATGCCACATGGGGCCATTCAGATACAAGCAAAAGTTTGTTCAACGTAGGACATCTAGGTCATGCTATCTTCAACTCGCTATTCTATGCCATGTTTGCCAAACACCTGGAATAGGGAGCTGCATTGCACATGTGGGGAGCTTAAAATGGTTGATGGCATACGTAGCATTTATGACACGTGCAATGGTGGCACACGTGGCACATGTGGGGCACTTGAACATGAGTGGTCACACATGTGGTACATTTAGCACATGCGATGCATGAGCATGGAACATTGTGTTCCCGCGCACACTAAACTAGGGATAAGCTTTCCTCATTTTTATTTCATCTTTTTGCAAAGGCATGCTATCCTTTGCAAACTGTCAAATTTTGGGAATAGATTTGTCCATATTTTTCTCGGTTCCTGTGTATAAATGGGTTGTCTACCCCAAACAGCAAATGCCAGCCACAACCTTCTTTGCATCCAAATGGCCCCTTGGAATGTGATATAAAATGATAAGCTCCAAGGCAAAATTAGAATCAGACATGTCACAAGCAGAGGTTATTAGATGATGTAAACCCATTTAATATTTTGATTGATGATATAGTTACATCATAAATTTGCATGGTTCCACATACCACTGCACACGCCAACGCGTCTCCCGCTTCTCAATAACTCGGAGGCAAGCGCGCAATGCTTCTACGGCCCGTTCCCGAACAGCCAATGTCGGATCCCTCAATGCAACCCAGATGGCATCAACAAACTCAGGCACGTGAACATTGAAAACAGTTGATGCATTTTCTGCCATTTCCTATAACAAATGTCAAACAAGTAATGAATCCATAGGAACTGCCAATATGTGTAAAATATAATAATTGAGTGATATGTTGAGTGTTTTACAGTAGCAACAGTCATCGAATGTTTTTTCTTTTTCTTTTTTTATTGCTAACCAAATTTATTGAAAATAAATGAAGGTAACAATGGAGGTACCATGCTGTAGGTATCCAAAACAAGTGAAGTGTCCCACACACCTTCCTTGGCATAAGATTTCAACATTCTCAATGATTGTTAAGAGTTCGACATTCATGGGGTATAAGCTAACGCTACACAAATATCTCGAACTCAGCATGTTCCATCCAACCCACCATATGTGTGTGCGTGTGAAGAAGAGTCTGATTCAAACAAATGGAAAACAAGAAGAATAAATATAACACTTACTTTCAAGATCAAGACAGCTGCAAAACGGCGATACTCTACTCTTTCCCCACGAAGCCAATCTAATGCAATTTTAACCTAAGAAACAATAAACTTCAGAAAACTAATCCAAAAAATACCCTCAAACAAATTGAGTAAGCAGAAAACCTGGCGCTCCACATCGTCTGCAGTCATTGCCCCACCAGCTCTGGCTAGATGGCCCAGAACCTTACTTGCGAGAATAAGGATTTCAGGATCGCGCTTTACATCAAACACAATACGCATATAATTGGAGAACTTAGAAACCTTGGAAGCACTCTCCCCTAGTTGCACATCTATCAGCTCGTCAATTGCTCGTAATGCTCCCAAATTTTCAGCAACATCATTGCTTTCCAAAAGGCCAAAAATACGGTCATACAACTGATCCATGAAACGAGAAAAGGCTTCTCCACTGAGATCACGAGCTTCTTCCTCAACATGTTTACGCAGAGCTAAAGCAGAGCCATCCTACAGAAAAGACAGATAAGAAACAAGTTTGGCTGACATGATAGTAACTCCAATGCGTATGATCCAATAGCCAATCTTCACTAAAACAAAGTGAAACATATGAATAGCAAACAAATTCATTAGCAGTAAGTGTTTTAATGAAACAAGTAGGTGAATGCTGATTGAAAAAAAGACATTTCGCAGAATTGATCATGGGGACAATGTGTACAAGATCCAAACCGCTCCTCTGTCACACTCCACCATGTATTCTCAATTTGTGAAGCTAAGATCATCCAAATGGCCTGATTTCTGGGATGGTCAATAGATGGCCAGGGATATTGGATGAGTGGCCATGTATATGCATGCCATGCATCCCCATGGGAACTCATGTCCAAAAGTCATGTGCTTTTTTGGCATTCCCCTAAAAAATTAGTTAGATAGAGTGGAGATGACAAAATCATAAATACTTAATGAAAAATTAATAACTTCATCTTTGCCATTTGGATGCACTTATTGAAAGGAATCGTAATAATTAGGACACGAAAGTGAAAATGACCTAATGGCAGTTACCCTCTATTATCCATAGCACATGATTAAGCTCCGAATCGCAATTCTCTTACTTTCAAGTAGGGCAACAAACAAAAGTAATCGGCGATTTAATGAGAACTCTCTTATTATAAATAACCAAGGAACATCAGTGCGATATGATCTTTTTTTTTACCGAATATTCGCAACTCAATTCAAATGTGACAAGGCTACGTTTGGATGAGAAATTTCTTTATATTGCAGAAATCAAACAGGCAAAGCGCCAAAAAAAAAAAATCAAATCTTATGGTAGTCCCACTTCATTTAAAAAGAAAATTCGGCTACAAATTGAAATGTGTTGTGATTGGAAATAGAAAAAAAAAAAACTGCAATAACATCTAGAAACAGCCAACATTTCTGATTGAAAAATGTGTGTGTGTGTGTGCGCATTCTGATCATTTGCTTCGACTTTCTTCTACTCGGTCATCACAACCGAAATCAATAATACATCCAAACGTGCTCTAAGGTAATTGCAATGAGGGAGAAAAACTGATGAAGGAGGCATCACCTTGGGATTACCACGCGTGCAGAGGTCTGCAAGGATCCGATTGAGAGCGTCAGCACTTCCGCTGCCGCCTCCGTAGCGGATCGATGCTGAGGCAGACGCCATGGCCGTGACTCGGAAACCCTAACTCGGTGCACGCATCGAGTTGCAGGCGGAGAGAGAGAGAGAGAGAGGTAAGAGTGTCTGGCTTCTGTAAAACCTTGCTCTGTCGCTCTGACTCGTTGGTTCTTTAGATGAGAGTAATTTTCTTCTTCTTCAAGGGCATTCTCTTTCCGACCTTGGACCCGCTAACGGGACGCGAGTTTCCTGTGACGCCTGGTACGGAGAGTTCCGGTAACACAGAGCTCTGTGAAGCCCACCTCAATGTCCGTGTGACACCTATTCCGTCCATCTGTTTCACAAGCTGATGTTCGGACGGGAGAGAAAAAATGAGGCAGATCCAAAATTCAAGTGGGACACACCACGCGAAACAGTAGGAATGGAAACATCTACCGTTGAAACCTCCATGAGGCCCACCGTGATGTTTGTATACTATCCAACCCGTTCATAAGATGATTCCCCGCCAGGATATGGGGGAGACAAAAAATTTCAGCCCGATACAAAACTTCGGTGGGCCCAAGAAGGTTTTAGCCGTAGGTGTTCAATCTCCACCGTTTCCTGTGGTGTGGCGCACTTTGAGTTTTGGATCTGCCCTCATTTTAGAAATTCCGTCCAGACAACTTGAGTTTCACGCGGACATTACGGTGGCCCACAGAATTTGGGATACTGGAACGGCACTGATTTGGTGGATCCCCGGATCCACTTTTAGGTGAGTGGGACCCTGACTATGGGGCTCAAAGCGATGTATCTGCCTTAAATCGACACCGTCCAACCATTTTGACAGCTCATTTTAGGTTATGACCCCAAAAATAAAGCTGACTCAAATCTTACGTGGACCACACCGTAGGAACACAGTTGTGATTGAATCCCCACCAATAAAATTTCATGGATTCGACCAGAAAGTTTATTTGCCATCCAAGCAGTTGATAAGATCACAAGAACCAAGATGAAGAGACCACACAAATATCATCTTGATCCAAAGTTTTTGTGGCCTACAAGAAGCTTTTTAATGGACAATTACCGGTCCATCTGAGATTTGAATATGGATAATTACCTAAAATGATCTTTCAATATTGATGCTGATGTAGGGCCTCGGTGTAGTCACATACATCACAGTAGGCCCCACAGTCAGGGGTCCCACCCAACTCGGTCGATACGGGAAACGGATTGGCTACTCCCCCTGACACCAGCTTCGTGGCTGGTGTTTGGTGCTCTGTGGGCCCCACCATGACGTATGTGTTTCATCCATTCCATTCATCCATTTTTAAAGATCGTTTTATTGCCTGATCCCAAAAATTATAGGGATATAAATCTCAGGTGGCCCACACACATGAAAACAATAGTGATTGGATATCAACCATTAAAATCCTTCTATGGCCCACTATACTGTTTATTTGACATCCAATCTGTTGATTAGGTCATACAGGCCCAGATGAAGAGAAAAAACAAATATCTGCTTGATCCAAAACTTTTATGCCCCCAAAATGTTTTTAATGGTCGACCCTCATTGAACATTGTTTCCTGTAATGTGGTCCACTTGAGATTTGGATATACCTCATTTTTGAATGTATACCATAAAATGATCTGTAAAAACATATAGATGGCATGGATGAAACACATTCATCATGGTGTGGCCCACGTAGCACCGACCATCAGCCATTGGCGGGTGTCAGGGGGAGTAGCCAATCCGTTCCCGTGGATACGGGGATCCATCGAAGCCGCGCCCTACTGGAACTCCCTGTAACAGCAGTTACGGAAAACTTCCGGTCCTGCAGACGTGCGGGGCGCGAGTGAGATGGTGAAGGAACCACATCTCACATGTGCAAAACTATTGCACGTGTGTGAGATCTGGCTCACTTATCTGCTGAGACAATCATGAGGCACCACGTTGAAATCAGGATCATCTGCTCAAATGTTTGGTCACGATTTACATGAGAAAAATGAACGTCCTTTACAAATTTAGACCAACGGGTCTTATTCAAATAAGATTGCAGATCATCTGATGAGCGGACAAGACTATTTTCATGCCCAGAACATGATCATGAATGGAGCCTGTATGATGAACGGTCGAGATCTCGCATACATGAGCGACGTTGGCACATCTTCTGTGAGGCTCTTAGCCATCTCTAGAGCTGGGCATCAGACTGAGTCGGATTGGATTTGGTCTAATTCGACCAGGTCCGGATTCTAAGTGACTCAACCCGAACTCGGACCGATCCGGAATCGAATCCGGGTCATCTAACTCGGACAGATCCGAACACCTGTTTGGTTGAACCGATCCGAGTCCGACTCGGTTAGAAAAACTGAGTCGGATCGAATTGGGCAAGGTTCGGATCTTATCAAACGGACTACATATTTAGAAAATAAATGTAGATCACAGGAACATAGTTGCTAGTATCCGACGCCCAGAGAAATAGGTAGAAACATAGAGGAATCGAGATAAAGACCAAGATAAGTTTTCTTTAAAACGTACTTCGAATTTGAAGGCGTATAAACCTTCAGTCTTGAATTCATGCCACATATTTATGCCGCCCTGAAATCTCGATGACTCTGCTCTTATTTTCTAGAGATTCCCTCAGGATGCAGGCAAGCGTTTCCCACGTATTCCTATTCAAGGAGTCGCCAACGAAGATGAGCCTCTTTCCTCGAAGCATCTCCAACATTTCTTTCCCATCCAAGCTGCCCAAAAGAGTGAAAATCAAACACCCATTTGAAAATTTCATCAGAAATCAAAAAAGGAAAATGAAAAACAAAACCCAAAACAAAGAACTCCCCAACCTTAGAATCTCACAACCTTTGGGCTTCCACCGCAGTCTCTGAAAAGGCATTGAAAGTTAAAAAATACATTGAAGAAAGGAAAACGCAAATATCACCTTGATAGAAAACTGTTTTTTGGCCTTTAAAAGTTTTTAACGATGGTGTCACTCTTCCCACTGTTTTTTGTGGTGGGGTCCACTGGAGCTTTGGATGTGATTGATTCTTTGGGTATTACCTTAAAATGATCTCTCCAGATGGATGGACGGCGTAGATACAAAACATACATCATAGTGGGCCCTGGTTGGTTGTAACTTTGATATCCGGCACAACCTTGAGGTGCATGCATACCACGCTCCCTGAGTTAATGCTTGTCAGGTTTTCATCTCAGCCATTGACGGCTCCAGTCATTCATGTTGCGCTGTGTGGCGCCATGATGCTACCTCATAATTTCAATTTCCAATCCAACACATGTTCTCTTCAGTGCGTAAAACACCCGAGCTGCATGTGGCCCACCATATTGTTTTTGTGGAATCCACTCCGTCCATCAGGTAATCTCCATGATGCTAAGTTCTGCGGCCAAAAAATAGCCAGATCATCAACTTAGGTGGGCCATACGACAGGCAACAATGTGATGGGACGCCAACCATAGGTTTGTGTGTGGCATCATCGTGGTGCGTATCTTTCATCAAACCGTTCATCAGGTGACCAAAGAGAGAATACAAAAGTCATCCTGATCCAAAACGTAGGTGGGCCACAACTGGGGGTTACCATGGTATGTATCTTTACATCTATGTGGCCCACTTGAGATTTTTACCGGCCTGATCTTTTGTGCATACAATGAAAATACGAGACCTCACCTGACGAACGGAGTCGATTTGACATATAAATCATGGTGGGACCCACAGAGCTAGGGTGTTTCACACTATGGATACAAGACGTTTTATAATCTTTTAGATGATTCTGGGTACTGCTCAAAGGATAGGCAACGTAGGATTGGCTACTCCCCCTGCTAGGTGCTCTGTGGGCTCTACTATGATGTATGTGTTTCATCCATGCCAGTCATCCATTTTTACAGATCATTTTAGTATTTGATACCAAACATTAGATGGATATAAGTCTCAGATGGACCACACCATAGGAAAACAATAATGATTGGATATCCACCATTAAAATCCTCCTAGGCCCCCACTGTACTATTTAATTGACATCCAATCTGTTGATTAGGTGATACAGATGCAGATGAAGGGAAAAACAAAGATCAAATTGATCCCTAGCTTTTATGGCTCCCAAAAGGATTTTAATAGTCGACGTTCATTCAACACATGTTTCTTGTAATGTGGTCCACTTGAGAGTGGTATATAACTCAATTTTGTTTTCATAGCATAAAATGGTCTAGTAAAATATATGGACGGCATGGATGAAGCACATACATCATGGTGGGGCCCACAGAGCACCGACCACCAGCGATTGGTTGGTGGTAGGGGAGTAGCCAATCCATTCCCATCTTGAATATTTCGTATAACATGGAGCTCGAGGAGCGTCAGTGCACGTCTTTGCTCGACACCTGCCTACATTAGCTTTATAGCTGGTGTGAGGTACACCAGCCAATCCGCTTTCCTTATAGCTATCTACATCTTCTTCTTCACCTGCTTCTTCACTTATGATGTATTTTACATTTTCCTGGCCACTTCTTCTTCACCTCCGGCGTTTCTGCCCTTGCCTTCTCCATCCACTTGCCCACCATTCATCGCCTCACCTCTGCCACTTCAGAATCCTCGAAGACACCCCTGTATATTTCCGGGCCTTCCTCCCACACCCACTTCCAGATGCCCCTACCCATGGTCGACCGAAGTGAGAGGCATATGATGGATTTCTCTGTATAGCCAGCTCCGGATCGGGGCGAGTCGAGTCGGTCCGGGTTATTTCGGATCGGGTTTTCGGATCTGATCGGTTCGGATAGACCATTGTCCGAACCTGACCCGAAAAACAATCGGATCTGGATGGACACACTCGATCCGCACCGATCCAGGCCGTCGATTCGGTTCGAAACGGGTCGGATCGGACCTGATCGGATCGGATCCACCAGATCGGGTCAGATATGCCCACCTCTAGCCATCTCACTAGCGAAGAACCACCGGGTAAACCTGTATTAACCATCTTCTTCTAGAACGAGGGTTTGGTGAGGCCGGGAAACACCAACTTCAGTGAGGCTGTCACCACGGGGCACACCTTGACGTATGCTTTGTATATCCACGCCGTCCATCCGCTTTTACAGCTCATGGGCCCAAAAATTGAAGTAGATCCAAATCTTAAGTGGACCACGCCACAGGAAATAGTTGTGATTGAACATCCACCGTTAAAAACCTACTAGGGCCTAACGTATTGTTTATTTGTCATCTTGTTTTGATAAGGTTACACAGACCATGATGAAGTAAAACACAAATATCAATTTGATCCAGAACCTTCGTGATGAACATGCTGTTTTTAGTGGTGGGCATTCAATCACCACTGTTTCCTATAGTGTGGTCTACCTGAGATTTAAATCAGCTTGATGTTTGGACCCCATGCCTTGAGAAGAGCTTAGAAAACGGATGAACGGCGTGGATATACAAGACATACATCAAGGTGGGCCCCACAGTCATGGCCTCACCTAACTTGGTTATTCCCAGCCTCACCAAAACCGCGTTCCTTCTTCTGGTGCTCAAAGCCGTGCAAGACGCATGGGTGGATGGCGTGAGGTGGGCTCCACAATCAATGAGGGTCATGAAACGGTCATAAACATCACATTAGAGGCACAGAAATTATCCCCCAGCGTTCTCTAATTGAAGTAAATTTGGTTGCTCTGCTCTGCACGAGTTAGATCTATACGTGAGATTAAAGCCGTCCAGTGTGGGTTGGTTTTGGGCTATAATAGTGCATTAGTTTTTCATTGTTTTGAAAAAATGAAGACTATTCAACGCCAACATAGAGTCATCTAGACCATCCAAATCGTGTCCCATCGTAGATGGAGCATAACCAAAAAAGCTCGATGATCAAGATGTTCTAACCATCCGATTAAGAACTATCAAATGAATGATTAAAGGCAAAATAGTGAGTGGTCCAAATTTGAACCGAATATCAGATTGTTATTATTATCTTATCTTCCAAGTTTTCCTGTTACTCTTTGTCCACAATTCCAGCACCCATTTAGACGGTCTCGATTTCCATATGACCACTCCATGTGTACAGCTGAAAGTCGTCGCACTTTTTCATAAGATCATAAGGTGCAAAACATGCATTGGAGTCTTCTAGCATACTATTTTTCTTGCAATGGACCATCTTCCATATGGCAATGTAATGAATAACGGAGATCCGCTATATTGTTTATAAATAATATAGAGTCTTTTCCCTTTCACTTAAGGCATCAACTCTAAACTACTAGATTGGAAATTTGTTATACTCTACAATATAGGATTGGGAATTTGTTCAAGATAATCTGGTTAATAAGCCAAGCTTTTTGTATGGAGCAATGTCAATAAATTGCAACGAGGATGATGGTTCTAGCCTCCTTTTGGTAGGGCTACCAATGGGTGGACCTTAGGCTTGGATTTGAATTAGTAGGGGTCAGGCTTATCAAGCCATGTCTATTCAGAATATTGATTTTTCCTGTGTAGGTATGGTCCATCGCCAGCTGTATACTTTTTTGACCATTAATGTAAATATGATCAATGAATTCTATATTTATGAACTCACGAGTGATGCATTTTTTTTAGTTGTTGCGATTCCTCTGGGATATGGCTAGCTTGTTGGATAGCTTGGAACCATCTAGGTCAACACTAATCCAAGTAGTTTGTAAGACAAATTTCATTTGCTATAGTTACGTTTGATGCACATGTGAACTAGATTGCAAATATCAATTTACGAGTGAGTGATGTTTGCATACATTCATGATAAGGAGTTGGCCTCAAATTGTGATGTTGTGAAAATAAACAAAAGAATAAAAAATAATTACTCCATGAAAAATTAGAATATATATTTAGTGTTCTAACTTCTCAGCTCATATAAGGAAATTTTTTAGTTTACATGATCCATTTTAATGATTTGATGGGTGTTCACACATGGGGTGCTCTAAAATATTCAAATATCAATGATTTTAATCACATTGAATTTTTCTTGAATAGGACAGTGTTGCACATGGATAAGCACATGCAAAGAGTAGTTTTATGGAGCCACATGAGTTTAGATCACATTAATTCCCTTATAAACGGGTTAGATGCTATATAATCATCACCATATGTTGTAGGAAGATTTTAAGTAGGTATTTTCATTCATTGTATTTAATGTGATGTGGTCTACTTGAGTTTTGAATACGCCTCTTTTTTATTTGGCTTGTCATGTCTTAACATGAGCAGCCAAAACCGATGGATGGGGTGGATATCACGTGGATGTCATGGTGGATCCCACAAAGCTTTTAGTTGCATGGGATCCTTCAAGCAAGGGCAGCACAGTTTGTAAGAAATTTGCATCAAAGAGAAAGAATAAAGTGATATGTGTGCATATGAGTGGAATATATGTAGAGATTCGAGCCCCTTAAGTGAGATGTGTGCATATGAGTGGAATATATGTAAAGATTCGAGCCCCCCACGAACCATTACCTACAACACACATACCAACTTATGTGGAACACTTGAATGATGCATAAGGTGGCTGTCATAATAAACATGCTGTGTAAAAATATCAAGTTCATCAAGTTGATATACTCACCCGCTAAAAGGTTGAAAAGTCGACTTTATAAGATATTTTACGAACTATTCATTGTTTTCCTAATTGGTTGACCAGCTAATGATTAAACTAAGTTAATCTATGAATGTGCTCATATTCAAAGGAGGTGTGAGGTTATGCACCACTTATATGTATCACCCACAGTCATGTTAACATTTGTGAATACCGTGTGTAAAGATAAACTTAGGGCTAACAAACTTACAACTTTATGCAATCATACTTATGTATTTAATATCTTTGGACATCACTAGTAAACTTTAACATATGACATAGATAGAAGAGAAGTGTAAACATCATTAATAGATGATTGGAAGTTAAAATGGAAGATTTTAAGCTTCCTAGCCTTTATTTTGAACTTTGATAAATGGTTTACCAACTCTAGGACAACTTATACATTCACACACATGTAAGCACGGGTGCCAAAAGATAATACGCATATGAGATACAAGTCTTTTGATTAGATATAATGCATTGTCTAGATCCTAGGGTTAAAAAAAGTAACACATGAAACCTAGTATGAGCCATGCCATATAAAAATAATTTGCGAAAAAAAAAAACTTAGTTTACTTTGTACAATATAGACATGGGATAAAATTGTACAAATTTATATTAGCACAAGTCAGTACACACATGGAATGGAGTAAGTAAATCTCTGCGCCCAAAGAGAGCATGAAGTGTTTAAGGCACTATAACGTCTCGGAAAAATCCGTACAAAGGCCCGAGTACCACCTCAGGCAAAAATCCCAAGGACCGTAATCTGTAGAAATTAGACGAAAATTTAGTTAAGTACTAAACTAAATAATCGATGGATTTGACTCGAATCACTATCTATACAAATGGCCAGACCCAAAACCATCAAAATCGCTAATTCAACACTACTTAAAAACTTAGGAGAAATCTCAAAAGCCGGTTGCTCTTGGGAGCACATTAAAACTTCGTATCGGACCTGGATCGCACGTTGAAAGTCCGATGACCGCGAAACTATAAAGGTCTGTTTGGGCAAAAGACTTACTGCGAATTAAAGGGTATTAGGTGGGATAAGATTATAAAATCCCTCCTATCCCATCACTCGGCCTGTTTGGACGGTGATAAACATGAGAGGTCTTTCGTCTTCTGACAGATTCGGAGGAGATGGGAAGGGATTGTTGAAATCGTCGCCCACTGCTTCAGAGAATAGCTGATTACACACGTGTATAGAGCCTAGTTCATCTATAGGTAGAAACGTGCCAATATGGAGTGCATGTGAAAGATCAGAGCTCTCCATGTGGTTGCTAATAATGCCCAGATCTTCTCAGGTAGCAACACTCAGCTGGGTCACAATGTACAAAAGGAACTTTTCTTAGCCGTCCATTTGTTTTGTAATCCGTGGCCCACCTTTATTTGTGAATTAGTATGAACTTCTTCGAAGTATATCTAAACAGTGTATTTTACCTGATGGAAAGATCCAATCTCGTACACATATCCTATGTTAGCACGTGTGTGGGCGTGTAGATGGGCATAGCTACCACACGCGTGTAGAATCAGCAAACTGCCTCTTTTCAGAAGCTGCTTGACAGTTGCAATACACAACACCTAAACAGAACACCCGCTGAGCATGGGATTGGCGACTACACCCAAAAGCACCTGACCATCCACTGACGGCATTAAATACAACTGACACGGTAATTCCATACGCCTTATTACACCCAAAGCCGGTTGCCCAAACAGGGCCTAATATTATGACCGTCTTATTGGGCTTGACAACCATCACTGGAATCGAACCCAAATAGTATCCAGAGATGCACAACTTGAGCCCTAAGCGAAGTGTGTGAGAAACGCGAATATCTTTAGAAAATGAACCAAAACTTAAGTAAATTGGGTCATTCGATTACACGCGAAATTGAAGATTTCGGACCATCAGTTTCTGACCGAATTTCACCCATGGATCAGGAAAATTTTCCTGCACATATTTGTATACTTGTGGCCCTGATCGAATGATAACGGCTGTTGATCTGATATGGGTCCTCTATGGTCGATCTGCTAATCCCATCATACCAAAATCATGACCTGGCTTAGATCCATGGTCAGGGAACTTGCTCCATGTTGTAGGTGAGTAATAGACCTCCAGATGAGTTCCGTTTACCTGAAACAGGCACCCTTTGGCTATAACCTAAGTATACCATGACCATGGAGCCATTGACATCAATTCTAGGCCTATATAATGCCCTTAAAACACTCAATTCCCATTCCATGTGAATTTCTCTAACCCTAGGAGAGAGAAGAGAGAAAAGAGGAGAAAAGTGTGAGGAGAGGAGAGAGAGTTCGGGAGATCGTTGCCGGGATTCCTTACCATGCACTGAATCGCCTCCCCACCATCATTACACGAACCGTTCCAATTGCGATTTGGGTAAGAAATCATAACCCGAATATTGATTTAGGAATCCAAATAGAGTAATCGACAAAATATCTAACCCATTTCAATGTTTAGGTATCCGTTGTTCAGTATTCGGGGACGTAGGATTCAAACCGAGTTCGAAACGAGATTTTCGACAGAATGTGCAGACTATAAACATTTAAGTTATGGTTTTCAAGGCTTTCAATGTCAGCTAATAATTTATGTCTGGCTTAATTGCTACCACATCGTCTTAAACACATCGATTTTGATGTATTATACATGTATGAACTATGTTGAATATATATGCATTCTATGTGTTTGTTGAAATGTTTGAATAAACATGCCAATATGATTTGTGCTTGCTATGACTACTAATCTAGGATCGATATTTGTCATATGCATGATGACATCTTTGTGTAAGGATTAGCCATAATACATAACGTAACTAGTTTAGTCTATGTATTTGGTGATGTGTAGTCTAAGTGTTTGATTAAATGCCCGAATGAGAAATGGTTAATGAATTGTATTTAGTATGGGTATTGAGATAGGATTCTCAATTACCTTATCTATGTGTATAGTTTCCTTCACATAATCTTAATTTCAATCACGCAATTTATGGGTGAAATGTAATGTTTGGTAACATATTCAATATGTTTGATGAAATGCTCAAATGAGATATTGATTTGAAATTATTTGTCAAATGCTGATATGACTTTCACATGTGTTCACATACTACATCCGAGTAAGATTGGGACTACGACGTGGTCCAAGCAATCGGTAACGATTCCTGTTTGAGTGGTTGAACTAGCTTCGCCACAGTAGATGCATTTGATAAATCTGGGTCATACTACGATTATCAACAATGGTTAGGACACGTGGAGTGCTTGTGCGCTCCATGTCAATTAAGTCGGCGTGCGCCCGTACCAGTTGAACTTGTTAAATAACCCGATTGGCCAATTGTGCATTTACCATGTATGAACACTACTGTTCGAATCTAAGGTACCACTTTCCAATGTAAAGACCTATTTCAACCATGGTACCACGATCCACTAAGACTCATGAGCTGGATATGGTGGTATGGGATACCGTGGTCGAGCTGTCTGCCTACACTGAGGTGACGAGCCTCCCCGTAGTGACTAGTGAGCAACCCAAACTCGTGAGCCGAATACGGTGGTATGGGACACTGTATTTGAGTTGTCGCCCTACGCTGAGGTGACGAGCCTCCCCGTAGTGACCTCGAGTATAAACACTTGAATTTGCCTATCCACTGCTTTTTGTAAAGGGTGATGCCCTACAATTTGCCTATCGTATGTGATTAACTAGGATTGGCGACTTTAGATGGATCTTTCGGTTTGGGTTAATGATATAAAGAGAGGTACCTTGGCTTTTCAAATTTGCTGTATGAATAAGCCTAATTAAGTACTTAGTTAAGACGACTATGCACTGCATTGTATGTGCTTTGGCGAGGAAGGGCACGTTTAGGGAGTTTGTCATGCTCGAACGGTTGATGAAGTCACTTGCAAGGGAGCTTCGTGCGAGGGCATGCATCATTACAGCATACCATTCCTGCATTAACAAGAGTACTTAAGATATGATTGTTGTACTGCTTTACCATCACTACTTGACTGAATTGATAACATATTAACCATTGCCTTATAGTACCAATGAGTTGATCACTCACTCCCAATCTGGGACATGTTTTAAAACACCAACCAAACTCTGGTATAGATGTAAGTGACGACGGAGTCTATGCCGTTGATTTGGATTTCATAGACGAGGAGAAGGAATTCTTTTACGTTCAGCTATCAGGGGGGTCTATGTAGACCTCATGTTGATTCGACGAAATCACAGGGATTATATGGATTAGTCGGACATTCACATTTTGACATTTTGTATATTTTGAAACCAAACATGTACATATTCAGCTCGGTAATACACTCATACTCTGGAGGTTGTGAAACACGTATATACTTTATATATCTATCTCAGTCTTCTGCTTGCTTAATTACATTAGCTTTGGAGTATGATATGCTGATTTAGTATAATCCATCTCATGTTTAATGCACTAACATAGACAACATTTAAACATCATTATCTATTTTGTATAAGTGATGCGCTAAATCTCGGGAGTTGTGCTTTGCTTGACCCTCGAAATCCGGAGCGTTCTCATCTCATGTGTATTTCGCATATGATTATTAGTAATTTTATTTTTAACCATTCATTTCTCTTGTCCAAATACCACTCACCTTGTGCTTAGATTTGTGTTATATTACATTTTATGAATAATTATAATCAATCACATCTAATGATCATGCATATGGGTGCAAAATTGATAAAGTGGATGCCATAAAGACACCACAGTGAGCCCCACAAATTATTATTATTTATGCTCGATCTTCATGCTAACAGTTGTTGCAAGAAAGTAATTTTCCACTATAGTATGCATGTACCAAAAAAGCTACGTGTAATACAATAAGGGAGTGGGCTCTTACAAGCTACCACATATGCTTTATAACTGCCCTCATTATAAGAAAAAATTTAAGGTACTTCCTATTATATACTTGGCGGGGTTACTTTCACCAACGCGATAAGAATGGATCAACATGTATGAAATTCATGCAATTGATTATGCACGCACCCTTTATCGAGACTCAATCAAACAAATTAAGATAATTCAATACTTAATTGGTTCATCTTCAAATAATTTTATAACCAATATTACTAAGTTTACACAATACACCCCACTTGAATTGTAAATTATAGTAAAATTTAGGTAACTTTTTCATCCCGATGAGACACATCAATGGGGTTGTTAACATATGGACTACGTGTCTTAAATTATTTTGGACAAGTTTGGAGCCAAGCCTACTTAAATATTTACATTTGTTAGGCTTAAGTTGGCTCATTGACAGCTCTATATGTCAAGTAAAGTAATTAAATGGCATATAAATACTATGGTGGTTCACTAAATAACTAATTATTGACGTTTTATCCCAAATTGTTTCACAGGGTAGATCTTATGAAATATCATCCATGTGGCTCTTGGTTTGCAAAAGTAACTCCCTAGCTATTAAAAACACCCTAGTATAGCTCTTATTAGAATGAGTAAAATTGTTGTTAGTAATTTGTCATGATTCATCCACCACACAAATAATATTAATGTGTAATTATATAGACAATAAAAATTGTTGCTCGACGAAAGATGAATAATATGTGTAAACTTATACTAACAACGAGTAATCTTAAACAGTTAAATAAGAAATATCAAAAAAATAATTAAAAGTGAAATGATGAGTGGTCCAAAAAAAAAACATCATATGCTCAATAGTATCATATTCCTAATGCAACTAATTGTTATATATATAGTTGAGTTATCCATTTGGATGGTTTAGATCATCTTACGACAATACATGTGTACTATTGAAGAATTGTCATATTTTTTAAATGGTGTATAAATAAAATAGTAGCTTGGCCCGAGCTACGTTCAATGATTGATTTTGAGTGGAATAGTCTATCATAGCACGTGGAAGCTTGGCGGAGATAAATATTAAATAGTTGTCCTGAGAGGGGTGATTAGGACCGATTAAAATTCATATCATTTAACGCACAATTATTTACTTAAACTAATATACCAATTTAAAATAAGTAAGATAATTAACTCTGAGGCTTACAAGTTAATAGAGAGTCTAATTATATAGATTACACGAGATATACCAATTAGACAACTAATATTTAAATGATAGTATACATATGTGTGAAATGTGTCAATCATATCATTTATCCAATCATGCTACATATAATTCAAATAAATAATCATACAAGCATAAATAGTAATGTGCTCAATCAATCTCAAACATAATCATGTATAATGATTCAGTTTTCGTACTCTACTCACAACGGACGCATTTTCTCTAAGTGGACCGGATCTCACTATCAGAGGTTTTAAATCAGATTCACCTATAACATTTACAACCCTACACAAGGACCGTGGTCCTACACAATAACCTAGCATACACTTCCACCGGAGGCTCTCACAAGAGACTTTAGTTAGTTTTCTATCCGCTAACCAATAATCGTGTTTCTAGTCCAAGAACCTAAATTTACTCCTATCGAAGGCTCCCATGGGGACTAACATATATACACTCATATTTAGAGACTTCAACCTTACACAAGTGCCTATATCCTACACAATAACCATTCGAGTTTAGGTCACAAACTCTTACCTTCAATCATATACAAGGAATGAGAGTATTGACTCATACATAAAACTTATTTGTCGAATTGAGCGTAGTTGATGCGTCATTTTTTAATCGCTTATTTAAAGATCTCATGTGCTTGAATTCGCTCCTTAATTGCTCTCTTGATCGTTGATGTCGATGTTTGTCAGCGCTTTAACTCAAATATCAAATACCTTACATATGATGCTCTATTTGAGGTGACTAAGATAATGGGAGAGTGGTAGAATCCCCTATAACTAATGGGGTAGTTGAAATTATAGGGGATTCACTTATGAGGTTCTTATAAAGAATACATATAAATGATATACCAATAGGACAATGTTTGATCTCTATAAAACAGTGGAGTTCAAGTCCATATTCTTATGAAAAGTTGGAATCCTCATTATATTGCTAAAGCTCATGAAGATGACTTGAAACCCATGAGATTATAGGTATGGAATACAAGATATCAATGTTGAATAGCCCAACATTTTATTGCACAAAAAACTCTTCATTTTGCCTAAGAACATAATGCTCTTTTATAATAAACCGATTTGCAATGGCTAGTTAACAGAACTGTCTATCCGATCGAAAGGTCATTCGATGAGATCGAAGGTCCTTCGATAAAATTGAACGGTTTATTAATCATATCGAAAAAATTCAAAAATCTATCCGTTGGGTTGTTGGATTGATTCTTCGATCGGATCGAATGGTCCTTTGATTCCATCGAGTCTCATCAATAGCCTGTCAATGGGATCGAGAACCACTAGAAAACTATTATTCTGGTTATACAGTTTCACAGTAGCTTCACATCTCTCATAGCATTGCTTATCATATTCCAATTAAGCTTATAAGACTAAAGGATTGTCAACAAAGCTTACCTATTAAGGTTATGATCATTTAGAAGTTCAAGGGTTATTTTATGTCAAGGTTAAGTTCACCAAGATACCTTATATACATGTTCTTTTTTCCCTTGATGCTACAGTCTTCATGTTTCTTCAATCTTCAGCTTCCAATGACTCAACTGACTCCCTGACACACAAACGCACATAATTGACAAACAATGTGCATAAATAAGTGCACTACAAGCAGAAAATGTACATGCCCAAGCTACATGCATAAGTTGTGAAATCCAAACTGTCCATCCAGTAGGTCCCACTACCAACAAAGCATAAAAAATTTGTAAAATTTATACTCATCAAGTGGTTGATATTTTTTTAAATAGACATATATGGCTACGAATAACATAAGTTAGGTTTCTATTAATATCATGTATTAGCTTTCTAGGTTATTAGTCAAAGCATTGGAAGTGTGGACTATCTAATTAACAATTCAAATCATTTATACATGTGACCCTCTTATGCATTTGCCCACCGGTTAAATAATAACTTCAACGAGAGTGCACTTTCAAGATAGTTTTTATATTTTAACCTCAGAGAGTAACAACGCTTATAGTAATATAGTATAATTATTCTACTTGTAGGTATTGATTAGAGAGTTAATGCATTTAAATACCAGAATATTTATGAATATATCACCCGTGCAAAGCCCATTAGAGTGGAGGTATTAATTATTAAATGATAAATATATTTATACAAAATAGTTGTCAACATAACATTACATTCCCATGCATTTACTTGCAATCCTTAGAAAGTTAAAATTCAACTTTAACAAAACTCGGGTACTATAAGTTACTATTAATGATAAGACATAGCATGGAAGTTACATTATTTTACAGTCTTGTTTATGAAATTGGTTTCTTATTGAATAAATAATACATAAAAATGTTATAAAATAAAAAATCAACAAATAAAAATAAATTTTAATTGGCGTTGTCAGATCAAAACTTTTTTAGGGCACAATCTACTCACAATAGGGCTTATGATTTAAAATATTCAGAGTGACATGTATGCAATATTTGGTTGACAATATGCATTATATGAATGATATTGTGCAATGAATTATGTTAACCAAGGTAGTGGTAGAAAATTAGTACGTACTGATTGATATAAATCATTTGTATCCATTAATTTTACAACAGTGCTAGCTTTATATAATCAAACACAAGCCGGCTTAAGTGGCAGATGATATGATAAATTGAACTGATGCCAACATGTATGAGATATTCGATCGTGCATAAAATTTTTATTATCATAAAGATGGATAATTGAAAAATCAATGTAGCCTGTTAAGCAAATAACGAAGTTGTAAGCATGAGCATACATGTCACTTATAAATATATACAATTTCATAATTTATTAGTGGAGTATTTTAAAAAACTAAAATAAAAAATAAAAAATAAAAAATAAAATCTTATTGATTGTATGTGGCCCACTGTTCTTTCTTCCCTCTACAAGTGTGAACCATTTCTTTGTATGCATGACAGGTACGCATAGCGTAATAGTGCCATTGTGGGATTTAGTCTCTCTCTTGTATTTATAAAAGGAGTGATCATCTTTTGAATGTTCATGCAACATTTTTTTTTCACTTTTTAAAAATTATTATTTTTCTCATTCTTCTTGAGCATACAAAAAATGTGTAGTAGTATTTTTGGTATTAGATTTCGCTCAACATGTACATATTGACAAGATTGAATATTGAATCATTATATCTTTGAGATGGTGCATTGTAAACATTTTACAACGGAGAAAATCTATAGATGGGTATAAACTATTTTAAAAAGAGTAACCCAGTCAGGCCTAATCTAACAAGAAAATGGTGCATACATCGAACATATTACTGCATTCGCGATCCTCCAGACAAATATCATATTTTATTTTATTTTATTTGTCCTAATTTAAGTAGTTTTTCATACCATTTTTTCAACTTTCATTAGGCATGACAAAATCATGGACGGAATGATAAACAACATTTAAAATTTTAATGATCGATGTTGCCCTAGATATAGCCATGAGAACGAAGCACGTGTCATGCATTGTGGACAATTTTATATTATCTACAAATTTTTTGAATTTTAAGTATAAAGAAAGTGGATAATTCTATTTAATTATGCATCTCTTATTTCTTATATTATTTTTTTATAATTATTATCCCTCCAAGTACTAACAAATTTATGTACATATAGCCTTTGCAGGATAATTCTCAATTTAATTATGATTTTTCATTTTTTTACTTACATTATAGTGATGCATAACAAATTTTGGATCATTTCTTATATAAAAAGTCATTTACACTTTCTACATATCCTATAAAATTTGATAATGATATGTTAATCATGCATGAAACTACTAATAGCCCATTTAATCTCTAATCACCTATCTAAACCAATAATTTGATAATGTCTATGTAACGCCCTGAAAATCGGGGGTCGAGCATAGCCTCAATCCCGAGTTCCAACGTATCACTTATGCAACATGGATAAAGATGATTAAATGTTGTCTGTATTAGTGCATTAAACATGAGTGAGATTAAGCCAAATCAGCAAAACATAATCCAGAGACAGTTGTAATATACAAGCGGAAGACTGAAACAACAAGTATAACTTATAAAACAGTATAGGTCTCCAAAGTATGTATGCGTTGTCAGGTCAATAATTACAAATATTGTGTATAAAACGTTCAAAATGGTAGTCCTCTACAAAGTATGAACCCTGAAGCCCCGTCGATTCAGAACGGCTCACATGAACCCGTCTGAATACTGCATGTACGAGAATGCCTCATCGTCATCACGAAAGTCCGGCTCCGCCTCAGGAGTCACGTCGCTATCTGAAATCAAGAGAGAGTCCGGTTGGTGTTTAAAACACCGTCCCTTAATGTGGGAGTGAGTGATCAACTCAGTGGAACAATAAAGCAAAGGTTAATATATTATCAATTTGGTCAAGTAGTAATGATAAAGCAGTAAAATCAAACATCCCTAAATACTCTTATTAATGCAAGAATGATATGAACAATGATGCATGCCCTCGCCTATGCTCCCTCAGCGACTTCATCTCACGATCGCGCATGCAACCATTCCTCAGTGCTTGACCTGCTACGCCAAATGCACACATAATGCGGTGCATGCACATGATTACCAAGTTCTTATTAGTCCTTTTCATACAGCAGGATTGAAAAACTAAGGTACCTCCCTTATGTCATTTCCCAAACAATGATCAATCCTAGGGTCGTCAGTCCTGGTAACTCTCATACGATGTTGCAGTTCTAGGTCGCTGCAAAGGGCTCGTCACCTGATCAGTGCATGCCTAGTTTATACTCTGATTACTATAGAAAGGCTCGTCGCCTCAACGCAGATTCAGAGTGTGCTCGAGGTCACTACAAAGGGCTCGTCACCTTATCAGTGTAGGCCGACAACTCGAATACAGTGTCTCATACCACCGTATTCGGCTCACGAGGCGATGTTGCTCACTGGTCACTACGGGGAGGCTCGTCGCCCTAACGTAGGCCAACAGCTTGACCACGGTGTCCCATACCACTATGTCTGGCTCATGAGTCTTAGCGGATCGAGGTACCAAGGTTAACGGGGATTCCACTGGTGAGTTTGGTACCCTAGGTTCAAGCAGTAGCGTCCAAACATGGTGAACATACATCGGCCAATCGGGTTACTTGACGAACTCGACTAGCACGAGTGCACATCGGGTTGATCGACATGAAGTGCGTGAGCACTCCGTGTGGCCTAACCACTGCCAACGACCAATGTATGACTCAGGTTCACCGAACACGTCCAAGATAGTGAAAACAACCTCAACCACCAAATCAGGGCCTATTATCGATTGCCTGGACTATATCATAGTCCCAACTACGTTCAGTTTCAACAAGGAATCATATGAGGAAATTAAATAGTAATGAATAGACAATTCAAATTCTATAAGCATTAGATCATGTTAGAAGATACAAGTTAAACATGAATTTACACATACACATTCCATAAATAATGTAGGTATTATCGTATATAGTATATGGAGGAAATCATACACATCTTTAAGGCAGTCGAGATAAGGCAGTCGAGAATCTCATCTCAACACCCTTAATTAGCACAACTTAATAACTACTCGCTCATGCAAACATTTCTACAAACACTTAGACTACACTTTCCAACAAACATAATGTATGTTGGCTACATCACATATTAGGGCAAATACTTTGGCCAAGGAGTTGTTACACGTATAACTAGTATATACACACGGTAAATAATCATGGCAAACACAATTTCAAAATTCATACGTATACGGTACTTTCTACAAATACAGAGAATACGCTAAACTCCACATAGTTCGTATATAACTGAAACGTAAAACAGACATCACATTTTGTATGTGAAATAGCATCCACGTCAGGAATTTATCATTAACCGACATTGAAAGCTTTGAAAACCATAACCTATACGTCTATAGTCCACACCTTACGCCGGTAAATGCATAATGGATTCGTTTTAAACATGTAATCTTTGTCACCGGCAGAATGACAACCTACAGCATGAACTAGGTTAGCTATTTCATCATTTCAACTATTTGAAACTCTAAAACGGATTAGAGTTAGGATTTCTTACCCAATAGTGGAATTGAAATCGCCGGAATAGCGATTCAGTAGTGATGAATAAGCACGGGAAGAGGCAGGGTGGAATACCAGGAATCTCCACCAACTTCTCTCTCACTTTCTCTCTCTTTACTCTCTTCTCTCTCCTAGGATTTTTCCCAAATTCGTATGGAGTGAATGAGGGAGGGTTTAAGGTCCTTATATAGGCCTAAAACTAATGGAAATGGCCCCAAGGCCAAGGTATACTTAGGTTATAGCCAAAGGATGCTTGTTCCGATCCAATGAAGTGCTTCTAGAGGCCCCTTTCTATGTGCGGTCGGACTTAATCTCCCTGACCATGGATCTAGGTCGAGTTAAGTTTTCAGTCCGATCGGATTCACAGATCGACCGCGGTGGACCAGTTTCCGTTCAACGGTCACCAAAACTCGATCAGGGCCACAAGTACACTGCCATGTATGAAAAATTTCTCATAATCCAAGGGTGTATTTGGGTCAGATTCTGACGGTCTGAATCCTTATATTTGGCCCGCAAGTGACACGTCTCAGATTACTTAAATTCGGATTTAATTCTAAAGATATTCGCGTTTCTCACACACTTTGTTTTGGGCTCAAGCGAATTGCTTCGGAATATCATCTGGACTTGATTTTCGAGGTGGTGGTCAGGTCCAGCAAAGCGGTCTTAATTATATAATTTTGTAATAATTGGACTTTCGACATGCGGTCTAGGTCCGATACGAAGTTTCAATGTGTTCCCGAGAGCAACCGGGAATAGAGTTTGATCCTAGATTTTACAGTAACCTAGCGTCGATGATTCTGCACGTTTTGAGTCTTGCAGATCGTATTTAAAGTGATTAGTGCTAATTTCACAGGTAAATTAGTTTAGCACTTAGTTAATTTCGTCTAATTTCTAAAGGATTCGGTCCTGAGTGATTTTTGCCTGAGGTGGTACTTGGGTCTTTGTACGGACTTTTCTGAGACGTTACAGTCTAGCTAAGCATGATTAATTGCTTACATGTTTGTGCATCAAAAGTTTATACACTTAAATGTAAAATTCACTTGTCTATTTATTGATATCGAGCATATTTTACTATAAACATGATTGATCAAAACAACTTTAACAAATAATAAACATTTAAATTTCAACTTAAATATTTCTCATAGACATTTATAGCAAAACTTACTATTTGTTCAACATGGTGACTTAGATAAAGTTTTCAATATACTTTTCTTTGTTAATATATGATCATAGTCCATCATCATATTGAGGTGTGGAGCCAGCACACCAAAGCGTTACTCGACCAGTCGAGGGCTTGCTCGACTCAAAGTCTAGCGAGTAGGTTTTTTGGGGCTCGACCAGTCGAGGGTCCGCTTTTCCAGTCGAGGGTTACACGGACTGCGTAAATTTGAGGCGGTTTCGCAAGAGTGTGGAAGGGAAGTTGCATAAACTATAAATAGGGGTTCCTAGGGCTATTATAGGGTATTCGAAGGGGTATGCAAAGGATTTTTTATATATATCCAAAGCGAAAAGGGCTATCTTTGTGCATGGGAGCATTGAGAAGGTTAGTATATTGCTTGTAACTTCGTTTTCTTCATAGTGCAAGTTTGCACCTGTAGTTTTTTTTTTTTTTTTTTTTTTTTACCCTGGTTGGGGTTTTTCCATGTATATTTTGTCTTGTGGTTTGTTGGTATGCTTTGATTCTACTTTTAGATTATATTTCTTCTTGTTTATCGTTTGTGGGTGAGATCGGAGATTGGATCTCGGTTCACTTGTGTTGTTAACGTGCTGCGCAACAATTGGTATAAGAGATATTAGTTTAGTTCAAGTGGGAGCGATGGCGGAAGAAGGGAAGACTAGAATTGAGAAGTTTGATGGTTCAAACTTTGCCTTCTGGAAGATGCAGATGGAGGATTATCTGTATTAGAAGAACTTCTATTTTCCTCTAGGAGGAAAAGAGAAGAAACAGAGAAAATGGTAGATGACGAATGGTCTTTATTAGATCGAAAGGCTTTAGGAACGATTCATGTCTCTTTGTCTAAGAGCGTCACCTTCAATTTATCTAAGGTGAAAACCATAAAAGAATTAATGCAAGCCCTAGCTACGAGGTATGAGAAACCTTCAGCATCCAACATGGTTCATCTTATTAAACGGCTATTCAACATGAAGATGTCAGTTGGTGGGAGCGTGGCTGAACATCTAAACGAGTTTAATACAGTCACGAGCCAATTGGAATTCGTTGGCATCACTTTTGAGGACAAGGTCAAGGTGTTATTAATCTTGTCCAGTTTACCAGACAGTTGGGATGGTTTGGTGATTGTCGTGAGCAATTCTTTAAGGTCGACAAAGTTAAAATTCGATGATGTGGCTGGTTTAATTCTCAGCGAAGAATCTAGAAGAAAGACATCGAAAGTTTCAGGGGATTCAGGGAATGCTCTAAACATTGAAGGAAGAGAAAGATCACTAAACAAAAGCGACAGTAAACACGGACATTTTAAGTCGAGGAAGAAGTCCAAGGGACCAAAAGACAAGGATGGGTGTTGGCATTGCAGGAAGAAGGGACACATGAAACGTGATTGTAGGGTACTTAAGAAACAAGAAGGAAGCTCTCAAGGTGGGAAGGATTTAGTGAATCTATCTGAGGAGAGTGACATAGAGGTATTAATCTTGTCTCTTGATGTGAGGAATGAGTCTTGGGTCATGGACTCAGGTACTTCATTTCATGTCACTTCGTGTAAGAAAGTTTTGCGTGATTATGTGTCAGGTGACTTTGGGAGAGTGTATATGGGTGATGATGAGCCGTGCAGTATTGTTGGAAAGGGAGACGTTCATATAAGTCAGAAAGACGGAACGGCTTTGAAATTGAATGATGTCAAACATGTACTAAGTTTAAAACAAAATTTGATCTCAGTGGGGCAGTTGGCCGATACCAAATATGTGACGACATTCACCAGTGATTCCTGAAAGGTCACAAAAGGTGCCTTAGTGATATCTCGAGGCAAGAAGGAAGGTACTTTGTACGTTACTTCCGGATCATATAGTTCACTTGCAGTCGCATCAACCAGAGTGAATGGGCAGTTATGGCATCAGAGGTTGGGACATATGAGTGAGAAAGGGATGAAAGTACTATTGTCAAAGGGGAAGCTACCAGGGTTAAAGTCTATTAACTTGGAATTCAGCGAGGACTGCGTGTATGACAAGCAGAAGAAGGTAAGTTTCAAGAAAATAGGACGTACTCCAAAGACGCATTTGTTGGAGCTTGTACACACTGATGTGTGGGGACCAGCACAGGTATCATCTCTTGGTGGTTCACGTTATTTTATTTCTTTTATTGATGATGCTAGTAGAAAACTGTGGGTCTATTTCTTAAAGCACAAATCTGATGTATTTGATGTATTTAAGAAGTGGAAAGTAATGGTAGAAAACGAGACGGGTAAAACAGTAAAATGTCTCAGATCAGATAATAAGGGAGAGTACTATGATAAGAGGTTTGATGAGTATTGTGCGGCAAATGAAATCAAACATCAGAAAACGATTCCAGGGACACCACAACAGAACAATATGGTTGAGTGCATTAACAGAACTATCCTTTAGCGCGCCAGGAGCATGAGGTTATATACGGGGATGCTGTGAATACTGCCGCATATCTCATCAATAGAAGTCCCTCAGCACCATTAGATGGTGGGCTACCAGAAGAAACATGGACTGAAAAAGAAGTGAACCTTGCACATCTCAAAGTGTTCAGTTTTATGTCATATATTCACATTGATGTAGAGCATAGAAATAAGCTAGATGCGAAGTCCAGGAAGTGCACGTTTATAGGCTACGAGCAACATGATTTTGGCTACCATTTTTAGGATATAGAGAACCGAAAAATCATCAGAAGCAAAAACGTATTCTTCAATGAAAAAGTGAAACATAAGGATAGTGTGCAACAAAACAAAGATAAGGTCGATGAGAAAGAATTCGTATAATTGGAAGAGTTACTCAACACGGGTGTTACAGTGCCACAAGATGCTCATATAAAGGAGCATAATGAGGCAGAGCCACAGACACCGGTTATGATGGGGTCTACTCGGGAGAGGAGACCCAAGGTCTGATACTCACCCTCCTTACATTATCTACTGCTGACAGATAATGGTGAACTAAAATGTTTTGAAGAGGCATTACAGTGAGATACACGAGTTAAGTGGGAGCAGGCTATGGATTATGAGATGGACTCTCTCGAGTCCAATCAAACGTGGGAGCTAGTCACTCTGCCTAAGGGTAAGAAAGCTCTTCATAATAAGTGGGTTTACAGACTGAAGGAGGAACACGATGGTTCAAAATGGTATAAGGTTAGATTGGTTGTGAAAGGGTTCCAACAAAAGGCAAGTATCGACTTCACTGAAATATTTTCACCAGTGGTGAAAATGTCTATGATTCACATGATCTTGAGTATAGTGGCTACAGAGGACTTACATCTAGAGCAACTACATGTTAAGATGGCCTTTCTTCATAGGGACCTTGAAGAAGAGATATACATGCATTAGCCGATAGGATACATGACACCAGGAGAGGAAAATAAGGTGTGTAAACTGAAGAAGAGTCTATATGACCTGAAGCAGGCCCCGAGGCAGTGGTATAAGAAGTTCGATAGTTTTATGTCGGGAAACAGTTTTAGGAGATGTCATGCAGACCATTGTTGCTATTTGAAGAAGTTTTATATGTCGTACATCATCCTTCTTCTGTACGTTGATGATTTACTTGCGGCCGGATCAAATATAAAGGAAATCTCATATCTCAAAATACAACTGTCTAGAGAATTTGCCATAAAGGATTTAAGAGCTGCAAAACAAATCCTAGGCATGAGGATAAAGCGTGACAGAGAAAACAAGAAACTAGTTTTGTCACAGGCAGAGTACATAGCCAAGGTACTTGATCGATTTAGTATAGGAGGTGCTAAGCCGGTTAGCACTCCATTAGCCAACGACTTCAAGCTTTTTGAGGAGCAAGGTGCGAACATGCAGGAGGAACGAGACTACATGACTAAAGTCCCATACGCGTCAGTTATTGAGAGTCTCATGTACGCTATGGTGAGCACGAGGCCAGATATTTCTCAAGCAGTGAGAGTTGTTAGTAAGTTCATGAACAACCCCGTGGAAGGAACATTAGGAAGCAGTGAAGTGGATCCTTAGATACCTGATAGGTACTATGGATGTAGGGTTGTGTTATGGAGGATTAGAAATCAAGTTACAAGGTACGTAGATTTAGATTTGGCAGGAGATATCGATAGTAGAAGAAGACTACAGGGTATGTCTTTACTCTGGGTAGTACCACAGTCAGTTGAATCTCTCAATTACATAAGATAGTATCCATCAGCACAACGGAAGAAGAATATGCTACAGCTATAAAAGCGTGCAAGGAGATGGGGTGGATGCAAGGGTTTATGGAAAAGTTGAGAAATAAGCAAGTAGATTGCAAACTATACAGTGATAGTTATAGTGCAATACACTTGGCTAAGAATTCAGCCTTTCATTCAATGACCAAGTGTATTGACATCAGATATCACTTCATACGTTAATTACTTGAAGATGGATCGATTACTCTGGAGAAGATCCATACAAGTGAAAACCCTGCGGATATGCTAACCAAGGCGGTCACACGAGAGAAGCTGAAGTTTTATTAAGCTTTGATTGGTCTTTAGGCTTGAAGAGTGGAGTTGGTGCACTCCGGATGTAGAAGACGAATGATTATGATGATGTATCTCCAAGTGGGAGATTGTTGAGGTGTGGAGCCAGCACACCAAAGCGTTACTCGACCAGTCGAGTGGTCTGCTCGACTCAAAGTCCAGCGAACAGGTTTTTTTTTGCTCAACTAGTCGAGGAGTCTGCTCGACCAGTCGAGGGTCTGCTCGCCAGTCGAGGGTTATGCAGATTTTACAAGAACTGCAAAAATTTGAGGCGGTTTCGCAAGAGTGCGGAAGGGAAGTTGCCTAAACTATACATAGAGGTTCATAGGGCTATTCTAGGGTATTCTAAGGGGTATGCAAATGGTTTTTTATATATATCCAAAGAGAAAAGGGTTATCTCTGTACATGGGAGCATTGAGAAGGTTAGTATATTGCTTATAACTTCATTTTCTTCATAGTGAAAGTTTGCCCCCATTATTTTTTACCCTCATTGGGGTTTTTCCACGTATATTCTGTCTTGTAGTTTGTTAGTATGCTTTGATTCTACTTACAGATTATATTTCTTCTTATTTATCGTTTGTGGGTGAGACCTGAGATTTGATCTCGATTTACTTGCATTGTTTGCATGCTGCGCAACACATCCTTTTTCTCGATGACCATACTCTAATTTACCACTTTTATATTATACTTTTAATTTTATAGTGTTTGTTCATTTTCGGCCATTATGAATACATATTTCACTCTTACCATGATAATATCGTGTAATATAATAATAATAGATGATTAGCGGACTTACAATGATGTAAAAGAAAAACTTTAATTGCTTGCGGAGAATTGTTTGCATGAGATGTGAGCCGCATGTCATGATAAATCTAACAAATTCGGACGAGACTATTATGCGAAAGATTTCCTTGATTATTCGTTTGCTTATAATGCTAACGTGGTTAGAGTTAAGAAATTTTACTAAGCATGGAGCCATTCACACCAAGTTCGCTGACATATACAATTGCACGTGATTTGCGTATATGATTTTTCAAACGAGAAAAACCAAAAAAGTTCATTTTTTTCACATATATACATATACAATGAATAAATAAATTCATACGATACTTCCAAAACAAACATCCTCTAGTCCTCCAATCAATTCGTGGGGTGCCTTCCCCTAAAATCAAGTATCCCCGTTACTCTAATACTTCAATCATCTTACTAAAATGCTTTTCCTCTCCTTGTAAGTATTAAAAGCCTCCTCGCCCACAAAGTAATCTCACATGCTGGCACGAGCGAAGATTGAATGAAGATTGAATCATCTATACAAAATGTTAAAAATATATTTCAGTAAAACCCAATCTCAATCACAACCATTGATTTGCAAAGCAACAAACTGGATCATCTTTCAAAATTTTACAAATATATTTTAGTAATAACTGGGGTTAATCATTATCACCAATAATATCATCGATAACCATAAATATGGGGAAGCATGAAGATAACTGTAGAATTTTTCTATGAAACTTTAGAAGATGCTTAAATACACATATTTACATATTTATTAATAATATTTATAAAAACAAATGTGTACATAATAAATATTTATTTAATGCGGGCCTAGAAATACATGTTGCCCTAAGAAATCAATCTAATAGTAACACGATATTCACATAACTTTCATTAAAACAATTAACAAGCATACAAAAATGCATAATCCATCGATACATTATACATCAATGCATATACAAGCACATAAACATAATACACATGCGTGATGATCCAACCACCCGTCCACCTAACCATCCATTCCATCTAAGCATTCCATTAATCCATCCATCCAACCATACATCAAACTATCCATCCATCCAACCAACCATCCATCGATCTAAATCAACCATGCATCCAATCATTCCATTCATTCGACCATCCATCCATCCATTAATCTAAACATCCAACCATTCATCCTATATATCCATCCAAACATCCATCTATCTCATTTATCAATCCATCCAACCATCGCATCCATCAATCCATCTAATCATCTAAACACCTATCCATCCATCCATCCATCCAACCCATCAAAGCATCCATCCAACCATCCCATCAAATCATCCAAACATCCATCCATCCCATCTCGTCCATCCATCCAAACATCCATCCATCCCATCGATCCATCCAACCATCCATCCAATCATCCATCCAACTATCCCATCCAAACATCCAAACATCCATCCAATTATCTAAACATCCCATCCATCCTATCATCCCACCGTCCATCCATTCCATCCATCCAACCATCAATCACATCCCATCATTCAAAGATCCATCAATCCATCCATCATATCCAAGCATCAAATACATCAATCCATCTATCATATCCAATAATCCAAATAGTCATATACACATCCATCCCACCAAAGAGAATGACATGTACAAAGGAGGAGGAGGAAGAAGTAGGAAAATAAAAGGAAGAGCCGAAAAAGCTTCTGGAAGTTTTTTTTTTTTTTTTGAAATTTGTGACTGATTCACGTACGCAATCAATATTTCCAGTGATAACTAGTGAAAATGAGAGCCTTTTATCAAAATTTTCTCTTGCGTGGTTACATGCTCAGTGGAAAATCATAATAGTTTGCGATATTTTGACGATATTTTTGTATATTATCGTTTTCGGTGAAAAATCGCCAACTCATAATATTCTTAAAAGATACAAGAAAATGGGATTTCGGTGTTGTTGAACCAACGACATCGAAATTATTGGTGATAATATCAAAATTTCGCTGAAATTAAGAACGCTGATCATGGCCTTCACGTTGCGAAATGATGGACTGAATCTCCATTCCTAAACACAAAAAATATCCTTAAGTGGAGTTTTAACAGTGATCACGATGACTAGATCGTGAAGCACGGACCAGATCACCATCCCCAGCAAGCTTGACCGAGCCTTGATATGGTGGATTTAATCAATCATCCACCGATGAATCAAAATCGTGACCATGGTTGCTAACCATGTCCATATTAATCCCAATAAAGTTAGTCATGCTTGCAACTATTTGTATGCAAGATGATGGCCCAAGTCATCATACCCAAACCCCTCCCGGGGGGCTTGATTGTGATCATCCATCCATCCATCCCATCTATCCATCCAACCATCAGGTCATCCAAACATTTATCCATCCATCCAACCGTCCATTCAACTATCCCATCAAATCATCCAAACATCCTATCCATCCAATCACACCGTCCATCCATCCATCTCATCCCATCATCCAAAGATCCATCGACCCATCCCATTTATCCATCCGAGCATCTAATACATCCATCAATCGTATCCAATCATCCAAATAGCCATCCACAATCCATCCACTCATCCATCCAACCAACCATCTAATCTATCCATCCAACCATCCAATTATTTTTATTTTGATTGAAAAAATAAACTAAACATATTTTATTTATATATTTTTTTGACAAACAACTGTCCACAAATCATAAGTTAATATATATACCACGTGTACAATTTCTAAGTGCCGGTATATCAAGTATCATACATTGTCATAGTATCATATTAATCATTCATTAAAAGAACCATCTCATTTGATGAAAATTACAAAGAAACAATACATTTTTCAGCCTCTCATGTATTAAAAAGGAATAGAAAGAGTGCCTTTGCAACCTCCCATTTATTACAAAACAAAGCCTTTTTAAGGCTTATTGATTGGGAGAGAGAAAGAGAGAGAATGGCACGCATAAAGGAGGAGGAAAAAGAAGTAGAAGAAAAAGAAAATGAGCAAGAAGAGATTTTGAAAGTTTTCCTCATTAATTTTTTTTCCTGAAATTTGTGACTGATTCATGCACGCAATCGGAATTTCTAATGATAACTGGTGAAAATGAGAGACTTTTATCAAAATTCTCTCTTGCGTGGTTGTTTGCTCAGTGGAAAATCATGATAGTTTGTGATATTTCGACAATATTTTCGTATATTATTGTTTTCGACAAAATTCCACCAACAACTCACGATATTCTAAAAAGTTACGAGAAAATGGGGTTTCAGTGTTACCGAACCAGTGACGCCAAAATTTCTACCGATATTATCAAAATTCCGCCAAAATTAAGAACATTGATCACTGTCATCACATTGCGAAATGATGTACCGGATGTCCATTCCTAAGCATAAAAATATCCCTAGCGGAGTTTTGACGGTGATCATGATGACTGGACCGTGAAGCACGAACAAAATCACCATCCCCAACAAGCTTGACCAAGCATTAAGACGATGGACCTGATCAACCATCCACCGATGAATCAAAATTGTGATAATGGCTGCTGACCATGTCCATATTAATCCGAATAAAGTCAGTCCCAATTGCAACTACTAGGGTGTAAGATGATGGACCAAGTCATCATACCCAAACACCTCCCTCCTGGGGGGGGGGGGGGATCTTGATTGTGATCATTCATCCATCCAACCATCCATTCATTCATCCAAACATCCATCCATATCCTATTAAAATTGATAATGACATGTTAATCATGCATGAAACTAGTAATAGCCCGTCTCATCTCCAATCACCTATCTAAACTAATAATTTGATAATGTCTAGCTAAGCATGATTGATTGCTTACATGTTTGTGCATCAAAAGTTTATACACTTAAATGTAATATTCACTTGTCCATTTATTGATATCGAGCATATTTTACTATAAACATGATTGATCAAAACAACTTTAATAGATAAAAAACATTTAAATTTAAACTTAAATATTTCTCATAGACATTTATAGCAAAACTTACTATTTGTTCAACATGGTGACTTAGATAAAGTTTTCAATATACTTTTCTTTGCTAATATATGATCATAGTCCATCATCCTTTGTCTCAATGACCGTACTCAAATTTACCACTTCTCTATTATGCTTTTAATTTTATAATGTTTGTTCATTTCGGCCATTGTGAATACATATTTTACTCTTACCATTAGAGTTGGGCATGAACTAACTCGACTCGATCCGACTCATTCGGACCCGACTCGACTTGAACCGAACGGGTGAGTCGGTCCGAACCGGGTAGGTTTCCCCCAATCCGAAGTCAAACCGAGCTGAGTTCGAGTTACCCAGTAACTCGATTCGTCAGACTCGACCCGATCCGAAACCCAACTCGACTCGAGTTGTTTGTAAGGGTGTGTGTGTGTGTGTGTGTGTGTGTGTGTAATTAACCTAATTCCTTTCCACCCTACCCGCAGCACGTTTGGATCCGAAAAAAACTTAATCGCTTCATGTCCGGCACCCATCAGCCATCTCGTCCCGTTAGGCAAGCAACAACAACCCTCCGACCTCCTCCTCTTCTCTCTCTCTCCTCTCCTCACATCTCCTCTCTACCTTGTCCACCTGTTTTCGTGCCTAACATGCATCCATGCCATGGTTAAAAGACTTGGTGACTCATATAGACTTCTTCGGCCTCGCTTCAAGTTGAGACTGGCCTGAGTCGGGGTCGACTCATATCGTCGAACAAAACCAGTAGGTATTGAATCCAACTGTTTTATTTTATTTTATTGAATCTGCTAAGTTACTCAAGGACTGAAGCGGATTGGCTGGTGTACCACACATCAGCTATATAGCTTATGTATTGACGTTAGTAAGTTATGTGGGTCTCATCATGAGTTGTGTTATATCCAAACCGTCCATCCATTTGGAGAGCTCATCTTTAGGCTTGAGACGAAAAATAAGATAGATCTAACTATCAAGTGGACGACACTGCAAAAAGAAGCGGAGGATTGAACGTATACCATTGAAACCCTTTTAAGGGTCACCGAAGTTTTGGATTAATATGAAATTTGTTTTTCCTCTTAATTCAGGTCTTTGTGACCTTATGAACGCATTGGGTGGAAAAAAAACGTTATGGTGGGCCCTATTAATGTTTTAACGGTGATAATCATTATCCCGTTGCTATTTGTTGTGTGGTCCAGTTGATCTTTGGATATGATTAGTTTTGGGATAATGCTCTAAAATGATCCAGAAAATGGATGAACGGTGTGGATATAATAAATACATCACTTTGGGACCCATGTAACTTTGATCTCCTTAGAACCGTTCGTACAACTCGGAGCTCGAGGAGCGTCAGTGCTCATCCTCGCACAACATGTACCTACATCAGCTATATGGCTGATGTGTGGTACACCAGCCAATCTGCTCCTTTACTTTGCCCACTGTTTTCTGTGATGGGCCCACCTTAGTATATATATTATGTATCTACACTGTCCATCTTAGCATAATATTTTGAGGCATGAGCCAGAAAATGAGGCAGATCCAACACTCAAGTGGCCCACACCAAAGGAAACAGTGGCTAAGAAGTTTTTAAAGGTAGGTGTTTGATTTCCTAAATCCTTTGGTGTGGTCCACTTGAGCTTTTGATCTACCTTATATTTTTGGTCATACCCTAGTTTAGGCTGGGATAACGGATGGACGGTGTGGATAAGCAACATATATCATGGTGGGCCCCACATATATTTGATGTTGTCCTTCATTTTAGCTCTAAGAAAAGCAACGTCAAATCAAGCCCTTTACGCCACCATGTCAATTGTAGGCTGTGGAAAGCTTTTTCCCATGAAAAGATGATATAGCTTCTGAAAAGATAGGCAGTAATGATGTTTTCGTAATTCGAGATTGGATTACAACTAAGCTCTTTTTATACATTATCACATACTTCGTTGCTCTGTGGGACCCACCGTGATGTATGTGTTTCATCCATGCCTTCCAACTATTTTTTTAGATCATTTTATGGTATTAGACCAAAAAAAAGATATATCCCATTCTCAAGTGGACCACATCATAGGAAACTGTGTTGAATGATTGTCGACCATAAAAAAAATTTTGGGGGCCATGAAAGTTTTAGATTGAGCTGATCTTTTTTTATTTTCCCTTCATTTGTGTGTGTATGACCTAATCAACAGATTAGATGTCAAACAAACAGTACAGTGGGCCTTAGGAGGATTTTAATGGTGGATATCCAATCACTCTTGTTTTCATGTGGTGTGGTCCACATGAGATTAATATCCCTCTCATTTTTGGGCTCAAACCCTAAAATGATCTTTAAAAATGGATGAATGGAATGGATGTAACACATACATTATGGTGGGGCCCACAGAGCACTGACCACCAACCACCGAGTCAGTAGCTATTCTATTTCCGATTTTTTCCCTTTTTCACGATTGCATGGCTGAGTAATAGAGCCCGATGACACGATTCGACTCAGTGCCGACTCGATCCGACTCGGTATTTTTAGCCGGATCGGACTCGGTTCGGATCAGCCCAACCCAGATTCAGACTCGAATTGAGTCAGGCATGTTGGACTTGGTACCGAGTCGGATCGAGTTCGAGTCAGGCCTTTTTCAGGATTGGATCGAGTTGGGTCAGCCCTAACTCGACCCGACTCGACTCGATGCCCAACTCTACTTACCATGATAATATCGTGTAATATAATAATAATAGAGTCACACATATGATTAGTGGACTTACAATGACGTAAAAGAAAAACTTTAATTGCTTGCGGAGAATTGTTTGCATGAGATGTGAGTCGCATGTCATGATAAATCTGACAAATGTGGACGAGACTATATGCAAAAGATTTCCTTGATTATCCGTTCGCTTATAATGCTAACATGGTTAGAGTTAAGAAATTTTACTAAGCATGGAGCCATTCACACCAAGTTCGCTGACATATACAATTGTACGTGATTTCCGTATATGATTTTTCAAACAAAAAAAAAGTTCATTTTTTTCACATATATACATATACAATGAATAAATAAATTCATATGATACTTCCAAAACAAACATCCTCTAGTCCTCCAATCAATTCGTGGGGTGCCTTCCACGAGCACCCTTCTCTTAGTCATCCTCCCCCAAAATCAAGTATCTCCCCTACTCTAATACTTCAATCATCTTACAAAAATGTTTTTCCTCTCCCTATAGGTATTAAAAACCTCCTCGACCACAAAGTAATCTCACATGCTGGCATGAGCGAAGATTGAATGAAGATTGAATTGTCTATAAAAAATGTTAAAAATATATTTCAGTAAAACCCAATCTCAATCACAACCATTGATTTGCAAAGCAACAAACTGGATCATCTTTCAAAATTTTACAAATATATTTTAGGAATAACTGGGGCTAATCATTATCACCAATAATATCATCGATAACCATAAGTATGGGGAAACTTGAAGATAATTGTGGAATTTTTCTATGAAACGTTAGAAGATGCTTAAATACACATATTTACATATTTAATAATAATATTTATTAAAAAAGGCATACATAATAAATATTAATTTAATGCGGGCATAGAAACGCATGTTGCCTTAAGAAATCAATCTAATAGTAACACGATATTCACATAAATTTCATTAAAACAATTAACAAGCAAACAAAAATGCATAATCCATCGATGCATTATACATCAATGCATATACGAGCACATAAACATAATACACATGTGTGATGATCCAACCACCCGTCCACCTAACCATCCATTCCATCTAAGCATTTCATTAGATCCATCCATCCAACCATACATCAAACTATCCCATCCATCCATCCAACCATCCATCTATCTAAATCAACCATGCATCCAATCATTCCATTCATTCAACCATCCATCCATCCATTAATCTAAATATCCAACCATTCATCCTATATATCCATCCAAACATCCATCTATCTCATTTATCAATCCATCTAACCATTGCATCCATCAATCCATCTAATCATCTAAACATCTATCCATCCATTCATCCAACCCATCAAAACATCCATCCATCCATCCACCCATCCCATCAAATCATCCAAACATCCATCCATCCCATCTATCCATCCAACCATTCATCCAATCATCCATCCAACTATCCCATCCAAACACCCAAACATCCATCCAACTATCCCATCCAATTATCCAAACATCCCATCCGTTCTATCATCCCACCGTCCATCCATTCCATCCATACAACCATCAATCACATCCCATCATTCAAATATCCATCAATCCATCCCATCTACCCATCCAAGCATCAAATACATCAATCCATCCATCATATCCATTAATCCAAATAGTCATATATACATCCATCCCACCAAAGAGAATGACACGCACAAAGGAGGAGGAAGAAGTAGGAAAATAAAAGGAAGAGCCGGAAGAGCTTCTGAAAGTTTTTTTTTTTTTTTTTTGAAATTTGTGACTGATTCACATATGCAATCAATAGTTCCTGTGATAACTAGTGAAAATGAGAGCCTTTTATCAAAATTTTCTCTTGCATGGTTGCGTGCTCAGTGAAAAATCATAATAGTTTGCGATATTTTGACAATATTTTTGTATATTATCGTTTTCGACGAAAAATCGCCAACTCGTAATATTCTTAAAAGATACGAGAAAATGGGATTTCGGTGTTGTCGAACCAGCGACATCAAAATTATCGGTGATAATATCAAATTTTTGATGAAATTAATAACGTTGATCACAGCCTTCGCATTGCAAAATGATGGACTAAATCTCTATTCCTAAACACAAAAAATATCCTTAGCGGAGTTTTAACAGTGATCACGATGACTAGATCGTGAAGCACGAACCAGATCACCATCCCCAGCAAGCTTGACCGAGCCTCGATACGGTGGATTTAATCAATCATCCATCGATGAATCAAAATCGTGATCATGGTTGCTAACCATGTCCATATTAATCCCAATAAAGTCAGTCATGGTCGCAACTATTTGTATGCAAGATGATGGACCAAGTCATCATACCCAGACCCCTCTCGGGGGGCTTGATTGTAATCATCCATCCATCCATCCCATCTATGTCACGCCCCAAACTCGAAAACTGGGCTCACAAAATTTTTAATTGCCGAATCCGGTGCTGACAGCTTCCATAGTACCCCATTTTCGGCTCCTGGCATACATACGCCAGGTTCCGATCTTGGGATCCTATAAGGAGGATTTTTTTAATGTATATTTAACTCATAATAAGCATAACCACAAGTTTACCCAAATCACAAAGGCAACATCATCATCACATATCCACTAATATAAATATTTGAATACAATGTTGAAAGGGAAATACATATGTCAAAATCAAAGCTCCATAAGTCCGCTGCACCCTCCAAGCTCAATGTTGTTGCAACCTGACGCCATCTACACGCATCTATCGTGCATAAGCTTATAGAAACCTTAGTGGGTGGTGGAAGTGTATGCACAAGGTAAATGCAATATTAGAGAAATCAGAGTAAGTGAAAATACTGATAAGCTCATAAATCATATAATATAAGAAATACTGGTAAGTGCATAAATCATGCGATATCAGCGTAATGCGAAAATATACTGATAGGCCCATAAATACCATCAGCCTTATCCAGGCTATGTGATGCAGAAATATAATAAAATAATATCATATACTAATTAAGCAATGTAGATCAGATATGCAATGCGGAGATAGCAAGCCAAATATCAGAGCCGAGGACGGCTCTGCCCTCGGTGGGGGATATTGTGACACCCCGTCACTGTGGTCACATGTGGGCGGGCACATGTGGGCGGGCGTACATGTGGGCGGGCCCCAAGGTGGCTGGTAGGCTATTGTGTGGCTGACAGGCTACTGTGTACACAGTGAAGGTGAAACTTTATCCCACATCGGAAGTGTCGTCTGAAGTTATGGTGGTTATATGTAGAGTTGTCACCCTATACTGTAGAGGCCTTTTGGGGGAGTCCCCTAAGAACAAAACCGTGCGGGCTGTGCCCAGAGTGGATAATATCATATAGTATGGGCGTGGGCTATTACAAAAAAGGCCTCACGTGGGGGAAGGATATTAGTAGCTCGCCCAGACCCGGTACTCCCATGGTCCCGCCCACATCAACACTTATCCCACAGATATTGTCCAACCTAACTGACAACCCATCAGAGTACGTAACGGTGGTTTTGTTCCCCGTAGGAAGGCCTCATATAATATAGGGTGACAACTTCATATATAACCACCACAACTTCAGACGACACTTCCGATGTGGGACAAAGTTTCACCTTCACTGTGTACACACGAGCCTCGCTGCCCACACACGCGTGGTTTGCCACCACCTTGGGGCCCACCCACATGTGCGCCCGCCCACGTGTGCCCGCCCACATGTGACCACAGTGATAGGGCGTCACAATCTATCCATAGAACCATCCGGTCATCCAAACATCTATCCATCCATCCACCCATCTCATCTATCCATCCAACCGTCCATTCAACTATATCATCCAATCATCCAAACATCCCATCCCTCCAATCATCCCACCGTCCATCCATCCATCCCATCCAACCAATCATCCCACCGTCCATCCATCCATCCCATCACATCATCCAAAGATTTATCGACCCATCCCATCTATCCATCCAAGCATCCAATACATCCATCAATCGTATCCAATCATCCAAATAGCCATCCACAATCCATCCACTCATCCATCCAACCAACCATCTAATCTATCCATCCAACCATCCAACATATTTTTATTTTGATTGAAAAAATAAACTAAACATATTTTATTTCTATATTTTCTAGAAAAACAACTGTCCACAAATCATAAGTTAATATATATACCACGTGTACAATTTCTAAGTGACGGTATATCAAGTATCATACACTATCGTAGTATCATATTACTCATTTATTAAAAGAAGCATCTCATTTGATGAAAATGACAAAGAAACAATACATTTTTCAGCCTCTCATGTATTAAAAAGGAATAGAAAAGAGTGTCTTTACAGCCTCTCATTTATTACAAAACAAAGCCTTTTTAGGGCTTATTGATTGGGAGAGAGAAAGAGAGAGAATGGCACACGCAAAGGAGGAGGAAAAAGAAGTAGAAGAAAAAGAAAATGAGCAGGAAGATATTTCGAAAGTTTTCCTCATTAATTTTTGTTCCTAAAAGTTGTGACTGATTCATGCACGCAATCGGAATTTCTAATGATAACTGGTGAAAATGAGAGACTTTTATCAAAATTCTCTCTCGCGTGGTTGTTAGTGGAAAATCATGATGGTTTGTGATATTTCGACAATATTTTCGTATATTATCGTTTTCGACAAAATTCCACCAACAACTCACGATATTCTAAAAAGATATGGGAAAATGGGGTTTCAATATTACCGAGCTAGCGACGCCAAAATTTCTATCGATATTATGAAAATTCTACCAAAATTAAGAACATTGATCACTGTCATCACATTGCAAAATGATGGACCAGATCTCCATTCTTAAGCATAAAAAATATCCCTAGCAAAGTTTTGACGGTGATCATGATGACTGGACCGTGAAGCACAGACCAGATCACCATCCCCAACAAGCCTGACCAAGCATTAAGACGATGGACGTGATCAACTATCCACTGATGAATCAAAATTGTGATAATGGCTGCTGACCATGTCCATATTAATCTGAATAAAGTCAGTCCTAATCGCAACTACTAGGGTGCAAGATGATGGACCAAGTCATCATACCCAAACACCTCCCTTATAGAGGGGGGGGGGGCGATCTTGATTGTGATCATTCATCCTTCCAACCATCCATTCATTTATCCAAACATCTATCCATTCATACCATCTATAACATCCATCCACCTCATTTATCAATCCATCCAACCATCTCGTTCATCCATCCATCCAATCATCCAAACATCTGTCAATCCATCAAAACATCTATCCATCCATTTAACCCATCAAAATGTCCATCAACCCCATTAAATCATCCAACTATCCCAATCCAATCTTCCATCCAACTATCTCATCTAATCTTCTAAACATCCCATCCATCCTGTCAGGCCCATGTCCTAGTGACCATTCCATTTCGTAGGATCCTGCGGTCCTCCCGGTTGAATTCCGGCAACTCGTAACCTATAGATTGTATTTGCGCGCGACCCTAAGTCACGTCCTGTAAACCCGAGTCAACTTAACCTGAAACCTGTGCCATTGCGACTGCGCCGTCGTCGCGGTTCCGACACCATGTCTCGTGTGCTAATCCGACGCTTAGATCATAAGATGTGAACTGCACATTATAATAGCCGTGGACCGCGTGTTGTAGGACTCACCTATTCTAGATTGCACATTTTCCTATAAACCATCATTAGGATGATGTTACCCTAGGGGTGACATCACCATACCCTACCCTCCATAGCCTTATGCTTGCTAGGCAATCATTACAAGCATGCCTCCTTAGCCATGCTTCTCTTACACCTAATCATACCTACCGATAAGAGAGAGCCTACCACCCTACCCCTCTCTCTCCTTCATCTCTCTCTTTCCCTCTTTCATTCTCATTTTCCTTCATTGTTAGCAAGAGAGAGACCTATCTCTAAAAAAATTACAGCCCTCTTCCAAGCTTATCCCCCTCAATCCAACCATCCAAAATCAATCCCAACTATTAAAACATCATCCTTGACCCACTAGGACTCCATTGGTGAAAGAAGGAGCTTGAGCTTTGTAGGTGGGTGTCTTCTATGGTTAGGTCTCTCTCTCTCTCTCTCTCTCTCTCTCTCTCTCCCTACATCTCCTATTTTATTTTCCTGATGATCAACAGCACCAGGCCCCTTGACCTATGTATTTTTGCATCCTGGCCGTCCATCTATGGGCCCAACCATGCTGACCGTCCAGCAGGGTTGTCCCACCTAGACGGTCAGATTTGAAGCAGAGAAATCACAAATATCAGCTTGATCTTTTGTGGGTGGCCCATTGGTGTGTGGACATCACCTTGATGTACATCCACACCGTCCAGGGAGTACTCCCCCATTACTGTCGTTGATCAATGCATGTATTTTATATCTAGACCGTCCATCTGCTGGACACTGGGCCAACAGTCCAGTAACATGTAGCTGTTGTATTGAATGTCAGCCAGTTCTGTGGTCCGATCATGAGGTATGTGTTATGTCCATACTGTCTACCCTTTTGGCGCGCGCAAGGGGCCCACCCCACACGTGTTGCACATGTGGGGGTGGGGCCCACCTTGATGTATATATTTTGTATTCACACCATCCATCTTTAGACGGTGTACTACATGGGGCCGGCTGTGATGTATGGGTCTTATCCACACTGTCCAGCTCCCTGGATGGTGGGACCCCCCCATGTATGTATTGTATATCTAGCCATCCGTCCATTCCTGGACGATGAGGCCCACTTGATGGATGTGTGGTATATATAGGTTGTTCATCTGGTGGGGCCCATTTAGCATGTTCAGGGCCACCATGATGTATTTATTTAGTTGGATCATGGGATGTCCCATTAGGCCCAATATGATATATGTTAGGCCTTTGAAAGAGGCTTATTGTGATATATTTGTGGCCCATTTGGTGAGGCCTATTGTGATATATTTGTGGCCCATTTGGTGAGGCCCATTGTGATATATTTGTGGCCCATTTGGTGAGGCCCATTGTGATATATTCGTGGGACCCATTTGGTGAAGCCCATTGTGATGTATACGTGGGACCCATTTTATGCATGATTTAATTTCAGTCGTCTAGCCCTTGGACCTCCAGATTGACTGGACTGTTACAGGCCCAAAAGTCCAGCAGCAGGCTCACCTCCTTGTATGATATATACCTCTATGTTGAGCAGTAATTGGGCCCCCTTTGATGCCTTGTCAGGCCCACCCTTCACCTGATTGTGTAAGGGCCAGATTGCCCATATTTTCTGGATGTTTAATGGGCTTGATGGGCTGAATATCCAGCCTTAGAATTCCCATGGTGAGGTGTTATTCATCCATTTATGGTGGACTACATGGGCTGATTTATAAACCACTATATTGAGCATATTGTACACTTGGCCCAACTATATTTTTGGAGCCTATGGGCTGCCCAAAGAGGCCCATCATGTTGGATGGGCTAGACATAGCTTACCTTAGCATTTTCTGCACTTTAGGCTTCCCCATGTGACCTTGATGCATGTTGGCTACGGGCTAACCCAAGAGGCCCAATATTGATGCATGAGATAATATGTGTGAAGTCCATTTTATTTCCAGCCATTTTGAGGGCTATGGGCTGTTTCATTAGGCCCTTGTGTGAGGCCCATTATATTATTTACGAGGTCCTCGTGTGAGGTCATGGGCCCCACTATATGTTAGGCTTTATGTGGGCCACTCCTTGGGAGTAATGTTGGTTAAATGTCCACATTGATGGGCAATGATGGTTAAACATCCACATTATGACATTCCCTTAGGCCTTTGTTAGGCCCATTCTCATATTTCTCTAAGTGGGTTGACCTTAATCATTGGGCCCCATTGATGTTTGCATGACCCATCTATTCATATTGGGCTGACCGATAATGTTTTCGAGTTTTGGACGTGACACATCCAATCATCCAATTATTTAAACATTCCATCCATCCAATAATCCAAACATCCCATCCATCCAATCATTCCACCGTCCATCTAACCATCCATCCCATCTATCCATCTAAACATCCAATACATCCATCCATCGTATCTAATCATCCAAAGAGCCATCCATCCCACCTATCCATTTAATATATCCATCCGACATATTTTTATTCTGATTATTAAAAAATATGTATTTAAACATATTTTATTTTTAAATTTTTTGACAAACAAGTGTCCACAAATCATAAGTTAATATATGACATGTGCACAATTTCTAAGTGACGGTATATCAAGTATCATATTATTCATTCATTAAAAGAAGCCTCTTATTTAATGAAAGGGACATGGAAACAATGCCTGTTTTAGCCTCTCATTTATTAAAAAGGAATAGAAAGAGTGCCTTTATAGCCTCTCATTTATTACAAAACAGAGCATTTTTTAGGCTAGTTGATTAAGGGTGGGGGGGGGGGCATGTACATAGGAGGAGGAGGAGGAAGAAGAAGGAAAAAAAAAGGAGTGGGAGGAGCTTCTAAAAGTTTTTCTCCCTTTTTTTTTCTTAAATTTGTGATTGATTTACACACGCAATCGATATTTTAAGTGATAATTAGTGAAAATGGGAGCCTTTTATCAAATTTCTCTCTTTCAGTTTGTTTGATCCGTGGAAAATCACGGTAGTTTGTGATATTTCAACGAGGTGGATGGTGGTGATGTCTTGACCTCATCAAAATTTGATTACCTTAGTAATGATTGGATTTTAGATTCCGGGACCTCGTACCACATGACTTATCACAGGGATTGGTTTAACACAGATAAGTTTTTATGGGAAATGATATTGCCTATAAAGTTGTTGGAATTAGTTCAATACGCATCAAAATGTTCGATGGGGTAGTGTGTATTTTGACAGATGTTCGAAACGTTTTGGATCTCATGAAGAATTTGATATCTCTAGGGGCTCTTTAAGGCAGTTGGTTTTAAGTTCACTTGTTATGGCAGTGTCTTTAAATTTTAAAGGGGGTACATATTGTAATGAAAAGCACGGTGGAGCAATAATTTAAACAAGTTGATCAGAAACAATGAAATGAGTGGAGCTGCAATGTTTATAGGATAATCCACATTAGTACGATTGTGGCATGTGTGCCTATGCCACATGAGCAATCGTGACATGAAGGTGCTTTTCGATCGTTACTTGATTCCTAGTTTTAAAAGTATTGAACTTAATTTATGTGAGCATTGTATATATGGTAAACAATCAAGGCTTACATTTTAAATTGGAAAGCATGTTTGTAAAGATGTGCTTTAGTATCTGCATTCAGATGTATGGGGCCCGTTGCCTATTTGTTTCTATTGGGGGTCATCGTATTTTGTCTCATTCATCGATGAATACTTCAAAAAAAGTATGGGTTTATTTTTAAAAAAATAATTTCGATGTTTTTAACACCTTTAAAGTATGAAAGACGATAATTGAAAGTCATGCATGACATATATCGAAGGTATTAAGGACTGATAACGAATGTGAATTCACTTCAAAATAATTTAACCAAATTTGCAAGTATGAGGGGATTGTAAGGTATAATACAATGAGGCACACTCCTGAACAGAATTGAGTGGCAGAGCAAATGAATCAAACTCTTTTAGAGATAAACCGAAGCATGTTAGGAAATGTTGGATTGGGCAAGGAGTTGTGGACAAATGCCGTAAACACAAGCCGTAATCAGGTGAATCGGTCCCCGTCTACGCCGATAGACTACAAGATTCCTGACAATGTGTAGGGTGGTCATGAGGTAGACTACTTACAATTGTGGATATTTAGTTGTGACGCTTACTCTCATGCACCGTCAGTTGAGAGATATAAGCTATAATAAATGGGTAAGAAGTGTATTTTTATATGCTATAGTGATGGTGTGAAAAGGTACATGCTACATGACTAAGTCATGCGAAAAATCATAATTAGCCGAGATGTCAGATTTGATAAAAATTTCTTGTTCTGTAGGGATAAATGCGATGAATCAGAGAAATTTGCGGTCATTAATATCGAGATTGAAAAAGAAGATACATAAGCAGAGCCTGAGCTGTGGGCAGAGATATATGAGTAGGTGGAGTAGCCACTCCTCAGAAGAATTCTGTCAAAAGATCACAGATTGCCAGTTAGATACGGGGATAACTCGAATGTTGCATTCGCCCTCATTACGGATGAGGGGAATCCGTTTACCTTTCAGGAAGCATTACATGGTTCTGATGCTAAGAGGTGAATAATGATCATGCATGAAGACATGGATTCCCTTCATAAGAATTAAACATAAGAGTTGGTGGAGCTTTTAGTGAGGTGTAAAGTGATCGAATGTAAGTGAATATATAAGATATACACGAGACAAAATTGGTCATGAAAAGGGTATGCGCAAAAGGAGGGTATCGACTTCAGCGAGATTTTTACACATATAATCAAGTAGGTGTCTATCATATTTGTATTAATGTTGGTTGCCCAATACAATTTGAAATTAGAACAGGTGGATGTGAAGACCGCTTTCCTTCATAGGGAGTTGGAGGAGCAGCTTTCTTGAAGTCACCATAAGGATTCGAAGTGAAAGGGGAAGAAGATAAAGTTTGCAGATTAAGGAGGTCGTTATATATAGGCCTGAAACAGTTGTCCATGCAGTGGTATAAAAGTTTGATACTTTCATTATGAGTCAATAATTTACTAGGAGTGAGTATGATCATTGTGTCCATTACAAGACACAAAATGATGGACAGTTTACCGTAATGGTATTATACGTAAATGATATGCTTGTTATCAGTCATAGCATGACCGAGATTAATACGTTAAAGACTCAGTTGTCAGTGACATTCAAAATGAAATTTTGAGGGTTCAAAGAAGATTCTCGATACAGATATTCACAAAGACATACAAAGGAGTAGGCTATGATTATCACATGCAAAATACTTTAAGAATGTATTATTAAGTTTGACATGGATAAGGCAAAACCGGTTAACACACCCCATACTGCTCATTTTAGGCTTTCTTCTGACTAATGTCCTACTACATATGAAGAAAAGTAAGTGATGTCTTGAGTGCCTTATTTAAGCATTGTTGGTAGTTTAATGTATGTCATGGTCTCTACAAGACCTGATATTTCACATGCAGCGGGTGTTATGAGCAAATATATGGCTATCCATTATAAGCAACACTAGGAGGTTGTGAAATGGTTACTTCGATATATTCAAGGTACAATAGACTATGTTTCGATGTATAAAAATTCAAAAGACATGTTGGTAGGCTATGTGGATGCTGATTACACGTGTAATATGGATAACAAGTGGAGTGATTAGTTAGATGTTGAAGCTTCAATTTGTGATGGTTTTTTTCTACAACTAAAGCAGAATATATAGCGGTAACGAAAGCATTCAAATAAGGTAATTACTTAAGAGGGATGATAGATTAACTTGGGCTTCAATAGAAAGCCATGACAGTAAATTGTGAAGCGAAAGCGCGATCGATTTGATGAATAACTCAATTTATCATTCTCGTATTAAACATATTGATGTTCGTCATTATTTTATCCGACGGGTGTTGGAGGAATGTGGAGTGACTCTTGAGAAGATCCACATAAGCGTGAATCCGACAAATATGTTTACGAATGTGGTTTATTTAAAGAAGTTAAAGTTCAGTGCGACTTCTTTAAGCTTGGCGAATGCGGAGCGTGCACGAGAAGCGACTACAATGGTAGAGTTATGATGGAGGCAATCAGAGATTTAGCTTAGAGTTGTGGTTTGTGATAAATTAAAGATATGGTAGTTTGTAGCGCCGCAACTTTCATAACTCGAGTACACGCCTCGCATTCCAAAAACGGAACCCAGGAGTTAACTAATAATGTGATAATAAATAAATAAATCAAAGTGCAAATAGCGGAAGTGACACATAGCATAGGTATGATCCAAAATGTGAACAATATCCTCGCCCGCTCAGCTGGGGGCCAATTACAAAACTTCAAGTTTCTAAATGTACTGAAATAATCATGAAGAGCTATCTACTGGTTTAGCCCAAAATAGGCGGCCGCCTCCTGTTGCAGCTCCTCGTCATAGTGCTCCTCCTCGACCGCCACTGCCTTCAGATCTGCTGCATATTCATCGGCTCCTGTACTTACGTCCTTTGTACGGTTGAACATTGATGAATGGGTGGCCAACTCAGTGTGATTTTCCCTCAAGATTTCACACCGCCACTCTAGCAAGATGTAGCATAAAATAATATAGTATGCAAAACGGAGCAATATACAAGTCTTATTTAATGCATGGATGAATGTGTGCATATCAACTGGGGATGCTCATCCAGTTGGCTTTTGGGCGGATCCCATGCGATGTGGCCGGTCACCAGCGAAAGTACATAGTACATGCGTAGTGCCAAACTCACCAAAGGTGAGTCGATAGTCAATGGTCTGGGAGCCACCTACACGATACCCCAACTAGTCCTAATAGGCACGTGCTATAGCATCCAAAATTAGCCATCCGCTATCATCTGAATGCTATGTATGCATGATTAGTTAGTCCGCTATTAGTCCAATTACACTCAGCTGATTTAATTAGGCTCATAGTCACTACGGGGAGCCTGTGGCCCAGCGTAGGCTGATGGTTTGGGCATAGTGGCCCATAACCACCATCCTCGGGCCCATGAGACTACCGCCTTATGATGTGTGTAGTACCCACCAAAACGTGGTCAATCAACTTAATATGAATGGACCACCACCAATGTCGATTGGGAATGAAAGGTTGCAATTACCAATTATGGCGATTAAACATGGCAGTATGAATGGTTCAAGACGAGTAAATAACGGTGTTTAAAGGAGTGCAAAGATCATCCAAATCAGTTAGGTGAAACCATACATGGATGATAAGCCCCATAGTCAATTACCACAACCAAATCCTCCATGTTAGGGGCCTACTCGTATCGCAACCAGTTTTGTTACACCTCAAGCACGGACTCTCCTTAATTAGGATTTTCCATGGAGAGATTCCATCAATGTGTGTGTTATAACAATATGGATTCGAAGAACAATATCGTAACAATAACCTGGGTCTTACTATGAATTAAGAAATGAAGAACAACATATGTATTTTTACAAGAACATACTAAATGAGCCGACGTATGGTACATGCAAAGAATAGTTAGTTTAATCACCTAGGCAGTTCAATGCACATATTAATGGGTATAAACAACAATAAGCATGGAAGTCATTATATTAAACAAATATGTCAAGTAAATGCTGTGTAATACCATACAATCCATCACAAGCCTATCTAACCATCAAACCCTTATATTAGCTACTTTTAGTCTAATTGGAGATGGAAAGCTCAAGGGGAAGAAAGTCATCACCAGACAAATAACAGCGTGCCCCTTGATCCAAGTGATCGTGAGTACCTAGCTACCCAATATCACGAGAGTAGCCTCTTGGAGTCATTTCTAATACAATAACTGGTGTTAGGGGACATTCTCATCTATAAAATGAATAGGACGGGGTAAGGACTCGATGGTTAAGGGAACATGGGCCTGATTTATGATGACTAGGCCCAATAGACCTATGTCCACAAGTGCCCCAGCCGAGGCCCCAAGCCATGCCTTGTTAAGGGTTGGATTGGGCCCGAACTAGGCTTAGTTGTTAGGTCCAACATAAACTCAAATATCTGGGCCGGACTGGGCCGTTTCTGGCCCAAGTCTGGGCTTGGTTCGACCCATGCTGACCTAAGGTAAGGCCCACCATTATGTGGTGTGTCTTACACTAAATTGCATAGGGCTCACTTGATCAACAGTGTCGATAGCCCATACATTTTGGCCATGTATCAAGGAAAGACAAGTAATGAAAAAGAGGAATGGATGGAAACATCCTTGATATGTATGCTGGGGTCAGGACCCTTTATGAAAGGATACTGCATTGGATGGGAAACAAAGCAACAGTTCACATCTAACTAGCAAAACTCCCAATTGGACGGCTAGGATTGTGTAACATCCAGGTGGTTGCCCACCGTGATTTGCGGCGTGGCCCACTGAGGCACGTCTCAGGTGTGGCCCGCTGTGATGTGTGGCATGGCCCACTGTTATATATGGTGTGGCTCACCCATTTTCAAACAGGGTGTGGCCCACTGTTTTATACGGTGTGGCCCGCCTGTCTTCAAAAAGGGTGCGGCCCACCAGAGATTTTGAAACTCAGGTGATGCTTACTACTATTGCAGCCCACAATAGTGAGGCCCACAGACGTACATGGTACAGTCCACCCACAGCCTTGTTGTAATTGGCTCAGTTCTGGGTTGATTTTCAGCTTGGTCCAGGCCCACACCAACCTCCTTGCACCTACTCTCAGCGTGGCCGACCGATGGCTGCTTTCAGCGCCTTTACAGCCCGCATCAGAGGTCTGTTCGAGGCCTGGTTTTTGAGTCTACCCACGCAGTTGGAACGATGGTTTTTAGCCCATTGCATAGCCACAGTGGAGGCTAGAACTGGACCCCAATTTTTGGCCCAAATCATGGCTGCTTCCTGCGTTGATTCGAGGCTCAGATAGAGCCTGCTCCCTGCTACAATCCTGGCCCAAGCTCAACCATTGATTGGCCTAATTCTGGCCCAAGACAGAGCTACACTCGGCCATCATTTTGGCCTTCCGCATGGGCCCGATAACTGGTTGATCCTTGCTTGGACTGAGGGCTGATGAAGGTCCTTTCCTAACTTCCATTTTAGTCTAATGAAAAGCCCGATGTCAGTCCGTTCTAGTTCCTATCACGACCAGTGTTTGTGTCCAAAACAGAGCCTTAACTCGGCTTGTCTCTTAGCCCAACCCACAACCATTATGAGGGCTAGTTTGGGGCCGGAGTTGTAGCCGTTAATAGGCCTGGATTCAGTCCAAACTATGGCCATTGTTTGGCCTAGTTCCAGCTCAAAACAGAGCCTCCATTTTACCAGATTTCAGCTGATGTTTGGCCATTGTTTGGCCTGATCGGAGACTGCCTTTCCCATGGAATTTTAGCCATGCATTTGGCTTGAAACATGGCCATTATCTGGCGTGGTTTCAACCCAAAACATCATCCGGGTGTGACCTGAGTTCGGCCTGATTTCAGCCCGAAGTGCAGTCATTGTTTGGACTGCCATCGGTCTGAAATGCAGCCACTACTTGGAAAACCATCATTGCAGGCGGAAGAAGATGAAAGAACGGCTTGTTACCTGGTGGGTGCACAATCCTCACCTTCTCTCCTTCAACCGAATCGGCTCATAAACGGCTGAGTTGACTCAGCTTCCCTCTCTTCCTCTCACTCTCCTTTCTCACTCTTTTCTCTAGCTCTCCTTGGCACAAATCCCAAGGTCTACAAGACCCTATTTATAGCAATGGAGGAGAGGCTCCCAATGGTCGGATCTCTCCATGCGGCCTGGGGGTGGCCGCGATCGTGTCATCCTCTGTTTTTCCCAGATAGGAAAGTCTCTTATAGCTTTTTCCACCTGTAGGCCTTGCCCGACCCTTTTTGGCATAGGGAGAGCATGCTTCATCTTAGGAATGGACGGATGGGATGGCCTAATCAAGGCGATCACAGGCCACCCATGGGGTCCCAGATGGGTCCCATCTCGTGGATATCCACCACATGCAACATATTGGATGGTTGCAACCAATCTCTCTTGTCCATTTACAAGGGCTCAAAAGCCAATATGGTTTTGATCAGGCGGGTCCCATGTAGAAGTTGGACGGTTCGGATCTTTCGGAAAGTGCCCAAGGTGGGCCACTTTGAGGTCCGAAAAACCATCAGTTCGAATATATGTTGGTGGGAGAAATCCGTCATTTCTCTCATTTCGTAAGGAGCTCGGTCAAAGTTAGTTTGACTGAGCCCATAGTCCTAGTGCACATGTGCACATGCGCATGGGGTGCACATGCACTTATGTGAGGTCCACCATGATGTTTGCGATAGATCTACTCCGTTTGTTCATCTTGGGATCCCCATGTAGGGGTCCAGGCCTAGTTATTGGTCGATGGTGAGACCCAGGTGGGCCATATAATACCCTTCGGGGCTCCACTTGGCCCATACGTCACAACCTAATGGTCAAATGGGTCTAAGACTTTGTTTTGATGGCTAAATGGAGATTTGAGGGGTCTTGAGTGTCTCTTTGGTCACTATTTGATCCCCAAGTGTTAATAATAATGTGTTGTATCAGTATCCTTTGATATAGTGGCCCTAATTTGAAGTGTTCGGATAACCTTACCTTCTTGATTTATGTAGGGTGTGTTCTTGGCTCCCAGAGACCCTGATGGGTGGCCTCAATGTCGACCAGGAGTCCCATCCTGCATCGATTTGATTTATTAGTCGAGTGTTAGTGCCCTTAGTTAAATTTCAAATAGTGACACCTGCGCACCAAGAGTGCGGGGTGTTACATAGATATTGTTATAAGATGTCTTAAATTTGTTTCTAACTGAGTTTGTCAATTACATTGACAGATCACTCGATCCCATTTAGAAAATTCCATATATTTTGGCCTTTGCTCGTTGGACAATTTTTTTTATTTATTTTTACCAAAAATCAATATGATCAAAGAGGTCTTCGATTCAATCAATGGAATGTCGATTACAACCGACTTGTGCAATTTTACGAAATTGTAGGTTTTATTTTCTATTTTAGTTTTAATCATTTTTAAGGGCTTGTAATCATGATAAGGTAGTTGAAACGTTATTTGGATAATTAAAATGTGTTTATGGTATTTTAGTGAGCAATGAGAGTTCAAGATAGGAGTTTTTTTTTTTTTTTTGGTATTCCAGTGTATTATCGGATCAATAAGTTTTTTGATATCTTATAAACATTGATTATCATAGTGGATTTGTTGTCTCTTTGTACCATGATTTGTTTTGTCTACGAGGGTTTTTCCACATTAAACCTTTTATTCTCCGTGTACCTCATTACTTGATCTCTTATTGTTTAATTATAACTCGAGGTTGCTTCGCATCTTCCGCCAAAATTATTTCTATTATTACTCATTAAAAAAATATAGGTAAATAAGAAAATTAACGAAGTGAGGTCCGCCACATGGGCACAAATAATTCATGATATGACAAGTCTATGACCAAATGACATTTAATCCATTCACAAACAACCAGTAGTTCGAGGAATCTCCGATGTACATATCCATCAATATATAACATTATATTTCCAATACAACGCACTAACACAAAAAAATGATAAACCAAGTCACAAATAATTGAACCCTCTAAATACAAACAAACATCACTCTTATCAACATACAAGTTGTCACACCCCAAACTCGGAAACTGGGTTCACAAAATTCCTGATCACTGAATCTGGCGCTGACAGCCTCCGTAATACCCCATTCTCGCCCCTGGCACCCATTACCAGGTTCCGATCCTGGGATCCTAAAAGGAGGGTTTTCAATGTACATTTGTTTCATAACAAGCATAACCACAAGTTTACCAAAATCACAAAGGCAACATCATCATCACATATCCACTAATATAAACAGTTGATTATAGTGCTGAAGGGGAAATACATATATCGATAATCACAGTTCCAGAAGACAGCTGCATGCTCTAAGCTCAACGCTGCTGCGACCTAACGCCACCTGCACACATTTATTATGCATAAGCTTATAGAAAGCTTAGAGGGTGGTGTAAGTGTGTGCGTAACGCAGGTGCCAAATATATAATATAAGTCCATAAATTATACATTGCCAGAAATACTGGCAAGTTTATGAGTCATACGATATCAGAGTAAGTAGAAATACTGACAAGTTCATGAGTCATACAATATCAGAGTATGCAATACAGATCGGTTATGACATGCGAGGTCATGGTAAACCAAATGACATGTACTGGGGATGCAATGCAATATGCGGTGCGAAAGAAATGACCAAGCTAGAGTGTGAAGTCGAGATGATATTACGTGGTATCGCAGGCTGTGGGGTCCATCACAAGGGACTTCTATCCAAACCAGTCACATACCTAAATTTGGATAGCTAGACTCAATGTGGTAAACTCCTGATCTTAGGTTGGTCGTGTACCCCAACCGAAATCCTGGCCATTGTGAAGGTACACATAATAAATTAGTTGCGCACCACCAACCCGAGTGGATAGTAAATGAATGAATGAATGGGTAAAATGCTGAGTATGTAACTCCTGCTCAGTAAGTCCACATATCAGTACCATACATCTCTGGGATCATCACCGGGGTCTAGTACACTCTACGCCAGCTTGCCGCCCCTATCCGAGCGCGCAACTAGGTAAGTGCAAGAAACCTCATTATCCGCCTGCCAACATGGGGCCCGACTCGTCGATAGCGGACCTATTCCTCAAGCTGGTCAAACTCAACCTAGACATTGCCCCCTCACTCAGGCAGGTAATGTCACACCCCATTCCAACCGACCATAACACAGTGGGAGACGCGGCCTAACAGTATACGACCCTCATGTGCCCATGTATCCACTCGGTCTAGACGTTGGAGCATCCTTGGTACCAAGTAGGGGTGCACATCGAACCAGTAGAACCAGACCAGAATCCACGAAACGGTTCGGTTCTAGATTGCACCGGTTCCAATTCTGGTTCCAAAAATTAAAGAACCGTTAGTTTGGTTCGGTTTCAATCTGGGGTATGTAGAATCGAACCGAACTGTGGATCTGATCCGTAGAACCGAACTTGGAATCGAACCGTGGAACTGAACCTAGAACCATGAGTTTACAATATATTTTATTTGTATATTTGACTCATGAGTTATGGTTTACAATGCACCCTTTGTTTGTTTTCATAAATGTATTTTTTCACACTATATACAATATCTAAACCATTTACAAGTGGATCACAACACAAATAGACATGGGCTAAATTATAAAATAGAACATACAATTGGGCTAGATTATAAAAAGCCCAGAACTGTGGAACCGATCCGGAACCGAACCAGTTTTCACAGTCCAATATTAGTTCGATTCTAGGGTGCTAACGGTCCAGTTCTGGTTTCAAAAATCTTAGAACCGTAAGGAACGGTTTGGTTCTGGTTTCACCCCAGAACTGGACCGAATTGAACCGTGTGCACCCCTAGCATCAAGGGGTTTAGGGACTTTCACCCACAGACATATTAGATGCCCATATGCTAGAACCAAACATTTTCGGTGTCCCAACTGACTATCCACGATATACCTGTGGAGGCCATGACCTTGATGTCGCTAGGGCGTACGATGGTCACATCAAAAAATGCGAGATGCATGAGTTATACCATCCAGTCATGCATCAAACCTGCGCGCGTACCACTCGCTCATGTGAGGCAACTCCACCTCTCACGTGGTCCTATAAACAATCAGCCCAATGGCACATGCTATGCTCAATCACTCCTCATAACAAGCATGCGGATGATGCGTATGGGTATGTATCATGAAGTATATTAAGCATGATTATACATACATCATGGTGGGCCTGTATAAGGTAGCCCATGGCCCATGTAAATGAATGAGTCGTGTGCACATAATCACACACACACATGGTGGGCCTCATGCATCACAATTGGGCCTCACACATACAATGGGCCCCATGCATATAATCGGTCTTCCCAATCGACCTCATACAATCACAATGGGTCTTACATAATAACAATGGGCCTCATACAATGACAATGGACCTCATACAATCTTAATGGGCCTCACATGGTCACAATGGGCCTCATACATCATAGTCGGTCCTCATACAAGGGCCTCATAAAATCATAATACTATACTATCACATACTCATAATCGATTTCGATAACCAGCCTTTATACAAGGCGGGGTCCATAGATGGATAACAGATCTATAACATGAGGGTCAGTCCTCAACCGTGGACATACTAAATCTAATAGCACGAATCCTTCCGTCTACGGTGAGGATGAAATTTCCTTATATCAAGGTTGGGCCTAGGTGGCCTTACCTACAAACCTAAGGATCCGGAATGGGTTCCTTCTCCATACTATCATATAGCCCGCTAAATGCCCTAGGGGGGCCAAATAAGTCCTAGATGGACTCCAAGGTCAAAGAAATAATCTTACTAACAACTAATGGGGGCCCAACATCTTAGGATAGTCCAAAGAATAGATGGACCATGTAATATCAATGGGGCCTAATTATTAGGGTCAACTCACTTAGAGAATGATGAGAATGGGCCTAACAAGGCCTAAGGGAAGGTCACAATATGGACATTTAACCATCATTGCCCATCAATGTCGACATTTAATCAACATTGCTCCCACATGGGCCTCATACACAACATAATGGGCCTCACACAAAGGGCCTAATATACGTCACGATGGGCCTCACTCATGGGCCACATATGCATCACATTAGGCCTCATTCATGGGCCACATATACATCATAATGGGCTACAAATACATCACATTGGGCCTCATCAAATGGGCCACAAATACGTCACATTGGGCCTCATCAAATGGGCTACAAATACATCACATTGGGCCCTGCATACAGCATGTGGGTCCCGTTGGGTTGGACGGCGTGAAGGAAACACACACGGTGGGCTGCTGCCCTGGACGACGTCCAACCAACGAATGGCGCAGATACAATACATCACGGTGGGCTTCTGCCCTGGACGGCGTCCAACAGATGAACGAAATGGATGAAACATATACATTTGGTGGTCCCATTCATCAGGGCAGGCCCATCGTCCTCTGAACAGTGTGGATCATCATATACATCATGGTGTGGATCACACTGTCCAGGTGGACGGTGTAGATAAAACACATATATCACAGGGGACTGGTGGACGGCGTGGAAAGACACATATCATGGTGGCGTTTCACCATCCAGCAATACAACACAGACATCATGTGGGGTCCACCATCAGATATGGACGGTTTGGATATAACACATACCTTCATGATCAGACCCACAGAACCTGCAGACATCAAACAACAGCTATGAAGCTAGGGTCCCCACTGTCCAGATGGACGGTGGGATAAAATACATGTATCATGATGGGTTCCACGTGGGTGGGGCCCACGGCTGCTAGGCAACATGGGTAAAATACTCACATCACGGTGGATCCAGAGGCCACACATGTGGGAGGTAGGCCCCACCGTCCTGGACCCTGGACGGTGGGTGCATAACACATGCCTTAAGGTGGGTTTCCATCGTCCAGTCCATTGGACGGTGTGGATGGAACAGGTACAACAGGTGGGTCCCATGCATAGCCCACTCGCTTAGGATGAAAGCTGATATTTGTGTTTTCCCAATGGTCCTGGCCAGCCTAAAATGGACAGCAATGGTGGGCCCCGGACATGGCAGCGAGGTGGGCCCCGCTTGGACAGCGGTGTGTCCAATGTAGTGGACGGTGTGGATAAAAATACATACATCATAGGTGAGCCATCATACAAGGGGGAGAGAGAGAGAGAGAGAGAGAGAGAGAGAGAGAGAGAGAGAGAGAGAGAGAGTGGTGAAGGGAGCTCCGCCACTACGAGCTCCCTTTGTAAGAAACAATGCATACATCAATTGGGTCCCACCACAAGTGGGCCCTCAAATAGAAATCAAGGATGGGAATCCTAAGATCACCCACCGTTTTCACTTCTTCTTGGCTCCTTAATCTCCCAAGCTCCTAAGCTTCCTCTTTGATGGAGGATGATGAGAATTGAAGGGTTGACATGAGGGATTAGGGGGGCAGGAAGTGGGCCACACCTAAGTTCTTTCTCCTTAGAATTTTTCTCTCATGGAAGCTTGGGAATGGTAGAGAGAATGAGAGAGGAGAGGGGATTGTAAGAGGGATGAGATGAGAGGAATGAGTGTGTGTAAGGAAGGGATGAGCTTGGTTGACTTTGGGAATGGGAGAGAGATGGGTGTCATGCTTTGTTGGTAAGAGAGGGATGGGTTGTACTTGACTTGTGATTGATTGATTGATGTGATAGATTCTCTCAGAATTCACAACGCGCGGCATTTTTCTAGAAATAAATGCGAGCTTACATCTCTTAGCTTGGGTATCGCATCGGTGTGCAAGTCGCGGCATTGGAACCGCGGCGACGGCGCGGTCGCAATAATACAAGTCTCGGGTTGAGTTGACTTGGGTTGACAGGGTGCGACTTAGGGTCATGAGCAAATATCGACTATAGGTTGCGGGTTGCCGAAATTCGACAGAGATGATCGCAGAAGTCTAAGGAATGGTACGAACTATGATACAGGCCTTACATAAGTGTATCGATAACATGTAAATAATATACTTAACAAGATTAGAGAAACAATTATGCAATATAAAACATATCAATTTTACAATGTTTCAAATGATTCAAGTCACATCCTAAACTATGTGTAGAGTTAAACGAAACTAAATCATCCATGTAAAGTAAACATTAACAATAAGTCAAGCATTGAAGACAAATGAAATTAAACTAATATAACTATTAAAGTGATATAAAGCTTGAAGATCATTCACACCACGTCTGTCACAAATCATATTTTAGGTATTTGGCGTATACTTCAGACCTGAGATCCACCTCATGACTTGTACAATAAGTGTACTTAAATTTTTGATATGCTTACACAGAGTTATCCTAGCTAGTAGTACTACCATAGATCTAAGTTCAATTTAGACTAAACCACATCTCATAAATAAAAAATCAACCATCAATTATAATCATCAGCTATTAACATATGTAGGATTCTCTCATTTAGGGTCTTATGTAATAAAATAAAGTTTGTCCAACAAATTTGAAATAAATAAATAATAATCTAAGAACATAAAATGAAATTGAAATAATAATCATAGATTGTCTAGGGCAACAACTTCTTTCTCTGTCAAGTAGGGCCACGTGGACCTTGGGTTCTTTTTTGGCTTGATGACGTATTCATATTTTTAAGCCATTGGCCTATCCTCAATCATATCTGTATGGTTTTACATTAATACACGGTAAGTTGGCCAAGGCTAGTGAGAAGTCTCGACATGGTTCTTCATATCAAATTAAAATATAATAACAATCATATACAATATAAGATTATAAAAAAATGCAAATGTTATGTAACGCGTGAATGGATGAATGCATCAAGTCGTAATTCGTCCACTTGCTTGAGTTGGAAACCCATCAACCCACATATGCCAGGCTTCAACCATTTGTTAGGCATAAATAAGGCTCGCGTCTAATCATTGAGTAGGCTTCCACTAGTATAGTGGGCTTCTGGTAACGATTCTACTAGGTATATCATACCGGGAGGTCCCCCCGAAATTCAGCACGTATCGTACATACAAATGATGGATGCGCAAACATATTAAGTAGTTGTGAATGATATATCATATTATCATTCTCCTTCTCAAATTTGAATAATTGTAGTTTTCATTCTAATTGGTAACATCATCACAATGATTGATTATAATTATATTCATTCGGCAAATTAGATCACCAGTTGCAATTATGCAGAAATTATATCATAAGTTCACCAACATAGTAAATTATATCACTAGCTATACTAGCATATTGAACAAATTACATAATTAATAATACAACAATTAAATTTATGCATTCGATCAAATCTAACAAGAGATCATGATAATAATGTTAAAACATGCATACAAGCCATAATTAATGATTTAAAAAAAAAAAAAACTTAATGGAGGAAAAACACATCTGGATCACTCACTTTGATGCGGTAGAGATGATTCCGTAAACTAATGGTTTGATTTTAAATAGAATTTCTTAAAATCACATAAATGAAAATTATTTTATAATCTCACTAGTTTAATGATGGGGCCCACATTTGATCTGTTTAAATCCATTTAAATAATAAGATGTCTCATTTAAATGAATTTATAATTTAAGAAACAATATTGCAAAATTAAGGTGACGTTAGAATTAGTCCCCTGAAATTTTTGTAGATTCGGGATATTTTCAGTAACAGTCCTCAAAGTTGATTTTTTGAAAGTTCAAGTAGTGTTCTGTAATATTATGAAAATTTATGTCAGAACCCACTAACTTCGTGAAAAATTCTATTTTAGCCATAAAATTTCAATTTTGTATACATTTCGTGGTGATTTACACAAAATTTTGAGGATTTATCTACTTTACTAATTTAAAGTTTGAATCACATTTGATAGATGGATCAAGGCCTACCATTGATCGTCACTTGATCAATTTCAATGGATAACTGGTGATCATCTTGTTCCGACCATCCATACATTAATTTATTATAATTATTATGATCATATTGATTGGTCAATACAGCCCATTAGATGGTTAGATCGATTATCAAATCTTGATGTTATCATCATCTGATGTCCGAATTTTGACAGTCAATCCAATTCGAGTTATATCTTAATCATCCAATGGTTTCACACAACAAATTAACATATGATTCATTGTCTACAATTTCCTCAAATCGATATGGCCCATCCAATTGTTTGATCAATTTGGATTTTATGATTTTAATTAATTTTGTTATTAAGAATCTGATGAATGATGATGATTTAATTATATGTTTCATATTAGGTCATATAATTTTCTATTCTAAGTTGTAGCTTATGCAGATAATTACTCTTCCAGTATTAATTCAATTTCCTTAAATTAAGGAAGAACTTTGGTAAATTTATGATCTGTACGGTCAATTGAAGTGTCGAATATGCCTGATTATTGAAATCATCACATAATTGAGTCTAAAAATCTTGTAAACTGCATAAATCATATTAATCGTTGTCCATCATGGAAAAATCTCACTTTATGCACATCGATCCTAAAGCCATGTGCATTAGTGTACCTTTATATATGAATGAGTTAGACGTGTACAATGGATGCTTGATTGATCAAATTTGTCAAATGTGTAGATCAATATTGAATTAAACTATCATTATACCAAACTAAATAGGCGAATTCCAAAACCCTCTTTCCCACCTTTTCTTTAAAAAAATACGATTTTCTTTATTTGATTATTTGAGTATTAGTAAGAATCTCGCTCACATATGCTCCATCTTTAAGAGAGAGGATTTGTGGAGAGATAATGAGATACGAGGGAGAGTTGGGATAATGAGAGATGAGATTATATCGACAAATATCTCCCTCTAACTTAACTTTTTTTTGAAAATTTAAATTAAATTTATATATATAAAAAAAATCGGCCATTACAAGGTCTTACTTTTGGAGTGTCTCACTCTAGTATTTTTTATTTGCTAAAGAAAAAGAATAAGAAGTTGAAGGTATTTTCTTTTTCTTTTTCCTTTTTTTTTTTAAAAAAACAAGAAATAAGAAAAAGCATAAGAACGAGAATGAGCAATGGTATTTTTATTCATTAAAAATACTTGATGCTGTCTATAGAAGGAGAAGAAGAAAATATTAAAGGTATATTTTTCTTAATTTATTTTTCCTTTTTTTTTTCCAAAAAAAAAACATGAAGAAAAAAGAAAAGCGAAAGAAGAAGGACAAGAAGGAGCAAGGACATTTTCAGAAAAAACAAGAATGAAAAAGAAGAATGAGAAGAAAAAGGGAAAAAAGATGAAGATTTTTTTTTTTCCTTTTTCAGATTCACAATTTTTTCCATTTAAAAAAAAAAAAAAAAAAAGAAGAAGAAAAACAATGAGCAAGGGCATTATCTCTTGAAAAAATCTCAATCTTAAAGGTAAAAAAAAATATTCAAAAAACATGCCTAATTATACAGTTATATGACATATCAGTGGTATATTTTGTTAATAAATTCAAATGAACATATGCTTTATATAAAACATTACTATGTAAATTAATGGACACCACCACTCTACCTGATTCGCTTTTAGGCCTACTTGGATTACCACTTACTATGATATTGTATTGCAATTAAGCAATCATGACTTACTCATTACATTTGTTACGTTGATTGTGGTTGCTAGTGTATATTGAATGTATGTGTTTAAGTAAAAATGTAATTTATTGGATATTCTACTGATTTGACTAGTTATATATTTGGAAATGAGGTAATTAGGCATGTGGGGCCACATTAATGTGCGAACAACTTAGTTATACAACGTAAACATAACGGTGGATCCCGTGATTAGGGTGGTTACCCAAATCACTTGTCATGGGTACCAACCTAGTGACACTATAATGAGATGTATTTCTTACTGGATATCTTTGATTATAGTGACATAATGTAAATGGAAATTCATGGGTTTGAATTTTAGTTTCTCTATTTCTGCCAAACACATGCAAGGTAAGTATTTTCTGCCATGTAATTGTCTATATACAGGGCTTAATCGGTCTAGAGTAGCAAATGATTTTTAACCAGGTTAAGACGGTCGACCCATAACTAGAGGTGGGCATCGAGTCGAGTCGGATCAGATTGGATCCAACTCGACTCGATTCGATTTTTCCAAGAACTTAACTCGAACTTGATCTGATTCGGGACTGAGTCCAGCAGGGCTGACTCAATCCGATTTGAATCCTTGCTGGCTTGACTCGAACCGAATCGGATCGAGTTGAGTCTGTCCGATTGATTCGGACTGGGCTAAGTCAAGCCGAGCTGGAGACTCTCGTGCTAGGAATGAAACGAGAGAGAGAGAGAGAGAGAGAGAGAGAGAGAGAGAGAGGAGGGAAATCGGGAGAGAAAGGAGGAGAGTTAGGGCCGGACGCTGTAGCCAAGCTAGCGAGGTCCTGACCTCTGCCGGACCACTAGCGAGCTAGGGCAAAATACAGAGAGAAATAAAAAAAATAAAAAATAAATGGAACCTACCAGATGAATGGATGAGGATGAACGGTGATTATGGGTTGCTGGGCTGCTGAGTGGCCTGGATTTAGATCGAGATGGGTGCGGCACCGCTCAGGTAGGAATGGATTAGGTTTCGCCGTTCGGGTAGAAAAGAGGGGTAAAAGTTTAAAAAAGATTAAAAAGATACTTTATACTACCTGATCGGATCAATTCGAATCCGATCGGATTGGATTCTAGATCAGATCGGATCAGAATCCGGATCAGATTGGATTAGATTGGCTATTGACCCGAACTCGACTCGTTTTGCTATCGGATTTGAGTGGGTCTACTTGATCCGACCCAATCCTGGCTTTCGATTCGGGTCGGATCAGATCCGATCGATCGAGTCGGATCCGACAAGTCGGGTTGGATCCTGCCCACCTCTCCTTGTAGCTAAGCCGAATGCACAATTGGTCTGAGAAATTGGATACGGGCACATTTTAAATCGGGTCGGGTCCATCGGGTACCCGTGGACTCCCTATCCGCACACATGCACGGCGCTAACACGTGCTGGCGCGTCTGGATTTGGCGCTTCCGCATACCATATATCATCGCAACCCGCTAACCCTTTATAATTTTCCGAAACTAGGGTTTCGCTGCACTCTCTCGCCTCCGCCTCTTCTACCCTCCGTATCGAGTCTATCGACCATGGCCGAACAGGTCAGATCTGAAATCTCGATCGTGGCCGACTTCCTTCCATTCATTTCTACACTTTCTTTCTCAGTTTTCAGTTCTTTTGCTGTTTTTCTTCTATAACCTTATATCAGAGTCTTATCACTGATGTATTTATTCCATGCATCTCTTTGTTGCAGACGGAGAAGGCGTTCTTGAAGCAACCCAAGGTCTTCTTAAGGTAAGAACCTATACTATGAGGTCGACGTCATGGGAGATTCCCATAAGGTCGAGTTATGTGGGCCCCACCGCGATGTGTGCCGGTCGTCTGAGTCGTCCAGCAATTGCACCCTCTCATGGTGGGTATGGGCCCAAAAAATCAGGCCAATCCATGACTTAGGTGGTCCACACCACAGGATACCTTCTTGATTGTTCGTGGAGCCCACCAAAATGTGCTTCAGACATCTCACCCATCCACTATGTTTCTCCCACCAGGATGAGGCGTCATACCAAATTTCAGCCCATTCCAAAATTTAGGTGGGCCGCACCATGTGAATTTAGATGTTTGAAGCATGATCTCACGTGATCCCAGATGATGTGGCCCACCTGATTTCCGGATACGGCTGATGTTTGAAAATCCCATAAACTGGAGGGGATCACACTAGATGCACGGTTCAGATGCCCAACACACGTCATGGTGGAGCCCACAAAGCTCCCATGAGGTCGCTCTCATAGTACCTGTTCCTAAATAGGTATGTATGCATGCATGGAATTACTATTTACACCACCATCTGTTTACAGCTACATCCTATTCACTTCTGGTAATCAGCAGCAGAGAGTTGCATTAATTTATTGCCAAAAGGGTGAAAGGAAAAAGGTTTATCAAACAGGGCGGGTTTAAATAACAATTCCCATATTATGCATTTGCGGTTGCTTTGTGGTTCTCAAACGTTGAACAATTGCTGCAGCTCAAAGAAAACTGGAAAGGGAAAGAGACCTGGGAAGGGAGGGAACCGCTACTGGAAAAGCATTGGTCTGGGCTTCAAGACGCCTAGAGATGCGATTGAAGGTTTGGTCGATGCGTCTTATATATGCAATTTTTGCTGTTTTTTCATATTATGTTTTGGTCCGTGCATGTATGGTTTTCGTCAATGCTTTGACATTAGATGCTGGATTCGGGTACTTGTGGAGTAAGATTTGGGGATTTGGAGATCATATGTTTCCAATGATTAATATGGTTGAATTTTTTTTTTTTTTTTTGGGTTATATCTAATTTGGACTTTCAGTTGGTTATAGTGGCTGTCTTTGCTTCTTGCAAGATCATGCATGGTTTTCAAATCTTAGGTTTGTTTTAGAGACATTTGATGGGCGCTGCTTGTTGCAACCAAATGACCACACAAGTTGATTGATCAAGATTTGAAGAATTCACTTGTTCAAATTGTCTTGCTGATTTGGATTAAATATGTGGTATGGATACGATGATCAATCTAATGGGATCGACGGTTAGATTACATTGCTGGGTTGGGAGGAGCAATTGGACGGTCATTATATTTTAAAATTTATTTCTTTTATTTAGTTTTTAGGGTTTAATTGAGTATTTAATATATTTTTTTTTGTATATTCTTCTCTTTATGGGGGGCACTTTTGGGGTACCAAATGATGTCTGAATGATAATAAAGTGGTTATGTTTGATAGCCCATGGAGTTGGCTTTCAAATGAGTCCAAAATTATGTAATTCTACCACCATTTGAGTGAGTTATGGTCCATTTACATAAGGCCCGTATGGTAGTCATGGGATTCAGGGGCATTTTGGTAATTTTCTGTTGATTGTTGTGTTCTTTCACACTATCTTTCTTTTCTTGGATCTAGTTGCATCCCCTTTTAGGGTTTGCATGATTTGGTATTAGAGCAAGTTCGTTATTTGGAAAAAAAAACTGAAATAAGGTATTTTCCTCATCTTAATCATGTCCTTTCATCCGTCCATTTCTTTCTCAATCTTCTCCCTTTTATTTTCTTTTCCTTCAACTTTTTCTTTCTCTCAAACCACCAAACCTTAATTGGACCTTCTCCAATCTCCCCCTTTTCGCATGTGTGCATGTGTGTGTAAGTATGCATTCCGTCCATCTTGGTCTCGCGGTTCTACCGGTTGAACCCCGGCAACCCTTGGATAGTGTTTGCAGTCATCCGTGAGTCCAGTCATGAAGACTCGACTCGGATCGAGTTGAGACCTATGCCATTGAGTCCGCTTCGTCGCCGCGGTTCCAACGCCGCGTCTCGTGTGTAAATCCGGAGTGTCCATCAAAAGTTGTAGGCCACACATTTTTGGACCATTGATTGCATTTTTTTGATGGGACCCACTTGGTTTGCACAAATTTCCATGCAAATCTATGACATCATTACCTAGAGAACCTAACCCCTATAGCTAGCCTAGGCTCTAGCTCCTAGACCCCTAGCACATAGGAATCTCCTCCCAAACTCATCATGAGTTCCTCTTGCCAAGGCAAGCATGCTTCCATTTTTCTAGAAATTAATCATTATTCTCATGCTACATCTCTCTCCCTTCTCTCTTTTTCCTTTCATTTTCTCTTCTTCCATTGCTAGAACCTCCAAAACATCCTACTTTGCTAAAAAATTTCAGCCATATTTCTTCCATCTCCTTCCCCATCTAACCATTAGAATAAGATCTCAACCATAGATCCATGTCCCTTGGAGCAAGAAGAGTAGATTGATGTAACTTTGGAGTGGGATCCATTAAGGTGGGTGACTATTCTTCTGCTGAATTCCTTTCTTTTCTTTATTCTCATTATTTCTTTATGGATGGATCACATGGGACCCACCAATCCATGGTGGGGATCCCATTTGATCCCATGGATGTGGCCCTTTGGCCCATCCTACATGCATGTCATGATCCATGATGGGGCCATTCTCCATGGAACCCATCGTGATGTATTTAATGATCCACTCCATCTCAAGGTCATCTAGACCTTAAGGATCATGTTGGGATGACATCCCAACCATCTATAGCAATTATAGATCATGCATGTAGTGATTTTATGTTGCATGTACAATCAATGTAGTTGTATGGGTATGATTCATTATTGGGTGGGCACATTAGTGGTGGGGCCCTACCCTCATAGCCGGATTACTTTCTTTTCTTCTTCTATCTTCTCTGATGTGTGGATGATGATGTGTGTGTGACCCATTTAGTGGGCCTAGGATGTCCCAAAATAAAAATAAAAAATCCAGCAAGGTGGGACGTCCTTACCACCCAACTCCATGATCTTTGGACACCTTAATCAATGCATGCAAGTGTCCTAGTCTTAGTCTATGATCTGGACATGTGGGGCCCACTGAGGAAGGCCACACACCCTTTTTATGGTTGAGCATTTGAGGACTCCAGTGTTGCCGATCTTTCTCTCCGTTCCTTTTCGTCTCATGTATATCCTTTTGGACCTTATGGATGATTGTAAAAGTTCAAATTTATAGTGGATTTTGCGATGTGTGCCTTTGTTATCCTCAGATGTTCTTGCTGTAATCTTGGGTATGCTCGTATTGGTAATGATTATATTGTTATGAAAAATCCTCCTTGTAGCATCCCAAGATCGGAACCTGCTTTAGGAGCCGAGAATGGGGTACTATGGAGGCTGTTACGGCTAGAACCGGCCATCGGGTTTCTTGTGATTCCGGTTACCGAGTCTGGGGCGTGACAGACATGGTTACTGCAAGGTGGGAATGGGATCATCAATGGGCTAGGTAATGGAGATTGATGTGCACTCACTTGATGGGAGTGGGTGATATTCTTTTGAATTGCATATTGGTTAAGGATTCTATGTTCATTGCCACTACCATCGAACTCAGAAGTGATTGGAAGAATATTTGTGGCATCGACAACGATGAAACTCATCTTGGCAAAATGATCCTCTAGATTAGCATCCAAGTATGATACTTTTTTTTTGGAGAGAACAGTTTGAAACATTTCTCAGAGGGAAACATAAGAATCTATAATTTAATTTTGGTTTTGGCATGTACTCAATGGTCTATCAGACCACCCTTTAGTAAGAATGTTTTTTGATGGCTTGACTAGTTGAAAATTGAGTGATTGAATCTCTGACCTCAAATTTTGATGTTTTATGCATTTGGGAAGGAGAAATGCATTTGATGTTATTTACTATCTTCTTCATGTCACCATGTATGGACCATAGCACAACTATGGTTCCAAAATCGATTTTGGAGGGCATCTTCTGCCAGCCAAAGAAAAGATGTGATAGAGAGGCATATTGGAGCATATTGGACCGTATCGGTGTGATTTTTTAATATGAAAATATATCGGAAAAAGGATTAAAAGGGGGGGGGGGGGGGGGCATGTGCTCATTGGTGTAGGACCAATTTTGATAAGAATGCTGTCTGTTGATCCAACCTGTTGAAAACTTAGTTTATGAGTCGCTGACCTCTAATTTTGGTGTTAAAGCATTTAGGAATGGGGAGTTTTTAAACTTCTGATTATTCTTATCAACTGATATGATGTTATTGACTATGATCTTCTTATATAGACTATAGTACAATAGTTAGTAGTGCACCTGACTAATGGTCGCTGCTATAATTTAGAATATATTAGAACTTCAAACATATAGACATAGGTTCAAATATTTTAACTATGAACTGCCAAGTAATGAGATGTGAGAATATTGTTATCATATCATTATAATCAATTGTGTTGTTGATGTCAATACTGCATGGATGCACAAGGGGACACTAAATCTCTTTGTTGATAGTGAGGAAGATAGCCAAACAAATAACTGAATCTGTTGGATCTCTAGGATCCTCTCGCAGATGTGATTATGAATGATATTGGGTCAGGGACATGTGTGCAAGCTTGAAAATGCATACTGCATACTGTATGGACCCACAAAATCCATAACCAACATGTTCAGAGTAATCCTGTGTCCTCTTACCACTGCCATTGTTATCCGCACCCCACCATCATCTCCAATGGATTACAGTTTTGGACATGATTAGAAATTAGGTGGCTGATGCAGCCCCGGATGACGCAGCCCAACCATCAATTTTTCTCATGCACGTGACCCACCTGATGAATAGAACATGGCTAAGGCATATTCGGATTCACTCCCAGTCTCACCTGGTGCATGGCCTGGGTCTCATGCATGCTGCGAATCGCCTGTTCCGATATCTTCTTGTGCAAGTTGCCATGGCATTTCTTATCACTCTATGTTCCACTTCTTTGAAATTGTGTTCATACAGAAACTCCTCCATTCTCTTATGATGCAATTGCCGTCCCATACTCGCACGCTCCACACATATGGATGAGAAAAGGCCCACTTTCACTTTTTTTTAGCCTATCTCTAATTTCCTTTTATTTCATATCTGTACGTTGGTTCCTTTTCTTTCATGTCTTTATATTACACAATAAGTAATCTTAGATTTTTCTTATTTAAGTAGTTTTTTGTTTAAGTGCTTTCTTAATTAAAGTGCTTCTTATTTTTGGAGTTTCTTATTTAAATGGTTTCTTATTTAGGAACTTAAGCTTAGTTAGGAATTCTATCATTAGATTCCATAGATTTTATTAAAGATTGTAACCACTCGTTATAATTAAGTCTTAGGTCCATGGAATAAGACAGTCAGCTTGCTCAGTTTTGCATTATTTTTTCTTTTGTGGTTCGAGTTTAAATCAGGTAGGTTGAATCTTATTGCAATTAGTTTTTTCCTCAATCTAGTTGCATCTTCTTACCTTAGCAAGAGTTGCTGTGGAACTGTGAGGTGAATTTGTGAAGTATGTTCTGAAGGGATTTCTCTGTTTTTGTTTGCAGGGACATATATCGACAAGAAATGCCCCTTCACTGGTACTGTTTCCATTAGGGGTCGTATCCTTGCAGGCACATGCCACAGTGCCAAGATGATGAGAACTATCATTGTCCGCCGCAACTACCTTCACTATGTGAAGAAATACCAGAGGCAAGCCAGAGATACTTCCTAGTCCACCTTATATTTTCTAGGGTTCTTTTTAGAGGAGATACAGATCTCTGATGGAGCGTTTTGTTTGCCTACTCTATGAACTTGTTTGTTTTGGTGATCAAAATCAATCATATAACGAGCTCCTTGATACCCCACATTTTCCTTGATCAGATGATCTTAACTGTCAGATTTGGCTGCCATTAAAATATGCAATTGGTGATGATTGCCCATTTTCATTGCATGGCCATATGATCATCTGATAGGCGAGATCCCAAAGGCCTCCCCGAGCAGATGATCTTAACTGTCAGATTTGGCTGCCACTAAATTGGACGGATGTGAATGCCCATTTTCTGTTGATGGGCTGGATCATCTGATAGGGAAGATGGGCCCGCCAGCCTTTTGGTTAACCGAAAGGTGGTCCACCTTTACCGTTGCGTGGTGTAGAAGCAAACCATTATTTCATTGGAACAGTGTAATAGCTCCTGGTTTTCGATGCTGGTGGAGTTTAATATCTTGCATGTGAACTTCAGATATGAAAAAAGGCACTCGAACATTCCGGCACATGTATCCCCATGTTTCCGTGTGAAGGAGGGTGACCATGTTATCATTGGCCAGTGCAGGTAAATCCTAGCTGCAGGACTTTCAGTTCCTATGGGTAATTTGCTGCACATTCATGTCCATGGATTTCATGACACAATTATATAATGATGCTTTCGATTCAGGCCCTTGTCGAAGACGGTGAGGTTCAATGTGCTCAAGGTCATCCCAGCTGGATCCTCTGGTGGTGGCGGGAAGAAGGCTTTTGCAGCAATCTAAGGCCATTCTTTTCCAATTTTTTTTTTCTGAATGAGTTGGGTTTCTCGGATTCCCAGTTTTCTTTCAAAATTTAAGATGCTTGTGTGTCAATTTAGCTTATCTGAATTTTGTGATTCTGGATCAGATTGACTTTTCAGATTACTACAGAGGTTGGTTAGTGATTCGGTTAAAAATGTTTAGATGGCCTCTGTTGTTTGTTTTGGTCCATCAATATATTGCTTCATATAAATATAGGCTGAGATGATCCAAATTGAACTATGGGCCCCGGCTGCCATATGCTTAATTTTGTAATGGGTTTATGAGCTTTGCTAAGCTAACCGTACGGGTCCACGCCAACACATGCGTCATCATGGCAGGCCAGTGCAATATCCAAGCCATTCGTCAGGTGGGTCAAAAAATGTAAATGTTGTCGCGAAAAAAAAGCCAACTCAGCAGGCGAGCACTGTGTTAGAAACAGGTGGACAGGTGTACTTGTTGGAAAACGGTGGAAAAGCTGTGCTGCCAGTGCATTTGCTTTTGAAATGGTGGCCCTCCGTACAAGAGGACTTGCAGTGGTTTCCCTCCCTCTTGATGGCTGGTTTGAATCACACACTCATGTGGGGCGTTTAGATAGTGTTTCAATCTAGGGACTTTTGGTGCATTCTGTCATACAATGTGTTGATCGCTTCAACCATGAGATGCAAGCCTCCAACATGTCTCTCATCTGTAACTAGTTCACCTGAACATGTTTGCTGTACATAACCAGTCAAACTCAACCAACAGAAGCTTATTAGGGCTCGTTTATGAGCTCACAGTTACAGTTGAATCAAGGTGATTCCGAATGCTCAATTATAGTTCCTTTGGATTAGGAGCTTGTATTTGGAATGCACTGGAATTCTTTAGTATATTGACATGGACTGAATTTGATTAACTAAAGCAGTTTTAGTATACCAAATTAGTAAAAATATCTAAAACATGTGATATTTGATTATATGACTGTGAGTAAACCCATTGAATTATGGTCTGACAAAAAAATGAATTATATAGTCTGAAAAAAATTAGGAAATTCTGAGCCTCATGTGGGCCACAAATGTGAGGATCACACATGAGAGACGAATGTTTTTTAACCGTCTGATTTAAATGCCTAACGTTTGGGCAGTTTTGGATATTCTATTTTTGTGATTTTAGTGTTGTAGCAGGTAATTAGATTGTTTTGGGGGTATCATCAGTGTGCCTTTGGTACATGTGTTTACCTCAAAATACATGACATCAAATGATGGATTTGGTGCAAAATCCCCTTCAATCCCTTTAAATACACTCAAATACAAGGAGCCGGATTGTTGAAGTGGGCCCACGAGGACTTTGATGGCTATCAAATGGATGGTTAGAAGTAAAAGATTGAGCTGTTAAATTCCAAGATGATCAATCTGTCTTCATATCTGGGGGTTCCATCCACAATTGGTCAGTGATTTGGAAGGTCGGGACTGCACAACCATGCAATGTACATATGTTGGAGAATCACCACCATATATTTAAAATGGCTGAACCATCCCAAGAGTGTAACCCAGAATATATTGACAAAGGCTTCAATGGACTGGTTTTGCTTCTTTCAACGCACAATATCCTGGTTTATTGTCTATTCAAGCTTCTAAACGAGTTTGGTGAGATTATGTTATGCGTTACCAAAACATCTGTAGGACGATCCATGTATTTCCTTCTGTGACAAAAGATTAGGTACCGCCTCATTAACATAAGCTTACTTGTGCCTCTTTTCCTGCCAATGTGTTGTATTGTGGGACATCTGATCCGTGCAATTGGTTGGCCTCACTAAGAAGATCATATGGCCTGAAAAATCATGCCTAGCAAATCATTAAGCGGGCCAAACCGGTATGTTGGGTCATATCTATGGTGTGGATCACCTCATTAATGGGTTGGCCCAAATTTCACTCCAGTTGATCTTTCTGGTGGGGCCGACTTAATGTGCTGTACATGTGACAACTTGGCTGGAATAAAAGGCGTCTAGTACCATAAGCAATGGCACCAAAGGAACGTGGATTGCATACGGAGTAACGCATGCTGAGTAAACTCTGTTGGCCCACCGTAATGTATGTATCTTATCCATGCCGTCCATCCGTTTTTCCAGCTCTTTTTAGGGCATGAGCCCAATAATTGACGCACATCCAAAGCTCAAGTGGACCACACCACAGGAAACAGTGAGATACTGCGGTGGTGTGGTTCACTGGAGACTTCAATATGGTTCAATTTTGGGCTCATGCCCTAAAATGAGTTGGAAAAGTGGATGGACTGCATGGATAAGAGACAATCACTATACTGGGATCCACAAAGTTTACTCACATAAATTGTGCCAGTGAGGCCGGTACCTGATTATATACCGTTACATAATTTGGCTAGAAATAGTGTGGTCAACAATCAAGGATTGAAAATTGCTTGTGGCATACCATAACTGGTCACCACCGTAAGACTGTTTCAGTTTATATGATCCGATGCAACAGTATTATTTATTGATGAAACCGGTACGACTTGTATTGGCGACGGATATAACTTTAAAGCTTAAATCTTGTTAGTACTTGATGTTCTAGAGTCTTTATAGTGCAGGTCAGCACAAAGTGTAGAGTATGTGCTAATTTTAATTTCAGTGGTCCCTATCCCACCTGAAAGAAGCTTTCTTCAAACTAAGTTGTGCAATTTGTTTTTTTTTTTTTTTTAAAAAAATTTTTAAATTGGTTTTTACTACAAAATTTCTCCGAAATCAACTTTTTACCTAATAATGCCTACACAACTTGAATTCTAGTCTTTATACTTAAGCTGGTAAGCACAAAGCAGAGAGTATGCCCTAATTTTGATTTTGGTGGTCCCCATCTCACCTAAAAGAAGCTTTCTTCAAACTAAGTCGTGAAGTTCGTGGGATTTTTTAAAATTGATTTTTACTAAAAAATTCCTTCGAAATCAACGTTTTACCAAGTAATACCCACACAACTTGAATTCTAGAATTTTTATAGTTAAGCAGGTCAGCACAAAGTGTAGAGTATCCCCTAATTTTGATTTTGGTGGTCCCTACCCCTCCTAAAAGAAGTTTTCTTTAGACTAAGTCATGAAATTTGTGTTTTTTTTTTTTTTTTTTTAAAATTATTTTTTGCTACAAAAATTCAAAATTCCTCCGAAATCAATATTTTACCAAATAATGCCTACACAACTTAAAATGACAGAGGTGCTTTTAGAGAGAGGAAATTGCAAAAATGTCATTATCTAATTTTTTTCTTTAAAAAATAATGAAAGTTGAGACTTGTGGGGCACACACGGTGTATGTGAAACATCCAACCTATCCAACACATGGACTTTGCCATGGTGATCACAAGATCAAATAATTAGACCAATCAAATCATCAAATGGATTGCAATTGATTCTAAATGTTTTGAGCAGTGTATATTATTTTTTACTGATTGGTCTACTTATGATTGGATCCTCCATAATTTTGGTTTATCTAATAATAATGTTGGATCGCATCCGTTGACAAGTTTGTAAAGAAAATACAAAACAAGGGAGTAGCTTAAATTCACTTGTGAAAAAGCACTTCCTATAATATCGGTCATGGAGGCACTATTTGGTAAAATACCATTTTGGGAGGAATGTCGTGTTAATTTTTTTTTCTTTGTTTTAAAACTTCAGATAATCGTGATATGTTAGTGCACTAATTTGTATATCTTGTTTGTCAATCACATGAGTCCATTGTGTCATGTAGTCGATTGAGCCATTGGAAGCTGAAGACCGAAGATACAAGATGGCATGAGCATCAAGGAGTAAAGAACATGTAAATGAGGTACATTGGCGATTTTAACCCTCAACCCAAAACAGCCACTTGAACCTCTACGTGATCCTTAGCCTTATAGATAAACATTGTTGATCATCCATTATCCTTAGAAACCTAATTGGAACATGATTAGTAAGGCTAGAGATGCAAGAAGTTGCTATAAGATTATATGCCCAAAGCAACAGACTTTCGAGTAGTGCTCGATCTCATCGAGTAAACATCGAGAAATCTTTGATGGCATCGAAGATCACTCGATGGAATCCAGTAGGTAATTTAGATATGTCTAGTGAGTTTTCATATTTTGATATGAGTTTCTCGATGGAATTGAAGGGTCACCTCGATCCCATCGAAGACCATTCGATGACATCGGATAGCAGTGTGAAAAATGTCCACTAATAATTTAACTGAAAATCCGATTTTTTCGATGTTATCGACAAAGCCATTATTTGCCCAATTTTTTACCCTTGGAGCTCGATCTCCTTATAAAAGGCATTTGGTTCTTAGGTATTTGGATGAGTTTTTAGTGCAATATAAGCTTAGGTAATTATATGATCTTATTCCTCATTCCAAGCCTTTAAACCAATAAGTTTTAAGTCATCTTTCTTGAGATTAACACTTTAATGATGATTCAAACCTCCACCTTGAAGATAAACTTAAACGCCACTTTCTAGAGATTAGACTTAAGTCTGTTTGTTAACGCTGATTTTTTGCACTTAACGCGGAATGAGGAAAATTTTTCGTGTTTAGTGGTGTTTGTTAATACGTTGTTAACGCGGAAGACGGAAAGCGCTAAGTGGTTTTTCACTGAATTCTTTCAGTGATAGGAGTTTGGCTTAGGCTGTGTTTGTTAACGCTGAATTTTTCCACTTAACGTGGAATGAGGAAAATTTTCCGTGTTTAGTGGTGTTTGTTAATGCGTTGTTAACGCGGAAGACGGAAAGCGCTAAGTGGTTTTTTACTGAATTCTTTCCGTGATAGGAGTCTGGCTTAATGGTGAACGCAGAATGCGCTCCGTGATTTTTCATTAAACAAAAATTTTATGCTTCCAAAAGTACCCCTTTTCAAGTTACTACGGAAATTTTTTCTTTTAAATTGTCTGCGCAACACAAAATCAACATATAACATGTGAAACTTCTTTATGCCCCACCATGATTTATGTGTTTGATCCACACTGTCCATCAACTTTTTCAGATAATTTAAGGTGTGATCCAATAAAAGAAGTAGGTCCAATGATTAATTGGACCATAAGGTGGGGATTGAACGTCCACCGTTAAAAACTTCTCGAGAGCTGGAGAAGTTTCAGATCGAGCTGATATTTGTGTTTTCACTTCATCCACGTCTACATGACCTAATTAATAGGTTGGATGGTAAAAAATACATCACAGTGGACCTGTGAATTTTTTAATGGTGAAAATCATGATCCCACTGCTATTTTTGGTGTGGTTCATTTGAGCGTTGGATTTGTCTCATTTTTGTGTTCATGCCTTAAAATAATCTGAGAAAAAGGATTGACGGTTTGGATGTACAGATACATCACGGTGGGCCCGCCCATAAAACTGCCCGTTCGGAGCTAGGGACGGGCGGGGGTAGTACGCAATCCGCGTCCTCGTAGAACTCTGCGCTCGTCCTGGACACAAGAGGGGAACAGATTGGCTACTCCCACTGCCACCGGCCAATGGCTGGTGGTCGGTGTTTTGTGGGCCCTACCATGATGTATGTGTTTCATCCATACCATCCATCTATTTTTTCATATCATTTCATGGCATGGGACAAAAAATTAGGTATATTAAAATCTCAAGTGGGCCACGTTACAGGAAACAGTGTTGAATGAGCGTCGACCATTAAAAACCTTTTGGGGGCCATAAAAGTTTTGGATCAAGCTGATCTTTGTTTTTTCCCTTCATCTGGGCCTGTATGACCTAATAAAAAGATTGGATGTCAAATAAACAGTATAGTGGGTTTTAGGAGGATTTTAATGATGCATATCCAATCATTATTGTTTTCCTATGGTGTGGTCCACCTGAGATTTATATCCCTTTAATTTTTGGAATTAAGTACTAGAATGATATGTAAAAATGGATGAAACACATACATCATGGAGGGGCTAACAGAGCACCGACCAGGGAGTAGTCCAATCCGTCTCGAGTCAGGGGGACGCAGATTTCCTGCCAAAGGCTTTCCCGGGAAGTTCTTGCATTGGGAACTTAGGTGGGGCCTAGCGTGATGTTTGTGAGAAATCCACCCCGTCCATCTGTTTTATGAGATCATTTTAGGACTTGAGAGAAAAATTGAGAAGGATCCAGGATTCAAGTGGGCCGCAATAAAGGAAAATGTGAACAAGGAAATTCTTGCCGTTGAAACGTTCCTGGCGTAGACAGTGATGTTTATATGCCATCTATACCGTTTATAATGTCATTCATACTGGGATGAATTGAAAACAAAAATATTATCCTGATTCAAAGCTTCTGTGGACACACAAATATTGCAACAGTTGACGTATAATACTCACATTTTTGGCCCACCTGAGTATCAGATACGGTTCATTTTTGTCCTTATGTCCTAAAATAAACTCACAAAACAGATTAATGGAGTGGATTTCTTACAAACATCACAGTAGGCCCCACCTACGTTCCCAGCGCAGGAACTTCATGCGAAAGCCTTCCACGAGGAATCCCCCGTCCGAGTTAGGGACGGGATTGGGAAGCGATTGGCTGGTGTACTGACGTAAGCAAGTTCTGTGGGTCCCATCATGATGAATTTGTTATATCCAAACTGTCCATCCATTTTGCGAGCTCATCGTAAGACTTGAGCAGAAAAATAAGACATATATAAAGATAAATTGGACCACACTGCAAAAAGTAGTAGGGGATTGAATGTGTACCATTGAAACCCTTTTCGGGTCACAGAAGTTTCAGATCAATATGAAATTTGTTTTTCCTCTTCATCCAAATATTTTTGACCTTATGAATACATTAGATGGAAAATAAACGTTATAGTGGGCCCTATGAATTTTTTAACGGTGAAAGTCACTATCCCACTGCTATTTTTGGTGTGGTCCATTTAAGTTTTTGATATGATTCATTTTTTGGACAATGCTCTAAAATAATTTTGAAAATTTTATGAACGGTGTGGATATAATAAATACATTATTGTAGGGCCCATGTAACTTTGATCTCCTTTGAAACCTTCATACAAGGCGGATGACCTTGAGGAGCGTCTTCGCACGACACGTATCCACGTATCAACGGATTGGCTACTCCCCCATCCAGCAGTCTGGTGGGTGATGGTCAGTGCTGTAAGCCTGTAAGGCCCCATGATGTATGTGTTTCATCCATTCAGTTCATTCATTTTTTACATATCATTTTATATCTCTAACTCAAAAAATTCCACCACACTTTTACATATTTTAATTTTCTATTAAGTATTTTATAGTTTATTTGAATTAAATAAAATAATTTTATTTTCATTTAATAAAAAATAATTTCTTTAGAATGTAAAATATTTCTAAACAAGAGTTAGGGGCAAATATGTCAAATCAACATATTTCAGACAATTCATATGTTTGTTAACAAATAAATTGTTTCAAATTCAGTACTTAATTTTCAGACTTCAGCCATAATTACCAAACAAGTTTTTTGACTTTAGATTTTAAATTCAGGCTACAGATTTCAGATTTAGCTTCAGATTTCAGATTCAGGCTTTAGGCTTCAGATTTAACAAACGGGGCCTTAATGGTGAAAGTGGAATGCACTCCGTGATTTTTCATTAAACAAAATTTTTTTTGCTTCCAAAAGTACCCCTTTTCAAGTTAGGAAATTTTTTCTTTTAAATTATTTGCGCAAACCTGTGAAACTTCTTTATGCCCCACCATGATTTATGTGTTTGATCCACACCGTCCATCAACTTTTTCAGATAATTTAAGGTGTGATCCAATAAAAGAAGCAGGTCCAATGATTAATTGGACCATAAGGTGGGGATTGAACGTCCACCGTTAAAAACTTCTTGAGAGCTGGAGAAGTTTCAGATCAAGCTGATATTTACATTTTCACTTCATCCACGTCTACATGATCTAATGAATAGGTTGGATGGTAAAAAAATGTCACAGTGGACCTGTGAATTTTTTAATGGTGAAAATCATTATCCCGCAGCTATTTTTGGTGTGGTCCATTTGAGCGTTGGATCTGCCTCGTTTTTGTGTTAATGCCTTAAAATAATCTGAGAAAAGGGATTGACGGTTTGGATGTACAGATACATCACGGTGGGCCCGCCCACATAATTGCCCATTCGGAGCTAGGGATGGGCGGGGGTAGTACGCAATCCGCGTCCTCGTAGAACCCTGTGGATGCGGATTTCCTGCGAAAGCCTTGCATAGGAACTTCTTGCGCAAGGATGCTAGGTGGGCCCACTGCAATGTATATGTTAAATCCATTCCGTCCATCCGTTTTGAGAGATCAATTTAAGGGCTGCGACCAAAAATAAAGAGGAGACAAAACTCAAGTGGATCACACGAGAGGTAAAACTGGGGAAAGAAATTTCTACCGTTGATACCTTCCTGAGCTCCACCTTGATGTTTATATACTATCTAAATCGTTTATAAGGTCATTCCCAATGGGATGATAGGAAAACACCAAAAAGATAGAATTATACAAAACTTTTATGGTCATGAGAATGCTTCAACGGTGCTCACTGAATTCCAACCTTTTCCTCTCGTGTGGCCCACTTGAGTTTTCGATATACTTAAATTTTGGTCGAACGTCCTAAAATGATCTTAAAAAGCGGATGGACAGGGTGGATTTCTAACAAACATCTCAGTGGGCCCCAACCAACATTCTTGCGTGGGAACTTCATGCGAAAGCCTTCCGCGAGGAATCCCCGTCAGAGTCAGGGACGGGATTGGGAAGCGGATTGGCTGGTGTATTGAGGTAAGCAAGTTCTGTGGGTCCCATCATGATGTATTTGTTATATCCAAACAGTCCATCCATTTTGCGAGCTCGTCGTAAGACTTGAGCTGAAATATAAGACATATATAAAGATAAACTGGACCACACTGCAAAAAGCAGACGTGTACCATTGAAACCTTTTTGGGGTCACGAAAGTTTCGGATCAATATGAAATTTGTTTTTCCTCTTCATCCAGATATTTTTGACCTTATGAATACACTAGATGGAAAATAAATGTTATAGTGGGCCTTGCGATTTTTTTAATGGTGAAAATCATTATCCCACTGCTATTTTTGGTGTGGTCCATTTGAGTTTCGGATATGATTCATTTTTTGGACAATGCTTTAAAATAATCTTGAAATTTTTATGAACAGTGCGGATATAATAAATACATTATTGTAGGGCCCATGTAACTTTGATCTCCTTTGAAACCTTCTTACAAGGCGGACACGTATCCACGTATCAACGGATTGGCTACTCCCCCAGCCACCAGCCTGGTGGGTGATGGTCAGTGCTGTGAGGCCCCATGATATATGTGTTTCATCCATTCAGTTCATTTATTTTTTACATATCATTTTATAACTCTATCCCAAAAAATTCCACCACACTTATACATACAAATCATTAATTTGCAATCTATATTCATGAATAATGATATTTTAATTTTCTATTAAGTATTCTATAGTTTATTTGAATTAAATAGAATAATTTTATTTTCATTTAATAAAAAATAATTTCTTTATAATGTAAAATATTTCCAAACAGGAGATAGGGGCAAATGTGTCAAATCAACATATTTCAGACAATTCATATGTTTGTTAACAAACGGATTGTTTCAAATTCAGTACTTAATTTTCAGACTTTCACCATATAATTACCAAACAAGTTTTTTGACTTGATTTCGATTCGTGCTTGATTTGATTCACTTTTCAAATTTCAGATTCAGGCTTTAGACTTCTGATATAACAAACGGGGCCTTAATCCTATTGTTAAATTTTTGTTTAAATCCTCTAAAAGACCAATATAGATGAATGCCCTAAAATTACAACCTTACATTAATTTGATCACATATCTTTAAAAAAGAAAAGCCTTTTACAAACTCTTGATTTGCTATTATTTTCAACTTATCATTGTAACATAACTAAGCTATGAATGCCATAAAATTGTCACTATGACAATCTATATTGACATATGCTATCTCAATCGATAACACATACATATGCTCTAACCAGTTCCCATGTATAACTAAATCACCGACGATCTTTTCCGTTTTGGATAACTTTACATTATTTGTCTTAAATAAGAGTTAATTACCAACTCGGAACTATGAGTTGTAGTGCTGATAAAAGATATTTTGCTACTCCTAAAATATGGTATGCATGTATTAAGCTATTTTCTTAATCACCATATTACATTTCCCACATTTGTGATCGTGTGAATATAATTGTTTGCCTGATCATTGCATGATTTCCATTGAATTTTGGCACTTTTTTTTTTTTTTTTTTTGGGTTAGCTTGTTAGTACACAACCATGTCAGAACACACACTCCATGTTAGCCACCCCCACTAGGGATCGGTACCAAGACCTCAAGTGTTGAAACGAGGTATATCCATGTCAGAACACACACTCCATGTGGAATTTTGGCACTTAAAACAAATTTGCATTGATAAATGTTCATGTGGTGCGGAAACTTGAAATGAATCGACTAATCAATCATAGTCAATCACACATTTTGTAAGTCTAGTGACACATTCGTCGATCTGGCCTTCTAAATGCTTTAACATTGGATCATTGGTTATAACTAGCTCCCCTCATGACAAGCCTTCAAGGTGTTGAAATTTTGGTTTTTGAAAAAATCAAAATATTTCAAAATTTCGTTTTTCCGTCAAAACGGTTTGAAAATTTCAAATGAAAAATACGGTTTTCTTTAGTCCCACATTGAAAAGGAGAAAAAATGTTTTGTACTTTTTATATAGAGGTGTGTCTAATATTCTTGCTCAGAGATTTGGAGGTTGAGATGCTCGGGTTGCGTGTTCCATCGCGTGTGTGGGCGTGGGTAGTGTGACTGTAATGACATACTTCACACGTGCGCATCGTGTCACAGAGTGGTCGCTCTCTTGAAAATCGTCGCGAGACGGTGTGATCACGGTACAAGAGGTGTGAGATAAGCTTAGGTTTTATAGGCTACAAAGAACGGTTGGATCTAAGGATCCGAAACGGTCCCAACGATCAGATCTTTCGATCCAACGATTTGAAACAACCCAAATTCAATATCAACGGTCAGAAATATTTTTAAAATGTTTTGAACCATTGATGACCACCTAACAACGGTCCACTCTCCTGGTGTCTAAATAAACTAGACCATTCTGGTGCAAAATAATCAACTCCAATAGATCTCATCCAAACCATCAAATATCACTAAAATCCTTCTCATTGTAAGAATATTGCTAGACATCCGCTAATTAAGTCTGCTAGACAATCATCTGCGTTGAAAAGTTTCTAAGTAGACCATTCGTAATTGCTGCATGCAAGATCTATATAGAAGGCTTGTTTTATCTTGAAAGCAATTCGCCTGTAACCTATAAGCAATTGATAAGGGGGGTGAATTACGCTTTAAGGACAGTGTATTCATACGTGACTTAACCTAGTGCTAAAAAGAAATAATTTTCTTTAATTTTAATTTTTGGTTTTCCAAAATATTTCACAACACAAAGTAGGGTTGTTCAGCATGCAATTTGTGCATATGATGCTTGCATATCTTACTTGTCTTCATTGCGATGACTTTTTTCTCTTCGATATTGCCTTCAATAATATCATTATTGTTTCCATCATTTGGCATCATTCCACACTTTCTTTCAATGTGACCCGATTTTTCACCAGGATTCTTTTATTATGATCTTCATTTTGTGATATACTATCATAAATATCGTGATCATCTTGTTTAAGTGACTCACCTTTCTTATTAGAATTAATTTTTTTAGAGTGCTAATCCAAATGCTTGTTAGCAGTCATAGAGGCTAGTTAATTATCCTTCAATGAAATTTCAACAATTTGCTTAGCTAAAATTTCTTGATATTGATAACGAAAGGAAAGATTTGGAGAATTCTCTAGCCTTATGATCTATAACTTTATCATATGAGGATTTATATAGAAATATATACTGATTATACATGAAGAGAAATTAATAGATATATATATGGAAGGAAAATCAATCAAGATAATTAAGGAGAAGTTGATTCTCCACTCTACAAAAAATAAATTATCACAAGTATTGGTTGCACGGGCCATCTTACTATTGCTGTAAAATCTACTAAACTCAAGTTGAAGTCCACCAACAATCAACTTGCACATCCAACCTTAACTACGGATTTAGGACTTAGCAACTACTAAGACCTTATGGATAGGTCCCAATCCATGACTGATGTGGTTTGCTACTTTGAATGGCTATTGATTGAAAAATTAAGATTACATGATCAAAGTGATTTTGTAAGGAGACCTTCAATGGAAGGTGGGACCCACACAATGGATGATTTATATAAATGATTAGACCTTTTCTATGATAATTGTTATGAACCATCCATTTTATTAGCCATTAGTTGAATGGACAAGACCATCTAATCAAGTTGACTTTTAATAGAGACAGTAAACCAAAGGTGGGCCACATGATGGATGGTTTACATCGATGATTAGACATTATCTATTAAAATAAATACATGTCATCTTTTTTCTAGCCACTAATTGGACGTATAGGATCAATTAAAGAGAATTTTGGGATGAACATGCAATTAAAGGTGGCCCACATGATAGGCTACCTAGACAACTGAATGTATCTTTTCTAGTAAACTATACTTGCTCTATTAATTTTTTATCCATTCATCAAATTGTCGGGATCATCTTGTCAAAGTGACTTTTAAAAATTATCAACAATCAAAAGTGGCTTCCACAAGGTGGATGATCCAGATCAATGAAGAACCTTTTCTAATATAAAATATATGGACCATGCACTTTCTTCATTAATTCAACAGTCATGATCATTTGATCACTAGTTCAATGTGAACTCCATCACTAGTTTCCCGTGACTATCAATAGTCAATTTCGCCCGCTGATTCTCCGGTTCTACTAAGAAAAATGAATAGTTTCAAGTTTCCAGAGAAATGGTTAAGCCATTGATTTGAATTTTTTCACCAGCCTTATTTGTTATACATCTAATTAGTGAATCCAGATCCTCTACTTGTTACAAACCAGAAATTTTAGTCACATTATGCAATAGTGTTGTGCTGATCCTCTACTAATAATGACGTGGATCGATACCAAGAAAACAGAAAATTCTTGTTTGTCACAAGCAGAGGATTTGGATTCCTAACTACTAGTATTAGACTCTAAATAACTGCTGAATTGTAACTTTTTATTAAGCATCTCAAACATTTCTTTGTACCCAATCCGATCAGCTGAGATAAGATTTACATTATTGGGCTATGGGAAGAATCAGAGTCATCCTAACGGTGTGGATTATGGGACAGTGGGCCCTTCTTGCGAAATGGACGCCTCTGGACTGTCCACGTTCAGGGGCTCAGGACCGTATGCATCATCCTCTGCAATCACCTGGAAGGCGTGAAGTTGGTACTGCTTCCTATGCGAAACTGCACGGTGCGGCGGTTTGATAAATTGCCAAGTAAAATTCACTTTTAACCTATTGGCTTTTTTAAACCTCTAAAATTTTATTTTCCATTTTTAAACCCATGCTATACATATTAACTATTTTAAACTCAAGCCTTACGAATAACTTTCCAAATTTATGTACGGTTTGGATATAACACATACATCGGCGTAACAGAAATGGATCGGCTACGGAAGCGGATTGCGTCTTACCTCGCCAGTACCGTAATCCGTCTGGGAAGACTTCCGTGGGGGTTACCGTGATGTAACCGTCTTATCCACACCGTCCATACCTATTAGTAGATCATTTTATGGCATGATCCAAAAAATGAAGCATGTCCAAATATCCAGTGGACCACACCAAGGGAAGTAGTAGTGATAATGACACCTACTATTGAAACCTCTCTAAGGGCCACTGTGATGTTTTTTTTACCATCCACCTATTCACAAGGTCACGTAGATCTGGATGGATGAAGTGAAAACACAAATATCAGCTTGATCCCAAACTTCTGCAGCTCCAGAGAAGTTTTTAATGGTGGTCCTTCAATCCCCACTTTGTGGCCCACTTAAGCCTTGATGCTGCCTCATTTTTCAGTTCATACTGTATAATGATCTGTAAATAGGGATGGACAACGTGGTGTAACGCCCCGAAAATTGAGGGTCGAGTAAAGCTCAACTCCCGAGTTCCAATGCATCACTTATGCAACTTAGATAATGATGTTTGAATGTTATCCATATTAGTGCATTAAACATGAGTGGGATTACATTAAAACAATATATCATACTCCAGAGTTAATTTAAATAAGCAAGCGGAAGATTGAACTAAATATATAAAGTATATATGTATTTCATAACCTCCAGAGTATGAACGTGCTACCAGGCTGAATATATACAAAATTTGTTTCAAGTTATAAAAATGACAAAACGTGAATGTTCCACTAATCCAAATCCCTATAATCCTTGCGACGCAGCTTTAGGTCTACATGGACCTAGGAGAACTCCTCCTCCTCGGCAAAGAAGTCTAGCTCCGTCACGTAAGCCGCATCACAACCTGCATCTAAATTAGAGTCTGGTTGGTGTTTTAAAATACCGTCCCAGAGTGGAAGTGAGTGATCAATTCAGTGGTACTATAAGACAAAAGTTAACATGTTATCAATTCAGTCAAGTAGTAATGATAAAACAATACAACAATCATATCCTAAGTACTCTTGTTAATGCAAGAATGATATGTGTAATGATGCATGCCCTCACCTGCACTCTCTCAGCGACATCATCTCACGATCACGCATGACCAACTCCCTAAACGTGTGCTTCCTCACCAAAGCACATGCAATGCGGTGCATGGTCGTGTTAGCCAAGTAATTTATTAGGCTTATCATACAGCAAATTCGGGAAGCTAAGGTACCTCCCTTTATATCATTTACCCAAATAATGATCCATATAGGGTCGTCAATCCTAGTTAATCACATACGATAGGCAAGTTATAGGGCAACATCACCAATAATTTAAAAGCAGTGGATAAGCAAGTTCACGAGTTTACACTCCAGGTCACTACAGAGAGGCTCGTCACCTCAGCGTAGGCCTAGTTTATACTGGAGGTCACTATGGGAAGGCTCGTCACCTTAGCATAGGCCGACAACTCGAATACAGTGTCCCATACCACTGTATTTGGCTCACGAGTTTTTTGTTGATCACTGGTCACTATGGGGAGGCTCGTCACCCCAGCGTAGGCCGACAGCTCGACCACGGTGTCCCATACCATCATGCCCGACTCATGAGTCTTAGCGGATGTTGGTACAATGGTTGAAACGGGCTTTACATTGGTGAGCAGTACCTTAGATTCAAACAGTAGCGTCCATACATGGTAAACACACACTAGGCCAATCGGGTTATTTAACAAGTTCGATTGGTACGAGTGCATGCTGAATTTAATAGACATGGAGAGCATAAGCACTCCACGTGGCCTAACCACTGTCGATAATCACCGTACGACTCGGATTCATCGAACTTATCCAATGTGGCGAGACTAGTTCAGTCGCTCAATCAGGAACCGTTACCGATTGCCTGGACTATGTGGTAGTCCCAAACATGCTCAATTGCAATGGGTAGTCACACATGTTGAATATAACAATAATTAACAATCAAACCAAACATAACTCTCATTTGAGCATTTTATCAAACACATTGAACACGTTATTATACACATGCATTTCATCCGTATATCTCATAGTAACAATTTATATTTCATGAATGAAATTATAGATATGGATATGGTAGTTGAGAATCCTATCTCAACACCCTCATTAAAAGCAATTCAGCAAATAAATTCTCATTCAGACATTTTATCAAACACTTAAACTACACATTACTACATACATAAACTAATTTAGTTATAACGTATATTATGGCAAATCCTTTCATGAAGGAGTTGTTGTACATACAACAAACGTGTATTCTAGATTAATAGTCATAGCAAGCATAAATCAAAATTTCACTTTCATTCAAACATTTCAACAAACACATGGAATGCATTTTATATTTACATAGTTCACACACATACATAGTTTATCGAATATATCGTAACTAAGATCATATGGTAGCAATCAAGTCAGACATAAATCATTGCTAACATTGAAAGCCTTGAAAACCATAACCTAAATGTTTATAGTCTGCACCTTTCGTCGGATTCCTTGTTTCGAACTCGGTTCGAATCCTACGTCTCTGTTTACAGAATAATAGTTACCGAATCACGAAATAGGTTAGCTATTCCGCTGATTCCTCTATTTGGATTCCTAAAACAAGATTCGGGTTAAGATTTCTTACCCAAATTGAAGCTAGAATCGTTGGTGTAGCGATGGTGGGGTGGTAATTCAGTACGTGGAGTAGCGGGAGTGAATCCCACCAACAATCTCCCTATCTCTCTCTCTTCTCCTCACTCTTTTCTTCTCTTTTCTCTCTTCTCTCTCCTAGGGTTAGAGAAATTCGTATGGAATGAGAGAGGGGTGGTTTAAGGTCCTTAAATAGGCCTAGACCTGATGTCAATGGCCCCAAGGCTATGGTATACTTAGGGTATAGCCAAAAGGTGTTTATTTCGGGCAAATAGAGCTCATCTGGAGGTCCATTACTGTCAATGTTACAGCGTATGTTCTCTGATCATGGATCTACGTCAGGACTATGTTTATGGTCCGATCTGACAAGCTGATCGGCCGTGAAGGACCCGTATTAGATCAACGGTTGTCGTTCCTCGATCAGGGCCACAAGTATACCGATAAGAGCAGGAAAATTTTCCTGATCCATGGGTAAAGTTTGGTCAGAATCTGACGGTCTGAAGTCTTCAATTTCGCCCGCAAGCGAACGGGCCAATTTACTTAAGTTCTGACTCATTTTCTAAAGATATTCGCGTTTCTCACACACTTCGCTCAAGGGTCAAGTTGTGTGTTTCTGGATACTAGTTGGGCTTGATTCTCGTGATGGTTGTCAAGTCCAGTAAGGTGGTCATAACTTTATAGTTTCGCGGTTATCGGACTTTCGACGCGCGGTCTAGGTCCGCTACGAAGTTTCAATGTGCTCTCGGGAGCAACTGGGTTTTGAGACTGGTCCTAGATTTTTAGGTAATGTTGAGTTAGCTATTCTAATAGTTTTGGATCTTGCAGTTTGTATAGAAAGTGGTTCAAGCAAATCTACCGATTAATTTAGTTTAGTACTTAATTAATTTTTGTCCAATTTTTACAGAATTCGGTCCTTAGTAATTTCTGCCTGAAGTGGTACTTGGGTCTTTGTACGGATTTTTCCGAGACATTACACGTGGATAAGAAGTTTGCATCACGGTGGCCTCCACGGAGCTCCACTTCCATTGGCTACTCCCCTGCCACCATCCCGTGGCTGGTGGTTGGTGCTCTGTGGGCCCCACCATGATGTATGTATTTCATACATGCCGTGCATCCATTTTTACATATAATTCTATGGCTTGAAATTAGAGAGATATAAATATAAGGTGGACCATACCACAGTAAAACAATAGTAATTAATAGTGATTGGTTATCCACCATTAAAATCCTCCTAAGGCCTACTGTACTGTTTATTTGACATCCCATCTGTTGATTATATCATATAGACCTAGATGAAGTGACAAAACAAAGATCAGCTTGATCTTGTACTTTTATGACCTCGAAAAGTTTTTAATGGTTGACATTAATTCAACAGTGTTTCTGTAATATGGTCCCACTTTAGATTGGAATATACCTAATTTTTTCTCATTCCTTAAAATGATCTATAAGTATGAATGAAACGCATACATCGTAATGGAGCCCACAGACGACAGACCATCAGCCATTGGCTGGTGGCAGGGTAGTAGCCAATCCCTTTCCGTGTGGCACATCAGCCAAGCCTCTTCCGATGGATAAGAAGATAGGGATGTGGATTGCGTACTACCCCCGTCTCCAGCTGAGAACGGTCAGCAGATTTGAGTGGCCACTGTGGAAGCCACTGTGATGTATGGGTCTAATCCACACCGTCCATCCATTTTTTTCATATCATTTTAGTATATAAACTAAAAAATGAGACATATCCAAGGCTTAAGTGGACTTCACAATGGGGATTAAACTCTTATCGTTGAAAACTTTTCAGGGGCCATGAAAGTATTGGATGGTGCTGATCTTGTTAGTACTTGATGTTCTAGAGTCTTTATAGTTAAGCAGGTCAGCACAAAGTGTAGAGTATGTCCGACTTTTGATTTCAGTGGTCCATATCCCACTTGAAAGAAGCTTTCTTCAAACTAAGCTGTGAAATTTGTTTTTTTTTTTTTTTTTGGTTTAAAAATTAATTTTTACTACAAAATTCCTCCGAAGTCAACTTTTTACCTAATAATGCCTACACAACTTGAATTCTAGGGTTACCACAAAGCAGAGTGTATGCCCCAATTTTGATTCCGGTGGTCCCCATCCCACCTAAAAGAAGCTTTCTTCAAGCTAAGTTGTGAAGTTCGTAGGATTTTTTAAAATTGATTTTTACTACAAAATTCCTTCGGAATCAACGTTTTACCAAATAATGCCTATGCAACTTGAATTCTAAAATGTTTATAGTTAAGCAGGTCAGCAAAAAGTGTAGAGTATGCCCTAATTTTGATTTTGGTGGTCCCTACCCCTCCTAAAAGAAGCTTTCTTTAGACTAAGTCATGAAATTTGTGTTTTTTTTTTTTTATAATTTTTTTAAACTACAAAATTCAATATTCCTCCTAAATCAACATTTTACCAAATAATGCCTACACAACTTAAAATGACAGAGGTGCTTTTAGAGAGAGGAAATTGCAAAAATGTCATTATCTAATTTTTTTCTTTAAAAATTAATGAAAGTTGAGACTTGTGGGGCACATATGGTGTATGTGAAACATCTAACCTGTCCAACACATGGACTTTGCAATGGTGATCACAAGATCAAATAATCAGGCCAATCAAATCATCAAATGGATTGCAATTGATTCTAAATGTTTTGAGCAGTGTATATTTTTTTTACAGATTGGTCTACTTATGATTGGATCCTCCATAATTTTGGTTTATCTAATAATAATGTTGGATCGCATCCATTGACAAGTTTGTAAAGAAAATAAAAAATAAAGGCAGTAGCTTAAATTCACTTTTGAAAAAGCACTTCCTGTAATATCAATCATGGAGGCACTATTTGGTAAAATACCATTTTGGGAGGAATGTTGTGTTCAATTTTTTTCTTTGTTTTAAAACTTCACATAATCGTGATATGTTAGTGGACTAATTTGTGTATCTTGTTTGTCAATCACGTGAGTCCATTGTGTCATGTAGTCGATTGAGCCATTGGAAGCTGAAGACTGAAGATATAAGATGACATCAGCATCAAGGAGTAAAGAACATGTAAATGAGGTACATTTGCGATTTTAACCCTTAACCCAAAACAACCACTTGAACCTCTACATGATCCTTAACCTTATAGGTAAACATTGTTGATAATCCATTATCTTTAGAAACCTAATTGGAACATGATTAGTAAGGCTAGAGATGTACAAAGTTGCTATGAGATCATATGCCCCAAGCAACAGACTTTTGAGTAGTGCTCGATCTCATCGAGTAAACATCGAGAGATCTTTGATGAAATCGAAGATCACTTGATGGAATCCAGTAGGTAATTCAGATATGTCTAGTGAGTTTTGATACTTTGATATGAGTTTCTCGATGGAATCGAAGGGTCCCCTCGATCCCATCGAAGACCACTTGATAACATCGGATAACAGTGTGCAAGTCAGCACAAAGTGTAGAGTATGTCCTAATTTTGATTTTAGTGGTCCCTATCTCACCTGAAAGAAGCTTTCTTCAAACTACGTTGTGAAATTTGTGTGCTTTTTTTATTTATTTTTTATTTTTTAAAACAAAGTGATTTTTACTACAAAATTCCTCCGAAATCAACTTTTCACCTAATAATGCCTACACAACTTGAATTCTAGTCTTTATAGTTAAGCTGGTTAGCACAAAGCAGAGAATATGCCCTAATTTTGATTTTGGTGGTCCCCATCCCACCTAAAAGAAGCTTTCTTCAAACTAATTCATGAAGTTCATGGGATTTTTTAAAATTGATTTTTACTACAAAATTCTTTCGAAATAAACATTTTACCAAATAATGCCTATACAACTTGAATTATAGAATTTTTATAGTTAAGCAGGTCAGCACAAAGTGTAGAGTATGCCCTAATTTTGATTTTGGTGGTCCCTACCCCTCCTAAAAGAAGCTTTCTTTAGACTAGGTCATGAAATTTGTGTTTTTTTTTTTAAAAAAAAAAAAAATATGTTTTTTACTACAAAATTCAATATTCCTCCTAAATCAACATTTTACCAAATAATGCCTACACAACTTAAAATGACAGAGGTGCTTTTAGAGAGAGGAAATTGCAAAAATGTCATTATCTAATTTTTTTCTTTAAAAAATAATGAAAGTTGAGACTTGTGGGGCACATACGGTGTATGTGAAACATCCAACCTATCCAACACATGGACTTTGCCATGGTGATCATAGGATCAAATAATCAGGCCAATCAAATCATCAAATGGATTGTAATTGATTCTAAATGTTTTGAGCAGTGTATATTATTTTTTTACTGATTGGTCTACTTATGATTGGATCCTCCATATTTTTGGTTTATCTAATAATAATGTTGGATCGCATTCGTTGACAAGTTTGTAAAGAAAATAAAAAACAAGGGCAGTAGCTTAACTTCACTTGTGAAAAAGCACTTCCTATAATATTGGTCATGGAGGCACTATTTGGTAAAATACCATTTTGGGTGGAATGTTGTGTTCATTTTTTTTTTCTTTGTTTTAAAACTTCACATAATTGTGATATGTTAGTGCACTAATTTGTGTACCTTGTTTGTCAATCACGCAAGTCCGTTGTGTCATGTAGTCGATTGAGCCATTGGAAGCTGAAGACCGAAGATACAAGTTGGCATGAGCATAAGGAGTAAAGAACATGTAAATGAGGTACATTGATGATTTTAACCCTTAACCCAAAACAACCACTTGAACCTATACATGATCCTTAGCCTTATAGGAGGTAAACATTGTTGATTATCCATTATCCTTAGAAACCTAATTGGAGCATGATTACTAAGGCTAGAGATGTGCGAAGTTGCTATGAGATCATATGCCCAAAGCAACAGACTTTCGAGTAGTGCTGGATCTCATCGAGTAGACATCGAGAGATCTTTGATGGCTTCGAAGATCACTCGATGAAATCTAGTAGGTAATTTAGAATGTTTAGTGAGTTTTGATATTTTGATATGAGTTTCTTGATGGAATCGAAGGGTCCTATCGATCCCATCAAAGACCACTTGATAACATCGGATAGTAGTTTGCATGTCAGCACAAAGTGTAGAGTATGTCGTAATTTTGATTTCAGTGGTCCCTATCCCACTTGAAGGAAGCTTTCTTCAAACTAAGTTGTGAAATTTGTGTTTTTTTTTTTTTAAATTGATTTTTATTACCAAATTCCTCCGAAATCAACTTTTCACCTAATAATGCCTACACAACTTGAATTCTAGTCTTTATAGTTAAGTTGGTCAGCACAAAGCAGAGAGTATGCCCTAATTTTGATTTTGATGGTCCCCATCTCACTTAAAAGAAGCTTTCTTCAAACTAGGTCGTGAAGTTCATGGGATTTTTTAAAATTGATTTTTATTACAAAATTCCTTCGAAATCAATGTTTTACCAAATAATGCCTACACAACTTGAATTCTAGAATTTTTATAGTTAAGCAGGTCAGCAGAAAGTGTAAAGTACGCCCTAATTTTGATTTTGGTGGTCCCCATCCCTCCTAAAAGAAGCTTTCTTTAGACTAAGTCATGAAATTTGTGTTTTTTTTTAATAAATATTTTTTTACTACAAAATTCAATATTCCTCCTAAATCAACATTTTACTGAATAATACCTACACAACTTAAAATGACAGAGGTGGTTTTAGAGAGAGGAAATTACAAAAATGTCATTATCTAATTTTTTTTCTTTAAAAACTAATGAAAGTCGAGACTTGTGGGGCACATATGGTGTATGTGAAACATCCAACCTGTCCAACACATGGACTTTGCCATGGTGATCACAAGATCAAATAATCAGGCGAATTGAATCATCAAATGGATTGCAATCGATTCTAAATGTTTTGAGTAGTGTATATTATTTTTTTACAGATTGGTCTATTTATGATTGGATCCTCCATAATTTTGGTTTATCTAGTAATAATGTTGGATCGCATCTGTTGAAAAGTTTGTAAAGAAAATATAAAACAAGGGCAGTAGCTTAAATTCACTTGTGAAAAAGCACTTCCTGTAATATCGGTCATGGATGCACTATTTGGTAAAATACCATTTTGGGAGGAATGTTGTGTTCATTTTTTTTTTCTTTATTTTAAAACTTCACATAATCATGATATGTTAGTGGACTAATTTGTGTATCTTGTTTGTCAATCACGTGAGTTCATTGTGTCATGTAGTCGATTGAGCCATTCATAGCTGAAGATCGAAGATACAAGATGGCATGAGCATCAAGGAGTAAAGAACATGTAAATGAGGCACACTGGCAATTTTAATCCTTAACCCAAAACAACCACTTGAACCTCTACATGATCCTTAGCCTTATATGTAAACATTGTCGATTATCCATTATCCTTAGAAACCTAATTGGAACATGATTAGTAAGGCTAGAGATGTGCAAAGTTGTTATGAGATCATATGCCCAAAGCAACAGACTTTCGAGTAGTGCTCGATCTCATCGAGTATACATCGAGAGATCTTTGATGGCATCGAAGATCACTCGATGGAATCTAGTAGGTAATTCAGATATGTCCAGTGAGTTTTGATATTTTAATATGAGTTTCTCGATGGAATTGAAGGGTCCCCTCGATCCCATCGAAGACTACTTGATAACATCGGATAGCAGTGTGCAGGTCAGCACAAAGTGTTGAGTATGTCCTAATTTTGATTTCAGTGGTCCCTATCCCACCTGAAAGAAGCTTTCTTCAAACTAAGTTGTGAAATTTGTTTTTTTTTTTTTTTTAAATGATTTTTACTACAAAATTCCTTCGAAATCAACTTTTCTCCTGATAATGCCTACACAACTTGAATTCTAGTCTTTATAGTTAAGCTGGTTAGCACAAAGCAGAGAGTATGCCCTAATTTTGATTTTGGTGATCCCCATCGCTCCTAAAAGAAGCTTTCTTCAAACTAAGTTGTGAAGGTCATGGAATTTTTTAAAATTGATTTTTACTAAAAAAATTCATTCAAAATCAACATTTTACCAAATAATGCCTACACAACTGGAATTATAGAATTTTCGTAGTTAAGCAGGTTTAACATAAAGTGTAGAGTATGCCTTAATTTTGATTCTGGTGGTCCCTACCCCTCCTAAAAGAAGCTTTCTTTAGACTAAGTCATGAAATTTGTGTGTTTTTTTTTTTTTTTTTTTTAAAATTATTTTTTACTACAAAAATTCAAAATTCCTCCAAAATCAACATTTTACCAAATAATGCCTACACAACTTAAAATGACAAAGGTGCTTTTAGAGAGAGGAAAGTGCAAGTCATTATCTAATTTTTTTCTTTAAAAAATAATGAAAGTCGAGACTTGTGGGGCACACACGGTGTATGTGAAACATCCAACCTGTCCAACACATGGACTTTGCCATGGTGATCACAAGATCAAATAATCAGGCTAATCAAATCATCAAATGGATTGCAATTGATTCCAAATGTTTTGAGTAGTGTATATTATTTTTTACAGATTGGTCTACTTATGATTGGATCCTCCATAATTTTGGTTTATCTAATAATAATGTTGGATCGCATCTGTTGACAAGTTTGTAAAGAAAATACAAAATAAGGGCAATAACTTAAATTCACTTGTGAAAAAGCACTTCCTGTAATATCGGTCATGGAGGCACTATTTGGTAAAATACCATTTTAGGAGGAATGTTGCGTTCATTTTTTTTCCTTTATTTTAAAACCTTACATAATCGTGATTTGTTAGTGGACTAATGTGTGTATCTTGTTTGTCAATCATGTGAGTCCATTGTGTCATGTAGTCGATTGAGCCATTAGAAGCTGAAGACCGAAGATACAAGATGGCATGAGCATCAAGGAGTAAAGAACATGTAAATAAGGTATATTGACGATTTTAACCCTTAACCCAAAACAACTACTTGAACCTCTACATGATCCTTAGCCTTATAGGTAAATATTGTTGATCATCTATTATCCTTAGAAACCTAATTGGAACATGATTAGTAAGGCTAGAGATGTGCAAAGTTGTTATGAGATCATATGCCCAAAGCAACAGACTTTCGAGTAGTGCTCGATCTCATCGAGTAGATATCGAGAGATCTTTGATGGCATCGAAGATCACTCGATGGAATATAGTAGGTGATTTAGATATATCCAGTGATTTTTGATATTTTGATATGAGTTTCTCGATGGAATTGAAGGGTCCCCTCGATCCCATCGAAGACCACTTGATAGCATCAGATAGTAGTGTGAAAAATGTCTACTAATAATTCAACTGAAAATTCAATTTTCTTGATGCCATCGACAAAGCCATTATCTGCCCATTTTTTTTGTCCTTGGAGCTCGATCTCCTTATAAAGAGCGTTTGGTTCTTAGGTATTTGGATGAGTTTTTGGTGCAATATAAGCTTAGGTGATTCCATGATCATATTCCTCATTCTAAGCCTCTAAACCAGTGAGTTATAAGTTATCTTTCTTGAGATTAATACTTTAATGATGATTCAAACCTCCACCTTGAAGATGAACATAAACGCCACTTTCTAGAGATTAGACTTAATCCTATTGTTAAATTTTTGTCTAAATCCTTTAAAAGACCAATATAGATGAATCCCCTAAAATTACAACCTTACATTAGTTTTATCACATATCTTTAAAAAAGAAAAGCCTTTTAAAACTCTTCATTTGCTATTATTTTTAACTTGTCATTGTAACATGTAAGACCCGTATCCTAGCCTGTACTGTTCCGTTGACTCCCGCGATCATTTCCGTCGAAGTCCGGCAACCCGCGACCCATAATCGATGTTTGCGCATGACCCTAAGTCGTATCCTGTAGATTTGAGTCAGCTTCATCCGAGACTTGTACCATTGCGACCGCACCGTCACCGCGGTTCCGACGCCGCGTCTTGCATACCGATCCAATACCCAGGTCAGAAGATGTGGGCCGACATTTATTTCAAAGAAAACGCCGCGCTTTTACGATCCCAAGAGAATCTCTACAACATGTCCCATCAATCAATTACTCAAATCAATCAATCAATCACCTCATGTCAAGTACAAGAGCAACCCATGCTTTCTTTATCCACAAGTCAAGCAAACCCCAAAAGTCAACCAATCTCTCACCTTACCCATCACTTGTTGAGGGTCAAATATTGCATATTAGACCCCATTTATTACCTGGATTTACGAGCACAATATTGTTTAACGCCCGGTTTTAACTGTGTTTGTGATACAGGATGTATTTGAGAGCATGAACGGTAAAAAGTCGCTAAAAAGCATGGATTTAATAATCTGAGGACACCAAGGCAAGGGACGGACCCCAGGGGACCAAGATCATCGAATTTACAAACTTGAAATCCACAAAAATCGAGAAACTGAAGCTCAAGTGGCCTGTAAGTCAGCCAGAATGCAAGATCACAGGGTTTCCACCATCCGTTCAGCTCGAAACTTCACATATGGCCTGAAGACCATAAATTAACTGTACAAGTCAAATTTCAGCCATTGGATCTCTCGAAAAGTGGCGCAACGGACAGATCAGCCCATAAATTCTCGATTTAGGGCCCACCCGAGATCTGCATATGCTTCAAAGTTGGTCTCACCCCATTTTATGAGATGACAAAGTAGATGGTTGGAGTAGATCGTTAAGAACTGTCACCATGGATCCCACCAGCGTTGAGAGTGCATGGTGCACAAGAGCCACCACACATGCATTGGACTACAAATCGGGTCAAACCAGCTTTGACCGATCTCTTTCAAAAAACGGAATCGTCCGTCTTTCTGATGTGCAACAGGGAGTTGCGGTTGGGTGTAGGTGGGCCACAAGCATCATCCAAGTCTATAATCCAGACCATTCCTTGTACTCAGCAGGTAAAACCGACCGTACATACGGTGGATTTTCAAATTCCAGTTCGCGTACACGTGGAGACAGTGTCCACAACATCTACGGACGGCGGAACTAAAGATCAAGTGGGCCGCGCCGATTTTTCTCCAAAGATATTCTTTCCCAGTCGGTTTTTCGACGTCGATCCAATGGACGGCTTGGATTTCTTCAAAATTCATCGAAGTGGAGCCCACCAGCTTCGTCAGCGCAAGTATGAGATCTGCTTCGCAGCGTCCGCGAAAACCGGACGCTGGTCTCTTTAGTGGGTCCCACTGATGGCTCAGATCAATGATCGGAACCGTCCATTAAGTCCATAGGAGGGGTGCAACCATCGCCTAGGTGGCAGAATCTCGGAAGATAATGGAGATCTTTTTTTTTTTTTTTTTTCCGTTCGAAGGCAAGACGGACGGTGGAAATGTTTGAGATGGTGGGCCGCATTAAACTTAAGAAAAATATACATTTCTCAGTGGTTTTTCGCCACGAGTAGAATGAATGGAGTGGATTTCTCAAAATGATAGGGAATTGGGGCCCACCACCATCACAGCGTCGTCTCCGTGGGCTCTGTTCCGCAGCAGAGTCTGTGGTCAATCTCAGCGGGCCACCATCAGGGCCCATTGGCCTAATCGGGGCCGTCCATTAGGAGCTTAAGGGGTCTATAGTTCAATCCTAGGTGTCTTCTTCTCTCCATGCGTGCGAGCATGTGTTGATCGTGATCAAAAGAAGGATGGACGGCAGAACGAATTCTTCCCTAAGCTGCATCAACAGACAGCCAAAACCGGTTGTCCACCCTGAAATTTCAAGGGAAATTCAATGAACGGAATGGATTCTTCCGTACCTATAATCATGGCCGTCCATCAGGAGTCCAGTGCGAGTATGGATTTCTCCTGCTACTGCGTAAAAACCTCCGCATCATGGAGTTCGGAAAATCCCACTTTTGGCAGCTTTAAAGAGAAAGAGAAGAAAGGGAGCAGGATCTGATACGGCTAGAAGCTGGGGGCTGGACGTGGGCGAGAGAGAAGGAGAGAAAGAGTTTGAATCCTAATTTTAATTTATTTCTTTTCTTTTTTTTCCTTCTATGGATCTTCTGGATTTTGGTTTATCCATGCTAGGCTAAACCTCTTAGCTAGGGCTAAGAGGTGAAGCTTATAGTGAGATGGGGGATTTTATTCATTGCCTTTAAGTTGATTTCAATTCATGAACTGAATTTGATTTTTGTTTAATTAAAGGAATACTTTCAGTTTTTAATGGTGTGTTGTGACTGAAATTACAATAGATCTGCAATGGCTTTGAGTATTTCCTTTCCTTTTTATGTGTCTGACGTCAGGAAGCCCTGTTGTTCACCATCGTCTCCTGGGCATGGTTGGATGTCGGTACCCTTCCTAACCTTCATGATATAATTGATTGGTTGCTAATTAGTTTAATTCCGTTGTCTGCTTTGTCTCCTGGGCATGGTTTGGTGATTGAATCCATTCTAATTCATATACCTTTCATCTCTTGGAAATTATATCAAGTAAGTTCAGTTCTATCTTCATGGTTTTTGAAACAGGCATAAGATCTCCCTGATCTCTACAAGTGGATCCTCTGAATCCCTAGTGTCTTTCCTCTGAATTTCTCTTCAGTTTTAGATAATAATTTCACAATTATTCCTCAAATCACAATTGATTTAGAATTCATCTTATTCTAGTTCTAGCCCTAGTTAGTTTCAGATTACGTATAGGTTTCAGTCCCTGTGGATTCGACCTCGGTCTCATCGAGTTTATTACTACATCACAATCCTATACTTGGGGAGTGAACAAGTTTTTGGCGCCGTTGCCGGTGACTGACGGCTACGATTCTCTGAAATTAATTGGTTTTAGAATTAGATTAAGAATAGGGTTTTACTAATTTTAATTTTGTTTTCTATTTGATTCATAGAACTAACCTATTTCCTATTCTGTATGTTGTTAAGATAGAACTTCTAATTTGGTAAAATCTTTCTGATTTTCTAGGTTTTCTAACTCTTTAGATTTGGTTTGCTTTAGAAACTTCTTCTATTTAGAAACTAACTTATTTTGTTTTGTTTTGCAGGTCTTTAGCTTAGGGACTCCAATTTGATAACTTCCTTCCAACCCTCTCTTTCTTTATAGATTTTCATTTTTCTTAGGATTAGGTTTAGAATTTGATTGAGGGCTGCGAGTGTTTCATGCCCAAGTGGGCCCGTGACGACACTCGACGTCTCTTGACTGAAGGAGGATTAGTTGAGGGGTTGATGTCCATCGCAGGACTAGACACCGCTCGAATTCCCCTGAGTTAATTGAGGTTATGGCTGCAAATCAACCTCAAGCACTACCTCAACATATGGATGAGGAAGTACATGATGAGAATGAGGTGCATCAAGCACCCCCGCCTCGTACTTTACGGGATTATTTACAACCGGCAGGGGTGAGTACGCCCTCATGTATGATTTTTCCTGAAAACACAGGACAGATGGACATCAAGCCAGGAGTTATCTAACTCCTTCCTAAATTCCATGGGCTTGAATCAGAAAGTCCATACTTACATTTGAAAGAGTTCGATGAGATTATAGCCACCTTATACTTTCCCAATGTATCCGAGGATACAATCAGGCTAAAACTCTTTCCTTTTTCCTTGAAAGAGAAGGCTAAGACGTGGTTACATTCACTGCGTCCTAGATCCATTGGCACATGGAATGATATGCAGAGGTAATTCATAAAGAAAATTTTCCCACACCATAAAACGATTACCCTCAGAAAAGCAATCATGAACTTCGCCCAAAAGGAAGATGAAACATTCTACCAATGTTGGGAAAGGTTCAAGGATCTTGTCAGTTCATGCCCACAACACGGTTTTGAAATGTGGCGCATTACAAATTTTTTCTATGATGGACTGACATCTTCCATGCGCCAACTGGTCGAGACAATGTGTAATGGAGAATTCATGAATAAAGAGGTCGATGAGGTATGGGATTATCTCGATAGACTTGCCGAAAATGCACAATCTTGGGACCATTACCCAAAATCAAACACCACGTCTAGGCCAACTCAATTTAAGGAGAAAGGTGGAGTGTATCTCCTGAAAGAAGAGGATGATGTAAATTTTAAAGTGACTAATCTCATACGAAGAGTCGAGGCCATGGAAGGAAAGAAGGATAAGGTTAATGAAATTGTTTACGGCATCTGTGATTGCAACATTCACGCAACTGAAAATTGTCCTACAATATCTGCTTTTCGAGGAGTGTTGAATGAGCAAGCTAATGCCGTAAATAACTATCAAAGACCTTTCAATGGATCTACCTCCAATACATACAATCCTGGTTGGAGAAATCATCCAAATTTTAGTTGGAAGAATGGACAAACTGCTACCCCTCAAAGTTTCTTCAATCAAAATCCAAATCAGGGGAAACCTCAAGAAGAACCGGTTCAAAATTCCATACAAGAGCTGGCTCAGGCAGTGCGTGGACTTACGAGACTTTATGCAAAAATAGATTCACGTATGACGGTTATAGAAAAGGGGATGCTTCCCGCACAACCGCTCCCCAATCCTAAACCGCAATACGAGATAAATGATCCCACTCTTCAAATCAAAGGGGCACGCTAAATCCATCACCACTCTTAGGAGTGGGAAGATCATTGATAAAACCCTTCCTAGTTAGGCCCGAAAAGCCTCAAGAACCAGAAGAGGACAATAATGATGGATCTAGTGATGTCCCACAAAAATTAGAACCGGAACTTCTAGAGAAGCCAGTTGCTCTGTTCCCCCAACGGTTGGTTGTACCAAAACGTCTTTCTAACTCTCAGGATATTCTGGAGGTGTTGAAATAAGCGAAAGTCAACATTCCTCTACTTGATGTCGTAAAACAAGTTCCTTCATATGCAAAATTTCTGAAAGACCTATGCACGACCAAAAGACGGCAGAGTGTTCAAAAGAAGATCTTCTTGACTGAGAAAGTGAGTGCCATCCTGAAGCAAGACGTGCCGCAGAAATTCAAGGATCCCGGTAGCCCAACCATATCATGTGTAATCGGGAGCCATCGAATTGATCACGCATTTCTTGACTTAGGAGCGAGCGTCAATCTGATTCCCTACTCGGTATACAAACAGTTAGGGTTGGGTGAGTTAAAACCCACCCTAACCACACTACAACTTGCCGATCGAACTGTTCGTGTACCAAGAGGGATTATTGAGGATGTGTTAGTCCAAGTCGATAGATTTTACTACCCTGTAGATTTTATCATCCTGGACACCGAACCCATCAATAACATGAGCACTCAGATTCCCGTCATTCTTGGTCGCCCATTCCTTGCCACGTCAAATGCAATCATCAATTGTAGGAATGGTGTCATGACTATGTCGTTTGGAAATTTGACATTGGAGTCAAACATTTTTTTAAATAACGGCAGCAACTCAGGGGATGATGACGATGTCCACGACATTAACATGATCGATACTTTCGTGGAAGATAGGACACCCCTTACCTTATCCTCTGATCCTCTAGAGACGTGCTTGGCCCACTCCCATGAGTTTGATGATGATATGATTAGGGAGACGTGTGCCTTGCTTGATACTGCACTGGTACTTGAAGTTAACCGGTGGAGGCCACAATTTGAAGAATTGACAAACTGATGTAGTGCCTCTACCGTCTAACCTCAAGGCACCGAAGCTTGACTTAAAACCTTTGCCCTCTGATTTGAAATATGCCTATTTAGGTCAAGATGAGACATACCCGGTGGTGATCTCTGCCCACCTGGAGAAAGAACAGGAGAGTATGCTCATATCTACTCTCATTGAACATAAAGGAGCCCTAGGATGGACGATAGCGGACCTCAAGGGAATCGACCCCTCGATTTGTACTCACCACATATATCTTGAGGATAATGCGAAGACCGCTCGACAACCACAATGTAAACTAAATCCAAACATGAAGGAAGTGGTCAAGGCCGAGGTTCTTAAACTATTGGATGTAGGTATCATATACCCCATATCTGATAGTTAATGGGTGAGTCCAACTCAGGTGGTTCCTAAGAAGTCCGGAATCACCATCGTAGCCAATGCTAATAATGAACTTGTGCCAACTAGAGTCACTACTGGTTGGAGAATGTACATTGACTACAGAAAGTTGAATACTGTCACAAGGAAGGATCACTTTCCTTTGCCCTTCATTGATCAAATCTTAGAAAGGCTAGCTGGTCATTCCTATTACTGTTTCCTTGACGGGTATTCGGGCTATAATCAGATTGAAATTGCCCCTGAGGACCAGGAAAAGACCACATTTACATGTCCCTACGGCACCTTTGCTTACCGAAGGATGCCATTTGGACTATGTAATGCCCCTGCCACCTTTCAGCGATGTATGCTGAGTATCTTTTCTGATATGGTGGGGCAATATCTAGAGGTCTTCATGGATGATTTCTCTGTCTTTGGTTCATCTTTCAGCAAGTGCTTGGAAAGTCTTAAATATGTGCTGAAAAGATATGAAGAAAAGAACTTAGTACTTAATTGGGAGAAGTGCCATTTCATGGTTCATAAGGGGATTGTCCTTGGACATATCATCTCGTCCAAGGGAATTGAGGTAGATAAGGCAAAAATCGATCTTATCTCTAACCTACCTCCACCCAAGAACATCAGGGACGTGCGATCCTTCTTAGGACACGCAGGATTTTACAGGCGATTCATAAAGGACTTTAGTCTCCTCTCTCGTCCTTTATGTAATCTTCTTCAAAAGGATGCTCCATACGAGTGGACTGAGCAATGCCAGGAAGCTTTCACCAAGCTTAAAGGTATGTTAACCACTGCACCCATCATGCAGCCACCCGACTGGAGCCTTCCTTTTGAGCTTATGTGCGACGCTTCTGATTATGCTCTTGGAGCGGTTCTAGGCCAGAGAAAAGATAAGAGACCCTGCGTCATCCATTACGCGAGTAAGACTTTAAATCCTGCCCAAGTGAACTACTCGACTACAGAAAAGGAACTCTTAGCCGTGGTGTTCGCCTTGGACAAATTTAGGTCCTACCTGATCGGATCCAAGATCATTATTTATACAGATCATGCGGCACTGAAGTATCTTCTTTCTAAGAATGATTCTAAGCCCCGCTTGATACGATGGATCCTTCTACTCCAAGAATTTGATTTGGAAATTAAAGATAAAAAGGGAGTAGAGAACATAGTGGCCGATCACCTTTCTCGCCTTAATACCTCTGATTCCCTTGAGGCGACCCATATCAATGACATGTTCCCTGATGAACAACTGTTCAGAGTCTCCCATTCACCTTGGTTCGCTGATATTGCTAATTATCTTGCTACAGGTTCCATACCAACACATTGGACTGCACAAGATAAGAAGAAATTTTTCACCGAGGTGCGTAAATTCTTCTGGGATGATCCATACTTGTTTAAATATTGCCCAGACCAAATCTTGAGGAGATGTGTGCTAGACGATGAGCATCAGAGTGTCATCTCCTTCTGTCACTCACAGGCCTGTGGTGGTCACTTTTCTGCAAAAAAGACCACGGCAAAGATTCTGCAGTGTGGCTTCTATTGGCCCACTATGTTCAGGGACACTCATGAGTTTTGCAAAGCTTGTGAGCATTGTTAGAAATTGGGAGCATTGTCTCGTCGAAATATGATGCCCTTGAATCCTATTCTTATCATAGAGGCATCACTCACCTCACATCCATCACTCACCTCACCCATCACTTACCTCACATCCATCACTCCTTACAACCCTCTCTCTCTCTCTCTCTCTCTCTCTCTCTCTCTTTCTCTTCACATTTTCCAAGTAACCAAGCAAAGAGAGAGGAGTGGACGTCCATGGTTTTTCAAGAGAGCAAGTGCATGTGTGTGGCCCACTTTTCACCCCAAAATCATTCATCATCACCTTCCATTAAAGTGAAGCACAAGGAGATCGGCTTTCCGACGGATTAAGAAGATCAAACGGTGGGTGCTTCTATAGGATAGCTTACATGTTTTTATGATGGGCCAAGTGAGGCCTACCGATCAATGGTATAGATCTCTCTTTGGACCCTAAGGTATGGCCGATAGACCACCTTGATCCTCATGATCATTCCATGATGGGGCCATTCTTCATGGACCCCATCATGATGTTTACTTTCTAGTCTAAAAAGGGGTTATCTAGACCTTACATCTTGGTGGAGAAGGGATCTCCACCGTTGATCTTTGATCTGGTGGGCCCACATGCAATGGGACCCACTTAATGTATGATTGGATGCTTGAAACGGAGGGCCCATAGTGCCGGGGTCCCTCCATGCACATGTGTCCCTCGATCTCTCTCTCTCTCCCCAGCTTTTTCATGTTTCGTGTGATGATTTGGTCGTGTGGCCCACCCGAATGAACCCCACCATGAAGCATGTATTTTAGCCAAGCCTCTTGTAGGTGGGGCCCACTTTATGTATGTGTTGTACCCACATCACCCACCATTTGGCGTCCCACCTAAGCAGGGCCGACCTCAATGCATGTGTTATGTCCAGACGTCCAGGGACGTCCCTGGACGTGAACTGGGAAAACAAAAATATGAGCTTGGTTCATAAACTTTGGAGGGGGTTGTTCATGTAGGCCCTACCTTAGTGTATAAATTCAATCCATGCCGTCCATCCTTTTCCCCATATCATTTTAGGCGTTGAGCTGAAAAATGAAGTTGATTGATTTTCTACTGGACCATAACATAGCAAACTGTGATTCTTACCGTTGAAAAACCACTTAATGTTTCTATACGCCAAAACCCCTTGAATATTGGACTCGTTTGGCTTGTCTTGAGCCCTAGAGGCCATTGGGTGGGGTGGATCTATCATACGCGGGCCCCACATGTGAAAAACTGCAAGAAAATGCGATTAAAAAAAACATAACACAGCAGCAGCAGACGCTGCTGCTGTCAGAGGCGCAGGCAGCGCCTGCTGCTGGCGGGCGGACGGACGGACCAGGGACCCACGACCCAGCCATGGGCCCCACCATGATGTGTGTATGACATCCAAACCGTTCATGAGGTGGGCCCCTGTTTTACGTGGGTCCCCTCCAAAAATTAGGTCCATCCAAAGCTCAGGTGGCCCACATCACAGGAAACAGTGGGGGTTAAACCGTCTGCCATTGAAACCGTTTTTGGGTCCACAGAAGTTTTGGATCAAGCTGAAATTTGTTTTTCCCACTTATCCAGTGACGTGTGACCTTATCAACAGGTTGGATTTCAAATAAACATTGTGGTGGGCCCACGTGGGACCCACAGTGATGTATGTGTTTTATTCGCATCGTCCACAGCCGTGGGCGGTGGAATCCACCAAGTGTATGTGTTCTGTCCGCACCATCCATAGTGCTGGATGGTGGGACCTCACTGATGTATGTGTTTCTCTCACGCCGTCCGTCCGGTTGATCCACTTCAATGGCCCCACCATGATCTTGTGCATTAGATCAGCACCGTCCAGAGCATCCAGGGACTCTGGACGGTGGCCCTTTTTATATGCCTTGTTATATTATAATATAATATATCATATTATATTATATGATTTTATATTATATTGTAATATATTATATGATATATGTTATTGGGCCACTACGCACCAGGATGCATGGGTTGTATCTAAACCTTCCAACCATTTTCAGAGATCATTTTATGGCTTGAGACTAAGAATGAGTCAGATCCATGGTTTAAGTGGACCCCACCATCTAAGGTAGTGGACAAGGATGTCCACTATTCAAAATTTCTAAGGGCTATAGTATTTTCTTACTAAGCTGATATATGTTTCCACTTCATCTATCCCTATGTTAGTTTATGAATAGGTTGGATCTATAAGGTGGGCCACACCTTGATGTATTTGTGGCCCGTTGCTTAGGCTCACCTTGATATATACATGGGGCCCATGTGATTAGGCCATCTTGATTTATTTGTGGCCGTCCAATGAGGCCCACCTTGGTATGTGTATGAGGCCCATTTTGATTTATTTATGGCCCGTTGTTGAGGCCCACCTTGATGTGTATGAGGCCCATTATTGAGGCCCATCCTGATATGTATGAGGCCCATCTTGATTCATTTGTGGCCGTCCATTGAGGCCCACCTTGGTATATGTATGAGGCCCATCTCGATGTATTTGTGGTCGTCCATTGAGGCCCACTTTGGTATATATGTGAGGCCCATGTGATTAGGCCCATCTTGATATAATTGTGGCCCATTGTTGAGGCCGATTGTGATAAATATAAGGCCCATGTTATGAGGCCATTTGATGTATTGGAGGCCCATGGGTCGAGGCCCAATGGGAGGTACATAAGGCCCATTTCAATGTGTGATTCCATCATGGTTTGTGTAATGATATTTATGGCGGGCCATGCTTTGGGAACAATGTTGGTTTGACGTCCACATTGTAAGAATAATGTTGGTTAAATGTCCGCATTATAACTCTCCCTAGGGCTCATTGATAGGCGCGTACTTGTTGTGTGTAAGCCATCTGGCCCATCTTCATTATAATGACAGTTCATCACTTTGTAACATACTTAGTATAGCTCCATGATTTATGTCCATACGCATCATATGTATGCTTGATATGAGGATGTTTGACCATTTCATATGTCATTGGGCAGATTGTTACGAGACTCCCTGATAGGCGGAGGTTATCTCACATGAGCGCATGGTATGCACATGATTGATGTATGACTGGATTGTATGACTCATGCATCTTGCATTGGGAGTTATGATCATTGTAAGCCCTAGCGATATCAGGGTCGTAGCCTCCACAGGTACATCATGGATGGCTAAATGGGATACCGAAAATATTTGGTTCTAGCACTGTGGGTACTTAGGATATCCTTGGGTAAAAATTCCAGAACCTCCGAGGCCAGGAGTAGCCCCAACGTCTAGATCGAGTGGAACATGAGTGCCCGAGTGCCAAATACCAGTAGGCCGCATCTCCCACTGTGTCGTGGTCGGTTGGGAGTGGGTGTGGCCTTATCCGCTGAGTGAGGGGGCTATAAGCTAGGCTGAGTATAACCAGCTCGTAAATTGGTCTGCTATCGACGAGCTGGGTAGGTATTGGCAAACTACTGGTCAGGCGGATAGTAAGGTCTATTCTGCTCGCTGGGCTGTGCAGCTAGGGAGGAGGCAGTTGGTGTCGAGTGTAATAGACCCCGGTGATTTTTTCAGAGAGCAACCGTATCGATATGTGGACTTATTGAGCGGGAATTGCATATCCATTCATTCATTCGTTCACTATCCACTCAGCTGGTGGTGCGTAATTATTTGTTACGTGTACCTTTGTATGGCCAGGATTTTGGTTGGGCACTTGATTAACTTGAGATCAGGAGTTTACCACATTGAGTCGGACTATCCAAATTTAGGTATGGGACTGGTTTGGATAGAAGTCCCTTGTGGTGGACCCCGTAGTCTGCGATACTACGCCTATTATCCCGACTTCACGTTCCTGCATGGTCATTTCATTCGCACCACATATTACATTGTATCCGCAAGACTTAACATTTTTAGGTTACTATATTGATGCACTTATATAGCCTAAATGAGGTTGATGGTATTCGTGGCTCATCAGGATTTGCATATTGCATTGCATCTTCAGCATCTGTTATTGTCTTATTATGTTTTGCATCGCATAGCCATAGTACGACTGATAGCAGTCATGGACTTACCAGTATATCTCCGTTTACTCTGATATCGTATGATTCATGATTTTGTTAGTATTTCCGCTTATTTCGATGATGTATGATTTATGGGCTTTATGGTATACTTGGCACTTATCTTGTGCACACACTCTCACCACTCTTTAAGCTTTTGTAAGCTTATGCACGATAGATACGTGTAGGTAGCATTAGGTTGCAGCAGCGTTGAGCTTGGAGCATGTAGCTGTCTCTGGAGCTTTGATTTTGATATATGTATTTCCCATTCAGTATTGTATTCAAATGATTATATTAGTGGATATGTGATGATGATGTTACCTTTATGATTTGGGTATACTTGTGGTTATGCTCCATTACAAAAAAAAATCATACTGAAAATCCTCCTTGTAGGATCGCAGGATCGGAATCTGGCGTATGGGCGCTGGGATCTGAGAATGGGGTACTACGGAGGTTGTCGGCACCAGATTCAGGGATCGAGAATTTTGTGAGTCTGTTTTCTGAATTCGGGGTGTGACATAACATAACTAAGCTATGATTGCCATAAAATTGTCACTATGACAATCTATATTGACATATGCTATCTCAATCGATAGCACATAACATCTACTCTAACCAGTTCTCATGTATAACTAAATCATCGATGATCTATACCTTTTTGTATAACTTTATGTGAACGCTAGGAAATCAGCACCCACGCTTACTTTTGGATGTTATATTCTTATTTTTGTGGGGGTGACTTGATTGATGTAGATTTGGAGTCGCCACTAGACACTTGATCTCGAAATCCCTTAGTCGACTAGAACCTGCAGAATATGTAAAGCTAGAGAATCCAAGGACTCTCTTGCTTTAAGTTGACTCCTGGTTTGCAATATGGGATTCTGAGTAGGGGACCTTGGTTACAAAGAGGGAAGGTGTTAGACACCCTCTTTGCCAATACGAGTGTACGATCTCTATTCTGTGTGGTAAGTAATCTTAAGGGACAAATGATATAGTTGGAGTAGGACTAGGCGCGCTCGAGTTTCTGATGTAACAAGATCCAGGATTTCGGCAAGCTACAGAGCATACATCCGAAGAATGTCTAGAAAAGTGGATGTAATGATGCTAATGTAATAATATAGAAAAAGCATGGACTAGATCACTATGAATTTCTGATGTGACCGGATTTGATATACGGCAAGTCACAGAGATACGTTCGATAGAGTTCTAGAGTAGCAAGGCGGTTGAGAAGAGAGAAGATGATATGATAAATTCTTGAATGAAAAATGAGATGATCTTTGGCTTGATCTTGAGATGGATAGGTCATGGAATGCACCATGACCAACCCGGGTTAGATTGTAAGATTGAGGATGGCTTGGAGGGGGCTAAGGGGTGGCTAAAAGATCGGATCTTGAAGGCTTGGAGCTCCCTTTCACCCTCACTCTCTTCCTCTCTCTCTCACTCTCCCCTTTGGAAACTTTGGGAAATGGGATTGTTGTGTGAAATAAGGCGAGGTGAAGGCTATTTATAGCCTTTTTGTGATGGCATTTTGGTAATTGTTGAGTTTGTGAAGGATAAAAGCTAACTTGATAGCTTGTGATTGGTTGAGGAGAGAGAAATGCCATGTGGCATGCTCTTATAAGCTTTTGAGGTTCGGTAAAAGAGTAAATAGGGTGAACTTCAGGGGTAATTCCATATGAAAGTTGACTTTGGGAGGGGGGACAACTGTGTGCTCAGAGGGGACGTCCGTCAGATAAGGAGCGGCACTCCAACTACTGCCCGCTGTAGTCAGGTTATCGCCGGGCTGGGTTCCCTCTGTGCTTTGGCCGGTGGGCTTGCTTCGGGATCTTGGCTCGGCCCAAGTTTTCGGACGTTTGGCTCAAAATGGTCGGGTTTGTTTTTGGGAATTGTATTGATTTATATGTAGGCACTGGCTTGGGTGGTGGTCATGGTTTAGATTGGGGTTTAGGCTAGGGTTAGGGTTTAGGCTGGGGTTAGGGTTTAGGGAATGATTGGGGTAGGTTAGGGTTAGGGTTTAGGGAATGATTGGGGTAGGGTTTAGGGCATGATCGGGGTTTCTGGGTTGTCTTTGCTTTCTCAAGATACTAGCCTGGGTGGGGTGTCTACACTTTACATTATTTGTCTTAAATAAGATTTAATTACCAACTTGGAATTATGAGTTATAGTGTGGATAAAAGATATTTTGCCACTCCTAAAATATGGTATGCATTTATTAAGCTATTTTCTTAATTGTGATCGTGTGAATATAATTGTTTGCCTGATCATTGCATGATTTCCATTGAATTTTGGCACTTAAAACAAATTTGCATTGATAAATGTTCATGTGGTGCGGAAACTTGAAATGAATTGACTAATCAATCATAGTCAGTCACACGTTTTGTAAGTCTAGTGACACATTCGTCAATCTGGCCTTCTAAATGCTTTAACATTGGATCATTGGTTATAACTAGCTCCCCTCATGACAAGCCTTCAAAGTGTTGAAATTTTGGTTTTTGAAAAATCAAAATATTTCAAAATTTTGCTTTCCCGTCAAAATAGTTTAAAAATTTCAAATAAAAAGTATGGTTTTCTTTAGTCTCACATTAGAAAGGAGAAGAGATGTTTTGTACTTTATATGTGGAGGTGTGTGTAATATTCTTACTTGGAAATTTGGAGGTTGAGATGCTCGGGTTGCGTGTTCCAGCGCGTGTGGGTGTGGGTAGTGTGGTTGTAATGTCGTACTTCACACATGCGCATCGTGTCGCATAGTGGTCGCTCTCTTACGAATCGTCGCGAGACGGTGCGATCATGGTGCAAGAGGTGTGAGATAAGCTTGGGTTTTATAGGCTACAGAGAACGGTTGTCTAAGGATCTGAAACGGTCCCAGCAATCAGATCTCTCGATCCAACGATTTGAAACAACCCGTTTTGAACCATTGATGACCACCTAACAATGGTCCACTCCCCTGGTGCCTATATAAATTAGACCATTCCAGTCCAAAACAATCAACTCCAATATATCTCATCCAAACCATCAGATCTCACTAAAATTTTTCTCATTGTAAGAATATTGCTAGACGTACACTAATTAAGTCTGCTAGACGATCAACTGTGTTGAAAAGTTTCTAAGTAGCCCTTTGTAATTGCTGCATGTAGGATCTAGATAGAAGACTTGTCTTGTCCTGAAAGCAATTCGCCTATAACCCATCAGCAATTGATAAGGGGGTGAATTACGCTTTAAGGACAATGTATTCATACGTGATTCAACCTGGTGCTAAAAAGAAAAAAATTTCTTTAATTTTTTTTTTTTGATTTTCCAAAATATTTCACAACACAAAGTAGGGTTGTTTAGCATGCAATTTGTGCAGATGATGCTTGCATATCTCACTCGTCTTCACTGCTATGACTTTTTTTCTTGGTATCATTATTGTTTTCGTCGTTTGGCATCATTCCACACTTTCTTTCAATGTGATCCAAATTTTCACAAGGACTCTTTTATTATGATCTTCATTTTGTGATATACTATCATAAATATCATGATCATCTTGTTTAAGTGACTCACCTTTCTTATTAGAATTAATTTTTTTAGAGTGCTAATCCAAATGCTTGTTAGCCGTCATAGAGGCTAGTTAATTATCCTTCAATGAAATTTCAACTATTTGCTTAGCTAAAATTTCTTAATATTGATAACGGAAGGAAAGATTTGGAGAATTCTCTAGCTTTTTGATCTATTACTTTATTCTATGAGGATTTATATAGAGATATATACTGATTATACATGAAGAGAAATTAATAGATATATATGGAAGGAAAATTAATCAAAATAATTAAGGAGAAGTTGATTCTCCACTCTACAAAAAATAAATTATCGCAAGTATTGGTTGCACGGGCCATCTTACTATTGCGTTAAAAATCTACTAAACTCACTTAAGTCCACCAACAATCAACTTGCACATCCAACATTCACTACTGATTTAGGACTTGGCAAGTACTAAGACCTTATGGATCGGTCCCAATCAATGACTGATGTGGTTTGCTAATTTGAATGGCTATTGATTGAAAAAATTAAGATTACATGATCAAAGTGGTTTTGTGAGGAGACCTTCAATAGAAGGTGGGCTCCACACAATGGATGATTTATATAAATGATTAGACCTTTTCTATCATAATCGTTATGAACCGTCCATTTTATTAGCCATTAGTTGAATTTTAATAGAGACAGTAAACCAAAGGTGGGCCACATGATGGATGGTTTACATCAATGATTGGACATTCTCTATTAAAATAAATACATGCCATCTTTTTTCCTAGCCACTAATTGGATGTATAGGATCAATTAAAGAGAATTTTGGGATGAACGTGCAATTAAAGGTGGCCCACATGATAGGCTACCTAGAGAACTGAATGTATCTTTTCTAGTAAACTATACTTGCTCTATTAATTTTTTATCCATTCATCAAATTGGCGGGATCATCTTGTCAAAGCCACTTTTAAGAATTATCAACAATCAAAAGTGGCTTCCACAAGGTGGATGGTCCATATCAATGAAGAACATTTTCTAGTATAAAAGATATGGACCATGCACCTTCTATCCATTAATTCAACAATCATGATCATTTGATCACTAGTTCAATGTGAACTCCATCACCAGTTTCCCGTGACTATCAACAGTCAATTTCGCCAGCTGATTCTCCTGTTCTACTAAGAAAAATGAATAGTTTCAGAGAAATGGTCATGTCATTGATTTGAATTTTTTCACCAGCCTTATCTGTTATACATCTAATAAGGGAATCCAAATCCACTACTTGTCACAAACAATGTTGTGCTGACAATGCCAATAATGACGTGGATCAATACGAAGAAAACAGAAAATTTTGTTTGTTACAAGCAGAGGATTTGGATTCCTAATTACTAGTATTAGACTCTAAATAACTGCTGAATTGTAACTTTTTATTAAGCATCTCAAACATTTCTTTGTACCCAATCCGATCAGCTGAGATAAGATTTACATTATTGGGCTATGGGAAGAATCAGAGTCATCCTAACGGTGTGGATTATCGGACAGTGGGCCCTTCTTACGAAATGGACGCCTCTGGACTGTCCACGTTCAGGGGCTCAGGACTGTATGCATCATCCTCTGCAATCACTTAGAAGGCGTGAAGTGGGTACTGCTTCCCACGCGAAACTGCAGGGTGCGGCGGCGGTTTGATAAATTTCCAAGTAAAATTCACTTTTAATCTACTGGCTTTTTTAAACCTCTAAAATTTTATTTTCCATTTTTAAACCCATGCTATACATATTAACTATTTTAAACTCAAGCCTTACGAATAAATGTACGGTTTGGATATTACACATACATCATCGTAACAGAGATGGATTGACGGAAGCGGATTGCGTCTTACCCCTCCCACCGTAATCCGTCCGGGAAGAGCTCTGTGGGGGCCACCGTGATGTAACTGTCTTATCGACGCCGTCCATACCTATTAACAGATCATTTTATGGCATGATCTAAAAAATGAAGCATGTCCGGATATCCAGTGGACCACACCAAAGGAAGCAGTGGTGATAATGAAACCCACTGTTGAAACCTCTCTAAGAGCCGTGTGATGTTTTTTTTACCATCCAACCTATACATAAGGTCATGTAGACCTGGATGAAGTGAAAACACAAATATCAGCTTGATCCCAAACATCTGCAACTCCAAAGAAGTTTTTAATGGTAGGCCTTCAATCCCCACTTTGTGGCTCACTTAAGCCTTGATTTTGCCTCATTTTTGGGTTTATACTGTATAATGATCTGTAAATAGGGATGGACGGCGTGGATAAGAAGTTTGCATCACAATGGCCTCCACACAGCTCCGCTTCCTTTGGCTACTCCCCTGCCAGCAGCCAGGTGGCTCGTGGTCGGTGCTCCGTTGGGCCGATGTATGTATTTCATCCATGCTGTTCATCCATTTTTACATATAATTTTATGGCTTCAAATTAGAGAGTTATAAATATAAGGTGGACCACACCACTTGAAAACAATAGTGATTGGATATCCACCATTAAAATCCTCCTAAGGTCTATTGTAGTGTTTATTTGACATCCAATCTGTTGATTAGATCATACAGACCTAGATGAAGTGAAAAAACAAAGATCAGCTTGACTCAAAACTTTTATGACCTCAAAAAGTTTTTAATGGTCGACATTAATTCAACAGTGTTTCGTGTAATATGGTCCACTTTAGATTGGAATATACCTAATTTTTTTGTCTCATGCCCTAAAATGATCTATAAAAATAGATGAATGGTATGGATGAAACACATACACCGTAGTGGAGCCCACAGAGAACTGACAATCAGCCATTGGCTCGTGGCAGGCGGATTAGCCAATCCGTTTCCGTGTGGCACAGCAGCCAATCCTCTTCTGGTGAAAAGACAGGGACGTGGATTGCGTACTACCCCCTTCTTCAGCCGAGAACGGTCAGCGATTCGAGTGCCCACTGTGATGTATGGGTCTAATCCACACCGTCCATCCAGTTTTTCATATCATTTTAGGATATAAATTGAAAAAATGAGACATATCCAAAGCTTAAGTGGACTTCACAATGGGGATTAAACTCTTATGGATGAAAACTTCTCTGGGGCATGAAAGCTTTGGATGGTGCTGATATTTGTGTTTTCTCTCCATTCAGGTCTATGTAACTTTAATAGGTTCGATGGAAAATAAACATCACGGTTGGCCATAGAAAAGGTTCAACGGTGAGAATCATTTTCACCGCTGCTTCATGTGGTGTGGCCCACTCGACCCCTGGATCTGTCTATTTTTTGGATTATGCCCTAAAATAATACTAAAATATGGATGGACAACGTGGCTAAGACCCATACATCATAATTGCTACTCAAATCGACTGCCCGTTCCAAGCTGGAGACGGGCGGGGGTAGGACGCAATCCGTGTCCAAAGATAGGGTACAACAGTGAAGAAAATCGCTCTACATGCCCCTAAATCAATCTACATGCAATAAATACTCGAGCTTAATGATGTTGGGTGGGGCCTACTACTATGTTGGTAGAAATCTACTATTCATTTTTTGAGCTCATCCTAGGAAAATAGATAAAAGAATTAGATGAATACAAAACTAAAGTGGAGGAAACAGTAGGATTTTAGTGAGCACAGTTAAAATAATCTTATGGCTGTAAAAGATTTGTACCCGGCTATTTTTTATTTTTCGTTTTTTTTTTCACTTCATATCAGTGGAACTGATCTTATAAACGGTTTATATGCCATAGAAACATCAAAGTGACGCTCAATAAGGTATCAACGGTAGGAATTTCAAATTTCTTTTCCTAACTTTCTCTAATCATGTGACTTATTTGAGTTTTGGATCCAAATCATTTTTAATCTCATTTTTTAAAATGAGCTTTAAAAACAGTTGAATTAAATGAATTTCCCGTGAACATCATGATGAGCTCCGTCCAATAAGAACTTTTGCCAAAGGCAATTCTCATGTTTTCGGCCCAATTGAATATTGGATCTGGCTAATTTCTGGCCCTCCTGTATTAAAATTAACTCATAAAATGGATGTATGGATTGAATTTCTCACAAATATCACAGTGGCTCCAGTTAAGTTCCAAGGACAAGAACTTGCTGTGAAAGACTTTTGCAGGAAATCCACGTACCTCATGTTTAGTCTTATCTCCTGAGATGAGCCATGTCTAAGCTTATGTCCGAAAATGAGGAAGATGGACGGAGGGGATATGACACACATCACGGTGAGGACGGCCTTACAGCCAAGTCGAATTTGGGCGGTAGTACCCTCACCAACAGCAAGCTAGAGACTAACGGCCTGTCAGGGGCTCTGTGGGGCCATCGTGATATATACTTTTTATCCGAGCCATTCATCCGATTTGAAAGATCATTTTAGGGCATGATCCAAAAAAAAAACGGATCACACGTTTGAATAGTCCGAACAACATGCGATGCAGTGGTGACAGTGACCCACTGTTGAAACCTTCCTCGCCCACCGTGATGTTTATTTTCCATCCAGCCAGTTCATAAGGTCACGTGGACTTGGATGAAGGAAAACATAAATATCAGCTTAAGCTAAAACTTGTGGGCCCCAAAAGGTTTTCAGCGGCAGGCATTCAATCCTCACTGTTTCCCTTGGTGTGGTCCACTTGAGAATTCGATCTGACTCATTTTTAGTTTCGTTATCTAAAATAAGTTTTCAAAATGGATGGACGGCGTGGATAAAACACATACATCACGGTTGGCCCCACAAAACCCCTGACAGGACCGTCATCTCCAGCCAGGTCCTGGTGGGGTAGTACCCAATCCCCACCCGTCGAGTTCCCTACAACAGCTGATTCGTCCCTACTCTTTCCGTCTCTTCCAAGACAAAGGCAAAGGAAGGTCCGTGCCACCTTCATTTCCATTTCCTTTTCATTTCCTCTCTCTATCTATAAAAGACGGCCCTTTTGTTTCTTTATAATTACAAAGGAAACCACGGTTGCATGACGAGCGCTTCGGAGCTTTTCTACACCAGGAGATCTCGTATCGGCCGAAACCCTGAATTAGGGTTTGGCCCGTCTATAGATCGCGTCCCCCACCACCGCCATCATCGCTACCATCGTCATGAGGAGGATTGCGATCCCGTCCGTCGATCTTCCCACGGCCCGTCTCTCAATGCTCGGTATCTCTGCAACCGCGTATCTCAAACGGTACGGAAACAGATCTCTTCGATTCGCTCGAATTTTGATTTCTTTCATGTTCTAATCTCATGTGAAAAGCCTAGGTAGAGGAAAATCGAAGAACATACACGAAAACATACTGTGCATATAGAACCTTTAGAGATCAGGCTTCTTTCTTTGTTTCTAGTTCGATTCGTAATGTGTTTCCCGACGTAGAAATGCGATGTGTTGGGATTTTGAGAAGAATGGAGGCAGATTAAGATTCTCACTTGAAGTTGGAATGATTCGAATTAAATGGGTTTGATCAACCTAAAATATGTTAAAAATCCCTCCTTTTTTTTTTTTTTTTGCCGAAATTTATTGCATATGAATCATCCTGACATTCATGGAACATAATCTGTCCGGTGTCTATGGTCTATTCCTCAAAATCCATTTAGAAATGGAAAGAACTTAATCTGTTGGGTTGCGCGCGCGCACACACACACATATATATAAAATCTGGGACGTTTCACCTTTCCAACCCCCCACAAATACGTGTGGGTGGGAAACGGATTGGCCACGCCCCCTGACACCTGCCCCGTGGCTGGTGGTCGGTGCTCTGTGGGCCCTACCATGATGTATGTGTTTCATCCATTCCGTTCATCCATTTTTAAAGATCATTTTATAACTTGATCCCAAAAATGAGAGGTATATAAATCTCAAGTGCACCACACCACATGAAAACCATAGTGATTGGATATGCATCATTAAAATCCTCCTAAGGCCCAATGTACTGTTTATTTGACATCCAATATGTTGATTAGGTCATACAGGCCAGATGAAGGGAAAAAACAAAAATCAGCTTGATCCAAAACTTTACGGCCCCAAAATGTTTTTTAATGGTCGATGCTCATTCAACACTGTTTCCTGTAATGTGGTCCACGTAAGATTGGAATATACCTCATTTTTGGTCTCATACCGTAAAATAATATGTAAAAATCGATGGACGGCATGGATGAAACAAATACGTCATGGTGGGGCCCACGGAGCACCGACCACCAGCCATTGGCTGGTGTCAGGGGGAGTAGCCAATCTGTCTCCGTGTGGGTGTGCTTGAATAAGAAAGCTCATTGGCTGTGCATGAGTTTGCCTGTGTTTGAATAAGAATAGCATTCATGAAATCCAAAGAACCTCATCTATTTGGCGTCAGCTGAGTAGTCCAAGCACTGGAGAGTTTTTTATTTCAATTTTTTGTTGTTGATTAAATTCAGGACATTGCCTCTAGGCTAAACATTTCATTTGCCTGTGAGGGGAGCTAAAACACTCCATATATAATCCTTCAAAATAAAATAAAATAAAATAAATCCATATAGGGAACTCGTTCCATATTTTAGAATTTTCTTTTTTTCCCAGTTTTAATTGATCTCTGTGTGTGTGTGTGTGTGTGTGTGTGTGTGTGTGTGTCCCCCTAGATGCAAAATTATCAATCTTAGTAAGTGAAAGTTGATCAATCTTGGAATTGAAATGCATGGAATTGCAAGTGAAAGTTTGGTTTGCCACCCTCACTTTGTTGCCAATAAGACAGTCGGTATTTTATTCTTTCATTTCTATTAGTAATTTCAGGCTTTCTTTTTTCCTTTATCAATCTTAGCAATTTTGTCATGCATTGTTTCAGTTCTATTGGTAATTTCAGTCTTTCTTTCCCTTTTTTTTTCCTGAGCAATTTTGTCATGCATTGTTTCTGCGCATTAATCAGGAAATCCTAACTATGCTTTCTATCAATAAACACTGTATCTTTCACATGTAATTTAATACAGATTAGCTTACGTTGAGACACATGAGTCTATCATTCACTTCATCTAGCTTAGAAGAATCAGTTATTTATTCCTTTTTTCCCTGATACGTTGTGTCGAAGTATTTATTGCATGTAGAGTGATGTAGGGGCATAGTTGTGTGGTGGGAATGCTATTTTCACCAGCCAGCAACCCATTGCCGAACTGTGGGAAATAGGATTCTTTCTAGTCAGCAATCGACCCCTGACCATTGAGAATAGTATTCCCACCAGCCAGGGGCAGCCTGCAGGGTGTCCCGTTTTGACAGGTTTTATCTACATTTGGAATTTGGGAATATGTGAAAAGGTAGTTTGGTTTTTTCCTTGTATAATTGGTTAGGGAATTGGGTGATTAGTTGAGATTAGTTGTAATGACCACTCTAATCACCAAGACTGGATAAAAGATGGTATAAATACTCCATATTTCTGTAATCGAGATAGGTTTGAGTTTTGAGGACTGAATTGAAGAAAAAAGAGAGATTTTAGAGGGTGCTTGGAAAACCTTCTCCTCTTTCTTGGGTGGGTTTTGGGAAGGAGGATTTCTCCCCAAATTCCTTTGAAGTTTTCCCTAGTTTCCCTTCTCCTCTTCAATTCCTTGCTTGTTTGACTGGTTTTCATCGAGTGTTCGATCACGAATCACATCATAGAGGAGCATTAAAGACTTTCCCCATAATATCTATAGCATTATTTTGCACAAAGCCTCCAGGAGCTCCTGTTTCTGGGCTCCCCTCCTAAAGCACAGCTTTCCTGATCTCAAACTCAAATTTGCTCCTAGAATTTTAGGTAACTTGTTGCAACCATTAAATACATTCAATCTTAGCGTCATGATGAGTGCTGTTTGACAGATTAGATGGCAATAAATTTTCAATTTCCATAAAGGACACTTCCTCTCCTTTCAAATCTCATTTCTAGGCAATCATGGCCTCTGGACAATCACAAATATTTCCAAACAGCTGAGTTGTTGGATCTGGCATTGCCATTGCCAATGTTCTTGGAGTTAACTATTCTAGACAAACAAGTTGCAACACCATTTGCTAGAGCCTTTAAAACACACCAGTGTGATCCATTTTTCATATGGATTCTTCCTTACTGTATTTTCCATCATCACCTCCAAGTTTCTATCATTTCCTTTGTCACTTTAAGTTATTAGAAAGGAGACAGAACTGCAAGTATTTTTTGAATGCTAATGCAGCTGCTGTTTATTTGATGCTTGAGATTGTTGCACTAGTCATGTGTCAAGGTGTTGTTGTGACTTGCTAACAACGGGCAATATCTTGTTTGGCAGATTAGTGAGGGACGATAATGGTGGAATGCCAAAAGCCAAAGTCTTTTTTCTTTGCTTGAATAATTTAAATCCTTTGGTTTACAAAGTAAACCAGACAAGACCAAATCCAACCCATATTTCAGTTTGAAAGAGCCAGTACATGCAAGGTATTATGTAATGGTATCGGTTGGTGTATCCACTAGCTTGCCAGCCGATACGATATGGCTCCCTATTTGCTGATATGGCCTTGTAATGGACGTTTTTTTTTTTTTTTTTGGTAATCTAAAGTTTATTGGTAAAATCCTAAAAATACGTGAGGATCCCAAATGTGTGTGTGTGTGTGTAGGTTTGGGCATGTATCTTTTTTGGAAAAAAAGGATTTTGGACATGTTTGTGTAACGGGCTGCTATTTGGTAAGAATGCTTTATGTTGGATAGTGTCATCTTGAGCTGCCAATAGCTGACCCAATAGGCCATATTCAAACATGAATCATGCATGATTTGGTGTAGGGCCTGTTTCATATAAATACAAAAAACAAAAAAAAAAAGATGGAAACATGAAAGAAGTGATGGTTTTTAACCCTTCTTCTGATATTTCCTAAAATGGTCCACTCCAATTCATCGAATCCCGCTCAAATTGTGTTTTGATCCTCAAAATAGTCCAGATCTAGTTCAAAATTAATTTCCGAGCTTCCTTCATGGTTGAAATATATAAAGAAGTGAAAAAATGAGAGAGATTGAAAATAAAAACTTCCACAATGGGTCCTTTATTTATGGTTGTATCATCCCGCAACAGCCGATATGGCCCATTTTTTCATAATGGACTGATTCAACCTCGTATCTCATAATAGGGTTGACTGTTTCCTTTATGTAACAACCGATATGGGCGTAACGTTACCTTTTTTAATACCACAAGTACATGTGTTGGGCTGAATTTGAATGACCTTGGTAACTTTAGGTTCTTTTAGTTTTATTTTGTTTTCTGGATTTTCAATGCATTGAACAAAAACCTGACTTGGTTCTATGATTTTCCTATGAATGGTTGATGCATGGAAGAACTAGATTGAAAATCATTTAGCCTCGTCTCTCTCTGTTATAAGCCGCATTTTTTGTGGGATATTGATGGAAAAAATGCTGGTTTCGTTTTGGTCAGATAACTCCTAACATGACATTTGGCATTCACAGGAACGTGAACCAGTTCGACTAGATCATAGTACTAGCCAATCTGGCACGGGCAACAGTAGTGGCACGGAGGCTTCAAGTAGTCGAACCAACACGCCGCGATTCAGTCGGAATGAACGACTTCCTGGAGCTGTACTACAGGCAAGGGCAAGGCTTCTTGAGAGACTGCGAGGTGTATCCCTTACTGGAAACAGGTTTGTTCTCTCTCTCTCTCTATCTCTCTCTCTCTCTCTCTCTCTCATTGTATTAGTGTCTCTCACTCTATTAATATTGTTCAATAGAGTTTCTGAAATCCACATGCTGGGGGGTGTTTTTGTTTTTGGTACATTGCGATCTGATGCTCAGTTTTTTTTGTGAAAGATAGCCATCTGATTCTCGGATGCTGTCTTCATATTAGGAAATTGTGGAATGCTAAGTGAACTTGAGCGGGTACACTTTCCTTGCACTTGCTTCTCGCACATAGCAACATAGGCACTCATGAGATGGATTGAAGCTGTCAATCAGGTGGGTCTTATAGAGTAGATCCTCAGCCAACAAATCAGGCTTTTCTGTTGTTAGATGGGCAACATATGTACAAAACAAATTGTCGGTTATAAGAAATTGATCAATTGTTTGTGTTCAGTGTACATGCGTGGTCTACTTGATGAGTGGACTGGCCTGATTGTTGGGTGAGGCATGTTCATGTTGTGCCTCCTGTAATGAATCTCTGATTTGACACATGGGTGCAATGTTGGCACATGTGCAAGGAAGCTTTCTTTTCATTTGGCACAGTTTGCAACGATCAATTTAGATAAGTAAAAAATTACAAAAACACCCTTACATATTTCTTTATTGAAATGCACTAGAGTATTTATGTCCATTTACGAGTATGGTGTCAACTTCTTAGTAGACAGGGTTGTTAACTTCCCCATACATTCATGGTGCATTCGTGCAGAGTAGCCATATAATCCCTGGCCCAAGGAGACATGGAGTATGGTATCTTCCATTCTTGATCCTCCATTGTTTGCTCTTTGGTGTTTCCAAACCGTTGTTCTGATGGGCTCAACTGCAGATGGGATATCCCTTCAAAATCTCCCAGATTTGGATAGGCATCTTATATTTTCGTCCATTTTATATCACTTGTCCTCCTGTAATTGTCTATTTGTGGGCCAGATTTACCGTGCACGGTGCATTTATGGTGTAGCCTATTAATCAATGGTTTTGATCATCAAACTGCGGACATTTTTCAGATATTGAGCTTGGGACGATATAACTCCCAGGCTCATGTATAGCTGGTATATTCTTTGTTGTTGTTGTTGTTGTTGTCATGTTGGGGTTCTGTTTTTATTTTTGCTGTTATTATTGTTGTTATGTTGGTGGTTTTGGTGTTGATAGCTTTACCTCATTTCTGTCTAGGCAAAGCAGCAGAGGCTCAGGCATATCTTGGGATGAGTTTGCAATCAGTGATGACTTCCGGGTTGTCGATACTGGGGACTGGGAATCTGAAATCTCAAGGCTATGGTTTGCAGATGCTACACCATATACTGAGTTGAATGTCCAAAGGGACCCGTCGTCCATTTTGCTAGACATGACCAACAAGAAGCCGCCTGGACTCAGCCTGGAGGCCATCAACAGCCTGCAGCAGGAGGTTTTCACCATCGCTGACGGGGACGTCGTCTTAAGTGCTGTACATGAATGCTGTATATGTCTAGAGAGCTTTCAGGATGGAGACAGGCTGATTTGCTTGCCATGCAGACACAGATTCCACCCTACCTGCCTGGATCCATGGGTAAGAACCTGTGGTGATTGCCCGTACTGTAGAACTGATATAGTAGTTGATTATCGATTAGAAAGGAAGACACTAAACCCAGAATGAAGCTGATTTTTGTACTTAAAAGTTTTGAGCTGAGGAATTTTGGAGACTTTTTTTTTTTTTAAAACTCTTTGATGAAGACATGTATGTATCTCTGCACCTGTGACACTTATGCAGCGTTGTGTGGTATGATCGTCTTGTTGTGTTTCTGTAGGAACATTCTGCTGATATTGTATTTACAACTTTGATTTGCTCCAGATGACTTAATTTTGTATATGACCAGTGAGCTATTGATCTGTGAGCAGAATGCATGTGAAAATAAGGAACAGTGGTAGTGATAGTGTTTTTTTAAAATTTGGTGGATGAGATAATATTAGTGGTGTATAACTTGGGTCGAATCAATGGTGGCATATGAATCATGTTGATTCTTCGCCTGATGGTGTTTTGCTCAGAGAGAAGTCACCAGGAGCTCCTAAAATCCACTTGGGAAAAGAAAGAAAACAAAAGTGGTGGCAGTACTATTTACTGCATAAATAAGACTTAATTAAGGTCAGTGAGTTGAGAGTGGAACTAAAGATGGGAAAACCTGTCTTCTGAAGAGTCATTTGGAAACATCTCTGGGTGGGATCAAATATATAATGGGGGTTTTTGGATGTTGTTATCATCTGTAAGAATTATCATCATCTAAGCTTTATCTTAATTAGTCGGGTCGGCTCAATGAATCCTGTTTCACCATTCTATTCTATCAAGGGCCGTACCTTCAGTTAGATCATAAGTCATTAAGTCTTTTCTCATTACTTTCACCTACATCCTTTTGGTCCTCAACATAAGTAATCAACATAGGACGATTTGATTTTCCTAGAAATTCCATGTAGGGGATGCACAAACAGAGCCTTATTATGTTTATTGAACAGAAGTTAGTAAATATTTGGCCTTGCCCATTAGTGGTGTGCAAAATGGGTCCGATCCGGTGGATCCGATCCGATCCGATCCACCCCGATTCGAACAGGACCGTTAGATTGGATCGGTTAGGTTCGGGTACAAAGGGGCAGATCCGAATGCAGTTCGGATCAGATTCGGATTAGCAACAAAACCGACCGACTCGAACCGAAATCCGATCCGTTTGGATTCGAGACCATTTTCATTTTCATTTCGAAATTTTTGTGCACTTAACAGAAGATTGCAGTTCTGGTTGATGGCCTTCTCGAGCCATGCCTGCGCCTCCTCCATCATGCCCCGGCTCAATCTCACCATCAATAGGCAGAATTCGGTCTCGTTGAGTGCCCCATCGCCATCAAGATCGCCTTCTCTCACCATCGCCTCTGCATCTTCTTGGCTCATCCCTTCCATCCCCATAACTGTTGAATTCCTCTCGAGGCTCTCTGATGTTATCAAACCAGTCGCTGGGTTTGCCAGTAGCCTGAAACCACCACACAGCTCCGATACGAAGGCGTCTGCTTCCAGCTTTTCTGCCATTGCTGGCAACAGATCCTCATACTCTGTTTCATTCTTCTTTCTTCCTCCATCAGCCATTTTTCTTTCCTTTTTTTTTTTTTTTTTTTTCTTTTTTTTTTTTTCTTCTTGCTGCTTCTCAACGCAACAAACAAACCTTTATAAAACGTTTATGGGGGCTGTGGTTGTTCATAAGACTATTTCAGTAGTCCGCGGAACTACTTGACATTATACTCCTCAAGTTTAGCGTCCACGCTCCTCAGTCACGACTGTTCGTCCTGTGTAGGGGATCGGATCATTCAATGCATGGTTCGGATCGGATTGGGTCAGACTACTCGGATCCGGTCCCGGTTCGGATCGGATTCGGATAAGGACAATCAGATTTCGGATCGGATCGGGATCGGTTTGGTCCCAATCTGATCCGACTCCGACCGATGCCCAGCTCTCCCGTATTTGGGGCAAGCCCGACTAGTCTTATTTTGTTGAGGGAATTTTATAAAAAAGCTACCTAATTAATGTAGAATTAAAGTTCTGGTATCTTTTTCAAAAAGCTTTTTAAAAAGCAACCTCATTAATCCATGTAATTGTTATCCCCCTACCTTCGGTTGCGGCTGCAGTGCAAGCAAGTAGGTGGGTGACTTGGGTGGGCCCCACCGTGATGTTAATATAAAATCCACCCCAAGCGCCAAGCAAAAAATCAGCTCTGTACGTGATTCATGTGGACCACATGATTGGAAACAGTATACATGGTAACGCTCACCCTCCAAATAGTTTCCATTACTGTGGGCCATGTGAATCTTCATTGGGTATGAGTTTTGGACCACATGCCTAAATATTTGCGTGGAATCTAATAGTTGGAGTGGATTATATATAATTATTATGGTGGGCCTAGTAAAAATTAAGGGCGAACATCTCTTTTCCAACTCTTTCCTTTGGCGTGGCCCACCAGAATCACGGATCAGCCTGATTTTTTGTTCTTGGTCTAATAATGGTCTAAATATCTAGTGGTGGGCTGGTCAAGATTGAGAGCCACATCCCATAATCTCCTCATAGTCTATTGCACTGATAGGCGGGGACTTATTTTTGGCAGGCCCAGCTTAATGTATATGCTAAATCTACTCTGACCATTAAATGTGTACTCCTAATTTAGGCTTTAGAGCAAAAATAAAAATAAAAAATCAGGCTGACTTGTGAGTCAGGTGGTCACACCAAAGAAAATTGTTGGAAGAGAAGCGCATACCCTTGATTTTTATAGGGCCACCTTGATAATAATATAAAATCCACTCCATCCATTAGTTGCCATACCAATATTTAGGCATTGGGCCAAAACCTCAGGCCCTTCCGTGATTCAGATGGGTCGTATAAAGAGAAACAGTTTGGAGGGCCATTGCTGCCCTGTATACCGTTTCCAATCATGTAGCCTGCCATAATCACAAGTGGAGGTGATTTTTTGTAACGCCCTGGATTTTTGGGGGCTGAGTAAATACTTGACTTCCGGTATCCCGGGCTTTACTTATGCTTTGCGGAAGTGAGTCATATAATTTCTATTACTTGCATGTGAGCATTCGAGAGATTTACAATGGACTATGTGATGTACCTTGGATTAAATGCACATTTTAACTCAAAATAAAACTAATAATAAAATGTATATATCTAGTGTACGGGACTACATCCTAGTAAAAATACATGTAGTTCTAAAATACAAAACGTATCGACCCAAAATCTTATTGCTGCCCTTAAGGAGACCTACAATGGCCCGCCCAATAATTGGATCTATGAGGACTCCTCTAAGTCTGTGTGCACCTCCTCCAATGCATCGAACTCTATAGTACCTGCATCTATAATAGTGTCTGGTTGGTGTTTTAACACACCGTCTTATAGTGGGGTGAGTGATCAACTCAGTTGTTCCAGTAACTCTAAGTTACACATGTTATTGATTTCACTAGCACAAGTAATGATAAAGCAACTTAAACACCCAAATTTTAAATACTATTATTAGTGCACATGTATGCTATATGAGATGATGCATGGCCTTACAATCCAACACTCCCTCATAAGCGACTTTGACACTACATTCGCAAATGCCAACACTCCCTCAATATGTGACCATAACTCCCAAGTTGCCACGGCTTAAACTAATGCGATGCGATGAATGTTCGTGTTAGCCAAGTGAATTAATTAAGTCTGTTCATCCAACAAAATTAGGGAAAGCTGGAACACCTTCATATAATCAATGACCTTATCCAGATTGCTAGGCCCATGACGGCCGTAGCAGCTCTGTGCTTGCGATCCTTGATTCATATTAGGGTTTACTACCCAGACGACAACTCCCTAATCAATGTAAGGCTAACACTGCCCCAACCAATTGGCCCGACCGATTGCCCAAGACCCAGATGACACAACCTAGAGACACAGGGTTAGGCCGCCCATCGATAAGTGGAGGGTGCACACAAATGATGTAAGGGTCGTCACCCAAACACAATTGTGGAACAATCGCGACATCATTATAGTTTGATGTACTAGGCTCATAGTCTTATTGGTCACTACGGGGAGGCTCGTCACCCCAGCGTACGCCGACAGCACAGACACAGTGTCCCATACCACCATGCCTGGTTCCTGATACTTGGGGATTGTATCGCTAACGGTTATCAGTAGGCCTCTCCAGAGTATGTGGGTGCTCCAGATTTAAGTAGGCGTGAACATACATTGTGGACACGCATGGTTGGTCAGCTAGTAGACTAGTTTGGTGGACTCGGCGAACCTTGGCGTAACCGGCATTGGGCGCAAGCATCCCGTGTAGTCCGAATATTGTCGGTTATCCGCGTTCGAGACGAATCAATCGAACTAGTTTGGAGTAGCCAACCCAAATAGGGCTGCCCTCATAAATTTATGATTTGTCGGCCAACCCAATTAACTAAATAGCCACAATCAATTAATATGCTTAATAAATTAATTATCGCAATTATAGAAAAGAGTACAAAACAACAAATCAGGAAAATTCTACTTAGATTTGATCATTTTATCAAACATGTAGGTATATTACCCAAATCATCACAATTTACATGTGATAAAGAAAAAATAGGTGCGTATGTAGGAGAATAATATGAAGCATGAACATGAAATTTCAACAATTTCACCCTATTCTAGCATGCAATCAGACGTTCAGGCTACATTACCCAAAAATCAAACTTTATGAAGAACAATCAATCGAACGAGTACACACTGTGTAAGACCTGTATCCTAGACCGTACTGTTCCGTTGACTTCCGTGATCATTCCCGTCGAATTTCGGCAACCTGCGACATATAATCAACGTTTGCGATTGACCCTAGGTTGTATCATGTAGAATTGAGTCGGCTTAATCTGAGACTTGTATCATTGCAACCGCACTGTCGCCGCTGTTCCGACGCCGCGTCTTACGCACCGATCCGATACGCTGGCCGAGAGTTCTGGGCTAGCGGTTATTTCAAAGAAAACGCCGCGCGTTGAAATTCCAAGAGAATCTCTACAACATGTCATCAATCCTATCAAGGATCAAGTACACCATCACCTCACACCCATCCCCAAGCAACCCATAAGTCAAAAGTTTCTTACACACCCCCTACCTTTCTTACATCATCTACCCCTAAAGTCAACAAAGTCCTTACACACCCATCTATCACTCCATCACCCATCTCTCACATCTCCTTACAACCCTCTCTCTCTCCCTCATTTCCTAAGCAACAAATCCTAAGCAAGAGAGGTGCACACGTCCAAGCTCTTCCATGTGAGAGAAAAGTGATTTTTGGTGGCCCACTTTCCCATCCCTTTAATCTTCATCCTAGCTATTTAAACCTCATCTCCCTCATCAAAGTGAAGCACAAGGAGATCGGCTTTCCAACGGACTAAGAGGATCGACGGTGGGTGCTTCTATAGGCTAGATTTTCATATATTTTTTTGATGGGCCAAGTGAGGCATACTGATCAATGGTATGGATCACTCTTTGGACCCTAAGATGTGGCTGATAGACCACCTTGATCCTCATGATCATTCCATGATGGGGCCATTCTCCATGGACCCCATCATGATGTTTATCTTCTTTGCATAAATAGGGTCATCTAGACCGTACATTTTGGTGGAGAAAGGATCTCCACTGTTGATTTTGAATCGGTGGGCCTATATGTATTGGGATCCACCTTGATTTATGTTGTAAACATGGAAGGGAGGGCCCATAGTGCCGGGGTCCCTCCATCACTCGATCTCTCTCTCTCTCTCTCTCTCCTTCTCTCTCTCTCTTTCCCTCTCTTTCTTTTATTCTTGTTGAAAGATGATGTAGTGTGTGGCCCACTTGGATGGACCCCACCTTAATGTATGTTTTATCCATACCACGCATCCATTTGGTGGCCCACCCGAGCAAGGCCCACCTTATGCATGTGTATGCCAAGACTGTCCAGCGTCCCTGGACGCTGGACATGGAAAGAAAACACAAATATTAGCTTGGTTACACAAGCTTTTGAGTGGACCACTGGTGTAGGCCCCACCTTGATGTATGATTCTAATCCACACCGTCTATCCTGTTCCCCATTTCATTTTAGGCGTTGAGCTGAAAAATGAAGCCAATCAGAGGTTCAGGCGGGCCATAGCATAGAAAACAGTTTCCTTACCGTTGAAAACTACCCTGCTGTTTTTGTACCCAGAAACATGCCCAATATTAGGCTCGTTGCATTTGTTATGGGCTGTAAGGATCAATGGGTGGAGTGGATCCATCATACGCGGGCCCCACATGTGAAAGACCTTAAGAATATATATATACATATATATATATATATATATATATATATATATTTATAGTAGCAGCTAACGCTGCTGCTGGTGGGCGGGCGAACGGCAGGGTCCCACGGCTCCAGCCGTGGGCCCCACCATGATGTGTGTATGACATCCAACCGTTCATGAGGTGGGCCCCTGCTTGACGTGGGCCCCCTCCAAAAATCAGGCCCATCCAAAGCTCCGGTGGCCCACATCACAGGAAACAGTGGGGCTGAACCGTCTGCCCTTGAAACCCTTTTTGGGTCCACAGAAGTTTTGGATCAAGATGAAATTTGTTCTTCCTCTTCATCCAGGTCTGTGTGACCTTACCAACGGGTTGGATGGCTTGTAAACATTATGGTGGGCCCCACATGGGACCCACAATGAAGTATGTGTCTTATTCACACTGTCCAGGTGGACGGTGGAACCCACCTAAATGCATGTGTGTTACCATGCCGTCCAGCCATTTTGCTAGGCTGCTGGACGGCTAGTGGGCTCCCTAATGTATGTGTTCTATCCACACCATCCACCCCTGGACGGTGGGACCCACCATGATGCAAGTGTTGCATCCAACCCTCCATCCATTTGAGAGCTCATTTGATGGCATGAGCTAAAGACTGAGTCAGATCCATAGTTCATGTGGACCCCACCCTTGATACATGTGTCGCATCCAAACTATCCAACCATTTGGCAAGCTTGTCTTAACAGGCTTGAGACTAAAAATAAATCAGATCTAAAGCTCAAGTGGACCCCAACATTTCATGTAGTGGACAATGGCGGCCCTGTTCAAAATTTCTAAGGGCCATAGTAGTTCCCTATTAAGTTGATATTTGTTTCCACTTCATCTATCACTATATTAATCTATGAACAGGTTGGATGGGAAACATATGTTATGGTGGGCCTTTAGGAACTTTTAATGGTGGAAATCATTATCACCACTCTTATTTGGCTGTGGCCCGTTTGATGTACGTATGGGGCCCAATTGGTGTGACCCATCTGACTTACATAAGGCCCATGTGATTAGGCCCATTCAATGTATTTGTGGCCCCTTGTCAAGGCCCACTTTGATGTATATAAGGCCCATGTTATGCGACCCATTGTGATGTATTCAAAGGCCTAGGGGTTATGTCCCATTGCGATGTACATAAGGCCTATTGATGTGGCTCACTTGATTTATATAAGGCCCATATGATGCGGCCCATTTGATGTATCTAAGGCCCACGGGTCGATGCCCAACGGGGTGTCCTTAGGGTCCATTGCAATGTGTGATTTTCCCATGGTTTGTGTGTTGATATTATGGCGGGCCATGCCTTGGGAGCAATGTTGGTTTGACGTCCATATTGTAAGAAAATGTTGGTTAAATGTCCGCATTATAACTCTCTCTTGGGCCCATTAATAGGCCCAAACTAGTTATGTGTAGGCCGTCTAGGCCCATCTTCAGTGTAAGGATAGTTTATTGCTTTATAATATGCTTAATACACTTCCATGATTTATGCGCATATGCATCATATGTATGCTTGATATGAGAATTGTTTGATCATAGCATAAGCCGTTGGGCTGAGACATTTACGAGACTCCTTATGAGACGGAGTGCCCCACATGAGCGCGTGGTACACGCGAGATTGCTGCATGACTGACGGTGTGACTCATGTATTTCGCATTGTGTGTCATGATTCACTGCACACCCTAGCGACATCGGGGCCGTGACCTCCACAGACACATCGTGGATGGTCGTATCGGATACTAGAAATATTGGTTCTAATATTATAGGCACTTAGGATGTCCTTGGGTAAAAATTCCAGAACCTTTTTGGTACTAGGAGATGCTTCAACGTCTAGACCGAGTGGATACATGATCGCCCGAGTGCCAAATACCAGTAGGCCGCATCTCCCACTATGTCGTGGTCGGTTGGAAGGGGGTGTGACCTTGATCGCCCGAGTGAGGGGGCTATAAGCTAAGATGAGTTTGACCAGCTCGCAAATGTGTCCGCTATCGACGAGCCGGTTAGGTATTGGCAGACTACTGGTCAGGCGGATAGTGTGGTCTCTTCTAACTGCTTGACCGTGCAGCTAGGGAGGAGGCAGTCAGTGTAAGGTGTATTAGACCCCGGTGATATCTAGAGAGGAACTATACTGATAGTGTACTTGATGAGGACTGGCATGCTTGCTTTGCATCTCGCATATGATATCTGGCTACATAGGCCTCGCATCGCATGGCCTTAGTATGACCGATAACATTCATGACTTGCATTACATAGCTTTGGTACAGCTGATAGCATTCATGGACTTACCGCATATTTCCGCATTACTCTGATATTGTATACTTGGCACTCGCCTTGCGTACATACTTACACCACCCTCTAAGCTTTTGTAAGCTTATGCACGACCGTTAACGTGCGTGCGTAGCGTGACAATGACAGCAAGAGGCGGAGTGCACATCTGACTATTTTAGAGTTTTGATTATCTTGTATTTTCCTTTCCGCATTGTACTTAAAGTTTTTGATATAGTGGATATGTGGTGATGTTGTTTTGTGACTTGGTTATGCTCTATTACAAAAAAAAATTCATACTGAAAATCCTCATTGTAGGATCCCAGAATTGGAATCTGGCGTATTGGCGCTAGGAGCCGAGAATGCGGTACTACGGAGGCTGTCTGCACCGGATTCGGCGATCAAAAATTTTGTGAGCCCGTTTTCTGAGTTTGGGGTGTGATAGAAGTTGGTATCAGAGCATAACTTAGGAATACCTGAGATCACATCACATATCTGCTATGAACTTAGAATGAATAGGTTCCGAGTCCGAATAACTTACCGATTTTTTGACATAGACCCTTAACGTTTATGCCTTTGAGAATTCTCAAGGCTGATAGGCCCTTGTTCCTTCCTGTAGGACGTAATGGCTAGAAGAGCGACTCGAGCGAATCTCGCCACCACTTGCGACTCCCTCTCCACCACCTGCTACTCCCACTTTACCACCTGCAACTCTCTCTCCACCACTGGATATTCCTACTTTCCAGCCCAAGGATGCCACTCCTTTACTTGAGACCGGTGCGAATCCGACCGTACCTGTGAGTGCCACCTAGGTGCAGCAGATGCTTCAGGCGATGACTGTCATTCTTCAGGGGCAGAGCAGGCGTCCCACTGTTACACCAGCCGAGGCCGAGTAGGAATGTGCGAGCGTCCTTCTCAAGGACTTATGACAGCACGATCCTCCGCATTTTCGGAGTGAGTCAGACCCTACTGCAGCAGAGATATGGTGCTCCGAGGTGGAGAAGATATTCGACACCATGAGATGTATGACTCAGCTGCGAGTTACATTAGCTGTATTTCTTCTCCAGGGTGAGGCTCAGCATTGGTGGGCATCTGTCGCCTGATCGGTAGCAGCCGATTTTGTGTGGACCTGGGAGGACTTTATAGATCGGTTTAACCGGAAGTTCTTTTCCGAGCATGTGCACCAGCAGTGTATATTAGAGTTTGAGACTCTGGTCTAGGGAGACATGATTGTATCCCAGTATGAGGCTCGTTTCGTCACACTATCGAGATTCGCGACGTATCTTGTTGATGATGAGGGGCGGAAGGCCTGCTGTTTTAAGAACGGTTTGCGTCCTACCCTTAGGAGTCGTGTGATTGGACATATGCTTCCAACGTTCAAGCAGATGTAGAGAGGTGATCAGGGTCGAATATTGCATATCAGACCCCAGTAATTACCTAATTCTATATACATGATAATGTTTAATGCCGGATTTTAATTATATTTTTATTACAGGATGAAATCAAGAGCGTTAATTGGAATTTGATGTTAAAGGCATGGATTTGACACTCTAAAATTACCAGAGCACGGGATGGACTGCAGAAAACAAATAATGAAGATTTTACACGCCTGAGATCTGAGGAAAGCACGACAAAGGGGCCCGAAAAGGGTCCAGAATGCAAGATCACACGTTTTCCGCCATCCGATCAGTTCGAAAATTCATACACGAGATGAAGGTAATAAATTAACCGTACATATCAAGTTTCAGCTCTTGGATCACTATGGAAGTGTCCCAACGGTCAGATCAGCCCCTAAAATCATCATTTCAGGCCCACCTGATATCTGGAAGTACTTCAACTTTGGTGTCACCCCTTTAAACTAGAAGCTACAGCAAATGGATGGATTTGATTTTACAAATACGTTACAGTGGACCCCACGTGTACATGAGGGAGTGCACAGGCGGTGCACTCCCGCACCACACCGCACCGCTGCCTCGGTCAGCGCGGGCGCTGACCCGCGCTCATCTCCCTCGAACTCAAACAGCGCCCGACTGCCGACCGCCGGTCTTAAGTTGTGGGTCCACACCATCCATCAATCAGATGATCCGGACCGTCCATCAGGTCTAAATGAAGTCCATTATCACTGCCTAGGTGGAAGATTTGCAAAATCTCATCAGGAATGAAATCAAACCATTCAACAGCAGAACAGACGGTGAAGCGAGATTTTCTGTGGCCCAGACCAAAACGGAGAAAATTTATGCATTCCCGACCGGTTTTCCGTTCCCATCTCAGTGGACGGAGTGGATTTCTCAAAATAACATCACAGTGGACCCCACCATCTTCGCAGCGGAAGGAGATCCGCGTCGTTCGCCCGCGTAACGCACGGCCGCTGGCCATTTTTTCGGAAGACTGTGGGCCTCACCCGTCACTTGTACGGCCAATCCGAGCCGTCCATCGTGTAGATGAGTTCGAGAACTACAAAACTATGCTGATCTTCCACTCCCATGCGTACACACGTGTGCGATACAGAGGCCACAAACAGGCGGTCTTGTGACGTTCAAAACTGAGTTTTTCGTATTTTCTTCTGTGGGCCGCACCAATGGACCTTCAAAACCACCCATTCTTGACTGAAATTTCGTCCTGAATCCAATGGACGGGGTGAATTTTCCAGAAAACACCTCTGTAGGGCCCACCGATCACGGCTGCGAAAAATTGCACTTCGAGTCCGTCTTCACGACTCGCACCGATTCCACCATCCAAATACCTATAAAAGGGAAGTTTTGGACGTGGGAGAGGCATTCGGATCCGTGAGAATTGGAGATCCAGAGCCGGGAGAGAAGAAAGAGAAGGAGAAAGAGAGAGAGATTGTTCGGTTTGGAGTTCTAATTTATGAATTTTATTTAATATTTTTTATGGATCTTATGGGTAACTAATCTCTCAGCTAGGGTGAGATGAAGCCCCTAATTTGATCACTCTTGTATTGGTTGATTTACTTTGAATTTTAATTAATTTATTTTTTTTTTCTCTAAGTGGGCTTTACGGGTTTAAATTCCATACTTCTCCATCCATGAACTTGATCAAAGTATATAGATGGATGTTGTTTGGATGCTTATTACAGTGCTTGTGTCCGATCAAGAACAGGTTTCCTATAGAGGAAGAAACAGGATGCTTTAATGAATGTACATTCCATGTGCCCGACCAAGGACATGGAATTTGTTATTCATGGCATTGCTTAAAGGAATTAGACAGTCTGTATGCCCGAATTAGGACACAGATTGTGCTTTCTCTATTTAAGTGGTATCAATCTAGATCAAGGTGAATCAACAGACAAAACAAGGGTTAGGATAATTAGGGGTGGATTCGAAAGTCCTAGTGTTTTCTCTCTGATTGAATTTTCTTCCCTATTCTTAATTGTGTTTTCCTAAAATTGTGCTTAATAGTTTAGTTCATTATTCATTGGATTAGTTAAGAAGAATCATAGATTTGAATTGTGACAACCAGTCCTCGTGGGATTCGACCTCGATCTTACCGAGTTTATTACTACATCACAACCCTATACTTGGGGAGTGAACAAGAGGGCACAGATTTATGAGTTAGATTGGGCCAGTTTACAGATAGCCCGTGACCAGAGGGGAGATCAGAAGAGGAAGGTGCCCTTTGGTAGTTCTCAGCAGCAGCAGCATCGTTCACAGCAGCGACGCACGACTCGCCCAGCATTCCGAGCACCAGCAGTACCCCAGCACCACCTTCGGGACTGTTTACAGGTACTTGCTTTGGGTGTGGTAGGACAGGACATCGTGTACACGAGTGTCCCCATCCGCAGCGGCAGCAGCCGAGGACACCGCATCAGCCCCCACGACAACCACCACAGCAGCAACAGTGACCACAACACCAGCCTCCAGGGCCTCTCCCACGCCAGCGAGAAAGAGGCAAGAGATCAGCCGCCACAAATGGCAAAGAACATCGCAGAGACCTCAGAGGGGACCTGCACCTCCCTAGCAGGCCCAGGGCAGATTTTATGCCTCCCAGCAAGACCCTTGGTCATCAGGAGGGGTCGTCGAGGGTACTCTCCCAGTTTCTGCATGCATTGCACATGTATTGTTTGATTCTGGTGCATTGCATTCCTTTGTGGCTGATGATTTCTGCTAATCGACCGGTTTACCAATGGAGTCTGCCCATGAGGGTTTGTCAGTATCGACGCCCTTAGGGAAGACTGCAGTATTAGACCGATTTTGCTCATCTTGCCCCGTTCTGGTCGGGGATATCTTTTTGCCTGCTGACCTGTTCGTATTGCCGATGTCTAATTTTAATGTTATCGTGGGTATGGATTGGCTCGCCGAGTACCACGCCATATTGGACTGCTTCACGAGGACAGTCACGTTCTGTATACCAGGCGTGTCGGAGTTCCAGTTTGTTGCCGAGCCCAGAGGAGAGCAGCTTTCTTGCCTGTTATTATGTGCCGTTGAGGAGCCAGCTGCTTTGAGTATCGACCAGCTACAGTCGTTTGTGGTTTTCCTGATGTGTTCCAGGAGATTTCGGAGTTACCACCTCGTCGGCACACTGAGTTTTAGATTGATCTCGTGCCTAGTACCGCGCCTATTTCGAAGGCCCCGTATCGTATGACACCATTGAAGTTACGGGAACTGCAGAAGCAGTTGGATGAGTTGCGTGAGCTAGGCTTTATCTGTCCGAGCAATTCGCCGTGGGGAGCGCCGGTACTCTTCGTGAAGAAGAAGGATGACTTGTTAAGGCTTTGCGTAGATTACCGCGAGCTCAACAAGGTCACGATCAAGAACAAGTACCCGCTTCCGAGGATCGATGACTTGTTTGATCAGCTATAGGAGGCGTAGTTCTTTTCAAAGATAGACTTGTAGTTCGGTTATCATCAGGTTCAGGTTCAAGATGAGGATATACCGAAGACAGCCTTCAGGACGCGCTACGATCATTTTGAGTTCTAGGTCATGTCCTTCGGATTGACCAATGCGCCCGCAGTGTTCATGCAGTTGATGAACGAGGTCTTCCGTCCGTATCTCGATCAGTTTGTTGTGGTGTTCATTAATGACATTTTGATATATTCGAGGACCCGTGAGGAGCATGAGCGGCATCTAGAGATTACATTGTAGACCCTCCGTGCACACCATCTTTATGTGAAGCTAGAGAAGTGCGAGTTCTGGCAGGAGGAGGTAAAATTTCTCGGTCATGTGGTGACAAGGTAGGGTGTCGCTGTAGACCCCTCGAAGATTGATGCCGTGCTTCAGTGGGGCCAGCTCATAAACGCATTCGAGATCCGCAGTTTCTTTAGTTTGGCGGGCTACTACCAACGTTTCATTAAGGAATTCTCTCGTATTGCAGCCCCGTTGACCAGGTTGACCCGGAAGGGTGCCGAGTTTGTATGGTGTGACACTTGTGAGCATGTATTTATGGAGCTAAAGGACCGCCTCAAGTCTGCTCCTGTCCTCACTCTTCCCTCCGGGAGTGATGGATTTGTTGTATTTACTGATGCCTCACGAGTTGGTTTGGGCGCTGTTCTGATGCAGTACGGGAAGCCGGTGGCTTATGCGTCTCGTCAGCTCAAGGTCCATGAGCTGAAATACCCTACCCATGATTTGGAGCTGGCAGTAGTGGTCTTCGCACTGAAGGTGTGGAGGCACTATCTTTATGGGGTGAGGTTTGAGCTCTTCTTTGACCACAAGAGCTTGAAGTATCTATTCTCTCAGTCCGAGCTGAACATGAAGCAGAGACGTTGGATGGAGCTCTTGAAAGACTATGATTTTGATCTCCAGTACCACACGGGCAAGGCGAACGTGGTGGCGGATGCCCTTAGCCGTCAGCCACGAGGTCTAGTGGCGCACTTGATGATTCGGGAGTGGAGGATGCTCGAGGATGTAGCAGAGTACGACTTCAAGTTTGGTCTGCAGTCTTCTATCATCCAGTTATCGAGCCTGTCGATTCAACCCTCTCTTATCGCAAGGGTGATCGAGGCTCAATAGGTAGATGAGTCGTTACAGGATTACCAAACAGAGGCAGCATCTGAGAGTCAGACAGATTGGCAGATTGGTTCTGATGGTGGACTTCACTTTAGAAGCCAATTATGTGTCCCTGATATTTCTAAGTTGCACCGAGATCTTATGACCGAGGCACATTAATCGCGTTTCTCTATCCACCCTGGCTCGACGAAGATGTATCGCGATATGAGGCGTCAGTATTATTGGTCAGGGATGAAGCGTTAAATAGCTAGTTTTGTGGCTGAGTATGACACGTGACAGCGTGTCAAGGCCGATCACCAGAGACCCCCTAGTCTATTGTAGCCATTTAACATCCTGATGTGGAAGTGGGAGCACATATCTACCGATTTTGTCATGGGTTTGTCGAGGATACAGCGCAATCATGACACCATTTTGGTTATTGTGGACCGTCTGACGAAGTCGTCACATTTTCTTGCAATTCGTGAGACTTGGCATATGGACCGGCTCACCAAGATGTTTGTTGATGAGATCGTGAGACTACATGGTGTTCCTGTCTCGATCGTTTCAGACCGAGACCCGAGGTTCACGTCTCAATTTTAGTGGAGCTTCCAGAGAGCGATGGGCACTGATTTACAGCTCAGCACCGCTTATCATCCACAGACCGATGGTCAGACCGAGAGGGTCAACCAGATCCTTGAGGATATGCTTCAGGCCTGTGTGATTGATTTCTCGGGTAGTTGGGATGAGCACTTGCGATTGGCTGAGCTCGCGTACAATAACAGCTATCAGGCGGCCATTAGTATGGCTCCTTTTGAGGCATTATATGGTAGACCATATAGATCTCCGAGTTGTTAGACCGAGGTTGGAGAACGGCGTCTCCTGGGTCCCGAGCTTGTGCTGTAGGCGTCAGAGGCTATCGATATCATCAGAGAGAGGATGCACACAGCTCAGAGCTGGCAGAAGAGTTTTGCTGATCGTCGACGTCGTCCCTTGGAGTTTATCGTTGGAGACCATGTATATCTCAATGTCTCACTCATGAAGGGTGTAGTTCATTTTGGAGTGAAGGGCAAGCTTGCCCCGAGATTTATAGGACCTTTCAAGATCACCGGGCACATTGGCGCCGTGGCCTATAGGCTTGCCTTACTATCCCAGTTGTTTGACATCCACAACGTTTTTCACGTCTCTTTGTTGAGGAAGTGTGGGTCAGACATCATTCCTATTATTGATTGGCAGCCATTGGATGTTCGTGAGGACGCTTCTTACATTGAGCAGCCAGTTCGTATCTTTGATCAGAAGGAGCAGGTCCTGCGGACCAAGGTCATTTCCTTGGTGAAGGTGCAGTGGGGCCATCATAGTGTGGATGAGGCGTCTAGGGAGCGTGAGGCGGAGATTCGCGAGCGCTATCCCTATCTTTTCGATGTTTGATTGTATGTTGTACTGTGTTTTGATTATATATGATGATACGTTTCTTATTTCCTTATGAGTTATGTTGAATTGCGATGGCAGTGTAAATTTTAAGGATGAAATTTTTATTAGATGGGGAGAGCTGTAAGACTCGTATCCTAGACCGTACTGTTCCGTCGACTTCCGCGATCATTCTCGTCGAATTCCGGTAACCTGCGACGTATAATCAACGTTTGCGATCGACCTTAGGCCGTATCCTGTAGAATTGAGTCGGATTAATCCTGTATAATCAACGTTTGCGATTGACCCCACCCTTGATACATGTGTCGCATCCAAACTATTCAACCATTTGGCAAGCTTGTCTTAACAGGCTTGAGACTAAAAATAAATCAGATCTAAAGCTCAAGTGGACCCCAACATTTCATGTAGTGGACAATGGCGTCCCCGTTCAAAATTTCTAAGGGCCATAGTAGTTCCCTATTAAGCTAATATTTGTTTCCACTTCATCTATCACTATATTAATCTATGAACAGGTTGGATGGGAAACATATGTTACGGTGGGCCTTTAGGAACTTTTAATGGTGGAAATCATTATCACCACTCTTATTTGGCTGTGGCCCGTTTGATGTACGTATGGGGCCCAATTGGTGTGGCCCATCTGACATACATAAGGCCCATGTGATTAGGCCCATTCAATGTATTTGTGGCCCGTTGTCGAGGCCCACCTTGATGTATATAAGGCCCATGTTATGCGACCCATTATGATGTATTCAAAGGCCTAGAGGTTATGGCCCATTGCAATGTACATAAGGCCCATTGATGTGGCCCACTTGATTTATATAAGGCCCATTTGATGCGACCCATTTGATGTATCTAAGGCTCATGGATCGAGGCCCAACGGGGTGTCCTTAGGGTCCATTGCAATGTGTGATTTCCTCATGGTTTGTGTTGATATTATGGTGGGCCATGCCTTGGGAGCAATGTTGGTTTGACGTCCACATTGTAAGAAAATGTTGGTTAAATGTCCGCATTATAACTCTCCATTGGGCCCATTGATAGGCCCATACTGGTTATGTGTAGGCCGTCTAGGCCCATCTTCGGTGTAAGGATAGTTCATTACTTTATAACATGCTTAGTACACTTCCATGATTCATGCGCATACACATCATATGTATGCTTGATATGAGAAATGTTTGATCATAGCATAAGCCGTTGGGCTGAGACATATACGGGACTCCTTATGAGAAGGAGTGCCCCACATGAGTGCGTGGTACGCGCGAGATTGCTGCATGACTGACGGTGTGACTCATGTATTTCGCATTGTGTGCCGTGATTTACTGCACGCCCTAGCGATCGGGGCCGTGGCCTCCACAGACACATCGTGGATGGTCGTATCGGATACCGAAAATATTGGCTCTAGTATTGTGGGCACTTAGGATGTCCTTGGGTGAAAATCTCAGAACCTTTTTGGTGCCAAAGGATGCTCCAACGTCTAGACCAAGTGGATACACGAGCGCCCGAGTGCCGAGTACTAGTAGGCCGCATCTCCCACTGTGTCATGGTTGGTTGGAAGGGGGTGTGGCCTTACTCACCCGAGTGAGGAGGCTATAAGCTAGGTTGACTTTGACCAGCTCGCAAATGTGTCCGTTATCGACGAGCCGGGTAGGTATTGACAAACTACTGGTCAGGCGAATAGTGTGGTCTCTTCTAACTGCTTGACTGTGCAGTTAGGGAGGAGGCAGTCAGTGTGAGGTGTATTAGACCCCGGTGATATCCAGAGAGGAACTATACTGATAGTGTAGTTGATAAGGACTGACATACTTGCTTTGCATCTCACATATGACATCTGGCTACCTAGGCCTCACATCGCATGGCCTTGGTATGACCGATAGCATTCATGACTTGCATTACATAGCGTTGGTACAACTGATAGCATTCATGGACTTATCACATATTTCCACATTACTCTGATATTGTATACTTGGCACTCGCCTTGCGCACACACTTACACCACCCTCTAAGCTTTTGTAAGCTTATGCACGACCGTTGCATGCAGGTAGCATTGACAAAGAATAAATACTGAGGGCAGATCACAGATCATCGACTATTTTGGAGTTTTGATCACCTTGTATTTCCTTTTCTGCATTGTACTTAAAGTTTTTGATATAGTGGATATATGGTGATGTTGTTTTGTGACTTGGTTATGCTTATGGTTATGCTCTATTACAAAAAAAAATTACTACTGAAAATCTTCATTGTAGGATCCCAGAATCAGAATCTGGTGTATGGGCGCTGGGAGCCGAGAATGGGGTACTACGGAGGCCGTCGACACTGGATTAGGCGATCGGGAATTTTGTGAGCCCATTTTCTGAGTTTGGGACGTGACACACTGGTTAGCATGCAATCATCCATTTACTACATAAATCATTAATTGTGATGTGTGTTTGATAATTAACAACCTAAGGGTAATGGCTCGCACCTTAGGTCGGTATGTCGGGTTCGGGCTTGCTCGTAGTGCTAGGATCCCGTGGGTTGGCTCACCGGTGTCTTATACCAAGACAGTTGGTTTGTAAGAGCTCATGTATTTGCCCCTCAAGGCCAATTTTCAAGAAGCGTTCGTTGATTACCTTTAATTGTTGCCAGGGAGATTCCGATAATGCGACGTGGTGCGATGATGTCGCCGAATAGTGGCGGCAGAGAGGATCCTCCAAGCCAACTCCTCTCTCACACCTTCTCCATTCTCTTCTCTTCTCCCTCTCCCCTTTCTTGAAATGAAAGTTCGTATGGGAGTGAGGGAGGTGAGAAATAGGCCCTTTTATAATGCCAGGGGTTTGCCCAAATAGCCCCAGGACTCCATTTTCTCTTAGAATTGCCTTGAAGGGGTTGTTTTCTGACTTACAGGGCCTCAACGGAGGCCCACAGGCTCATCTGCACTAGAGGGTAGGTGTTCCACCATTGGGATCTATGTTACCTCACAATTTGGTGGTAATCGGACGCTTCGATAAACTGTGGGTTCCCCACTTGCGATAGACGGTCGTCAGTGATCGATCAGCGCTGTGGTTATACAAATATGAGTAGGAAAATATCCGTAACTCATATATTGAGTTTGGTTATGATCTAACGATTGGAAAGCTACAACTTCATTTCACTTAAGTTTCAGGCTTCAGCCTAGGGTATTTGTATATTTCGAGCACTTCGCCTCTGGCCCAAGTTACGTAGTTCTAGGCACTATCACCCATGATGGACGTCAAACCCACTAAGACAAACGTCTTTCTATAGCCTCGGGTTTAGTGGTGTCACGCCCCGAATTAGGAGACCGGGCTCACAAGATTCTCGATCGCCGAACCCGGCGTCGACAGCCTCCGTAGTACCCCATTCTCGGCTCCTGGCACCCATATACCAGGTTCCGATCCTGGGATGCTACAAGGAGGATTTCTGATAATCCATTTGATTCGTAATGAGCATAACCACAGCATAACCCACGAACAATAACCACAAGAACACCATCACAAAATCCACTATGAACAAAAACTTTGAATACAGTGCGTAGAAAGGGAAATACAAGATAGTACAAATAACAAAAACTCCAAAAGCTCGGCGGCACGCTCCAACAACGGCGAGACTACAGCAAGGTTGCCCCACAGGCCACCGCACGCATCAATCGTGCATAAGCTTATAGAAAGCTTAGAGGGCGGTGTAAGTGTGTGTGAACGTGCTCAGAATGCAATGCCGGAGTAATGCGGAATCATGCTGATGAGTACGTAAATGCAACCAGCCGTACCAAGGCTATGCAGTACAAGATGTGAATGCTATCGGCCATACCAAGGCCATGCGATGCAATATGCAAGTCAAGCATGCCAATCCTCATACCAATGCAACTCCTCATTAGAGCATCAAATTAGTACGGTTCTCAGTCTGGATAATCACCGGGGTTCAATACACTCCAAGTGGCACTGTCTCTCTCCAAGCAGCACAGTCCAAGTGAGCGTAAGAAACCTCACTATCCGCCTGGCCAATAGTCAGCCAATACCTATCCGGCATGTCGATAGCGAACCCATTTCCGAGCTGGTCAAACTCAGCTTAGTAATGCCCCCTGCTCTCGGGCGAGTAAGGCCACCACTTCTTTCCAACCGACCACGACACAGTGGGAGACGCGGCCTCATGGTATTCGACCCTCGTGCGCTCGTAAATCTACTCGGTCTCGACGTTGGAGTCATCCTCTGGTACCATCGGGTTCAGGGACTCTCACCCAGGGACATCTATGGCACCCCAATTGCTTGGAACAAGATTTTTCGGTATCCAACCAGCCAACCATGATATATCTGTGGAGGCTATGGCCCTGATGTCGCTAGGGCATATCTTAATCATACAGATGCAAATGCATGAACTACACTACCAATCATGCAACCATCCTGCGTGAAGCACGCGCTCATGTAGGGCAACACTGCCTATCAGGGAGCCCGTAAACAGTCTGCCCGAAGGCATATGCTATGATCAGACACTCCTCATCTCAAGCATACATATGATGCGTATGATCATGAATCATAGGCCGTGCTAAACATGTTATAAAGCAATAAACTATCCTCTCAATGAAGATGGGCCTATATGGCCTACATGAAACAGATCTGACGGCCTATCGGTGGCCTCGGGAGAGTTATAATGTGGACATCGAACCAACATTACTCGTACAATGTGGACGTCAAAACAACATTGTCCCCAAGGCTCGGCTCACCTCAAATACCATTAAATAAATCCTGGTGGAATCACACATTGCAATGTGCCTTAGGTACATCCCACTGGGCCCTAAATACATCAAATGGGCCGTATCTCATAGGCCTTATATTCATCAAGTGGGCCACCTCAATGAACCTCACCAATGGGCCTTAGGTACATTGCAATGGGCCATCATCCATGGGCCTGAGAATGCGTTAAAATGAGCCCAATCACATAAGCTCTATGTGTATCAAATGGGCCTAAAAAAAATACATCAAGATGGGCCTAAGTACATGGACCCATATGCATCTAAGTGGGCCTCAATAGCGGGCTTACCATAATGTTTATTTTCCTATCCAATCTGTTTATATGGTCATATGGACCAAGGCCCACTGGAATGTTTATTTGTCACCCAACCAATCCAGGGGCCACACTGCCAGGGAGGGGCGCACCACAAAGTTTATATGCCGTCCAAACTGTTCATGGGGTCAGACCCATGAACACCGTTTCCTGTAACGTGGTCCACTTGAGATTGGAATTTACCTCATTTTTGGGCTCATACCTTAAAACGATCTCATCAAATAGATGGACGGCATGGATGAAACTCACACATCATGTGGGGCCCACGGCAGGGAGCCGTGGATTCCCGCCTCATTCACACCCGCAGGCGCTGCTGCCTGCGTTGGCAGCAGCAGCAGTGCTGCTTTTTTTTTTTTATTTGTGGTAAGTGGGGTCCATTTTGGACGAATCCAGACCGCCCAATCTGTGTGCCCCACTAGTCTGGCCGTCCAGACCGAGTCTCAGCTGTATCCAAACCTCAGGTGGGTCCCACCAAGTACTTTTATATGTTTAGCCATGTGCTCACATGGTTTTAGAGGGTATGGCCCACCCGAATTCCGTATAGGGTTGATTTTTGGGGACACCCCATAGCCAAAGGGGAGCAATTAAATGCACGGTGTTGATGGTCGAAAAGCATCATGGTGGGGTCCACAGCTGGGCCGTGAGGCCCAGCCCGTCCGTCCGCCGGCAACGATCAGAGCAAGAAGAAATGACGTTCGCTTTCCATTTATTTTTTATTATTTTTATTATTTTTTTTTGTTTTGGGGCCCACCGAGATGTGATTCACAATCCAATCCACCCATTATGTGTGTCCCACTTGTCTGGCCGTCCAGACTAAGTTTCAGCTGCATCCAAACTCCAGGTGGGTCCCACTAAGTACATTTATATGTTCTGGCATGTTTTCACATGGTTTTAGATGGTATGACCCACCCGGTGATCGGATCACCTTAAAACTTTGGCTCAACGCCTAAAATAATGCAAAGATTGGGATGAATGGTTTGGATCATGCACGAACATCAAGGTGGAGCCTGTATGGGTGGCCCACTCTAAAAGTAAAATTTTTTTTTTTATACATACACGTCCTTCACGTCCAGCGTCCAGAGACGCTGGACGTTATACACGGACCTCATGGTGGGTCCCACGGACACAGACCTCATGGTGGGTCCCATCCACATTAGCCACCTCGACTAGGGATAGATACCAAGGCCTCAAGTGTTGAAACGAGGTATATCCACTCAGTCTACCAGTTGAGCCATGGATCAGGGTATTTCATGGTGGGTCCCACCATTCATGATGGATGGTATAAATGGAACTCTAAATGGTGGGGCCCACCACACCCAATGGGTAAAAGAGAGAAGAAGAGAGAGAGAGAGAGAGAGAGAGAGAGAGAGAGAGAGAGAGAGAGAGAGAGAGAGAGAGAGAGAGTGACGGTGAAGGAGGGAGGGACCCCGCCACTAATGGGCCCTCCCTTAAACAATACATACATCATGTGGGTCCCACAACAAGTGGGCCCTTAAAATTGAAAGCAACGGTATTACACCCACCTTGTTGGCCTCCTTCTTGCTCCCTTAAACTTGTAAGCTCCTTGCCTTCGCGTTCAATGGTGGATGATGGACTTTTAATGGTGTGGATGAGAGATGAGAGGGTGGGCCACACTTGGAGTTTTGGGAGAGGGAAAGAGAGAGCTTGGATTTCTCATGGAATTTTCCATGGGATTTTTTTTTTTGAGAAAAGAATGAGGGAGAGAGAGAAGTAATGGAAGGAATGGGTGGAGGGAATGGGTGTAGTTAATGAGGCATGGGTTTGTTTGATTTTTGTAAAAAGGAGGAATGGTTTGCTTTGAAATTTTTGTAAAGGAGATATGGTGATGGAAGAGAGAGTGGACTTTTGAAAAAAGAAGGATGGGTTGTGTGTACTTGTTGTTGGGTGAGGTGACATGGAGGTATGGTGGTGTACTTGACTTGATTGATGGGACATCTCATAGAGATTTCCTCGAGATTCACAACATGCGGCGTTTCTTCAAACCAAACGCTGACTGACATCTTCCCACCTAGGTATTGGTTCAGTGCGCGAGTCGCGGCGTTGGAACCGCGGCGACGGCGCGGTCGCCAAGGTATGAGTTTCGGATCGAGCCGCCTTCGGTAGGCAGGACTCGGCTTAAGATCGCTCGCAACGTCGGATATGAGTCGAGCATTGCCGGAATTCAACCGGAAGGATCGCGAAAACCGACGGAACAGTACGGTCTACGATACGGGTCTTACAAGTGGCCCATTAACGAGCTGTCTAGAGCTTGTTTGGATAATCGGGGCATTTATGGAATAAATTGAGTACGGAGATTTCTCATGTGCAACGATTAGGGTTTAGATTAGCTAAGTCCATAGTATGGCCTATTCGCAATTAGCGAAAATGACAATTTAGTTATAATTACTCTAAACCGTTGGTTCTTTGGCTAAAAGGATAACTGAGTCACTTTGGTTTGTTAATTGAGATCCGACCCCTAGTTGTCTCGGCTTTAGGTAGATCTTTATTTTAGCTGTGGTCATCTTGATTAATCAGTGTTAGGTCAATTAGATTTGGGCCCTATGTGAACAAATCATGAGATTAAACTTGATGCTTAAGTGATCGGGTGCATTCGTCGGCTTTATACAGTTGATTAATCGAATTTTGCGGTTCTTTATTGGTACCACCCACGTATAGGTTCACTTCTAACGTCAAGTGTTAATAAGCGACCGCATAGGCTAGTCATAACAAAAATTTTTAAGGATTTTTTTTGAAAATCTAAAATAGTGAAAATCTAGGACGTTACATTTTTGAACCATTGCCCTAATATGAGGTGATGCATCTAGTGGTTACGTGGGGTTTGCATAAACATCGCATTTAGGCCCACTCGAGAAGCTAACCCATTTTGCCCCACGCATGCCTAGAGCTGTACACGAGCCGAATCGAGTTGAGCTTGGCGTAGCTCGGTTCAGTTCGGCCAGTAGCCTATCCTAGCTCGAGTTTAGCTCGGCTCGGTCCTTGAGCTTGATTGGCCAGCTCGGCTCAATTCGATCAATAGCTCAAGTTTAAGCTCAAGCTTTCAAGCTGAGTTTGAGTTCATGCTTTTGAGTCAAGAATTTTCTTTCTAGTTTCTACACGAACAGGCACTTTATATATATTATAATATAAAATATAATAAATTAATTAAGTTATATATAATATAATATTATATAATTAAGTTATAACTTGAGCTAAATTGAACTAAGATGAACCGAGTAAAGTTCAGGTCGAGTTTCGAGCCGAGTCGAGTCAAACTCAAGCCAGCTCGAAATCCTTTCGAGTTAAAAAAATTAGTTAGGCTCGGCCCGAACCCAGCTTTGAGTCGAGCTTAGTTGAGCCGAACCAAAGGAATTAACTCGTTTGTGTTTAGCTCCACGCACACCCACCCTAGTTGGTTGTTAAAGAAATGTGATGGAAGGCAGTGGAGCGATAATTAAATAAATTACTGTGGTAGCTTTTTAAAAACCTATTAGAAAAAGATACTGAAATGTGAATTTTATATTAATTAGATAGTTGTTTATAAAATTTTCTTTTGTTAATCCCTCCCAATCCCATATCCTTGGTAAGTGAAAAAGCTTTCATATATCCGCTTGTTCATATATCCTCTCACCACTGCCCAATTATTGAATTTCCTCTAATCATATTTTTAAAGTTCTGTTAAGTCAGGTCATTACTCCATTCCTTATTGTATCATCTTCAGTTTTACTTTTAATTGGTTATGGTGAAACTTAGCTTTGCTAAGCTCACACACACGTACAAGGTAGCTCATGGACACCCCATGCATTTGCCCTCATCACACACAACTACCAGATCCAATCAATTTATCAGATGTATACCACTACGCAGATGCCACTGCCTAATAACTAGGTCAATCTGTTATTAGGAATTGATGTTTGGATACACTGAAAATATAAAAAATAAATCAAAAAAATATTTCACTAGGCTAAATCACGTATAAAATACGCTGTCCTTAAAGTGTGATTCACCCCCTTATCAACTGCTGATGGGTTACAAGCGAATTGCTTCCAGGATAAGATAAGCCTTATCTGGATCCAGCATGCAACAATCATGATAGGTCCACTATGGAACAAATTTAACGTAGCAGATTTCTTCTGGCAGACTTAGACGGTAGAGATGATCAAAGTATTCTATAATGGAAATTTGGATTGTATTTGATTTGATGGGAGAGATGGTGTGTTGAGATGATGAAATCGGACTGGAATGGTCCAGTTTATATAGGCATCAGGTATAACACCATTGTTGTGTGGTATTCAATGGTCCAGAACATTTGAAAACGTTTCTGGCCATTGTCAATTACTCCTAGACGTTTTTGGTCGTCGTATCAAAGGATCTGACCATTGAATCATCATGGTTCATCCGTTTTCAGACCGTTTGGCTTTCAAGACAGAGAGCCATTTTCAGAAACTGCTGAACGTTTCAGATTTATGATCCGACCATTCTCAGTCTTCTATAAAACTCAGACTATTTCGGATCCCACTGCACATAGTCATCGACTAGACCTATTGCACCGTCTCGCGTAAGGTTGTGAGGGAGCGACCAATCTGCGACATGATGCGCACGTGCGAAGTGCAAAGTGCACCATCTAGCACCACTACAGCCACTCTGCCTCGCCCGTGCCCGTGCGCGAGCGCGCGCGTGTGCGTGCGTGTGTTCCAGTACACGCAACCCGAGTATCACCTCCTCCAAAAACTCCAAGTAAGAATACTCTTCACAACATCTCATATAAACTACATAACCATTCTTTGCATTTCCGATGTGGGACAAAGCGCACACACTGCACTTTTTAATTCAAAATTTTCAAACGGCGTTTTAGCGGAAAATTCCCGAAAATTTGAAAAAATTTTAATTTTCTTTTTATTTTGAAAAACCACTAATTTTCAACATCTGCCAGTCAAGTGGGACACGACCAATGTCCACACCGCTTTGACAGGGTGAAGCTATGTGGGCCTCACATTGATGTATGTCTTATATCCACACTGTCCATCCATTTCTCCAGGTCATTTTAGTGCATGAGCCTGAAAATGAGACCGACCCAAAACTCAAGTGGAAAACACCTAAGGAAACAGTGGGGAATATTGGATGCTTACCATTGAAACTTCCTACGGTCACATAAGTTTTGGATCAAGCTAATATTTGTGTTTTCTCTTCATCCAGGTTTTGTGTGACCTTATGAACAGGTTGGATGCCAAATAAACATCATGGTGGCCCTAAGAAGGTTTCAACAGTGGGCTAGCATCATTGTCCTCACTTCTTTATGTGGTGTGGTCCACTTGAGCTTGGGACCTGCCCAACTTTTGGGCTCATGCCCTAAAATTATTTGGCAAAATGGATGGACGGTGTGGATATAATACATAAATCATGGTGGGGCGCCATGGAACTTTGCCATGTCAAAACAATACCGATTTGCTGTTGTTTTCTACACTACACAATCTTCTTAAATAGAAGTACAGTTGTGAAATACATGGACAATTTTTTAAGTTGTATATCTGTTTATAATTTCATGGTAGGCTTGCTTGTCTACGTGTTTATAATTTCATGGTACATGTATTGTTGCTATTCAATGAGACATGATATCACATGTGTTAATGAACAACCTGCATTCAGTCAAGTGTATGCAATTAAGATAGTGTGGGGCATGCTATGGTTGTACTTGACTTGAGTTTGATTGAACACTTACGACCCCAGACGTCAAACCAGCCATATGATAAGACCAAACACCAATACTGCAATGACCAGGCCATTTGGAAGGAGAATGTTAATCTATCAATAGAATCTTTGTCTTACGTTAAGGACTTTTCTTTCAACGGTGATCATGATTCTTAGTTTCTCAGTAATACAATAATGGATGAATAAGATTAAAAGCTAAGGATGGATCACCGACTTTATTAATTTATAATTAAGATTAGTACCATCAGTAAGAAAAATTAACTTACACAGAGAAAATAATTTTTTTTACCTATGATTGTTTATGTGGACAAAATAACTATAGTGGATAGTCTGCAGAATGTGACTAGTGTGATTTATCAAGTATAGACTTGGTGATCAGTGGGATTCGACGACAATGGTCGTTGATATTTACACTACTCCTAAGGTGTACTGTAGCGATAGCGTTAGACAGTAGCAAATTTAAGTTATGCTAAACTCTGAACGTACTGAACTTGTTACAATGAGGTTGGACAGAAGTTGAATAACTAAGGTTAAACCTAAGATAAACATCGTTGCACTGTGTAGAGAGGTTGTGTGAGTGTTGGTGAGGGCTTGGAGTTCTTCATTGAGTTTGCTTTTATAGGCTTTTGAGTGGCGATGACTGTATTGTAATTTTGTGTGAATCTTTGATTGCACATTGGCCGTGCAAATTTTTTTGATTCTCCACATAAGCATATCATATTTTATCAGGCCATGTAAGCACGAAAGATCACATAAGCCTTTTACTATTTTAATCGTGCAACATTCATAATAGGCTTTCTTACATAGATTTTGTAGTTGGACTCCTTTTGCAGATAATTATTGTTACTAGACTCCTTGCTTTGTGGGACTCTTTCTTTGTAGAGAGTTGCTTCCAACATAAATACCTCTCTACTACTAGGCATCTTTTAGAACGTTGGATCGACCATGATTGGCTGGGTATAAACACCTATTAATAGACCTTTTCTTTTTCTTAGCTAAGAAAATGCCAGACCCACCAAATGGATGGCTTGAATATTGCACCAGTTTGCATTGTACACTTGCGCGGGCCTAGTAAAGCATGGCCAAACTATTTCATTTGCTATACATTCTCTCTTATTAGGATAGTCCTAAGTTGCCTCCCATCCATATATATATATATATATATATATATATATATATATATAGAGAGAGAGAGAGAGAGAGAGAGAGAGAGAGAGAGAGAGAGAGAGAGAGAGAGAGAGAGAGAGAGATGCTCACACACAACTAGTTGGACGCTTCATTTTCGTCCAACTAGCTGGGCATTTAATGAATAGTTAATGCTAGTAAAAATTTTCATATAAAAGTTATTTCAATTGATGAAAAAGAGTTGCTTACTTAAGTGGGCTCCACTGTAGTATCATGTACAATCCACCCGATCATTAGGTGAGCCACCTCAAGTTAGACCTAGTGCAAAACAATCAGCCCCATCCCTGGCTCACATGAACCACATAATTGAAAAATGTGTATGTATAAATGTCACGTCCCAAACCCGGAGATCGAATTCACAGGAATCCCGATTGCCAAATCCGGTGCCGACAACTTCCATAGTACCCCATTCTCGGCTCCTAGCGTCCATACGCCAGATTTCGATCCTGGGATCCTATAAGGAGGATTTTCCAATGTACATTTAACTCATAATAAGCATAACCACAAGATTACCCAATTCACAAAGGCAACATCATCATCACATATCCACTAATATAATCATTTGAATACAATGCTGAAAGAGAAATACATGATATTGAAAATCAAGCTCCAGAAGACCGCCGCACGCTCCAAGCTCAACACTGCTGCCACCTAACATCGCCTGCACGCATCTATCGTGCATAAGCTTATAGAAAGCTTAGAGGGTGGTGTAAGTGTGTGCACAAGGTAAGTGCCAAGTATTCAACACAATGCCATCATCATACAGGACCGAAAATACTGGTAATCCATAAATGGTACAATATCGAAATAAACAGAATCACTAACAAGATCATGAATTCCCAGAGTAAGCAGAAATACTGAGAAGAGCAGGAATTATCAGAATAAACATGAATACTGGGAAGATCATAAATTTTACGATAACAGAGTAAGCGGAAATACGGACAAGTCCATGAATCAATTAATATCAGAATACGCAATATAGAACAGCTATGCAGATGATGAGTCATAAAGAGTCAATTATCAAATGCCTAGGATGTGATGCAGTGTGTAATTCCTGATGAGTCCACGATTAGCGTCAATCGTATCTAGACAATATAAATGCAGAAACACAGTAACTCAAAATACCATATTCCGTGGATGTAATGCAATATGCGGTGCGAATGGAATGACTATGCTGGAGTGTGAAGTCGGGATGATAGTACGTAGTATCGCAGGCTACGAGGTCCATCACAAGGGACTTCTATCCAAACCAGTCCCATACCTAAAATTGGATAGTCAGACTCAATGTGGTAAACTCCTGATCTCAGGTTAGTCGCGCGCCCAACCGAAATCCTGGCCATGCGAAGGTACACGTAATAAATAGTTACGCACCACCAGCCCGAGTGGATAGTGAATGAATGAATGAATGGATATGCAATTCCTGCTCAATAAGTTCACATATCAGTACGGTAACTCAATGGGATCATCACCGGGGTCTATTACACTCCAAATGGCACTGCCGCTCTCCCAGCCGCACAGTCCAAGTGAGCGTAAGAAACCTCACTATTCGCCTGGCCAATAGTCTGCCAATACCTATCCGGCACGTCGATAGCGGACCCACTCGAGCTGGTCAGACTCAGCCTAGCAATGCCCCCTACGCTCGGGGGGGTAAGGCCACACCCCCTCCCAACCGACCACGACACAGTGGGAGACGCGGCCTCCTGGTATTCGGCACTCGGGCGCTCATGTATCCACTCGGTCTCGACGTTGGGGCGTCTCCTGGCCACGGAGGTTTAAGGATTTTCACCCAGGGACATCTACGGCGCCCGTATGCTAGAACCAAATATTTTCGGTGTCCCTTCTGGCCATCCACGATATGCCTGTAGAGGCTACGACCCTGATGTCACTAGGGCGTATAAAAATCACAATGCAAGATGCATGAGTCATACAATCCAGACATGCATCAATCCTGTGCATACCGTGCGTTCATGTGAAATAACCTCCGCCTATCAGGGAGTCTCATAACAACACACTCAATGATATATGCAATGATCAACCACATCTCATAACAAACATGTAGATGATGCGTATGGGCATGTATCATGATGCTATGCTATCACATACTCATAATCAGTATCAATAACCGGTATCAACAATATGCCTCGATCGGTAATCGGTCAATCGGCCACGACAAGCAGAATCGACAATCGGTCATGTCAATCGATAATCGGCCACGATCGGTAATCGGTCACGATAATCGACCCTGATCGGTAATCGGTCAATCGGCCACGACAAGCATAATCAACAATCGGGCATGTCAATTGATAATCGGCCACGATCAGTAATCGGTCACGATAATCGACCTCGATCGGTAATCAGTCAATCGGCTACGACAAGCAGAATCGGCAATCGGCCATGTCAATCGATAATCGGCCACGATCAGTAATCGGTCATAATAATCGACCTTGATCGGTAATCGGTCAATCGGCCACGACAAGCAGAATCGACAATCGGTCATGTCAATCGATAATCGGCCACGATCGGTAATCGGTCACGATAATCGACCTCGATCGGTAATCACTCAATCGACCACGATCGGTAATCGGTCACAATAATCGACCTTGATCAGTAATCGGTCAATCGGCCACAACAAGCAGAATTGACAATCGGTCATGTCAATCGATAATCGGCCACGATCGGTAATCGGTCACAATAATCGACCTCGATCAGTAATCGGTTAATCGACCACGATAAGCAGAATCGACAATCGGCCACGTCAATCGATAATCGGCCACGATCGGTAATCGGCGACGACAATCGGGATCGATCGATAATCAGAATCGGTAAATCGGTCATGACAATCGGAATCGATCAAAATCGAAATCGAGAATCGGAATAAAAAATCAGAATTGATAATCAGAATCGACAAATCAGTCACGACAATCAGAATCGATCAATAATCGGAATCAGCAAATCGGTCACGTCAATCAGGATCGGCAATCGGTCACGACAATCAAAATCGATCGATAATCAGAATCAACAAATCAGTCACGACAATCAGAATTGATCCATAATCGGAATCGACAAATTGGTCACATCAATCGGAATCGGCAATCGGTCACGTCAATCAGAATCGATAAGAATGGGCCTGACAAAGCCTAAGGGAAGGTCACAATGAGGACATCTAACCATCATTGCCCATCAATGTGGACATTTAACCAACATTGCCCCAAAGGAGTGACCCACGTAGGGCCGAACATACAGTGGGCCCACGGCCTCATACAAGGGTCTAATATACATCACAAGGGGACCAAATACACGGGCCTAATATACATCACCATGGGCCATGACTCATAGTCCTTAAATACATCATAATGGGCTACGACTCATGGGCCTCAATTTACATTAAGTGGATCGCATCAATGGGTCTCATATACACGACAGGTGGGCCCTGCACATGGGCCTCAAACACACAGCATGTGGGCCCTACACATGTGTCTCATATACATCCAATGGGCCATGTACATGGGCCTCGAATACATCACAATGGGCCTTGCCCATAGGCCTCAGGTTCAAGCAGGTGAGCCCCATCCTATGTGCCTTAAATACGAGGCAGGTGGGCCCTATCACATGGGCCTCAAATACAAGGTAAGTGGGCCCTGTCACATGGGCCAAAATACAAACAGGTGGGCCCCGCACATGGGCCAAAAATACATCATGATGGGCCTCTTAGATAGGCCGCACCAATGGACCTCAAATGGGCTTGGACCATAAAAAAAATTATTTCAATAGTTGTAGGTGTAACATGTGTATCACTGTACTCTATCATTCCATGGGGCACATGGCCCACTAATGATGATCGGCACTGTCCAAACATTTTCCATGTAAATCAGCACCATCCTGGTGTTGGACGGTGCAGATAAAGCACATACATCAAGGTCAGTACCACTAGTCCATGGACTAGACGGTGGTGGGTGCAACACTATAGCAGAGTGGGTCCCACATCCCTGGACATATGGACGGAGTGGATATAAAACATGTTCATCATGGTGGCCCCACATGACACCGTCCATCAATGGACGGTGCTGATAAACAGAATGGATAAAACACATATATCATGTGTGGGTCCCACTAATCAGGATGGAAGGCATAGGATGAAACATATACATCACGTGGGCTCCACAGCCCTTGCTGACCTACGTGCAGTCCATGTAAATGAATGGCTGAAAACGTAACACATACATCAGGGTGAGGTCCATGTTTGGACGGTGTGTATGACCCATACATCAAAGAGGTCCCACCGTCCTAACATATGGACGGTGGATAAAGGTATATATCAGGGTGAGGTGGGTCCCACATGGAGCCACCATACACATACATGTGTATATATATATATATATATATATATATATATATATATATAGGGAGATGGTCACCTGCCCACCTTTTCACGTGAGCACCAATGAGCACCTTTGCACAAGTGTCATGTGCACAGAATCCGAACGGTCCAAGTGATGCCGTACCCCTTGAAATGCTATAGGCCCAATTTTCAGCCTGATTCATGACTCTGGTGGGCCATAGCAAAGAGAAATGCAAATCAAGGGAGGAAACTGTTTCCTTTTGCTATGGCCCACCAGAGTTTTGTATTAGGCTGAAAATTGGGCCTATAATATTTCAAGGGGGGCGGCATCACTTGGACCATTCAGATTCTGTGCACATGACACGTGTGCATAGGTGCTCATTGGTGCTCACGTGAAAAGGTGCGCAGGTGACCATCTCCCTATATATATATATATATATATATATATATATATATATATATATATATATATATATATATATATATATATATATATATATGATGTAATATAATATAATGTAATATTATAATATATTATATAAAAGAATGAAGTCCAGCATCCAGGGCAGGACAGCGTGGATACAATATATACATCATACAGGTCACCACCGTCCAGATGGTGGACGGTGCTGATCATTCCTTCAACAGTAGGTCCCACCGTCCATACAGCTGGACGGCGTGAATATAAAACACATTAAATCAAGGTGGGTCCCACCTGCCCACACGTGTGGGGTGGGCCCACACCTTAAAACAGATGGTGACGTGGATAAAGACCACATGCATCAACGGTGTGCACCACCGTCCAGCGTTGCTGGACAGGGAATACAACACATACTTTAGGTGGGTCCCACGCACGGACAGCTTGGATATGTGCATCATAGGTGGGGTCCACTGCCACGTTTGGACAGATGAACGGTGGAACACATCCATTCAGGTGGGTCCACACATCCATGCCATCAATAGTATTTTATAATATTATATTTCTTCCTTTTGTTTTTCTTTTTTCTTTTTTTTTTTAAAAAAAAAAAACCTGCGTCCATACAGCAGCTACTGCTGCTGGGGATGTAAGGATGGGCATCTGAGTTTTGCCACCGTCCAGAGCACATCGTCTGAACGGTCTGGATACACCATGTACATTAAGTGGATCCACGTGGTGGCCCACCAATCAAGCTAATAAAGGTGTTTTCCCTTCATCCAGGTCCGATCAAGGACGGCCAGCAAGTGCTGCTGCTAGATGGTGGTGGCCTGCTTGGTTGATGGCATGGATGCGAAACATACATCAAGGTGGGCCATAAAAATTAGGAAGAAGCTAGAGAGAGAGAGAGAGAGAGAGAGAGAGAGAGAGAGAGAGAGAGAGAGAGAGAGAGAGAGAGAGAGAGAGAGAGAGAGAGAGCAATCGGAGTAGCGGAGGGTCCCCGCCACTTGGGCCCCTCTTTGATACAAATCTACATCAAAATGGGTCTCACATGTGTGGGCCCTCAAATCACAAATCAAATAAATAAAATCACCCACCTCAAGATCTCGAACTCCTACTTCCACCGATGCGATCTAAAGCTCAAATGGATAGACTTCAATGGTTGAGATTGAACTTGGATGGTAGGGATGGTAGATAGGAAGGTAGACCACACCTAGCTCTCTCATGGAGCATTGGACGTGGGTTGCTCCATGGAGGGATTGCTTTGGAAGAAATGAGAGAGAATGAAAGAGAGAGAGATGATGGGAGAGGAGTGATGAGGTGTGACATGAGAGGTAAGGTGTTTGTTGACTTTATGGTACTTGTGTAAGAGAGAGGTAAAGCTAGGTATGAGTTGCTTGTACTTGACTTTGATTGATGGATTAATGTGACATTTGATGTGATTGATGGGACATTCTCTTGAAATTTGCAACGCGCGGCGTTTCCTCGAACTGAATGCGGGCCCACTCCTCCTAGCCAGGGTATCGCCTCGGCGCGCGAGATGTGGCATCGGAACCGTGGCGACGGCGTGGTCGTGATGGTACAAGTCTTAGGTCGAGCTGACTCTGGAATAGGGAATACGACTCGGAGTCGTGCGCAACTGCCGATAAAAGATCGCGGGTCGCCGGAATTTGACCGGGAGAACTGTGGAAGTCTACGGAACGGTACGGGCTAGGATACGGGTCTTACAATGAAGCTTATCCTCCAATCTCTTTCCCTTGGTGTTCGAGGCCTAATTTTTGGTGTGGGAGCTAATGGTTGGAGTGGATTTTATATTCTCATCATGATAGGGCCTGTAAAAATCAAGGGTAGAAGTCTCTCTCAATTGTGTCAATTGGTATGGTCCACTTAAATCATTGATTAGCCTGATTTTTTTTTTAGTTTTTTTTTTACACTCACACACACCCCCACACACTCACGCCACATGCACACACACCCCACACACGCACACCGTGGGATTTCACCACCGTGGGTACTCAAACCCTTGACTCGGTGTTGAAACTCCGGGGAGTCTACCACCCGGGGAAGAGCAAGGACCCAACCGGATAAGTACGTGTATGATACATTCACGAGATACACAACATATGTAACAAATTCGGTCAGTTAATTAGGTACAGTTCCTTATAAATATGTGAAGGATATAAAATATTATTATTATTATTTTTAATTAATAGCTAACTATTCTTTTACAAAAAAAGTGGGCTGTTAGAAATGTATTCCAACCAGTTAGATTCATCTTGTATATGTGTCTCTAATAATAAAGAACATTTACTAATTTTTGATAGATAAAATTAAATTAGTAAGCCTAATTTGATAAACTAACTAGATCTATAATATGTATTTCTATCATATGGATATAAAACTGGGTGTCACATAAACTCCGATAAGTGAACATTACATGTGGATAAAAAAGATATTCTTACCATTTAATGAACAGCTAGGGATCGATACCAAGACCTCAAGTGTTGAAAGCGAGGCATCTCTACTCAGTCCGCCAGTTGAGCTATGGATCTCGGTTTATATATATATATATATATATATATATATATATATATATATATATATATATATATATAGTCATGCTCCCCTGCGCACCTACGCACGTTCGCACCTTTGCACACGTGCCATGGGTGTTTAATCTGAACGGTCCATGTGATGCGGAATCCCATGAAACCTCATGTGACAAATTTTCACCCCGATCTAAAATTCTGGTGGGCCATAGTAAAGAGAAATGCAAATCAAGAGAGGAAACTGTTTTAATTTTTCATAGCCCATAAAGTTTTAGATCAAAGTGAAACTTGGGCCCGGGGGGTTTCACGAGGTGCCGCTTCACATGAACAGTTCAGATTTTGGATCCACATCACGTATGATGGGTTCTCAAAAAAGTTCGTACGTAGTACGTACCAACTGGTCCGCAAGTGAGCGTTTCCGTGTGTGTGTGTGTGTGTGTGTGGTTCCTTTTTTTTTTTTTTTTGGGCTTATAGGAATTTGTTGTAACCCTAAGCTCTGTGGGCCACTATAATGTTTGTGATATATCCACCCTCTTCATCAGTTTAACCAATTCATTTTAGGACATGATCCCAAAAATGAGGTGAATGCAAAACTCAAGTTAGCCACACCATAGGAAATAGTAGTGATTGAATGCATACTATTAAAACCTTCCTGGGGCCACAAAAGTTTTAGATTAGCTTAGCATTTGTGTTCTCTTCATCCCAGTGGAGATCACTTTATGTCCTATAAACATCAAGGAGGCATTTTCATTCTCACGTTTTCTTACGGTTTAGCTTACTTTTACTTTTGGTTTGCCTCATTTTTAGACACATCCTATAATGAGCTGGTGAAATAGATGGACAAAGTAGATATAACACAAACATCATGGTAGACCCTATAGCTTAGGGTTGTAAATGATTAAAATATAAATCAGATAATTTCGTTGATGCAGGTGCCCTAGAGGAGGATACATTTGTTAAGGAGTACGTGGATACCACTAAGGAGTTCTTGTGATCAATTGTAGCTTGGCGTCATCATGTTGAGAAAAGTCTTAAATCGGAAGGTTTTGAGGTCGTTCGACCGGTCGTGGGAAGCTTCGACTGGTCGTGGGAGGCGCTCGACCGGTCGTAGGTTCGAGCCCTGGCACGACTCAAAGTCCAAATGAAGTTTTCTTTGTTTTTTACTCGTAGCTGGGACCGGTCGTAGGTGGTCTACGACCCGGTCGTGGTGAGCTACGACCCGGTCGTAGGAGAGCCGAGACTAGTCGTAGGTTACGCAATTTGTTCCGCGATTTTTGCGCTACAGGATTGAGTCCTTTCGCAACCGGGATGCGGAAGGGAAGTTTCCTAAACTATAAATAGGTATTCCTAGGGTTTTTTCTAGGCAATGGTGATGAATGCTAAGGCTTTCTAAAAGGGTTCCAGGGTTTCTAAAGGGTGTAGCAAGGGTGAGATTCGAGGTTGTTCGAATCGGGTAAGTCCTTTCTCTTTGTAATTGATGCTTTCATAGTGGTGATCCTGTCGCTTTGTGCCGTAGTTTTTTTCCCGCAGGGTTTTCCACGTTAAATCATGTGTTCTCTTTTCTTGTGTGTGCTTGGTGCCATTGGATTACCATCCTAGATCTAGATCTGTGTGATTCCATGAGGCCAAAAATCCCAACAAGTGGTATCGAGCAATCGGTTGGGACACGGTCTGAATATGAGGGATTAGTAATAATGGCGAGCGCCAAGTATGATATTGAGAAGTATTCAGGGAAAAATAATTTTGAGTTATGGAAGATCAAGATGATGAGTTCCTTAATCAAGCAAGGCGAGGATGGTGCTCTTGAGGAGCGAAAGTCCACTATGACTGATGGTGATTGGAATACTCTTGATAAGAAAGCCTTGTCATCGATCCGTTTATGTCTCACGGATGAGGTTCTCTACAACGTCATGAGGGAGAAAACTGCGGCTAATTTATGGGCGAAGTTGGAGGATGTTTTTTATCCTCTGAAAATCGTCTGCACTTGAAGCGGCAGTGGTATAACTTCAAGATGGCAGAGGGTGGAGATCTGGAGGCTCACATCAGCAACTTTAATAAATTGGTTTGCAAATTGCTGGATATGAAGGAAGTGATGAAAGATGAAGAACAAGCATGTATGTTGCTGAATTCTCTCCCTGCATCCTATGAGTCATTCAAGGATACTATGTGCAGCATGAACAAAACCCTGAGTGTCGACACTGTTATCTCAGCCCTTCAAGGGAAGGCTATGAGACAGCTAGACAGCAACATGGGGACGTCTTCTGATGCACTGTTTACAGTGGGTAAGAATTCTGAACAAGGTACAGGTTCTTCAGGTTCTAGATCCAAATCCAAGGGCAAGGGCAAAGGAAAGGTAAAGTGCTGGAATTGTGGGAAGGAAGGACATGTGAAAAGGGATTGTGAAAATCCTAAATTTAAGAGGGAAGATTCTGAGGCTTCATGCAGGGAGGCTAACACTGCCACGTCAGATGAATCGAGTGGATGTGATGGTGATGTTTTGTCTGTGTCTTCGCTCAGACGGTCATACGATGATCGTAAGGGGAGTGGATGCTAGACACGGGGGCATCTTTTCACATGACTCCTCATCGGAGTTGGTTCACCGGTATATAAGGAGTGCGATGGTGGACGGTATTTATGGGCAATGACATTGCACAGCGTAATGTTGTGGCTATTGGTACGGTGCGCATCAGGATGTTTGATGGGGTGGAGCGTACTGGACGGATGTGAGGCACGTTCTGATTTGAAGCGAGAATCTGATTTCTCTTGGTGTGCTTGAGGCAAAGGGATGCAAGTACACAGGTATTGATGGTGCTCTTAAGGTATCCAAGGGGGCACGGGTAGTCATGAAAGCGCAACGACTCGATCATGTTTACAGGTTGATCGGGAGCACTTCAAAAGGTGGAGCTGCAGTGGATGTAGCGGATTCCACATCTGCACGTGTGTGGCATGATGGACATGGCCACATGAGCGGGCCGAGGGCAGGAAGGGTGAGACGTGCGGTGACGGGATACAGAGCAGGTGGAGCAGCCACCTGTGTGAAGAATCATACAGCATGATCGCAGGATATCGGCAAGGTACATGGACGACTCCAATATTGCAGGGGATTCATCTTCTATTCTGATGGCTCTAGGTGAGCCTGGTGCTGAGAAGTAGAAGGTGACTATGGGCGATGTGATGGATTCGTTGTACCAGACCGACATATGGGAGCTGGTGGAGCTTCCAGTGGGCCGGTGAGCGGTTGGATGCAGGTGGATCTTCAGGAGGATACAACATAGATACAGGGTGAGGTTGGTAGCGAAGGGTTATGCTCAGAGAGAAGGGATCGGCTTCTCAGAGATATTCGTGCCGACGGTATAGCAAGTATCTATCAGATCCGTGATTGGCACTGGTTGGCCAATGTGATCTTGAGCTATGATGTGAAGCAGAGATAAGAGAAGAGGTCAAGGAGCTACACGGTTGAAGATTGAAGACTTGGTGGAGATTGTTGAGAAAAGTCTTAAATCGGAAGGTTTTGAGGTCGTTCGACCGGTCGTGGGAAGCTTCGACTGGTCGTGGGAGGCGCTCGACCGGTCGTAGGTTCGAGCCCTGGCACGACTCAAAGTCCAGCGAGTTTTTTTGTTTTTTTTCGTAGCTAGGACCGGTCGTAGGTGGTCTACGACCAGTCGTAGGTGAGCTACGACCAGTCGTAGGAGAGCCAGGACTAGTCGTAGGTTACGCAGTTTGTTCCGCGATTTTGCGCGAAACTGCGGATTTGAGTCCTTTCGCAACTGGGATGCGGAAGGGAAGTTTCCTAAACTATAAATAGGTATTCCTAGGGTTTTTTCTAGGCAATGGTATGAATGCTAAGGCTTTCTAAAAGGGTTCCAGGGTTTCTAAAGGGTGTAGCAAGGGTGAGATTCGAGGTTGTTCGAATCGGGTAAGTCCTTTCTCTTTATAATTGATGCTTTCATAGTGGTGATCTGTCGCTTTGTGCCGTAGTTTTTTCCCGCAAGGGTTTTCCACGTTAAATCTGTGTGTTCTATTTTCTTGTGTGTGCTTGGTGCCATTGGATTACCATCCTAGATCTAGATCTGTGTGATTCCGCAGGCCAAAAATCCCAACACATCAGACCGACGACGGCTTTGTTTTGTCATTTTGGTCAGAGATACACATTTTATGATTATTTTATACTTATATATTGAGTCCCCAGCTGGGTGGACCCTATGACATGTTAGTTGTTTGGATGTATATATTATAATCTTTGTTTGTATACACTTATGATCATAATAATATATATTATTTAGATTAGTTCTTATGAATATTTTTGATAATTAGGTAACCGTATGAATGAAATCCACTTTTGCAAGGCAACAAGTGACACCCAGGATATCGAAGATTGGGTTGTACTCAACTCCTGAAATTTGGAGCGTTACCTATGATCCATTTGAACCTTCAATCTGCCTCCTTTTTGGGCTCATCCCCTAAGGGCTTGTTTGGCCAATTGCATTGGAAAGGATTAGGTGGGATGAAATTGCATCTGGTCCTGCCAATTCCACTCCATGTTTGGGAAGAATGGAAAAGCTTGGAAGTAGATTGGATGGAATCGCATTGGGTCCCATGCCAATTTCACTCAATGTTAGCAAGTTGTGTAGGTCCCACCATAATGTGTGGGCTATATCCACACCGCCCACTCATTTTTTGAGACCATTTTAGAGCATGGGCTAAAAAATTAGGTAGATCTAAAGCTCAAGTGGGCCCCACCATAGAAAGCAATGGGGATTGAATACTTACCATTGAAAACTTCTTTGAGGCCACATAAGTTTTGGATCTGCCTCATTTTTAGGCCCATGCCATAAAATGAGATTACAAAACAAATGAATGGTTTAGATATAACACATGTGTGTTATTCTCGATAGTTTCATGGTGGGTATATCCATTTAATGTACCACCATATTACAAACAAAGCATGAAATTAAGCTTATCCCATGGTAACAGGGAACAATCCCTGCCATGGGTAATAATTATGTTTTTTGAATCCCATCCCACCTAATCCTTTCCAATGCAACTGGCCAAACAGGCCCTAAAAGAATCTATCAAAATGGATAGACAACGTGGATAAACAATTAATATACATCATAGAGCTCTTGATCTGAATGCCTATCTCTAGCTAGGTCCTCGTGGGGTTGGTACCCAATCCTAATGGACTGAGATTGGGTACCACCTCCACCGGAACCTAGCTAGCGACATACGATTTTGTCAAGAGATTTGTGGGCCCCACTGTTTGTATATGTTTTATTTATGTTATCTATCCATTTTAAGTACCTAATATTTTAGGCCACGATCGAATAAAGGAGGTGGATTGAAGGCTCAAGTAGACCACACAGGAAGTAGTGGGGATTGAATTCTTATGGTTAAAAACTTTTTGGGTTCAATCCCCATTGTTTCCTTGGTTTGGTATACTTAAAGCCTTCCCGCTGCCTTTTTTTCAAAAAGCTCATGGCTTAAAATGATCCGTCAACATGGATGGACAGCGTGAATATATCACGGTGGCCCCACAGATCTCATGACAGGACCGTCTGTAGTATCCAGTATGCTTCAACGCTGGTATATTCGTAAGTCTCGTTTTCGGCAATTTCTAGCCATAGAATTTCTGAGACATTTCATCCTTTGACGCTCTTCCCGCAGCAACATCGAAAAATCATGTTGAAAATAAAGTAATAAAAACTATTTATTATAAATTAAGAAATACATTTAGAATTTTACGTATGAAAGTAAATAATTTCAACTTTTAAATATTTATTTCCTTAAGTTCGTGATATTAAGGAAATAAATTCAGAAAATTAACAACTCCCTAGATTTAAAAATCATTGCACCATTATCACGATAATATCGTTTGACAAAATTCTCGCCTAAATATTGCGATATTTTTAAAATATCGGATATATTTGGTCAGACTGAACGTCGGATCTCGACCAACGACTCCGTCAGATGACTAGACTCGTTTAAAGCGGGTCTAGCCAAAATCCCTTCCATATGGGAAGCGTATCGGGTGGTGACTTCGTGTGGCTCACTTTAATGTATGTATTTTATATCAACGAGGTCCATTCATTTTTTCATATCATTTTATAGCATGTTCCTAAAAGATAAAGGAGATCGAAAGCTTAAGTGGACTACACCACAAGAAATAATACGGATAATGACATCCACCGTTGAAACTGTTCTAAGGCCCACCGTAATGTTTACTTGCCATTCAACTTTTGTTGACAAGGTAACACAAGCTTGGATGAAGGGAAAACACTAACATTTGTTTGATCCAAAACTTTTGTAATTCATGATAAAATTTTAATGGTGGCCATTCAATCATCATTGTTTCTAGTGTAGTCAACTTGGATTTTGATTATTGGGTTAATACCTTAAAGTTAGATGAAAAAAAAAATGGATGAATAGCTTTCATATATAAAACACATATATCAAGGTGGGCCCCATGATCCCGGCGTCATCCAAGAAGGTGTTTCCCTGGAAGCCTCTCTTAGAGGAAAATTGGTCCTGGCAGGGATCTGTAGGGCCCACCGTAATGTATTGGTTTTAGTCTGGCCATTCATTCTTTACTTTTTTCATATCATTTTAAATAATGAACTCAAAAATTAGGCAGATCCAAGGCTCAAGTGCACCCCACCACAAGAAGCAACGAGGATAATAATGTCTACAGTTAAAGCTATCTAATGCCCACCGTGATATTTATTTATAATATGATAAGGTCACAAATATCTGTTCGATGAAAGGAAAATACAAATTTCGGGTTATCCAAAACTTTCGTGCTATCTAGAATTTTTTAATGGTAGGCGTTCAATCATTACTGTGTGATCCACTTAAGCCTTGTATGTCTATTTTTTGGCTCATACCATAAAATGATATGAAAATTTTATATAAATGACGTGGATAAAAACCATGAATCATGGTGGGCCCCACAGAGACCCTGCCTAGACCGATTCCTTCCGGGGCGGAGGCAGGACGCAATGCGCTTGCTGTTTCCCCGGTCTTATCTCCACGCGCCACGCGTACAGAGCTCGGCTTGCAGCTTTGACACATGGGCATATCGTGTCAAAATGGTATTGGAGGAAGATGACATATAAGGGGCATGACATGCAATGGCATGGATGAGAGGGAGACAGAGAGAGAGATGTCGAGGAGCGGAGAGCAGCTTATGCGAAACGAAGAAAGGCAGCGGCAAGATGGGAAAATGGGAGGGCAGCAGCAGCAGGAGCGCTCGAAGGGCAGCGGGACGCTGGAAGGGCTGCCCCTCGAGAGCAGCCCGTATGTGAAGTACTCGGATCTCGAGGACTACAAGCGCCAGGCTTACGGTACGGAGGGACACTTGGAGCCCGTTGAGACGAGTAGGGGTGCAGGTGCGTCGGAAGGGCCCACCCTCTCCGGCGGCAAACTGTCTTCCGCTCAAGCTAAGGTCGTCGATTCCCTCCATCGCCAGGGCGCCGCCTGAGTGGTGGGGCATGAATCTTTTCTTTTCTTCTTCTTCTTCTTTTTTTTTTTTTTTAAATTATTTTTTTCTTTCTATTGTTTCCTTTCGGTATTGTAACTTGATCTTTTTTATTAAATGAATGTGGAGAGTGATTATCCATCGACGTGCATTAGAGCCAGGCACATTCGTTTCATTTGTTGTGATTATGATTTTACCACCTTCAAACCAATTTGATAATCTCATATTCCAGATTTATAATTCCCATAAAATAAAAGGAAATTAAAAACCAAAAAATATGAAGGAAATTAAAAACTAAAAAATATTAAGTACTGGTGAAAGTGTTAGTGAAAATTGTAGATTTTATAATTTATTTAAAAATAATTAAAGAAATCGAAAATACAAGGATAGGCTGAAGCACCTGTGATCTCGCCGTCCTTAAAGTATTATTCTCTCTTTCTCAAAGTAGTTGAGAACGTTGACAGATTACAGGCAAACCGCTTCTAGGATGCGACGAGCCTGATTGTGATTCTGCGATCAACAAATACGAAGAACCATGAATGAATCTCTGTATATACAATTTTTTTGGCAGATAAATAAAAGAAAAAACCCAGATTCAAAAAGAAGATTAGAAAAATTTAGACCACTGCTTTGGTCTGTTTCTTGAGGTCTTCTGACTAAGGTTCGTATGAACCTTGCTGATTGATCATAGTACACTGATGCTATTCTTATTGGGTTGTGAGTATGGTTCGAGTGTTGGTGATGGTCTGTTGAACCATCTAGGCACTGTTTATATAGGTTGGGTGGCTGACTGTTTTGGTCCAGGGTCATAACTCAATATGACCGTTATATGGCTGTTGGTGAGAAACTAGCTGTTATTGGCAGCTTCTGATCGTTGTGCATGTAGGATAGTTGCTGCTGCATGCTAGCCGTTTACACTCGCTAGCTAGTTGTTTTATGGCTGTTGGGCTAATAACATGTAGCAGTTTCTGTATGGTCTAGATTTATGTTGCATGAGAAGTTACACCCCACTCTAACGACTAGTTTCTAGCCTATATATAAGCCACACCGGTCTCATTTAGACCACTCGCTCATTCCAGCTACCTGACCCATATTCATTGTCGCACCGGTTCGCATAAGGTCGCGAAGGAGCGACCCATTTGCGACATGATGTGCACATGTGAAGTACAAAGTATACCACTAACGTCTTTATAACCACACTACCTCACATGCCCACACCCTTGCACCGAGCCCGAGATCGAGATCAAGACCGAGACCGAGACCGTGCTCTTGCCCATGTCTGACCCCGTGCGCATGCACGGGTGTTCCAGTGTGCAAGTCCTAGTACTCTAACGAAGCAAATAATAAGGTATTCCATACCTCATATATAAACACTGTTTTTTCTTATCTCCTTTCTAATATGGGACTATTCCCAAAAATGCCAAAACACAAGTTTTTCAAACAAAACCTTTCTTTTATACACACACACACACACACACACACAACAAAAAGCACGTGTGAACATACTGTTCTTAAAGCATTATTCGTCAATTCTCAAAGTAATTGAGATTGCTGACATGTTGCAGGCAAATAGCTTCCAGGATACAACAAGCCTGTGTGTGGTTCTGTCTTTAGCAAGCATGAAGGAACCACTAGTAGAACTCTATAAACACAGTTTTGCTGGCAGACGAAAAGTAAAATAAAAAAATTTTAATTAGAAAGAAAGAGAAAAAAGAAGTTTAGTTTTTCTGGATTAAACCACAACACTAATCTGATTCTTATTGGCTTAGACCACTACACTGGTCTAGTTCTTATGGACTTGCTAGCTTAGGTTCGTATTGAACCTGCTGGCTTGATCAGAAAACACTTGGAGCTTTATTGGTTCATATGAGAGGATGAGGCAAATGGTTTGTGATGTTGAAATGAACTAGCTAGGCTTGGTTTATATAAGTAAAGGTGGTTGGGCGTTTTGGTCCTGATTCATTATTGCAATGGACTGTTTCTGACTGTTGGTGAGGAACTAACCATTATTTGGCAGTTTCTGGCCATTATGCATGTAGGAGACTAGTTGTATGCTAGCCATTTATGATTGTTAGGTTAGCCACATGCATTAGTTTCTGCATGGTTTTATTTATTCCACATGAGTAGTTACAACAGGCCTCTTAAACAACTCCTATATAAGGCAGAGAGGTCTCTCTTAGACCTCTTACCCACAACACTCCAAACCCAGTCACTTAATCCATCTCTTTTAGTCATTGTCGCACCTGTAAGTACAAAGTGCGCCATTAGAGCCTTTACAACTGCGCTACCTCACATGCTCACGCCCTCACACTAAGCCTGTGCACGTGCACATTCCAGTGCTTCGTATTGGAACATGCAAGTCTCGAAACTCATCTGTTTTACCAAGCAAATAATAAGGTACTCAACATCCTATTTATTAAGAGAAAAATTTCTTTCCTTTTCGATATGGGACTATTTCCAAAACTAAAAAAAACCAAGCTTTTTTAACAAATAGAGGTCGAGTCGCTGACTCACTTAAACTCAGTCAAGTTGAGTCCACTTAGGTCGTTCTACCAAGCAGAGGTAAGTAGAAGAGAAGGAAGATGCTTGATGGGTCGCTGCCGAGTTAACTCGGGGAGTTCCACCAAGTCAACATAATTGGTGCTGTTAGGGGCCAAGTTAAGTAAATTGAGTCAAGGTCAATTATGTGAGTAAGCTTCATTATTATTATATGTCAAATCGTGTCTAATTAAGGCGTTGTTTCTTAAATCTATATATATTTGTAAGGGTATAAATCTCGCATGTATAGATCTTCTTTGCTTAAATTGATTCAAGTCCAGGTAGGGTTGGTGTGGACACTGAGTTGGATTTATGCATATTGGAGTGATTTGCGTTGATTTCGTCTTGAATTGACCAAGGTGAGTACTCTCCCATTAAGCTTTCCACTTAAATTGGTTAACCTTGATATATATGATGTTTTAATCTCTTACATTTAGTATATCCTTAGTCACTTGATTAATCTACTTGTCTCATTATGCGAATATGCTAATTTGTTGTGCAACTTACTATTAAGTTGGATAATTGACATGTTTCTTTAATTCTAGTAAGCATGAACGATTTGATTGCCACATGTTATCTCAAGTTATAAAATTTGTTAATCAATTAGATGCTTGCCTCTTGTCATCACTTGATAATATTTTTAGAGATCCTCGAACTAGTGTATATGTTGATGGATTGAATGGAATTTGTTATGGACTTACCATCTTGCGGACCATTTGTGCCCTATGTGGCTTTGATAATATATTTTCCCTATGTGGCTTTGATTGAATATTTGCCCATTTGCAGTTTTGATGAAATATTTGCCCTTTTGAGGCTTGATGGTTTAATTTGTATAAATTTACTGATTTTCGGGTCATTATGTGGAGTTTTATATGATTTCGAGGTGAAGCTGAAGTTCATTTATTAATTTTCTAGTCATTTTGTGGAGTTCATATGATATCTGAGTGATGCTGGAGTTCACATGTTGATTCTCTTTTCATCTTGCGGAGTTAACTTATATTGTGATTTTCGGGTGAAGCTGAAGTTCATTTATTGATTTTCTAGTTACATTGTGAAGTTCATGTACAATGTGATTTCTGGGTGAAGCAAATGTTTGAATGTTGATTTTCTATTTATCTTGTTGAGTTCACTTGTATTGTGATTTCCGGGTGAAGCTAAAGTTTATATGTTAATTTTCTAGTCATATTTTGGAGTTCTATATGATTTTCAGGTGAAGTTGAAGTTTATTTATTGATTTTTTAGTCACCTTGCGGAGTTCATATGATTTCTGGGTGAAGTGGAAGTTCACTTGTTGATTTTCTAGTCATGTTGCCTAGTTCACGTACAATGTGATTTCCGGGTGCAATAAAAGGTCGTATGTTGAGTATTTGACTATTTGAACATATTCACTCATGTTGTGATTTCTATTACATTTTTCTAATGGTGAAATTATGTTAGTTGGTTGTATTTTTGAGTATGTGATAATGATTTCGAATTTCATTGTTTACTATATCTTTTTTTTTTTGTCTTGCGAAATATACTGGATTATGAACACTGAGTGCGTAATCTTAAAGGGTATTCCTCACTGCGATAGCCATTGACGCTATCAAAACATATCAGTTAATGCATGTTTAGAGCGAGCCGATGCGGTTCACTTGGGTGCTGGGACAGATCGAGCAGTTGATGAGCTAGACGAGGTCCCAGTGGAACATATTGAGCCTCATCATTAGTTGATAGATTTCTATTTTTGTTTAGTGTACTTTTGGTATTTGGGTTGTATAAGTCTTGATGGGCACTATATTTGGATTTAAAAAAAAATAATTATGAATGGAATTTTTTTTACTCAATGCATGGTTTACTCTGCGAGTAATTGCTGCTAACTTTGATTAATGAAAAAATTGTTTAAACTTAAGATTGAAATTTTAAAGGTTAACACTCGGATTTTTGGGAAACGAGTAGTATACTCGGGTTTAAAAAATCGGGGTGTTATATATGTCTAACTTCGACAAGTAACACTGAAAGGTAGTGAAATGACTACTTCGATATATTCGAGGTACGCAGGATTATGTATTGACATTTAAAAAATCAAGGAACAAGTTAGTAGGCTATGTGGACTTAGATTACGCGGGTAGTGTGGATAATAGAATGTCAATTTCTAGTTACTTGTTTGTGTTAGCGGGTGGAGCAATCGGTTGGATGTCAAAGCTTCAGTTTATGGTGGCTCTTTCCACAACCGAAAATGAGTATATGATAGTGACGAAAGAATTTAAGGAATTTGTTTAGTTGAGGGGGATGATAAATCAGTTGGGGTTTCATCAAGAGGCCATGTCAATTAATTGTGACAGTGAAAGCGCGATTAATTTGGCGAAGAATTTTGTTTATCACTCACATACTAAACATATTGATGTGCGTCATCATTTTATCCAACATGTGCTTGAGGAAGGAGGCGTGACTCTTGAGAAGATACACACAAGTGTGAATTCAGCTGACATGATTACGAAGGTGGTTCCTATAGAGAAGTTTAAGTTCTGTGTAACTTCTCTGGGCTTGGCGAAGCCTTAATGAGGATGGAGTGTGCCTGAGAAGCGATAATGAAGCTATGATAGAAGCCAATTAGAGATGATGATGACAAAGAAGCAATGAAGACTGAAGATTGAGACATGGTGGAGATTGTTGTCGAATGTCTTAAATTTGTTTGTAACAGGGTTTGTCGATGCCATCGATAGACCGTTCGATCCCATCGAGAAAAATTAAAAAAAAATCCTAGTTGATTGTTAGACAATTTTAGAGGTTGCTACTCGATGACATCAAAGGATCTTCGATGTCATCGATTGGTCTTTAATGTCTGTCGATGCCATTGAAGGACTCGTAGAAGGCATGCACAATTTTGGGTAAGTGCGCGATTTGTTTCCTATTTCGGTAGGGTAGTATATATACTGGGTGTAATCGGGATTAGAATAAGGATTAGAGAGGATTAGGGCTTTCTAATGTTCTAAAGGGTTTAAGGGTATAGTTAGGTTTTAAAGGAGATTCGAGGGTTGTTCAAATCAGTAAGATCTACTATCTCTTGTAATATTGCTCTTATAGTGCAGTACTTGTCGCTTTGTGCCATGGTTTTTTTCCACAGTGTTTTTTTATATGTAAAATTCAGATTAACTTTTTGTTTGGGTTTGTTTGTGTGATTGAGATTATTTTGCTTCATTCTACTCCATGTTTCCGTGAGTCCCAACCTGTCCACCATAGTTGAAACCTTCTTAGAGTTAATCATGATGTTTATATGCCACCCAAACTATTCATAGAATTATTTAACATTCAAATAAACTGTAGGAACAATTATCATTCTCTATAAAACTTCTGGCGCCATCAGGCATTCAATTCTCACCATTTCTTGTTGTGTAGACCACTTGAGTTTCGGATCTGAGTGATTTTTAGAATCTTGTCTTAATGTGGTCTTTCAAAACAGATGAACAAATAGATTTGTCATGAAGATCTCTATGAGCCTGTAACGTCCTGGATTTTCACCGTTTTAGATTTTAAAAAATCCTTGAAAATTTTTCGCTATAATTAGCTCACGTTGTCATTAACTAGCCCTTAATACTCGAGGTGAGCCTATACACGGGTGGTACTAGTAAAGAACCGCACAAATCCGATTAATCAACCGTAGGAATCCAACGAATCTGCTGATCACTTAAACATCAGGCTTAGCCTCGTGATTTGTTCACATAAGGCCTATTTATAACCGACCTATCACTGACTAATCAAGACAACCATAACTAAATAAAAACATACCTGTAACACCCTGCTCAAATCGAAACAGTGTTATGGGGCGCTCACGTGCAAGTTGGTGTAGGACCGTATGAATTGATCATACGTGCTGACAGATTACCGGTAAATAAATCTGGATTAAGCTGCTAATGTGACACAAATCTAACTACGTTTGGGCCGAACACGGGCCGTAGAACCGGTTAGCTCAATAATATTTAACGACTGCCTGTACGAGCCGTGCACCGCCCGAGGTAGGACATAAAATTTTGAAATTTGGGGAGACTAGGGACCTCACTAGGTTTGAGGTCCATCGCGGACGTCAGGCTCGGATCATGCCTAGAAATGGACTTATTGTGCTGTCCAGTTGGCACTTGCAAACCACAAATCGCCCTACTCAAAACTCTAATTGCTGAAATTTTAATCAATTGACCCTATAACTTAAGTCAGTGATTATGGGCATTTCATCCGTCGGATCTCTTCTAAATTTACACCGAAGGCTAGAAATATTTTCCTGCACTTGTCCACAAAAATCTGACCCTTGATCGAGGAACGGTGAACATTGATCGCAAATCAGTCCAGTGCGACAAAACCCCGCATCCATTTGCGATCAAACTTTGCCCAGCCCTTCATCGGGCCATGAGGCACGTGTTCTATGAATCAGATTGGCCAGGGGGCCATCAGGACAACACCAATTATCAGAAATGGGCCCCACAGGGCCATTGGAAGAATTTACAAAAGAGCTGGGTCAATGAAATAAATTGCTGGATATTTATATCCAGCCCTCTCTCTCTCTCACTCCAATAAGTTCCAACAGCTGAGAGAGAGAGAGAGGAGGGAGGAGAGAGAAAGGTGATTGGGTGGGTGATTGTGGGTTTGGGGTGCTTGGGATTTGGAAATCCACGCACTACGCCTTCCATTTGCTGGAAAACGCCGACCCAATCGCCGTTGGAGCAAAATCCCGTCTAATCTGAGGTAAGATTGAGCTCCAAACCATTTCTCCCTAATTTCTAGCTACATGCATGTAACTCACCCCTATTCCATACAATGTAGTGCCCCGACACGTCGAGTTTGCGGACCCGACGACGTTAGGACGATTTCAGCGACTTCCAGTTAACAATAGGTGCAGACCATTACCTTTAGGCGACTGATTATCGCTCCTAGCGTTGAATTTAGTGAATGTGTGTGGTGTTTTTCTCCTGCATGTTGCTGGATTTTGGATTGCATGTACGGGACTATAGTCTAGGGATTTCCCAAATTTATGGGAAGGGCGTTTGAGCCCCTAATGCCCCTAAATGTGCGAATTGCCGATTGCAAGTTCATGTAGGGTATAGACAATTAATTTTCTCCAAATATTGCTGATTGTTTGTTAAATTATTGTTACATATCAAATATGCTAAGAGTGAAGGCATGAAATGTTGTCAATTTGCTGATTTGTTGAATTACTTGCATTTAATTCTCAATATATCACTAATTATATGATCCATGTTGGCCCATGGAAGACTGAATTGCTGTCTATTGGCGTATGGCTGTCCTTATGGTTGTATATGTTGGAACATGTTGGACATGACCCGTATGGTTTAGCGGAATTTGGTATATTGCTGTTCATGTGCTCAAATTGCTGATTTATGCCTGCCATGTGTGAAATATCCCTGAATTTGATGATATATGTTGTGCATTTGTGCATATGCCCCTTATGGATCGGCCGATTAACTGGAATCACTTGGGCGACCTTCCGTTGGATCAGCCCACGAGTAAATCTAGCCTGACTAGTTAATTTGTAAGTCATCGGCCGTAGTCAGACTACACAAAATGTTATTTTCAGGCCGATCAATTTATGGTTAAGCTTGTCAGGGTATATTAGATCACAAATTAGCTCACAACCTCAGTGCCCACTACTAATCGTGATTTACAGCCCACAAAACTCATGAGTCGGGGATGGTGGTATGAGACACTATGCCTGTGCTGTCGGCCTACGCTGGGGTGACGAGCTTCCCCGTACTGACCAGTGAGCAACTAGACTCGTGAGCCGGGGACGGTGGTATAGGACACTATGCCCGTGCTGTCGGCCTATGTTGGGGTGACGACCTCCCCATAGTGACCACGAGTAGGTTTTGAAGCGCCAATTGTCTTCGTCTGAGCTTAAAAAATTTCAAGATTGACGAACCCACGAAGGGATAAGGATCGCGAGGGTCATATGACCATGACCCTTGAATTGCGTTACTTTGATTATCCATGCGGAATGAATGTGAATCTGAATGAGGTCATGTGTGCATTCTTATTGGGTTAACTCGGGATTGAGGTCTTTGTACTTGGGTGCCGATTTTCGGGACGTTACAGAGCCCCACACAGTCCTAAGTACAAATATATCTATGTGCCTGGGGTCACACGTAGTCTGCTTTTATATAAAGAACGGAATAAGGTAAAGCCATCTTCAAAAGACACATGGTAGTGTGACGCATAGGTCAAGTCAAGATGGATGACTTGCATTTCAAGAGAGTCCTCTGTTACTTTTTCTACTATCTTCCCTGCCTATAATTGACTCTTTTAAGGGTTTTTTGTTTACCAATGTTCACAACCCCAAGTGTAGGGTCACGATGTAGTAATAACTCGTGAGAATGAGGTCAAATCCACTGGAATTAAACTTGTACGTATTTTGAAAAGAACTAGAACTAAAACTAGAGGAAGATTTAAATCTGAATTCTTGAATAAAAGAGAATAATTGTAAATAATGTTTAAACTATCAATTAAAGGTAAGAACTAGGGTGCCAAGGATCCACTTGTAGCTATTAAGATGCTACCTTGCTTGATTCAATAAGCACAATTGGAATTGGAGTCCTATCCTATCCAATTAGAAGATAAAGCAATTTAAATGAAATCTGAACTTTTCATTGACCTAATTCTCAATAGAGGAGAATTGTGATGATTGGAAGGGATTATTCCATCACTATACCATGCCTAAGAGACGATGGTGAACAATGGGATTTACCAATCTCACTATCTCAAAACAGGAAGAGAAGATGTCCAAAGTTATCACAATATCTATTGTAATTTGTGTCACAATAAATCATAGAAAACTGAAAATATTCTTTTAATATCAAACTAGAAATCAATGAAGTTCAATAAGAACAAGAATCAAAGCAAAATAAACATCCCAACGTGCTACAAGCTTCACCTCTTAGCTATAGCTAAGAGGTTTAGTCAACCATAGACATGATTAAAACCAAATCTCTTAAATAAAGCATGAAAAATAAACTAGGGAAGAAAAAAAATTCTTTAGCGGCTGCTCCACCCTTGTGCTATGCTCCTTAAGACTTTTCTAAACCCTGGAAGATGCTTTGAGCATCCTAGGGAATCCTATTTATAGTTGTGGAACTCCAACTTTCGCACCGAGTTGGAAAAATTTAGAAATTGCCTCAAATTTACGCACTCTGCGCAGTTTTCCAAAACACACTCTCAGTTTAAACCGCCTCAAATTTAACACTCTGCACAATTTTCCAAAATATACTTGGAGTTTTGGAATATGTTTTTCAGGACAATTTCAAAAATATGTTTGTTTTCAGGACAATTTCAGGATTCATTTTCTTCACTTCAAATATTTGATTCTCTTCATTCCTCACATAGTTTTCTTCGATCTTTGGCATGTGAATTCTTCATTAATGACTTTCAAATCTTCATTTAGTAATCTTTTGAGCATAAATCTTCCTTTTGGCATCAATTTCACCTTAAGCTCTTGAAATCACTTCGCATATGAAAACATGCAATATTAAATCGATTAAGCACTATCACGTTTATAAAACCAAGGTATAAATAGGGAGAAATATGCAATATTTTACACTCAACATACTCCCCAACCAGCATTTTGCTAGTCCCAAGCAAAACATGCATGAAGTAATTCTAAATTCTCAATGTTCACACCCTTTTTCAGAAATCAATCCTTTGTGCAATCAAGTATGAATGAGTAAAATTAAGACGAGAAAGAAAGATTTTAAAAACCTAGAGCCGACTCATATAAGCAATCCATCAAATAGGTTCTTTATCGATTAAATCAGAGCATAAGTTCATATATCAAGTTTTTCTAACATGCTTAGTGAATTCCAGCTTACTTTTCACAAAAATATACTATCATTACATAATATTAGACATGATCATTACCTCAAGATTAATTGAATAATCAAGTACTGATTCCGAACTTATTCATTTTTCCTTCTTTTTCCAATTTTTGATTTTATATCGACGGTCTCTTTTTATTTATTCATTCCTTTCAAACTTTCCATTCTTTTTCATTCTTTTACAGTCTTTTCAATCTTTTCCAGTGTTTTCATCATATATGAACTTTTTGTCAATCTCACTGTTTTTTTAACTGGATCTTTTCATCTTTTAAGGTGGATAAAATTCTCCAGACTTAATTCACAATCATCTATCAATGCTTCACATACTAACAATAAAAAATTCTAGCATAATTCACAGAAAGCAACTTGAACGTGTCTTGTGACTTAGATTAACATGATATTCAAACTTCCTCTTAATCAATTAAGTGCAAGAACTGTAAGTGATAGACTACTTAGTTGATCAAACTCCAACAATTCAAAATTCAATCTCAATCTTATCATCATACTCAAAACATTCTTTACATACACAATTTATCATTTTTCAAACAAATTTCAACTTGAACCATTGAAAATTTCAAAATATTTTTGATCAAAACTAAGAAAACACTAATTAGTTTAACTAATTCATACTCCCAACCAAAAATCTACATTGTCCTCAATGTAAAAAAATATATAAGCATGCAATGCAAATGAGACAATGAAAAGAAATAAGAAGTGATGGAAAAGTAGTACCTGAAGAAAAGGGATTAAAGCTTTTCCAAGGTTTTCAATGTGAAGATGGGTTAGCACAAAGACTCAAACAAACTGAAAGCAAACTATCCTAATAGTAAATCCTACGAAAGCAATAAATCTAACTACACCTCCATCAGACTAGGAGATCAATCCTGGTACACATGATCAGTCAAAGGCATGGACATGTCCTCTGAGTCAAATTTCTCAACAAATGGCTTTAAACGATGTCCATTCACTTTAAAAACATGGTCATTCGTTGGATTCTTTATCTCAATGGCCCTATGTAGATAGACATTAATAACAATAAAAGGGCTGGTCCATTGAGATCGGAGTTTACCCGAAAAAAGGTGTAACCGAGAATTGTACGGAAAGACTTTTTGACCGGTTATGAATGATTTTCGAAGGATGTTCCTATCGTGGAACACCTTCATCATATCCTTGTAAATTCTCGAGTTCTTGCATGTGTCGTTTCAGATTTCCTCAAGTTCGTTCAATTGTAGTTTGTGCAGTGAACCAACGTTGTCCAAATTGAAGTTTAGATTTGTGATAGCCCAGTAGGCTATATGTTTCAACTCTACAGGCAAGTGACAAGTGATATTTTATTTAAACCAACATGATTTAAATGATATTTAAACTCGCAAGTATACGAATCAGATGTAGATATGGTACATATTACGAGATCGTTCCCACGAGGACTGGTCGTCACAATTCAAATCTATGACTCTCCTTAACTAATCCAACAAATAATGGAATAAACTACTAAGCACAATTCTAGAAAAAAAAAACAATTAAGAACAGGGAAGAAAATTCAATTAGAGAGAGAGCACTAGGACTTTCGAATCCACCCCTAACTATCCTAACCCTTGTTTTGTCTGTTGATTCACCTTGATCTAGATTGATACCACTTATATAGAGAAAGCACAATCTGTGTCCCAAATCGGGCATACAGACTGTCTAATTCCTTTAAGCAATGCCATGAACAACATATCCCATGTCCTTGGTCGGGTACACAGAATGTACATTCATTAAAGCACCCTGTTTCTTCCTCTATAGGAAACCTGTTCTTGATCAGACCCAAGCACCTGTAATAAGCATCCAAACCACATCCATCTATATACTTTGATCAAGTTCATAGATGGAGAAGTATGGAATTTAAACCAATCAAGCCCACTTAGAGAAAGAAACAAATTAATTAATATTCAAAATAAATCAACCAATACAAGAGCTAATCGAATTAGGGGCTTCATCTCAGCCCTAGCTGAGAGATTAGTGACCCATAAAATCCATAAAGAGAGATGGATAAATAAAATTCATAAAAAAAACTGAACACCAAACTAAACGATCTCCCTCTCTTCTTTTTTCTCTTTCTTCTCTCCCTGGCTCTGGATCTCAAATTCCCTGGTTATGAATGCCTTCCCCACGTCCAAAACTTCCCTTTTATAGCTGCTGGATGGCTGGAATCGGTGGCAGAGTCGTAGGACTCGGAGTACAATTTTTCACAACCGTGATCGGTGGGCCCCACAGAGGTGTTTTCTGGAAAATCCACCCCGTCCATTGGATTCAGGACGAAATTTCAGTCAAGAATAGGTGGTTTTGAAGGTCCATTAGCGTGACCCACAGAAGAAAATACGAAAAGATCAGTTTTGAACGTCGCCGGGCAGCCCTTTTGTGGCCTCTATACCGCACACGTGTGTACGCATGGGAGTGGAATATCAGCATGGTTTTGTAGTTCTCATGGCCCTCTACACGATGGACGGATCAGATCTTCCAGAAGGTTGACGATCGGGGCCCACTGTCCTTCGCAAAAACGGCCAGCGGCCGGGTTACGCGGATGCGAAAACAGGGACGCGGTCCGCTGTCCGTTCTGGTGGGGCCCACTCCATCGTTGTTTCAATAAATCCACGCCGTCTATTAGATTCAGCTCGAAAAACCGTTTCGACATGATCGGTTTTGGATCGAAACCATGGTGGCCCACTGTTATTTAATTTCACCGTCGGTTATCTGTTCGGACGGTTAAAAACCGATTCTCACTATCTTCTGAGATTCGTCCACCTAGGCAGTCATAAAAACTATGTTAGGAAACCGATGGACGGTCCAGATCAGCGTTTTAGATGAAGGGTGGGACCCACAATTCGATCCAGCGGTCGGCAGCGTCTTCCGGCACCCGTTTTCGTGAAGACGATCGGTCAGCGTCGGTTTTGACCCGACTGGCGGTGCGGTGCACAGCCGGTCCACGCATGCAGGGTATACACTCCTCGTACACAGGGCCCACTGCGATGTTTACGAGAAATCTTCACCGTCCATCCTCTTAACCTCATTAATTTAGCCGTCAATACAAAAGTTGAGGCAATTCCAAATATCAGGTGGGCCCCAAAGTGAAGATTAATAGGCTGATCTATCCGTTGGACCACTTCCTGAGATCCTCAATGGCTGAAATTTAATATGTACGGTTAATTTACGGCCCCCATCACATGTATGAAGTTTCGAGTTGATCGGATGGCGGAAAACATGTGATCTTGCATTCTGGACCCTTTTCGGGCCCCTTTGGCTTGCTTTCCTCCAATTCCAGGCGTGTAAAATCTTCATTATTAGTTTTCTGGAGTCCATCCCGTGCTCTGGTAATTTTGGAGCATCAAATCCATGCTTTTAACATCATTTTGCTATACACGCTCATAATTTCCTCCTGTAACAAAAACACGAGTAAAATCAGGCATTAAACATTATCATGTATGTAAAATCAAGTAATTACTGGGGTCTGATATGCAATATTCGACCCTGATCAACAAGCTTTCCCATAGATGAGTCTAAAGGGAGATATTCCAATGAGGGTCTTAAAAGCTGTACGGTATGCCCATAAAGCATCGGTCAAACAGATTGACCAATCCTTACGATCAGGGTTAACCTTTTTCTCCAGAATGTGTTTAATTTCTCTATTGAAAATCTTAGCTTGCCCACTTGTCTGCTGGTGGTATGGAGTGCTCACCTTATGAGAGATGCTATATTTCTTCATTAAGTTTTCAAATGGCCTATTACAGAAGTGTGAACCTCCATCACTAATGATGGCTTGAGGCGTTTCGAACCAAAAAATGATATTTTTTTTTAAAAATTGAATGACCGTACGATAGTCATTGTTCCGGCACAGGATCGCTTTGACCCACTTAATGACATAGTCTACTATTAGCAAAATGTACAACTTTCCAAAGGATTGGGGGAATGGCCCCATGAAATCGATACTTTGGCAATCAAATGCTTCAAAGATAAGAATGGGGTTCAGAGGCATCATATTTCGACAGGACAATGCAACCAATTTCTGACAACGCTCACAAGCTTCGCAAAACTTATGAGTGTCCTTGAACATAGTGGGCTAGTAAAAGCCGCATTGCAGAATTTTGGCCGTAGTCTTTTTAGCAGAAAAGTGACCACCACAGGCCTGCAAATGACAGAAGGAGATGACACTTTGGTGTTCATTGTCTGACATACATCTCCTTAGAATTTGGTATGGGTAATATTTGAATAAATACGGGTCATCCCAGAAGAACTTACGAACCTTGGCAGAGAATTTTTTCTTATCTTGCGCAGTCTAATATGTTAGCGTAAAACCTGTAACAAGATAATTTGTAATGTCAGCAAACCAAGGTAATTGGGAGAGTTTAAACAATTGTTCATCAGAGAACATATCATTTATATGTGTCGGCTCAAGGGAATCGGGGAGGTCAAGCCTAGAGAGATGGTCAGCCACTACGCTTTCTACTCTATTTTTGTCTCATATTTTTATAACAAATTCCTAGAGTAGGAGGATCTATCTTATCAAGCAAGGCTTAACATCTTTCTTAGAAAGACGGTACTTCAGCGCTACATGGTCTGTGTAGATAATGATCTTAGATCCAATTAAGTAGGACCTAAATTTGTCCAAAGCGAACACGACAACTAAAAGTTCATTTTCCGTAGTAGAATAGTTCACTTGGCAAAATTTAGAGTTCTACTCACATAGTGAATCACATAGGTTTCTTCTCTTTTCTCTGGCCTAACACCGCCCTAATAGCATAGTCAGACACATCACACATAATCTCAAAATGTATGCTTCATTCTGGTGGCTGCATGGTGAAAGCTTCTTGGCATTGTTCAGTCCACTCGAATGGAGTGTCCTTTTGAAGTAGATCACATAAAGGACGAGAGAGGTGACTAAAGTCCTTTATGAATCATTTGTAGAATCTAGCGTGTCCTAAGAAAGATCGCACGTCGCGTATGCTTTTGGGAGGTGGTAGGTTAGAGATAAGATCGATTTTGACACTGTCTACCTCAATTCCCTTGGATGAGATGATATACCCAAGAACAATTCTCTTACGAACCATGAAATGACACTTCTCCCAATTTAGTACCAAATTCTTTTCCTCACATCGCTTCAATACATTTTTCAGATTTTTCAAATACTCGCTGAAGGATGGACCAAAGACAGAGAAGTCGTTCATGAAGACCTCTAAATATTGCCCCACCATGTCAGAAAATATACTCAACATGCATCGCTAAAAAGTGTTGGGGGCATTACATAGTCTGAATGACATCATTCGGTAAGTAAATGTGCCAAAGGGGCATGTGAATGTGGTCTTTTCTTGATCTTCAAGGGCTATCTATATTTGATTGTAGCCCGAATATCCGTCAAGGAAGCAATAGTAAGAGTGACCAGCTAGCCTTTCCAAGATTTGATCAATGAAGGGCAAAAGAAAGTGGTCCTTCCTCGTGATGGTATTTAACTTCCTATAGTCAATGCACATTATCCAAACAGTAGTAACTCTACTTGGCAGGAGTTCATTGTTAGCATTGGTTACGATGGTGATTCTAGACTTCTTAGGAACCACCTGAGTTGGACTCACTCATTAGCTATCAGATATGGAATATATGATACCCACATCCAACAACTTAAGTATGTCAGCCTTAACCAGTTCTTTCATATTTGGATTGAGTCGACGTTGTGGTTGTCGGGAGGTTTTCGCATTATCCTCAAGATGAATACGGTGAGTACAAATCAAATGGCCAATTCCCTTGAGGTCCGCAATCAACCATCCAAGGGCTCCTTTATGCTCAATGAGAGTAGAAATAAGCATACTCTCTTGTTCTTTCTCAAGGTGAGAGGAAATCACCACCGTATATGTCTCATCTTGACTTAAGTAGACATATTTAAGATCAGCGAGCAAATATTTTAGGTCAAGCTTCGGTGCTTTGAGGCTAGATGGTAGAGGCACCACATCGGTTTGGGGCAATTTCTCAAATTGTGGCCTTCACCGGTTAACTTCAAGTACCGGAGTAGCATCAAGCAAGGCATCTATCTCCCTAATCATATCATCATCTAAATTAGGGGATTGGGCCAAGCATGTCTCTAGAGTGTCAGAGTATAGAGTCAAAAGTGCTCTATCTTCCACGAAAGAATTGATCATGTTAATGTCGTGGGTATCGTCATCATCCTCTGACTGTTTGTTCATATTGAAAAAGATGTTGAGCTCCAATGTCATATTTCTGAAAGATAGATTCATAATCACATTCCTACAATTAATGATAGCATTTGATGTAGTAAGGAATGGGTGACCAAGAATGACAGGTATCTGAGTGCTCACATCCACAATGGGTTGAGTATCCAAAATAATAAAATCTACTGAGTAGTAGAATTTATCAACCTGGACCAACACATCCTTAATCATCCATCTCGGTATACGAACTGATCGATGAACAAGTTATAATGTGGTCCGGGTGGGTTTTAATTCACCAAGACCTAGTTGTTCGTATACCGAGTAAGGAATCAGATTTACACTTGCTCCCAAGTCAAGAAGTGCACGCTTAATCCGGTAATTTTCAATTACACAAGTGATGGTTGGGCTACCGGGATCTTTCTATTTTTGTGGCATATCTTGCTTGAGGATGGCACTCACTTTTTTTGTCAAAAAGATTTTCTTTTGTATGTTTTGCCATCTTTTAGTAGTGCATAGATCTTTCAGAAATTTAGCATATGAAGGGATTTGTTTAATAGTATCCAGTAGAGGGATGTTGACCTTCACTTATTTAAGCACATCTAGAATATCCTGAGAGTTAGAAAGAGGTTTTGGTGCGATCAATTGCAGGAGGAATGATGCAATGGGCTTATTTTGAGGTTTTGGTTCCAACCCATGTGGGGCATTGCTGGGTCTATCATTCTCAATTTCTTTCAGGTCCTTAGGCTTTTCAGCCTTTATCGGAATAGATTTGTCAATTGTCTTTCCACTCCTAAGAGTGGTGATAGACTTGGCTTGCTCCATTTGATTTGAAGAGATTGGGTTACTAATTTCACATTGTGGTTTTGGATTGGGAAGGGGTTGGGCTAGAAGCATCTATTTCTCCCCACACGCTAATTGTGATTCAATCCTTTGAATGAACATGCAAACATTCCCATTGTTATTTTGAGATCCTGAAATGCTTGCACCATATTCTGGTTGAATAGCTCTTGATTTTGCATGAATTTTTGAATCGTATCTTCTTGAGGTCTCTTTTGATTTAAGAATTGTGTAAGAGCCTCTTGAGGGTTAGCCGTTTGTCCATTCCTCCAATTGAACTTTGCATGGTTTCTCCAGATAGAATTGCATCTATTTGAGGTGGGTCCTTTGAAAGGTCTTTGGTAGTTGTTCACGACATTCGATTGCTCATTCAATATCTTTTGAAAAGCAGGAATTGTTGGCCAATTCTCAGTTGTATGTATGTTACAAGCACAAATACCACAAATAACTTCTGCAGCCTTATCGATTTGATAGGTTCTGCCTTCTTAAGTTATACATGGCCTCGACTATTCTTGTGAGATTGGCCACTCTTGCACTCATATCATTTTCCTCTTTTAGAACATAAATTTCTCCCATTTCCTTTGATTGAGTAGGCTTAGAAATGGTGAGTCTTGGAGAGGTGTCCTATGATTGCGTGTTTTCTGTCAATTGATCAAGGTAATCCCACGCATCATCGGCCTCTTTGTTCATGAATTCACCATTACACATCATCTCTACGAACTGGCGCATCAGTGAAGTTAATCCGTTATAAAAAAAAACTTATTGTTCGCCATACTTCGTAGCCATAATGTGGACAGAAATTTGTGAGATCTTTGAACCTTTCCCAGCATTGGAAGAAAGTCTCTTCCTCTTTTTGGTTAAAGTTCATGATTACCTTCCTTAAAGTGTTAGTTTTATGAAACGGGAAAAACTTTTTGAGAAATTTTCGAGTCATCTGAGCCTATTCGCCGATGGATCTTGGCTTTAAGGAGTGCATCTACGTCTTAATATTCTCTTTCAATGAAAAAGGAAACCATTTAAGTCGCACCGTGTCCTCGGATATGTTTGAAAAACGTAATGTAACGACTATCTCATCAAACTCCTTGATGTGTAAATATGGACTTTCGAAATTTAGTCCATAAAACTTAGGAAGGAGTTGTATCATTCCAGGTTTGATATCCACGTTTTCTGCGTTAAGTGGAAAGACCATGCAGGAAGGTATACTCACCCCCGCCGGTTGTAAATAATCGTATAGAGTACGAGGCGAGAGTGCATTATGCAGCTCGTTTTCATGTTGAACTTCCTCAACTGGTGGTTGAGGTTGAGGTTGAGGTTGAGGTTGATTTGCAGTCAGCACTTCAATTAACTGAGAGGATCTCAAGTAGTGTCGAATCCTCTGATGGATAGGCAACTCTTCGACTAATCCTCCTTCACTCAAGAGACATTGAGTGTTCTCACGAACCCACTTAGGCATAAAACACGTACAACCCTCAAGTAACTAAACAATTAAACGTTTAAAAAAAAAACTAGAAAAACTAAAATAAATAAAAAATTTAGAAAAGAAAAGAAAGAGAGAATTGGAAAGAGGTTATCGGATTGGAGTTGCTATGTTAGGATCCTACAAAATAGAAAACAATGTTAGTTTCTAAAAATAATTTCAAAGAAAAAAAAATCTTAACCTAAAATCAAAGCAGAAAGTTAACCCTAATCTTAACATAATTCTTATACCAATTAATCCAGAAAAACGTAGCTGTAATCTCCGGCAACGATGCCAAAAACTTGTTCACAACCCCAAGTGTAGGGTCGCGATGTAGTAATAACTCGTGAGAACGAGGTTGAATCCACAAGGACTAAACTTGTACGTATTCTGAAATGAACTAAAACTAGAACTAGAAGAATATCTAAATCTGAATTCTGGAATAAAAGAGAGTAATTGTGAATAATGTTTAAACTATCAATTAAAGGTGGGAACTAGCGTGCCAAGGATCCACTTGTAGTTATTAAGATGCTACCTTGCTTGATTCAATAAACACAATTGAAATTGGAGTCATATCCTATCCAATTGGAAGATAAAACAATTTAAATCAAATATGAACTTTTCATTGACCTAATTCTCAATGGAGGAGAATTGTGAAGATTAGAAGGGATTCCATCACCATACCATGCCCAGGAGACGATGGTGAACAATGGGATTTACCAATCTTACTTTATCTATACAGGAAAAGAAGATATCCAAAGCTATCACAACATCTATTATAATTTGAGTCACAATAAATCATAGAAAACTGAAAATATTCCTTTAATATCATACTAGAAATCAATGAAGTTCAATAAGAGCAAGAATCAAAATAAAATAAATATCCCAACACGCTATAAGCTTCACCTCTTAGCCCTAGCTAAGAGGTTTAGCCAACCATAGATATGATTGAAACCAAATCTCTTAAACAAAGCATGAAAAATAAACTAGAGAAGAAGAAAAACTCTTTGACGGCTGCTTCACCCTTGTGCTATGCTCATTGAGACCTTTCTAAACCCTAGAAGATGCTTTGGAGTATCCTACGAAATCCTATTTATAGTTGTGGAACTCTAACTTTCGCACTGAGTTAGAAAAATCTAGAAACCGCCTCAAATTTACACACTCTGCGCGGTTTTCCAAAATAAACTTGCGGTTTAAATCCCCTTAAATTTAGCACTTTGCACAGTTTTCTAAAATATATTCGGAGTTTCAGAATACGCTTTTCAGGATAATTTTAGGATTCCTTTTCTTAACTTCAAATCTTTGATTCTCTTCATTCCTCATTTGGTTTTCTTGGATCTTTGGCATGTGAATTCCTCATTAATGACTTCCAAATCTCTAAATCTTTATTTAATAATCTTTTGAACAACAAATCTTCCTTTTGACATCAATTTTACCTTAAGCTATCGAAATCACCTCACACATGAAAACATGCATAATTAAATCGATTAAGCAATATCATGTTTATAAAACCAATGTATAAATAGGGAGAAATATGCAATATTTCACACTCAACAACCACTTAATACGTAACCGAAATTAGATTTCGGTCTCTTAATATATTATTTTGAATGTTTGTTTAACACAATTAATTTTTTTAATGAAAATTAATCATAGAATTAATTTTGAGGTGGTGTATACACTGAAAGCGATAAGTGATTTTTGCGATGAATGATTTTTAAGTTAACATTTTTTCTAAAATGACAAGGTACTCTTTTCGAAGTAATTAATTGCACAGTTATTGTTTAGATGTGGCATAGTTTCTTGGGCTCATCATAATATATGTGTTATATCCACCACGTTCAATTTTGCTATATCATTTTGGGGCATTCTCAGGGCATGAGCCAAGAAATAGGCAAACCCAAAGCTTAAGTAGCCATACCAGAAAGAGCTCGTTGAAACCTTCCTAGGGTCTACCATGATTTTTATTTTCCATCCAACTTATTCCTAAGGTCATGTAGACCTGGATGATGAGAAAACACAGGTATCAACTTGATCCAAGACTTTATAGCCTCAAGAAGTTTTCAATGGTGGTGTTTAATGCACACTGTTTTTTGGTCCACTTAAGTTTTGGATTTACTTCATTTTTGGGCTCAGGGACTAAAATAATATGATGAATGGATGGATGGTATGGATATAATACATACATCATGGTGGGGCCATGAACTTTCCCACATGACATCTTACAACCCCTGTTGTACGATGGGGGCGTTGGCATATGCAGACGCAGCGGTGAAAGGCCCTTTCAGTAACTTCTTGGGAAGTTAGGTGGGGGCACCATGTTTATGATAAATATACTCCGTTCATCCGGGTTTTCAGATCATTTCAGGACATGAGACCAAGAGCAAAGTCGCGACACCAGAGGGAAAAGTGGGGAAAGAAATTTATACCGTTAACCATTTTGCATATGGTTGAGCTCTGGATCTACCTCATTTTTTAGCTTGGGGCCTAAAATGATCTAAAAATAGATAAACGGTGTGGATCTAACACACATCACGGTGGGCTGACAGGCGACGTTAACTCGAGGGGAGGCGGGTTTATGCAAAAGTCTTTCTCAAGAACTTCCTGGGTTGGGAAGGTAGGTGGGGCTCACCATGTTGTTTGTGTGAAATCCACCCCGTCCATCCGTTTCGAGAGATCATTTTAGATGTGAAAATGAAAATGAACCAGATCCAAGACTCATGTGGGCCACACCAGAGGAAACAGTTCGATTGAATGACCATCATCGAAACATTTGTATGACCACAAAATTTTCGTAATTGGCTAAATCTTTTGTTTTTTTTCATTTCATCCCAAAGGAAATTACATTATAAACAGTTTGGTTGGTATATAAACATCAAGGCGGAGCTCAAAAAGTTTTATTGTTAAGAATTTCTTTCCCTAGTTTCCCTCTCGTGTGGTCCGCTTAAGTCTTGCACCAGGCTAATTTTTGGTTTTATGTCTTAAAAAGAAATCTTAAAACAGATGGACGAGATGGATTTCTTACAAACATCACAGTGGGGCCCACCTAACTTCCCACTTAACTTCTCCAAAAGGCTTACCAAGAAATCCGCGTCCGTATGGCTACTAACATGACCGGGATTTCCTGCAAAGGGCTTTGGCAGGAATTAAGTTGCTTCTGGGTGTGGCCCACCGTGATGTTTGTTTGAAATCCACTCTGTACATCCATTTTGAGAGCTCATTTTAGTACATTTGGCAAAAAACCAGGCTGGTCTAAAATTAAAGTGGGCCACATGAGAGGAAACAGTGGCAAAGAAATGCCTATCGTTACCTCTTGTTTGGCCCATTTGATTTTTGAATCCACCTCATTTTTGATCAAATGTCTTAAAATGAGCTCTCAAAATGGATGGATGGAGTGGATTTCTCACAAAGATCATGTTGAGCCCCACCTAGCATCCCTTCCCAGGAACTCACGGTTAAAGCCTTTAGCGGCCAAGGATTAGAGCTATACATTTGTGACCCGATCCGGCCTGTTTCGAACAGAACCGACGGCCAAGATCGGGCCTGATCGGGTTGGAATTTCCAGAACTGATCCTTTTCGGGTCGGGTCCGGATAGTCCTTTGTCCGGACCGACCCGACCCGTATACCCGAACCAGATGTACCCGACCCGACCTGACCTGACCCGAACAGACCCGGACCGAATGGCGGGCGGGTAGTATAAAATATCTTTTTTTATTTTTTTTACCTTAACTTTCCTAACCCTGTTTTTTCTCACCGACTCTCCCTTTCCCCTCTTTTCTTACCCTAACTTAACCCGAACGACGGACGAGTGCTGCCCGACATTCTGCTACTTGCCCGACAGACGATCTTCTTCCTCTCCAGTCTCCTCTTCTTCTTCAACACCTGTTCTGTTACTTGCTCGTCGCCCGACGCCAATCTCTTCTTCTTCTTCGTGATTGAATCAGGTTTTGGTGATGATTCTATTTTGAATCTTTGATAGTTTCTTCTTATAAATCCTCTTCTTATTTCTTCTTATTCTAATGAATCCCGTTACCGCGTATAATGTTGAAAGATGTGGACCATGTACTAATATCCCGTTATTCCTCCAACTGAAAACCCCTCTTTAGAGAAGAGAGAAGGAATCTCAGCTTCTGATTGGAAAGATCTCAACGGCCATGGCTCTTCCTCTGGGGATCGAAGCTCACCATCCTCATCGGAGCATGTCCTCTCTCTCTCTCTCTCTCTCTCTCTCTCTCTCTCTCTCTCTATCTCTCTCTATTTTTTGCCCTTCCTCTTTCTAAAAATATCTTTTAGGCCCTTTTCTTTATTTCAAATGTTTGAAAGAAAACCTCTGATCTCAATTCCATGCCTGATTTGCTTACACTCATTTTCCATCGAGAAATGAACAGTTACATCGTCTGCATCAAAAGTTTCTGATACATCCACTTTTTCCTGCCAACGTGTCACATGTGTAGAATATCCAATTTGTGCAAAAGGTCGGCCGCACGACGATGATCATCTAGAATGGAAATCAAGCCGATCAACTCATTAGATGGGCCATAACCATATACCGACTCATGCCATTGGATGTCTGACGTAGGGATGGATGTGATGAGGTCGAGCACTGTCTTCCTCAGCATGGTTAAAAATCCGATCCAAACCTAGGCCAATCCGATCCGACTCGGTTTTCCAGACCGAGTCGGACTCGGATCGGTCCAGGTCAGCATGGTTTAGGATCGGATCTGGTCAGAAGACCCGGACTCGGTCCCAGATCTGACCGAGTTCAGGTTAGGCCATGCAGAACTCGGACCTGGTCGAGTTGGGCCCAATCCGATTTGACTCGGTTCAATGCCCAGCTCTACCAAGGATTGCAGGGAGCGGATTTGGTGCCGCTCCCACCTTACCCACGAACGTGCGGCCCTTACATGGGCCCACCTTGATGTGTGTGTATTCTACATCCACACCGTCCATCCGCTTTTCTGATCATTTTAGGGCATGGGCCCAAAAAAGAAGCAGATCCAATTCTCAGGTGGACCTACCTTGTGTTGTGTTCACTGGCCCATCCAAGTCCATCAAATCCGGTGGTTGAGGAATGTTACGGATGTTTCCCTGACCGTGAGCCCCACATTGATGTATGTGTCATATATCTACCGCCCATCAGTTTTTATAGTTCATTTTAAGCCATGATTCAAATTAGATTCTCAGGTGGAACCCTCAAAGGAAATAGTGGTCAAGATCTAAATCTAATCTGTCCGTCCACGTTTTCAGATTATGTTAGGACATGGGCCTATTAAGTAAATTTTTGTCAAATTTTCGATGTTTAAGAATTTTTTCAGACAGTTTACCAAACAGGCATTCTAGCGTACATCAGTCTATCAATTTAATGGCGCTGACGAGAGGGATAGGATTGTCTACTTGGTGTAATTTCTAAACAAATCATCCGGATTAGGTGTTACCCTCGTAATACCCCCTTACCGTGTGGGTCCACCTTGATGAATGTGCTGTATATCCACGCCGTCCATCCCTTTTCCAGCACATTTTAGGACGTGATTCCAAAATTTAAGCAGTTCCAAATCTCATGTAGACCACACCACTGGAAACAGTGGTGAATGACCGTTAAAAACTTTTTGTGGCAAAAAGTTTGTGGGCCACAAAAGTTTTGGATCAAGCCTATCTTTGTATTTTTTTTTTCCATCCAGGTCTGGTTGACCTTATCAACGGGTTGGATGGCAAATAAACATTACGGTGGGCCCTTGGAAGTTTTTAATAGTAGGCGTTCAATCACACTGTTTCCTGTGGTGTGGTCCACCTGAGATTTGGATCTACTTAATTTTTGGAAACACATCTTAAAATGGGCTGGAAAAACAGATGAACGGCGTGGATATACGAAAAATCATCAAGGTGGCCCCACGGTAACACCTAATCCACTCCCATGCTAGGGCCTGCGACGTGTACATGCAGTAGAGAGATGATGTACCATATTCATATAGTCCGGCTCCACAGGATCAATCTCTCCCTTGATTGTTGGTAATTGGTGCGTTTAGAGAGTTATTTGATGTGAGTTGGACGAAATCTGGCTGGCTATTTCCCATGTTTCCACCTTATATTGCCCATGTCTCTCAATGGACGGTCCAAACGATCCGATTGTTGGACAGAAAAACAGACGGTCATCACAAATAACATGAAGTGCAAGATGATCCAGACCGTAATTTTTCTGCGATTTTGGCTCAGGATACAACAAGATGGAGCTGGATTTGGAGGGTTCAGATCTGGCCTGATGTTTTGAATTGTATTCATCCCCTACAAGTGAGACTAAATCAAGAACACTAGTTTGATTCTGTATATGCAGCATTCAAATTATCTCCGACAATGCCGATAGTATCAGAAATTTCAAGTATTAATAATGTATGGCATAGCCGACGGATCAATATCGCTAATGTCATCAATGTAGATGAATGTTTAAATGAATGGTTGGATGGTGGTTACATATGTTGGATGGGATGGTTAGGCTGATTTCATATGACAACGCATGCTTTTAAAACCTCGTTAAATTAAAACTTGTTAGATAAGGTGTTCTTTTAGAAAACAAATTTATTTATAAATATGCCGTCAGGTATATTTAGCATTTTTTAAAGTTTCACTTAAAATTGTATATTTTCCCATGTTTCTCCACGTTTTTCATTATGAGCTATATTCGGTGATATTGATATTGTTTCTGTATCCCATGCCAACGAAAGTTAAAGCGATACAGATACTTCAAACACTGGCTATATGATCATGGACACGACAAAATGAGATCCGCCGTCTGTCAGATGCCATAGGACAAAACGATACCTTCAAAAATCTCCTGTACGGGAAGATCCTATATATCCTCCGATCTTGAGCCATGTTCCGGCCAATAACGACCATTGCTGCACTTCGATTGAGGATATTCACGTAGCATGTTCCATCCACAGTGGGGCCCAACAGATAAATGGTCCAAAATCACTGATCCATGGGCCAGACTTGCAGGACATATCCCTGGCTAGAGGAACGAGGGCCCTATGATTCCTTGTATTTTGGTAAGTCGTCCAACAACATAATCAACATGTGGGGCCTTTGCTTGGAAAATACAAACCACAAATCGTTATAACAGGGCTCATCGTTGATCAATGGCCCACGCCCTCTATAGCTTTGAACGGATGATCCCAGCTAAGGGTGGCAATGGGCTAGGTAGCTGGCTCGATGCTTGGATCTAGTTATCTTGGACCCTGATCTGGGTTTGGGCCTTCCATGTATGGCCCGTAAGTTTTCAGGTCGAGCTTGGGCTCATTATTTTTCAGTGATCGGGCCTTGGTGTCTTAAGTATCGAACCAGGCTCCAGCCCAGCATGGATCAGCATAAAACTAATCTCGACCGTTGAATCAAAGAGCTGTTATCTGAGATTGCTCCATCAAACAGGTGCGGTTGCCGGATGTACAAATCTAATCGTGGGCCAGGGTCTGCACACTCGTATGCATCGGTTACCATTCACTGTCATTATTCTTTTATTTAGTGGGCCATCCTTATGATTCTGATGGGTCCCGACAGACCGTCTTTGAGGCCTGATTTTGGGTACTTCGGTTTTAATTGATTGATAACAGAATGGTTTTTATCCCAGGAACCTCTGTTTGAGGGATGCGGATTTCCTGCGAAAGCCTTTAGCTGGGAAGTTCCTGCCCTGGGAACTTAGTTGGAGCCCACCGTGATGTTTGTGAGAAATCTACCCCGTCCATCCATTTTGTGAGATCATGTTATAACATAACACCAAAATTAGCCGGATCCAATACTCAAGTGGGCTCAAAATGTGAGGATTGAACGTCCACAGTTGAAATATTCGTGGGGCCACAACTTTTGAATCAGGCTAATCTCTGTGTTTTCAGTTAATCCCAGTAGGAATGACGTTATGAACTGTATAGATGGCATGTAAACATCACTGTAGACCCCAGATAGATTTCAACGGTAGGAGTTTCCCTACCCTCCTTTTCCTTTAGTGCAGCCCACTTGAGTCTTGGATCTTCCTCACTTCTGGTCTCAAGTCCTAAAATAAACTCACAAAACGTATCAACGGGGAGGATTTCTTACAAACATAATTGTGGCCCCACCTAGGTTTCCATTGCTTTGGCAGGAAATCCGCGTCCTTGTTTGAGTGGCGCGAAGTGGGTGGATCCCTGACTATGGGGGCGATATTGATATATTTTTCTTAAATCCATACCGTCCATCCGTTTTGATATATCACTTTAGATGTTGATATAAAAAAATGTGTCAGATCCACATCTAAGGTGGGGCATACTACAGGAATCAGTGGTTATCGACCATTAAAAACTTCTTATGGGCCATAAAAGTTTTGGATCAAGATAATATCTATTTGGTCCTTCATCCATATATTTTTGACCTTTTCAATAGGTTTGATGGAAAATAAACATTCTAATGGACCACAAGTTGTTTTTAATGGTGGGTGGTCAGTCACCATCGGTTATTGTACTGTGATCCAACTAAGATTTAAATCTGTTTCATTTTTAAAATGATCTTTTATAACGCCCCGACTTTTCAGGACCCGAATATATGACTCGTTTCCCAAAAAAACTCGAGTGTTAACCTTAAAAGATAGTCAAATTCGAGTGAGTGTGTGTGTGTGTATATATATATATATATATATATATATATATATATATATATATATATATATATATATATATATATATATATATATGTGCTATCAGAGTAAGAAGACGAGCGTAGAATGGACAAATCATAAATAATGAAAAATTTACATTTACATTTACATTTAGAATGTACAAAAGATCGCCCATAATGGCTTATACAAATAAATGTCTCAATATTTACAATTACAAGTGAAATAATGTTACATGTAAACAAAACAAGTTATAATAAATCTGGCGCTTAAGCCACGTGTGCATCTTGGCCATACAATCATGCATCTTCAACGGTGGTAATCTGCTTTTCATCAGACTGAACCTGAAAATCACTTAAGCCACATGTGTTACCTGTACGGTTATATATTTGATGGATGAGTGGCCAACTTAGTATGAATTTTCCTCAAGATTACAGACCGCCACATTAGGTAAGTATAGTTATAAAACAAAACATACAAAACAAATACATGATGCAGGTCTTATTATGTGCATGGATGCGTGAATGTAATCATCTCCTCGGGGATGCTCATCCATGTGGACAGTGGGCTCGTCACCCATGCAAACATCGACCTAGGAAAAGCATCCAGACGGTCTGTGCCCCGGGAAAGACATTCAGTCAGGCAAATAAGTTTATCATGTACGATAACAATAAATGTTGGTTTGTGCCATATATGTATGATTAGCTAATCCGTTATTAGTCCAATTACAACCAGTCATTTTAAATAAGCTCAAGGTCACTACGGGGCCTTGTCACTGGCGTAGGCCGACAGCTCGGGCATAGGTCTCATACCACCATTCTCGGCTCATGAGGCTACCATCTTAGGATGTTTAATGAAAACCTGTTGACTAGTGGCCAATCATATTACGGTATATGAGGCTTATCATCGCATGGTTGCATAGTATAAAACATCGACCTCGTATAGCAAAAATACTAAAACGAAGTCACGTAGGGCCAATATCAAAGCAAGCCACATAGGGTGAGTATCAAAATAAGCCACATAGGGTAAGTATCAAAACCATGCGACAAAGACCATTTTTGAAAACTATTGGACACAGCAACACTGGATGGTAGGCCCACATCATTGATCAATTTAAACTATCACTCCATAACTACAAAGCCAAAGGTCCATTTCAATCACAACCAGTCGGGTTACATCCCAAGTATGGGTGTACATTTATAAGTGGTGGATTCCCACTGATGTACCAGTTTAAGTTCCATGAATAATCCATAAGTAATTCATAAGCATGAGAAAATGTGCAGGATAGATATCAGGCATGTAATCTAGCAGTTCAATTCCAACACTTAGCACATGTGATTATAAGATAAAGATATCAATTATAAACTGAAATGTAAATAAAAACTATCACTTAAATTAATGGGAAAATAGAAAGCTCAAGGGGAAGAAATCATCACCTGACTAGTCGAATCGCCAATGCCAACTAAGGCTGCTAGGAAGCACGTGTACCCTTAGAATCGGATCCTATCATGAATTGTGAAGTTGTGCGTGAGATCAATGTCCTACAAAGTGTCCATGGTCAAGGTTAATATAACCTAGGGCTTGGATTATCTAAGTTTTATGGTCTTATCTTAAAGTTTAATTCGGTGCTTAGATTATAGGGTTTGATTCCTAAGCTGCTATTATTATTATTATTATTATTATTATTATTATTATTATTATTATTATAATTGTACAATGGATCAATTAATGTTCGTAATAGGAGCATTAATCCATAAATGTTAATAACGAGGGTTCACAGGTGGGTACTTAATTATGCCAACAATGCCTAATGTTCTTATAATAATTAATAATCTATCAGCTAAGGGATGTACTAGATATAGAATATTTACTAACAAGAATGTGACAATGACTAATAATTATACTAACCCCATAATGAAAGTGGTAACATTTTCTATTGGTACTAATAGTAACTATCAATGCTGGGTCCTTTTCATGATAATGCTTAAGGAAAGTAAATGCAATGTAAGTGCCTACTGATCCTAGTTTTGTTTATAATGTTAAATGCTAATGTGAAGAATTAGTCAATGATTAATCCCGCTTAGTACACTGTTTATGGTTAAAGTCCTAACCCAGGGTTTGAATTATCTAAGTCTAGGGTTTCACCCTAGAGTCTAGGTCTAGGCTAGATTATAGGATTTAATATGCCAATTGATTGTACGATTAACCACAATTCTACTAATATTAATAACCACAAAATACCGCCATTGATACTAGCGATATATGATCATTATTAGCTAACATGACGCTAATAACCATTGTGATGAAAATACGTAATATGCTCTTAACATCAATGTTAATCTTTAATAACGATAACATGAAATGTAACGTTAATTTTTAATAATTGTAAATTGTTTGTACTAACTAGCATTAGTATAGGTAATTTACTAATGGTTAATCATGCTTAATATTAATAATCCTACTAATGACAATAACGATAACATTGATAATCATAATCGAGAAATTTCACTATGGATGGAGAAGGTGGACGCACCTTGGTTGACTTAGTGGTTCAACTTGGCCTCAATCCGAACCGACGACCTGCTTCCCGACTCAACTCAACTCAATTGAGTTGACCTAACACACTGATTCAGCGAGTCAACACAGTCCAGTCAACTCGGTGCTTCCAAGCACCACCACTCCTCTCTCTCTCTCTCTCTCTCTCTCTCTCTCTCTCTCTCTCACTCACTTCCTTCTTCTCTCGTCCTATTTTCCTTTAAAATCTAAGGTCCAGCAAGCTGGCTGGGTTAAACCAGACCCAACCCAATTGAAACAAGCCCACTCAGGCCGAACTCAACCTAGTTGACTCGGTAACGAGTCAGCCCATAACTCAGGCCCGTCTCACCCTCTCTGTCTCCTCTCTTCTTCTGTTGGACTAGGCCAGGCCCACGCTTCAATTGAGCCTGGACATGGCCTGAACCCAACAGGCTCGGGTTGACGTAGTGCAGTGACTGCTGCTGCCTCCTCTCCCACCTCACCATCTACTTCTCCCTATCTCTCTTTCTCCTCTCAGCTTCTCCTCTTTCTTCCCATTTATTTTTCTTTCTGATTCCTTCTTCTTTCAGCCTGCTAAATGCCAGCAGCACCACTGGGCGATCAGGCTCGTCTTGACTGAGCCGAACCCGCCAACTCGATGGGGAAGACGACATGGGCGTTAATGGCAGCTTCAACCTCCCTGCTCCTATCTCCAATCCGATCCTTCAGGACGGTCCTTTCGGGCCCTATGAAGTTTATAGGTGAGCTTTTTCGATGGTTAGAGGTGATAAGGTCGATGGGTTCGAAGGAGAAGACTTGCGGCCAATTTTGAAACGAAACAGGATTGTTACGGCTGCTGTTTTTCTCCTGGACACCAGGGTTTTCCTATGCATAAAAGCCTATGAATGGATGGCTGGGATTGACTGGCTTAACATCCACCGTTCAAATGCCACTGACAAAACCAGAAACCGACCGCCTCTTTCTCTTTACCGCGGATGGGAGAACCCGAAGGTGGTTTAGAGTGGACGGTAGGGATTTGCCTGAATGGAAGGCTGAGATTGGGAGATTCCACCTCTCACGCGGATCGCCTTCTGGCAAGCCGAAATAGAAACGGAAGCTTTCCGTTTTTGGAAAGAAGCTACAACACCCAACTCGTTTTCGACCAGGTTTGTGCCCACGTGTGCACTTATCATCGTGTGAAATAGGTGAGGTTTTATCCAGGCGTGGACGCTCCATCAAATGAGCGGTTTAGATCGTCTAATTGGGATGAGATGGTAGGCCATATCTTGATCACAAGGAGGGAGAAGAAAAACACCAATACCATTTTTGAATGGAAGCAGGCGGGAATTCCTCCCATCTTTGGCAATTGTCGAGTCAACACACAATTGTCGGGTCAACACGGTTTGACTGTGTTGACGAATTTAGTGCACATTGGGTGCACACCTTCAGTGTGTGCATGCTGCCCCAAAATGGGGGTCCACCATGATGATCTCACAGATCCACGCCGTTCATCAAGTTCTGTTAGCCCTATCAAGGCATTCACACAATGGTGAGACGGATCTAAGGCTTAGGTAGGCCATAAAACCTGATTTTTGAGTTATCCTATTGATATTTATCAATCCAATGATCGGATTAATTTTAATCCGCATTCCAACGGCTAGAAGGGTCCTAGGAATCTGTTTAGGTGGTTAGAACGTTTGTTTTATGGGCTTTCCCTATTAGTCCCTTTATTGTAGCATCTTTGTTATTATCTCATCTTAACCTAAAATTGTAGTGCCTACTTCTAAATAGGATTGTCTTTGTGGTAGATCAACCCTTATGAGTCATGTACCTAACCTTTAACTAACTTTAAGTGTTAAGTGGCATCCACTACATGGACATTTAATTATTAATATCCAACATCCCGACCATTCAACCAATTCAATGGTTGGATTGATCCATGCCTAGTTATTATTATCCATGGGATCTTAAGGAGTGCTTGGTTGTAATCTAGGGGTTGATTATGAGACCAAATGATTCGATTTATGTTTCTAAGGGATGGGTCGCCCAACACAATGTTGTAAACCTAGTGATGGTAGATCTTGTGATCCCTAGATTTAAATGTACAAGACTGGTTAGATTTGTTTATCAATGAATTTAGAATTATAAGGATAGGTTATTTGACAATGTGATAGTCCGTCTCGAAAAATAGCGGATGGATAGCATGATATATGGATGGGAACCGTTCTCAACGGTTGGATTTTAACTAGAATGCATATGAACATTCACTTGAGCTAGGTTTGTACTTACATTAAGTAGGGTCATTCGATAGCTATCTAAGTATTGAAAGTACGGGGTGTTACAGCTTTTAAAATAGATTAATGGCTTGGATGTTACGAAAATACATCCATATGGGCTCCACAGTCAGGGATCCACCAACCTGATATGGGGATCCACCGAAGACGCACGCGTGTTTTAAGGGGAGCGGATTGCCTGTGACCCCGGGCACAGAGATATCTCTGTGCCCAGCCTGTGGTTGTGTGAGGCGGATGGAGATGTCACTGAAAAATCCACCCCATCCATCTGTTTTGAAAGATCACAGTTAGACAAGATGTTAAAAATAATGCAGATTGAAAACTCATGTGGCCAAACCACACGAAGCAGTAGGGATTAAACGCTTGGCGGTGATAGAAGTTTTGAATCAGGATGATGTTTGTTCCCACAATTTATCCGAGTGGTAATAATTCTATGAACGGTTTGGATGGCATATAAACATCATGTTCAGCTCTAGGAAGGTTTCAACGGTGATCTTTGCTGATCCCACTATTTTATTGGTGTGGCCCACTTGATTATTGGATATGCATGATTTTTAGCATCTTGTCCTATCGTGGTCTTTCAAAATAGATAGACCGAGTGGAATTGTCACGGACATCTCTGTGGACCCCAAACAGCCCCGGGAGATATCTCTGTCCCCGGGGTCACAGGCAATCCGCTCCCGTTTGAAGGCTGTTATCTTTCGCAATGAATCAATGCTAGTTTTTAATCATTTAAAAAATAGTGGTGACTCTTCCTCTCACATTTAACACCGATATGCACCTTTCCAGACCATCCAAATTGTGGGCCCCATCGTGAATGGAGCATACTTCTAAAGCAAAACCATCATATTAACGTATATCAAATTGATGGTTAAGAATAAATAGTAAGTGGTCCAAATTCAAAGGGAAAGATTAAATGGATGAATAATATTTTCTGATTCGAATTTTCAGTTATGCTCTATTTATATTTTCATCAGCAATTTGGACAGCACTGATTGCTGTGTAACCATGACATGTGTACGGTTTGAGAGTCTCCACCATTTTTTAGATTATGTAGAACTAACACAGGAGTCACTCTCCTTTTGTGAGATATCATACACGTCGGGAGTCGGGACAGTGAGTTTTGCCTTTCAGTTTGTTAAACTGGACTAGACCATAGTTCGATGATCCAAACCGTTGAGATTATGGGCCTTTCTATGGATTGTCCATGGATTAATTTCTAAAGGTTGAATGGTTTTAAAGGTTCATATTCATCAGAAAAAAATATTAAATATTTTATAGCTAGGATATTCCAATCAGGGGGGCTTTTAATGCGTGCCCCATCCACACTTCGGGTGTATCATGCCAAGGTATCGATCACAGAACCATTGGCCCACTTGTATAAATTGAAAACCCAAAATTACCATACAAACCTCTCGTTCCCAGCATTTGTATAATGAGGATTTCACAATGGCCGGGCCAACCATTTGTACGGCATGTTCGATTTCTATTTGTAAGTGTGCAGCACATGGTACGTCGATCCAAACCGTTCATATGATTTACAGATCCTTGCTAAAGACCCCCTTTTTGCCTTCTTTTTTTTTTTTTTTTTTTCTTATCTTGGGTTGAAAGTAAACTATTGCCATGTGTCCTTTCTTAACCGTCTATTGGTTGGACGACCTACTGAAGGGTTAGGATTTTTCTTTTTTTGTTCATGGGCCATTCATATTAGGCTCATCATATTAACTGTTTTGGCCACTAAATCGTTGGCCCATATAATACTATGCAACCCATGGGACAAGCATGGTAAGGACGACAATGGCTTCAAATGCAATAGGGCCCACAGATTTTTAGTGCCCTCTATCGATTGTAAACGCGCATTCCATCCACGGTTAGATGGGACAGATACACGTGCGCCCCAACTGTCCACCCGCACTAAGGGGTACAGTCTTTTTCCTAGTCTGTTTTACTCGAGCTTGTTCAGATTCATGAGAAGGGAGATAAACACTCTCATTGCCATGAAACTGCATTTTTTTATTTTTATTTATTTTTATTATTATTATTATTATTTTTTATTGTGGAGACTTTCTTTATTGGAAATATGTGAGAATCGCTCTTCGTCGTTGGCTCTTTTTTTTTTTTTTTTTTTGGGGGGGGGGGGGGGTGGGAAACTAATACAGTTATTCTCCAGCCACTAATACAGTTAAAATTCGTGAGGATACTCAATTTTCATTTGAAGAGGCGCATAACTTTTTTAACATAATCTTTTTAAGTTATCTAGACTTTTCTATTCTTTCTATCTTCAAGTACGGTCATCTCAAGAATTTCATTAAAGACATCCAAATCCTTTATATCAAACTCTCTAGCCAAACAAGCTTTTAATATTGCAATAGTATCTCTACTAGTACTTGCAACTTACATATAATCTACATATAATAACAAGATAATAAAGTCGCAATTACCATATCTACGAATATAAGCATAATTGTTTGCCTTACATTTTTGAAATCTCAAGTTCACAATGAAGAAATTAAACTACTTGTACCAATACTTTGGCGTTTGCTTTAAACCGTAAAGCAACATATTTTGCTAACAAACTAGATTCTTCATATTTTCTTAAATAAAATTTTTGAATTGAGTCATATAAATTTTTTCATCAAGATTCCCATGCAGAAAAACAGTTTTTACATCTAACTACTCCAGCTCTAAGTCAAGCACGGTTATCATACTCAATACAGTATGAATAGTACTCAAATTGACAACTGTCAAGAAAATTTCATTAAAGTTAATATCTAAATTCTAAGCAAATCCTTTTACCACTAATCGAGCTTTGTATCTTTTAACATTCTCATTAACATCTTTTTCAACTTGTAAACCTATCTGTAACCAATAGCCTTCCGCCCTTTAGGTGATTTGACCAATTCACAAGTCTTGTTCTTATGTAGAACTTTCAGCTCTTCTTTCATGAACACTTTTCATTGGCTAACATCCACAAAATCACACGCCTCTCGATATGAACAAGGTTCACACTCTTTTATCATACAAGCATAAGCTGTAATATAATCCTTAAGCCAAACAGAAGGTTTTGTAGTTCTCATTGGTCGGACTCGATCACTTTGAGTTTCAACACTTAGTATATAACACCGCGAACTTTTTGATACCCGAGTATTAAAAGTTTTCGAGTGTTGCCATAAAATTTAACTTAATGTATATATATGTAAATTATCCTAACCTTACATTTATTCTCCAACTCGAATATGACCGTTGTGAATAATCTCCATTTATAGATCAAGCAATTTGACCGTTGATTTTAACATAGGATCATCATATACCCAAATATTCTCATTTGTATATCATAACCAACCGCTCAGTCAAATATGCACTACTAAATAGAGACATCTAACCATTCACTTTGATTTTGGATCACCCGATCGTAGTAAACTAGCTACTCGATCCCTACATCTTCTCATACACTCGTCGAGTTGAGACTCTGATCCGTTCATCTTGTTCATCAACTATGAATATATTTAACCCACCATCAAAATTATAATCTGAGAAACTTACACATGTAAACAAGACATTTGAATATAACGATACACATGTTTTACCCCCTAATTACTCTAGAAACCCACATTATGTTCTTTTGTTTACAAAACTAATCGTACATATACTTATATACACTGTTAGAGTACTAACCATCAAGTCTTTTATTTTTAACATGTCATCTGACCATCCATTATGTTGATTTTTTTTTTAAACACACGCACACACACACACACCACACACTCATGCTAGCAGGATTTCACCACTTATGGATACTCGAACCCTTAATTAGTTTGGTGAATAATTCCTTATTCGTAATGATTTACATATAAGTTCTTTTATAAGGATTACTTAGAAATGTGCCTACAACCATGTAGAACCATTAAATTTCTCAAAAATCTCATATCAGCAATAATTACGAAAATACCATTAACCCAGACTCCTGAATTCTAGATCACTTGGTTCCCATGATCCGTTTGATGTGAAATTTTATACCATGCCTATGTATTATAAATTAACCATACATGTCAAATTCCAGCTCTTAAATCATTGTAAAAGTGACACAATTGACAAATTAATCCCTTAACCATTAATTTTAGTGTCCATCGAGTGAAGAAGCCTCGTGGGTAGTCGTAGTAAGATATTTTCCTTCATATGAATGACTTGTATTGCTCATCATATGGACCAAGTGTGAAATATGAAGACCCCACTTTAGGAGGTGTTGGGTCATAAATATTAAATATTTAGACTCCTAGTTATTAACAGAATAAGTGTTAGAAAATCATCAGAATAAGGTTAGAATCAATACATCCATCCATTGTATATATATTTTTTAAAATGTTGTGTGCGCTAATTAAGTGATTTTATGTTGCAGATTGACTAATGGATGATGGAAACATAGCTGTAAGAAGAGTTGACGGTTTAGATCGTCTGATTAGAAAGTCGAGACATAAGAAAATGAGCCGAATGGTCAGATTGTGAGTATCAGAGATCAAGGAGTCATACGGTGTGCTATGTGCGAAACCAGGGGATGAAACAAACTTTGTACGAGTCAAAGAATGTATTGAAGATGATGGAGGGTCCATATTGGTGAAAGGTATGAAGAACCAAAGCTGTGGGGAGGTGTACATTTCAAATCTGACATAAGTACGTGAAGAAAAAAACAGATTGGATTTCAAGTCAATTTTGGTCATTTTATATTAAGCATGTGGGGCTCAGTTTGATTGATCAGAACTGCCCATATTGAAGGGAATGTTGATAAGAGGCATAATATGAAGTTTGAAGAAATTCGTAGTTTCTGACAGGCTGCAAGATCAAAAAAATTACATATAATTTTGATTAAAGTCTGGGATTAGTGGACATTGTTTAGACAGGTGTAACGTCCTGGATTTTCACTATTTTGGATTTGCAAAAATCGTTAAATTTTTTTAATGTAATTAACTTAAATTATCACTTACTGACCATTAACACTCAATGTTAGTTTATACACAGGCGGAACCAATAAAGAACCGCACAAGTCTGATTAATCAACCGTAGGAAGCCAACGAATCTGTCCGATCACTTGAACATCAAGTTCAGCCCCATGATTTACTCACATAGGGTTCAAATCTAACCGACCCATTGCTAACTAATTAAGACAATCACAACTAAATTAAAGGATCTACTCGAAGCCGAGTTAGATAAGGCCTGGATCTTGACTAATAGACCAAATCAACCCCATTACTCTTTTAGCCTAAAACCGACGGTTTAGAGTAATCATGACTAAATCTCCACTTTCACTAGTTATAAATAGGCCACACTATGAACATAGTTAATCTAACCCTAATCATTGCCCACGAGAAATCTCAATACATAATTCATTTCAAAAATGTCCCGATTTTCTGAATAAGCTCTAGACCGCTCGTTGGTGGGCTACTAGTTCTAAAACTATAAAATAATGTCCGTCTTACTGGGTTCGACATCCATTGTGGGAGTCGGACCTGAGTACTATCCAGAACCGCTCAACTTGAGCCAAAGGACGAGTACATGAGAAGTGAAAATACCCTAAAGGAAGAAGCTGAAACTTAAATGAATTGGGCCGTCCACTCTTATATAAAGTTGAGGATTTCAAACCGTCAGTTTATGACTAAATTTCACACGTGGAGTAAGGATATTTCCCTTCTCATATCCGTATAGCCACGGCCCCGATCGACTATCGGTGACTGTTGAATAGACTTCTAATCATATCTGTCGATCGGCGCATCCAAATGGCGGGCTGATCATATCCATACGTAGATCATCATTAGGGTTAACTATCCTACGGTGTATATCAATATGTACACCCCATAGTAGGCCCTAAAGGCTAGAAAAATCCTCCCGTAGAGCTAATATAGTAAAAACCCAACCCTTGGGGCCATTTGCACCAAATCTGGCATTATAAAATGGCTTCATTTGGGCACCCCTCTCCCCATACCAATTTACCCTAGAAGAAAGAAAGAGAGAAGGAGAGAAAGAGAAGAAAAAGAGAAAGTGGGAGCCACCACCTTTCATGCACCCCCAGCGGCCGGATCTCGTCTATTTCGACCTCTTTCTCCCCTTTTCCCTCAAAATCCCTAAATTTCTTGTTATTGGAAGAGGGATCTCATCCTAATTAAGGTAATGTGGTGATTCTCCCATTAATTTCTATGAATTTTAGCTTTATCTTTGATCCTTATGCATTCTACACAATGTAGGGCCCCGACACTTCAAGCTTACAGACCCGGTGCCGTTAGGATCGCCTCTTCACTCTCCGATTGTAATTAGGTGCGGACTATTATCCTTAGGTGGCTTAGCACCAATTTTACTATGAGTTTAATGATTATGAATGTTAGGATGATGTGCTTAAGTAATATAGAGAGAACCTAACCAAGACCCTACATGATAGGCCTCCTAGATTCCATGAAATATATGAGTGTTGTTTATTTGTTCTTCAACATGATTGGGTTTGATTTTGGTGTGGCATGTTCATCTCATGTATGATATTTCTAAATTCCATGACATAATTGAGTGTTGTTATTTGCTCTTCAACATGATTATGCTTGATTTGGTATGGTATGTTCATTTCATATGCGATCCTAGCATAACCTTTCTTATGACATGCGTAATTATATTAATCTTTATTGTATGTTTGTCCTATGAATGATGTATAACTCTTGTTTTCTTCACTAACTCCACACAACACACATGCACATTTATTTTGTTATATTGTTAGTAATTGTATTTATAGAAAAATTCGAATTTTTATGTTTGATGTATGAGTGCGTAACATCTCGTGTGGATGATGAATCCTGATTTGTTGAAGTGCTATTAAATACCATCAAATCCCTAGGTTGGTCAGGAAACTGAGGTTAGACAAGCTGGTCCCGTTAGTAGGACTAACCTGAGGCTAGACCAGCGGATTTGGGCTGATGCGAATGAGCGACAGTAGGACACATGGGTCGTTTGTACCCGATGTCGTCCGTCACGCACTCGCCTGGACTCACACGGTCTAGTCCACTTACTGACCAACCATGTATGTTAACCATGTTTGCTCACGCTTGTATGAAACCTGTAACACCCTTCAACCACTGAAGCTCATTGATAACCATCTGAAACTAATCCACTGACTCGAGAGCCGGGCATGGTGGAATGGAACAATGTGTCCAAGCTGTCGGCCTACGCTGGGGTGACGAGCCTCCCCATAGTGACCGAAAGTGATCCCTTCTCTCAGCACTCCCCATGTGCTTGAATCGGAGAGAACTCGATGGGATCAAGGATCGTGGGGTCCCGGCCTCGCGTGTTGAGGGGTCTTGACCTCGCAACCAGCTGAGGGCAATGATACGTGGGGTGTACCAGTTTTTTCAATCTGCTGGATGAACGGAATTAACTAAATACTCGGCTAATATTATCCATGCATCGCATTAGCTAGGTTTTGGCGACTCGGCAGTTGAGGTCGTAATGAGGGTGGTTGGTCATGCGTGATCATTAGACGAAGTCGCTCGAGGGAGGGTTGTTGTGAGGGCATACATCATATCATAATACATGTATATGCATTAACAAGACTAGTTAGGGATCTGTGAATATTTGCCTTTCATTAAATTCATTATTGTAATGCCCTAAAAATTGGGGGTCGAGCATAAACTCAACTCCCGAGTTCCAACGCATCACTTATGCAACATAAAGAATGATGATTGAATGTTGTTCGTATTAGTGCATTAAAGATGAATGGGATTAAGCCAAAACAACATATCATACTCCAAAGATAGTTAAATTATGCAAGCGGAAGACTGTGATAGATATATAAAATATATATAAACTATTGTAAGTCTCTAGAGTGTGAACATGTTACCAGGTTAAATATATCAATGTATACTCCAAAATTGGACAAAATGAATATACAAGGTGCTCCAAAAGAGCAAACTAAAGTTTAATGGCATCTAATCAGCAACCTTATAACCCCGTCGATCAGAAGATGGTCTACATAGACCCACCTGATAGCTATGTAAGGAGAAACCCTCCTCATCATCATAAAAAAATAAAATCCGACTCCACTTCACAAGCATCGCCATCATCTGAAACTCAAACAGGGTCTGGTTTGGTGTTTAAACACCGTCCCGTAATGTGGGAGTGAGTGATCAACTCAGTGGAAAAATAGAGCATAGGTTTACATGTTATCAATTCAGTCAAGCAGTAATGATAAGGCAGTACAATCAAACACTCCTAAATACTCTTATTAATACAAGTATAGAATGCGGTCATGATGCATGCCCTCACCAATGCTCCCTTGTGCGACAACATCTTACGTTCGCGGCATGCGTTCATCCCTCAGTGCTCCACATCTTCCAGGCACATGTAGTGCTATGTTATAAGAGTGATTATCGAGTTATTATTAGTCTTTTTCATACAGCAGTATTGGAAAACTAAGGTACCTCCCTTATATTATTCCCAAAAAATGATCCATTCTAGGGTTGTCAGTCCTAGATAATCTCATACGATGATGCGGTTCTAGGTCACTATAAAGGGGTGTCAGGGCTGTTACACGCACTTGTTGCACCGCTCCCCCATCATCTTATCAATACAGGCCTAGTTTATACTCTGTTTACTACCGGAAGGCTCGTCGCCTCTCCGCAGATTCAGAGTATGCTCGAGGTCACTACAAAGGGCTGTCAGGGCTTTTACACACAATCGTTACACCACTCCCCCATCACCTTATCAATGTAGGCTGGTAGCTCGAATACAGTGTCCCATACCACCATATTCGGCTCACGAGTTTGGGTTACTCACTGGTCACTACGGGGAGGCTTGTAGCCCCAGCGTAGGCCGACAGCTCGACCACGGTATCCCATACCACCATGCCTGGCTCATAAGTCTTAGCGGATCGAGGTACCAAGGTTAACGGGGTTACACTGGTAAGTTTGGTACCTTAGGTTCAAACAGTACCGTCCAAACATGGTGAACATACATCGACAGATCTGGTTACTTGACGGGCTCGACTAGCACGAGCGCATAACCAGCTGAACGACATGAAGTGCATAAGCACTACGCGTAGCCTAACCACCGTCGCCAACCGAAGTATGACTCGGGTTCGTCAAACACATCCTACGTGATGAATGAATCTCAGCCACGAATACAATCTCATCACCGATTGCCTAGACTATAAGATAGCCCCAATCACATTCAAGCTCTATCCAGAAAGTATGTATAATAGTCTAAGCAGAATTAACAAGCAATTCAAACATGTGAATAAGCATGTTATAAAGCACAATATAAACAGGAAGTATAAACACATACATTTCATAAGTAAGCGTTTAAATTAAACAACTTGCATGAAGGAAATCATACACATATCTAAGGTAGTTAAGAATCCTATCTCAACACCTACCTAAAGCACAAACAACTAAGTACTTACTCATACAAGTATTTTCACAAACACTTAGAATACACTTATTAACATACATAACGTATGTTAGCCAAAACATGTATTAGGGCGAATTCTTTCACCGAGTAAGTATTACACACATATATAGCATATTCATACAGTAATTTATCATGGCAAACACACTTTCATAATTTGTATGTATACAGTATTTTCTACAAATATACAGAATACACTATACGCCATAATTTACATACGTAACCGAATCACAAAACAAACATCGCATTTTACATGTACAATAACACCCAGATCATGAATCTATCATTATCTGACATTGAAAGCGTTGAAAACCATAACCTATATGTCTAAAGTCCGCACCTTACGCCGTAGAAGCGTAACGAACACGATAGAATTGCTAAGTCTTCGTCCACGATAGTATAACGACCTAAATCACGAGTTATATTAGCTATTTCGCTACTTGTATCAATTGAAACCCTAAAACAAGTTAGAGTTAGGTTTTTTCTTACCTAAGAATGAAGACAAAATCACCGGGATAGCGATTGGAAAGTGATGGTTAAGCACGTAGATTGGTAGGGTAGAATAGCAGGAAGATTCTCCCGCTTCTCTCACACTTTCTCTCTCTTTACTCTCTCTCTCTCACCTAGGGTTTTCTCAAATTCGTATGGGATGAGAGAGTGAGGGTTTAAGGTCCTTATATAGGCCCAGAACTCACGAAAATAGACTCAGGGCCATGGTATACTTAGGTTATGTCCAAATACGGACTGTTCCGTCTCAACGGAGCACTTCTGGAGCCCCCCTTGAGCCAAAGGTCGGACTTAAGCTCACCGACCTTGGATCTAGGTCGAGTTAAGTTTTCATTCCAGTCGGGTTTTCAGATCACACGCGTCGGACCAGTTTCAGTTCAACGGTCACTGAAACTCGATCAGGACTACAAGTACACGGACATGTATATGAAATTTTCCCTGATCCGAGGGTGTATTTGGGTCAGATTCTGACGATCTGATTACTTATATTTGGCCCGCAAACGACAAGTCTCAGATTACTTAAATTAGGTTTAATTTTTAAAGAAATCTACGTTTACTCACACTCCGGGCTAAAGCGAATAGCCCTGGGGCACTATCTGGTTTTGACTTCCGAGATGGTTGTCAAGCCCAGCAAGGCGGTCCTAATTCTATAATTTTATAGTCATCGGACTTTCGATGTGCGGTCCAGATCTGATATGGAGTTTTGTGATGCTCTTGAGAGCAGCCGGGTAATGAGATTGATCCTAAATCTTAGGATAACCTAGCGTCACTGATTCTACAAGTTTTGGGTCTTGCAAATCGTATTTAAAGTGGATCAAGCGGATTTCGTAGCTAATCTAGATTAACACTTAGTTAACTTTGTTTAATTCTTAAAGGATTTGACCTTGAGTGATTTCTGCCTGAGGTGGTACTCGGGTTTTTGGTACGGATTTCTAAAGTATTGTTCTTCATCACCTAAACTTTAGGATTCATGCCTAATGTGACAGTACTTAGAAACATTTAAAGAACAAGGTGGTGAAAGGTGAAATGGGAGATTTTGAAGGAAATGGGTGGAAAGGGGATTTGAGACTTTGAGATTGAGTTCTGAGAAGTCATTTAAAGTGTTATAATCGACTCATTACCTAAGTACGTCTAAGTCCAAGTTAGAAAAAATCTGGGGCGTTACAATCTACCCCCCTTCAAGAAAAATTTCGTCCTCGAAATTAGTACCTTTTCGTACTCCTCGAGAATCTGAGGGTAGCTCTTTCTGACCTCGGCTTCTATCCCTTAGGTAACTTCCTCCTCTGTCTGATGCATCCACAGTACCTTCACGAGTGGAATCACCCTACAGCGCAACACCTGCTCTTTCCTGTCTAGGATACGCGTCGGACGTAGTATATATGTAACATCCTCGCTCAACTGCACCTGTTTCCAATGAATGATGTGTGAAGGATCAGGGATGTATTTCTTCAGCATAGATACATGAAATATGTTGTGCACGCCCGCGAGTGGTATGGGCAAAGCGAGACGATATGCCACCGCACCCACTCGATCAAGTATCTGAAATGGGCTAAAGAATCGCGGCGTAAGCTTCCCATTCTTCCCAAACCGAAGGACTTCCTTCATAGGGAAAACTCTGAGGAACACATGGTCTCCAACCTCAAACTCAAGTGGTCGCCGCCTCGTATCAGCACAATTCTTCTGTCTGCTCTGGGCTGTCAGGAGTCGACGCCTGATAATGTCGATCTTCTCTGAGGTCGCTTGTACTAATTCTGGGCCAACCAAACTACACTCGCCAACCTCTGCCCAGCAATGCGGTGCTCTACAAGAGCGCCCATACAAGGCCTGTAAGGAGCCATGCCAATGCTTGCTTGAAAACTGCTATTGTAGGCGAACTCTGCGTACTGGAGGCAGTCATTCCAACTGTCCTTGAAGTCCAAAACACAAGCCCATAGCATATCTTCTAAAATATGATTCACCTGCTCTGTCTACCTGTCGGTCTGAGGATGGAACGCGGTACTGAACTTCAATTTCACACTCATCACCTCCTGGATATGAGTCCAGAAGATAGATGTGAATCGTGTGTCGCGGTCCGACACGATCTCCAAGAGAACTCCATGCAGACGCACTATTTCTTTGATGTACAACCTAGCCAAGTCGTCTACAGAATTCATTACTCTGATAGAGAGAAAATGAGCCGATTTGGTCAACTGGTCCACGATCACCCAAATAGAATCATAACCCTTTCTCATCTTCGGTAGCCCCGAGATGAAGTCCATAGAGAAAAGTCCTACTTCCATTCAGCTATGGGCATGGGCTGAAGTAGTCCAGGAGGTCGGCGATGTTCAGCCTTGACCTGCTGACACGTGAGACAATGGGAAACATACTCTGCTATATGAACCTTCATATTGTCCCACCAATACGACCGCTTCATATCCTGATATATCTTCGTGCTACCCGGATGCATCGCAAGGTTCGATCTGTGGGTAGTCTCAAGAAGCTCCTGACTCAAGTCAGGAATGTCTGGGACGCATAGGCGGCCATAGTATCATAGGCCCCCATCTGTGCCCACTTTCCATTCGGAGTCCTCATTATGATCTAGGACCAAGGGAAAGGTGAATCAATATCTTAATAGATCATCCAGAAGAGGTTTCCAATAGTATAGAATTGGCTAAGGTTTCTATCAACATTTGCAAATACACTAAGCTTGTTTGTTATGACTTAATTCGTAACTATTGTTAAGCCTATTCTTTAATACAAAGGTTCAATCCTATCTAGTGACCATTTAGTGACTTATCCTTTCGTCTAACCTGAATCAATTTCCTTCGATCCCGGGCCAGTGGGTCAAGAGCCAACCACGCTTTCGTTGCACCTATGAGTGGGTAGATGAATATGCCTACCAACTCGACCGAATTCATAACCTTTCTACCCTCCCTTAAAAACTTAATTTCCTAAGGCTCAATGATCTATGTCTCGCTCCGTATGTCAGAAAGAGGTGAATTTTAGACCTATCCTTAGCAGGAAATGGAAAACGATCTCTCAATACGTTAGTTTTCCTTCTATTGGTGATGTGTGTTATGGCATTGGTATTTATGGTTATAAGAAGGATCTAAAATGATGGGTGTTGTGATTGTTTCAGGGACGAGCCTGAGTTCGTGGTAAGGTGTCTAACTATGTCCGGGAAGGACTTTTACCACGGTCCCGACCTACTTTCATTAATCATGTCTAGTTCAATATCTGGCAAACTATCTTTCTGAGTTCATCTGCACAATATGGATGTCAGAATGGTCTATCACTCAGGACCTAACTCCTACCTGTCTGTTGCCAATTTGAGAAATTTCTTAGGCCTAAAAAGATAAAGTCTCTATCGGCTATATATTCCTAACACTTCTCAAGGATAAAATAATAAACTTTTAGTTGCAAGTGGTCAGGCCAACACAGAAGAAAAGTTGTGTAGTGGGTTTGAGTCGGATACATGGACCTTCTGCCTAGCTAGGACAGAAAATTTGTTGTATCAGTTCTTAATCCTAGTTGATCCCGACCTTCTGCTTAATCAGAGCAGTGAGTTCATTGGTAACTACCAGGATTGAGAATTCGGTTCAAACCATAAATACTTCACTTATATATAGTTCTCTACTCCGTGTTCCTGGTTGTAATAAACCCTTGAGAAGACAATCCTAGGGGTTGTGTTGTTTTGATCTAACTTTCAATCAGAAGGATATATAACTTTTCTCTAAGTGTGAATAGTTTCTAAGCTAAAACACCTTTTCTAAGAGTTATTAAATAAGCCTATAAGTATTAGGGGGATTCAACGAAGGAATGAGATCTCACTCCAACCTAATCAAGCTAACTAACTAAATCTATCTTTCAATTGTCTTAGCATAATCAGTATTTTACATTCCTTAGTATAACCAACCAATAGTTGTAATCCAAGGTCTATGCTTATACGCTAGATGATTTTATACCCTTTCTAATACAAGAAATTGTTTATCGCTTAGGGTCAAACATTGTCTGAACTTGAATTTAACTACTCTCGAGCACTACACACATGCTCATATTAGCTAAGAAGGTCCTAGGGTTCACATTATTAATTTGTTGGATTTTCCATACTGCCAGATGTATTTGCAAAATCTAGGAGTACCAACTCTAGGTCCAAAACTCTAAGGGACTGTTTGGCCAGTGGTATAAAGTTGTATTAAATGGGACTGCATTGCTAATCCCACCTCAGGATTGAGAATGACATGTTTGGTAGGAGGGTGGGATGGGATTAAAATTAAAATTTTTTTATAGGTTTTGGAAAATGAACCTTATGTTGGAAAGTGTGAGATAAGATTTCCAAATCCTATGATGATGAATTTCTAAGTGTAATTTGAAAGAAAATCCTGGGATTTACTTGTAATTGCATACATTCTACACATGGTGTTGATAACCATGAGATACACCCAATCTAAGGACAATGCCTTACACATGCATTTATTGTTACTTTTACAATTCCATCCACCTTAAACTCACCTAATGTAGTTGGCCGAACGGGCCCTAAATGCCCCAACATGTGGAGGTTATGAAAGTTATGGGAGAAAAATGTGGATTTTGTGCTCCTATGGGTGTGAGATGGTGAGGCCAAGAGGAGTGAGAGATGGGTTTAGAGGTGTAATGGTGGAGGGTAGAAGGAGTTTGTAATTGTTAAGTACAACTCCAACTTATCTAGCGTTCCACACATTTGATAAACAAAGGAGTTTCATGCATTTCATTTAACAAAATTTGTCACAATACAGGGAATAAAGTTTTACATGAATTATGACAGGAACGCATGCGGCTATACTAAGCCTGAACCACCAAGCACAAATACACTTTCTACCTACTACACTACTAAGCACAGGAATCATTTAAATACATATATCCTAAAACAACAATGAACAAGCTACAGAGCGACGGTATGGATGACTAGGCATTCGAGTTTGGTGACGGAGGAGGGCACCCTTTTACTTTCCCATGAGAGAAAGAAAGGTGGAGATCGAAAATATTGCCGTAACGAACTTATAGAAGGTCATGGAAAGCGAAGATAAGGGGAATAGGGGCTGGAGCCTTTGGTTCTTCATGAATCTGAGCCTCAACAGAGGTTGTAAAGGCCCAAATAACAGGGATTGAAGAAAGAAAATGAAGAGATGGGATGGGTTGAGAGCTTACACGATTTTGAGCTCCAAATAAGGGATGTAAGAGCTTAATTGAGAGAAAATGGAAAGGGTAGAGGGGTAGGTATGGCTGTAAACGATGAAGGTGTTTGGGTTTTGGCAAAAAATGACGGAATGGGTGATTGGAGGGGAGGTTTTTGTCAAAATCAGGAACTTGGAAGAGAAAAGAGAGCTTGGGGGTGTGGTTTGTGAAGGAGGTAGGTATTTGAGAGTGTTTTAGTCGATGGCCCACACACCACAGGGTCACCCTAGGCCTTAAAGACTATCGGCCCGAGCAGCCCGCCTAGTGGGGCCTATTAACCGGCGAGGCCTCGCCAACCCGAATGGTATAGGTAGGCCCCCGACTCCGGTTTGAGTCGTTTCGGGTCGTTTCGGGAAGTTTCTGATACATATATGTATTTACCGATTTCTAACGGTTAGGATGGGGTGAGTTGTGATCTAAACCCGTTGTTTGACGGCCTAGAAGTGTTTTGGGGTCGACTCGTGCGATCACGGTTGAGTACAGACTCAAACAAAATGACCGATTTCAGTGAACTTCGCCAATTGGCGAAATCGGGATACTTATGACTGTTTTTACATTTTCTCGCACACACCTAAGTCGAAGGGTGATAGCGTACATCGTGTGACTATAACCGAGGTCCGGTTTAATCCAAATCATACTCTGATACCATCTTGTAACGCCCTGAAAATCGGGGGTCGAGCATAAACTCAACTCCCGAGTTCCAACGCATCACTTATACAACATAAAGAATGATGATTGAACGTTGTTCGTATTAGTGCATTAAAGATGAATGAGATTAAGCCAAAACAATATATCATACTTCAGAGACAGTTAAATTATACAAGCGGAAGACTGTGATAGATATATAAAAAAATATATAAACTATTGTAAGTCTCTAGAGTGTGAACATGTTACCAGGTTAAATATATCAATGTATACTCCAAAATTAGAAAAAATGAATATACAAAGGTGCTCCAAAAGAGCAAACTAAAGTATATTGGCATCTAGTCAGCAACCTTGTAACCTCGTCAATCAGAAGATGGTCTACATAGACTCATCTGATAGCTGTGTAAGGAGAAACCCTCCTCATCATCATAAAAAAAAATTCGGCTCCGTTTCGCAAGCATCGCCATCATCTGAAACTCAAACAAGGTCTGGTTTGGTGTTTAAACACCGTCCCGTAACGTGGGAGTGAGTGATCAACTCAGTGGAACAATAAAGCATAGGTTAACATGTTATCAATTTAGTCAAGCAGTAATGATAAGGCAGTACAATCAAACGCTCCTAAATACTCTTATTAATGCAAGTATTGCATGCCCTCGCCAATGCTCCCTCGTGCGACAACATCTTACGTCCACGGCATGTGTTCATCCCTCAGTGCTTTACATCTTCCAGGCACACGCAGTGCTATGTTATGAGCGTGATTACCGAGTTATTATTAGTCCTTTTCATACAGCAGTATTGGGAAACTAAGGTACCTCCCTTATATTATTTCCAAACAATAATCCATTCTAGGGTCGTCAGTCCTAGATAATCTCATACGATGATGCGGTTCTAGGTCACTATAAAGGGCTGTTAGGGCTGTTACACGCACTAATTGCACTGCTCCCCCATCACCTTATCAATACAGACCTAGTTTATACTCTGTTTACTACCGGAAGGCTCGTCGCCTCTCCGCAGATTCAGAGTATGCTCGAGGTCACTACAAAGGGCTGCTAGGGCTGTTACACGTAATCGTTACACCACTCCCCCATCACCTTATCAGTGTAGGCTGACAGCTCAAATACAGTGTCCCATACCACCGTATTCGGCTCACGAGTCTGGGTTGCTCATTAGTCACTATGGGGAGGCTCGTGGCCCCAGCATAGGTCGATATCTCGACCACGGTGTCCCATACCACCATGTCCGGCTCATGAGTCTTAGCAGATCGAGGTACCAAGGTTAACGAGATTACACTGGTAAGTTTGGTACCTTAGGTTCAAACAGTAGCGTCCAAACATAGTGAGCATACATCAGCAGATCTGGTTACTTGACGGGCTCGACTAGCACGAGCGCATAACCAGCTGAACGACATGAAGTGCATAAGCACTTCGCATAGCCTAACCACTATTGCCAACCGAAGTACGACTCGGGTTCGTCAAACACAAGTGATGAATGAATCTCAGCCACGAATACAATCTCGTCACCGATTGCCTGGACTATAACATAGCCCCAATCACATTCAAGCTCTATCCAGAAAGCATGTATAGTAGTCTAAGCAGAATTAACAAGCAATTCAAACATGTGAATAAGCATGTTATAAAGCAAAATATAAACAGGAAGTATAAACACATACATTTCATAAGTAAGTGTTTAAATTAAACAACTTGCTTGAAGGAAATCATACACATCTCTAAGGTAGTTGAGAATCCTATCTCAACACCTACCTAAAGCACAAACAACTAAGTACTTACTCATACAAGCATTTTCACAAACACTTAGAATACACTTATTAACATACATAACGTATGTTAGCCAAAACATGTATTAGGGCGAATTCTTTCGCCGAGTAAGTATTACACACATATATAGCATATTCATACAGTAATTTATCATGGTAAATACACTTTCATAATTTGTATGTATACGGTATTTTCTACAAATATACAGAATACACTATACGCCATAATCTGCATACGTAACCGAATCACAAAACGAACATCGCATTTTGCATGTACAATAACACCCAGATCATGAATTTATCATTATCTGACATTGAAAGCGTTGAAAACCATAACCTATACATCTAAAGTCCGTACCTTACACCGTAGAAGCGTAACGAATGCGATAGAATTGCTAAGTCTTCGTCCACGATAGTATAACGACCTAAATCATGAGTTATGTTAGCTATTGCGCTACTTGTATCAATTGAAACCCTAAAACAGGTTAGAGTTAGGTTTTTCTTACCTAAGAATGAATACGAAATCGTTGGGATAGCGATTGAAAAATGATGGTTAAGCACGTAGATCGGCAAGGTAGAATAGCAGGAAGATTCTCCCACTTCTCTCACACTTTCTCTCTTTACTCTTTCTCTCACCTAGGGTTTTCTCAAATTCGTATATGATGAGAGAGTGAGGGTTTAAGGTCCTTATATAGGCCCAGAACTCAAGGAAATAGACTCAGGGCCATGGTATACTTAGGTTATGTCCAAATACGACCTGTTCCGTCTCAACGGAGCACTTCTGGAGCCCCCCCTTGAGCCAAAGGTCAGACTTAAGCTTACCGACCTTTGATCTAGGTCGAGTTAAGTTTTCGTTCCAATCGGGTTTCCATATCATACGTGGCGGACCAGTTTCAATTCAACGGTCACTGAAACTCGATCATGTATATGAAATTTTTTCTGATCTGAGGGTGTATTTGAGTCAGATTCTGACGGTCTGATTGCTTATATTTGGCCCGCAAACGACAAGTCTCAGATTACTTAAATTAGGTTTAATTTCTAAAGAAATCTATGTTTTCTCACACTCCTCGGTCCGGGCTCAAGCGAATAGCCCCGGGGCACTATCTGGTTTTGACTTCCGAGATGGTTGTCAAGCCCAGCAAGGCGGTTCTAATTCTATAACTTCATAGTCATCAGACTTTCGATGTGCGATCCAGATCTGATACGAAGTTTCGTGATGCTCCCAAGAGTAGCCGGGTAATGAGATTGATCCTAGATTTTAGGGTAACCTAGCGTTATTGATTTTATAAGTTTTGGGTCTTGCAAATCATATTTAAAGTGGATCAAGCGGATTTCGTAGCTAATCTAAATTAACACTTAGTTAACTTTGTCTAATTCCTAAAGGATTTGACCCTGAGTGATTTTTGCCTGAGGTGGTACTTGGGTTTTTGGTACGGATTTCAAAGTATTGTTCTTCATCACCTAAACTTTAAGATTAATGCCTAATGTGACAGTACTTAGAAACATTTAAAGAACAAAGTGGTGAAAGGTGAAATGGGAAATTTTGAAGGAAATGGGTTGAAAGGGGATTTGAGACTTTGGGATTAAGTTCTGAGAAGTCATTTAAAGTGTTATGATCGACTCATTGCCTAAGTACGTCTAAGTCCAAATTGGCAAAAATCTGGGGCGTTACAATTATATAATTGATGCTTGTTGTAACTTAAGGTTAATAGAAACCATTGAGTTAGCTAATCACTCCCACTCTGAGACGTTATTTTAAAACATCAACCAAACCCTTTTCTAGATGCAGGTGAGGCGGTGCTCGACAAGCCAAGCGAGGTGAGCATGGATAGGGAAGAGGAGCTTCCCTACTCTCAGACTATAGGCGGATCCTTCTAGTTTGAGTTCAGACTAAAGCGAGGTATGAGCCAGGGCTCTAGTCGCTTTGGGTCATGTATGGGTTGGACTAGTTCCCTATTTAGTTGACTTGAGATTTGTGGTTTTGATACTTTTATATTTAGTGGCACTCAATACTGCTTTATGACTTACTTACGCTGCATACCTTGCTAAACTCTCCATTGTTTATGAGATTATCTAAATGTAATTAAAATATGAAGCCCGTTAGGGCACCCATGGCACCTGGGAATTCGGGAGCCGAGTTCTTACATGGCTCCTGAAAACCCGGGGTGTTACAGATGGTATCAGAGCAATGGTTTGGATTAAATTGGGTTATGGATTATGAACTCGCCATAACACATTCACTGACGTAGGAGGGAGCGATCGAACTTAGCAACACTTATAGGACCCTAGGACCAAGCTATCCGGCTAATCTAAACACTAAAGTCTTAGCCTAAGGTTCAGGTATAGAAAGGACCTAGGTCATAAGCAATGGTCTAAATCACTTACAGTTGGGAATTCGAAGATTGGAGGCAATACGACCCAATGTCAAGGAGTCAAGCGGTTGAAGTAGCACGCCTAGCCCCAAATACGTGCATTGCAGGTCCAATAATCTGATCCGAGGTAGGACATACTCCAATTTTGGTTTTAGCGGGCCGAGTTGTCTTCGCCTTGAGCTTGAGAGACTTCTGACCTACCTAGATCACCAAGTGAATGACCGTTTGAATCCAAAAAGGGTTGTTGTCAACTCTCTCTTCCAAGTCCATTATTTTTCACGAGAAGTCCCCTCTCTAAGTTAATCCTTCAAATATCATTTCCTCCCAGGCCATCAACCTTTAGAACCTCCCCTTCCAACTAATCTTCTTCAAAAATCTCACCTTCCACCACTTTATTCTTCTAATTTTTCTGTGTACTTTCATTTTAGACACAAATCCTAAAGCTCAAGGACGAAGAACTATAATTAGACAAAAATTTACTATAAATAGTAAAATTATAAATAAAATGAAATTTTGACCATTAACCTGATGGAATCTTGTGAAACAACTAGGTTATGTGGATAGAGTAGCTTCTCCTGCCCCAAATTCGTATATGGCACATCGAATAACTCATTCTAATTTATGAGATATGTACGTCGAAAGATCGACAGCCCGCCGACAGTCCAGGGGACCGCGTGGACCCCGCCAGACCGCGTGGCCCCCGCCGCAGCCCCCGCCGGAATTTTTCTGCATTTTGGGTTAACTTCAAAATTGCATATCTCCTTCGTTATAATTCCAATTTAGGTGATTCAAAAGCTAGATTGAAGCTTGATGAGTATAGTTTTATATAAAAATAAATAAAATAAAAATTATAATATAGTTAAAATTAATATGTTTTGCCAACTGTCTAAAAATTATTAATTTCGGACAGCTGTTACTCCTAGAATTTTAATAATTTATTTACAACTCCAAATGATATGAAATTTTGTGGGGTGACTTTAAACTTAGTGATGAAATATTATAAAAATTTTAAAAATAATTCAGTTACCGAAAGTATAAGAAACCTTACAAGAAATAGAGATATTTTGGAATCATACAAAAAAATCGCTAGTTTCAGACAAATGTCACTTCTAGAATTTTAATAATTTTTCTATAACTCAAAATGAGATGAATTTTTATAATATGTGAGTAAACTTACTGATAACTTACTATAAAAATTTAGAAACTAATTTAGTTACTATAAGTATGAAAGACATTACAAGAAATAGAGGTATTTTAGAAACAAACAGAAAATCATTGGTATTGGATGACAAGTACTTTTGGAATTTCCATAATTTTTATGAAGCTTGAAATAAAATAAAATTTTATAGAATAAAATTTAAATTAGTAATGAATCACTATAAAAATTAAAAAAATAATAATAATAATTTAGTTGCTAAAAGTGGCAAGGATGTTACGAACAATAGACATGTGAAACAAAAAATTTTTTGCAACCTCGATCTGCCGATGAACTAGATGTATATTTTATTAGAGTTTTAGTATTTTGATTCTTTTTAGAAATTACTTCTAACCATGTCAGAAATTGTCTTGTATGATTAAATTAAATTATTTTTAGTGTGTATTAGTAAAGGAGACGATGTTCTTTCTCTTTCCTCTTCATGCCCTTCTTAGCATCGTCATCCCTCCAAACTTCTAAAATATCTTAGAACTTCCAATTCTTCATTGCCTCTCGAAATTATTGAAACCGAAGCACAATTTTCTCATAACCCACTGGTTATAAGATTGAAACGATAATATACATATAAAACTTTAAGCCTTTAGAAACCTTTGTAGGATAATCGTTTGATCATAGGCATCATGGGGGACTCACTACCCACTAAGTTAAACATAAATTAAATAAGAACTTATAATGAAAATACCCAATCGAAAATTTTATAAATGTGAAACTTGAACTTCTTAATAAATTCTGATATTCCCCAATGTCTAGAATAATTGGATTACGGAACCATATCCCTGCGAGGCATTCGCGGCTTGACCCAATTCTCAATTTTAGGTGACTACCAATGGACTCACTACTTTAACCAAGTAGAATACCAGGATCCACCAGGATGAAGAAGGGATATGATGAGCCTTCTACCCTGGCCAGGTAGATGATTGACGTATCGGGTTCAAGCCCACTATAACCGTCTCTCCGTGTTGGTCGAACATTGAAAACAAATATTTCTACTCTAGATAGAGGGAAATTGTTGTCATGAATCCAAATCTTTTAAAAAATAAATAGATAATTAAATAAATTGTAGTAAACCATCAGGGTGAAAAAGTTTTAAGGGGGGTAGACTAAAATGAGCCAGACTAGCATAGATAGTTACACTCTACCACGCATATAAACTTGAAATCAATAAAACTTAAGTAAATAAAATAATAAAATCTTTACTTATTACCCTTAGGTAATTTCGAGGACAAAATTGTTTTTAAAGGGGGTAGATCGTAACGTCCTAGATTTTCACTGTTTTGAATTTTCAAAAATTCTTAATTTTTTTAAAAAAATGTAATTAACTTAAATTATCACTTACTGACCATTAGCACTCAATGTTAGTTTATACACAGGTAGAACCAGTAAAGAACTGCACAAGTCCAATTAATCAACTGTAAGAAGCCAACGAATCCGCCCGATCCTTAAACATCAAGTTCAGCCCCATAATTTACTCACACAGGGCTCAAATCTAACCGACCCATCGCTAACTAATCAAGACAATTGCAACTAAATTAAAGGATCTACTCGAAGCCGAGTTAGATAAGGCCCAGATCTTGACTAATAGATCAAATAAACCCTGTTACTCTTTCAGCCTAAAACCGACTGTTTAGAGTAATCATGACCAAATCTCCACTTTCACTAGTTATAAATAGGCCACACTATGAACATAGCTAATCCAAACCCTAATCATTACCCATGAGAAATCTTAATACCCAATTCATTCCATAAATGGCCCGATTTTTCAAACAAGCTTTACATCGCTCGTTGGTGGGCCATTAGTTCCAAAACTATAGAATAATGTCCGTCTTACTGGGCTCGACGTCCATCGTGGGAGGTAGACCTGAGTACTGTCCAGAACTACTTAACTTGAGACAAAGGACGAGTGCATGAGAAGTGTAAATACCCTAAAAGAAGAAGCTGAAACTTAAGTGAATTGGGTCATCTACTCTTATGTAAAGTTGAGGATTTCAAACCGTCGGTTTACGACCAAACTTCACACGTGGAGTAAAGATATTTTCCTACTCATATCCATATAGTAAGGATATTTTCCTACTCATATCTGTATAGCCGCGGCCCCGATCGACTATCGATGACCATTGAACAGACTTTTAATCGTATCTGTCGATCGGCGCATCCAAATGGTAGGCCAATCATATCCATTTGTAGATCATCATTAGGGCCAACTATCCTAGGTGTATATCAATATGTACACCCCATAGTAGGCCCTAAAGGCTAGGAAAATCCTCCCGTAGGGCTAGTATAGTAAAAACCCAACCCTTGGGTCCATTTGCACCAACTCTAGTATTATAAAAAGGCTTTATTTGGGAACCCCTCTCCCCATACGAATTTACCCTAGAAGAGAGAAAGAGAGAAAGAGAAGAAAAAGAGAGAGTGAGAGAGAGAGTGGGAGCCACCACCTTGCATGCACCCCCGGCGGCCGGATCTTGTCTATTCCGACCTCTTTTTTCCCTTCTCCCTCAAAATCTCCAAATTTCTTGTTATTGGAAGAGGGATCTCACCTTAATTAAGGTAATGTGGTGATTCTCCTTTTAATTTCCATGTAGGGCCCCGACACTTCAAGCCTACGGACTCGGCGCCGTTAGGATCGCCTCTTCACTCTCTGATCGTAATTAGGTGCGGACTATTATCCTTAGGTGGCTTAGCACCAATTTTACTATGAGTTTAATGATTATGAATATTAGGATGATGTGCTTGAGTAATATAGAGAGAACCTAACCAAGACCCTACATGATAGGCCCCCTAGATTCCATGAAATAAATAAGCGTTGTTTATTTGTTCTTCAACATGATTGGGTTTGATTTTGGTGTGGCTTGTTCATCCCATGTATGATATTTCTAAATTCCATGATATGATTGAGTGTTGTTATTTGCTCTTCAACATGATTATGCTTGATTTGGTATGGTATGTTCATCTCATATGCGATCCTAGCATAACCTTTCTTGTGGTATGCATGATTGTATTAATCTTTGTTGTATGTTTGTCATATGAATGATGTATAACTCTTGTTCGCTTCGCTAACTCCACACAACACACATACAAATTCATTTCTTTATATCGTTAGTAATTGCATTTATAGAAAAATCTGAATTTCTATGTTTGATGTATGAGTGCGTAACATCTCATGTGGATGATGAATCCTGATTTGTTGAAGTGCTATTGAATACCATCAAATCCTTAGGTTGGTTAGTAAACTGAGGTGAGACAAGGTGATCCCATTGGTAGGACTAACCTGAGGCTAGACCAGCGGATTTGGGTGGGTGTGAATGAGCGACAGTAGTTGGACTGCATGGGTTGTTTATACCCGATGTCGTCCGTCATGCACTCGTCTAGACTCACACGGTCTAGTCCACTTACTGACTTGTAACATCCTGGATTTTCATGTTTTGGATTTCCAAAAATCCTTAAAAATTTCTTTTTTAAGTAACTTATAATATCACTTAATGACCATTAGCTCTCAATGTTAGTTTATGCTGGGGTGGACCATTCTAGTTATGATGGGACAAAGTACAGGCCATCAAGCCAGATAGTCCGTTTACACCCAGCAACAGGCCGTGTGGGCCATCCAGCGACTGACGAGGGTCAGAAAAATCTAAAAATTTAGGAAACTGAAGATCTTACTGGGTTTGTGGTCCATCGCGGACTACGGATCCAGTGGACACCCATAATTGAAATTTGACACTTACCAAATGCACCCCACCAATGCCAGATTGGAATCTGGCACTTGCAAATAAAACTAAGATACTAGGCTTTCCAGCTGTTGAATTTCTTTCAAATTTACGGTGAAGGTTTAATGTATTTTTCTACGCCCGTCCACCAAATCTGGGACCCAATCGTGGCACGGTGATCGTTGATTGTAAATCGGGCCTATACGATCAAACCCTATATCCGATCGTTCCCAAATTTTGTATGGCCCTTCATCGGGCCATGAAGCACCTATCCTACAAGTTTCATGGCTAGAGGGCCACCAGAACAGATCCAATCACCGGAATGGACCCTAGAGGGCCATTTTAAGATCGGAACTGTATGATCAAACCTCATATTCGTTCATCCGTTTGTTCTCAAACTTTGCATGGCCCATCATAGGGACATGAGTCACCTACACACTAAATTTGGTGACAAGAGAGATGTTAGGCCACCCCAACACCAATAGGGAGTCCTAGAGGGCTATTTTGGGAATTTGAGAAAACTTAAGGCTAAAGGGCCTAACTTTAGAAAATAAACCCTAGCTCTCTCATAACTCTCTCATTCACCACAACCACCAAGGAGAAAAATGGAGAGAAAAAGAGAAAGGAGAGAAGAAAGAGAGGGAAGAAGTGCAAGGTGGACCCTAGATCGAGGTGGGGCCTAAAGAAATCAAACCCCACAAATCCCTACCTCATCTCCAAGAGGAAACCCTCTTCCACGACCGCCCATTCGTTCCGTTGATCACCTAGGTAAGATCCCTTATCCTTTTTTCTTAAAACCCTTGTGTTGAGAAGGGATTGTCATGGATTTCTAACATGCAAATGTGTGCTTTAGGAATTTCGGCCGATCAACCCCAAATCCACCCTCCTAGGTCGTTTCCAAGATCTCAACGATCCATAGGTGCGGACTATTACCCTTAAGTGGCCTAGCACCAATTATAGTATAAGTTTAATGATTTTGTTTGTTTTGGGATGTTGTATTGAAGAATCTAGAGGAAACTTAGGAATGGTATGTTGTTGGAATTGTATGGATTTGCTTGTTTTGTTCTCATTTAATATTGATATCACCTCTTACATGATTTAGTATATGGATGATTACATGCCCACGTTTGTTCGATTTTTCTCGTATGTGTTACTTCATGATGTGCATGATTCATGATTCTTGTGTAATTTATCCATTGAGGTGTAGGAAGTGCTCAACTTCCTCCCTAATTCACACCACCTACATGCACCTTGTTCATGATTTTGTATCTTGTTCGTTAGGAGTATTTGAATCATATGTTGAGATGTATGTGAATATGATACTGTTATGCTAGTTGATAACCTTGATGGTTGGCATGTTATGAATCATTCTCACACCCTTGGGTTGGTCAGGAACATGAGGAGAGACGGTAGTCCCATCGGTAGGACTATACTAGGTCTAGACCCATGGGTTTGGATGGGTGTGTACAGGTGGCAGTAGTTCGACTACATGGGTCCCTTGTACCCGATGTCACTTGTCATGTATTCGCCTAACTCGTGCGGTCTAGCCTACTTACTGACCAACCTTGTTTGTTAACTATGTTTGCTCACATATGTATGGAACCAGGCACACCCTTCAACCATTGGAGCCCATTGACAACCATTTGAAATCGATCCACCGACTCGTGAGTCGGACATGGTGGAATGGGACACTGTGGTCGAGCTGTCGGCTTATGTTGGGGTGACGCGCCTCCCCGTAGTGACCGCGAGCGTTCCATTTCTCTCAGCACTCCCCACGTGCTTGAAGTCGGGGATGGAGAACTCGATGGGATCACGGATTGCAGGGTCTTGGCCTCACACGTTTGGGGGTCTTAGCCTCGCAACCAGTTAAGGGCATTGATACGTAAGGTGTATCAGATTCTCCAACCTGCTGTATGAATGAACTTAACTAAGAACTCAGCTAACACGATCACATTGCATCGCACTAGTTAGGGTGGCGACTCGGCAGTCGAGGTCGCTCTGAGGGAGTGTTGACCATACGCGATCGTTAGATGGAGTCACTCGAGGGAGTATTGTGGCAAGGGCATGCATCATATCATCCATCATGTACATTCATTAATAAGAATAGTTAGTTGTTTATGAATGAATGTTTTTCATTAAATTCATATTATAACTGATGCCTGTCATAACTTAAGACTAATAGCACCCACTGAGTTGATCACTCACTCTCACTCTGGGATGGTGTTTTAAAATACCAGCCAGACTCTTTGATAGCTGCAGGTAGTGAGGAGTACGAGGAGCCTGTTGGCACGAGCTTAGACGAGGAGGACGAGCTGTCCTACTTTCAGTTGATGGGCGGCTCTCCATTAACTTAATAGGAAGGATTTAGATCGCTAAGTCATGGATTCAGCTTTATTCTTTTTGAATATATCATTTTTTTGTGATTTTGTTGGGCGATGCCTTGTGCGACCCATTTATATTCTTTTAGACCTGTATATACTTGATCTCTTCCATTTTAGTAGATTAGTTATGATTGTATTTCATGCTCCAAGAAATTTTAGGTTGCGCATTTAAACTTGATTACACACATATTAATGAAAATCGGTTATAAGTGACATTCGGAAACTCGGGAGTCGAGTGTATGCACGACCCCCGATTTTCAGGGTGTTACATGACCAATCATGTATGTTAACCATATCTGCTCACGCCTGTATGAAATCTGGAACACCCTTCAACCACTGAAGCCCATTGATAACTATCTGAAACTGATCCACTGACTCAAGAGCCGGGCATGGTGGAATGGGACACTGTGTCCGAGCTGTCGGCCTACGCTGAGGTGACGAGCCTCCCTGTAGTGACCGTGAGTGATCCCTCCTCTCAGTACTCTCTATGCTTGAATCGGGGATGGGGAACCCGATGGGATCAAGGATCGTGGGGTCCTGGCCTCATGCGTTAAGGGGCCTTGACCTCGCAACCAGTTGAGGGTAATGATACGTGAGGTGTACCAGTTTTCCCAATCTGCTGGATGAATAGAATTAACTAAATACTTGGCTAACATTATCCATGCATTGCATTAGCTAGGTCTTAGCGACTCGGCAGTTGAGGTCGCAATGAGAGTGGTTGGTCATGAGCGATCGTTAGACGAAGTCGCTCGAGTGAGTATTGTTTTGAGGGCATACATCATATCATAATACATGCATATGCATTAACAAGATTAGTTAGGGATCTATGAATGTATGCCTTTTATTAAATTCATTATATAATTGATGCTTATTGTAACTTAAGGTTAATAGTAACCACTAAATTAGCTACTCACTCTCACTCTAGGATAGTGTTTTAAAACACCAACCAGACCCTTTTCTAGATGCAGGTGAGGCGGTGCTCGATGAGCTGAGCGAGGTGAGCATGGTAGAGAATAGGAGCTTCCCTACTCCCAGACTTTCGGTGGATCCTTCTAGTCTGAATTCGGACTACAGCGGGGTATAAGCCAGGGCTCTAGTCGCTTTGGGTCATGTATGGGTGGGACTAGTTCTCTATTTATATGACTTGAGATTTGTGGTTTAGATACGTTTATATTTAGTGGCACTTGATACTACTTTATGATTTACTTATGCTGCATGCCTTGCTAAACTCTTCACTATTTATGAGATCATCTAAATGTAATTAAAATATGAAGCCCATTAGGGCACCCATGACACCTGGGAATTTGAGAGCCGAATTTTTGCATGGCCCCTAAAAATTCAGGGTGTTACAAGACATGTCAATAGTTCATTTGGGTAAAGACGATGCTAAGAATCCAATAAAAGGATCGGATCTTGGGAACTATATCATGTGGGGTGCACGCACATGTTGTGCGACTTTCTAAAGGTAGGGTGCTTGATGAAGTAACCAGCTAGTTGGTTGGTGCATGAAGTACGCAATCGCATACAAGGCGGTTCCGCAGGGGAAGTTTTAATGGTGGACATCTTCCACTATGGTTGGCCCACTGGATTTTGGATTCTCCTCATTTTTGGGTCTAAAGTTTAAAATAATCTGGAGTATTGGATGGATGGTATGGATATTACATATACATCAAGGTGTGACCCACACTTGCTATTGTTCAACCAAAGCATGTGAAGGCCAATTGTTACGTAAACGGAAACCATTGAAGGGAGGGCTCTCAAGTTTCATGGTTTTATAAATATATTTTTTACAAGTTTTTTTTTTAGATCCTTAGTAGTTTATGTATATACACACACACACACACACACACACACACACACACACACACACACACACACACACTTTTGGGAAAAGAATGACTTAAAATTCAGATTTGCTTCAATTTTTTTTTATTATTATTTTAATTTGCTTCAATTCAAGTTCTAATTATGTTGAATGCTTTCTACTTGCTTTTTATTTCCAATTTTATTATGTTTTTCTAATTCCCTCTAGCCTAAACTAGAAGGGAAGTAGATGGGATTAATGATCCTTTAGTTGTGATGATTGATTGTTTTAAATGATGAGATGAATGGTGTATGCATGTTATCAATTATCTAGGTTTAAGTTTTTGATCTATCATGTGAGATCTATATGGTAGATGCTTAGGCTTAATTACAAGTTTTTTTTTTTTAGATCCTTAGTAGTTTATATATATATATATATATATATATATATATATATATATATATATATACACACACACACACACACACACACACACACACACACTTTTGGGAAAAGAATGACTTAAAATTCAGATTTGCTTCAATTTTTTTTTTTTTTTTTTTTAATTTGTTTCAATTCAAGTTCTAATTATGTTGAATGCTTTCTACTTGCTTTTTATTTCCAATTTTATTATGTTTTTCTAATTCCCTCTAGCCTAAACTAGAAGGGAAGTAGATGGGCTTAATGATCCTTTAGTTGTGATGATTGATTGTTTTAAATGATGAGATGAATGGTGTATGCATGTTATCAATTATCTAGGTTTAAGTTTTTGATCTATCATGTGAGATCTATATGGTAGATGCTTAGGCTTAACTTAGATCAATAAGATTTCTTAGATGAGAGATATTCTTAACATGTTATATTATTTGATTCATTATCTCATGGATATTGAATGCTTACAATCATTAGAGCTTGAGGGTGTATTTTAATGGTGCTAATCCATGATTCTCTAATCTCTTATGTCATTTACTCAAATAATTGAACTTCCTGCCAAAAACATCATGGTGGGCCCACTTGAGTATTGTATATATCCTACTCATTTTTGGCCTCATGTCCTAAAATGATCTCATAAAATGGATGGATGGATTGGATTTCTCAAAAACATCACAGTGGGTCCCACTTAGGTTTCTAGCGTAGGAACTTCCTGCGAAAGACTTTCAAAGGAAATTCGTGTCCGGTGACTTCGGAAGCGGATTAGTTATGGATAGGTTTAGTAGCCAACCATAGTACTAATCAATAATATGAACTTTCGCAGGAAGTTCCTACGTTGGAAACCGAGGGGGGGCCCACCATGATGTTTGGAGAAATCTACCCTGCCATCCATTTTTTGAGCTCATTTTTGGACCCGAGACTAAAAATTAGTAGGATGCAAGACTCAAGTGGGCCGAACTAAAAGAAAAGGTGGGCAGGGAATTTTCTACCGTTGAAACCTCCCTGGGTCGACAGTGATTTTTTTTTTTTTCGCCATCCATACTGTTCGTAATGTCATTACCACTGAGATGAATTGAAAACACAAATATTAGCCTGATTCAAAGCTTCTGAGCCCCAAAAATATTTCAACTGTGTGTGTTCAATCCTTACGTTTTCGACCCACTTGAGTATTGTATCCTTCTCATTTTTAGCCTCATGTCCTAAAATGATCTCACAAAATGGATGGATAGATTGGATTTCTCAAAAAATCACGGTGGGTCCCACTTAGGTTTCCAGTGCAGGAACTTCTTGCGAAAGGCTTTTGCATGCATCCGGTGACTTCGGAAGTGAATTAGCTACGGATAGGTTAAGTAGCCAAACTCGCTACTGAAGTGACGTCACCAAGTTCAGTGGGCCCCACCATGGTGCATATTTTGTATCCAAACCGTCCATCTATTTGGAGAGATCATTTTAGGTCATGACTTAAAGAATGAGCCACATACAAAGCTTTAGTGGACCCACTGTAGAAAACAGTGGGGAGAGTGTCGCCCACCGTTAAAAAATTCTAAGGGCTACAAAACTTTTCAATCAAGCTAATATTTATGTTTTCCCTTCTTTCATGTCTGCGTTAACTTATGAATAGTTTGGATCTCAAATAAACATAATGGTGATGCTTAGGAAGTTTCCAACGGTGGGTGTCACTCTCCCCACCGTTTTATGTGGTGGGGTCCACTACAACTTTGGATCTACCTTATTCTTTGCTTTATGCCCTAAAATAATCTCTTCAAATGGATGGACGGTGTGGATGTAACACATACATCATGATGGATCCCACAGAACTTGATGACATTAGTTCAGTATCTAGTCACGCTGCTCAACCTGTCAGTAGCCAATCTGCGTCCGACAACTTCTCGCGAAATCTGTGCGGATCGCTTCTTACTGTCGCCCGTCTCCAGCTATGAATGGGCAGGAGCTTTGAGTGGTCACGTGATGTATGAGTTTTATCCACACCGTCCATCCATTTTTCCTTATCATTTCAGGGCATTATCCCAAAACTGAGGTGGATCCAAATCTCAAGTGGACCACACCACAGGAAGCAATGGTGATAATGATTCTCACTGTTAAAATTTTTTTAGGGCCCACCGTGATGTTTATTTGACATCCAACTTGTAGATTAGGTCATACAGACCTGGATGATGGCAAAAAAACAAACAAATATCAGCTTGATAAAAAAATTTGGTAGCCCTATGAAAATTTTAATGGTGAGAGTTCAATCAACACTATGTGGCCCACTTGAGATTTTGATCTACATTAGTTTTGGGTTCTTATCATAAAATTATGTTTAAAAATGTATGGACGACATGGATTTATCTCTAACATCTTGGTGGGACCCACCTAGCATCCTAGCGGAAGAACTTCATGTGAAAGGCTTCTGCCGCATCCTTCGAAGAGTTAGAGAATATGGTGAAGAGGCATGCTAGAGAAGGAAACTCGATCTTTCAAAATCCCGCATTGTAAACACCTCACACAGGCTAGCAACATGATAAGGCATGGATGACCCTTAGGAACTGAACCTAAACTTCAACCACAGTCATTCCCTGAACTTGATCTAAATCCTAACCAAACTTGAACCATTATATTACCACAAACCCTAATTCAAGTTAGCATCCGAACCAGAGCATGCCCAAAAGTCTATCCATTTTTCAGCCATTTTGAGCCAAACATCCGAAAACAGGCTTCAGACCGATCTCATGGCCTGAAATAGGCCCACCAACCCAAACCACAGAAGCAACCACATCTGAGCGGTAGTCAGACTACCATCCGCGGTAGTCAGACTACTGCCGGCGGTAATCGGATTACTATGCTCTTTCAACAGGTATCTCCTCTGAGCACACAACTGTCTTCCCTTCAAAAGTCAACTCTTTTACAGAATTACTCTCAAGTTTTTACCATATTTACCATCTTACCAAAGCCCAAGAGCTTATAAAAGTATGGCATGTAGCATTACCCTTCCCTCAACCAATCACAAATAGTCACATCAACATTCACTCTCCAAAAACTCTGGAATTATCAAAATGTCATTCCAAAAGGCTATAAATAGCATTCACCTCTTTTCATTTCACATACCAAAAGAAAAATCCAAGAGGCATATCAATATCAAGAGGAGAGTAAGAGCGAGAAAAAGCAAGTGAGTGAGAGTCAAAGGGAGTGCTTGAGTCCTTAAGTCCCATCTTTTAGCCTTTCCCTAGCCTCCTCCAAGTCGTTTTCAGCTCTTGCAATCCCACTTGGGTCAATCATTCCCAAGCATGGTGCATCCAAACATCTAAGCCATTTCAAGTGTAAGCAAAAGATCATGCAATCATCATTACCATTCATATTTCATATCATATCATTACTTCCTTTCTCAACTCTCCATGCTCCTCTAGATTACCATTGAATGTATGCCCTGTGACTTGCCAGAACTTTGGATCCTATCACATCAGAAATTTGTGGTAGCGTAGTCCGTTTTTAATAACATTTATCATTGTCATATCTGTTCAAAGCTCCTTTAGACATCCTGGACGTATGCTCTACAGCTTGTTAGAATCCGGATCTTGCCATATCAGAAATTCGGGTCTGCCTAGTCTTATTTCAATCTCATCATTCTATCCTTTAAGACTATTTTATCATACAGAGCAGAGAATGTACATCTGTACAGGCAGAGAGGGTGTCTAACACCTTCCCTATTTGTAATCGATGTCCATTATTCAGAATCTCTAAAATCGCAGATCAGGAGTCAATTTAAAGCAAGGGAGTCTTTGGATTCTCTGTCTTTACATATTCCGTAGGTTCTAGCCAACTAAGGGATTTTTTGAGTTAGTGGCAACTTTAGGACTATCACATCACAATCCAAACCAGCCCGATCCCCCCTATCATCCACCAAACCACTGAAACCAACGTGGACGCCGATTTCCCAGCGTTCATGCGCATAAAAGCGCCTTCATCCAGACCATCTATCTTATCCAATGGTTGATAGGTAGGTTTGCGCGTAATAACGAACCGATGTGTAGTTGACCGTTTATCTCTATATATTAATTATTGTAATTTTATCTATTTTTATTACTCCTCCCAAGCCTTTAAGGTTCATGCGCCTTTTATCTCTTTTAGGTTTTACTTTCCTTGCATGGGTTCTGTGAGTGTTTTTATTTTTTCCAAGATAAATCCTTCGTCCGGCTCAATGGGTGGATCACCCTAAATTTCACATTGAGCGATGACCATCGTGGTGGTGTGGCCCACCATTTGCAAGAATTGGATATTCTGCACATGCGACGGGGGCGGAAATAAATGGCTGTATGTGAAAGACATACTAACAAACAAAATAAGCCCTCGTTTTTATATCTGTCGTGACTTAAATGGCCTGCTTGCGTCGTACCATTCGGGCCATATGGTGTGATGTCTAATCAAGACCACCCATGTTCTGAAACTGCGCCACTAGAGCCATCTTGATGGTACTAATTCGACTTCATAAATGGACAGTCAGGATCATCATTGAAAAGTAATTACAGGATTACCGCTTATTTATGATAGCACTTACAAGATGTCTGGTCCATGTCATGGGACCATCTCAGCATGTGGCCTAAAACTAGGCAGACACATATTGGGGATCCTGAGTCTCGACGGAGGGAAGACAAGCTCGCAAATAAAATAAAAACGTTTGGTCTGCTGGCTCCCATTGGTGGAGATTACTCCATCCATCCCTCCGCCGCTGGGACGTAGATTGCCTCGAAAGGATGCTGGGTGGGGCCACCACCATGTTTGTATAAATCTAACCTGTTCATCCGTTTTGAGAAATCATTTTAATACATGCGACCAAAAAATGAAGTGGATAAAAAACTCAAGTAGGCTACACAATATGTAAATTTGGGGAAAGAAATAGGGAACGGATTGGCTGCTACTCCGTCACCAGCCCGGTGGCTGATGGTCGGTGCTCTGTGGGCCCCACCATGATGTATGTGTTTCATCCATTACGTTCATTTATTTTTACAGATCATTTTTAGTTTTAATTCAACAAATGAGATGGATATAAATCTTAGGTGGACCATGCCACAGGAAAACAATAGTGATTGAATATCCACCATTAAAATCCTCCTAAGGTCCAATGTACTGTTTATTTGACATCCAATCTGTTGATTAGGTTATACAGACCCAGATGAAGGGAAAAAACAAAGATCAACTTGATCCAAAGCTTTTATGGCTCCAAAAAGTTTCTAATGGTTGATATTCATTCAACCCTGTTTGGTGGTCCACTTGAGATTGAGATATACCTCATTTTTAGTCTCATTCCATAAAATATGAAAATGGATGAACGAAATGGATGAACCACATACATCATGGTGGATCCCACATAGCACCGACCATCAGCCATTTTCTGCCCATCCGTTTCCAAAGAAATACACGTTGATGTTTATATGCCATCCATACCGTTTATAATGTCATTAAAATTGGGATGAAGAGAAAATATAAAAAGGTTAGACCGACACAGAGCTTTTATGGCCACACGAATGTTTCAACGGTTCTCACTGATTATCCACTGTTTCCCCTTGTGTGGCCCCATTTAGTCATGGATTCACCTCATTTTTGGTGTAATGTCCTAAAATGATCTATAAAAACGGATGAACCGGATAAATTTCCAACAAACATGAAGGTGGGTCCCACCCAGCATCCTTGGGCCAAAAGGTTTCGCAGTAAATCCGCGTCCGATTGCTTCTGCCTCATGTCACAGGAAGTTCCTGTAGTCCGAAGCTACGTGGGGTTTACATAGATGCCCGTGATAAATCTACTCCGTTCATCAGTTTTGCAAGGCCGCAAACATACCTAAGTTTGTAAGAGACGTAATGACACACGAAACAGTGGGAATGTAAATATCCACCGTTGAAACCTTCCTGGAGCCGATCATGAAACTATCGGAACTGTTCACAGGGTTATGTTATTACCACTCCATAAAGTGTACGCACAATTATCGCCTCAATACAAAAATTCTATTATAGGGCCCATCTACAACGTGAGTTCATCACGATGAACAGATTGGATCTCTCACGCGTATGCCGCATAATCACGTACGAGAATCGAGTACCATGAAAACGTGCACTCGCACGTATGAAACATAGAAAAGCCAACGATTTAGTAGTCCGACGGACTATCCGTGCTTTTCGCATTTAATAAAGAAACTACCTGAAACAGTCGAAAAAGGGTTGAAATACTGAGTATTCTGTTCCCTTGTCATAAAAGCATCACGCTCTAATCATGACTCCTTCTCTGTTATTAATTATTAAAAGAACCGTGTCAGGGCCATGCCCTTCTAATAAAGATAAAGAAGAAATGATCCAAAACTGCCGCTGTATCCTAAGCTACAGTGCAACCATTCTATCCTTCCAATGGACAGCCAATGGTATATCTCATGAGTATGCTGTTCTGGCCCGCCAAGTGAATGGACTGCCCTGATTTCATATAAACTAGAGGCCCACCTTTCTGAAATTTTTAGGTTAATGAAATGAATGGATCACAACTTATGATACAGCTACTGTGTAAGAAATGGGAGAAAATTGAGTAAGCATGCTGCGGTGGGACTATTCTTACCAATTCAAACCAGCCATCGTATACGTGGTAGACATGTCATCAACTTGAACGGTCCAAATACTTGGCCTTTGTTTAGATGGGAAACTGCGCAAAAATATACATTGGAGTATTATAACGTCAGATTAGGACGGGTGATTATCTTTCATAATCAGGGTCCATTTTGACAGCTACCAATCCGTGGCATCTTCTAGCTTATCGTGAAGATTGTGTCTTATTTTTACCGTCCATTTATCTTACTAACAAATTTTAGGTCCTGAGTCAAAATAGGAGACTTCTCCACGGTCACATAAGTTTTGAATTGATTAATATTTGTGTTTGTCCTTCACCTATGTCTAGGTGACCTTATGAAAAGATTAAGAGATAAATAGACAATGCCAATTGAACTTTTTAAGATTAAGGGACAATAGAGAATGACAATTGAACTTTTTAAAGTCACAAAAGTTTTGAATCAAGCTTATATTTGTGTTTTCCTTCATTCATGTAGTATGACTTTATTAATGTAGTGTCATCTTATGAGCAAGTCAATAGACAAATTTAATAAACATGGATATAGGTCCAAGAAGGCCTTGACGGTGGATATTATTCTTATTTTTTCTTGTGCTGTGGCTAGCTCAAGTTGTGATACGATAGTAATTTGAGTCCTTACTTAAGTGGTAGGCTCTCAGAATTTTCAACACCGGCTTTGACTAGAGCTCCTGTTGTTGATGAAATTCCGTTGGGGCATGAACACGGGCGGAGGTGTGTAAAAAAAGAAGATGCTTTGATATGCTTTTCATCCCACTTGGGCATGAGTATAGGGATGGCAGTGTGAGTAAAAAATAAAGGGCTTTGATATACTTTAATTTAAAGCTGAGGGTTTAAAATGAATAGGAAACATGAATGTACAGAGGATAAAACATACATCCACGGTGGGCCTAACAGAGTTTACTCAGTGCAGGGGCTACTTTCTCTTGAGTCCGAAGAATTATCACAAATAATAGCCCCCAAAATGCTGTGTAGATGTGGCCCACCTGATGAGTGGATGGTACTTATTTCTTCATAATAAATTTAACATGGTAGGGAATATTTAAGGCCATTTTACATTGAGATTTTAACCCCATCTAAAAAGACCAAATATTTGAACGGCTTAGATTGAATTATATTTGCGCGAACATATAATTAGACGTGTGCATGCGTGCAGATAATCATAGTCTGCCATCGTACTAAATAACTCTTCAAATAAAATTACAAAACCAAAAAAAGAAAGAAAAAGAGAAAAAAAAAAGAAAAAAAGAAGAGAGGAGAAACCGGGGTGTGGATCTAAACTACAGGCGTTTCTGCAATGGAAAGCTCTTTCAACCATTCAAACATACGTCTCCGAGAAATTTCCTGTTTCCCATTATACCCTTCTCCTCTTTCTTTCTTCCCCTTAACAATAACAATTCTCGAAGAAACAGTTTCCACAGCTGCTGCCGAGCACTTGCAATTCAAACCGCCACCCCACGGAAACTTCTGTACTCCCTCACCATCCTTCTTCTCCTTAATACCATCTTTACCCTTCTTCCTACTATTATAATTACAGCTACTACCACTGCTCCTCTTCTTCAGATCTTCCAGCTCGATTTCAGGCGTTTTCACCAGACCCAACCGGAAAAGCCCCCACGAGCTCGACCTCCGACCACTCCTACACGCGTTTCTACGAAGATGGCCGCTGCCCATCTGCGGTCTCGGGCTGGGATGCGTGTAGAAATTGTAATTGCTGCCGCTCGAGTGCGAATAACATCTCCTGCTGCTGCTGCTGCCACTGCTGCCGCTGCTGCTGAAACCCCAACTCGATCGGTCCATGGAATCGGACCTCGACCCGCATCGGCTCGATTTCTGGCTATCCGGACGAAAATACCCTGAAAGCAAGCCGCTCTCGGAGCTCACAGAAGGGCGGAGTGGGAGGATCTGGCCCTGGAAAAACACATCATCAGCCGCGCACATTAATGGGTCCTCAGCCCAAGACCCGAACTCGAAGTCTACGGGTTCGGATACCCGGTTGCTTTCGCTCCTCTCGCAATTCTCAGACCCAAGTATGGGGAGGTCGGAGAGGGAGAGCGCCTCTGCTTCTTCATCCCAGCCGTCCATCATCTGCTGGTGCTGTTCATCTGAAAGCATAGCTGCAGTTTTCCTGTAGAGAGAAAGAGAGAGAACAGACGGTTGAGATTTTATAGAGGTAGAGAAGGGGTTTGAGAGGGAGACAGATGGAAGGTAGAAAAGGATATAAAATTAAGAAATGGAAAGGACGGGTGTGGCGTCTGTACTGCAGGCTTCCCAAATGCGGTTTTCTTTTCTTGGGAATTTTTAATATAAAATATTCGGATAGATGGAGCCTTTCGGGCCGGCTGTGTTGGGCTATTACCCGACTGGAAGCCTCTGTCGAGATTTTGAATTTTGGAAGTTGGGGTATTTTCGGTATTATTTTATTTGGTTTGAATGGGATAGTGGAGGAAAAGCACAAGACAGTCTTCTCCTTCTTTCTTCTTCTCCTCATCCGAGCTTCGTTGGTAGCATGTGAAAGAAATGTTGGGATTTTATAAAGTAAGAGTTCGTTACGGTGTGAGTTTCTTGTAACTTTAGTATAGGAATGGCCACACACGTGTAAAGTGGCGTCGGGTGTTCATGTGCAATATCCAAGCCGTCCATTAGGTGGGTTTGATTGTTGTTGGATGAAAATGAATTGGTCCAATGTATTTGGAAGCAGTTGGATGGGTAAAAATAAAAATAAAAAACTTAGGAAAGTTTTCTTTGGTTGTATATTTGTTTCATAAACTGTGGCCCACCTGAAGAGTGGACTGAAATGATTCGTGGTTAAGAGCATCTAGATAGTATTACTGCTCTAATGAATGGATTTGATCTCATCTGTATGATCCATGCTGGCAGATATGTAGCGTGTGCATGAGCTACGATCTTGCTATGACAGGAAGCTAGGTGGGGTCCACCGTGATGTTTTTGAGCAATCCACCCCGTCCATCCGTTTTTCCATATCATTTTAGTGCCTGGGGTCAGAAATGAGGCAGATTCAAATCTCAATTAGGCCGCAGGGCAGGAAAAAGTGGGCAGGGAAATGCCTACCGTTGAAACCTCCTTGGAGTCCACCGTGATGTTTATATACCATCCATACCGATCATCAGGTAATTCATAATGGGGTGAACTGAAAACGCTATAATGTTAGCCTGATACAAAACTTCTTCGGCCCCACAGATGTTTCAACGCTGGATGCTCAATCCTCGCTTTTTCCTGCCGTGCGGCCCACTTGAGTTTCGGATCTGTCTCATTTTTGGGATTGTGTCCTAATATGATCTAAAAAAATAGATGGACGAGGTGGATTTCTCAAAAATATCATAGTTGGCCGCACGTAGCGCCTCGTAGCCGGAAGTTCGTCCGAGCTGATGTAGTGGAGCCTTGCAGAAACTTTTACTGTTTTTTTTTTTTTTTTTTTTTTTTTTTTTTTGGGGTGGTGCACTCGAGTTTTGAATCAACCTCATTTTTGGGCTCAGGTCATAATGTGATCGGTTTCAAATGATGGACGGAGTGGATGCCACACACACACAAAAACGGTGGGCCTAACAAGCACTGGCTCCCTGCAAGCTGCAACCACTGTTGTAGGAAATTAGCGTCCAGGATGCATCTTCTGCGCCTAGGGACGCCCTGGCCGTCCAAATAATGGTCCACATTGTGGATGAACCGTAGCCTGAGAATCACATTTAATGGAGGATTTTTATTACATGATTTAGTATTTTGAAATTGGACCGTTTGACATTTTATTTTCTGATCTATGCGTTAGGCACCCACTGCATGTGTGGGACCGGATGATTTTTTATCGTCAGGTGGGAGTTGGGTCGTTCGATAAGGGTAATGTTGGGGATTTGTTGTACATGTGTGACACATGTGGTGGTGATGAGTCCCCCCTTTCTGAAAATGGTTGGTGAATTGCCACTAAATCTTGTCCCTTGATGTAACCCATCCGCTGTACACGTGGACATCTACATCATCTTGTCCGATGTGTCAAGACATCCACCGTACGTGGGTCACATATGCCTGCCAATGTGGGCCATCCAAGTAGTTGGATCCATCGTGACGAGGCACGGCTTCGGTGGGCGAGCGGATTAGCTGTTTCCCTTTTCATGTGGAGCCCACCTTGGTGGAGATGTTTCATATCCACGCCGTCCATCCCTTTTTAAAGATCATTCATTTAAGGATGATTACAAAATGAAGCGGATCATCTCAGGTGGACCACACTACATGAAATAGTGGTGATTGAACACTCACCGTTAGAAACTTTTTAGGGGCCACATGAATGTTTATTTTCCATCCAACCTGTTGATAAGGTCACAAAAACTTGGATGAAGGAAACACACATGTATAAACTTGATCCAAAACATTTGTAGCCCACATGAAGTTTTTAATTGTCAATAACCACTTTTTCCTGTGGTGTGGTCCAAATGAGATTTGGATCTACTTCATTTTTTGAATCATGCCCTAAAATGATCTTTCAAAACGGATGGACGGCATGGATGTTAGGAACATACTTCAAGGTCATCCGAAGGCGCCATCTTGATGGGTCATGGCCCAAAATGGTATTGATCACAAAAAGTTGACGGTTAAAATTGGACAATCTGGACCGGAAATAAAATGTTTGGAATGGACCCACGGCGCACATACATGCCAATCTGGACCATCTGAACGATGTGGCCCATTTGGATGGGCTACCGGACGATCAGGTCATTGAAATTTGGTTCCCTATCATTTTATAATCCTGTGGAGCGTCTATTCCGTGGTCACCAATTGGATGGTTGGATTTGTCTGATGGGTCCCATTTGTGGGCTTCCAGATACTGGGCCTCCTTGAATGAACAGCACCGATGAGACCGCATGCACATGCATGCCACGTAAACTTTGAATAGCAACCGCACATTCTAGTCAATGCTTTGTGGAGATTTTTTTCCCCTTTTGGGAAAGTTGTATTGTTTCGTCATGGGTTTTCTGTGCTTTGGTTGCCTCAAAAACCAAGCAACGCACATACATAGGACGACCTCCTGTGTTAGTTTTACTTCATCTAAAGATTGGTGGTGACTCTTCAAACTTCCACGTGTTGAAGTGTAGGGAAATCCAGACCGTCCAAATCGACTATACAGCATAACTAAACAATTTCATTGAGCAGAGAGTAATAACCACGTGATTTTGGGCTTTGAGTACGGACGTCACCATTTTACTCTTAGCTGTCCATTTGATAGCGAATTACTAGATGATTATGGTTTCTTATTCAGTGTAATTATATATATATGATCCATCCACGATGGGACCTACAGTTCGATGGTTTGGATCATGTGATGAGGACGATGCACAACCAATTTTTAAATAGTGAAGAACTAACACAGTAGTCTGGCGCGGAGGAGAATTATACCATCCTTGGGCAGTACTCGAAGCATTATGATAAAATCGTACTGTAAGATTTGACAGGGTCGAAGGATTTAGACGTGTGATTGGACTATTATGCAAGAGTATGATGATCCATACTCATACGTAGAGCCGGTGTACACGTGGAATACAAATTTCACAATCTAAACCGTCCAATAGATGGGCCTAGCTATGGATGAGGCATGATCCAAAAATTCCGGTGACTACAACTATTTAAGTACTCGGACAGTAAATATCGGTTTGAGAATTAGACGGAGGTTAATTTATCCGTTCAATTTAGTTGTGGGATTATTCTCAGTGTGGGGCCCTTGAATTTGGGACCTGTGGGTCCTCCATGCCAGGATACAGACATAATGCCCTACTTTTCCGGTTTGTATAAGTGGTTCTCGATCTAGGCCATTGATTGATACGTTAGGCATAGCTCTTGGTGGACCTTATCTAAGAATTGGGAGAGGATTAGGTGTTACTTGGGTGTAGGGGTGCACATCCAGCTGTTCAAGTGGTCCCGTTTGGTTCCGTTCTAGAGTGCACTCTTTTCGTTCCGGTTTCAAAAATAAAAAAACCAATTACAACAGTTTGGTTCTCAATTTGGGGCATGGAGAACTGAACTGAACCGTAAACTGTTTTGTAGAACCTATATTTAAAATAAAAAAAACCCTATATCCTAACACCTATTTATGCTGACTGCCCAACTCTGCTGTAGCTCTCTCTCTCTCTCTCTCTCTCTCTCTCGTCCTCACCTAGAATTGTAGAACAATTCTGGAACCAATCTGATTTTAACGGTCCGGTTCTAGTTCGGTTTAGGGTGCTAACGGTCCGGTTTCAGTTCCGAATATCTTAGAACCGTTAGGAACGGTTCAATTCCAGGTGCTAACGGTCCAGTTCCGGTTCTGAATATACTAGAATTGTTAGGAACGGTTGGGTTCTGATTTCACCCCAGAACTGGACCAACCCACCAGTGTGAATCCCTACCTGGGTGTGTTACCCTTACCGTGTGGGGTCCACCTTAATGAATGTGTTGTATATCCAAGCCGTCCTTTTTTTTTTTTTTTTTTGAAAATTAGGATGTGATCCCAAAAATTATGTAGATTCAAATCTCAAGTGGACCACACCACTGGAAACCGTGGTGAATGACCATTAAACACTGTGCGCCACAAAAGTTTCAAATCAAGCCGATATTTTTATTTTCCCTCCATTCAGGCCTGACTGACCTTGTCATTTTAAATCTCAGGTGAACCACACCACTAAAAACCGTGGTGACCATAACTTTTTGTGGGCCACGAAAGTTTTGGATCAAACCGTTCTCTGTATTTTCCTTCCATCCAGGTGACCTTATCAACCGCGGGTTGGATGGAAAATAAACATTACGGTCGGCCCTATAAGTTTTTAATGGTGGCTGTTCAATCACCACTGTTTCCTGTGGTGTGGTCCACCTTCGATTTGCATCTGCTTAATTTTTGGGACCTCGCCTTAAAATGAGATGGAAAAACATATGGACGGTGTGGATATATGAAAAATCATGAAGGTGAGCCCCAATGGTAGGGGTAACACTTGCTAAGGTGTTACCCGGGCAACACCTAATCCACTCCCCTTAAAACTACCATTTGGAGACAGTTTTAAGGAAAATACAGCAACGGTCCAGATTCTAAGATTTTGGGATCTCGAAGATTTTTCGAACGCAATCCATACACGATGGGGCCCAACAGATCAATGGTATGGATCACGGGATCATCATGTCGTACAGCTGAAAACCTTCTTAGGATGGGTAAAGTACCTGATAGAAATTGAATGCGGTTCCCTCCTCACAGTACACGTGGCAAGCTGGACTGGTGATCAGGGTGGGCCACCATGGGGAGAGTTCATATCTAAAGAAGAGAGAGAATAAAAAAAAATAATAATAATAAAAAAAAACTGGGTCCGACTCTTGTAGCCAGCGACTGAGGAACTACTAAAAGCTCATGGCCACTTGATGTCCAGAGTAGTACAATCAGTGCCCTTTCGGCATACGGCCCATCCTTATGGTGGTCCACCAAATCAACTTTGCTGATTTGCACGGTTGTTTTCCATGTGTAGAATGTGATGACTGATGCACTGGCTCTCAAGAATGGTACATGTGGCCGACATTAACTCAAAGTAAAACAGTCCAAGTTGGACCCACTGTAGATGGTCATCATCCGAGAATCAGATTGGTTGAATAATCCTAGCCTTTAATCCGTAGATGCTTGTTTACTAAATTTGGATCATTGGCCCACCTAAATAGAGATTTTATATATATATATATATATATATATATATATATATATATATATATATATATCCAAAACGATTAAAGTGTTAAGTTTTTGATTTTTGTCTAATTATTCAAAACATAACGGCGGTGGTGCAATCCGATCCAAGCCTACCCGTCTAAAATCTCAATAATATCTACATCAATTATATTAGCTAATTGGTGTTTTAAAACATCGTCGCAAGTGACAGTGAGTAGCTAACTCAGTGGTTACATTAGTTCTAAGTAACATATGTTATCGATTCAATCAGAGTAGGTAATGATAAAGCAGGTAAATAACTACTTCCTAAATACTTTTATTAAATGCATGAATAGGATTATGAAATGATGCATGCTCCTTATAATCCACACTCCCTCATAAGCGACTTTAATGCCTATTTTGCAAATGCCAACACTCCATCATCACGCGACTCAACGTCAAATTGCAATAGCTTAATCTAGTGCAATGTGATTGATATGTATGATTAACTGAGTGATTATTAATCCCAGTTCATACAGCAGATTAGCGAAGTTAAGATACCGCAATTATATCACGAGTCTTTACTCGGATCATGAGGCTCGATGTAGCCATAACGGCTCCTCACTTGTGTCCCTTGATCTATTTTAGAGTTCATTACCCAATGACGATGATAATTAACGTAAGGGTCATCACCCAAACACAAATGTGGTGAAGTCACAACATAAATTTCATTTATAATACGGTAGGCTTATAGCCTTTGTTTCGACAAGAAACAAATACATTCGATTTGGGAGAATTCATTCGATGATAACAAAGAAAGAATGAGACAACAATGATCATAAAGAACTTTATTTATTTTGAGTTCATTTACATCATCGTATTCCCTTGATTATGAAAACAGAGTACAATAAATCAACACAATGAATAAAAGAGGTGGCAGTCCAATGACAATTTTAGCAGCATTTCGATGCTTTTGATGTTCATCGTAGAGGCAGATGAGTTATGCGGACTTGAACGGATTTGATTTGATCAAGCAACAGGCATTGACCATTCTTCTACTTATCCTTTCAGTCATATGCACATACTCTTCTTTCTCCTAGAATTCTCTCTCTGCACTTCACATTTCCTTTACTTTCCCTTTATGAATCCGACAATTGGCGCACTTGATCAAGGAAGGGACATTTTGGGCAAGAACACTGGTAGGTGCACAACTGAGGAAACGGCATAGACTTCCCAGACTTAGGTTGCGTGGGTCTTCTTTCATACTTCACTTTTCTTCTCTCCTCTCGGAACTCCTCGAAACTTTCTAGCTTCTGTCTACTCGCGCTTCTCTTTCTTCCCACACATGTGGAGGTCATCTGTCTGAAGATAGGAGTGCACAAGCAAAGGTGAGAGCGCACAACACTAGCCAAGGTGGGAGCGCATAATACTAGCCAAGGTGGGAGCGTACAATACTAGCCAAGGTGGGAGCGTACAAAGCCATCTTTGAAACATGGAGTGCACAAACCCTTGTATTAGGACAAGACAACACTTTCCTTAAGAAGTAGCGCACAATGCATGGCATTAAGACAAGCGCACGAGGCTTTCCTTAAGAAGTGACGCACAATGCATGGTGTTCGGACAAGCGCACAAGGCTTCTCTCCTTTCGCTTAAAACGATGCACAAAGAATTTGCGCACAACCAACTTCCTTCAGACAAGGGGTGTTCAAGACTTCTTTATAAGTGGTGCCTAAAGCCTCCTCTTAAGACAAGAGGCCACTCAAAGTGGTGTAGGGGCTCCCTTCAGACATAAAGCCACTGAAAGTGGCGTAGGGGCTCCCTTTAAACATGAAGCCACTAAAAGTGGCATTGTGCGCTACATCGGTTGTGCGCCCATTGACCTTCTAACACACAACAGAGTTTTCCATCAATACGGTGCACAACAGGAGGGCGCACAACACTGGAGGGGTGGACGAGCTTTTCTCCTTGCTTCTTCTCTCTTCTGTCTCTTGTTCAAATGAAGAGTGGGGAGGGGGTATTTATAGACCTCTGAGGCTCCTCCCTTCCTTAAATAGTGGTGATCACCCCACTTCTCCCTTCATACAACTTCCACCCTCCTTCCTTACATAGTGGTGTCCAATTACTTTTCCTTAAATAGTGGTGTACATCCATTTCTAAGACAAGAACTACACTTCCTCCCCTCGTACAAGGCAACGCCCATCCACTCCTGTATTCAAAATAACGCCCATCCACTCCTTTATTCCAAATATGGAGCACACAACCTCTTCTCTTCATGAAGTGACGCTTCACAAGGCTTCTATAGGGAATGTTGCACAACAAGACTTTCTCCATTCCAGATGACACACAAGGCTTTCTCCATTCCAAATGGCACACGAGGATTTCTTCAAGAGGAGAGACACATAACAAAGATGGAGATTGGCGCGCTTATCCAAAGGTACACCACTGGAAGGTTTTAATAGAGGGCTTCTTCAGTGCTATGAAGATATAACTGGGACAGAGCTTAAGGCGCATCACTGAGATTCATGAAGGAAGCTTTCAACTCGTGCAATATAAAGATGAAATATTTTTTGTGCCTCAACAGCCTTTACAAGTGCTTACGGGTCACTATGTAGAGGCATCAGGTGTAAGTATCCTGTGTAGTTCAGCTGCTATCGGTCGTCTGTGTTTGACCCTGGTCAATCGAACAAGCTTAGGGTGACCGACCTAACTCAATCTACCCTTTAGTTATGAAGATTTGCTGACTGACCCAACATTGTAAGCAATTTTAAATGTCACTAACAACTAAAAATTTATTAGACAAGCATAATGATATTTTGCATAAATCCTAAATTTAATAGCTTATTCATTTAAGCATTTAATCGAACATGTAAGCATCAATAAGCAAGTGATAGTATGATTTACAATTAAAATCGAAATATAGACATGTTACCATGCATTGAGCCATTCACAATAAGTAATCATTAACTGAGACCCTCAAGTGTCGATAAATGGTAAACTAGGAATAATGGTCTACACTTTTGCAATAATTCGTTCGGCTTAGTGCTTATGGGGTTAGGGTTTTAGGGAAAATCATTGAAAAACCTAAATAAGTATACAGGCTCTTAAGGTTTGGGGCAGACAACTATGAAAACCTTAGATTACAAGTGTGATTCAACACTTACCTCAAATCATCGCCGATAAGACTCTGATGAAGGATCCGGTTGTGGCTAGATTACTAATTGAAGGGGAGAAGAACAAGTTCTTCCGAAGTATTTCACTCTCTCACTCTCTTTCCCTTCTCATTTCTTCTATTTTTCTCACTCCCTTCCAAAGCTAGGGCAAAAATTCATATGGGGAAAGGAGGTGTGAAATAAAATAATTTTTATAGTGCTAGAAAGTGCACAAATGACCCCAATGACCATTTATTCATTATAATAATCCTGAAGGGGGTTATTTTCAACTAATGAGGCCCATCGGAAGAAGCACGAGTCAATTTAAGTGATGAGATTTGTGTCCCATTAGGCGATCTATGTTTGGACACAACCATCCAATGATTAAATGTGCCGATCAACCTAAAAGGCCCTAACCCAGATCGATGTTCGATGGTCACTGAGCATCGATCTAGTTTATAACTATATAAATATGAGGAGGATAATAATTTCGATTGGTGCCCTAAATTTGGTCATCATCTAACAGTCCAAAAGCCATAACTTTGGAAAGGATCAGATATAGACGATTAACTTAAGTTCCTGGTTAATTTCAGAAATATTCACACATTTCATGTACTAGCCTTGCAAGTCCAAGTTCAATGATTCGAGATGCAATCTTGACTTTATGTCCCATAATAGATGTCAAACTTAGTAAGACGAACATCTTTCTATAGTCTTGGGTTTAGTGGTCCACTAACAAGCGGTGTAGAGCTTGTTCAGATGATCAAGATATTTCTAGAATGAATTGGGTAGTGAGATTTCTTGTGCGTGATAATTAGTGTTTGAATTAGCTAAGTTTATAGTTTGGCCTATTCGAAACAAGTGAAAATGGCGATCCGATCATAATCACCTTAAATTGGGTCAATTTGGTTTGTTAATTAATATTCTATTCATAATTGTCTTGGCTTTAGGTAGTCTTTATTTATTTACAATTATCTTGATTAGTTAGTGATAGGTCGGATAGATTTAGGGGCTTAGATGAATAAATCAAGAGGATAGACTCGAGGTTTAAGTGATCGGACATATTTATTAGCTTTATATGACTAATTAATTGGAATCGCATGATTCTTTACTAGTAACACCCATGTATATGCTTGTTGATGTAGTTTTCCGGCAGACCCTTTACAGTAGACCTTCCTGGACTTGTACAGGTGTAAAAGAGGGACAAAGGAGGCCCTGACTAATACAGGGGACTCTCCGATGCCTAAGTCAGGATCGAGGTCTTTCGAATAAGGTAGGATCTCCAGAAAAGAGGTACCAGTCGTGTATTAGGGTTTTTCAGTGCACGTACCTTGGATGGTGGGAAATGCCTCTGTATTATTATAGGAGAGCTAGAATACCATTTCAGGAGGATTCTCTCCTGATATCTTGGCTATAATCCTGAATTTCCACGAGATGATCGGTTTCGGAGATTGTCGGGATCCGATATTATCCATTGAAGATCTTAAGAGAGATCTTTTAGGATGTTAGGGAAACTTCCGAATCTTTAGGTCGGTCTTACGTCGGAACCCAAGGTGGGTCTTGACCTGATCGACGAATCAGCCTTTATTATCTCTGTAAGCCAGTTGGGAGCATTATCGATCTGTGATCCTGCTTTGGCCTTATGGGAATCGTTCAGTAACTAATCTATACTTGATCTATGATTGAACTATGTCCGATCTATAGTCGATCCGTAATTGACTTGTGACCGATCTAAGGTTGATCCATAATTGAATTATGGTCAATCTATGGTCGATCTGTAATCGACTTATGGTCGACCTATGAGTTAGGTCGGAGACATATAGCCACCTGAGAGAGCTCGTAGGAGGGCTCTTTGTGTGTCCTTAAAGTTGCATCATCCTCCTCGGAGGTTACTTTGTCTTTGGATGTAGAGGCTTCATTGGTCTCGGCGCTCAGTGGGCCTGAGCTGGTCTAGTAGAGTTGCTCCATTTCATAATCCGATCTAAGGACTTATAGATTTTTCCCCAACAAGGCTAACATCAAGTGTTAAAGGTCAATAAGTAATACTATAATTTAATTATAATGAAAAAATTTGAAGGATTTTTGAAATCCAAATAGCGAAAATCCAGGACATTACAATCATTTATCATTAGGGACCAACCTTCGATGTGAACTGTCCTCATATGGGACCCACCTTGATATGGGTCATCAATTGTGGGGCCCACCATTAATATCTAATGCCCATCAGGTGAAGCCACCTTTGATGTAGTCTGTTCATCATGTGGGCTTCGTCTTTAATGTGTTGGTTGTCCATCATATGGGGCCCACCTTGGATGTGAGCCATGCATCATTTGGCACCATTGACATGAATAGTCCATTATGTGGGCCACCTTTAATATCCACCACCACTCATGTGGAGCCCCATACATCATGTGCGCCCCACCGTCAACATGGATTGTCCATAATGTGGGGACTACTTTGGATGCGGGCTATTATCATTAGGGGCCTACCTTTGATGTGGACAATCAATTATGCGGACTCACGTTGATGTGGACCCACCTTTGATGTGGACTGTCCATCACGTGGGCCCCACCCTATGTGGACTGCCCATCATGTATTCCTTTCTTTGATATGGGCCATCCATCACATAGAGAGAGATGAGTAGAAAGAAAATTTTTGAAAAGCCTAAAAAAAAAAAAAAAAAAAAAACTTATTAGTTACTTTTATAAGGCGATTACCAAACTTAAGTTTAAAAAGTAACTTGCGCAAGTAAAGAAGTTTTTTTATCCAAATGGGCCCTAAATGTCTGCCGATCCAGTGGTTACCTAACCAAATTAGTGTAATTTAGGTTAGACTGTCCATCTTAGGTGGGGCTTTTGAATGATTTCTGTGGGGATACTTATGTCCAACGTCTGCAGTTTCACATCACATGTACTGTCTAGCACACGCGTCCCAATTAGCCACCTCCGATGAAATACCAATGCATGTTGATCCAAGCTGTTTTTATTTTTTATTTTTTATGAGAATCATGCTGATATAATCCCCCGTGGGCCAACAACTCTGCATTGGCTGAACATACAACTTGATCCTAATTTTTTTAAAAAAATCTTCCTAAAAAGTAAATAAGAAAAACCATGTTTCCTTTTACACATTTTTTTTTGAAAATAAAGCTTTTTAAAAAGCATTATTTCTTCCTTTACGTGTGAGAAGGTGCCTATGCTTTGTAACAAGGCTACCATGGATTAAACAATTATTACATTTATATCATGAATTTTGATGGCCATGGATTAAACAATGTGAACCCTTCATTCGATGGCCATGGATTAAACAATTATTACATTTATATCATGAATTTTGAATTATATATATTTCAATGGGGCCCACAACTTGAACGACACGCTGACCATGTTCAATTAAGAAGTGAAAGAATGAGCCGGAGTTACTCATGTGGTCCCCTATTAATACCGGTAAAAGCTATAATGGAATTCTATACATTTAATGGAAACCTCCTCAAATGTGGTTTATGAAGCTAATGTTTGATGGTCCACCAATTTTTCCCCTGCACAAGCAGCACACCGTCACTTGACTACCTGACTAGCCTATCTTTGGGCCAGGTTTTTATGGTTGGTCCTTCTCGATGATTGCTCTTGATCCCATGTGCCTTGTTGACACAAAAATGCAGGTATTTCTTCTTCGTCTTCCGAGATTAAAAACCTCAAAACATATCATTTATAGTTTAAAAATGATCTATCTAGTCTAATTTCTACAGTACATAACACTATCTTCTTGGAAAATCACGTGAATGGGTAACTTTCTCTGACGTTTAGAAGGATTTAACGTGTATGAAATCCTTTCTGTCCCTCTAATAGACCTCATGTTTTATCCGGTTCCCATAGCATGGACTATGCGAGTTTAAAACTAAGGAGATTTCTCACGAGTCCTTTCATCCCGAGGAAGGCGAGTTTCAAGATACTAAGTGCCTGTTTGGCCAGGCAGATCCCACGGTATTAGGAGGGATGGGATCGGCAATATCCTGCGATAGGCATGATGAGCCAAACAGATCGGGTGAACTTGTCCCAGGATATGAGCAATCCCATGGATCTTAAGACAATCCACTGACATCACCATTGTTACCTTAAAATTGATCATATCCCTTGGTTGGATGGATTGGAAGGTAAAATCCCGGGATATGAACGGCATGCCAAACAGACCCAGTGAACTTGTCCCGGGATATAAGCAATCCCATGAATCTTAAGACAATCCACTGACACCATCATCATTACCTTAAAATTGATCCCATCCCTTCTAATACCATGGGATCTGCCCGGCCAACTAATCCTTTCACCCTCATGAGGGAAATCAGATGAAGAAATTTTTACGTTTGGTGTATAAAATTGCTCTACATAAGAATGGTGGTTTATGTTTCATCCCATCCATTTCCTACAATGGCCTACCTGAGTTTTGTATTATCATGATATTTGGTTTCCTGGGTGACCATGTGACAGCGTACCTGATGAACGGTGTGGATCTCATGAGATTTCCACTCATGTGGCACTCGGTTAGCAATGGGTAAGTAAGCAAGGTATATTGCCAATCATTTTTTCAACCGTAGTCTAAGGTACTATCTGTTGTCATGTACCTAAAGTTAAAAGTGAAATGCCACCCCCCATTTTTGGCTTAGTTAGGTAGAACATTCTAAAAAAGAATTCTTTACATTTCACTGACTAAAGTTTTGTGATTTTACTACTTTTTAAAAGAATTTATTTAACGACGACTGATAGCTTATTTTTGAAAATGATGAAAATACTTCTACCATATAAATTCTAAAAAGACTTATTCATGTCATTGTTCAACATTTCGAAATGGTTCAGATCATAATCCTTTTTTTTTTTTTTTTTTTTTTAAAACGGTTTAAATCACTGCCCACTTCCTTGTACCCATATAACGACTGTCCATCTATTTTCATACAATCAGAATCACCAACCTAGTTGTTGAATGGTATACAATACCGTCCACCATCTTTCTTTCTTTTTTTCCTTTTTTTCTTTTTTTTTTTTATTTTTTTTTATTTTTATTTTATTTTTTATTGTTAGTACACACCCCACTGTCAGTACATACTTCCGTGTTAGCCACCCCCGTTAGGGAATCCATACCAACCGTCCACCATCTTTTTTTTTTTTCTTTTAAAAAAAAATTTTTTTTTTTTATATCACAGACGCACACACACCCCCACACACTCACACCACACGCACACACACCCCACACACGCACACCGTGGGATTTCACCACCGTGGGTACACTCACCCCACACACGCACACCGTCCACCATCTTTGAATGGTCGGAATCACTATCTATATATCTTTCAAATGGTCCATATCACTGTCCATAATTACTACTTCCTAGGAGTATCTTGTCATTTTTAAAAATAAGCTAATCATAATCACTTGCATTGGACGGAAAGTGATAAAATGAATGGACCTTTAAAAATGAGAGAGCTAATATCTAAGGATTTTTATTTTTATTTTTATTTTTATTTATTCATTTTTTTTGGGGGAGGAGGGGGTGTAAAAAAAAATCTCTTTTTAGTTAATGATTTCTTTTTTTTTTTTTTTTTAGTTGATTTTTTAAGAGTGGTAGTTGTGATTTGTTTCAACAAACTAACATAACGGTCATGTTGAAAAAATCTCTTTTTAGTTAATGATTTCTTTTTTTTTTTTAGTTGATTTTTTAAGAGTGGTAGTTGTGATTTGTTTCAACAAACTAACATAACGGTCATGTTGACGCTAGAAAGACCATTTCGTCCCGACATCTCTACTTGTTAAAGCAATTGACCAACTAATACAAGTTTCTTATAATAAGCCACAAAAAGCATAATGTAATGCAATACAAATGGATGAGATAAGCAGGGATGTCGAGAATGAAGTTAGTGTTACATAATGCTAATGTTGCAATTTGATAAAGAGAATTAGAGATTGGATGGTTGGATGGATGATATATCACAAGGATTGAATTGAGCGGCTAGGATTAGGGTCTTAGTGGCTCAGGAGGCTAGGGATTGGGATAGACTAAGTTGACCTAGGATGGACTCATTCCTATTGCTCTCACCTCTCCTTGGTGGAGGGGTGAAGATGGCTAAAGGGAGATGCTTAAGGGACTTGGGGGTTTTGGATGCTTGAGGGATTGTTAAATGGGAAAGGATGCTTCGAATGAGGAGAGAAGGGTACTATTTATAGCCTTTCAACCTGGTTTTCCAGGAATTCCTAGCAAGTCTAGTGTTGAAATAAGGTTGAAGAGTGAGATCCTAGATTGCCATGTAGCACAACCTAGGTGGTTGGATTTCTTCGTAGAAAGGTAATTTTGAATTCAAATAAAGGACATGGAGGTAATTCTTTATACGTGCAAATGTTGAAAAGGTAGGTCTGGCACTTGTGGGGGGCTTCTTGTTGAAATAGGGGTTTGCCACATGTCAGGCGACGGTTAGATCACTGCCCAAAGCACAGAATTCCCCCTTATGGCAGGGGATTTCACACATGTACGAGGGATCTCTGGTTGCTGTAACGCTCACTTACTGTCTGGGCTGCGAACCTCTATTGGGCCTATGGGCTTGGACTTTTGGGCTTGGGTTGACTAGGAGGGTTGGCTGGGTTTTGGGTCAGCAAGTCGACTAGGAATGACTTAATGAGTTGACTCGGTGGGTTAACTCGGTTGAATCTGGTTTTGAAAGTCTTAGGATCTTGGTTTCTAGGTTTCTAAAATTTAAGATATAGATTTAAGTTTAGAGTTTTAGGTTTAGGGTTTGGATTAAGGTTTAGATCAAGGCTTGGGTTTAGAGTTTTTCCATCCATCGGGACTATCCACTTTTAATCAACTTGTCAATTTTGGGTGAGGTGTCTACTAACCCCTGGTTAAAGGATCACCCCATAATCTCCGCGTTGTATTAGATTTAGGTCATGCAGTGAAAAACAAAGATTTTTATGTGAAACAACTATGCTTCCTTTTACGTTAGGGGGCTTGCATTTAATGCATGCACATAAACTTGTAATGCCATTATCCAAATAACATAACTTGTAATGGTAATGTCCATCTCCGTGCTTTACAACTCACAGGATTTTGCTAAATGTGGAGGTAGAGGGACCACATGGCATGTTGTCACATGTGATGACGTAATGGCTTTGTTCAAATCAAATAATGGCATTGGCCATCTTCTTGCCATTCCAAGTGTTGCTAAATGTAGGGGATACAAAGACCAAATAGCATGTTAGGGCATGTGACATTGTAATGGTATTGTCCAAATCATGTATTTTTTAATCGTAGTGTCCATTTTCGTGCCATTATAAGGATTGCCAAATGTAGTGGTTACATGAACCAAATAACATATTAGTGCATATAATGTCGTAATAACATCGGCCAAATCATATAACTTGTAATAGCAATGTTCATTTTGGTGTTATTATAATAATTGCCAAATGCAAGGGTTATAGGGACCAAAGAATATGTTGACATATGTGACGTTGTAATGGTATTGTATAAATCACATGACTTGTAATAGCAATGTCCATCTTATTGCCATTATAAGGATTGCTAAATGCATGGATTACATGGACCAAATGACATATCGGTTTATGTGATATTGTAATGTCACTGACCAAATTAAGTAACTTATAATGTCATTGTCCATCTTCGTGCCATTACAAGGACTACTAAATGTGATCAAATGGCACGTTGGCACATGTGACATTGTAATAACATTGTCTAAATCACATTGACCATATCATGCTGGGGCTACATTAGAAAATGTGGCACATGTGAGATTATTGAAGGTGCATGGTGGTGTATTTGGGTGTAACTCTTAAAACTCATTTTCCTTCCATTGTAGAAAAATGCATTTCTTAAGGGTAGAGATAAGAAATTTAATTTAATGATTTTCCAATAAAATAAAGTAAGTGGAAAATTGTTTCTCACAATTTATTTATTTATTTATTTATTTATTTATTTTTTAAGACTTCACAATTAAAGGAAAATGGAAAATAGTGTTTCCTCTCGATTCATTTTTATGATCCAAATAAGCTCTAATTATACATTCACTATCAATCAACATCATACGAAGTGCATGTTTTTCTTAGACCAACTGACCTTGTGCTTGATTTCAGATCTAAACCTATATTATAGGGTCATTTAGATGCTTGTAAAATTTTAAGGTGTAAACACTTTATATATGAAATTCTTTTAATAAAGTGTAAAGTGTTTGTAGTATGTCCTGTTTATCTTTGAGTGGTAAAGGGTTTACATACAGCTACTCATTGTAACTGGAGAGAGAAGGCAAAGATGGGCCAAAGAAGGCCCGATTGGAGGCGGAAGTGATCAGAACCATCAAAATCCTAAAACAATCGTATTTCGTAAATTGGAATGAGTTATTCGATGTATAATATATGATTTTAGGGTAGGAGAAACTACTTTAGCCAACTAGCTACCCTATGCCGAGTTACTCATACCGGATTTGTGAGATTCAATCAGATCGACATACGGAATTTATTTTATTTTTGTTTTTACTATTTGTAAGTTTTAGTTCAATTATAACTTTCGATCTTTTGAGTTTTAGGAGTCATGCCTAACATGAAAATGGCTTAGAAAAATTATGAGAATAACGTTGTTAGGCCAAATTGGGCACTTATTATTTTTTGCCGAAACCATGAAGTCTAGTAGAAATCATGACCATTTATAAATAATAAGCTTACTATTTATAGTAAGTCATGTTTATAGGGAGTTTGAATTGGAGTTTGATTATGAAACTTTTTCTTAGGTTCGATATCACCATTTAAAGGACTGTAAATTTGTTTTTATCATCAATCAATTTATTTTCAGTTTTATTAGAATTTATTTCTATTTTTTCTATTTTCTTGTGGATTCGAGGAATCTCCATGAGTCCAGAGAAGCTCCTTGGATTCGAGTAATTATTCCCTGAGGAAGACAAAGGTCGAAATTATCATATCCATCCCTGCGTGATAGTATGTTAAGTTCAAATAATTGAATGTCATATCCAAACCAATGATAATGTGTACATTTGGGTTATATAGCTTTTTTCTTCTTAGTCAGTGGTACTCATCTTTGTCCACTATCATGCAGTTCTCACTTGTGAGACTATTCCTTCAATGATCTAGATTGTTGGTCCGTTGAGTCCATGAATGGACATGGAATGGATAATGTGTGTGTGTGTGTGTGTGTATATATATATATAAGGTCTGACTAGAAAAATTCCCGCAATCAGATTTAATCATTATCTTTCTTAGATGAATGTGGACGGTTAGTGTATTTCTCTGCTCAACTGTCTATTTGTGGGCCATGCCATCAAGGAATGCTTATGACAAAGAGTCAGCTTGATCCAATTATCCCAGTATTTCCTTGTGCCGAAAAGAAGAAGAAAAAAAAAGCTTCATGGACGGTATCATCTGTAAGCTTTAGGAAACTCAAGATCTGTGGCTTCTGGTGTTCTAGAGCCATCAATTATAACTGGGGATCATGGCTTTGGTGATCTGGATTGTTGATCTATTGGGACCCACCCACCAAGTGTTGGGGATTCCCCAAAAATCCGTATGATGGAAATACTGCTATCCCTTCAATCGGTGGTCTGTAAATGGATGGTTGGTTAAGAAAAAAGATCCATCAACGGTCCTCATACAACCAGAAATGCCCATAGATTGGATGGCTAGTTCCTTTTTTTTTCTTCTTTTGCTTGCTTGATGGATGGACACAAGCTACCAATTTAGAACATTTTGAGGCATGGCCTATCAAAGCTACGGTAAATCAGATCAACGGTCTGGATCACTAAGATGTGGGCCTCGATTGGGCCCATCTAAATTGTACTGGGAAATCCGTGGGGCCAGGCTTTTTGGTGTAAAATGACGCTTTTGGGCAGGAAAGGTGCAGGTGGGACCCACCAATCCTTGATCCAGGCTATTCATCTAGTGGGCACCATCATAAACGTGTCGTGCTGGTGAAAACCCTGGGTAGGAAAATCGTAGCCGTTGGTATGTATCATCCCTGCTGAATTTGGACGGTTTACCAAGTCATCACCATTTGCAAGCCAGCCATCTAATAGCTAAAGGTTTTCCAATAAAGGGGAGTTGCACCGCACGCCCTATTCATAATCAGGCCACCAGATGAACAGCCTGGATTCATGATAGGTGGGCCCCACATGTACAGTTCTTTGCCGAACAAAGCATACCCTTTTGTCATCCGCTCACACAATATAAAATCTGAAAAATGCTTACCTTGATCATGTCGCATGCTGGCCTAACACTACTTGTCGGCCGAACCTTCATGGGTTTCAGAGGGTGGGGTCCACCATGCCCTCAGTAGATCAGCTGTATATATATCAACTATGAGCCAGTTCACCACCACCTCTTAACTTGTGGTGTCTCATCGTGACACGTGTCACATATAGTTGGCTATCAGGATCGTCCAAATTGCGGGTCCCATCGTGACACGTGTCACATATAGTGGAAAATCTTAGCCATCAAATCATTAACCTATCTTAGTTGAATGAGATTTCTGTTTTTCCCTTTCTTTTTTAACAACTAATTATTAGCCGCCAATTGAAGGGTTGAGATTTTCTCATAAGGGAGAATTTTCTGCAAATGGTCGGTGCTCTGTGGGTCCCATCATGATGTATGTGTTTCATCCATTCCGTTCATCCATTTTTACGGATCATTTTAGGGCTTGATCCTAAAATGAGAGGGATATAAATCTCAGGTGGACCACATCACTGAAAATCTACGGATCATTTTAGGCCCATTGTACTGTTTATTTAACATCCAATCTGTTTATTAGGTCATACAGGCCCAGATGAAGGGAAAAAACAAAGATCAGCTCGATCCAAAACTTTTATGGCCCCCAAAATTTTTTTAATGGTTGAAACTCATTAAAAACTATTTCTTGTAATGTGGTCCACTTGAGGTTGGGATATACCTCATTTTTGGTCACATCCCATAAAATGATCTGAAAAAATAGATGGACGGCATGGATGAAACACATACATCATGGTGGGGCCCACAGAGCACCAACCATCAGGCATTGGCTTGTGGCAGGGGGAGTAGCCAATCCGTTTCCAAAGTGGAAAGTGGAATCCAATGTTTTAAAATTCAGACCAGACCGGTACCCGTTGTTGTGTACGGTTCAGTGCAACTGCCAGTACAACCGCTCAAAGCAGGAAATCTACTTAATAAAAAAGTATAAAAAAAATTAAAAGGAATTAACAAAGAATCAATTGGTAATACAGTGGTCCGTAGCTATTTAGCACATGTGCTCGAGATCTAGGCCGATCATCAGGTGGGCCACACTCAAAGTGTGATAGTGAACCCGGATATCAGGCTGGTCCGGTCTTTTGGTAGGCCATCCATGTACAAAAGAGTGGACCGCTAATGCTTCGAAAAAAAAAAGAATCGTAGTTAATATGCAAGTGTGTCCCACCTGATACATGTCTGATAATTAGACATGATGGACTTTTAGAATTGCCATACATGGTAGGTCCCACTCAATGAATGGCATGATGCTCATGCACCTGTGCCAGCCGATTGTGATGGACTTCGTGCATTGACTTAGGATTGGTGCCATAATGCTGGCCCAACTAAGGATTTAAGTCATCTATTATATCAGCCATGATGGCCCACAGATGTTAGGGCTATGATCTATTGTAGTGGGTTAAAGCGGTTTCATCATGCTTATTATTTTACGGCATTTAAAATTCCGGGCCATTGCAGATGAGAAAAGCATGTGTGCCATTTGAAGGTCCCAGCATATGATTGTGCTATACTTATATTGGTAGACTTGCTTAAAACTGATGTGTACATAGCCAAACCGAACCAACGTTTAACTTTGCATTATTGCAAGGGGGTGTTTGTTTTTTATTTATTTATTTATTTATTTATTATTATTATTTTTTTTACGGTGCCCTCACTTTCTTAGCTCTCTTCATCTGTAAGTTCCGGTTATTGTTTGGATATTTCCTCTTGCTTGGGTGGTAGACTCTCAGGAGTTTCAACACCCGGTCAAGTGTTCGAGTATCAATAGGTGGTGAAATTCCACTGGCGTGAGTGTGTTGGGGGTGTGTGTGCGTGTAAAAAAAAAAAGTTATAGTTCTTATTTGATTTGAATGTGGGATTGACTCAAAGATAAAAGTGTATTTGATTTAAAGTTATCATTAGTTATGATACAACTTTAGAATAGATGGTTAGCTAGAATCCGTATAATAATCTAAAAGACGATAATTCGCAAGATTCCTTAACTCGAGTGACGTTACATTAGTTACTCTTTTCTACCCGTACGATGCATGATCTTATGGAATTAGATGATTTTTTGGGAGATTTAGGAGAATTTCCAATACTACCATGGTAAGCCATACTGCAGTAGGACCAAAGATCTAAGTTAATGAAATAAAGAAAAATATATAAGTAGTAGGAGAGTAGAAAGTTATTGAACTTCTAGGTATATGGAATGGAATAAGACTTGATCTGAGATATGATCAGGAAAATGGGAACACCCTTGGATGGTCGGATGTCACAAAATTCAACCATATTCATTGACCTCAATATTTCTATGACATTGACTTTGATTGACAGAGCAGCCTAGCAAAGAGAAATCTCCAGAGATGGTATAGGGTCAAATGAGTTTGGGTGCATACAACTTTGAAATAAACAGGGAGTGGCGATTGGAACTTCTTTCAAAGGACTGGCTAAGCAGACCTTCCATAATGCTTAACTCCTCCAACACCTCTACCGCCACTCGCCTCTCCAGAGATGGTAAAGGGTCAAATGAGCTTAGGTGCATACAACTTTGGAGTAAAGAGGGAGTGGCGACTGGAACTTCTTTCAAAGGACTAGCCGAGCAGATCTTCCTTAATACTTCAACTCATCCAACACCTCTGCCTCTTTTGGCTTGTCATCTGTACACTCCCCCAATGACTGATTTGACCCGATGGCTGTCTTCAAGGCTTACCCTATGTTGTATAGTTGTATAGGTGCTTTGACTGGCACTTTACTGAAGTCAACAAATAGGATTTAAGCTTACTAAGGTGAGGGTCACACCTAGAAGTGCTTGTTGCAGGACCATTATCACCAAGAAATAGTCCATGTATGATCGTTTTACCCAAAATGGTACCTGCAGGACAACAGAGTGTCTACATTTACATAAATAATTACTAATAAATAGGTAATGATTATTTACCAATGTAATTACAGCATTAGTCTCGAGGTTTGTGGTGAGCCTATTGCAAAGCTTCACATTTCATAGCATTGAATTCCTACAATTTCTAGGTATAAAAATCGTGGGGATCACCATGATGCTTGTATCTTATCCACGTTGCCCACCTGTTTTGCAAGCTCATTTTAGGGCATGAGCCCAAAAATGAGGTAGATCTAAAGCTCAAGTGAACCACACCATAGAAAATAGTGGTAATTAAACACCTAACGTTGAAAAGTTCTTGGGATCTATTGAAGTTTGGATCAAGCTGATATTTGTGTATACCCTTCATACATGTTAATGCCATCTTATGAATGGGTTTGGATAATAGATACACATTCTTACGGGACCTACAAAAGTTTCAAATTTGAATAGTTGATGTCATTAACCCCTCTGATTTTTTGTGGTCTGGTTCACTTGAGCTTCCAATCTACCTCATTTTTGGGCTCATGCCCTATAATGAGATAGTAAGATGGATAGACGGCGTAGATCACATATATACATCCTTTCTTGCCGAAGTCAAGGCCATCATCCATGGGCTCCAGATCTGTTTTGACAAAGGGCTAACTTTTGTGGACTTTGAGAGTGACTCTCGTCCTTTGGTGGATGTCCTGTCTAGCCCTGATGATGGCCCTTGGATCGCCTATTACTGGAAGAGCAAATTCAGAATGCTTCGCGCTTCAAGTTTCATTTCCATCTCCCACTGCCCGAGAGAGGCCAACAAGGTAGCAGATAGTCTGGCCTGTTGGACGAGCGCCAACTAGCGATCCAACCTTTTTGATAATGTTTCTCGGCTCCCTACTCGCACCCATGGGGAACTGGTCCTCGACAGATCGGGCCTTGCATCGGTGCGAATTTCTTAGGCTCCTAGCATGGGTTTTCTTTCCTAGGGCGTCGTCTTTTTGCACAGTTTTGTTCTTTTGTGTAGCTTACGATAGGTGGTCCTAGTCTTTTGTATGGGCCCACCCGAATGGATGTACATGCTCTTCTTGAATGAATATTGGAGGCCAGAGCCCTCGTTTTTGGAAAAAAAAAGAAGAAAAAAAAGATCACATATATACATCATTGTGGGACCTATGAGTTTTGACAGTATCGAAGTCATGTTCGATTTCATGCTTCATGCATGCATTGTTTTCCAGCCGTATTTACGAAGGTATTTTTCTCTTAAGCAAACGCTCTTAATTATGATGAAGGGCTTAAAACTAGTTAGCCAAAAAAATTCTACTAGCTAAGTATTGGTTATCACTCTATCTACTAGTGGATTGAATTTATTTATTTATTTATTTAAGGCTAGGGTAGTTAAATGACGGTACCAGTTGATGAGTAGTTTGTATTTCTCACACGTGTGCCACATCAGTTAACATAACAACAGTTCGAAGAAAATGAAAGAAAAAGATGAGTTTGAAGAAAATGAAAGAAAAAGATCACTGTGTTCTAAACTGTGAATCTACAAGGTTAAAAAATAATAATAATCTTAAACTAAAATGAAATTGATAATACTGAATTATTCATCTGCAATGAAATGGATATGGCTCATATAATCCCTAAAATCGTAACTTATGTGCAAAAGTAAACTTTCAAGAAATAGTAAAAGATTCCCAAACCGATTTAATTTCTCTTAGACGACACTAAAAAGGACTTATAAGCTACCAATAAAATTTTCATGCTCTAAAACAATTAAAAACAATAAGTCACAACTTATTAAAAATAGTAAATTATAACTTCAAATATTAAAACAATCCTATTTTGCAAAATCTGTATGGGCCAATGGACCTAAGTTGATTTGCCAGGTTGAAGGGCTCCGCAATATCTTTCAAATAATATCTTATATGTGCGATTAATGCATTAGGCAATAATGTATTTTTGTCATTAAAAAAAAATGCCCCGAGAATTACTGACTTTTTTTTTTTTTTTCCTTTAAAGAAAGGGTATTTGCAACAACAATGTATTAAAAGCATAGTTTAAAACTCAGTGAGTCACTGTGTGCAACTCGGTGGTGAGGTTGATATTTGAACTCCAAGCCATCCTTACCGCTTATACTGATAATTCCAGCGTTAACCAACAAACCATATTTTTACAATCAAATATTTCTATATAACTATTATTAGTAAAATATCAATCCTAGTTTAATATTTAGACATTGAGTTGAGTTTAGTTGAGTCTTCTAGTCCTAACTCAGCTGAGTTTTTAAAATTTTAAACTGTTAATAAAAGTGCAGTTATCTGTAAATAACTTTTTAACGTGGCCTTATGCAAGTGCACGCGGTTAGGTGGTATTGCCAACACCCACCCCAGCAATGGTGTTGTTCCTGTGGGACCCACAGTGATGTATGTATTTTATATCTATGCCGTCCATCAGTTTTGATGGCTGATTTTAGGGAACGAACCTAAAAATGAAGCTGATCTGAAGTTCAAGTGGACCACGCTACAGAAACAGTGGATAATGACACCCAACATTGAAACCTTCCAAGGGGCCATTGTAATGTTTATTTGCCATCCAAACCGTTGATAATATGAATGGAGGGAAAACCAAAAAAGTATCAGCTTCCTGGAAGTTATTTGTTAACTTTTTTTAACACGGGCTTATACAAGTGGACGTAGGTTAGGTGGCATTGCCAACACCCACCCAGAAGTAGTGTTGTGTGTTGTTGGTCCCACTTTGATGTGTGTGTTTTTATATCTAGGCCGTCCGTCAGTTTTTCTGGCTCATTTTACGTCATGAACTTAAAAATGAAGCTGATCCAAAGCTCTAGTGACCCCGCTACAGGAAACAATGGGGATAATGACAACCAACGTTGAAACCTTCTAATGGCCTACTGTAATGTTTATTTACCATCCAACCTAACCTCATGCGGACCGGAATGAAGGGAAAACAAAAGTATCAGCTTGATCCAAAACTTTTGTAGCCTCCAAGAAGTTTTTTTTTTGTGGTAGGTGTACTTTTTTCCTGTGGTGTGGTCCACTTGAGTTTCATATTTGTTTCATGAGGGAGCGAAATGGATCGACGGTGCAGATATAAAACACATAATCATGTTGGCCCCACATAACACATCTACACATCACCGCTGGGCATGGTGTTGGCAACATCACCTAATCCGCGTCTATTTGCAAGTACTCTGTCACCTGCAAAAATCCCAACAAAACTTGAGTAGATCTACTTTTTTACATTCAGTTTCAAAATATTTTTGAACCGTCCATCTTCTTTATTTTTCCTACGGCTCACAGTCAATTACGAAAGTCAAAGGTCAGGATACTTAAGGAACCGTAATTATGATGTCAGTGGCTTTAGTTCCAGGAGCGGGATTACAGAAAAAAAAAAAGTGGACGGTTCAAAACACTGGGCCATGTCAGCTCGTGCGTCCACTATTTTCCAACATTTATTTGTCCGGAAATGCCTGCAGAGGCACGGAAAGCATCCTGCCTAGATGTTATCATTGCTGAACAGATATCATACATGGATTACATCAAGACCGTTGATTTCACAAAAACAAATATTAAATGGGCCACATTCCAAAAATCAGGATGTGCAGCCAATCCTAATCCTAACGATTTGATCCAAAGCAGCAGATTGCATCCTGCCCCACGTGTACAGAAATCAGTCCATGCAAGGGCTCTTTAAGGCCCACCTCGATGTATGGGTTTTATCATGTCATTCAATAAGGCAGACCAAAGGCTCAAGTGGACCAAAACCAAAGGAAGCACACCGTTGATATTTTCCTAGGGCCCACCATAACATTAATCTGCTATTTAACCTTTTTTATTATGCAAAATACTCCATTCAAAACTTATAATGGTATCTCAGTCATCTTTACTTAGATCTCTTAATCAATTTTCTAACTCTTCTATTGATGTTTTGTATATTAATTAACTCAAATAATATAAATATAGATAAAATTCATTATCTAAAATAAAAGTAAAATTTTTTTCATTTTTAATAATTCCTCTATGACTTAAGAACACAATAAAAAGTTTTTCTATTATTTTATTAACTGATTTATGTATCAGATTCCACTTGCCCAATGGCTCGAAAGTAATGATTGGTTCATCTACAAAGATTTTGAATTTGATCAAAACAATCAAATTATATCTAGTTTTATTTCCACTTTTCCAATCATTCTAGACTATTAGCATTCTTATTACGGTCTCTGAATCAATTTTCTAACTTAAATATAGATGAAATTCATAACCTAAAATAAAAGTAAATATATATATATATTTTTTCATTTTTAAGAATTTCTCCATAACTTAAGCGATACAATTAAAGCTTTTTCTATTCTTTTATTAACTGATTTATGTATTGGATTCCACTTGCCTAAAGACTCGAAAGTAATTATTAGTTCATCTAAAAAGATTTTGTATTTGCTTGTAAAATCAAATTATATCTGGTCTTGTTCCCACTTTTCCAAATCATGCTAGACTATTAGCATTCTTACTGTATCATAGAGAAAAATACAAATATCAGCTTAATCCAAAACTTCTATAACCTGGCGAAGTTTTTAATGGTGGGCATTCAATTCACTTGTGTGGTCCACTTATTAGTTAACTCATTTTTTAATTTTTTAAATCGATGAACGAAGTGGATAAATTCCATACATGACGGTGAGCCCCACAAAACTTCTGCCTGGACCAATTTCCAAAGAGTCAGGGGTGCAAGTTGAAATGAGAGAGAGAGAGAGAGAGAGAGAGAGTCCACTCTGCATGCTTATACAATCATGTCAGAACGCACAGCTATGCTGGCTGGGGAACGGTTCTGGTGCAAGGTCTGGGAGACCAGACCTCGCCTGGCATCGTTCAGCATCAACTGCTCCGACTCGTTGCCCAAGCTATCAGGCGTCATTGCCGTTCCTTCCATCGACATGACTCCCAAATACTGCTGCACCACAAGCACAGACGCCATTGCCGCAAAATCACTCGACGCAAGCAAATCCCCCATCGCTCCAAGTTCAGGACAATCACTCCAATCCGTCAGCCCAACCGTCAACGGCGATAACATCCCTTGCCCACGTCCAACTATAAAAAGATCATGATTCGAATCCATCCCTCTCACCACTTCCACAGTCTCCTCTGCATTATTCACCACCTTTTCAATATACAACACCGACTCATCACTCACATGCCTATGCCTGAATACGTTAATACACTCATTATCAAGCTGCTTCTCTTTATCTCTCTCAGTGAAAACAGACAGCATATCCATCTCTTCCTTCTCCGGATCCACCACATTCTCCATCACATTCTCTCCCTCCACGAACCTCACCACCGTCAAACTAATCCCTGGATGCTGCGACATCCGGCTCGCGTAAGCTAGCCCTTCCCGATCATCAGCCCCACCGAAGAAAAGAACTCCCACTTTCTGAAATACCTGACTCTCTGAATGTCGGTTATCCCTGCTCTGTCCTCCATCAACGAGTATTCCCACCGAGCACGGCGAGTTCATCAATACATCCGTGTTGATGGTCTGGAAAGCTGGGTTTCTCGCCTCCATCCTACCATCCACTGTCTTCTGCTTGTGGAAAGGGAGAATAATCAGAGCCGCACGTTTCTCCTCTGCCAATCCACATATATCTTCATGTATCGTCGAGTAAGGTGATGCAACGGTGAGAACTTGTACTGAAACTCCTACCAACTTCTGTCTGTAATTCTCGAAGGCGTTGATGATTTGATCCGTCTTTGATTTCGTTAATCTGTTCTTTCTTATATTGTGGGTTATCAGCATTGCCGAGGCACGACCCGTTAGTTCTACTAAGTGAAGTGCATAGACCGACATCGGAGACCACCTCGTCGGATGGGATGATTCAAGGAGGCGGAGGATGGTCGGCACGCTATCTTCGTTGTGCATGCACACCAGCATTCGGAGCTCTTTGTCTGATTTCGTATGTTGGATGGTCCGTCGCTTGTATGGTAAAGACAATCTCGCTGGCCGGTATATGATAGTCACTACTGGCGTGATCGACGACGTCACTATCACTGCCATTAACACTATGATTGCAAATGACTGTTCATCGATCACCTGCAATTGCATGTATCAGCAGGGATGGCCCACCAAATATATCACATCTTATATTGATTAAAACTAATTTCCTGATATCAGATTGCATACAGACCGTTTATTAGGTATAGGAAGCGGATTGGGTGGTGTACCACACACCAGATATATAGCTGTTCACACCTCAACCGGTAGTTCATGGAGAGTGGTCCGGAAAATGGATGGGCTGGATGGAGTCATCCATAAGACCTACCATTATGTTTCATCTACATTCTGACCCACATGATTAGATTCCGTTGGAAGCCAGCCCTGATGTGTGTGAGAAATCGTATGTCCGTTTTTTCAGCTCGTGTGTTAGGACATTTAGCTAGAAATGAGGCGAATCCAAAACTTAAGTGGCCCACATGACAGGAGAAATTGGAGAGTGAAATGTCTACCATTGAAATATTTTTTGATCCGCCGTATTATTTATATGCCATCCAAACTGTTCATAAGGTCATTTTCCCATTGATATGAACTGAAGAAGAAAATAAACAAACAAATAAATAAATAAATCAAAATATTAGTCTGATCTAAAACTAATACAGCCCCAAAAATGTTTCAATGATCGGCACTAGTGTTGCTTGCCGTGTGGCCCACTTGAGTTTTGGACATGGTCACATATGAACTGGCAAAACAGATGAACAAAATGGATTTCTCACAAACATCACATGGGCCACAGAAACTCCCCATGGTTGGGGTTGTAGGCAATCCACGTCGGATAAAGCGAGGAGACTTGTGCACAGATTAGGTGAGGGCAGAGTAACTGCTTAGTGTCGGAGGGCCTAACAGTGGGCTCATCTTGATGTATCTGTTGTATATTCATGTTGTCCATTTATCTTTTCTAAGTCAATTACTCTCTTATGTGTCGGTTCTATTTTTGAAATCTTGATCAAGAAGTAATAATTGTCTATCAAAATTGTCTATTCACACAATCTACCTGCATCATAATCACATCATAATCATGAAGCGCTTCAAACTTGATTTATTTGGTTGTATTATGATTATTGAATGCTTAGAAATTAGTTTGCTTACATTGTCATGAAATAACTAAAATTTAATTTGGATAATTGAAACTTAAAATTGCGAATAATTCAAATTGAATTTAATTGAATGATGGATCAGTGAGCATTTAAGGATTGTTCATGCAAGGATTGTTCGCCTTACTAAACTGGATAAGTGAGCATGTAAGGATTGTAAAAGGTTTCTATTGTCAAAGTCATGTAAGATCTTGTCTCGTTAAATTGAATTGGTGCATGTAAGAATTACTCATTATCGTGCATGTAAGAATTGTATGCTTCACTAGATCAGATATATGAGCATGTCAGGATTACATAAGGCTTCTTTTATCATAGCTATGAGAGATCTTATAAAAATGAATAGATTGAATTTGAGTACACGTCTCGCTAGACCAAATAGGTGAGCATGTTAGAATTGTAAAAGGTTCCCATTATCAAATCCATGCAAATTCGCGGAAAAGTGGTTACGTTGAATCTAAAAAAGGTAGAATATATAAATTTGTATATATTACTGCATTCATGACATCATTACATGGATGTCCATCCATAACATCGTTGTATGAACTTCATTCATGACATTATTTCATCGATATTCTATTTTATTCTTGTCTTCTAATTAAGTTGTTATATATGATATATCTCCTAGAATTTAATTGTGGTGGAGATGATCTCGTTAGGCTTCTAACTCACCCATTTTGATAACTCTTTCAAGTTTAGGAGATGAGGAAGGAAGGTAGAAGTGAAGTACTTACATGATTACTTTCATTAAAGTTTCACCTTTAGTTTATTTTTATTTGGATAGTTGTAATAAGATAAATTAGAGTATGATTTGAATTCATAAATTATATTTTTATTTTATGTTTTTATATTAGGGTTTGAATAATTAAATAGTTGTTTGGCTTAGAGCACAATGTGTATTGGATGTAATTGTAATGTTTAAATGTGTATAAATTACTTTATACCCTAGAACTCAAAATCAGTATCATCGTACTTGGGTTCCGAATTTCAATGTGTGACAATGTGTTGGTGTGAGAGAGAGAAATAAGAGAGAGAGAGAGAGAGAGAGAGAGAGAGAGAGAGAGAGAGAGAGAGAGGAAACTTATTTTTGGTTTAGGATTTGTTGAGTTGAGTGGTCTCTCACATGGTTTTAAAAGTTTTTATTCTTTTAATTTTTTAAGACTATACTCTTATACGATGTGAAAACTATCTCTATTTCATATCTTTTTCTAATTTGTCTTTTGAATTAATCTTCTTCAATTGTTTTTCTTAAGTTCCATATTGTAGGAAATCGATGCTTTCATGTGCTTGAATTAAAATTTCAGTGCTGGTTGGTATTAAACTATGGAATTCATGAATTTTTCTTAATTTCTTAAATTTAGAGTTTTAATAATTATTTTTATAATCCCAATTAGTTCAGGGATTAATTTGTATAGAAATTCTAAGTTTGGCATTTTATATTACACAAAATCCTACACAATGTTGTTCTACATTCAATTGATAATATGACTTTAAATTCTAATTTTTTGAAGACTTAATGTAAAAAAAAATTAAAATCTAGATTTATTTTATTTATTTTAATTATCTTATTACTGAAAATTTAATGAGCATGTGTTTTATATACACGTATGTTATATGGAAAGCATACGTGAGATTATTCTTGGAAAGTATGTTAGTTTTGGAAAGTATGTTATCTTTTTTTGGAAGTATGTGATTTATGAAAAGAATGTTTGAATACTAAATACTTTAGGAACGTTTAAATGTTCATTTAAATATTTTGAAGGTTTCAATAAGTTTGAGATGTGGATTTTAAGAGAAAGTAATGCATCATGTATTTTAAAACACCGATAAAAATAGTTGGATGATTAATGTCCCATGGATTGAAATTTTCAGAAAGCATAAACAAACGAGTCTATTCGACCCTTAGGTTAAAAAACTTTAACCCAATTTGGTACCTCTTGGAACCAATGCTTGGTCTAGGTAGAGTGAGCATTTTGTTGAATTGGACACTTACATTAGAGTAAAACTACGATGTCGTTAAACAAGGTTGGAATCAGTCATTCACCTTACTCCGGGCGGGTAAGTTTGCAGGACTGCAAAAGACCACTAGTGGATGCGTGTTGTATTAAAGAATGTTGGCCATCTACAATAAACTGGCCTTGATGTTCTAATGGTTAATTACATTGAAAATGTTGGTTCATTCTTGTATATCCTACTATATTCATGTTCCTAATATATTGAAAAGCATATTTTCCCTAATATTTTAAATTTACGTTTTGGATTGCGAATATCCTTGTTTCTAAATATCATGTTTAATTTATTCGGTTTTAGACTAGTGATTGTTTTTAAAAAACTGTGCAAGACTTTCTCACTAAGTTTCACAGCTTATCATTTTGGAATTTTAAATTTCAGAAGCAGGGTCTAATGAAGGAGTGGAGTGGAGTTTTAGGCATTTATTTTTCTAGAGTATTTTTATTTTTTATTTTTTATTTTTTTTAAAGTTTTGAAAGTATTATAAGAGGACTTATAGTGAAGAGTGATTAAGACTTTAAATAGTGTTGATTGGATGTTTTATTATTTTTATTAGAAAAGCGTACATTTTATGAAATGATTTTACTCAATGGTTTATGAATATATTTTTATAAGTCATGTCCCCGAGTGCGGGATTAGGGTAGAGCATACTCGGGTGCTGAATTCAGGGTGTGACATCATAATATGTCCATTATTTTTATACATGAGACCTTATTTAGGAGCACTCTTTAAATAGTGCAAAATTCTCCGTGTAGCATCCCAGTGAGGTGTACGTGGTTGGTGCATAAATCGGCTAACCATCTCGATTGCAAAGGAGATGTCTAAATGTATGATGGTAAGATATATAAGTTTGTCTACGAATCTTTTGTACTTCTCTATATTTTCTAGAAGCTCCCTTTGATTGTTAGTCAGTTTCACAATAGGATTGACAGGAGTCTCAAAAGGCTTGCACCTCAGCAAGCTGATCATGTGAAGCAGATAAAGAGTGTATTTTCGTTATAACAAAAGAATCCCAGAGGTGGTGCGTGCTACTCAATTTCAAGAAAGTATTTCAAGGAAACGATGTGTTTTGTATAAATTGCTCTTGAATGTAACGTTGTTTTTTTTTTTTTTTTTTTTTTTTTTTTTACTTTAGGATTATATTTCATAAACATGAAATAATTTACTTAATATTGATGAGAGCCGAATTCGGGGAGGGAATTGCTAAAATTTTCAAACCATGCTTAAGGAGATTATTTTAGCCTATATATAGCTTTCTTCAATTTACAAACCTTATAGTCTCCCTTTAAGTAATGAAGCTTGATAGCTGCTCCATGTACACTTCTTCAGAAAGATCACCATGGAGGAAAACATTCTTCATGTTGAGTTAATACAAAGGCCATGATTGATTGACTATAACAAAAATCAGTACTCAAATAATATTGAACTTAGCCAAAGGGGGGAATTCTCCTCATAAACCAATCTAACCGTCTCTCTCTCTCTCTCTCTCTCTCTCTCTCTATATATATATATATATATATATATATATATATATATATATCCCTTGGTAATAATTTGTGCTTTGATATTGTAACACCTGGACTTTTCAATACCGAGTATTGAAAGTTCTCAAGTGTTACCATGAAATCTCACTTAGTATATATGTACCAATCTAACTATCCTAACCTTACGCCTATTCTCCAACACGAATTTGATCGTTAGGAATGATCTCCATTCATAGATCAAGTTATTTGACTGTTAATTTTAAAACAAGACCAACCATTAAATGATTCAACATATGCACCTTCCCCTAACTGAATCGACGAATAACTCTTTAACTGTAACGATTCAGGTATAAGCTCATTTGTAAGAAATGTTTAGAAAGGTGCATAAAAACATAGGGAACCTTTAGATTTTACAAAACCCTTAAATCAACAATAATTATAAAAATGCCATTGACCTAGACCTTAAATTCTAAACCAAATGATTATACCAACCCATTTCATGCGAAACTTTTTATCAGGCCCAAATACCATAAATTAACCGTACATGTGAAATCCCGGCCATTGGATCAGCAAGATCGAGAGCCAAACAAGACGTTCACTCGCGATGGCCCCCTAAGATCAGCGCCCACTTTCTTCTCCAATACGAACCCTAATATGAAGCTGACAAAACGAGTGGATGGAGTAGATTTCTCCTAACACCCCTACTGGGCCCCACACACAAGTGTGTGAACACAAAGGATTGTATACATCACACTACTGAACAACCCAGCACAGTCAAACTATGTTTGACCCACAAAAACGAGGAGATCGCTTGCTATACGCAACACTAATGGACAACATCCATTTTAGGAGCTGCGGTGGGCCACTATCGTGATCATCTAAGATGATTTGAACCATTCATTGTGACCATAAGATCAAAACAACCAAACCTTGGTCTTTCTTCTCTCCCAACTCAACCAAGAAATTGGACGAATCCTCGTCCAAAAGTCATCGGCAAGAGAAGGAAGCCGATGCAGTTCCAACTTCTCTGCGTAGGAGAATTTAACGAGGGCTACCTACAATGATTAGGACCATTCAAAGTGGAGAAGAGGCTCCTCTGACCACTCCCACGTTGAGGAAAAAGGGAGGAAAGGTTGTGAAAGGAATCACCCTCTGTCTTTTTCACGCAACCAGCTGCGTTAAAGAAGACCACCTGCCGAACTACTGCTTGATCAGCCCCGTGATCAAGAACATGATCATAACCCTTTATTCATAGGCCCTTCAGAGATAGCACATGGCCACCCAGATCTGATCGGATCCATGATAGAAAGGAAGGATATCATCGATGGAAGAACTGGACTGTGTCCATCGTTTACGGATTCCGCCCGTCTTTACGCTACGTAACAACCAGTGCAATAAACATTGCAGAAGGGTCTAACAACCCTCATTGCCTATATAAGAAACGTAGAGGGAGAGAGAAAGAAGGGAAGAGAGAAAGACCGCAGGAGAGAGAGAAACGAGAGCAAGAAAGAGAGGTAAAAGAGCAGAGAAAGAGGAGGAAAACGAGAGAGAGAGGAAGAAAGAGAAACAAAGGAGAGTTTGGCCAGCACCGCCGAGGTCCAGCAAGATTCGAGTCCGACCAGAGGGATTCCATCTGTCGTTGGCAACAAAGAAGAAGGAAAGAGAAACCAAACGTGTGCGAGTTCGGCCAGCACTGTCAAGGTCCAGCAAGATTTGAGTCCAACCAGAGGGATTCTGATCGTCACTGGCAGCAAAGAAGAAGGAAAGAGAAATCAAACGTGTGCACCAACTTGTGAAGTTGCTGCCCAAACTCACGTCAAGTTCGAGCTTGATCTTCCCTTTTAACTTCAAGATTTTCACTTTCTCTTTTCATAACAATGGTAATGGAGACTTTCCACCATGACAGACAAGGCTGACTCAGTGGAAGAACGCATCGAAATTCATGATCTCTAAATGAAACACATAAGCATACACACATTTAATCATACCTCAACCAAGATTTCCACTCGATTTAATTAGGTCGAACGCTATCATAAGTCAGGACTTAGCCAAATCTTAACAAGTTCAAAACATTTGAATTAGGATAAAGTTAGGCTGTAAGGTGTTCCAGCATCTAACACTGGTAATAGACGAGCAAGATAACTAAAGGTGAGGGTTTTTATCCTTTAAACTTACTTGATTTAGAGATGATATTATCTTGACATTTACATGCTTTCATGACACTGTGAACTTCCTTGTATTTGTTTAATTTATCAACACAAATTATTTATCCTTTGGGAATAGTGGTTACAGTGTGATGTTAATCATTCATGGCCTTTCAGAATTTATGTGAGGGTCTTTCCTTTAAGCTTACCTTAATTTAAGTTGATATGAATTATCTTTCCTCTTACCTGTTCTTATGATTTTCTCTCTGGAATTGTTTAATTTATCATCAACAATTACTGGCCCTTTTGGGATTATGGTATGATGTTAATTACTAGTGATCTTTATGAATATGTGTGGGGCCATGGATACAAGCCTTGCCCTTGCCTTTATCAATTTGTTGAGTTAGCCCTTGCTACTCTCCTCTTTATTGAGTTGGCCATTGCCACACTCCTTGTTATTGGGTTGGTCATTGCTACTCTTCTATTTGTTGCATAAGCCATTGCTACTCTCCTTTTATTGAGTTGACCATTGTCAGTCTCCTCTTTGTGAGTTAGCGATTGCTACTCTCTTCCTTACTTTACTATCCTTGTCCTATTTACCTTTGAGGCTTGGGCATGTGTCTTGATATTCCAGAACCCCCATGATTCGGATGTTGTTCTCTATAAGTGCGAGTGATGTGTTAAGAGGTATTACAACTAGTGATTCAAATATTTTTATCATCGACGTAATGTACTCTGGGTAGAGACCCTCTTGGTCGACACGTAATTCTATGGGTATTTGGATAGTGGTGCACAATTTAATCTAAGTAATTCGCAATGCATGTTACATCACTTCCGGGATTGGATGTCATAAATAGTCGTTTCATGAAAAAATCGTGTCACGTAATTCATCTGACTCATGTGTTATGTCGCCTTGAGGTGTTCACATAAACCCACGGTAGTATTGGACATGAGGGTAAATCTCCGTATTGTGAGAATGTGGGGTGATCCGTGTTTTCTATAAATCGTATTCCACATTGTAATGATCACTATGTATGATGAACCATACACACTTTGCTAGGTATACATTTCATGTAGGTTGTTTACGCATGCTGATACCCTCGTATTAGTAGAGTGTGGGATGTATCAGAACCCTTACATTACTTTTATGAATCTCTTGAATCATTGTTAATTTTAAAGGATAACCATCACTATGAGTAGGGTGTTGACCCTCTCCAACCGTACAGATAATGCATGTGAAGTACAGATTAAAGACTTAGAAGACTATCTCCGTATGGAAGATTATACTGAAAGAATAAGAAGATAGTTTTATGATTTAGTTTTATACTTCCGCTGCGAACTCGATAAATGTAATAAGCTCCCATTGAGAGGGAATTTGATTATTTTTTTTACTCTGATGAAATAATTAATACAGGCGATTTTATTCTCATGAATGTTACCTTTATGAATGTATCTGGATATGATCCAAATGAAAATAATAATAATAATAATAATAATGCGCAATTTTTAAAGCATCCAATTCATTTGATTAATACCCGATTTTCTCGAGCACGAGTACAAACTTTGGCTTTGAAAATTCGGGATGTTACAGATATGCTTAACAGATCCATTAAGTTTGTACTTGATGGTATAAATCCACCGAAAATTGAATGCTTCTTCTAAGAGGAAGGGAAGTCAAAGTCCATGTGCCAGCGTGATGCATTATAAATATCTCTTTGTTCATAGCATGTCACCATCCTGGATGAGCTAGGGCATCATGGAGTGATGTGGGGACTACACCACATAACAAGCTCAAGGCAAAGGATTGAAAAGGAGACAATCAATGGTTAGAAACTTAATTTGAAATAGGGTGAAAAGTGCAAGGGTGAGTACCTTTGTAAAAAGTGATAGAAAAATATAAATTAATGGCTTGAGGTGAAGGAGGGTGAGTATTAGGCACCTTTACAAGAATGGGTGGCATGAGTTTAGGTGTTTGTGACAAACTATTCATCCCAAATGATGTTGGAGAACGGAAAGAGGTTGAGCAAGGCTAAGGTGCATGGATAGTGTCGGGTATAAGAGACATCTTGAGGTGATACGAGACATCTTCTTAAAAAGACACATCACAAAAATGATCAGGATTGGTAGTTTGGTCCAAGCAATGATACCCTTTTTTAAAAGATACATTTAATGGCATGATTATCTGACTTATCAATGATAATGCCCAAGTAATGAAAAAAAAAGGCTATATGTCCAAACATACGAGGGAATAAAGAAAATGTTGTCTTTGGAAATAAAATAAAGTGGGGTGTAGCCCTATGAAGGACAGAAGAGGGTTATCTATTGATAAGATAACACGCAATTTACAAGTGCACTATTTGTCAATTATGGTGAGTTGTGAGTCATCGAGTCCAGAGAGCCCCAAGAAATGTTGAAGATTGCAGACTCGAAGATCATCAACGTTTAAAGCAATGAAGAAATGAGAAAATGATGAAATGCCTTGACCTCTTTAAAACCTATGCCTGTGTAAGTCCTAAAATCATGCCTCTGTAGCTAGCCCAAACTCAATAGGAATAGCTATTACATTACTAGCTAATAGATAGTCTTGGGAAGAAATTAGATCAAATCAAGATCTTGAAATTTATAGGTTGATTTGATCCCATTGAGCGATCCTCAAGGGGTCTTCAATGACATCGAGTAGCTGCATCAAATATGTCGAGTGGGTTTTGACAATTATATATAATTTTCTCAATGACATCGAAGGATCACCTAGATGGTATCGAAGACTCCTCGATGACATCAAGTAAAGAAGTGTAAACTATCTAGTAACTTCTCATATGAAATTCAAATTTTTCTGATGCGATCGAACTATGAGATTTTTGTCCATTTTTTTACTGTTACAAGCTCCTATATTTAACCCAAAGAAGGCTTTGCTTGTAAATGGGTCAGAAATACATAAAGCCTTAAGAGAGTGTTTTCCCTTGCTAAATCCTTCATCCTAAGCTCTTTCCTTCATGGAGTTCATTGTTCATTACCCTGGTCTTTAATAACAAATCCATAATGTTAAAGGGCATTGAATGCTAGTACTTAGATATCCTAACTTGTACCCTAAAGATCCATCACCTTTGACTTAGGTTCTCCTACTATTCTCTATTACCTTGGCACTACAAAGGTACTTCTACTATAAGGCTGTTATTCAAGGGAGCTGAAGAAGAAGCTTTTATGATAGAGGAAGCTCTTCAATAAGGTGCGTTCATGAGAGCTCATTCACTTTGAGTAAGAACGTTATTTATGAGTCCATTTTGTCTAAAAATTGATTCTTGTGTAGAATTAGGTTTTAGAGTTTGTAAACCAAACTCCCAAATTCCTTGTGTAGGCCTCTGATGGGAGCATGCATGTGTCCTCCTTGTGTAGGACTTTTTTTTTAAAAGTTTGAGATCTAAACTCACTAAGACCTTCTGTATGCCATTAATGAATGCAAAACAAGTAGACCTTGTGTAGGTTGTAAAGGTTTATGGTAACCTAATTTTAAACCATTCTGATAGTGAAATCTGATACACTCTAGAATAGAGCGCGTCAGCAAGGAGTGGAGTAGGCACATAGTCAAACCACTATACAAGTGTGTAATGGGTTGAATGAATCCTGTCTATTGTTGGTTTCATTTTTGTTAAATGTTCATGAATGCATATCCTTGTTGTAGCCAACATATTTGATGAATCGCACGCATGATGATTCACTATATTCATGTTTTAGAGCTACGCTAAATTAGTATAAGTATATTTATATCTTGTGTAATTGATTGTGGTACTAGAGGTGGACCTTAACAATTTAATTTAGAAAAAAATTTTAAGGTCTTATTCACCCTCCTTTACAACTTAGGCTTACTTTCTAGATTCTATTATAACGGCTATTGAACTTAGACAATAATTTCAGTTGGTGTCAGATAGGGTTTCTCTTGATGGGCTTAACAACCTAGTGGGAGATTCTAGTTGGAGCTTGAAAATATGCGTAAGACCGAGGGAACTTTGGTTTCTAGACCACCATTTTTTGATGGATCTAATTATACATATTGGAAAGCAAGAATGTGAATATTCCTTAGATCCTTAGAACATATAGTTTGGGATATTATTAAAAATGGTGGTAAGCACCAATGTAACAAATAATATATGATGATGGTGTTACCACCTCGAGACCCAAACCACAATCTCTTTGGACTGATTATAATAAAACAAGGTCTATTTGTGATGCAAAACGACTAAATGCAATTTACTGTGCAGTCTCTTAAGAAGAGTTCAAATGTGTGTGTGTGTGTGTGTGTGTGTGTGTGTGTGTGTGTGTGTATGAAACTACCAAACAAGCATGAGATTTATTGGAAACCACCCACGAAGGGACTAGCACAGTTAAGCACTCGAAACTATAGCTCCTTACAACCCAATTTGAGAATATTAAGATGAAGGAGCATTAGACCTTCATGGAGTTTTATACAAAACCAAATGACATATGTAACTCCATGTGGGGGTTGGGTGAGAAGGTTCTAGCATCGCACATTTGTAGAAAAATTCTGAGATCGTTACCAAAATGATTCACCTCCAAAGTAACAACAATAGAGGAATGTAGAAACATTGATGAAATGAAAGTAGAAGAATTGTTACATTTCAAGACTCCCATTAAGTCCAAACATATCGTCTTGAAAACATCTTAAAAGTATCAGGAATCTAAGGAAGACATTGATGATTAGGAGAATGATGAAGAAATGGAATTATTGGCCAAGAAATTTAGAAAATTCTTCAACAAGAACCAAGAGAAAAACTTATCCAAAAAGGGAAAGAAAAATGACTTAAAGTACCCAATAGGTAAATCTCCTAAAAGGTCGAAAGATCCCCAATGCTATAATTGTAGAGGTTATGGTCATCTTGACTCCGAGTATCCCATTAAAAATAAATCAAAAGAAAAGGCAAAGGCTGACACATGGTACGACTTTGAGGATTCAAATTCAGACTCAAATGAATTCCAAAGTGATGAGACCAAGGCTCCACCACCATAACTCTCCCAAAATCAAAGGACATGGGAAACATTGATGATCATGAGAAATAAAAGAAAGATGAGTCTTACACAGATGAATAAGAGGAAGAAGAGAAAGAAGATGGAAATGATGGTAAACCAAAAGCCTATGATCAGACGTACATTGAAATCTTAAAAGTCCTCAAGAAGCTTGGTCAGGCGAATACCGAAAGTAAACAATTGAGCAATGATCTTGAAGAAGTTAATGCTAAAAAGGAACAATTGGCCGATGAGGTTAAAAATTAATAGAGATCATGGTAACTTCACAGCAAAAAAAATTTTAAAATATGAAAGCAAGGTAGCTAAACTAACAAAGAAAAATGAAGACCTTAAAACTGAAATGAAAATTTTAAACTCTGTTAACCATGGTCTGAAATTAAAACTTGACAAATTAAAGTCTCATGCCAACATAAACTGCAAGTTTACCCAAGGTGAAGAAAAATTAGAGAAACTACTAGGAATGGGTAAGAGGTCGAGAGATAAGTGAGGTATAGGTTATGATGGCTTCAAGACTAGTTCAACCTTTATTCCTCATATGGTTAGAAAGGAGTCATTTGCTTTATGAAGCAAGCCAATAGCATCTCCTATCTATCAAGCATGTGGTGATGTGGGTCACTTGAAATTTGAATGCTTAATATTTAGAAACTCATGATCCACCCCAATTTCAAGCAATATAGGTAAATTTATATCAACTGAGAGAATGCTATAGTTTGTTCGGAGTCCTCACCGCAGAAGAAGGAGAATGTGAGGAGAAAGTTTCTTGCTCTTCCTACGATGGATAAAAGAATAAAGGAGCGGGTCAAGCAGGTTGTCCAGTTGAATGAAAATACAAAGAAAATGATTATTCATGTGAATTAGGGCAATGATCAGTCTGATAAGAAAAGTCATTCTCCTAAAAGAAGTCTGCCCCTAAGAGAAGGAAACTCTCTCTAAGAAATAATTTAGGCCCAATTTTTTTTTTATTAAAATGGGTCGTGAGGGAAAAAAAACTGTTTGGTAATTCATACAACTCTCAAGGCTGGAAGTAATGCCTAATGGTATTTGGATAGTGGTTGCTCTAGACACATGAAAAATGATAGGACCTAGTTTTCCCATTACATTGATTTCGATGGTGGGTCGGTCACTTTTGGAGATGGGAGCATCGCTCAGATTGTTGGGCAAGGAACTATTGTTGGGGTAGGTTGCCCAAGATTGAGAATGTTCTCTGTGTGGAGGGTTTGAAGCATTACTTCCTAAGCATATCTCAAATTTATGACGGGTAGCATTCTGTAAAATTTTTGAATGAGATGTGCGAGATCTCAAACTCTATTGGTAAAATAATTATGAGAGCTCTGCGACCTAGTGATAATTGTTATGTAATTGAAAGTAGTGGAGAGCCTGCTTCTTTAGTTGTATGCCACATGGATGAAGACATTGAAACTGAGTTGTGGCACTAAAGACTCGGCCATGTCCATATAGGAATTTATCTCGCCTTAGCTCTAAGAATCTAGTGAGAGGGGTTCCTAAGATTGAAAAAAAGCCCAGGATTTTCTGTGGTGACTATTAGAAAGGAAAAAAAATTAAGGTTGCCCACAAAGACATCTTCTGTGGCTACATCTAAGCCTCACGAGCTTTTACATATGGACCTTATCAGTCCCATTAGAGTACAAAGCCACTGTGGTTAGAGATAATTTTTTTTGTAGTTATGGATGATTACTCCAGGTTCACCTGGGTTGCCTTTGTGAGAGAGAAATTAGATACATTTGATGAATTCAAGAAACTTGTGATGAGACTTTATAATGAGAAAGGCTACATAATCAATAGAATTCAGAGTGATCATGACAGAGAAATTGAGAACGATCGGTTCCAAAAATTCTGTGATGAACATGGAATCTGGCATAAGTTCTCGGTCCCTAACACACCTCAACAAAATGGAATAGCTAAGATGAAGAATAGGGTGCTTCAAGAAATTGCCTCAGTTATGCTCAATAGTAAAAATTTATCAAAAAGTTTCTAGGTCAAAGCTATTAACACAACCTGCTATATAATTAATTAAGTCTATTTAAGAGCAAGGCTAGACAAAACAACATATGAATTGTGGCATGAAAAGCCACCAAGTGTTAAGTATTTCAAGGTCTTTAGTAGCAAATGTTATGTCCTTAAAGAGTTTGAAAACTTAGAAAAATTTGACTTTAATGATTGTGCATATAGAGTTTACAACCCCAGGACCTTGACCATTCAAGAATCAATCAATGTGGTTGTTAATGATTAACCCACCAACAACTCAGGTCCTGTAATTGATGTGGATGAGGATAAGGGTTCAAGGTAGATAGGTAAATCTAATGAAAAACCCTCCTCTCCAAAAGCGTCTCAACCTTTGATTGACTTACCGATTATTAAGGATCATCCCCCCAATCAAATCATTGGAGATTCTAGCACTAGTGTGAAAACAAAGAGACAACTTGAGACTATAAACTAGAGTTGGGCATGGGGCAACTTGACTTGGTGGATTTGACTCATCTGACTCGGTTAGATCTGATTCGCCTCGAACCGAATGACAAAGTCAGGTTCGGATCAAGTAGCTCTATCCCGATCTGAAACTCGACCCGACTCGATCTAGTTATCGGGTACTATATAAACAAAAAAAACCCTCTACCTACCCTAACCCTACCAGCACCGGCCCGCCGCACCCAACCTGATCTAAGACTACTCCGGCAGAGCCACCCGTCCAGCCACCCTCTATCAGCGAGCTCCTCCTCCTCCTCCTCCTCTCTCTCTCTCTCTCTCTCTCTCTCTCTCTCTCTCTCTTCTCCACCTATTTGCACAGCAGCACTCATCTGGCCAGCGGTCACCTATTCGAGGTTTCGAGCTCCTCCTTCTCTTCTCTGTCTCCTCCACCTATATGCACAACAACACCCGTTCCGAGTCGATTTCAAGTATTATTTATTATTATTATTATTATTATTATTATTATTATTTTAATCAAATAAATCATCAAATCAGATAAAAAAGCCCTAAATTTTAAATATCTCTAACCCTATACACCACACCCAATTCCACCCCGACCCGATCCTAAACTCTCTCTTTCTCCCTCATCCTCCTCCTCTTCCAAGCCCAACAATCACCCACCACCATCACCACCCTCTCTCTCTCTCTCTCTCCCTGTAACACCTCGAACTTTTCAATACCGAGTATTGAAAGTTCTCGAGTGTTACCATGAAATTTAACTTATTATGTACATATGTATGATACCAATCTAGCTATCTTAACCTTACATCTATTCTCCAACACGAATATGACCGTTGAGAATAATCTCCATTCATAGATCAAGCTATTTGACCGTTAATTTTAAGATAGGATCATCATATACCTAAATATTTTCACTTGTCCATCATAACTAACTGCTCAAACAAATATGCACTGCTAGATAGAGACATCTAACCATCCACTTTGATTTTGGACCACCCGATCATAGTAAACTAGCTACTTGATCTATACATCCACTCGTACACACATCAAGTTGATATTCTGATCCGTTCATCTTATTCATCACCTATGAATATGCTTAACCCACCATCAGAACTACAATCTGAGAAACTTACACATGTGAACAAGACACTCGAATCTAACGATATATATGTTCTACCTCTAATCACTCCGAAAACCCACCTTGTGTTCTTCTGTTTACAAAACTAGTCGTACATATACTTATATACACTGTTATCTGACCATCCATTGTGTGGTTTGATATATGTACATTCCCTAATTAATTTGGATAATAACTCTTTATTCATAATGATTTAGATATAAATCCTTTTTGTAAGAATTACTTACAAACGTGCTTATAATCATGTAGAACCATTAGATTTTCCAAAACTCTCATGTTAGCAATAATTATGAAAATGTCATTAACATAGACCCCTGAACTCTAGATCACATGGTTTCCACGATCCGTTTGATGTGAAATTTTATACCATACATATATATCATATATTAACCATACATGTCAAATTTCGGCCCTTAGTTCATTGTAAAAGTGACCCAATTGATAAATCAGTCCCTTAATCATTGATTTTGGTGTCCATCGAGTGAAGAAACCTCGTGAGTAGTCGTAGTAGGATATTTACCTTCATATGAATTACTTGGATTGTCGATAATATGGACCAAGTGCAAAATATGAAGACCCCACTTTAGTAGGATTTTCCTTGGGCGCGAAGTTATCCTTTCCAGGCCTATCAACTCCTTATAAATCTGGATATTTTGATTTAAGCACTTCCTTCCATTTATTGCAACTCAAATTTAGACTACACTCTTGTCTCATATGACTACGTGGTTGTACAAAATTTAGACCCTAATTTATGATCTTGCACCGTTGAACGCTAAAGTCGGTTCCTTTCTTTTGATGCAAAAGGTGATATTTTATATCTAGGACTTTTCCACTATCGATCAACCACCAAATTTTTTCCAACCATTTGCCTATCCTGACTGCACAATTTTTCCAAAATTGGGCCCTAATAATTAAGCGTAAATCGTTAATTGAGATCAAGTTCGTTTTGACACCCGTTAGGAGAATTTTCAAGATTAGGCAATCTAAATTTCAGATCACCAAGAAAATCATATACCTCGTCTCTATTTGACGACCCTGACACAATGGACAAATTAGATTTAAAGAAAGATCATCAGAAGAAGGAAAATTGGATAAACTCAATTCAAGTGTGGTGTGAAAAACGCCCCTCTCATAGGTCCACTCTCTTTTAAAAAGGGGCGTGCGTTCCCCTCTCCACCTCACACGCCTAACTCTCAAACATCCAAGGGGGGAGAGAGAGAGAGAGAGAGAGAGAGAGAGAGAGAGAGAGAGAGAGAGAGAGAGAGAGGAGCCAGACGTCCATCATCCTCTTCCTTTTCTAAACATTTGGTATCTCCCTCTTGCTTAAGCTATGTCGTGATTCATGTAGAAGCTTTCCTACATGAATATCTACCTAGGATTTAGATCTAGGACTAAGGTGAGGGATTCCTTGAAGCTTATATTAACTTGAGTTGATATGAATTATTCTGTTCCCTCACATGCTTTGAATCCTCCATGTAAATATTTAATTTACCCTCATCAATTATTTATCCTTTGGATATTATAGTTAAGGTGTGATGTTAATTATACATGAACTTTCTAAATTTATGTGAGATTTTTATCCTTTATGCTTACTTTGATTTAAGTTGATTATTTTGCCTTTTTCGTGTTTCCGTATTACTAAAAATTCTCTCTCAATTGTATGATTTACCACCATCAGTTATTTATCCTCTGAGAACTATGGTATTATGCGTGATCTTTATGAATTTATGTGAGATGATGGATACAAGCCTTGCCCTTGCCTTTACCAATTTTGTTGAGTTAGCCCTTGCTGCTCTTCTCTTTGTTAAGTTGGCCCTTGTCACTCTCCTCTTTGTTGAGCTGGCCCTTGTCACTCTCCTCTTTATTGAGTTAGCCATTGCTACTCTCCTCTTTGTTGAGTTGGCCATTGCCACTCTCCTCTTGATTGAGTTAGTCATTGATACTCTCCTCCTTATTTTATTTGTCATGTGCTATTTAACTTTATGGCTTGGGCAGGTGCCTTGGAATTTCAAAACCTCTGTAAATTGAATTATCTCTCTATCAATGCAAGTTATGTGTTAAAGGTATCACAACTAGTAACTCAATAATTATCGTGGATATAATGCGTTATGGGTAGTGGCCCTCTTGGTCAGCACGTAATTTCGTGGGTTGGTTGGCATGGTGCATAATCGATATAAGTAAATCTTCATATGTGTTACATCACTTCTCGGGATTGAATATCGCAAATAGTAACTCCATGAACACATTGTGTTATGTAAATCCTCCAACTGCGTTGTTGTGTCACCTTCAGATGTTCATATAAATTCACGTTAATATTGGACATGCTGGCGAATAGTCGTAGTTATGGGATGCGGGTTGAGTTAGGTTTTCTACAAATCATATTCCACATTATGATGATCACTACGTATAATGAGCCGCACACACTTTGTTAGGCATGCATTCATGCTGATACCTCTCGTAGTGGACTATGTGACGTATCAGAATCCTTACATTACTTCTATGAATCTCTTGAATTATTGTTAATCTTAAAGGATAACCTTCACTATGAGTAGGGCATTGACCCTCTCTAACCATACAGATGATGCAAGTGATGTACAGATTGAATACCTAGAGGACCATCTCTCTATGGAGGATTATACTGAAGAATAAGAAGATAGTTTTACTCTAATGAAATAATAAATACAGTTGATTTTATTCTCGTGAATGGTTACCTTCATGAATGTGACTGGATGTGATCTAAAAAAAATAGGTGCGATTTTTAAAGCATCCAATTCATCAATTATTAACACCCGATTTTCTTAGGCATGAGTATAAACTCTGGCTGTGAAAATTCAGGATGTTACACTCTCCTCTTTACTCCCTCCCACCCTCCTCTTCCAAGCCCGGTAATCACCCATAACCACCCTCCTCCTCCTCTCTCTCTCTCTCCTCTCCACTCCCTCCCTCCCTCATCTCTCGATCTGAATCGATACCAACTTAAACCGACTTGGTACTTTTTACCGAGTCAGATTCGGTCTGAATTAGTCCAGGCCAGACCCAAATTTGGATCGATTCAGGCATGCTGGACTCAGTACCGAGTTGAGTCAAGTTTGGGTGAGGCCTATTTCAAAATCGAATTGAGTCGAGTCAGCCCTAACTCAGTCCAACTCGACTCGATGCCCAGCTCTACTATAAACATATATCTTTAGTTCACCTCATAAATGGAACCAAAGAATGTTGTATAAGCTCTTCAAGATGAATTTTGGGTGCATAAGAAGAGCTATTATAATTTGAAAGAAATGAGGTGTGGCATTTGGTACCCAGCCCACAAGATACAAATGTTATCAAAACTAAATGAATTTTCAAGAACAAATTCGATGAATCTAGAAATGTAATTAGAAAAAAGGGTAGGTTAGTTGCACAAGGCTACTCTCAGATTGAGGGTATTGATTTTGACGAGACATTTTCCCTAGTTGTGGGACTTGAATCTATTAGGATCCTAATATTCATAGCTTGTGCTTTAAAGTTTAAATTATTTTAGATGGATGTTAAAAGTTCCTTTTTTTTTTTAATGGTGTATGGAGGAAGAAGTTTATGTACAATAAACAAAAGGGTTTATCGACCTTAAATATCCCCTTCAAGTATCTAAATTAAAGAAAGCACTTTATGATCTTAAACGGTACGAATGGTTGGCTCAATTTTTTATCGACTATGATTTTTCAAGGGGGAGTGTAGATAAAATATTCTTTGTTCAGAAGACTAGGGACTCTATTCTTATAGCCCATATTTATGCGGATGAGATATTTTTGGTTCCACATGTGAGGAGATGGCTCACCAGTTTGCCCACTTGATGCAGTGTGAGTTTGAAATGAGCATGGTGGGTGAGATGATTTTTTTTTTTTTTTTTAAGGATTACAAGTTAAATAATGTGGAAATGACACTTTTGTGAGCCAAACCACGTACGCTAAGGAATTAGTAAAAAGTTTTGGTCTTAAGTCTAGTCGAACTCATCATATGCCTATGAGCACCACACTAAAGTTATCTAAAGATATATGAAGAAAAGGTGTGGATCAACACAATTACTGAAGTATGATCGGCAATCTCTTTTATCTCACAGTTAGCAAACCAGACATAGCATTTAGTATAGGGGTTTGTGCCCGATTTCAGGCTAACCCTAAAGAATCACATCTATCTGCTGCGAAAAGAATTATTAGGCATGTGGTTGGTACTACAGATTTTACCTTCTGGTACCCATTTGATACTACCATAACAATTATACGGTACTCAAATGTTGATTGGGTTGGGAACATGGATGATAAAAAATCTACTAGTGGCGGTTGTTTTTACATCAGGAACTTTTTAGTATCATGGCATAGCAAGAAGAAGAACTCAATCTCTCTATCCACCGCGGAAGCCGAGTACATTATAACTAGTAGTTACATCGCTTAGGCTCTTATGGATGAAGCAAACATTGACAGATTATGGGATCAAACAAGATACGATGACACTATTTTGTGATAATACAAGTGCCATCAACATATCAAAGAATCATGTTCAACATTTCAAGATGAAACATATTGATATTTGGCACCATTTTAACTGAGAGCTTGTTGAGGAGTAAATTTTTATGATAGATTATGTGCCCACTGATAAATAATTAGCCAATATCTTGACCAAGCCATTGGATGCCAATAGATTTGATGATCTCTAGAAATCCATCGGAGTGTGCACTATATGTATTGGCTAACCATTTATTGTTCTTACTGGTAAATTTGATGATTCAAGCCTTTTTTTTATTGTATACTTGAGTGTGTATTCTAGGATTGAGAATACCAATTTCGTATAAATCTCTTAGGAAAATTTCTTTTAATAAAGTTGGAAGGCGGTACCCCTTACCCTGTTTGTTCGATGGGTCCTCGATGACATCATCGGGATATTTCGATGCCATCAAAGAATCCCCTCAATGACATCGTAATGTCAAGTCAGTAGCTTAAAACCCTGCACGCCATTTCATTTTCATATTCTAGTTTTGGAGGTTTTTGCTTACAATGGATAACAAATTGAAGGAGGAGTGCTTGCTGGAGTCTAAGCTCAAAATATGTGGTTTCTTGCAGCAAATCTTCATCTTCACGCCTCATCCTTCCAATTTGGTGCATTTCTTGGTTAGTGGGTGTCTCTTTCCTTTAACATTTTAAGTTTCTTGTGTTCTTCACTATTTTCACTTTCTTTTTCTCGATTAGGGTCCGAATCATCAAGAAATCGTGGTTAGAAGTTGAAATACTTAGATTCTCAGCACAATTCATACCTCATTTTCTTTTTTTCTTCATCTCTAGGGTTTTATGTTGTCGATTGGCTATGTGATTAGGTTTTTCTCTTATTGTCCTTGTGTTATACCAATCAACACCATACCAAAAGATATCAAAGGGAAGGCCCCAATGGATGCCCGGTCATCTCGACCAACCCACACAAAAAAAACTGGCACCTAGCAGGGCTAACCGTGCTTCCCGTTGGTCACCATCCCTTCAGCGTTCAACAAGTGCATCTGAACCACTCAGGGAGCCTTTAGTGCCTGAACCCCAAGTAAAGGACACCCATTGGACAAATACAAAGGTTGTAAGAGTATCTATAAAAGTAGTATTGACATCAAGTGCATTCAACCCTATTACTTAGATGAATTGTTAAGATCCATAGGTTGGGAACACATACTGAAATTTGGGAGTATGGTACAATAGAAATAGGAATAGATTTCTGTCTAAATGTAAAAAATCAAATCCTTCATCTCCCGTCCATCAATGTTGATATTGGTGGTTGTGTCACTTGGGTTACCCCTGCTCGTATAGCCCAACTAATTGGTATTTCAGTGTCTAGAGAAACCAAACCAGATTATGACTTGACCTCCCCATAAGTATGTGTGATGATGACCGAGTTTCTTTACAACGGGCACAATGAGCCATGGAGAAAAGGCAATGCCCTTCAGTCATCCACCATGTCTAGTTCATTCAGGATTCTTCACTAGATCTTCTCTATGAATGTGTATCCAAGGGAGTCTAACTGTGTCAACTTGACACCCTTTATGGTTAATATACTTTGTAATGGTAGGTGCACGTTAGACTTTGTCTTCCTTTTATCATTCTACATCAGATTGCATATGTCATGAGGGGAAGTCAACCGACGACTCTTCCGTTCGGTCATCTTATCTACCTATTACCAAGGGATTACATATTTTCACCGATAAATGATACCATTGTTCCTCCTACCAATATCACACATGATAATTAGAAGATGATGAATATCTCACTAAGAGGGGAGGAATAACGAAATGTAGGAGAAGATGCACCAGATAGAGGAGAGCCTTCACACATGGATGTTGGATACACTGCCCGATAAGCCCTCATCACCACACCATGCCAGTTCAGACGCTACTGCATCAGAGCCATCAGCTCGGCAGCAGGACTGCATGAATCAGCTGCTTGCAACACAGATGAAGATTCAAGCGACTCAGACTCAGATCTAGGTAGAGCAGGTTTAGCACGTCGAGTGTCTAAGCAGATTGGAGCAGATGATTCAGTCTCTATAGCACACCACTCAAGATATATTGGCATATTTGACTTGTCATTATGACAACGTGTTAGGATCGGGTCCAGCAAGATATGGAAGTGGATCTCTCAGAGTTAAGAGGAATTAGTTTTTTGTTGATGAATTATTGACCATCTCAGTCATATATCTCTTTTTGATGACCTGACGATGGGATTGAGCACATTGGTATACATGTACATGTTATGGAATTATGTTGTGTTTTGTACATATAGTTGTTGAGGGTCAAATATTGCATATTGGACCCCATTTATTACTTAGTTTTATGAACATGATAATGCTTAATGTTCTATTTTAATCATGTTTGTGTTGCAAGGTGAATTTAAGAGCTTAGATTGAAAAGAATGTTAAAAGCATGGATTTAACGCTAAAAATCCACTAAAGCTAAGAATGGATCTTATGACACCAAGAATGAAGAATGCACATACCAAAGATCCAAGAAAACCAAGTAAAAAATGAAGAGCATTGAAGAATTCAAGTGAAGAAAAAGAACCCTAAAAATCTGCATCCTTCGACTAGTCTAAGCCCCTACTCGACCAGTCGAAGGCCCCTGCTCAACTAGTCGAAGATTCCTCGACTCGTACTCCAGTGATAAAATCCTCTAAATTTCCGTCATCCTTGACCAGTCGAAGGTTATACTCGACCAGTCTAAGGTTACGTGGATGACACATGGACCACATAAATTTGAGGCAGTTTCTGGATTTTTCCAATTCGGTGCGAAAGTTTGAGTTGCAAAACTATAAATAGGGGTCCTTATAATGTTCATTTTTATGCTTTTCTTAAGGGATTTTAGTTTAATCATGTCTATGGTTGGCTAAACCTCTTAGCTAGGGCTAAGAGGTGAAGCTTATAGCGTGATGGGATGTTTTTATTGCTTTGATTCATGTTTATGTTGAACTCTCTTTGATTCTAGTTTGATTATAAGGAATACTTCCAGTTTTTAATGGTTTGTTGTGACTTAAATTATAATAGATCTGTTATAGCTTTGAGTATGTTCTTTTCATGTATTAAGATTATGAAATTAGGAAATCATGTTGTTCACCATCATCCCTTGGGCATGGTTGGATGATGGAATCCTCCCTAACTTTCACAATTCTCTCATGTTGGTTACGGGATTGGTAAATCCCGTTGTTTGCCTTGTCTCCTGAGCGTAGTTTGGTGATGGAATCACTTCCAGTTCTCACACCTCTCATCCATTGAAGTCACTTATGAATCTCTATTCACTACACTTACTAGTAGGTAACTGCTTCTTGTGTACATGAACCCATATTTAGGATGTAACAAGATGGGTTGTGGTAAGAAATGGGCCCTCGATTTAGAGGTTATATGGGATATGGAATATTAATATGGGATTTTCCATCCATAGGGCATACGACTTGAGTGGCTTATAAATAATCTCTTTTTACCGCACTGATTTAGCCTTGTCTAACTCTTTTGCCATTTTGATTTGATGTCCGTGCACGCTTTTTGCCGCTGTGATTTGACATCTATCCCATGTTTTGAGGTTTGCTCGACGTGGCTTCAATGGCCTATTACATGCGATAGTAATCCTTACTGAATTTGATTGGCCACCGGTCGACGGACATCCATTAAACATCCTAAGATGGAAAAACCTCATGAGCCGAGGATGGTGGTCATTGGACACTATGCATGAGATGTCGCCCTATGCTGGGTAACGAGCCCCCCTAGTGACCATTGAGTTACTCAAACTGGCTTATTGTAATTGGAATAATAATGGTTTGCCTAATCATGCATTCATAGTATATTAACGATGACGGGTGGCTAATTTTGGATGTTGTAGTACGTGCCCTAGGTTTAGTGGGGTATCATTTCGCTAACTCCCAGACCATCGACTATTGACCTACGTATGAGATATGTACGATGACTTAGTCATTATGCTGTATAAGATATGCTACGCTGGTGACCAGTCTTATCCATGAGTGACGAGCCCAAGTCCGACTGGATGAGCATCCCCAGGTTTATATGCATTCACACATTCATGCATTTAAAAAGACTGCATCATGTATTGTTTTAATTACCTTGTTGTTTTTAACTATGCTTAGCTAAGACAGTGGTGTGTAATTTTGAGGAGAATTCACACTGAGTTGGTCACTCATCCATCAAATATATAACCATACAGGTAGCACAGGTGGCCTAAGAGATACTCATGTCTAGGGTGATAAAGTGCAGGGTACAAGTGTCAGGGATGCACGACTGTATTTGCCAAGAGGAGCTATGCGATCTTGCGGCTCAAATTTATATGCATTTTATTACTTCTCTTGTATAAATTATGAAATTCTTGTATTTGTTATTTCAAAGACATTGGTTTGTATAAGTCATTATGGGCAGTCTCTTGTATATTCTAAATGTAAATGCAAATTTTTCCTTCATGTTGATTTGTCCATCCTACGCTAAACTACTAACTCTGAAAGAATATATATATATATATATATATATAATTTGGCTCTCTAGAGGTTAACACTCGGGTTTTTGCGAAACGAATCTATACTCGGGTCTTGAAAACATGGGACGTTACAATTAGGCACATATCCAAACCGATATACATATTGTATAATGGGTTGAATGAATCTCATCTATTATTAGTTTCATTTTTAATGAATGTTCATGAATACATATCTTTAATATAGCAAACATGATTAATAAATTACACACATAATAATTCACTATATTCATATTTTAGAGTTGAGCTAAATTGGTATATTTATATCTTGTGTAATTAATTATGGTATTGGAGGTAGACCTTAGCAATTTAATTTAGAAAAATTTTAACCACTTCCCCCCCCCCCCCCCCCCCTCCCAGGCTTACTTTATAGCTCCTATTGTAGTGGTTATTGAATTTAGACCATAATTTCACAGTTAATACAACATAACTCCGCAATTGTTTAGGATTTCATGTGAGTTAAGAGGGAGCGTTTTAGTTCTAATTAATAGGTGGTGATTCTTTTGTTTGAATACCTTGTTCTATTGAAATGTGTAGATACAAGATGCTTGGTGTGTAATGCCACATGAAAAATATAATTATTGGGTGAAGGCAGATGACATATATTTAGTAGCATTGTTTAACCAAAATTATCTAATCTCTCTGGAATTGATTATGGATTCTCATATAAAAATATTTAAATACATTAAATAGTTTAGAGTGATCATGCAACAAATAAACCCCATGTCATGCATGAAAAATCATCAATACGTGTAACAAAATATTAAAACTTATGTAAATTATGAATTTGAAGGGGACCCCAAATGTATGAATGAATTAACTCAAAAGGAAACGAGATAGGGCTTATAATATGAGGTAAAAAGGTTGAACGACTATGTTTTAACAATTGGCACGCTTCATAATTTATTAACCGAGTATAGGATAAAGATGGAACTAACTTATGCAAAGACTCATGATATGGATAACTAAGACATGCGTAGCACGGTAAAGGAGATGAAGAACTGGTTAAGAAGAGAGTGGAGTTTGCATATCTTGGTGCAAAGTAGTAAGGTCCACGCAGCTCACGCACCCCAACGATCATTGCCTTTGTGTGAAGGTCCTGAAAAGCACAATGGGTCGAAAAAAGTGATTAAGCAATTTTAAAAAGCTTACTAACTGACAAATATTCATAGAAAATTTAGGTAAAAATAAGATAGAATTTAAATCAAACTCGGGACTGAGGAAAGCAGTCTATTTTTCTAGAACTAAAGAAAGGGATCCAATAGCCAAAGAAACTAGTACAGAAGAAGCAAAAGGGAGGTTAAAAGGGAATGGGTACCTGTCATATAATCTGCTGATCCTGAATCAATCACCTAAGCTGATGATCTAGTGGTTGCAATTGATGCATTACCTGAAGTTGTAAGGGATGTAGAAGCACTGACACTAGAATCTGTAACAGATGCATGACTAAGAAGCTTTTCTAATCCTACAAGGAAGACAATGACAAATGCACCTAGAGAGGAGATCTCCCCTTAGAAAATAACTAGGTAAGCCTAAGGACGAACATATATTCTAGTTTTCTTTATCAAATCCCAACATTTATCCATCGTATTTTCTTATAATAAACACAATGATGTTGATGTCCATTAATATGACTACGGCCAGCGTACCTCCACATCCACCCTTAAAAGGTGGACGCCCCCCCTCTAACACTACTTCTCATGTCAGAGTGAAGGGCAACATTATTAATAAGAGAAGAAGATATAGGAGTGCAGGTGGGTGTGGACATTCTTCGAAAATGGGTGTTGAGGCATAAAAATTCATAAAAGATACAAATTACACGACTGCATAACTAGTTTGAGCTATGTAGGCGCATGAAAAAACTGACTCGGGAAACTAACTAAAGAACAAGTTAGTTCATTGCGAAGTATATATGAAATTGTTACGCGTTCATGTAACTTTAATGTGTTATGCGAACACGCAACTTTAGTAAGTTGTACAAATTCAGGGCTTCACGCGTGGAGATGCCTATAAATACCCCTTTACCCTTTCATTTGGGTACTTTTTAAGACTTCAGAGTTTCTTCAGGAGATCCTGTCTGAGCAAGAGGATAGTACTGAGGAAGGCTTGTGTAACAACTCCTCTAGACTTATGCAATGACCATAGTTAGTGTATCTTGGGAGATGAAAGAAATCTAAAGAAACATAAGTAAGAGAACTCCCGATGAGTTGTGTGGCCACGCAACTCAGCAGCCTTAAGCGGTCACGCAAATGCTCTATAGTAAAACTTGACTTGATGGCATCTTGCGAACTCAAGAGAATTCTATTCTTACATTGTAGCATGCATAAAGGGGTTTCAAAGCTGCAAAATTCTTCTGTCACTTTGACGGGTATTCCACAGGGACCGAAATGCTACTAGAATTATTATTATTTAATTATCACTTAATGTTATACATTAATTGTATCTTATTTTTAAATCAAGGGCAAAGTAAGGAATGTAATAAGAACTCAGGTTAATAAAATTATTGATGAAGAGTTTTCTTTCATATAGGTTTCTTTGTTATTATTAGGACACAGATATTCCAATCCCTAAAATATATTTCTGATCAAAACAAAATAGCGACTCTGCAAAGGATCGAACACAATGTCTCGAGTTGACATATCTATGTCTAATGATAAAAATTAAATTAAAGAATGCTTGTCATCAAAAGGCATTGCAAAGTTGCCAAAATGATGACTCTTGACAGGAACATTCCTTCGTTCCTCCCTTCATCTCTAAAATAAAATATAATTTGATTTGATTTGGATAATTAACAATAATCCATTTTAATCTTTGGTAATCCACTATTGTACAATTGTAATGGCTTCTCTTCTGGCTAATGTGATCGTTTACTTTATGCCCAATGGATTTGTTGTAGATTGTGTGGGTAGTACTAAAATATCACCCAAAGAGACTTCAAAGAGGTCGAGTCAGCCGCAATTCAGAATAGGCAATCATGAACAATGAAAGGGGCGATTTCTACTTCACCCATATTGCTGAAAAATGATGAAGAATGGACAATAGTGACATCTTAGAGAAAAAAACTTGATTCCCTCCTGTGAGAAGCCTGGTTCCATTGAGAGCAGTGAGAGGGCCGATCACACGTAATACTACAAGGTGCAATCCTTCCTTAGCTCCACCTTCACTTTATCCTATAGGGATTGGAACGACACTTTTCATCCCTCATCGGATTTTCCCACTCTATCTATAATAACGCGACAAGCACATATCACATTCTCAACGAAAGTCCAAAAAGAGAAAGGAAAAGTTATTCTAATAAGTAAGCCTTTACCCTCAATGCTGGCCACAAGGGCTCTGACACAAGATTCCGCATTAAATGCATTCTTTTTAGAGTCGTTAAATCCTCGAGACAGCAAAATGCCCCAGTGTCAAGTCAAGCAATGATTCATTCTCCTTAGCATCCCTAACAACAACCTATTCCTCCTCTCCCTTTACATCAGAATGATCAAGGAGTGAGAAAGTGGTGATCTTCATGGAAGGCACCAGTCAGGCCCATTCGTTATTAACGAATGAAAACTTAGCCAAGATAGCACACATGCAGAATTTATTGATGGAGGAATGCAGAAACCTTAGATAGGTGTTAACGACATTAACCCATAACGTGACTCGAACTACTACTCCCCTAATGATGGCTGCCACAAATGATAATGGATACAAGTGGAAGAGTCATAGTCGTAAAGAGTAGGATCTCATGGGTCAGTACCAGCTGTCGCTCACACCATAACCCAAGATGAAATCCGATAAGTTGTCGCCGAAGCTGTTCACTTAGAGAGAACATGAACATAGAGGAAAATTCCAGTTTCAAACGTCATATCCCTATGAGATTGAGGACATACCATTTTCGGCCAACTTCAAATATCCGGACTTCCAAAAGTTTAACGGAGACAATTCACCTGAAGAACAATTAATGCATTTTATAACAATCATGGGGAATTTCTCTATAATGCCACAATACTATTTACAACTGTTTGGGTCATCTCGCAAGGGAAAGCATTTAGATGGTATTCAGCCTTGACCTTGAATCTATACGTATATGGGATCAGATGCAAGACACTTTTATGATCAACTTTTTCTCGTTTGATAGAGACATAAGCCTAACCAAATTGACTTTTGTCCGACAGAGATGAGGTGAGCTGGTAGAGAAGTTTATCGATCAATTGAAAACCTTAGGAGCATCATGTCGATAGCTCTTAGGAAAGCAAGAAGAAGTAAAGATGTGTTTGGGTTCTATGGAATGGAGGGTAGCATTTAGTCTAACGAGCACTGATATACGAATTTTTCATGATCTCACTACCAAAGCCCATGCTCTTGAAATTATTGTAAGAAAAATGCAAGTCTTTTAAATGGTGACGACACATCGAGGCTCCAACAAAATGTCGGTAAATGTCACCGATAAAGGAAAAAAGAGAGAAGATTCCCAAGATAGACAAAGAGATGGAATGAGAGAGAGTAGAAGCATTTATACAGGTAGAATAATAAATAAATAACCTAGGTGATATGATGACCATGAGAGATTTGCATTTGTAAAAGAAGATGTACTCCCCATGATGAACCAGCTGTTAGCCGCAGGGACGATTAAGTTACCTTAGCCAAAACATCTAGAAGAGGTGAGAAGAACAAAGGAAAATAATTATTATCATTGTCATCGTATGCTAAGCCATCCACCTGAAAAATGTTATACTATTAAGATATACCCCAAAGATAGTTGATAGAGGTGAAATAGTAATAGAAAAGGATAATGAGCAAGTCAAGAAGGTTGTGGAAAACACAATGTCTATTTGGAACACATTTACCATAGCGCTTTTCGCCTTTCTTCTGGAAGTACTTAATTTAAAGGTCAAGGGAAGAAGAACAAAGCCAAATGAAAATTCATGGGTATTTCGTAAGAAAAGAAAGGAAGTCTCAGAAGCAAAAAGATTGATAAAAGTTCTTCCTTAAGAAATCATGGCATAAAGTATGACTATATCTATGGTCTTGAATGATTATTGCCACAAGAGGATAAAAGCAATTTTGGGGATCAAAGCCTACAGCCGATCAAGGCGTCACAGGGTTAAAAAGATAGTGTATTAGGCAGAGTAGCTGACCTGATTCCAGGTAAAATTATTTAGTAGAACAATTTAGTGAATCTCTCACAGGCCCGACTAGATTGTGGTCCGAGTCGAGAGTACTGGAAGGAGTCACTAGTTAGAAATAGACTTGTGACTTGTTCCTGATTCTTTATGTCAAGAAGAGCCATACTATTGACAAAATTGGTGAGATGGGAAGCCATTATGGAAGAATGCCCTTACCGATATGTGTTAAAATGTAGAAATGCTATTACTAGTTCCTATAAACTCCAAGACATTTGTGGGAGTGTAGGATTGTACATTGAGGAATGATACGAACCTCACTGGCGGTGACTATAGGGTCAAGTCCTTGTAATGTACCGCTTGTAGTGCATTTTTCAGTGAAGTACATGTAAAATGAATACAACAAGTGTTGACTGCGATGTCATTTCAACCATTCAAGACAATGTAGTTTACTAAAATGAGATGGATTATGTAATTCTCAAAGTTCATGTTATATTTAGGGGAAACACGGTTACCATTAGAACTTTTGGTTTCCTATGAGAGAGCAGCGCATTTCTAAGGTAATGTTTCAGAAGATTATTTGTTAAGAAATTTCACATACTCGCTAGTGATATCAAGTAAGTCAATGGCATGGTATTTAGCCATACCAATAGGAGTTTTCTGATCATGGGAAGAGATAAAAGAAGACTTCATCTTGCCATTATATATGTACAATACTCAAATTCTGGAAACACAAATGAGGTGAATTGTCTAATATCCTAAGAAGATGTGTTGGACTTCATTCGATGATGGTGGAATATATGTTCTTATTACCTTTTACTGCCCGTAACGGAAGCAACTATGGTAAAAGAATATATCCGACTGACGATCCTCAAATAAAAATTGTTACCAAAGGAAGTATAGTTGCTATAGACTTTTCAGAAGTTGTTAAAGTTGTTGATCGGGAAATCCACAATGATTGTAATATGGCCTCTATAAGGCCAGTGATAGAATAAGTTAACTCCCAATCAAAAAGCACTGCAGAAATGGTTGTGATAACTTTGCACTTAGGAAATAAGATAGCCAGTCCTCAAAGAAAACATAACTCCACAACATCACAAGAAGGGGCTTCAGAAAGCTCCCAAGAAAAAGAAAATCTATGTACTGAAAGAAAGCAGAAAGATAAAAGATTATATAACAAGATATCGTTAGCTTATGAAGTGGCTTACGATGTCGTCAGTCACTTGAAAAGGATTCCTTCTCGGTTAAGCATATATGATGATTTATGCTTATTGAAGAACTTCCGACAAATGTTAATTTAGGCATTATCAAATGATAGAGTGGTAGAAGCATTACTCACCAAGATGAAAAGCACAGAAGTTGGAAAAGATGACAGTATGAGTTGGAATGCCACATTTGAAATAAAAGATGCAGTCAACTATATGTCTGTTCTTACATTTTCTGATGACGACTTGATGTTACACAAGAAAGAGTATAAATGACTGCTTATGGTAATTGGCTACATCTATGGGAAGCAATTCAAACGTATAATATTGGATAATGCCTCTATGGTAAATCTCCTACCATTAAGTACACTTACCAAATTGACATATTGGCATTCTCACTTACATGCAAGTGGAATGATGATCCAAGGGTTTAACCAAGATAGATAGAAAGCGTTAGGAATGATTACAGTAAAAAATTAAAAAAAAATGATTACACTGATGCTAAAAATTGAAAATCTTATTACAAAATTTGTATATCATATAATTGTTGCGGTGACAACCTATAATTTACTTCTTGGGCTACCATGGATGCACAGATAGTACATCGTCTCTTCTATGTTGCATCACTATTTCAAATATTGTCAGAACGGTACTCAGCACAGCGTTATGGCCTATATGAAACTATACACAGTAGTAGAATTGTTTTTTACATATGCACGTTACAATGAAGAATTCGCCATTGAAGAAAAGGAAAAAGTAAGTGAGAAAGGTTCGAAGTTAAAAAATCATAAGACCGTAACAACAAAAAGAAAAGCTTCACAAGCTGAATTTATTGAAAAAGAATTCAGAAAATAGTTGAAAGTCCAAGAGTTAAGTATGACAGAATCAAGAAAAAAAATATTTTATCCCAAGACATTTGAGGCAGTCAGGACAATCTCCTTTAACAATGTTGTCACTAGAACAAATGAAATGTTCTATTCTCCACCAAAGAAGGAAGTTATGGAGAAAATCGGTGAGATAATGAACGATGAAAAGCTTTAACCGGAAGATTTAAAAAGATATAGCTCAGCGAGCTGAAAGATCATGCAGGCTATAGGATTCGACTGTAATGAACTAATAAGGTTGAACAATGGCAAAGGTATATAAATTCCAGTTGGTATCCATGAAAATGAATGGGAAAAATTTTACATGCTAGGGAATCCCCTGTGTGTGCGCAAGTGAATATGATTAACAAATTCCAAGTGATTAGTACAAGGAAATCCAGTCAAGAAACAAATGAAAACAATTTTTTTTAAAGAGAGAGATGAATCAACCTGGAATAGTGTCAATGCAGATAGAAGATGGGGGACAACCCACTATTGATGAATTATAAGAAATAAATATATGAACGAATGATGAACCCCGGAATATGTACATAAACGGCAATTTTTTAAATGAAGAAGCAAACTGGTATGTTGAATTGTTGAAAGAAAATAAAGATATGTTCGCCTGGACGTAGGCGAAAATTCCTGGTTTGGAGCTAACAATGGCAATACACCGCCTCAACATCTCAAATGAGAAAAACCCAGTTAAGCAAGCACAACGGTGTTTCCACCCAGATTTAGTACCACGAATCAAGGAAGAAGTAAATAAGTTGATCAAAGTCGGCTTCATTAGAGAAGTATCCCAAATGGATCTCTAATATGCTACCTATCAAGAAAAAGAGTGGCAGAAAATAGTATGTGTCGACTTCAAAGATCTTAATGAAGCATGTCCAAAAGATGACTTCCCACTACTTATAACTAAATTACTTATCAACGGTATGACAAAATTTGCATTCATGTCCTTTATGGATGGACATTTTAGATATAATCAAATACGCATGGAGCTAGAAGATGAGGAGGCCACAACATTTAGAAATATTTTAGGAATATACTGTTATAAGGTCATGCCATTCGGGCTCTAGAATGTCGATAACTTTTACCAAACGATGTCATAATGTCAAATACATTGTGACATTATACATATACCAGCTGAAGACTTGCATCAATCAGTAGCTTCGTGGCCCTTTACGGCCTGGGAATTGGATGTCACTGCCCCTATTAATCCATCATCTTCACAAGATCGCCAGTATATCTTGGCAATGACTAATTATTTTTTTAAATGGCAGAAGTTGTCGCATTGCGTAATGTTAAATAAAAAGATGTCGTAGATTTTATTTGTCATATAATCATATATCGGCATTGTCAGGCCCGTATCCTACTTCGTACCATTCCTTAGACTTCAGCGATCCTCCCCGTTAAATTCCGACAACTCACGACCTATAGATAGCATTTGCATGCGACCCTAAGTCGCATCCCATAGATCAAAGTCGACTCGACCTGAGACTTGTACCATAGCGACCGCGCCGTCGCCTCGGTTCTAACGCCGTGTCTCATGCTCCTATGCGATACCCAGGCTAAGAAATGTGGGCCCATGCATATCTAGAGGAAACGTCGCGCGTTGTGAATTCCGAGATAATCTTTACCATCTATCAATCAATCAATCAAGTATAACTCATCACTCTCCCATACCTCTCTATTCACCAAGTCAAATGAACCCATACCTATCCCATCCATTTCTTACCAACAAGTCAAGGTAACCCATACCCCATGCCACCTCATGCCCCCAAAAGTTAACAAGGCTCATACCCTCCATGTCACCTCCTCTTACAACACCCTCTACTCTCTCATTCTCTCTACCACTTCCAAGCAACCCAAAAAGAGTGACCGTCCAAGCATTTCAAGGAGAGAAGAACTAAGTGTGTAGCCCACTTCCTACCCCAATTCTCACAATCCAACCCTTCAATCTTCATCATCTTCCATCAAAGAAGAAGCCAAAGAGCTTAGCGTTCCAAGGAACCAAGAAGAAGTGTAATCGGTGGGTGAATCTTCCTTGTTACTAGGAAAGGAATTTCCACCGTTGATTTTTATGATTTGAGGGCTCACATGTGGTGGGACCCATTTGATGTATGCATTGTATTGAGTAAAGGGAGGGCTCATAGTGGTGGAGCCCCTCCCTCCATCACACGTCTCTCTCTCTCTCTCTCTCTCTCTCTCTCTCTCTCTCCTTGATGCATGACCCACCTGATGTATGCGTTACATCCATGCCGTCCACCTATGGGGCCCACCTTGCTGACGTCCAGCGGCAGGCCTTGCATGTCCGTCTGGACATGCCCAGATGAAGAGAAAATACAAAGATTAGCTTGAATCCTAACTAGTGGGCCACCACGTGGACCCACCTTGAGGTGTGGACGATGTCCACACCATCCAGTCCAACAAGGGCAGTAGCCCCGCAGGCCCATGTGCCTCATCCAGGCTGTCCATCTACTGAAACTCCAACAGGCCTGGATGAGGTAGAACACAAGTATCGGCTTGATCTAAGCAGGTGGGCCACACGTGTGGACCCACCTGATATGTATGTTTTATCCATGCAGTCTATCCCTGAGATGGTGGGACCCACCCTGCAGGTGTGGGGTCTCCACCGTCCAGCTGGGACGTGGACACCCCCCCCATGATTTATGTATTATATTCTCACCGTCCAGCCTGCTGGAGGGTGGGATCTGCCATGATGTATGTGGCCATCCACACCGTCCACGTGGGACGTGGACCCCATAATGATGTAGGTGTTGTATTCACACCGTCCGTCCATGGACCCCACCTGATGTAGGTGTTTTATCCACGCCGTCCAGTGTTTGGATGTGTGCTGGACCCCACCATGATTTATGTATTTTATCCATGCCATCCAGTCCCTGGACGGTGGGACCCACCATGATGCATGCGTCGTATATCCTAGGTGTCCATTTGGTGGGGCCCATTTGGAATGTGCAGGCCCACCTGCTACTTGTGCAGGGCCCACCTTGATATGTATGTTGTACATGCTGCCCATACATTTTTACTGAATCATGGGCTACCCCATCAGACCCACTATGTTGTATGAGTTACACACACTATCCATCCCTTGTGCCTAGCTCATGGGCCCTTGTATGAGGCCCAATGTGATGCATATGTGGCCTTTGTGTGAGGCCCAATGTGATGTATATGTGGCCCTTGTGTGAGGCCCAATGTAATGTATGTGAAGCCCATGTGATGAGGCCCAATGTGATGTATATGTAGCCCCTGTGATGAGGCCCAATGTGATGTATATGAGGCCCATGTGGTGAGGCCCAATGTGATGTATATAAGGCCCTTGCATGAGGCCCATTGTGGTGCATATGACGCCCATGTGATGAGGCCCAATGTGATGTGTGTGAGGCCCAATGTGATATATATGAGGCCCTTATGTGAGGCCCATTATGGTGCATATGAGGCTTATGTGATGAGGCCCAAATGTGATGTGTGATTCCACCATGATGTATATGATAATATTTATGTAGCCCATCCATTTTCTAGTTAGTGTAAGGATCATGGGCCCCATTGCAATTAGATTTTAGGTTACAAATGAGCCACACCTTGGGAGCAATGGTGGTTAAATGTCCATGTTGTAAAATAATCGTTAAATGTCCCCATTGTACATCTCTTTAGGGCCCGTTGTTAAGCCCATGACCATCTTACCTTATTGGGCTATCCCAAATCATTGGGCCCCCATAAGTGTTACCCATCTTACCCTAGTGGGCTAACCCAAACCATTGGGCCCCCATTCATGCTAGTGCTCTCCACCACCCTTGTAGGAATCACCATAACTTGTAGACTCACCTTATTTGTATCGGACCCCATAAGAAAGCCTAACTTACCATATGATAGAGTGGGTGAGGAAGCCCACTTAATATACTTAAGGTCATCATCTTGACTCCCATTGTTGTATGATTCACCCCATGAGGTCCATCCTTGATGTAGTATGGCATATAGGTCACCACTATATATATATATATATATTATAAGTACATCATTACCGTAGATCATGTTTAGTATAACTTCATGATTCATGTCCATGTGTGTCATATGTATGCTTGATATGAGGAGTGATTGATTATAGCATGTGTCATTGGGTGGATTATTTTTGGGACTTCCTAATAGACAGAATTGCCCCACATGAGCGCGCAGTACGTGCAGGATTAATGTATGACTAGATAGTATGACTCATGCATCTTGCATTATGAGATATGATCACTATACGCCCTAACGACATCAGGGTTGTGGCCTTAGATACCAGAAATATTTTGGCTCTAGCACTAGGGCGTAAGGTTGTCCTTGGGTGAAAGTCCCTAAACCCTTATGGTACCGGGAGGTTGCTCCAACGTCGAGACCGAGTGAATATGTGAGCATACGAGGGCCATATATCATTAGGTCGTGTCTCCCACTATGCCGTGGTCGGTTGGAAGGGGGTGTGGCCTTATCCGCCCGAGGGTATGGGGCATAGCTACACTGAGTTTGACCAACTCATAAATAGGTCCACTATTGACGTGTCGGGTAGATATCGGCCGACTACTGTCCAGGCTGATAATGTGGTCTCTTCCAGTGGGTGGTGATTTGGTGTAGAGTGTACTAGACCCCGGTGATATTCTAGAGATGAGCTATATTGTTATGTGGGTTCAGATGGGGACTGACATGCTTGTGTTACATCTCGTATATGAGATTTGGCTACGTAGGCCTTGCATCGCATGGCCTCGGTATGGCCGATAACTTTCATGCCTTGCACTGCATGGCCTTGGTATGGCCAATAGCATTCATGCCTTACATCGCATAGCCTTAGTATGACTGATAGCATTCATGGACTTATTGACATGTTTCTCCATTACTCTGACATTACATTCTTGGCACTTACCTTGGGCACACACTTACACCACCTTTTAAGCTTTCTATAAGCTTATTCACAACCGTTGCATGTAGGTGACGCCAAGACGTAGCCGAACAGGAGTAAGAGCATGTAGCCGAGCTTTTGGAGTTTCGATATTATCTTGTATTTTCCTTTATGCATTGTACTTAAAAGATTTTGATTATAGTGGATATGTGGTGATGTTATTGGTTATTGTTTGTGGGTTATGCTTATTACGAAACAAATTCATGTTGAAAATCCTCCTTGTAAGATCCCAGGCTCGGAACCTGGTATATGGGTGCTGGGAGCCGAGAATGGGGTACTACGGAGGCTGTCGGCGTCGGATTTGGCGATCGAAAATTTTGTGAGCCCAATTTTCGAGTTTGGGGCATGACAGGCCTAAAATCCCAAATAAAATTATTATCGATACTGGTATTCTATTAATAAACAAGCACAAAGAGAAGTTGTGTCAAAATTTTAGGATTAAGCATTCCTTCCCAACGCCTTATTACCCGTCAGCGAACGGATTGGTGGAAGCTTTTAACAAACCAATAGTTAAATTTTTGAAGAAAATTATCACAAAAAATTGAAAGTGCCCTGGTTTGTCAATTAGCGTGAGGGTTGAGTCGGTAGTCAAGTGAGCCCCATATGAAGATCATACAAGCTATTGTCTCAACCGGATGTGCATTTCGAGTTCGTCAAAGGTAAATTCAGCCTCACATCCCATATTCTAAAACACCTAGGTAAATAAATCCTTAAAAGCCTTAGAACATTATAGGAGTTTAAAGTCTAAAAACTTGTTTCTAAACAGGAAAACTTTCTAAGTTTTCTACTTAGTTCGATGACATCAAGCTTATGTCGATGACATCGAACACTCATGTTCGATGACATCTTACAGGCTTCGATAACATTGAAATGAGACATTTTATGTCCAACAACCACATAATATTTGGATAGAATATTTGAGGAATTGAACATATATTTGAAGACATCGAGCATCAATAATCGATGTCATCGAGGGCGAGTCGATGAAATCAAAGAACTTAGAGCATTGTCCAGCAAAACTTCTTAAAAAATATTCTGATGTTGCTCGAGGAATCGAATGAGCTTCGATGTCATCGACATTCAAACCTCGATGACATTAAGCAAGGTTCGATGACATCAAATATGGACAAGTCTGGGTCCAGTAAGATTCATAGGAAAATCAACTGAAATGCTCAAGGAATTGAACTAACCTTCGATGACATCGAAATTCAAACGTTGATGACATCGAAACGAGTTCGATGACATCGAACTTGGACATGGAAGTGTCCAACAAACCTTCAAGGAATATCTTCTTAAAAGATCAATGAATCGAACTAGGATTCGATGACATTGAAATCTAAAATTTGATGACATCAAATCAGGCTCGATGACATCGAAGAAAGCATTAAAACTGTCCGGCAAGCTCTTGTGAAATGTCACGTAGATTGTCGAGGAATCGAACTATAATTCGATAACATTGATATTTAAAATTCGATGACATCGATCTCCTGTCAAAAAGTTCTAGCAATGTTTTTTCAGTTGAGTTCGTATCATCGAACTGATATTCGATATCATCAAAAGTATACATTCGATGACATCGAACTCAGTCAGACACTAACTATTTTATTACCATTGGAGCTTTTTACCTTTATAAGGAGAGCTTATTCTTAATTGTTGTATTGAGAAAAAAGAGAGAGCTTTGAGAAAGTAATTGCATACCACCTAACCCTAAGCCCTTTTTCTCATGGGAATTCATCCTTCAATCGACCCTCATCATTGATATTCAATAGAGTGGATTGGTGAATGAACTTCCTCATTTAAGGATCATCCAACTACCATCGTAATGGCAAATCATTGAGCCGGGATCCCTTGCTGCTTAAGACCTTGGAATCACTCTGTCTCTTCAATGATTAACATTCATTAGAGTGGATTCCAATAAAACCTTAACCCAACCCCATCGCCTTACATTAGAGCATCATCAATGTTGCGGATTAAGGGAGCTGAAGAATCTCCATCATCAAAGGAGAACGTCTTCATTAACGTGCAGAATGGGACTCATTTACTTATTTGTAAGTCATTAAAGTCCAGAGACCCTGTTGATCATTCCTTATATAGGATTAGATGACAAATGTATCTCAAACCTTTCAAGCTCTCATTGGAGGCCTCTGACGGGAGAGTACGTTTGGGTGCTTAGTGTAGGACCCTTGCTCTTGTCTAGGGTATAAACTTAGGTGCTTAGTGTAGGACCTTTGCTCTTATGTAGGGTATAAACTTAGGTCCTTTGTGTAGGTCCTTGGCCTGTGTGGCCTAAACCAGGTTCCTTGTGTGGATCCTTGGCCTGTGTGGCCTAAACTAGGATCCTTGTGTAAATCCTTGACCTATGTGGTCTAAACTAGATTCCTTGTGTGGATCATTGGCTTGTGTAGCCTAAAACCTAGGTTCCTTGTGTGGATCCTTAGCCTGTGTGGCATAAAACTTAGGTGCTTTGTATAGGACCTTTGCTCTTGTGTAGGGCATAAACTATCGTGTCCTTGTGCAGGACCGTTTGCTATGTGTAGGCATGTTTAGGTACCTTGTGTAGGTCCTAGAGTCAACCTTATGTAAGTTGTAAAGGTTAGAGGTGAACCTAATTTAAAACCTTCGTTAGTGAAATCCGGTACACTCAAGGGTTGAGTGCATCCGTCGAGAGTGGAGTAGGCACATAGCCGAACCACTATAAACGATTGCATTTTGGATTGCTATTTGCATATTCTTTTATTGTGTTTACTTTGAATGTTCACATGAAGCATGATAACATGATTATCTAGAACTGATAAGAATCACATCCTACACACTTTCACATAGATCATCCATCATAGACTAATTTCTATCTCTTATTTAAACATTGAGTAGTCTTGTGATTGGATCCTCTACTTGGCTTGGAAGCCATCAGAGTTAACTTGAATATATCTTGATTGTTTTAAAATAGATCAAGATTAGGATAATAGGATATTAAATTGGCATAAAATTTTATAAAGTCCTATTCACCTCACTCTAGGACACATTGACCTATCTTACTTCAACTATAGCGGTCTACACCGTAATTTCAAAAATAAGCAAGAAGGTGATGAGATGTTAAAAGATGCCTTGTGGGCCTATCGAACAATTCATCGAAAAATGACAAAAGCAACTCCTTATTCGTTAGTTTATGGAGTTAAAGTTTTTCTGCCAATTGAAAAATAAGTCTCTTCATTAAGGGTGACGGTACATGAGTCAATCAAATAAGATGAAAATGCCAATATAAGGCTAATGGGGTTAAATACTCTGGATAAGAAATGGCTAGCAGTGCAACAGCGTTTATAACTATATCAAGCGCAAATAGCGGTCCTCTTCGATAAGAAGGTTAAACACCGATCCTTCAAAAAAAGAGACATGTTACTGATGCTTGAAAGTCCCATTGTGCTTACCTACATAATAGGGGACAAATTTGATCCCAAATGGGATGGACTATACATTGTATCAAAAGTTTACTCCAATGGGGCTTATCGGGTTATGTATCAGAACAAGAATACCCATCAACAACCGTTTCTTAAAAAGATAATATCCTTAAAGGAAATGAAATTTTAATTACGAAGATTATTAATGAAGAATCTACCTAATAAAAAGGGGGCAATAGAGAGGTACACTCTAAAAAAGAATATTGACAACATAGTTAATGGCAAAAGAAATGCCATGTACGCCACTCTCCAATAAAGTAAGAGTGAAGAATGATTAATAAAAGAAAAAGTCAAATAAAGATATACTCTTTAAAAACTTCTTTAAAAAGATATGATCTTCGATTCTTCAATTCCAAGGATGGTAATCGATGATCTTTTGAGATAGTAATTGTTGATAATCCTTCATACTAATGACCGACCGGAACTATTATTGCGATTCTTTAAAATATCTTGAGGCGGTAAATTAAAGATGCAAGATTGAAGCCACTGTGAAGACCCAAAAAAAATCCAAATAGAATGACGTTGTTCTTGCCGGGATAGTCACATCAGAGACATCTTTATCTAAGTAAGAGGCCTCGTTGTCTGGCTCCTCATAAATGATGTTATTTAGGATCGGTTCTTTTATCTTCTTCTAAGGTATCCAAGCTAGTGAATGAAGTGAACAAGTGAACAAAGTGAGGGCAAGGAAAGGGAAAGTCCTCCCTCTACCCTTTGCTATTAGATGGTCCGCCCTTACTCAATTTCTCATTGACTTCGGAATTGCGAGCATGATATTTGAATCCACTGAAGATGCAATAGGTATTTGTGATCAATTAGCTTCAAGTATGATTAAGGACTTTTTATTTACATCCATAATAACTACACAATTTGGTTGTTAGTTCGACCCGAAATTGATCTTCTTGTTTCTCAAACGGATTTTTTTCATGTTGATTGAGTGTTGAGGGTCAAATATTACATATTATCCCTCATTTATATCTTATTTTTATGAACATGATAATGCTTAATGTTCTATCTTACTCATGTTTGTGTTACAAGGTGAATTTAAGAGCTTGAAATGAAAAGGGTGCTAAAAGCATGGATTTGATGCTCAAGAATCACCAAGGCAATGGATGGATCTTAGGAGACCAAGATTGAAGAATTCACATGCCAAAGATCCAAGAAAACCAAGTGAGGAATGAAAAGAATCAAAGATTTGAAGTGAAAAAAAAAGAATCCTGAAATTGTCCTGAAAAAGCATATTCTGAAATTCTGGGTCATTTTGTGAAATTGCATAGAGTGAAGTCTATTTTGGCAAACTGCGTAAATTTGAGGCAGTTTCTATAGTTTCCAAACTAGGTGCGAAAGTTGGAGTTCCACCACTATAAATAAGACTCCCTAGGATGTTCCTAGGCAACTTCTAGGGTTTAAGGAGTGGAGCAAAAGAGTCGAGAAGCCGTCGCCAAGAGTTTTTCTTCTTCTTCCTTAGTTGTTTTCATATTTTTCTTAAGAGACTTTGATCCAATCATGTCTATAGTTGGCTAAAACTCTTAGCTAGGGCTAAGAGGTGAAGCTTGTAACGTGATGGGATGTTTCTCTTACTTTAATTCATGTTTATGTTGAACCTTATTTGATTTTAAAGGAATACTTTCAATTTTTAATGATTTATTATGATTTAAATTACAGTAGATCTGCAATAGCTTTGAATATCTTCTTTTCCTTACTTTGAGATTGTAGGATTGGTAAATCTTGTTGTCGGCCATCATCCCATGGGCATGGTTTGGTGATGAAATCTCTTCCAAGTATCACAATTCTCCTCCTTTGAGAATTAGATCAATGAAAGTTCATATTTGGTTTTATTGATATATCTTCCAATTGGATAGGATAGGATTCCAATTCCAATTGTGTTACTTGAATCAAGTAAGAGAGCTCCCTGATCATTACAAGTGAATCCTTGGCACCCTAATTCCCACCTTTAAATTCTTAGGTTTAATTACTCTATTCGCAATTACTCTCTCAAATACTTTAGAATTAGTTTCACATCTTCTTCTAGTTAATTTCGGAAACCTACAAGTTTCAATCCCTGTGGATTCGACGTAGGTCTTACCGAGATTATTACTACATCGTGACCTTACACTTGAGGTTGTGAACAAGTTTTTGGCACTGTTGTCGGGGATTGACGGTTGCGTTTTCTAGATTTGATTAGTTTTGGAATTAGGTTAAGATTATGATTTTTCTACTTTTTATTTTTATGTTAGGATATTTTCAGAATTATTTTATAAACTAACTTAGCTTTCTATTTCTAGGTTTAGAAACCTTTTTTTAAAAAATAAAAATAAAAAATTTTAGTAACTAATTTACTTTCTAATTCTAGGATAGAAACTTTTCTAATTTGTTTTTAGAAACTAAATTTTTATTTTTTAGAAACTTTCCTAATCTGTTTTTAGAAACTAATTTCCTTTCCTTTTTTTATTTTTAGAAACTAATTTACTTTTTATTTTTAGAAAGTTTTCTTTTACTTTTTTTAGAAACTAGGTTGCTTTCTTAGTTCTTTTTTGAAAACTAATTCACTTTTCTTTTTCTTCCTCAGAATCCCAAAATAGAAACTTCTAATTCGGTGACTTCTTTCTAATTCTCTTTCTTTCTATTTCTAGACTTAGAAACTTTTTTAATTTAAAAAAAAACTAAGTTTTATTTTTATTTCTAGATTTAGAAACTTTCTTATTTTTTTTGAAACTAACTTTCTATTTCTAGATGTAGAAACTTTCTTAATTTATTATAGATACTAACTTCCTATTTCTAGATTTAGAATTTTTTTTTTTTAGAAACTATTTTATTTTTAGGAATAACTTTTTATTTGGTTTCTAGGTTAGTGTTTTTTCTTATTTATTTTTAGAAAGTAACATTGTTTTCTGTTTTGTAGGATCCTAACATAAAACTCTCCAAACGGGTAAACTCCTTCTAACTTTTCCTCTACTTACTTTCCATATTGTTGTAGGATTTTTCTTTTATTCTATTTTAGGATTAGAGTTTCACCATGTATATGCAAGAGTAGGAACGTTAGTATGTTGAGATAGTTTTAGAGAATGCAAGAAATTGTGAAGGGCTGTCAGTTGATTATGTTAGGAAACAACCTATGTCTCAAAAATTTTCTAAAACCATCATCGAGAATCAACTAGAATACAATGCTCCACTGGTTAAGAAGTCCTTATACGATCATAGGCAGGAGAATAATTACACCCCACAGATTAAGAAAACAGTACGTGATTGTTGGGGTTATCATAATTAAGAGAGTGAGAACTATAATCACCCATCAGACAAGAAGAAAACAATGAGAGATTATATTATGGGTGATAAATGTACTAACAAGCATCAGACTCTCCCACCTATGACCCGTAGGACTATGATCAGTGGAAATATCAACATTGGAGAGATGAACCAACAATTGATTATAGTGACTATTCTCTTGGATTCCCTACCTTTGAAATCCAACTAAAAGCGATCCAAAAGGATTCATGTTTGAATTTCACGGACTATCAAGAACAATTCAACCAACTTATCTCAGGCATGATGAAATCATTGGAAGTGATTGAATTACACCTCGATAAGGTTGAAGAGGCTAGGCTATCACAATCTCAACCTAATTTAAAAACACAATGCGAGGAAAGTGATCCTATCTCGCTTGTGGAGAGTACTGAAATTGAGAATGAAGAGTTGGATTGTGTTAATGAGCATACGACTCAATTTTTTGAAGAGTCGATCTCAATGACTGTCCAAAGAAATGATCAAGAGACAAGGGTGTCTTTCAAATATAATGATACTGACACAATCTAGTCATATGACACACTTGACTTCAATGAGGAGGAAGAGGCTAGTTTATTCGAACTTTAACTCAACCTAGAAAAACAATGTGAGGAAAGTGATCTCATCCCACTTGTGAACTATACTGAATTAGAAGATGATAAGTATTGGGATGAGAATCATGAGTTTATAGCCCAAGATTCACATGAATCAATTTCAATTATGGTTCAGGAAAGTGATCATAAGGTAAAGGAAGTTGTCAACCATAATGATATACTCCACCCATCTAACACAGCTGATATAAATGTGGAGGATGAGTCTCTTCCAATCGATCTTTCCAACACTTTTGAGGCGTGTGTAGACCACTCCCCTAATTTATATTATAATATGATTAGGGAGTTGGACGAGTCGCTCGATATGACTTTGGAATTTGAAACCACCCAGTTAAGGCCATCATCTAAGCTAACAACCCTTGACAATATAGTGCCTCTACTGAGTAGTAACAATGAACAGAGTTTTCACATTAATGTGCTTACTGATCCACAATCTGTCTATGTAGGGCAGGGTGAGATGTATCCAGTGGCAATTGATTCTCACCAAAGTGAAGAGCAAGAGATCATATTTCCCTCTATTTTAAGAGAAGAAGGAATCATTGGGCATATCATTATAGACCTCAATGTGAAAAATGAGCTTCTCTTAACTCTCTAAAAGATCACTTGGCATATTTTACAAATTCAAATGATCCAATGATAAAAGAAATAATGGATGCCTTACAAAACAATACCTCGGTGGTTGTTACTGACCAAGAGAACCCTTATTCTTAAGCCCCTCCTTCCACTTGAATGTTTACCATTAAGGGTGTGTTTGATTTTCGGTGAAATGGTAAATCCCGGGTAAAAAAGTAATAATTACTTCCCCGTGCATTTACAACTTGCTTGATTTGACCGCTTACTTTTTACACGAAAACTAAAAAATATTATAAAATATCTGTGGGTCCCACTGTGAAGCATTCCGCTTATCCACACCGTCCATCCATTGCTCCATTTAAATTCATAGCATGAGTAAAAAATTGAGACATATCCAATACTCGATTGGACCACGTCATACAAAAAAGGGAATTGAATACTTACCGTTAAAAACTTTGTATGGCCACTGTTTCTTTTGCCGTGGGCCACTTGAGTGTTAGATCGGCTTCATTTTTTGTCTCATGCTCCAAACTATCGTAATAAAATAGACGGACGGAATGGATATTTCATACACATTACCCTTAAGTTCAAAAATTAAAATTACATCTTTTGAGCTAATTTCACTGGCACAACTTCCTATGAAATTTCAAACGAAGTGAAATCGTAATAATTACCATTTCCCTTGCATTTTCTATTGTTCTGAAAAACAAACAGGCCCTAAGGGAAGAGGAGCTGAAAGTTGAACCAAAGCCTAAAACTTCAGAATATGTTGAGACTACATCACCTACTAAGAATTTCTCTCAATTTTATCTGCTTGTAGTATCTGATTGACCATCTCGTGGCAACTCTGAAACTTTTTGTCTCAAGTGAATTATATGTACTTTGGACACCTCAGGAGATTAAAAGGAAACTTTATGCCGAGGTTCATAAATTTCTCTGGAAATTTATGCTCCAAGACATTCAAGCCTATTGCAAAAAGGGCTTTTAGATGATCTTGTTGAGAAACCTACTAAGAAATTTATCAAGATATTGGCCGGAGGAGGAACCTTGTGGCATGAATGAGTAGCTTCCCCTTATTTTCCTAGTTAAGTTTACTACTTTCAAAGAATTTAGGATTAGGATAATTTGTTTTCCGTTATTTTAGGATAGTTTGTTTTCCACTGTTTAGGATAATTTGTTTATTTTCTGTTGAGTCTTTTGTGTTAACCCATCTTCACACTGAGATTATTGGAAAAGCCTCAAAAAAATTTTCTTCAAGTATTATCTTTTCATCACTTCCATTTTCTTTTCATTGCCTCTTTTGCATTACATGCTTATTTATTTTACATTGAAGACAATGTAGATTTTAGGTTGGGGTGTGGATTAGATAAGCTAATCAGTGTTTTCTTAGTCTTTGAGCAAAAATTACAGACAATTGAAAAAATTTTGAAAAATTTGAATTACAAGATGCTTAATGTTAATGCCTTATGTCACTTGGAGTTTAGTCACTTGGGAGATCTCAAAATTAAGTTAAGTCATTAATACTCTATTAGAAGTTTTAAACATTGATTGAGTCATAATCTCACATGTCACATCTAGCTTACACAGTAAAGTGTCAGTTTGATATTGAATTATTAACTTGATGATTATTAGGCATGAAAGGAACCAACCTAAGGAATTTTTCCATCATGTTCGATGAGAAGAATTGAAAAAAAAAATGCCCAGCTAAAAAACAATTGTCTTCGAAAAGGCCGCCTCTTAAAGATCTTTAAAAAGATTAACATAGTATGAAAACCATGGATGGAAAAATCTAAAAGAGGGAATAAAAAATGAACTGTAAGGCAAGTTTCGGTTTAGGTTTTAGTTGTCCTGAATGCTCTTTTAATTATTAATGCTATCATGAAAGTGAAGAATTGAACCTTTAATTGTGATAAGTCTAGACTTTATTATACACTCATGAAACTCAATGTTTGGAATTGTTCTAATTGAAGGATTACTGTTTTGAACTTGATTATGAAACTTACCGAGTGCTAGAGTTTAGGAGAATGTAATGCACAACATCAATGTATTTTAGAATTCTATTATCTGGATTGTTTTTTTAAAACCACTTGAACTTATAGAAATTATCCTGTGGTTCTCGAAATATTTTTCACATACTTTGCTCGGGACCAGCAAAATTCTGGTAGGGGATTGAGTAGAGGGTCAAATATTGTATATTATCCTTCATTTATATCTTATTTTTATGAACATGATAATGCTTAATATTTTATTTTACTCGTGTTTGTTTTGCAAGGTCAATTTAAGAGCTTGGATTGAAAAGGGTGCTAAAAGCATGGATTTTATGTTCAAGAATCACCAAGGCAATGGATGGATCGTAAGAGACTAAAATTGAAGAATTCACATGTCAAAGATCCAAGAAAACTAAGTGAGAAATAAAGATAATTAAATATTTGAAGTGAAAAGAAATGAATCCTGAAATCGTCTTGAAAAAGCATATTGTGAAACTCTGGGTCATTTTGTGAAATTACACAGAGTGAAGTCTATTTTGAGAAACTGCGCAGAGTAAAGTTTATTTTAGTAAACTGCGTAAATTTGAGGCGGTTTCTAGAATTTTCCAACTAGGTGTGAAAGTTGAAGTTCCACAACTATAAATAGGACTCCTTAATATGTTCCTAGGCATATTTTAGAGTTTAAGGAGTATAGCAAAAGGGTGTAGAAGCCACACCAAAAGTTTTTATTATTTTTCCTTAGTTGTTTTCATGTTTTTCTTAAGAGACTTTGGTCCAATCATGTTTATGGTTGGCTAAACCTCTTAGTTCGGGTTAAGAGGTGAAGCTTGTAGCGTGATGGGATGTTTCTCTTGCTTTAATTCATGTTTATGTTAAACCTTCTTTGATTTTAAAGGAATACTTTCAATTTTTAATGATTTATTGTGACTTAAATTACAGTAGATCTGCAATAGCTTTGAGTATCTTCTTTTCATTACTTTAAGAATGTGGGATTGGTAAATCTTATTGTCGACCATCGTCTCATGGGCATGGTGTAACATCCTGGATTTTCACTATTTTGGATTTCCAAAAATCCTTAAACTTTTTTTTATGTAATTAACTTATATTATCACTTACTGATCATTGGCACTCAATATTAGTTTATACACAGGTGATACCAGTAAAGAACCGCACAAGTCCGATTAATCAACCGTAGGAAGCCAACGAATTCGCCCGATCACTTGAACATCAAGTTTAACTCTATGATTTACTCACGTAGGGTCCAAATCTAACCGACCCATCGCTAACTAATCAAGACAATCATAACTAAATTAAAGATCTAACCGAAGCCGAGTCAGATAAGGCCCGGATCTTGACTAATAGACCAAATCAACCCCGTTACTCTTTTAGCCTAAAACTGACGGTTTAGAGTAATCATGACCAAATCTTCATTTTTGCTAGTTATAAATAGGTCACACTATGAACATAGTTAATCCAAACCCTAATCATTGCTCACGAGAAATCTCAATACTTAATTTATTCCAGAAATGCCCTGATTTCCTGAACTAGCTCTAGACCGCTTGTTGGTGGGCCACTAGTTCCAAAACTATAGAATAATGTCCGTCTTACTGGGATTGACGTCCATCGCGGGAGTCAGACTTGGGTACTGTGCAGAACCACTCAACTTGAGTCAAAAGACGAGAGCACGAGATGTGCAAATACCCTGAAGGAAGAAGCTGAAACTTAAGTGAATTGGGTCATCCACTCTTATGCAAAGTTGAGAATTTCAGACCGTCGGTTTATGACCAAGCTTTACACGTGGAGTAAAGATATTTCTCTACTCATATCCGTATAGCCGTGGCCTCGATCGACCATCAGTGACCGTTGAACAGACTTCTAATCATATCCGTTGATCAGCGCATCCAAATGGCAGGTCAACCATGTCCATACGTAGATCATCATTAGGGCTAACTATCCTACGGTGTATATCAATATGTACACCCCGGAGTAGCCTTAGAGGCTAGAAAAACCCTCCCATAAGGCTAGTATAGTAAAAACCTGACCCTTAGGGCTATTTACACCAAATATGACATTATAAAAAGGCCTCATTTGGGCACCCCCTCTCCCCATACGAATTTACCCTAGAAGAAAGAAAGTGAGAAAGAGAGAAAGAGGAGAAAAGATGAGAAAGAGATAGGGAGAGCTTGGAAGCATGAGGGTTTGTGTACCTTCACCCTCTTATCTCCTCTATAACAACATCGTCCTTCATTGGTGTCGATTTGGCGACGATTGAAGGTAAGTATAGAGTTATGTTTGTAGGTTTAGGTCTTGGGTTAAATTCCTTCCAATTCTTACAAGTTTATATGATTATTTAGGCATTTTAACAATGATTTTCTAGCACCATAACCCTACGAGCGCCGTAGATCGAGTGGTTCGTCACAAGGTGCGAACTATTATCCTTAGGTGGCGTAGCACCAATATTACTATGAATTTAATAATTATGAATGTTAGAATGATGTGCTTGAGTAATCTAGAGAGAACCTAGCCAAGACCCTACGTGATAGGTCCCCCCCTCCCCCCTCCAAATTCCATGAAATGAATGAATGTTGTTTATTTATTTTTCAATATGATTGAGTTTGATTTTGGTGTGGCATGTTCATCACATGTATGATTTTACTAAATTCCATGACATGATTGAGTGTTGTTTATTTACTCTTCAACATGATTAGGCTTGATTTGGTATGGTATGTTCATCTCATATGTGATCCTAGTATAACCCTTCTTGTGGCATGCATGATTGCATAAATCCTTATTATATGTTTGTCGCATGAATGATGTGTAACTCTTGTTCTCTTCATTAACCCCACACAATACACATACACATTTATTTAATATTATTGTTAGTAGTTGCAATTGTAGAAAAATCTAAGTTTTTATATTTGATGTATGAATGCATGACTTCACTTGGGTTAGAAGACAAATCCTGAATTGTTGGAATACTATTAAACGTCATCAAATCCCTGGGTTGGTCAGGGAACTTAGGTGGGAGAGGGTGGTCCCGTTGGTAGGACCATCCTATGGCTAAACCAGTGGGTTTGGGCGGATGTGAATGTACGACAGTAGTTGGACTACATGGGTCGCTTACACTCGATGTCGACCGTCACGTACTCGCTTGAACTCACATGGTCTAGTTTGCTTACTGACCAACCATGTCTGCTCATGCTTATATGGAGCCTATTGATAACTAGTTGAAACCGATCCACTGACTCGAGAGCCGAGCATGGTGGAATGAGACACTGTGTCCAAGTTGTTGGCCTAAGCTGGGGTGACAAACTTCCCCGTAGTGACCGCAAGCGATCCCTCTTCTCAGCACTCTCCATGTGCTTAAAATCCGGGATGGAGAACCCGATGAGATTAAGGATCGCGGGGTCCTGGCCTCACACGTTGAGGGGCCTTGGCCTCGCAACCAGTTGAGGGCAATGATATGTGGGATGTACCAATTTCAAAAATCGGTTGGATGAACGGAATTAACTAAATACTCGGCTAATATTATTCGCGCATCGCATTAGCTAGAATTTGGCGACTCGACAGTTGAGGTCGTAATGAGGGAGTGTTGGTCATGTGCGATCGTTAGACGAAGTCGCTCACGGAAGTGTTGTTGTGAGGGCATACATCATATCATAGTACATGCATATGCATTAACAAGACTAGTTAGGGATCTATGAATGCATGCCTTTCATTAAATTCATCATATAATTGCTGCTTGTTGTAACTTAAGGCTAATAGTAACCATTGAGTTCGCTGCTCACTCCCACTCTAGGATGGTGTTTTAAAACACCAACTAGACCCTTTACTAGATGCAAGTGAGGTGGAGCTCGACGAACCGAGCGAGGTGAGCAAGGATAGGGAAGAGGAGTTTTTCTACTTCTAGACTTTCGGTGGATCCTTTTAGTTTGAGTTTGGGCTACCATGGGGTATGGACCAGGGCTCTAGTCACTTTGGGTCATGTACAGGTGGGACTAGTTCCTTATTTAAATGATTTTGGATTTATGGTTTGGATATTTTTATATTTAGTGCCACTTGATACTGCTTTATGGCCTACTTATGCTTCATGCCTTGCTAAACTCTCCATTGTTTATGAGATCATCCAAATATAATTAAAATTTGAAGCTCATTAGGGCACCTATGGCACCTGGGAATTCGAGAGCCGAGTTCCTACATAGCCCCTGAAAACACGGGGTGTTACATATGGTTTGGTGATGGAATCTCTTCCAAGTATCACAATTCTCCTCCTTTAAGAATTAGATCAATGAAAGTTCAAATTAAGTTTTATTGATATATCTTCCAATTGGATAGGATAGGACTCCAATTCCAATTTTGTTACTTGAATCAAGTAAGAGAGCTCCCTGATCACTACAAGTGGATCCTTGGCACCCTAGTTCCCACCTTTAAATTTTTAATTTTAATTACTCTATTCACAATTACTCTCTCAAATACTTCAGAATTAGTTTCACATCTTCTTCTATTTCTACTTCTAGTTAATTTAAAAAATATACAAGTTTCAGTCCCTATGGATTCGACCTCGGTCTTACCGAGATTATTACTACATTGCAACCCTACACTTGGGGTTGTGAACATTGAACGCCTTCAATCTAATGCTAAAATAAGAGATTTTGATCGATCGATCGAGAAAATTTAAAATTAATTAGTTTATTCTCTAGACATTTTTGAGCATGCTCGATTCGATCGAACATGTAGTGTTGATCGATTGGAGTCGATTGATCAATGGATCAATCGATAGTCCACGTCAATTTAACGTAAGTGTGCAATTTTGTTCTAATTCTTATAGGGGGTATTTAAGTATGTTTATAATTGGGAATTAGGGAAAATCACGTTATGCTAGAGTGGGGGTTAGGGTTTTGAAAGGAAATTTACTTGTAAAAGCGAGAGTTTCGAATCTATAAGTTGGTTCCATCTCTTGTAATTTTCTATTCATAGTTGGCGTCATGGTGTCTTCCCACAAGAATTTTTTCACATAAAATCATATGTTTTTTGTGTTTGCTTGATTTTTTTTTATATTGCGTGTTTGATTTATTCTTAAGTTACTTCAAACTACTAATGTATAAAAGGTCGTGCATAACAATATCCAACACACTTAACAAAGGAAATTATAAACTTAATTTCCTAGGATCCATTGCCCAAACAGACCCCTCGTACTTTTCAAAACCAACGAAATGGGGCTCCTAGGTTACCATAGAAAATAGGCAAGATCTTTGAAAATTCTATTTGGAATGTAAAAATCAATAATCCCGAAATATTTTTATGCAACCTCAAACATGAATTATATAGTTTCAGATTTAAGGTTTACTTTCTGATTCCGGCTAACATTGAGGAGAATCATTTCAATGAGGCCTTTGACGTTCATGAGCACACCAAGAGATAACCCTTCGTGGACTGTCATTCCATAGAAACGGGCTATTAGCAGCGTACCTAACACCTTTCCAGCACACGGCGTAGAGATGACCATGATTAAGACGTCAGCCATCTAGAAGTTGGTGATCAACAACACATTGGTCCTAAGGCCACTGATGATGATGAAGGTCGGCAACATCATCTCATGCATGATGTCCTCCAGCCTCTCAATCAGCAAGGCCCCAAGAGAGCCATTTGGTATAACTAGGCCAAACACAAAGGGTCCGAAAAATGCACTGATTCCAACAGAATCCGTTATGATGCTACTAAAAAATACGCCTGCTATAATGAAGGATAAGTAGATTTCATCGATCGTCTCTCCTTCTGGGGTCTACCTTATGATCCACATGATGATAGGTCGAACAACGAAAATATAGAGGAAAACGTAGGAGACCCAGAGTGTATAACTCACAAGGATGCGAACATATGGCTTTTGCTATTAGTTAAGGTAATGACTAGAGTAAGTAAGACCCATGTTATGAGGTCGTTGATGACAGCTGATAACGTGGAAATCCTCCCAAGGTCTGTGTTTAGGAGCTTGAGCTCTGTGAGGAGGCAGACGAGAATGGGGCAGGCAGTGACAGAGAGAGCAATGCTAAGGAAGAGTAGGAAGGATCCCTAGTGGATATCAGTGTAGTTGATGAAGAAGGATATGCCCGTATTAATGAGGAAAGGGAGGATCATGCCCGAAAAGGCAACTACCATCGACTTTCGTCCGGTCCCCCAAGTATGCTTAGGTCCATCTCGACTTCGACCATAAAGAGGAATAACACTAGTCCCAAATTCGCCACCGTCTCCAGCACCGACACGCTCCATAGGGGGAAGAACAATGATGCATATGCCTGGCTCTGGCCCATTACTGATGGACCCAAAAGCACACCACCTTAACACCCAAAAATAACACCTTCTTAGTCAACATCCAATAAGCTGGATCATTGAAAACATGGTGTTAATTAATTCAATGCACATGTTAGCCCATCATCATCAACTAAACCGCACAATGTAGATATTGGAGCCGGCGTGATGATCATGGTAGCATGATTTTTCAGGCTAAGGAATGTTTGTGAGTGCACCCACTTAATGAATAAAGAGGAGCTTTGACAAGAATGCTGTATCAGCAGATGAATGATAATTTGTGTATTTTTGTTCATTGATTCATGGGGTTATTATCTGATGTATGTGTTTAAAAAGAAAGGATGATAAGGTTAGAGAAGGTAGACCAAGATCTTATAGATGACTGGGGGCTGGCGAAGGGGCTTTAAAAGGAAGCCCAAGGTTCGAGTGGTTATGACGATAATGGTGATTTGGATGAAGAAGAGAGGGATTACGTAATCGAAAGGGCTTTCTTTTATTGATATCCCATTCGAAGACATCCTTAACGGTGTATTACACACAACCTTACTTTCGGTCACCGACTCATGGTCATAAAGTTGGTTAGACACCTTCGATGCTTTTTTCATCTTTTTCTCCTATTCTTCTCTTACCAAACTACCTTCTAACAACGACTACAGCAACAGCAACAGCTAATATTTTCTAACCCTTGTAACAACAACAATGGATATTTTTTTTAATGAAATGTGAGAGCACACCACCTGAAATTAGATTGTTGTTTTCTAACCCTTGTAACAACAATGATGGGGACGACGAAAACAGAAGTTTCTAACACTTGTAACAATAATAAAGTTTCTTAACCATTCTAGCAATGACTAGGAGGTATTGTCGTCCTTTTAACAACAAATATATTCGCGTTAGAAAATCATACTTTTGAGAGACAAAGAGACAGAGAGAAGAGTACAAGATGAGAGAAAGAGAATGCGGAGAGAAAGAGAGGTGGAGTGCAAGATGAGATAGAGAGAGGTAGAGAGAAAAAAATAATGCAGAGAGAGAGAGAGGTGGAGTGCAAGACGAGCAAGAGATAGACAGACAGAATGCGAAGAGAGAGGTGGAGTGTAAGACGAGAGAGAGAGAGAGAGAGAGAGAGAGAGAGAGAGAGAGAGAGATGTGGCGTGCAAGATAAGGAGAAAAAATGGTTATTTCGGTTGATGATTTGACCATTTCTCTATGTCATTTTGGCCCACATGCTGTGATGATCCCAATAACAATTTAAATAATATAAATATTATGAAAAAAATATATAATATGATATAATAATATGTGTACATTAATTGCATTATATACTATTTATGTATACATAAACATATTATATATATTAAACAACTATTAACTATTATATATTATGATAATTAATATATTATTTGTAACTACGTCATCTTAATACACTAATATAATGCGTATTAATATTAATAATCACATAATATTAAACATACTATAATACAATACTAATATCATACAATTATAATCAATTTTACTTATGCAATTGTAATAATTACTAAAATACACATCATACAAACACATAAATATTATTTATGATATACGATTAATATTATTATATATTAAGTATACAATTATTATTACTTAATTACATTATTAAAAACAATATAATATATATGTATTAATAAATAATGAATACATACTTAATACTACATATGTCATATATTATAATTTATATTTTTATATGCAGTCAATTACACTTATTATTATGAATTATATTATTTTATTATTATAATTTAAATTATCAACACTACACTATACTTTATATATATATATATATATTTATATAAAATGTAACTAATAAATCATTACTATGTAATATAATCTACTACAATTAAATTGATTTAATCATTATCTACAATTAATAATTAATAAATATATAACAATTTACTTAATATTTATTATTTTTATGTTTGCGAAATGTATAAACAATATGTTGAAACATCATAAATAAATATTGTTAATTACTTCTCCCAATTATTTATATTAATATATTATTTATTTACTTTTACCGCTTTAATATGTTTATAATTTATTACTTAATATTGGAACATATTTTTTATATACATATATACTTTTTTATTATTTCATTTTATACTTTATTATATTAATCTCATTATAATCAATTTACACTATTATGTTATTAATATATTTTTAAATATATTTATTATCTTTATAACATCAAATTAACATGCATGGATGATTATGTTATCATATAATATACTTTTATTAATCTTTTCATAATAATTTTAACATTACGTTATCTTATATATTCTGTTTGATTAACTATTTGATATTAATAATACATATTTCGTAAACTAAATTCATTCTACTTGTTATAATTATGCATTGTATGCTTAATATTATTGTAACTTGGTATTTTTATATATAATTTCATTAATTTAAATATAATAAAATATTTTTATTAAAAAAAAAGATGATATATACAATAATAAAGTATAAAATATATAATAAAATTAATTAGTACGTATATAAATAAGATATATCATAATAATAAATTAATATAAAATGTATAGTTAAATTTAGAAGTAAAAATATATAATAGGTATATTACAATAATTAATAGTTTGTGTAAATAAATAAATTTAATTATAAATAAATTATCATATGTATAAGTGAATATGAAAATTAAATAGTACAAAATATTATAATAGGAATAAAAAATATATATATAATATGGTGTTGTTATAATAATGAAGTACAAAAGAATTATCATAATAATATATAAGATTGTGTAAGTAAAATAAATAAATAAAGTACAGTTATGATTAAATGTTAAACAATTAAAGTTGTGTTATAAAATGTTAATTTATAAAATAATATTTATTATAACATTACATAAGAGTATAATTAATAAATATTAAAAATATAGATAAAATATTAGAAAGTGTACAGTAAAAGATTAAAAGTTAAGTATTATATAGTATGGTAAATGTTAGAAGACAATTAATATTTTTAAATAATGTAATTAAATATACGCACAAAATAAGTAAATAATACAATATAAACAATTAAATTAAGTTAAATAAATATAAAATAAAAATAGAAAGAAATCATAATGTATATAATTTGTATAATATAAGTATATTTATTTAGTAGCATGTATGTAATAATAAAATATAATTAAAGTTATAATTAAATTATAAATTTTATAATATAAACAGTAATTTAATATTCAATTAATATTGTATTTTTTGTACATATAATGTATACCAATCATGTTTCATTTTGATGGTATATGAAGTATTAATATTTAAATATATTTTAATATTACAAATTAAATTACGTATATTTATATTAATATTATTGTTAATATGATTTATATAATAATGAATATTATTAGTGGTATATGATATATGATGTAATTATATTAATATTAATATAATGTTTGTTTAATATATTATAATTGTAGATTTTTATTATATATATATATATTATAGTTTTGATATATGTTATATTTACTATATTTACAATTATTATTTAGAATATATAGTATATATTCAAATTAATTAGTTTATTCTCTAAACACTTTTGAGCAAGCTCGATTTGATCAAACATTTATTGTTGATTGATTGGAGTCGATCGATCAATGAATTAATCGATAGTTCACGTCAACTTAACATAAGTGTACGGTTTTGTTTTAATTCTTATAGGGGGTATTTAAGTATTTTTGTAATTGTGAATTAGAAAAAATCACGTTATGTTAGAGTGAGGGTTAAGGTTTTGAAAGGAAATTTGTTGGTAAAAGCGAGAGTTTCGAATATATAAATTAGTTCCATCTCTTGTAATTTTCTATTCATAGTTGGGGCCATGGTTTTTTCCCACAAGAATTTTTTCACACAAGTTGGTGCCATGGTTTCTTCCTGTAAGAATTTTTTCACATAAAATCATATGTTTTTTGTGTTTACTTAATTTTTTTATTTTTTTTTATTGTGTGTTTGATTTATTCTTAAGTTACTTCAGACTGCTAATGTATAAAAGACCGTACACAACAATATCCAACACACTTAATAAAGAAAATTATAACCCTAATTTCCTAAGATCCGCTGCCCAAACGGACCCCTCGTACTTTTTAAAGCCAACGAAATAGGGATCCTAGGTTACCATAGAAAATAGGCAAGATCTTTAAAAATTCTATTTGCAATGTAAAAATCAATAATCCTGAAATATTTTTATACAACCTCAACATGAATTATATAGTTTTAGATTTAAGGTTTACCTTCTGATTCCGGCCGACATTGAGGATAATCATTTCAATGAGGCCTTTAGCGTTCATGAGCATACCAAGAGATAACCCTTCACGGGCAGGCATTCCATAGAAACGGGCTATTAGCAGCGTACCTAACACCTTTCCAGCACACGCCGCGGAGATGACCAAGATTAAGACGCCAGCCATCCAGAAGTTGGTGATCAACAACACATTGGTTCTAAGGCCACTGATGACGAAGAAGATCGGCAGCAGCATCCCATGCACGGCGTCCTCTAACCTCTCAATCAGCAAGGCCCCCAGAGAACCATTTGGTATAACTAGGCCAAACACAAAGGGTCCGAAAAATGCATTGATTCCAACAGAATCCGTTATGATACTACTTAGAAATACGCTTGCTATGATGAAGGAAAAGTAGATTTCGTCGATATTCTCTCCTTCTGGGATCTGCCTTATGATCCACATGATGACGGGTCGAACAACGAAAATGCAGAGGAAGACGTAGGATGCCCCAGAGAGTATAACCCACAAGGATGCGAACATATGACTTTTGCTATTAGTTAAGGCAATGGCTAGAGCAAGTAAAACCCATGCCATGAGGTCGTTGATGACAGCCGATGACATGGCAATTCTCCCAAGGTCGGTGTTAAGGAGCTTGAGCTCTGCGAGGAGGCGGGCGAGAACGGGGAAGGCAGTGACGGAGAGAGCAATGCCAAGGAAGAGTAGGAAGGATCCCTGGTGGATATCAGTGTAGTTGATGAAGAAGGATATGCCCGTACCTATGAGGAAAGGGAGGATCATGCCTGAAAAGGCGACTGCCATCGACTTCCGTCCGGTTCCCCATAGCATGCTTAGGTCCATCTCGACTCCGACCATAAAGAGAAACAACACCAACCCCAAATTCGCCACTGTCTCCAACACCGACACGCTCCATAGGGGGAAGAACAATGATGCATACACCTGGCTCTGGCCCATTACCGATGGACCCAAAAGCACACCACCCTAACACAAAAAAAACACCTTTTTAGTCTACATCCAATAAGGTGGACTACTGAAAACATGGTGTTAATTAATTCAATGCACATGTTAGCCCATCATCATCGAGTGGACCGCACAATGTAGATACTGGAGTCGGCGTGATGATCATAGTAGCATAATTTTTTAGGCTAAGAAATGTTTGTGCGTGCACCCACTCAATGAATAAAGAGGAGCTTTGACAAGAATGCCGCATCAGCAGATGAATAATAATTTGTGTATTTTTGTTCATTGATTCATGGGGTTATTATCTGATGTATGTGTTTAAAAAGAAAGGATGATGAGGTTAGAGAAGGCGGACCAAGATCTCATAGATGACCGGGGGCTGACGGAGGGGCTTTAAAAGGAAGCCCAAGGTTCGAGTGGTTATGACGATGATGGTGAGTTGGATGATGAAGAGAGGGATTACGTAATCGAAAGGGTTTTCTCCTGCTAATAACCCATTCGAAGACATCCTTAACGGTGTATTACACACAACCTTACTTTCGGTCACCGACTCACTGTCATAAAGTTGGTTAGACACCTTCGATGCTTTTTCCATTCTTTTCTCCTCTTCTTCTCTTACCAAACTACTTTCTAACAACGAGCACAAAAACAGCAGCAGTTGATGTTTTCTAACCCTTGTAACAACAACAATGAATTTTTTTTTTTAAAAAAAAGAAAATGTGGGAACACACCACCTGAAAGTGGATTGTTATTTTCTAACCCTTGTAACAACAAGGATGAGGATGACATAAACAGATGTTTCTAACACTTGTAACAACAATAAAGTTTCTTAACCATTCTGACAATGACTAGGAGGACAACAATAAAGATATCGTCGCCCTTCTAACAACAACAAATATATTTACGTTGAAAAATTGAACTTTTAAGAGAGAGAGAGATGTGGAGTGCAAGATGAGAGAGAGAGAGGTAGAGGAAAGGGTGAGAGAAATAATGCGGAGAGAGAGAGAGAAAGGTGGAGTGCAAGATGAGAGAGAGAGAGAGAATGTGGAGAGAAAAGAGAGGTGGAGTGCAAGATGAGGAGAAAAAACGGTTATTTCGATTGATGATTTGACCGTTTCCTTATGACTTTTTGGCCCACATGCTAAGATGGCCCCAATAATAATTTAAACAATATAAATATTATACAAAACATATATAATATGATATAACAATACGTGCACATTAATTGCATTATATAATATTTATGTATACATAAATATATTATATATTAAACAACTATTAACTATTATATATTATGATAATTAATATATTATTTGTAACTACATCATTTTAATACACTGATATAATGCATATTAATATTAATAATCATATAATATTAAACATACAATAATGCAATATTAATATCATACAATTATAATCAATATTACTTATGCAATTGTAATAATTACTAAAATATACATCATACAAACACATAAATATTGTTTATGATATACGATTAATATTATTATATATTATATATTATATATTATGTATATGATTACTATTACATTATTGCAATTTTAAAAACAATATAATATATATGTATTAATAAATAATGAATACATACTTAATACTACATATGTCATATATTATAATTTATATTTTTATATGTATTCAATTACACTTATTATTATTAATTATATTCTTTTATTACTATAATTTAAATTGTCAACACTACACTATACTTTATATATATATATATATATATATATATAAAACGTAACTAATAAATCATTACTATTTCATATAATCTATTACAATTAAATTGATTTAACCACTATCTATAATTAATAATTAATAAATATGTAACAATTTACTTAATATTTATTATTTTTATGTTTGTGAAATTTATAAACAATATGTTGAAACATTATAAATATATATTGTTAATTACTTCTCACAATTATTTATATTAATATATTATTTATTTACTTCTACCATTTTAACATGCTTATAATTTATTACTTAATATTGTAACATATCTTTTATACATATATACTTTTTTACTACTTCATTTTATACTTTATTATATTAATCTCACTATATTCAATTTACACTTATTCTATTATTAATATATTTTTAACTATATTTATTATCTTTGTAGCATCAAATTAACAGGTATTGATAATTAAGTTATTATATAATATACTTTTACTAATCTTTTCATAATAATTTTAACATTATGTTATATTATATATTCTATTTAATTAACTATTTGATATTAATAATACATATTTCGTAAACTAAACTCATTTTACTTGTTATAATTATGCATTATATGCTTAATATTATTATAACTTGATATTTTTATATATAACTTCAATAATTTAAGCATAATAAAATATTATTATTAAAAAAAAAGATGATGTATATAATAATAAAGTATAAAATGTATAATAAAATTAATTATTATGTATATAAATAAGATAGATCATAATAATAAATTAATATAAAATGTATAGTAGAATTTTGAAGTAAAAATATATAATACGTATATTACAATAATTAATAGTTTATGTAAATAAATGAATTTAATTATAAAAAAATTATCATATGTATAAGTGAATATGAAAATTAAATAGTATAAAATATAATAATAGGAATAAAAAGGTATAATATGGTGTTGTTATAATAATGTAGTATAAAAGAATTTTCATAATAATATATAAGATTGTATAAGTAAAATAAATAGATTACATACATTTATGATTAGATGTTAAACAATTAGAGTTGTGTTACAAAATGTTAATTTATCAAATAATATTTATTATAACATTATATAAGAGTATAGTTAATAAATATTAAGAATATAGATAAAATATTAAGAAGTGTATAGTAAAAGATTAAAAGTTAAGTATTATATGGTATGGTAAATGTTAAAAGACAATTAATATTTTTAAATAATGTAATTAAATGTAGGCACAAAATAAGTAAATTATACAATATAAATAATTAAATTAAGTTAAATAAATATAAAATAAAAATAGAAAGAAATCATAATATATATAATTAGTATAATATAAGAATATTTATTTATTAGCATGTATGTAATAATAAAATATAATTAAAGTTATAATTAAATTGTAAATTTTATAGCATAAACAATAATATAATATTCAATTAATATTGTATTTTTTGTACATATAATGTATACCAATCATGTTTAATTTTGATGGTGTATGATGTATTAATATTTAAATATATTTTAATATTAGAAAGTAACTTATGTATATTTATATTAATATTATTGTCAATGTGATTTATATAATAATGAATATTATTAGTAGTATATGATATATGATGTAATTATATTAATATTAATATACTGTTTATTTAATATTATATTGTTTAATATATTATAATTATGTGTGTGTGTGTGTATATATATATTAGTTTTAATATATGTTGTATTTAATATATTTACAATTATTATTTAGAATATATAGTGTATATTTACATTATGTGACAAAATTTATTCATGTAATCATGAGAGTAATATAATGTACATTATAGTATTATTAATATATCATTTTAAATGTATATCATGTTGTAAGTAGTTAAAGTGATTAGTTCCGTTACCGGGACTTGAACTCGAGTCTCTCGAGTGAGAGACGAATATTCTATCCAATTAGAATACAACGAAATGGATGGTTCTGACCAATACTCATGAAGATGAAGCAGAACACTGAAAATAAAATATTTAATGACTCACATTCCGTTGGCACTCGGTTTGGTTTTTATCACGTGTGGCACGTGTGAATACATAAGAACCGATTGTACAGTGTAATTCAAAGCTAACAACTTAACCCAAGCACCAATATATATATATATATATATATATATATATATATATATATATATATATATATATATATATGGGAAAAGGTACAATGAGCTCGAGTGTATTACGGTCGTCCATGAGGTCGAGCTGTGTGGGCCCCACCGTGATGCCTTTCGAACATCAACACTGTCCACCAAATGCACAATTCCATCATGGGCCTAGATGGCCCAAAATCAAGTCAATCCATGACTTTTGTGGGCCACACCACATACAAAAGTGCAAAGGGGCCGTGCACCATTAAAACATTCATAACCATTTTGAGGGCCCATCGAGATGTGGTTTGCAAATCCAGCCCATCCATTATGTGTGTCCCACTTGAATGAGGGTTCAGACCAAGTTTCAGGTGCATGGAAAACTCAGGTGGGCCCCACCAAGTGCTTTTATATGTTTTTGGCATGTATTCACATGATTTTAGATGGTATGACCCACCTGAGTTCCGTATACGGCTGATTTTGGGCCGTCCAGGCCCACGATGGAATGGTGCATCTGGTGGACGGTGTTGATGTTCGAAAGGCATCACGGTGGGGCCCACACAGCTCGACCTCATGGACGACCGTAATACGCTCGAGCTCATTGTACCTTTTCCCTATATATATATATATGTATATATATATATATATGTCAGGGGGCATATATGATCGAAATATGAGAAGATTGGAAGTTTATTCAGCCACTTATGATGTAATTGTAAGATGATCTGGTGATATTCAAAAAGCGGAGTTCTCTCTTATGATGGGTTTCTTCTTACCTTATATATGAAATAACTTTAATATATTACTATAATCGAATAAAAAAAGTACCTACATTGGTTGCAAAGAGCAATGACTAAAAACTTTTCTGAAAAAATAAACTTGTATTGAGAATGGATATAGTTCGACATATGAGTGTAAACTTATATTACAACTAACAATTATCTTTGCAAGATTATTGCTACTCCTAAGTTAGAGCTAAGATATGATAAGGAAAGACAAAGATAATTTGATTGGTTTGGTAAGAGACGATTTACTTTGCTGAACTTCTAGCTATTTATACATCTCCCTTGTAGCTTTTGTTACGGGTAAAACTGGACTGACTTAAGGAGACTAACATAATAGCATAGCATTCTCGGGCCAATAGCCAGGGTCGGATGGCCGACCATGACTTTCACGACAGCTCGACGACCTGAGCACAACTGAAAGTGCAATGACTGTCGAGGTCACATTTCCACGACCAACTATGTCACACCCCAGACTCGATAACCGGACTCACAAGGAACCCGATGGCCTGTTCTGGCTGCAACAGCCTCCGTAGTACCCCATTCTCGGCTCTTAAGACAAGTTCCGATCCTGGGATCCTACAAGGAGGATTTTTATAACAGTATAATCATTCCAATACGAGCATACCCAAGATTACAGCAAGTACATTTGAGAATAATAAGGGGCACACATCACAAAATTCACTAAGAATTTGAATTTTTACAAGCTTATATCAAGTCCAGAAGGACATACATAAGGTAATAAGAAAAGAGAGAAATCAGCAACACTGGAGTCCTCAGTGCTCAACTCTACTCCACGATCTACTGCTACGACGCCTGCTTAGAATCTCCTACACGCATCAATCATGCATAAGCTTGTAGAAGCTTAGAGGGTGGTGAAAGTGTGTGACCGTAGGTACACAGAAGAATAGCAGGAGGTATAAGGAGAGAAACATGCTCAATGAGAATATCGCTAGCTTTACCAAGGCTTGTCATGAATGCGATGCAATGAGTACTAGGCGCCATACCAAGGCAATACATGAAGGGGCTTATACGGTCAATGCTAATGTGATGCAAGCAATACCGGTGCTTATACCTAATCCACATATCAAGTACATTTCCAATTATAAGGAAATCACCAGGGTCCATTACACTGCTGAATGACTGCCGTTCTACAGACCCCACACAATCAAACGAGCGTAAGAGATCTCACTACCCGCCTGTGGACAACCAATCACCAACAAGGCTTGAAGGTAGCGGACTCATTTATAATCTAGTCAGACTTAGCCTAGCAATGCCTCCTCACACCAGGCAGGTAAGGCCATACCCCTATCCAACCGACTATACGACAGTGAGAGTTGCGGCCTAACGGTATAAGGCCCTCGTGCACTCATAGTTTCTACTCGGTCACGACGTTGGAGTAGATCCTTGGTACCATAGAAGTTTTGAGAATTTCACCCATGAGCATCCTATGCACCCGGTATGCTCAAGTAATATTTTCGATGTCCACACATCCAGTTGATGTTTTGTTTAAACCAACATGATTTAAATGATTTTTAAACTCGCAAGTATACAAATCAGATGTAGATACAGTACGTATTACGAGATCATTCCCACGAGGACTGGTTGTCACAATTCAAAATTTAAGACTCTTCTTAACTAATCCAACAAATAGTTTAAGTAATGATTAAGAAAAATAATCTAAAAGGATAACCGAGAGCAATGAGTAAAATCCAATCAAGGAGAAGACTAGGACTTTCGAATCCACCTCTAATTATCCTAATCCTTGTTTTACCTGTTGATTCACCCTAATTCAGATTGATATAAATTTAATAAACAAAGCACACCCTATGTCCTTGGTCTGGCACACAGAATGTATAATCCTTTAAAGCATATGGATCACATCTTTCCATCCATGGTCAGGCATGGAGAGATGTAGATTCTTGTTTCTTCCTCTATAGGAAACCTGTTCATGGTCAGACACAAGCACCTAGTTAAGATTCCAAACAACATCCATATCTAGACTTTGGTCGAGTTCATAGAATGGAGAAGCATGAAAATTACAGTTAAGCACACTAGAGAAAGAAACAAATCAATCAGATTAAAATAAATTCAACATAGACAAGAGTTATTCAAATTAAGGGCTTCATCTCAGCCCTAGCTACAAGATTAACAATCCATAATTTCAAATAAAAAGAAGAAAAAATAAGATTTAAACGCTAAGAACATCTCCCTTCTTCCTTCCTCTCTCTCTCCTCTTTCTTCTCTTTCTCCTCTCCTTGGCTCTCCCCAGGCTCTAGCTTCCCTTTCATCCACGTTTTGCATCTCTTTTTATAGCTGATGGAGTGGCTGGAGTGGTGGAAATTGGATTTGAAAAGTTGTTGCACGCGCAGCGAAAGCCTTTTCGCAGCCAAGTTCGGGGCCTTGAAACACTGCACTTTCCTCGTTCAAATTCTAAAAAAACACCATCCCTTAGGACTTTCTTGGGTCCTCTACATGATGGACGGTTCAGATCTACCATATGATCAAAGATGGTGGCCCACAACTGCCTGGAAAATTGGATTTCCTAATATATGCGAAACCTTTCTCACCCTTTCGCTGTCGTGATAGGTGGGCCCCACAGAAGTATTTTCTGGAAAATCCACCCCATCCATTGGATTCAGAACAAAATTTCAGTAAAAAATAGGTGGTTTTGAATGTCCATTGATGCGGCACAGAGAAGAAATCACAAAAAGATCAGTTTTGAATGTTGCAGGGCAGTCCGTTTGTGGCCTCTGTACCGCACATGTGTGCACGTATGGGTGTAAAGTATCAGCATGGTTTTGAAGTATTCGTGTCCCTCTTCACGGTGGATGGTACAGATCGTCCGTACGGATTATAGATGGCCCCCACAACTTCCGCAGAACGGACGTGGTCTGTCCGTTCGCAACAGGAAACTAAAGTTTCCTTTTATGAGAAGAAGGGCGGGTCAGCGCTTGTGCTGACCGCCTCAGTCGTCCGGTGCACGGCTCGACTAAATGTGCATGGTATACACCCACCACGGTGTGGGGTCCACTATAATGTTTATGAGAAATCTGCGCCGTCCATCCTTTTTGACTCCGCATTTAAGGCATTGAATCCAAATTTGAGTCAGTTCCAGATATCAGGTGGGTCCCACTTAATGAATTAAGGGGCTGATCTGACTGTTGGGCCACTTCCTGAGATATCTAATAGCCAAAATTTTACGTGTACGGTTAATTTATGTCCCTTAGACCATGTATGAAGTTTCGGGCCGATTGGATGGTGGGAACCCTGTGATCTTTTACTTTAGCCAGTTTTCGGGCCCGTTTGATGCGAACGGCTTGATTTCCTCAGATCTCTGGTGTGTAAATCCATTGATCTCAGTCTTTTGGAGTCCGTCCCTTGCTTTGGTGGCTTCGCAGCATCAAATCCAGGCTTTTAGTACTTTTTTCAGTCAATGTTCCTGATTACACACTATAACAAAAATATAATTAAAATATTCCATTAAGCATTATCATGTACGTAAATTCAAATAATAATAATATGCGATATTCGACACTCATCACCAGTCATCCACGAATGTCCTTGTGGAGGCAAGGCCCCGATAAAGCAAGAGCGGTATCATCATGAAATGTGATGCCAATGCATGAATCATACATATAGATCATGCACAAGCTTCAAGCACTCAACGTGCACAAGAGGAGAAACTTCATCTCTCAATGACCACCATACAATGCAATTAATTCATACAGATTGTTTCGAACAAGAAACAAATGCATTTGATATGGGACTATCTTATTAAAACATAACAAAAAGAGTATTTAGAACAATCATTATATTTTATTGATATTGAGTTCATTTACATCCTTTTAACATCCCTTGATTCTAAGATGGATCATTCGGAAAGATCATATTATTATTAACAAAGTTTATATGTCGAATCTTGAATCCGGCAGCATTTCGGCGGCTACTTTGATCATCTCCTAGGACTTAGGAGGAATGTTATTTGATCAACTGATTTCTCTTTCGAGATGATCCCTTGGGCAGAGGAGAGAGCCTGAAGTAATGAAGATTAAACTTGAATGCTTTCAAGAATTCTGGTAGCACTTCGACCCCCGTTTAGGACTAGCCACCTAGTGAATTGGTTGCACAACCCGCGCAACTTGTTTGTTAGTTGCACGGTCAGCGCAACTAAAGAAGCGGTTGCGCAACACCACGCAGTAGAGAAATGGGTTGTGCGAACCCGCGCGGCAGAGGAATAGGTTGCACGAACCTACGCAATAGAGACTTCGCTCCTCATCTTCAGTCTTCTTTCGGAGCTCTGGTCTTCTGCAAAATCTCTAATCTTCTCAAATGAAGGAGGGGAGGGTGTTGAGGGTCATATATTGTATATCAGACCCTGATTACTGCCTAGATTTACAAACACAATAATGTTTAATGCCTTATGTTAACTGTGTATGTGATGCAAGGTGGTATTACGAACGTAGACTGAAGAAGGGTACTAAAAGCGTGGATTTGATGCTCTGAAATCACCACAGCAAGGGACGGACTCCAGAGGACCGATATTGAAGAATTTACACGCCAAGGATCCGAGAAAATCAAGCTGTTCACGTTAAAGAGGCCTGAAATTGGTGCAGAATGCAGGATCACAGGGTTTCCACCATCCGTTCAGCTCAAAACTTCATACAGGGCCTGAGGAATGTAAATTAACCGTACAAGTCAAATTTCAACCGTTCGATCCTTGCAGAAGTGACTGAATGGACAGATCAGCCCATAAAACAACGATTCGGGGCCCACCTGAGATCTGGATATGCCTCAATTTTGGTCTCAACTGTTAAACTGAGGTGATAAAGTTGATGAGCGGATCGGATTTCACACAAACATTACAGTGGACCCCACGTGTACACAGGCGTGTACACAGCATATATTCACCGGCCGTGCACCGAACGGAGAAAGTCGGTCAGCGTTGCGCTGACCGACAAATCACGTTCTTCATCTCTGTTTCAAAAGCGAGGACGCACCCGACCCGCTGTTCTTTCGCACTGGGGTCCACACTTCATCTAAATCGACCATCTGAACAGTCCATTGAGTCCAGAGGGAGGGCTTAACTCAGACCTAGGTGAAAGAATAGAAAAAGACAATAAAGATCGATTTTTCGCCGCACAAATGCAGCTTGGACGGTTTGCTGGAAACTCGGTGGGTCACACCAAATTTGATCCAAAACCGACCGAGCCTGAACGGTTTTTCGCCAGCATTTCAATGGACGGAGTGGATCTCATCTTCAGTGATGATTTTGGGGTCGCCGAGCATCCCAGCGTAACTCGTTACGCACGTACGTGCGTCCGACCGCCGTGGACCCTACAGCTCCCTTGATCGTGATCGGACGGCAAATCCAGACCGTCCATACTCTCTGGAGGACGGCCAAGACCCTGGCTATGATTTCCTTCTAGTCCCATGCAACTGATCATGTGAATTTTTTTTCCCAGACGGAAGACGAACGGTGCTATAGAAAAAGTCGTGGGCCGCACCTAATCCGAACCTAATCAACACATTTCCGAAGGATTTTTCGAGAGGATTCTAATGCACGGAGTAGATTTCCTATCTGGCATCAATCACGGGTCCACCAACCTTCACAGCTAGGGCAGCGCGTGCTCTGTTTCGCAACAGAGAGCTGCGGTCGATCTTGATGGGCCACCGGCGTTGATCAGATGGTTGATCTAACCCATCTATCTCATTGTCCGTCCAAAAACGTCCCAAGGGACTGTTTCAGTTCACAAAGAAAGCGAGGAAAGTGCCGTGTTTGGCTGCATAAAAAACCTCACGCAGGTGGATGCGTAAATCACCAGCATCTTCTACAGACTTCCAGAGCTGATTTTCCCTGCCTATAAAAGGAGGAGAGAAAAAGAGAAAATTATCTCACGGCTGGAGTTCAAGGATCGGACGTGAAGAGAGAGTCTGGAGGCTTGGGCTTCTACGTGAAGCACCAGTGAGAGAGCAGAGTTAGAGTTTTTGTTTTTCTTTATTTATTTATTTATTTATTATTATTATTTTTTTATTTGTTTAAGGGACTGGGCCCATTCATGTTGGGCTAAACCTCTTAGCTAGGGATAAGAGGTGAAGCTTGTAGCGTGATGGGGTGCCTCTTTGCTTGTGCCTTTGTTTAGACTGAATTTGATGTTGATTTGAGTTTTTATTAAAGGAATGTTTTCAGTCTTTAATGGTCTGTTGTGACTGAAATTACAATGGGTCTGCGATGGCTTTGAGCATGTTCTTTTCCTCTTTATGTTATGACGTCAGGAAGCCCTGTTGTTCATCATCATCTCCTGGGCATGATTGGATGACGGTACCCTTCCTAACCTTCATAAACACGTTGATTGGTTGGTAATTAGTTTAATTCTGTTGTTTGCTTTGTCTCCTGGGCATGGTTTAGTGATGGAATCCATTCTAATTCATATACTTTTCATCTCTTGAAAACCAAATCAAAGGCAGTTCAGTTAATTTCCCTGATTTTTAATCCTGGCATAAGATCACCCTGATCTCTACAAGTGGATCCTCTGAATCCCTAGTTTTTCCTCTCTGATTTTCTTAAGTTTTAGATTAATATTTCATCATTATTCCTCAAATTACAATCGGTTTAGATTTCATCTCATTCTAGTTCTATTTCTACTTAGTTTCAGATAACGTACAAGTTCCAGTCCCTGTGGATTCGACCTCGGTCTTACCGAGTTATTACTACATCACAACCCTATACTTGAGGTGTGAACAAGTTTTTGGCGCCGTTGCCGGGGACTGACGGCTACGATTTTCTGAAATTAATTGGATTTAGAGTTAGTCTAAGATTAGGATTTTACTAATTTTAATTTTTGATTTTACTTTCTATTTGATTTATAGAACTAACCTATTTCCTATTCTGTAGGTTGTTAGGATAGAACTTCTAATTTGGTAAACTGTTTCTAATTTTCTAGATTTTCTAACTCTTTAGATTTGATTTGCTTTAGAAATTTCTTCTATTTAGAAACTAACTTATTTTGTTCTATTTTGCAGGTCTTTAGCTTAAGGATTCCAATTTGGTAATCTCCTTCCAACTCTCTTTCTTTCTAGATTTTCATTTTCTTTCTTAGGATTAGGTTTAGAATTTGATTGAGGGCTGCGAGTGTTTCATGCCCAAGTGGGCCCGTGACGACACTCGACGTCTCTTGACTGAAGGAGGATTAGTTGAGGGGTTGATTGTCCATCGCAGGACTAGACACCGCTCGAATTCCCCTGAGTTAATTGAGGTTATGGCTGCAAATCAACCTCAAGCACTACCTCAACATGTTGATGAGGAAGTCCATGAGGTTATGACTGCAAATCAACCTCAAACACTACCTCAACATATGGATGAGAATGAGGTGCATCAAGCACCCCCGCCTCGTACTTTACGGGATTATTTACAACCGGCGGGAGTGAGTACGCCCTCATGCATGATTTTTCCTGAAAACACAGGACAGATGGACATCAAGGCAGGAGTTATCCAACTCCTTCCTAAATTCCATGGGCTTGAATTAGAAAGTCCATACTTACATTTGAAAGAGTTCGATGAGATTATAGCCACCTTATACTTTCCCAATGTATCTGAGGATACAATCAGGCTGAAACTCTTTCCTTTTTCCTTGAAAGAGAAGGCTAAGACATGGTTACATTCACTGCGTCCTAGATCCATTGGCACATGGAATGATTTGCAGAGGGAATTCATAAAGAAATTTTTTCCACATCATAAAACGATTACCCTCAGAAAAGCAATCATGAACTTCGCCCAAAAAGAAGATGAAATATTCTACCAATGTTGGGAAAGGTTCAAGGATCTTGTCAGTTCATGCCCACAACACGGTTTTGAAATGTGGCGCATTACAAATTTCTTCTATGATGGACTGACATCTTCCATGCGCCAACTGGTCGAGACAATGTGTAATGGAGAATTCATGAATAAAGAAGTCGATGAGGTATGGGATTACCTCGATAGACTTGCCGAGAATGCACAATCATGGGACCATTACCCAAAATCAAACACCACGCCTAGGCCAACTCAATCTAAGGAGAAAGGTGGAGTATATCTCCTGAAAGAAGAGGACGATGTAAATTTTAAAGTGACTAATCTCACTCGAAGAGTCGAGGCCATGGAAGGAAAGAAGGATAAGGTTAATGAAATTGTTTGCGGCATCTGTGATTGCAACATTCACACAACTGAAAATTGTCCTACCATATCTGCCTTTAGAGGAGTGTTGAATGAGCAAGCCAATGCCGTAAATAACTATCAAAGACCTTTCAATGGATCTACCTCCAATACATATAATCCTGGTTGGAGAAATCATCCAAATCTTAGTTGGAGGAATGAACAAACTGCTACCCCTCAAAGTTTCTTTAATCAAAATCAAAATCAGGGGAAACCTCAAGAAGAACCGGTTCAAAATCCCATACAAGAGCTGACTCAGGCAGTGCGTGGACTTACGAGACTTTATGCGAAAAATAGATTCACGTATGATGGTTATAGAAAAGGGGATGCTTCTGCCACAACCGCTCCCCAATCCTAAACCGCAATACGAGATAAATGATCCCACTCTTCAAATCAAATGGGACACGCTAAATCCATCACCACTCTTAGGAGTGGGAAGATCATTGATAAAACCCTTCCGATTAGGCCCGAAAAGCCTCAAGAACCAGAAGAGGACAATAATGATGGATCTCGTGATGTCCCACAAAATTTAGAACTGGAACTTCTAGAGAAGCCAGTTGCTTCGTTCCCCCAACGGTTGGTTGCACCAAAACGTCTTTCTAACTCTCAGATATTCTGGAGGTGTTGAAACAAGTGAAAGTCAACATTCCTCTACTTGATGTCGTAAAACAGGTTCCTCTATATGCAAAATTTCTGAAAGACCTATGCACGACCAAAAGACGGCAGAGTATTCAAAAGAAGATCTTCTTGACTGAGAAAGTGAGTGCCATCCTGAAGCAAGACGTGCCTGCAGAATTCAAGGATCCCGGTAGCCCAACCATATCATGTGTAATCGAGAACCATCGAATTGATCACGCACTTCTTGACTTGGGAGTGAGCGTCAATCTGATCCCCTACTCGGTATACAAACAGTTAGGATTGGGTGAGTTAAAACCCACCTTAACCACACTACAACTTGCAGATCGAACTATTCGTGTACCAAGAGGGATTATTGAGGATGTGTTAGTCCAAGTCGATAGATTTTACTACCCTGTAGATTTTATCATCCTGGACACCGAACCCATCAACAACATGAGCACTCAGATTCCCGTCATTCTTGGTCGCCCATTCCTTGCCACGTCAAATGCAATCATCAATTGCAGGAATGGTGTCATGACTATGTCTTTTGGAAATTTGACATTGGAGTCAAATATCTTTTTCAATAACGGCAGCAACGCAGAGGATGATGACGATGTCCACGACATTAACATGATCGATACTTTCGTGGAAGATAGGACACCCCTTACCTTATCCTCTGATCCTCTAGAGACGTGCTTGGCCCACTCCCATGAGTTTGATGATGATATGATTAGGAGATGTGTGCCTTGCTTGATATCTTGCACGGTGCCAGAAGTTAACCTGGAGGCCACAATTTGAAGAATTACCACAAACTGATGTAGTGCCTCTACCGTTTAACCTCAAGGTACCGAAGCTTGACCTGAAACCTTTGCCCTCTGATTTGAAATATGCCTATTTAGGTCAAGATGAGACTTACCCGGTGGTGATCTCTGCCCATTTGGAGAAAGAACAGGAGAGTAGGCTCATATCTACTCTCATTGAGCATAAAGGAGCCCTAGGATGGACGATAGCGGACCTCAAGGGAATCGATCCCTCGATTTGTACTCACCACATATATCTTGAGGAAAATGCGAAGACCGCTCAGCAACCACAACGTAGGCTAAATCCAAACATGAAGGAAGTGGTTAAGGCCGAGGTTCTCAAACTATTGGATGTGGGTATCATATACCCTATATCTGATAGTCAATGGGTGAGTCCAACTCAGGTGGTTCCTAAGAAGTCCGGAATCACCATCGTAGCCAATGCTAATAATGAACTCGTGCCGACTAGAGTCACTACTGGTTGGAGGATGTGCATTGACTACAGAAAGTTGAATACCGTCACAAGGAAGGATCACTTTCCTTTGCCCTTCATCGATCAAATCTTGGAAAGGCTAGCTGGTCACTCCTATTACTGTTTTCTTGACGGGTATTCGGGCTATAATCAGATTGAAATTGCCCCTGAGGACCAGGAAAAGACCACATTTACATGTCCCTATGGCACCTTTGCTTACCGAAGGATGCCATTTGGATTATGTAATGCCCCTGCCACCTTTCAGCGATGTATGTTGAGTATCTTTTCTGATATGGTGGGGCAATATCTAGAGGTCTTCATGGACGATTTCTCTGTCTATGGTTCATCTTTCAGCAAGTGCTTGGAAAGTCTTAAATGTGTGCTGAAAAGATGTGAAGAAAAGAACTTGGTACTTAATTGGGAGAAGTGTCATTTCATGGTTCATAAGGGGATTGTCCTTGGACATATCATCTCGTCCAAGGGAATTGAGGTAGATAAGGCAAAAATCGATCTTATCTCTAACCTACCTCGACCTAAGAACATCAGGGACTTGCGATCCTTCTTAGGACACGCAGGATTTTACAGGCGATTCATAAAGGACTTTAGTCTCCTCTCTCGTCCTTTATGTAATCTTCTTCAAAAGGATGTTCCATACGAGTGGTCTGAGCAATGCCAGAAAACTTTCATCAAGCTTAAAGGCATGTTAACCACTGCACCCATCATGCAGCCACCCGACTGGAGCCTTCCTTTTGAGCTTATGTGCGACGCCTCTGATTATGCTCTTGGAGCGGTTTTAGGCCAGAGAAAAGATAAGAGGCCTTGCGTCATCCATTACGCGAGTAGGACTTTAAATCCTGCCCAAGTGAACTACTCGACTACGGAAAAAGAACTTTTAGCCGTAGTATTCGCCTTGGACAAATTTAGGTCCTACTTGATCGGATCCAAAATCATTATCTATACAGATCATGCGGCACTGAAGTATCTTCTTTCTAAGAATGATTCTAAGCCCCGCTTGATACGATGGATCCTTCTACTCCAAGAATTTGATTTAGAAATTAAAGATAAAAAGGGAGTAGAGAACGTAGTGGCCGATCACCTTTCTCGCCTTAATACCTTTGATTCCCTTAAGGCGACCCATATCAATGGCATGTTCCCTGATGAACAACTGTTCAGAGTCTCCCATTCACCTTGGTTTGCTGATATTACTAATTATCTTGCTACAGGTTCCATACCGTCACATTGGACTGCGCAAGATAAGAAGAAATTTTTCACCGAGGTACGCAAATTCTTCTGGGATGATCCATATCTGTTTAAATATTGCCCAGATCAAATCTTGAGGAGATGTGTGCCAGACGATGAGCATCAGAGTGTCATCTCCTTTTGTCACTCACAGGCCTGTGGTGGTCACTTTTCTGCAAAAAAGACCACGGCCAAGATTCTGCAGTGTGGCTTCTATTGGCCCACTATGTTCAGGGATACTCATGAGTTTTGCAAAGCTTGTGAGCATTGTCAGAAATTGGGAGCATTGTCCCGTCGAAATATGATGCCATTGAATCCCATTCTTATCATAGAGGCATTTGATTGCTGGGGCATCGATTTCATGGGGCCATTCCCCCAATCCTTTGGGAATTTATATATTTTGCTTGCCGTAGACTATGTCACTAAATGGGTCGAAGCGATTCCGTGTCGGAATAATGACCATCGCATGGTCATTAAATTCCTAAAAGAGAACATCCTTTCCCGATTTGGAACGCCTCGAGCTATTATTAGTGATGGGGGCTCACACTTTTGTAATAGGTCATTCGAGAGTTTAATGAAGAAATACGGTATCTCTCATAAGGTGAGCACCCCATACCACCCACAGACAAGTGGGCAAGCTGAGATTTCTAATAGGGAGATCAAACACATTTTAGAAAAAATGGTTAACCCTGACCATAAGGATTGGTCAATTCGATTGACCGATACCTTATGGGCGTACCGTACTGCTTTTAAAACCCCTATTGGAATATCTCCCTTTAGACTTGTCTATGGGAAGGCTTGCCACTTACCTGTGGAGTTGGAACATAGAGCCTACTGGGCAATCAAAAATCTAAATTTCAATCTGAACAACGCTGGCTCGCTATGCAAACTTCAGTTGAATGAACTTGAAGAAATCCGGAACGACGCATACGAGAACTCGAGAATTTACAAGGACAGGATGAAGGCATTTCATGACCAACATATTCTACGAAAATCATTCACGGCAGGCCAGAAAGTCCTTTTGTATAATTCTCAATTACATCTCTTTCCGGGTAAACTTCGATCTCGTTGGACCGGCCCTTACATTGTTGTTACTGTATATCCTCATGGGGCCGTCGAGATAAGAGATCCCGACAATGGCAAGGAGTTTAAAGTAAATGGACATCGCTTAAAGCCATTTGTCGAGAAATTTGATTCAGAGGACATGTCCATGCCTCTGACTGATCCTGTCTACCAGGACTGATCTCCTAGTCTGATGGAGGTATAGGTAGGTTTATCGCTTTCTTAGGACTAGAGTAGTTGCTTTGGTCTGGCTGAAGACGTTAAACTTAGCGCTCCTGGGAGGCAACCCAGCTTTTCCATTTATTTCATTTTCCTAGTTAGTTCAATGTTTGTGGGTAACATTACTGCAAACCCTCACGAGACTACAACTCGTCCACTAGGGGTAACCTAGGGGTTTAAAGGCTTGTTGCATATGCTAAATGCAATCGAGAGCACCTGCGAAAGTGGTATAGATAGGATTTTATTTTTGTTATTTTTGTTCTGCTTTCTCTTTCGTGCTGACCGGATTCCATGCTGCGATCTCTTGGAAAGTCTCTCACGATTCATCATTCAGGTACTATCTTCCCATCACTTCACATTTACTTTTGTTGTCCCATATGCATTCCATGCTCATATCTTTTACATTGAGGACAATGTAGCTTTTAGGTTGGGGGTGGGAGATTAGGTAACCTAATCAGTGTTTTCTTGGTCTGGAGCAAAAAATTGTGAAAATTTTTAAAATTTTTTTATGGAAATTCTTGTGAATTTGAGGTGATTTTGACGACCATCTTGGATTTATAATGTTAAGATACGTATTGTTGGTAATTCATGACTTTTGGATTCAGTTATCTTTAGATTGCACAGTTAAAGTTTGAATTGTTAATCCATGATTAGAAGTTGTAAACATTGATTGAGCCATGATTTCACATACCACATCTCACTTACACATTGAGATTTCAGTTTGATATTGAATGATTAGCTTGGTAATCACTGAGCATGAAAGGAACCAGTTTGAAATATTTTGCTATCAGGGTATGAAGAAGAATTGAAAAGGTTGGGCAAATAATCTTCACCATAGGTTTGCTCCTTATAGGTGTGGATTTAACTCCCCATAGATGATATATGAAAAAGGTTTAGGTGTACGGTCTTCACCATAGGTTTGCTCCCTATAGGTGAGGATTGGACTCCTCTTCTTGACGTTACCTTTTTTTTTTTTTTTAAAAAAAAAAAAAAAAAGAAAAGAGAAGAAAAGAAAAGAAAATCAAAGGCTGAAAGAAAGAAAAAGAATGATCTATGAGGGACCTTTTAGTTTAGGTTTTGGTTGTCCTGGATGCTCTTGTGGTTACCAACGTTATCATGAAATAGAGAATTAAATATTAATGATGGTAAGCCGGGTTTACACTATGCATCCATGGAACTCAATGTTTATAATTTTTCTAATTGATGGATTAATATTTGAACTTGATTATGAAGTTACCGTGAGCTTGATTCCAGGGAAAATTAATAATCAACACTCATGAATCTTAGAAATCTGGTATCTGAATTGGTTTTTCAAATATCATTCGAATTTATAGAAATTGTCCTGTAGTTCTTAATTTATTTTTCGCATATTTTGCTCGGGACTAGCAAAATGCTGGTTGGGGGTTGTGTTGAGGGTCAAATATTGTATATCAGACCCTGATTACTGCCTAGATTTACAAACACAATAATGTTTAATGCCTTATGTTAACTGTGTATGTGATGCAAGGTGGTATTACGAACGTAGACTAAAGAAGGGTACTAAAAGCGTGGATTTGACGCTCTGAAATCACCACAGCAAGGGACGGACTCCAGAGGACCGATATTGAAGAATTTACACGCCAAGGATCTGAGAAAATCAAGCTGTTCACGTTAAAGAGGCCTGAAATTGGTGCAGAATGCAGGATCACAAGGTTTCCACCATCCGTTTAGCTCAAAACTTCATACAGGGCCTGAGGAATGTAAATTAACCGTACAAGTCAAATTTCAACCGTTCGATCCTTGCAGAAGTGACTGAATGGATAGATCAGCCCATAAAACAGCGATTCGGGGCCCACCTGAGATCTGGATATGCTTCAATTTTGGTCTCAACCGTTAAACTGAGGTGACAAAGTTGATGAGCGGATCGGATTTCACACAAACATTACAGTGGACCCCACGTGTACACAGGCGTGTACACAGCATATATTCACCGGCCGTGCACCGAACGGAGAAAGTCGGTCAGCGTTGCGCTGACCGACAAATCACGTTCTTCATCTCTGTTTCAAAAGCGAGGACGCACCCGACCCGCTGTTCTTTCGCACTAGGGTCCACACTTCATCTAAATTGACCATCTGAACCGTCCATTGAGTCCAGAGGGAGGGCTTAACTCAGACCTAGGTGAAAGAATAGAAAAAGACAATAAAGATCGATTTTTCGCCGCACAAACGCAGCTTGGACGGTTTGCTGGAAACTCGGTGGGTCACACCAAATTTGATCCAAAACCGACCGAGCCTGAACGGTTTTTCGCCAGCATTTCAATGGACGGAGTGGATCTCATCTTCAGTGATGATTTTGGGGTCACCGAGCATCCCAGCGTAACTCGTTACGCACGTATGTGCGTCCGACCGCCGTGGACCCTACAGCTCCCTTAATCGTGATCGGACGGCAAATCCAGACCGTCCATACTCTCTGGAGGACGGCCAAGACCCTGGCTATGATTTCCTTCTAGTCCCATGCAACTGATCATGTGAATTTTTTTTCCCAGACGGAAGACGAACGGTGCTATAGAAAAAGTCGTGGGCCGCACCTAATCCGAACCTAATCAACACATTTCCGAAGGATTTTTCGAGAGGATTCTAATGCACGGAGTAGATTTCCTATCTGGCAGCAATCACGGGTCCACCAACCTTCACAGCTAGGGCAGCGCGTGCTCTGTTTCACAACAGAGAGCTGCGGTCGATCTTGATGGGCCACCGGCATTGATCAGATGGTTGATCTAACCCATCTATCTCATTGTCCGTCCAAAAACGTCCCAAGGGACTGTTTCAGTTCACAAAGAAAGCGAGGAAAGTGCCGTGTTTGGCTGCATAAAAAACCTCACGCAGGTGGATGCGTAAATCACCAGCATATTCTACAGACTTCCAGAGCTGATTTCCCTGCCTATAAAAGGAGGAGAGAAAAAGAGAAAATTATCTCACGGCTGGAGTTCAAGGATCGGACGTGAAGAGAGAGTCTGGAGGCTTGGGCTTCTACGTGGAGCACCAGGGAGAGAGCAGAGTTAGAGTTTTTATTTTTATTTATTTATTTATTTATTTATTTATTTTTCTTTTATTTGTTTAAGGGACTGGGCCCATTCATGTCGGGCTAAACCTCTTAGCTAGGGATAAGAGGTGAAGCTTGTAGCGTGATGGGGTGCCTCTTTGCTTGTGCCTTTGTTTAGACTGAATTTGATGTTGATTTGGGTTTTTATTAAAGGAATGTTTTCAGTCTTTAATGGTCTGTTGTGACTGAAATTACAATGGGTTTGCGATGGCTTTGAGCATGTTCTTTTCCTCTTTATGTTATGACGTCAGGAAGCCCTGTTGTTCATCATCGTCTCCTGGGCATGATCAGATGACGGTACCCTTCCTAACCTTCATAAACACGTTGATTGGTTGGTAATTAGTTTAATTCTGTTGTTTGCTTTGTCTCCTGGGCATGGTTTAGTGATGGAATCCATTCTAATTCATATACTTTTCATCTTTTGAAAACCAAATCAAAGGCAGTTCAGTTAATTTCCTTAATTTTTAATCCTGGCATAAGATCACCCTGATCTCTACAAGTGGATCCTTTGAATCCCTAGTTTTTCCTCTCTGATTTTCTTAAGTTTTAGATTAATATTTCATCATTATTCCTCAAATTACAATCGGTTTAGATTTCATCTCATTCTAGTTCTATTTCTACTTAGTTTCAGATAACGTACAAGTTCCAGTCCCTGTGGATTCGACCTCGGTCTTACCGAGTTATTACTACATCACAACCCTATACTTGGGGTGTGAACAGAGGAGGTATTTATAGGCTTCTCACACGTGCCAATCCTAGATCCTTGTGCCATGGGACCCACTTTACATCAGATCTGGACCATTCATTACAATCACTCTGCTATATATTGCGCTACCTCGCTCAACAATAAAGTTCGTTGCACGTCCCTGCGCAATAGTAATGTTTGTTGTTGTTTCCGCGCAACTGTAAAGTTCGTTGCGCGTCCCCACACAGCTGTAAAGTTCGTTGGGCGTCCCCGCACAACGTGTCACGATCCGAGCAGCGATTAAAAAGGGTTGCGCAGTCCGCGCGATAACTTTACTTCTCTTTTGTTTGATCTTTAATCTTTCTTCTTCATGATAATTTTTTATGCTTCAACAGATGCCCCCTTGATTCGTTCTTTGTTCTCTTGAATCAAAGAATCAGGATCAATTTTTATCCAACTTCCGCACTTTCTGATCTCGTTGCGCTACCCACGCAACACCCTCCCAAGTACCGTACTCGGACATATCTCTATAAATAAGCGGAGCTCTTGCGAAAAGTTTCTTTCTCGCGCAACTACTTGTGCAATCCCGCACAACGGTTACTGCTTGCGCGACCCCGTGCAACGAATACTTGGTTCGCATAATGTAAAAATGCATTGCACGTGTATGCACAACGCTTTTCTGTTGCGCGATCTCGCGCAACATCCTTTAGTTACATGATCCGCGCAACCAATACTTGGTGATTTCAAACTTGCTTTGTTCATCTTGTACTGACTTTTCCAACTTCTTCCTTTTTCAGGTTTTAATCTTCTCTCATCATGGCTCGTACTAAGAGAACCTTCATTGCTGTCGATCCTCCCACTAATCAGCCTTCTCACTGAGAACTTCCCAATCCTGATCCTTTCGCAACACCTCGAGCCACGGAATCTCCATCGTCCCTTGCTCAGCCCTTATGTAAGCGATTCAAGACGACTGTCAAGTACGCAACCTATATAAAGGAGCCAGTATTACCCACGTTCGATTTCTCCCCACGTATTGAGGCATTACCATCTCCCATTCATAGGGCCATTGCCATGGGAGATCTTAAAAGGCCTCCAAAGCACGGACGTGACTATGACTAGGACGAATGGCTAAAAATGACAATACACTATCAAATGAGCAGCCAAAGACCACCGGCTAGAGAAGATACTCCTCCTCCTTCCAGAACAAAGAAAGTCTGAAGAAACAATGCCAAGGAGTTCCAGGAGAAAATCAAGGAGCATAACAGGAAGAAGCATAACAACTCCTGGGAATCAGTCCGCTCAATCCAGAGTACCATATAGTTTGACAACCCTCATAGACGAGGCATCGTCTCCATCCCCATCAAGATCCACCGTCATCATTCTATGTTATTTTGCGAGCCCAGGGACCATATGACCGCAGAGAGACTATCTTACTCAGAGTCTTGGTCATTTAAAGAACCGAAAATACTAGAAGGCATCCTGTGTCCACCAAGACCAAGGCAATAGATCGGTGGCGTTCACCCCATGATCTTCCTCGTGCCTTCTTATGACCTTCACAACTTATATCCCACTTGCTTTTACGAAACGCTCCAACAGCGTTTCAGCTACCGTCGATTTATCTGGAGCCTCGAGGAATTCAGAATGAGAGGTTCTCTGACCCCTCAAAGTTACTATACGGAATGGGCCACTGCGGTTATGGAGAAACATGCGGACACCCTGTTGAAGATTGATATTTTTGCCGCGATTGAAGCAACATCACAACCTTTCCATAAGGAACCTTCTATCCTAAAAGCTTTCCTTAACTATTGGTGTCCTTCTACCAAATCTTTTCATTTCCCTGAGGGTGAAATGAGTATCACTCTTTGGGACATTCATAGAATTGCTGGTTTACCGATAACCGGGAAAATCTTCGACAAATTTGTTTCTACTAATGAGGAATTTGCCTTCATCTCTTCGCCCGACTGTATATCTTCTATTTCGGAATCAACTACAGAACTTTTCAGGGAAATGTCTAAATTCCCGAACATTCACAAAATTCATCCCATGCAATGGCTGGCCCATTTCAGCCGAGGTTTCAAGTAATTTTCTTTCTTCTTTTAATTCCCTTCATGCTATATCTTAATATATATAATCTTGATCTCACTTACTCACTTTCCCCCCTTTTTCAGATTTGATGGCAATCATTCATGGGAACTTGAACGCCTTCAAAAAGGTATCAAAGGTCGCGTCGAATATTCTGTCTACCGAGAACTCGTGGCATTTCTGGCTTATTGGCTAAGCATAATAGTTCTCCCAAGTTCAAAGTCAGCAGATGCCATTCGCCCATCATTGTTTGTGATAGCAGGTGCTATGGCTGAGGGAGTCAATTATTCTCTTGCCCCTCCCATCCTATGTTCAATCTACAAAGGCTTCAGAGAAATTGCTTGCCACGTGAAGAGCCTTTCTGTCGGTTCCGCTTCAACTTTCATGCCATGGCATTATTTTCTCGGCTGGCTCGGCGTCTATTTCCATGGACTTTCGACGTGCCAGAAAAGGCTTATGTTCATCCTTCGAAACTCCCTCTTTGCTTCTTCCAAAAGAGGTCTATGACGAAGAGATCTTACGACTGGGCAAAAGACACCATTTCTTTGGATGACAAGATAAATTATTTTCATTTCGGCTTGCCTCGTTAGACTGAAGACATAGAGAAGCCAAACACATCATCACTTACTAACGTAGAGAGGGGATTCTTCATATCAATCAGATCATGCAACCTCCCATCTAGAGGAGGGACGAAATTCTGGCGAGAACCGTATTACCCCAGCCATTTCGCCCACCAGTTTGGTTTTGATCAAGCAGTGCTAAAAGATTGCGGACTGGTTACCAGAAGAATGCGAAGTTACAGCACTGGTCCATTTAACTTGGCGATGGTTTGGAAATAATTGCTGGGCCGAGCTGATTCTTCCTTCATTATTCCAGGTTGCAATCGCACCCCCTGGGCGTCATACAACCATATGAGATGGTGGGTGCACCAATCTTATTTAGCTACACTACCAGAAAAATGGGCAAAGGCTATGGATTAAATCCGTAGCCATAGACCTATGGCTACAGATTAAATCCGTAGCAGGACCGTCGTCGTAGGTACCAAGCTAATAGGTCTAAAATCTATGGCTACGGATTAAATCCATAGCCATAGCTTAAAATAGCTACGGATCTAATTCATAACAAATATTTTTGTAGCCAACAACACTTACAACTATGGATATTATTGGTAGCTAAAAGTAGTGTTAGATCTGTGGCCATATGCGAAATTTTATAACAGCTATGGTTGTGTAGATTTTTAGCTACGGTTAATATCCGTAGCTATTGCCTACAATAAAAAAAATTTATATTCATTCATTCAATTACCACCTGTATAATCATTCATTCATTCATTCAATTACCACCTGCATAATCATTCATTCATTCATTTAATCACCACCTTCCTAATCATTCATTCATTCATTCAATTACCACCTGCATAATCATTAATTCATTCAATTACAATCATTCATTCAATAATGAATTAATTACAATCCTTCATTCAATCAAAAGAAAGTGAGCATAGAGAGTAAATGACATCTACTGTTTTTCCTGGTCATCGAGGAATTATTCCTGTGGCCCCGATGCGAACTAAGCTTCCACCACCCTTGATGGCTTCTACTATTTTTCCACAATAAAAACAGTTTGCACAATAAGAGAAATTGAGGAGAAAGGTAAGAACAAAAAGTTATGTGTTACATGGAATGAATGGCATCTCCATAGCATTTGATTCCTTCCCAGCTTTCTCCATAGGGGTCACCACCAACAAAATACCATCCAGGAGTTAGGGTGGGAAGTTCATGGAGATGTAAAGGCCCTGCAATGAGAAAAGAGAAGGGGTAACTTAGGAATTCCATTTGATCTGCTGAGTAGAAGTGTTAGAATTTCTGTACTAAGAAAAAGAAAGTGTGAGAATTCCATTTGGTCTTTAGGCATTATTATGCACAGTATTCTCTGGGATTTCAGTTTCTACAAATGTTGCTTTATTATTATTATTATTATTTATTTATTTTTATTTTTTTTGAAAGCATGACAAGTATTCCATTTCATGAAACATGAAAGCAGAGAAGTTTCACCCAAAACAATCTTAATATGGAAGTTGTACAGTATCTTCCTCAAGAAGAGAATTCCCTCCCCTAGACGTTAGATTTGGGCCTTGTTCAATGATACAAACTGTTTATACAAAATGCTTGGTAAGCATAAGGTCACCTGAATCAGAAGAGCTGGCATCCACGACGAGTAGAAGCTTCTTCATCTCATTCTGGCTGATCTGGCTTTAATTGACCTTTGTAAATAATTGTCCTACAAAATCAGAGCTATCTAGTTCTAGTAAACTCAAAAACTATAACAGCTTCAGAAAATGGAAGAAAAAACATAACTCCTCTTTGTTGATGTAGGCTTTGAGTGAAATAAGAGCTATCTAGTTCTAGTAAACTCAAACCCACAGTGATGGCCAAATGCAAATTCATATATGTTTGTTTTTGTTTTGTTTTTTTTTTTTGTTTTTTTTTTTTTTGGCCTAAATCTCAATCTAACTTATTTTCTTGTTTAGTCCCTGCACATCTGCATGCACACACATATATGCCTTATATTGCATTGATAGGCGATCATGATCTCAGGCACTTGTAAAAAATGATTTGCAATTTAAGTGACAATCAAGAGACACATTGATTTGAATAGGTAGCAATGTTTTCTGCACTCAACTAGAATTTTCATGGTAAATGATGATTCAAAGGGAGATCTATATGAATCATATTCTTGATCCTAATCTTAGCTGAGATTGTCTCACCATGTCCCTCCCATAATATAAACAAAGCAGACATTGACTCATCATCTCACCTTTGTCCATAAGGTCTTTTCCTCCTAAGCAACCTTTCATCCAAAAAAAAATTCCAAAATCAATCCAATAAAAACACAGTAACCAGCTACGATGCGACGATTGCTCCAGCTAATAGCCCATTGTCACCACCTGCATCAGGTGCAAAGTCCACATGGAGAAAAGATCAGATATCATGACAAGGAAGGCTATGAGAAGAGAAAAGATCAAATCTTCATGTCCAAGGATGTAGAACGATATATGAAAGGAAATTCACTTTTTACAATGAGATGTATACGTCATTTCTTAACAGCAAAAGAGTGCATCCAGAGGGTGGGAAACACCTCTCACTTTCATCCAAACTCAACAGTTGGTAAAAAAAAATTTCATGACAACATAACAAGAAGAAATTTTGAAATAGAAGTGGCACCCTAAATAAAGGCTTTCAGCTACTGGAAACCACCATTGGTTGCATAAAGTGACATGAGGCACATAAAGTAGATAACAACAATGAAGACTCTATTACAGTAAAGCTCAATTTTAAAAGCAACTAATATGGAGAACAACTAAGATGTGGTTTTTTTTTTTTTTTTTTTTTTTTTTTTTTTTTTTTTTTAACACAGACTATACCATCCAAAATTTTCAGTAAAAAACCACATCTAAGGATTATCCTGTCAAAAGATTTCGGCAAATCAAAACTGCACAAAACTATTTCATTTTTTCTTGGCATCCATTAATTCAAAAAACATGACAGCCATCCAATAGTATCTAAACCAATCTTCTAAAACTTGTAGCATCTTAAGAATCAGGAAATGGGAAAAGATCTTTACCTGTCAATAAATGAGACTGTCACAAACATCCAACTACCTATCTAGATTTTTTGCCCACTTTTTGAAAAACTAGCATTAATAGAAACTTAAATTTGCATGGAACTCCTACCAACCACCAAATGGGCAGTGGAGTATCTTGGTACAGAATCCCATGTCTACCAAAAGGAATGAGTGAGTCATGCTTTGGAAATTTATACCCAAACTCCTTGTTGAGGCTGTTAGCAACAGCAATGGCAGCTCTTCCTCCTCCATACTTCTTGTTGAAATCATCCTTAACCCGCTCCAGGAAGGCAATGGGAATTTGTCTACCAGCTGACTCAACTGCAACTACACAGTAGGTTGTAACATCCAACCAGATAAAGGGAATAAATAAATAAGTGATTAGGCTCAAGGAACTTAACCAGAAACTCAAATTTACAACTCAAGGTCAGCTCAAAACTCATCACAAATGGCAGCCTTCATCGTTGCAGAATTACAAAAACATATGCTAATAGTGAAGTGTCAACTGACAGTGGGGTTGACGAGTTCCCTAAAAAAGGTGTCCATCCTCCCCTACAGGCCCACCCTCACTACAAAATCCCAACTGACAACCCTTTGTGCCCAACATCCATCTAGCCAGATTGGCCAATTGGCTGCTCCCCTCCCCCAAGACTTGTAACTGCACTAGGATTGTTTCCACACCACATATAGGTGTGGTCTGCATTCCAGTTTGCTAACTTGTCTTGAATGCCACAAATTCTCAAATCGAACTCAGTGACTGACTGTAGTAAAACATAGAATGGGAAAACAGATGTGCGGGGAATCATTCTTGCTCGTGTTCATCTTTCTAATTGTAAATTTCTAATCAAATTTTCTAAGAATCATGTGACTGAAGATGATTAGTATCTCATTATTGGAGCTGCCTCCCTCTAATTTTAACATGTTTTCTACCATTAGTCCATGCAACAATGGTAGGAAATGAAAAGAATTCAAGAAATAACCACAACTCTACCATGTTAATAACAACTTGGCTCTTTGGTCTGCTTTAGTAAATAAGTCATCCTAGCAGTCATGGCATCAGGCAACCTACACAGGACAACAATTGTACTGACTCTAAGTGTGAACTAAATAAGTGATTAGGCTCAAGGCACTTAACCAGAGCTATACAAGAAGGTCCATGCTGCCATCCGGGCCGACCCCACTCCATTGAAAACAGAGAAAGCACCTCCAAAGGAGCACAAGAGGTATAATTTGAAGAAGCTGACCTACGAGGAGAGGAAGGCTAAGCTGATTGAGCGATTGAATGTGCTCGATTCAGCAAGAATGAGAATGGAGTTTTTGGTTCAAAAATCCTTTCTTCTATTGAAAGGATAACCAAACTTTATTAACATGAAAAAAAGTAGCAAATTGACAATGGCTTCGAAGGATGTGCAGATACTTGTTCTCTTATGTGTTCCTCATCATACTCTTGATTATGGCATTTGAATTCAGCCACAGAGTTCTCAACTTCTTTGACCAGCTCCTTCGTTGGAAACTGCAAACCGATCGTAATTCGGTATGTTGCCCCTATTCTCGTAGTCATTTCCTAGTTATCAATTTATGAATGCATGCATGAATGGATGCAATGCTCATATGGGTTCATGGCTGCCATAAATGGAGGTATAATTCACCATTCTCAACTAAGTTGCATAATCACTGTCAGTAGCTACTGGACTGTGCTCTGTGGGCCCTAACATGCTGTAGTTTTTCTGTTCATTCAATTTTCCAGGTTATTTTAGGGTACCGGCCCAAAAATGAGGCAAATCCAAATTTCATGTGGACACTTTTTAGGGCCACACAAGTTTTGGATGAAACTGATATTTGTGTTTTCCTCTCATTCATGTCCCCGTGACTTGATCAGCCTTTTGCTGCCCCAACAATTTATCCCCCTAACAGAAAATCTTTGTAGCATTTTCTCTGTAAGTTCTACAGTAATTATTCTACAGTAATTATACAACAGCACCTTGTAATTACAGATTCTTGAGAAATCAGAACATTTCTAAAATCTTTAGGTACTGAGTTGAGGAAAATAAGTTTGAAAACAAATATTATTTGGGTTTTCACTTACATGAAATTCTTCCGCAAAACATTCCTTACTCGCTTGGTGATGATGGATGGGTCACTTGCATGCGAGAGATCAAGGGGCCGCGGACGTGGGAGTTTGGACTTGCGCTCTCTTGGGTAAGGGTAAATGACAGCCAATTCTCTAACGCGGGGTAAAACATCTGGTGGTATGGGAAGCGACGCATGCTCTTTCCTCTGCTCAACCTGCAAAAGAATAATATGTCAGTTCCATTAAAGTAGGCCCAGCTTTGTAGTACTTAGAAATTGTAATTCTCTAACTTATCATGGCCTACATTGGATTGCTGAAACAGGGCTCACTACATTGTGAGGTCTCATCAGACTTTGGGTCAGATCCAAGCCTTCCACCAACGGTAGAGTTGAGGCCACTGTTTTTATTAACAATCTCATTCTAAAGCCCTTCTCCCTCCTCCTTTACCCGGGCTTAGGATCGACAATGCAAGGAGTTACATTGATGGAGTTAAAAAAGGGGCTTAGGCTCCATTTGGTTTGAAAAAAAAATGTATTCATAAATACTAATGTGATGACCAAATGGAGCCTAAGACTATAAATAAGTTCATATATAGAGTACAAAATTCATTCAATATTTTTTTTTAAAAAAAAGAAATCAAATAACATCTAGTGTAACTACAAAGAACATGTAGACTATAACCATGTTGAACTATAGAGTGCCAAATTAGTTCAAAATTAAGAAACCAACAAGTCAAACATCATATAAAGTAACTAAAAAAAACATGCACACTACACATGTTCAATTATAGAGTACCAAATTTGTTTAATATTGAATTCTCAAAGCCTCTTTCCCCCATTGCACAAAGATCCGAGACCGGCCTCTCCAAGTGTATGCGAACCCATCTTCTTTCCATAAAGCAGTGTTAGGTTGTATAACCTCAGTCAGGACAACAACAAAATCTCTATCCTCCAACGGTTCGCAATGGACAGTTGCATTTGGATTAACTTCGTGTACTTGACCACGAGCAACTACACCACATTTTCCAAAGCCAAGCAAGTCGCATTTCTTACCGATACATATAATATCCAGCTACATTTAAACATAAAATGACATTGGTATTGTTAGCGTTTATGATATAATTGAAAGCTCAATACAGTAAAAAATTTATACTTGCATACCGACGATGCTTGAGTAGATTTAACGACTGCTGGTTATGAGACATTTTGATTATACTGTCCCTCTTTCTGTGTATCCACCCACATTTTCTTTATCTTCAAAAACTCTTGAGTTAGATCGGCCAATGATTTCTTCATCTTAGATATATCTTGAGTTAGACTCTCTTTTTCTTTTGTCACATTCTCTACCTTTGAAAGAGCAGGGGCTGACTTATTCAGTACTGTCTTACTTATTTGAACAATCTAAACCCCGCATTTGCCCTCTACTGTCAGAACCAACAAACTATAAAATATTATAAATCAAGTTATTAGGATATTCATAATTACCATAAAACTTAGGTAATTTTAAATTTTATTAGTACCTCACTAAGGGCATTATCCACACTGATCATCCTAGAAGTAGGATTGCTACTATAGAGCTCATCTAGTTTTTCCAGTGAAAAAATAGAAATGAATTTAAAATAACTCAAAGTTATACATAAGCTTTTCATAAGGCTACTAGTTAGTGGTACGAGGGATCGATGCACTTACAGCAAGGTCAGGATACTGGACAACGTTGTCCTTTCTTATATGGGCTTTTAAGTAGACTTCACATCTACCTATCTCGGCATCAGAGGTAAGATTCCTCTCCATCGCCTGTGGCACATTACATATCGTTCAAGTACACATCATTAATAGAGTTAGATGAATGATAATTCAAATTTAAATTCAATTTTAAACTATAATATCTATTTTTAAATACATACCATCTTATGGCAAGTAACAGCCATGCTGCGCCTCCCAAGATAAGCAGGTCCTTTTAGCTTGACCCGATTGACTTTATTCCTTGCACTTGCCCTCTTGAATTCCTCAGTAGTACGTTGATCCACAAAGACCCTCCAATCCTCCATTGGGATACCTGGGGGGGCAGGACCATCTCTCACAACAACAGGATCCTTGTTTTTAATATATTTTGCAGTCAACATTTTCTTGTATCTCCTCCACGCTTCATTGATGCGTTGTGTAACGTAATCAAGACTTGCATCCCAACGTTGACCCTCAAACTCATAAAACTGTGACAATCTTGTTGTGACCATATGAATGTGTTCAGAAGGCACTTGGTGAAAGTCCAGGTATATGATCGGGACATGAGAACGAGTTAGGACACCGATGTGCGATGCAAAGTCTCTGTGATCAGAACAGTCATCATTTGGTTACCCAAATTCATTCGTCTTTAAGACTTTTTTCCTTTCAGGTTGCACAAGTAAAGAGACCCCCCTAGTAATGCCTCTCTTTCTAGACGAAGCAGAAGCTGGTATAATTACATAAAAAAGAATAATAGTTATATATACACATCATTGATTACCGTCAATATATAAGGAAAATGAAATTTACATATCTAATTAAGGAGAAGTATCTTATTACCTTCGGTGTTGCTTGCATCTGCACTCCCAAGCAACTGCGAACCCAATACCTCTGGTTGTGAATTCATGTGCTTATTTCTTCGCTAAAATGAAAAAAAAAACACTAATGGTTAAGAAATAATTTAGATCACAGATAAAGTACAAATAATTCACTATATTATCCAAACCTTGATTAGATTACCTCCAATAAATATCATTTTGTTACATGCTTAGAAAATACAAACAATTCAATAGATTCACCTTGATCATTTTCTTTTCTTTGTTTTCTCGACTACAACACTGACATCTTCAGGTTCATTGAATATCAACTCATCAACAATTGCTAATGAGGTGAGATCAGGTCCTGCATCGGCATTACTTACAGCCTTTAATCGTTCTGATAGAGCGCACGTCTCTTCTTCGACAAAAATCTTTTTGGGAACCTCCAAGACCACATGCCATTCAGGATTTTTTGGATCTCTGGAATAAAAAACTTGTGTGGCATGCTCTGCAAGAATGAAGGGCTCGTCACCGACTTTGTCTGAACTGTAAAGACTGGATAAATTTACTAATCTCAGATTCACTTTGACATCAAAAGAAACACCATGATGTGTCACCTTCACCCAATCACACTTAAATAGGATGGGCTTGTACCCTGTTCAGTACTCTAATTGGATAATTCTACGAAGGACTCCATAATAAGGTTGATTTTCATCCACTGTATTCATATCTTAGCACTCGATCGGAAGGTTGTCATACCCTCTGTCATAACCCCACTGTTTTAGTTCATTTTATTCTCCTCATAGTCCTTAGTAACAAAGAGGAAACCATTAATACAATACTTATTGTATTGCATAGAAAAAGCTAAAGGTCCCCTCACTATGTCTTTAAATTCTTTATCATCAGATTCATTGAACTCTGGTTGCCTCTTCAACCAAGGTATGAATTCATCCTCGTTAGGCACCCTGTTGGTCCTCTTGTAGCATCGCTACAAGAAATCTTTGTGCTTCCTGATATTTGATAACATTGTTATATTGAAATCACATAAAGTAAGGAAATATATATATATATATATATATATGCTTATTGTACATACTCTTCCCACTCATCGTAGCTGGGATGACTCTTCAGTACCCATTTACGAGCTTGTTCGTATTCGATATCCACTAGGATAACACTTTGACCCGAACCTACTGGACCAACATCATCATCATCACGGTCATCATCAACGATATCTTACAACTTACATAGTCCTGGAATGACTTCGTCAAACCGTTTTTCCAGCTTTTCCAATAGACTCGTTTTCTGTTTTCCTTTATATTGGTTGCAGAATATAACTGTCTCCTCTTGAATATATTGCTCTGCAATACAATCCTCAGGTCGTGTCTTGTTACGAACATAGGCCTTAAATGTCTTCATGAACCTGACAAAGTTAATGATACATTATATATACATGTAAATATAGATGTTAAGCTGATTTATTCTTATTAAGCTCATAGCGTACCTTTCGAATGGATACATCCATCGATAGTATACAGGACCACATATGCGAGCCTCGTAAGATAAATGGATCGACAAATGCATCATAATGACAAATATTGATGGCGGGCATATAGTCTCAAGCTGACATAACGTACTAGCCATGTCCCTCTCAAGAGTAAGGAACATTTGAAGGTCTACAGTTGTCGAGCACAAGGCATTAAAGAAGGTGCAAAAGCTTGTAATTATAGGGCGAATGACCTTCCTATCCTTGAATGCATGCTAGATGAGAACTGAGAGCAGATGTTGCATCAACACATGATAAGAATGAGACTTCATTCACTTTAAATCCACGCAATCTTCCTTTACAATGGTCTTCCAATTTGCACTAAAACCGATCGGAACACGCAACTCATGCAAAGTCTGGATGAAAAGATTTTTCTCTTCTTTTCTTAGACAGAAAGGACCTTGTTTCTAAATCACCTTGCCATTGTTCTTTTTCAGTCATAGACGCTTCTTAATTTCCAATTGTTTCAGGTCCCTGCGTGCATTAGCATCATCCTTAGTTTTGCCAAGTGTGTTCAACATCAAGGCAACAAGGATTTCATATATGTTTTTCTCAATATGCATAACATCAAGATTGTGACACATGGGAATATCTTTGCAATACTCCAGATCAAATAATATAGACCATTTAAAGAACCACGCTGATTCAACATCATCCGCTAGCTCTTGTCGGCCTCCATCAGTACCCCTTATATTACTCTTCCTAGTCTTCCCACACTGTATATTCAAGTTTGCGGTTTGTCTTTTGACCTCAATCCCATCCAGATGGATAGGTTGGCGTGGTATCTCCACCTTCTTATTGAACGTGCCAGCACTTGTGTCCTTCCTAGCCGGTTCTGACATTGGCAACCACCGTCTATGGCCCATATAAACATGTTTTTTTCCATATTGGAGTCACAAAGAATCTGTGCCGGGACCACATACAGGACAACCATACTTACCCTTGGTCCTACAACCAGAAACGTTACCGTATGTTGAAAAGTCATGGATTGTCAAGAGCAGAATAGCACGCATGTTGAATTTGTTCTCATGGTATGCGTCAAACGTCATAGCCCCTTTTTGCCATAACTCTTGCAGTTCATTAATCAATGACTGTAAATAAACGTCAATATCCTTTCCCAGTTGTCGCGGTCCCTCAATGAGTAAAGTCAATATAGTAAACTGAGGTTTCATGCAAAGCTTGGTGGAAGGATGTATGTCACACACATAATGGGCCATGAACTATATGACATACTGAAAGCACCGAATGGGTTAAACCCATCTGTAGCCAAGCCCAATCGAACATTGCAAGGTTCAGCTGAAAAATCTGTATACTTGTCATCGAGATTCTTCCATGCAATAGAATCAACAGGATGCTCCATCTTTTCATATTGAAATTTTCTAGTTGAGTGCCAAGACATTTCTTTCGCCAATCATGGCACACTGAATATTCTTTGTAGCCTTGGTGTTAATGGAAAATACCTTAGCACCTTCGCAGGTATTTTAGATTATTTTCTCTGAGAATCCATTTCAGTCTTGAACCTGGGACTTTTATAATTTGGACAAATGGTTTTTATCTCGTTCTCTCTCTAGTATAAGATGCAATCATTTGGACAAGCATGAATTTTCATATAATCAAGACCCAACTTTGTAATGATCTTCTTCGCTTGGTATGTATTAGTTGGGGCTTTGTTACCAGAAGGTAACACCTTCTTTAGTAGTTGAAGGAGCTCTGTAAAGCTTTTTTCACTCCATCCATGATTCACATTTAATTTGAAAAGCTGTACAATGAAAGTTAGCACGGTGAAAACTTGGGCCCCAGGGTATAACTTAGTCATTACGTCTCGTAGATTTTCTTCAAACTCATTAGTTTCATTTTCTCCAAAGATGCCTTCGACTACAGGGGTCACATTTTGCTCATCCTGTACAACTTCATCTAGGTTATTACCACCAAGTTCTTGAACGATCGTGTTGTGCAACTCATTTAAGTTTGGGACACTATGATATTGTTGGGAACTTGATTCACGTACAGAATACTTTGGTGATACATGCTCCCAATGCATGTTCCAAACCCTATAGCTTGGGTTGAATCCATTTTTCATTAAATGTATTTCCATATCATCATAAGAAACCGAAAAACGTGCACATCTACAAGTGATGCATGGACAAGGAACGGATTCTCTACCAGGAAGGTTTTCTTATGCAAACTTTGAAAAACTTTTGATTTTAAAAAGAAAACATGGGTCTGGGAAACTTAGTGTCATCCACTCCCTATTCATTACACTCGGATCTCGCTTAACCAAGGGGTCCATTTTCAACCTGCGCCTTACCAAAAATTAAAGTTGAAAATTAGCCTCATGCACCATCCTCCTCAAAAGTTGGAAATGAAGGAAGTGCTATCAGATGATTAAACCCATACAGATATTATCTACCAAATACAATGTATTAAGGAGTTTGCAATCATTGTATTTTTACAACAAATTAATAATTATGCTAACATTTTACTCTACCCAACGTGGTTTCTGTGAAACCATTACAATGAGATATTTCATAAAAAGTCTCTTAATAGAGAAAATATATATTACAAGACGAGTCAATGTACTAACTTTATTATCATTTTTCATTTTTATATTGCAAACGTAGTTATATACATGGGTACAACTAGATGCACTCAACACTAAGAAAGTTGTACTTTCACATCCTCACCATTAAAAGATAGAGGAGGGAGTCCAGTAAGCATTCACTAGCAGTACATCAGTGGGAGTGAAGCCCAGGTCACCCCACTAGCAGGGAGATTCCCTAGCAGCTCAACTAACATGCATACATTGGTTGTGTCGACAAGGGAAAACTAGTTTTCAAATCATGTTAACACAAATCAACAATGACGGAGGGTAAAATGACACATTCCAAACCTCAATTTGTTAGTGTTACAATGTAAAACTTGGTTATAGAATACAACAAACTTTGGAGTTCTCCCTATGTTTCCCTAATTTTTCTACTTCTATATTTGTAAGCACATTACAAATTTTCACAACAACTCCAACCCGCTGGGAAAAGGCTATGATTATGATGAAGACAATACTGATGGTGATTGGGAAAAGGCTATGATTATGATGAAGATAGTACTGATGGTGATTATTTTCAAAGATTCAATGGATAATACCCCATTGTAGGTAAGGGATGCATTAGTCCAATTCTAGTTTCATCATCTTTCTAAAATTCTAATAATGCACAAAGATGGACACGCAAAGTCCATGTGCTTGCCTATAGAATGGATTGTTCTCTTTGCACAACAAACCATCAAATGGGCTTAAATTAATACCCATACCTACACCCCACCCATTTAACCATCCCCATACCCAGCTAGTTTCGAGCCAGGTTTGTGTACCCAGCCTATTGCCACCACCACCTTTTTTTTTTCTTTCTTTTTTTCCTTTATTGAAGATTCTATTGCCAACCTTTCCTATAATCGTGGAATTTTTTGCCATTACAACGGGTGTGAAGATCTTTGCAATGCCTAATGAGGTGTCAATTGATCGTGGAGGGGAAGCTCACATAATGGGCCCATAATGCAAATGCTTCTCTTTGGTCCTCTTTTTCTTTTAGTTAGCTTATCTAATAAGAATGACAATCTTCTTATTGTTTTTCCTTCCATAACCGACATATAGAGAAGATAAACTGAAATTTGTTAATCTTTATACTGTTTACTCAATCTATAACCGACATATAAAGAAGACTAATTGAAATTTTTTAATCTTGATATTGTTTACTCAATCTATAAATTCCACTCAATGTATCTTGTTGAGGACCATATGAGCTTCATGTCCTTTTTGGTCCAACCATTTACCAAGTAAGGGCTCCTATGCAAAACCTTTGAATCCTAATAAATTTGCATATAATTCAAAAAAATCCAACTGAAATAACAGCCCCCCACTTAAATAAATCTGAACTGCCTTAGTGAATTGTGTGGTTGAAATCAAAATAACCATGGAGTCGCGTGAACCAAAGACGTGTAATCAAAATAAAAGATGACAACAAGCAATCAAGTTTATATTAATGAACTCAATTTTCATCACCAAGCACCACACAGATTTTAAACATAAACATCAAAAACCCCAAATGTTTGATCAGATGGGCCACAGCATGTGTGGGTGAATTACTTGAGCAACATCCAAATTAGAAGATCTTAACCTTTCAAAAGATGGCCTAGGACTAGGTGGCTAAGCAGAGAATAAACGCTTTGAAAAGATGGCCTGAAATTATCAATGTAATGCATAATAGATATTTTTTTTGTTTTTTAATTAAAAGAACCTAAAAAGCATATCTATTCAGTTATGCGCTAACAGGATTACTTCTAAAATTTTCCAATGAACACGTCTCAGGATATAGTTTGTTTTTGCAGGCTTAATGAAAAAGCAACAGATAAATCTCCAAATGAATAGATGACATTTTTTTTCCCGGATAGTCAATTGCTAATGAACAAATGACAAAATAACTCCTGCGTACAACTGTTTGACATACCACGTAAGTGGAACATAAGCAACCACACCAACCAAAAGAACATGAACTGGGTTCAGAGTTTCTTGAGTTCAACAGCATTCCCCTCCATGGCGTCGATTAGCAATCGAATGAATCAGATCCCTCCAACAGTTTTTCATGCCCGCCCCCATTTAAAAACTTCAAAATTGGTGTGGGTATACATCTGATTCCAATCTAGAAAGCGACATCTCCAATCCCAAAATCCTCTTTCATCTGCACAAGCTATCCCTCCACGAGCGTGACAACGATCCGAACCAGATTTCGGGAGAATAGATATGAAATTATCAATGTAATACAGAATAGATATGAAATTGCATTATTCTGATGATTTCTTACTGTTGGGTGATGTTTGGGTCTAACCTATGTAGTTCATAATGTCAGGGGACGGGTTTAAAATAAAAAATAAAATAAAATAAAACAGAAACAAAGATTTCAATGGAGCATCTGACCGCAGCTAATTTCAGAAATAGAGAGAGAGAGAGAGAGAGAGAGAGAGAGAGAGAGAGATTAACCGTTCTTCTCCTTCTTCGGCGAAAGGGGAAATAGAGACCAGGGAATGCGGCCGAGAGACGGGGAGAGGGTGAGGGAGAGCGGGAGATCGAGAGATGGCGAGGGAGAGGCTGAGTGCGAGAGAGACAGAGAGGGTGAGGTAGCTTGGGAGATGGAGAGAGGGAGTCGTTTTATTTTAGGAGGCATGCATGTGGGAGAAAAGGGCGGAATGAAATTTTGGGGGTGGGGCGCGTGACGGACGGCTCATAAAGGACGGTGGGTTTTAGGACTGTGGCGCCCACCATAATGTATGTTATTCATCCACTTCGTCCATTAAATTTAAAATATTATATTAAGGGTTGATGTAAAAAATAAGTCAAATCGAAGCAGTAACAAGACCACACAACATATAAACAATAGATATTCAATTTTTATGATTTCTTATTGTGTGGTCCACTTAGACCTTTAATTAACATGAATTTTGGCCCAATCCACTGAAATTATATATCAGAATTTATGGATGGCTTAGATCAAACATATATATTTCAATGAGCCCTATGGATGGCTTAGATCAAACATATATATTTTTAGGGGGTTAGCTGTAGGTACGGAGCTATTAGGTTTTAGCTACGGATTAAATCCATAGTAATATTGCTACGGATTAGATCTGTAGCCGAAACCTTTTGAAGTCTGTAACCTTTGCTCATTTTTTTGGTAGTGCTAGAATAGGTATGCCAGTGGATAAACCCGTATGGCTTCCTCCTCCCGAGCTTAAGGGTTGCATTATTGAATCAAGAGTCGGTTTCATCCCAGAAACCAGTCATGTTCCCTTTTCTGGTCATCGCTACATCAACATATCTATAGACGAACCTATTCACGAGATTAAACTCGATGACACCCTTGAAGGTTGGGTAGCATATGGTGATACTCGTGAGTTTGAACAAGTTCCTCTTCATCGTCCTCAAAGAGAAAGGGTTACAGAAAGCATTCCCTCCTAGCCAGAGAAGATCGCCAATCTTCAAGATCAGCCGTCTTCCTCTACTCATTTTCAACAACAGTCGACTGCTTCTCCTATTTCTGGGACTGTTCAATCTCCACAGCAACCAGCTTCTTCTCCCATGACTAGGTCCTGAGCACGCGCCCAAGCTTCTCCTCAGGAAAGGACTACTGGTACTGCCTCTCTGGCGGTAGGTACCGCAGTTACTCAGCCAGAGAGCCATCAGTCTCCTTCTTCCAAAGGAAAACAAGTTTTTGTTGAAGAATTGAGTGAAGAAGATTTGAGTAGTGGAGGCTCAACTTCTTCGTCTGGTTGTACTACTTCCGATGAAAGCCACATGGAGGGAGAAAGCCAAGACAGTGATTATGAAGAGGGGGAAGTTAACATCGGTGATATAGATGAGATAGCAGCAGAAGATATTCCTGTTGATGAGGGAAATATCTTCCCCTCTTCTAAGGTTGTTCCTACAAAAGTCTCACCCGTCACAGGGGAAAGGGAAGAAGAACCCTTAGACTATGGGGAATACGGATATTTGCCTCATAAGAAAATCTTGCCGCCGTTGTTTGCTTTTGTTCTTTTCTTCTTTATCTTACACGTCTTATTTCAGGTGATCATGCTGCGAATACAGAGGCAGGAAGCGCTTCCCCTTTGATTTTGCCCCCTGTTGCACCAACAACCTTGCCGAGATTCTCAATACCTCTGCGAGCAGTAGCACGTGAGATTAGTTTTCCAAGGGAGCCAGCTGATTTGCCCACTCACACTATTGTTGCTTCAAGTACTGAATGCGAAACGGCTTTTTCGGCGGAGCCAACTGATTTGCCTACTCCCACCACCGTTGCTTCAAGTACTGAAAATAAGGCCCCATCTTTTGCAGAGATAGTAGAACCTGCTCCTTCTCTTGCCATGGAAACACAACTACTCACCGTTTTAGTACCAGCAAGAGTTAATTCCTTTTCCTTATTTATACTTTCCATGTTACCTGCCCATAAAACTTTTATTATAACTTTATATTTCTTATTTCTTAATAGGGGATTTACCTCAGAGTGGTGCAGCGAGTACTAACTCCATTGGTAATTCATTGAATGTGTTGTCATTTGAGAAGGTCTCTGCACATAAATTGGCCCTGATCAGGAATTCTGTACTGGCTATTGTTGAAATCTTCAAAGACCTCGATCAATGGTCCGATTTTGCTGTCGCTTTAGATGTCCTAGATGGTGCTTCTCGGATAGCTAAGGTTAACGTTTCTTCTATACGCGACGCCCTCTTAAGATTTCATAATTCGATAACTGCCTTATCATTGGCTGAAACTGTAACTGTTCCTCCTAAAATCTTAGAGTACAGAAAGCAACTCGCGTATTCCAAGGAGAAAGTTTCTCAAATCTCTCCCATTGTTTCTGGCCATGATCAAGAATAATTATCTTTGCAAGAACAACTGAAGACTTTTGTTGACGAGAAGACATCTATCCAGGATCACATTATGCTTTTGAAGTAAGAAATTACACAGTTAGAGAGACAAAGTTCGGAGGTAGATTTGAACATTGAAAGAGTCTAAGAAAAGATAGAGTGCAGCTGTCATTTTGTGGATTCTAAAAGATCCGAACTGGTGAAAAATGAAGAACTGATTGCTTCTTTAGAGGAGAAACTAACTGATGACCCGAATCTTGCTAGAATTATCTCAAATGTCAGACTGGAGCATGCTGCTGCTCAAGTTAATCTTCAAGACAATTTGCAACAATATTTAACAGCACTAGGTATCACAGGAGAGCTATAAAATATATAACTTTGATATATTTTACTACCGTACATTCTTTCAAAATCACAAGGTATACTAGTAACTTATGATATTTTGATGATAATGCTTTTGTCTTATGTATGTGACATTTTGATTGATGCATTATGATGTGTTATGCTCCTTTCATTTTATTATTATATTATATACATATATCCTTTTATGCCTTGTTAGTAAGGGCTTCCTAGATGATCCTTATCTTAATTGGCAGCACTAGGTTTTAGTTTAGTCAATCACACATAGTTTAAGCTCTTGAGTAGTAGACCACACACAGTTTAAGTTCTTGAGTAGTGGAGCTAGGTCTCACGTGATGGCCTCTGTAACTCTTAGGAGTTTGCTGGACTTCTCACTGCCTAGGGAGTTCACAAACAGCGATCCATCAGAGGGGCCCAGTAAAACTACCGGGGTGGTGAACTCGGTTGGTTTTACGCATAAGGTTGGCTGCAGTAACTCTCTAGAGTTCACAGAGCTCACAAGGCTACCTTTGGGGTACCAAACCTAGGGCCGCCAGTCCATCAATGAGTAGGTTTAAGCCATTCCTCATAAGTTAGTACTGAAATCAAATCGTAGATCTGGTAGTTCTTACGCACGGTTGGCTTATCTAAAGCTCACACTGCGACCCTTATTTTCTTCATCTACAAGGTCGAACCCATTCACGGGAAGGCATTTTCCTTCGTTTCCCATGACGTTGTAGGAAAGCTATACAGATGGCATGGGGGTTACGCGTGACTAGCCATTTTATGACTTCTTGGCCTTTTTAGACTTTTAGTCACTGGCTTCATCAGCTGCCTACATGGGTATGCGTAGATGCCTTCACAGGCTTTTTAGGGCCACTAGCTTCTCACCGTTGCTCGAATGGTAAAAATGATAGGTCTTATGCATAGCTGGCCCTTTTAGAGCTTCTGGCCCTTTCAGAGCTTAATCTTTTTAGAGCTTATGGCCCTTTATAAAGCTTGATCCATTTCAGAGCTTCTGACCCTTTTAGAGCTTGATCCTTTTAGGATTTAGCTCTTTTTGGGATTTGGCCCTCTTTAGGATTCGGCTCTTTTTGGGCTTGGCTAGACTACCTTAGAATGTTTTAACAGATAATAGTAGATGTGATCATCATTGTTGCAAGAATGATAGCCATCTCTGACTGAGATTGATACATCATCACCCCTACTAATATCTTCAAGGACACCCATCCATGTTGTTCGTAATATATCAGCTTGGCGATGATATTAATTTCAACAGAGTTTTACAGAGGTCGCTTGATGACGATTTTTCTTTTTGTAACGTTTATGAATACACAGTCTTGATATGCTTGTGAATTTCTTCTTTCTGTATTTGATGATACATGGAAATAGTATTGTCCATTCTTGCCCCCTTTTGATGCAGAATCATTATGTTGATAATATTCTGGATCAAAATCAGTAGAGTCTTTAGGGATGATATCTTTTGATGAAGCGAGCATTGACCGATACACTGATACCTTGTCCATCCTAATTTACAACTCTATATGCCCCATTGGAGTATATTTCTTTTATTATATATAGCCCATCCCATTTAGGCTCGAATTTTCCCCCTGTTCGACGGGTGAACACCATAGGTCTTTTCAACATTAGCACCATATCTCTGTTTTTGAAAGAGCGGTATTTAACTCGTTTGTTAAAAGCGGCCAATATCCTTGCCTGATATGTTTGCAATCGCTGCTGGGCTGCTGGCGTTTCTTGTCAAGCAAATCTAACTCCTTTAGCCTTATTTTTGCATTTTCATCATCTGTTATGGACTGATGCACTGCCACTCTGAGCGATGCCACTTGCATTTCAATTGGGACGACTGCCTCCACACCGTAGACCAGTGAATACGGTGTTGCTCTTGTTGCTGTGCTATGAGTAGTTCTGTATGCCCATAATGCTTCTTGCAATTTTTCATCCCAATCACGTTTATTCCCTGTCATCGTCTTCTTCAGTATTTTAACTATCGTTTTATTAAACGCCTCTACTAGTCCATTGGCCTATGGATAGTAAGGTGTTGAAAATGAATGTCGAATGCTGAATTTCTGACATAACTTTTCCATGCCTCTGTTTTTGAAGGGAGTGCCATTATCTGTAACAATTTTCTTTGGAATACCATGGCGATATATTATGGCGTGTCGGTTGAAATTGACCACATCTTTTTCTTTAACATTGTATAAACCAAATACTTCAGTCCATTTGGAGAAATAATCGGTTGCTGTCAGAATATACTGCTTTCCTTTGGACGAAGGTGGATTTACAAGACCAATTACGTCAAGTTCCCAAGCTGAGAAGGGCCAAGAGGCAACAGACTGATGTAGGTCTTTCGGAGGAATGTGTATAACATCTCAATGAATCTGACATTCATGGCATCACTTTGCATAATCTATGCATCTTTGAACATGGTGGGCCAGTAATAACCCATTCGATGTATTCTTTGGAATAGATTTCAGCCAGCCTGATGTGCTCCGCATTCACCAGAGTGTGCTTCCCGCAATATTTAGCTTGCTTCTTGTTCATCTAAGCAACGTAGTAACATTGCATTGTAAGATTTTCTATACAATACTTCACTGCTTATGATGAATCTGCTCGACTGCTGCTTGATCTGCTGCTTCTATACTTGATCTTTTGGCAGGATGTCATATTTGAGGTAATCAACAAAAGGTTGACACTAATCATCTGTCATTATTTATAAACATGATACAGGAAGCGTTTTGATGACTTCTTCAATGACCTCCAAAGATGGTAAGAATCTTCTTTCTTCTATAGTTACTTGGAGAGGGCTTCGATTAGGGCATGACAGGGCTGCCGCTAAGCTGGCCAAAGCATCCGCTTTTGCATTATTAGACCGCGGTATGTGATTGATTTTTACATGAAAGAACTGTTCTAGCAATTGCTATGCTTTTCGGCAATAGGGCAGGAGTTCCTGCTTTCTTACCTCAAATTCTGTTGTCAATTGATTTATAATCAATTTAGAATCTCCGAAGATATGTAACGTCTTTATCTCCATCTGTTGAGCTATTTCCATTCCAATAATAAGGGTTCTTTACTTAGCCTCATTGTTCGTGTATGCAGTGCCTAATGTGAAGGAGTATGGTAATAAATCACCTTGAGGAGTGATGAATATCACTCCTGCTCCCGCTCCTGATGTTCGAGTAGCACCGTCAAAATACATCTGCCATGGGCTTTGCGGCTCAGCTAGCATAACTTGTTCATCCGGAAAGTCATCACTGATGGTTTTACCTTCTGCAATAGGGTGTGCTGCAAGAAAATCCGCCACTGCTTGTCCTTTTATTGCTTTTGTCGGCTCATACGTAATAGTGTATTCTGAAAGTAACAGCATCCATTTGGCCAATCTTCCAGACAACATTGGCCTTATCATCAAAAATTTTATTGGATCTGCCCTTGAGATCAAAGTTATGTCATGAGAGAGATAATAATGTCTTAGTTTTTGTACTACGAATATCAGCGCTAAACACTCTTTCTCAATCGGAGAGTAATTGCATTCTGCCCCTATCAATGTTCGACTTAGGTAATAAAGAGCAGTCTCTTTCCCAACTTCATTTACTTGGGCCAACAAAGCACCTAAAGACTTCTCAACTACAGATATATATAAAATAAGTGGTTCCCTCTTACTGGAGCTGTTAGTACCGGCGGCTGCTTCAGCAATTCCATTATCGAGTCAAATGCATTCTGACAGGCTTGATCCCATACAAACTCTGCATCTTTCTTCATTAAATGAGAAAATGGCTGACATCTTCTTGCCAGGTTTAAAATGAAACGGTAAATGTACGCCAACTTTCCTTGCAGACTTTTCAATTCCTTCAGTGTTGTTGGTGGCGGAATATTTTGAATGGCTTTAACTTTCTCTGGGTCGATCTTAATACCCCTATGTCATATAACGAAACCAAGAAATTTACCCGAGGACACCCTAAATGCACATTTAGATGGATTTATCTTTAGTTGCTTCTTTCTAAGTCTACGGAAAACCAATATCAAGTGTTCGCAATGCTCCTGGTGATTTCCTAACATGACCACCAAGTCATTGACATAACACTCAACATGTTTTTGCATCATGTCTTGGAAGATATTTTACATCACCCTTTGATACATTGCTCCGGCATTTTTGAGACCGAATGGCATAACCTTGTAGCAATAAATTCCCAGCGTTGTTCTGAATGCTGTTGCTTCTTCATCTTCGGGTGCCATTTTAATCTAATTGTACCCCACGTAGCCGTCCATGAAAGACATAACAGCATACTGAGTCATACTATCAATCAGCAACTCTGTTATTGGGAGAGAAAAATCATCTTTTGGACAGGCCTCATTCAGATCCCTGAAGTCAATTCACACTGACTTGTCCATTTTTCTTTTTCACAGGGACAATGTTCGATATCCACCGGGGATACTTGACTTCTCTGATAAACCCAACCTTGATCAACTTGTTGACCTCTTCTTCAATCAATGAAATTAAGTCCGGATGGAATCGCCTTTGCGCTTGTTTAACCGGCCTTTTCTCTTTGGAAATATTTAATCGGCGCATTGCTACGGAGGGTTCCAAACCCGGCATTTCTGCATACGTCCAAGTGAAGACGTCTTTATTTTCTTTGAGCAGTTGAACATATTTCTAAGACTCCTGTTCAGAAAGACCGACATTGATAAATGTGTTCCTTGGTTCTTCTTCTATACCCAAGTTTATTTCTCGCAGACTGTCTATCGTTGGTTGCCCCCCATCTTCCATCTGTCTCGGAGCCATTTCAGGATGCTTAACTGTTTTAGGGTCCTCTTCTAGTATTTGCGTGGTTGCAATCATATTCACCTATGACTCTGCCCCCAATCCTTGAAATTTTCTTCGCTTTTCCTGGTCAACCCCAAGAGGGATTTGAATTCCTCTCCTATGATTCAACTCAGTGGGTTCTTCGCAATCAAAACCCATGTTTCTCATAATTTTCTTGCTTGCTGAACTGTATTTTTCTAGATTTTGTGATGTCAACCTACCGTGGTATACATTATTCCTGATTTCTTCTCTTGCCTTGGCTTCCACTGCAGCATAAAATTCTATTGGTTCGGGGTATTTTGCGCTAGCCTTGACTTGAAATCTTCCTGGAGCGGCTGAAGACGGCTTACACCTTTCAACACTGGGTAACGGCACTGTATAGTTAGACTGCAAGATTTTTAGTTGCTCCAGTGATAATAAGGTTAGTGGCGGTTGCCCTAGTTGTCTCAGACGCTTTAGTACAAAATAAAATTTCCTCTTTGCTTCTGCAGTCCTAGAAGATTCTGCCCTTTCTTCTTTGACATCGTTTACTTGAATGTCTTATAGAACTTTGTTTTCATCATTATTTCCTACTTCTTCAGCGAACCCTTTATAGTAACTGGCGTCGATAAAGAAAGACTCTGCTTCTGTATATGGTTTTACAGCAGCCATCACCTTACACGGTATTCCATCCTTATAGTATTTGAAGCATTAGTACAAAGTAGAGGGTACGATACTATACTGATGTATCCACGGTCTTCCCAGGAGAAGATTGTATGTTAACACGACATTTATAACGTGACATACGACATTGGTAGTCAATTCTCCTATTTCTAGCGTCACTATAATCTTACCAAGCGTACGTTGCCTGATTAAAGCCCTGTATCATCATTCCACTAGGGCGTAGATCAGAACGGCGATAGCCCAGCTTACTTATCATCAAGAGTGGTAGGAGATTTATTGCAGATCCATTATCTATCATAATCTGTTTAACCTTCTTCCCACAGATATGACCTTCTATCATCAGCGGCCTATTATGCTCTGCCTCGCAAATCAAATCATCATCAGAGAATGAGATGACTGGTAGGCAATTTACTTGTTCGTCGTGCCCTTCACGTCTCATCTCCGTCAGTAAAGTTTCTCTAACATTATGATCAGACAATGCTTGGGCCAAACTCCATCGAAATTCCTCTGATAACTTAAGTGCGCCATAGATGCTTAACCGTGCCGGTATACCCTTCAAATGACTAACCACATCATAATTCACCTTTACCATTTCACCCTTCCTTTCATTTCCATCACCTTTGTTCTGCTTTTCAACGACTTCTTTTCTTATGATCCCTACTTTCTGCTTCACGGGGCTTGTCATCTTCTTTACCGATCGCAACGTAATCACTACTACTTTCTTTGTCATCTTTCGGTCCTCTTTCTCTTTTACTTCTCGGGCCTTTTCCCGAGCAGTGAACATGTTTACTATTGCCCTCGTACTCTTTTCTTTTTCTTCACCGATTATTATTTCACCTTTGTCTATCAGTCGTTGTATTATACATTTCAATGTGTAGCAATTCTCCGTCGAATGTCCCACCAGGCGATGATAATGGCAAAAATCTCTTTCTTTAGTCTTTGTCACATCTTCGGGGCGCTTGGGTTCTGGTAATTCTATCGTGCCAGCTTTTAACAGTTGTTTCATTATAGGAACAACATTTTCTTTATCGAAATCAAAACCTTCATGAGAATTAAGCATCCAAGGCCTTTTTCCACTATATCTATTTCTTGACTGGTTCCATCCCTCTTTTCATTCTGGCCTCTTATCTCTTGAGTCCCTTCCATCTTTGTTCTTCTTATCACGATCGACAGTATTCACATTCATCCTACTGGGTACTTTCCTAGTTGTCTTGTGGTGAAATGCTGACATTTTACGAGTCATTAATCCTAAAGCATGAGCTTTGGTGGCTAGATCACGGAATGTCTTGATATTGGCGCTAGTGAGTCCAAATGCAATTCCTGTTTTCATAGAATTTAGGCACATTTTGACATGTTCCTTTTCTTCTGGCAGCTGTCTATACGAGGTTCCCAATGTTTTCCATCTGTCTATAAACTTTTCTACTGGTTCTCCTTCTCTCTGCCATATGGAGGCCAATTCTGTAATACTAACATCACGTTCTGAAGAGAAGAAGTTTGACATGAAGGCGTCCTGCATTTGCTCCCAAGTACGCATCGATCTAGGAGTTAGGCTGGAATACCACCGGAATGCTTTTTGTGTTAGCGACGACCCAAACAATCTCAAGCAATACTGTGGTATCATAGAAAAATTCCCCATGCTGGTAATGAAGTACATCAGATGCTCCTCTAGTGAGCCTTCCCCATTAAACTTCTAAAAATCTGGGTGCTTGAAGTTGGCTGGGAACGGAACATCCTCTACCTCCCTTGGATATGGCGTTCGGTATCTGAAGCGGTTAGTATTTTCACACTCTCTTTCTATTCTCACAGTTTCTTCGATGACTTGTCTTATATCACCTTGTGTTATAGTTCTTGCGGTGGGAACAAACCCTCGTGATCCTGCCCCTTGTGGATGAGAGCCTTCAGGCTGGCTTTCTTGTCCATTCATCGTACCCATCATTCGTGGAGCTGCCATCTGAGCTACGTTATGTGCAGGGGTTGTCAAGGCCTCTCTGAGGTGTCTGCACTCTTCCATTAGTGTTCGTTGTGCTTTTGCCATCTCATTGATACGATCCTCTGCAGTGAGTATATTGCCTTGATTGTCTCAGTCACATGTACCGCAGCTTCGCCACTCTTCGATTAAGTTGTAGTTGGAGTAGGGCAAGAGTATGTAGACATAATAGGACTTATAAAGATAGGAGAAGATGAAGTCCCGTTTGACTTCTCTACACTCTTGGAGCTATCGATCGATCGAGGCGAAACAGACATCGGTGAGCTTGTTGGGGGGACACAGATATTGGTGAACTTTCCATTAATGCATTACCTTTCTGCCCTTTCATCCATCTTACCCTCGGGGCGACCAAAGCCAGAAAGTCGCGCGAGGCCAACTGCGAAACCACTCGTTCAGGGTATATTTCAGGAGGAGCAAGCTCTGGATGCTTCTTAGCTACGTTACACGTTATCGGTCTTCTAACTTTTGATAAAGCCAAATTTATTCGAGAGTTTCTCGCATTCCGTACCCTCGTCTTGTGGGACATCACAACAGTCCAGCCATCATCGTTGTCCATTGACTGGGGCGAGGCAGACACAACCCTAGATGTTGCTCGAGTCATGTTATTCTTGCTCGTAAGAAGTCGAGTCATGTACATAAGGGCTTGGTTCGGCACATACTCTACTATAAATCTGGTTGAAGTGAAACTAAAGCTCACTTCCCTTGCAGGAATTGCCATTGATTGTAACTTGTAGTCAAATCTTGTTACCTTCAGGCATGAAATACATCCATAGTTAGTATTTGAAGAATAAGATGATCTATCTTAGAGACGAAGGGGAGGATGTTCCCACTGAGAGTTGCCATTTTGGCATCAGAAAGATGCCAAACCATGATGAAAGTTCTTAATTATCTTAATGTTATTATTAAATAAGATAAAAGTCCCCAGTAGAATCGTCATTTTGTTTCGAACAAGAAATAAATGCATTTGATATGGGACTATCTTATTAAAACATAACAGAAAGAGTATTTAGAACAATCATCATATTTTATTGATACTGAGTTCATTTACATCCTTTTAACATCCCTTGATCTAAGATGGATCATTCGGAAAGATCCTATTATTATTACTAAAGTTTATATGTCGAATCTTGAATTTGGTAGCCTTTTAGCAGCTACTTTGATAATCTCCTAGGACTTAGGAAGAATGTTAATTTGATCAACTGATTTCCCTTTCGAGCTAATCCCTTGGGCAGAGGAGAGAGCCTGAAGTAATGAAGATAAAACTTGAATGCTTTCAGGAATTCCGGCAGCACTTCGATCCCCGTTTAGGACTAGCCACCTAATGACTTGGTTGCACAACCCGCACAACCTGTTTGTTGGTTGCGTGGTCAGCGCAACTAAAGAAGCGGTTGTGCGACACCGCACAACAGAGAAATGGGTTGCGCGAACCTACGCGGCAGAGGAATAGGTTGTGCGAACCCGCGTAACAGAGACTTCGCTGCTCACCTTCAGTCTTCTTTCGGAGCTCTGGTCTTCTCCAAAATCGCTAATCTTCTCAAATGATGGAGGAGAGGGGGTATTTATAGGCTTCCCACACGTGCCAACTCTTGATCCTTGTGCCATGGGACCCACTTTGCATCAGATCTAGACCGTTCATTACAATCACTCTGCTATGTATTGCACTGCCTCGTGCAACAATAAAGTTTGTTACCCGTCCCTGCGCAATAATAATGTTCGTTGTGTGTCTCTGCACAACTATAAAGTTCATTGCGCATCCCCGCACAACTATAAAGTTTGTTGGCGTCCCCCCACAACGTGTCACCATCCGCGCAGCGATTAAAAAGGGTTGTGCGGTCCACGCAACAACTTTACTTCTCTTTTGTTTGATCTTCAATCTTTCTTCTTCATGATAATTTTTTATGCTCCAACACAGATGATGCATATGGGTCACAATGATGTAAGTGTACTACCTGTAGAATGTATTCCACCATAGATAGGTACTAAGGAGAAGTGAAGTCCTCTAGTGGGGGCCTAATACTTTGGGATAACCCACAAGCTAGGAGAATCATAAAGCCTCAAGGAAGAGACAGGCCTAACAAGGTCTATGGTGGGCCTTCAACCACCTATAAGGGCCTTATGGGCCTACCTTAGGGCCACCAAGGAGGGCATCTAACCTCAACTGGGTCCCAAAAGGTAGCCTGCTACCTATATAAAGAAAGGTCCAAGGCACAATCAATTCATGGCCTAGTGGGCCATACATTAAGCCCAATATATAGGCAAACTGGTGGACCCTTAATCAAGGTTAGGGCCCAACCATAAGGATCATGGGTTCACTCATTGTAGTGGGCCTAATGGGCAGCCCATTGTCCCAACATATGAGAAATCCTTATATTTAACACAAGTAAGTTGGGCCTTACATCTCGGCCCAAGTATGGATTTATTATAGAGGGCAAGCAATGGCCCAACTACTTGAGTATTTGGCCCATAAGACCCATCAAAATGGCGTGATAAGTATAGGACCTAAGGGTCCAATGGGCCTATTAAAAGTTCTAGCCCAACCAACTCTATAAGGCCCATTAACTAGAAGACTAGCCCAAGAAGAATCCAATTGGAATGGGCCTTTAATCATGCACTAATTAAGCCCAAAAATAAAATTAAGATGGTAAGATAACTAACTTAAATCCTCTTTAAATCTAGTGGGTGGAATGTGTTCAGGGTGGAATGTTGCTAGAAATAACTGTTCTGAGTTTGGGCCTTCCAAATGAGTGGGTTATGGGCCTTCAAAATTTCTGAAATTTAGACTCAAGGTCCCTCATCAAGTCTAAAATAAGGTGGGACTCAGAAATATGGTCCACCTTCTTTGAAAGTTAATTTTTTTTTCTTTTTTTTTTTTTTTGGGGACTATGCAGCTGGATTGCACAGCAGAAATTTCTGGCAATCCAATATGTTGGTCATCCCCTTTGGATGGCCAAATGGGATCCCTTGGCCATGAAATTTTGTAGGTAGGTCCTACCATGGGTGGGACACTTCCCTGTAAAATTTTAAAATTTTTAGAATCGTAAAAATATTTTATTTAACTCTTGCAATTTATGGACAACAAGGTATTCCTGAAAAAAACTGCGGCTAAAAAAAATGTTGATGGTCCCATCTTGTACACCCAATGGGGTGGGCCCTGGATGTCCAAAAATTGGGAAAATTGATTTTAAACCTCCCCAAATATATGTAGTACAAGGTAGGGTCCACCAAAGTGGCCCACCTGATCGGAAACTATTTTATAATCTTACATTTCCAAATTGCAACCTTGCTGGAATTACAGTAGAAATTTCAGCAAGCACCCATATTGAACCACCCTTTTGGGGATCCAAATGAGGTCAATTGGGGCTGAAATTTGGCATGCTTATAGGTGGGATATACATCTTCAAAAATCATATTTTACTTGGTATAAAATTTTCCAACAAAAGCTCCAAATCCTGGCCTCAAGTTGGCCCAAAATCTGTCTAGACAGATTTGGACAGCAACATATTGCTATCCAAACCACCCCAAAAGATAATTAAAAGGGAAATAAATCATCATTTTCTTAGGGCGGGGTCCACTTAGATGGGCCACACAACTCTCAGACCCAAGCCCCTTCCAAGATCATCCATAAAATCAAGCCCAAAGGCTGTCCAAAACATGCCAACAATATGAGGCAACAGGTGGGCCTGAATGTCTAACCACTTGGGCCGAGTTGCATGGCACATCAAGTGGGCCACATATACATCAGATTTACTCTAAAGACAGGAAAGAAAAGATGGAGAGGAAACACAATCCGGCCATGGGGTAGGGCCCCGCCATTAATGCTCCCTCCCAAGAATGAATCATACCCATACAACTACATCGATTGTACATGCAATATAAAATCACTACATGCATAATCTATAATTGCTATGGATGGTTGGGATGTCATCCCAACATGATCCTTAAGGTCTAGATGACCTCATCATGATGGGGTCCATGGAGAATGGCCTCATCATGGATCATGACATGCATGTAGGATGGGCCAAAGGGCCACATCCATGGGATCAAATGGGATCCCCACCATGAATTGGTGGGTCCCATGTGATCCATCCATGAAGAAATAATGAGATTAAATAAAAGAAAGGAATTCAGGAAAAGAATATTCACCCACCTCAAAGATGATCACCAAACTTCCACATTAAGATCCTCTAGCACCATGGAAAATGGACCAATGGTGGAGATGGGGTTTCAAAGGTTAGATGGTGGGGGATTAAGGAAGAAGGAGGCTGGAAAATGAAGGGAAGATGAGGAGAAGGTTGCTAAAATTTTACAAATGGAAGAGAAAATGAGAAGAAAGAGAGAGAGAGAGAGAGAGAGAGAGAGAGAGGATTGTAGGAAAGTAATGATTATGTTGTAAGAAAGCAAATGATGGCCTGGTGACAATAACAAAGTTGCTATACTTAGGCTAGTTCGAGCGGTGTCTATATTGGGTGGTGACAATTCCATGCAATTGTGTAGTGTGTGTGGGTGGTGTGAATGGGAAGTTGTCATGGAAGTGGTCCATATATTTTTTGTACAAAAGTGGGCCACATGATGAAATGCTCATAACTTTTGATCTATAAGCCGGATGAACGCACAAGATGCGTCGATGGAACCGTAACGACGATACCAACGAGATGACATAGGTCTAGGGTCGATCCAAGTCAGGTTTATGTGACTGAACCCAAGGATGATCACAAGCACAATCCGAGGGTCGCGGGTCACCGGAATTTGACTGGTAGGATCGCGAGACCAAAATGAACGAGATGCATACTCACACGCACACATGAACACATGCGAACTCAAGTCGGGTCTCACAACCCTCCCCATCAACAAAGAAATTTAGTCCTCGAAATTAACCAATTTAGGACAAAATAAAAGATAAAACACCACTATCATATAGCAATTATCATATAAGGAAGGTAATGTAAGAAATATAAGCAATCAATCATCGAATAAATGGGGATAACGCTCTCTAATCTCGACCTCGCGTTCCCAAGACGCCTCGGCCTTTGAATGATGACCCCATTGCACCTTCACTAAGGGAATGACCTTGGTCCTGAGGACCTGCTCCTTCCTATCAAGAATACGAATCAGCTACTCAATGTAAGAAGCATCCTCATGGACCTCAAGTGGCTGCCAATCAATCATAGGGATAGTGTTCGACCCACATTTTTGCAACAGAGAAACATGGAATACATTATGGATCGCGGACAGCTCGGGAGGTAAGGTAAGCTTATAGGCTATAGTACCCAAGCGCTCGGTAATCTCAAAAGGTCGAATAAATCTTGGGGCGAGCTTGTCCTTCACACCAAAATAAACCATGCCCTTTATAGGTGAGACCTTGAGATATACCATGTCCCCGACTGTGATCTCGAGGGGTCGACTCCAACGATCAGTAAAACTCTTCTGCCGGCTTTGAGTTGTGCGCATCCTCTGTCTGATAACATCAATAGCCTCTGACGTCTGCAACACCAGCTCGAGACCTAAGAGATGACGCTCTCCTACCTTAGTCTAACAATTAGGAGATCTGCACGGTCTGCCATAAAGTATCTCAAAAGGAGCTATGTCGATAGTTGCCTGATAGTTGTTGTTGTATGCGAACTCGGCAAGGCGCATATGCTCATCCCAACTGCCCGCGAAGTCGATCACACAAGCCCTGAGCATATCCTCAAGGATCTGGTTGACCCTTTCGGTCTGCCCATCTGTTTGCGGATGATAAGCGGTGCTGAGATGCAAAGTGACCCCCAACGCCTGCTGGAAACTCCTCCAAAACTGAGACGTAAACCTGGAGTCTCGGTCGGAAACGATCGAAACTAGGACTCCGTGCAGTCTCACAATCTCCTCAATGAACACCTTTGCAAGCCGGTCCATCGACTAGGAAGCACGCACTGGAATGAAATGAGCTGACTTCATTAGACGATTAACGATAACCCAGATGGTATCGTGACCGCACTGAGTCCTCGACAAACCTGTGATGAAGTCCATCGATACGTGCTCTCACTTCCACTCTCGAACGCTCAACGGCTGTAAGGGACCAGGGGGTCTCTGATGATCGGCTTTGACACGCTGGCATGTGTCACACTCGGCTACAAAACTAGCAATCTAGCGCTTTATCCCCTGCTAAAAATACTGCCTCCTTATATTACGATACATCTTTATGGAGCCCGTGTGAATAGTAAGTCTCGATCGGTGTGCCTCAGTCATCAGATCATGATGCAACTCTGGCACGTCCGGGACACACGATCGGCCTCTAAAGCGTAATCCACCATCAGAACCAATTTGACAGTCTGACTACTCTACGGATGTGGCCTTTGTTCAGTACTCCTGAAGTGACTCGTCAGTCTGTTGAGCCTCGTCACCCTAGCCACCAAAGAGGGTTGAATCGACAAGCTCAAAAGATGAACAATGAAAGACTGCAGACTAAACTCAAAGTCATACTCTGAAACATCCTCGAGCATCTACCACTATCGAACCATCATATGTACCACCAGGCCTCGTGGATGACGGCTGAGCGCATCCGCCACCACGTTCGCCTTGCCCGGGTGGTACTGAAGATCAAAATCATAGTCCTTCAACAACTCCATCCATCACCTTTGATGCAAGTTCAACTGGAACTGTGAAAATAGATACTTCAAGCTCTTATGATTCGAAAAGAGCTCGAACCTGACCCCATATAGATAATGCCTTCACACCTTCAGTGCGAAGACCACTGCTGCAAGCTCCAAATCATGAGTGGAGTAGTTCAGCTCATGAACCTTGAGCTGGCCTAAGGCATACGCCACTGGCTTCCCATACTGCATCAGTACAGCACCCAAGCCAACTCTAGAGGCATCGATGAAAATGATAAAACCCTCACTCCCATCAAGAAGAGTGAGAACAGGAGTGGACGTGAGGCAGTCCTTTAACTCCATAAATGCCATCTCACAGGCGTCACTCCATATGAACTCGACTCCCTTCTGGGTCAACCGGGTCAACGATGCAGCAATACGGGAGAATCCCTCAATAAACCGTTAATAATATCCCGCTAGATCAAGGAAACTGTGAATCTCAGACGCGTTTGTTGGCTGGCCCCGGTGACGCACTGCATCAACATTCGAGGGGTCCACAGCGACACCCTCCCTCATCACTACGTGACAGAGGAACTTCACCTCCTCCTACCAAAACTCGCACTTCTCCAGTTTCGCATACAGCTGGTGGGCACGGAGGGTCTCCAGCACAATCCGCAAGTGCTCAGCATGGTCCTCTCGGGTCCTTAAATATACAAGAATATCATCAATGAATACCACCACAAATAGATTAAGGAATGGTTGAAAAACCTTGTTCATCAGCTACATGAATACGGTGGGCGCATTGGTCAGTTTGAATGACATGACCAGAAACTTAAAGTGACCATCGCGTATCCAGAAAGCCGTCTTCAGAATGTCCTCCTCTCGGACCCGAATTTGATAGTAACCAAATCGCAAGTCTATCTTGGAAAAATACTGTGCACCCGGCAACTGACCGAACAGATCATTAATACGGGGAAGCGGGTATCGGTTATTGATGGTGACTCTGTTAAGCTCACGATAGTCCACACAGAGCCTCAACGAACCATCCTTCTTCTTCATAAAAAATACCGGGGCTCCCCAAGGCGAACTGCTGGGATGAATGAAACCTAACTCCCGGAGCTCATCCAACTGTTCCTGTAGTTCCCTCAACTACAACGGTGCCATCCGGTATGGGGCCTTTGAAATAGGCGTAGTACCGAGCACCAAATCAATTTAGAACTCCACCTACCAATGCGGCAGCAAACCTAGAATCTCCTTAAACACATCCGGGTACTCACAAACAACTGGCAACTGCTCAATACTCTCTGTCATAAAATCCTCAACGACCGAAGCTAAGAAACTAGATAATAGCTCCCCTCTAGGCTTGACAACGAACTGGAATATTGGCAAGCCTGGGATATAAAATGTGACTGTCCTCTTGGCACAATCTAAGACTGCACGGTATTTCGTAAGCCAGTCCATACCCAGAATCACATCAAATCCTTCATTGACATCACGAACAGATCGGCAGGGAGGAACATCTCACCCACTAACACCTGGCAAGAAGGACAGCGACGGGTTAGCACAATAGACTTCCCCATGGGAGTCGAAACGGTCAAGGCCTCAGACACAGCCTCCGACAGAATATTAGTCGATCGGCAAAACTACTCGGCAGCAAAAGAATGGGAAGCGTCATAATCAAACAAAACATGAGCAACATGTAGCCCCTATCGTATCAGTTAGTGCCAACCAATTGCAGCAGATGCTTCAGGCTGTGACAAGCACCCTCCATGGGCAGTGCAGGCGCCCCGTTGAGACCCCAAAGTAGGCAGAGTAAGAGCATGCTAGCGTCCTATTGCGAGATTTTCCTTGGCTCGATCCCCCACGATTGTAAGGAGAGCCCGATCCGTCGGTGGTAAAGAGATGGCGCTCACAGGTGGAGAAGATGTTCAAGACCATGAGATGTACGACCCAGCAGCAGGTCCCATTGGCAGTGTATATACTTGAGGGTGAGGCCGAGCATTGGTGGGCCTTCATCGCCCATGCTGCAGGGCTTGATTTCATTTGGACATGGGAGGACTTCATCAATCGGTTTGACTGGCAGTATTTCTCCACCCACATTCGTAGCAACGTGCGCTGGAGTTCGAGACTCTAGTACAGGGAGATATGACTGTGGCTCAGTATGCAGCTTGCTATGTCCCGCTATCCAGATTCGCGCCGTACCTAGTTGATGATGAGCGAAAGGCCTGCCTTTCGAGAACGGCATGCGTTATAGTCTCCGAGGTCGTGTTATCGGTTATATGCTTTAGACCTTCGAGGAGGTTGCTTGGAGGGCCCAAGTTTATGAGGCTGAGTGGGCTGACACGCAGAGTGATCGTGATCAAAGGAGAGACCGGAAGAGGAAGGCCTCCTCCGATGGCTCCCAGCAGTAGCAGAGGCGCGCGACCCGCCGAGCACCGGCGGCACCTCCAGCGCCACCTCCGAGGTAATCCCCTAGTGTCTGTTATGGATGTGGTGGGATAAGACACCGTAGGTGGGAGTGTCCCCACCTTTGGCAGCAGCAGCAACTGAGAGCACCATAGTAGCCTCCACCACAGCAATAGCGACAGCAGTTCCTACCACCGAGACCCCCACAGCAGTAGCCAAGATCACCACAGTAGCCTTCGAGACCGTAGTAGCCGAGGTAGCAGTTCCAACTGCAGCAGCAGCAGAAGTAGAGACCTTAAAGTGGACAAACACCTCCCCAGCCAGCTCAGGCTAGATTCTATGCAGCTCAGCAGGACCCATAGTCATCATGAAGGGTCATTGGGGGTATTATTCCCATCTCTGCATTCATCGCTTGAGTATTGTTTGATTTTTGTGCTTCGCACTCATTCATATCCGAGAATTTCTACCGTTCATCTGTATTACCGTTTGAGTCTGCCTGCGAGAGGTTGTCAGTGTCGATCTGTCACGCCCCAAACTCGAAAACCGGGCTCACAAAATTCTCGATCGCCGAATCCAGCGCTGACAGCCTCCGTAGTACCCCATTCTCAGCTCCCAGCGCCCATACGCCAGATTCTGATCTTGGGATCCTACAAGGAGGATTTTCAGTATGAATTTTTTTTCTTTGTAATGGAGCATAATCATAAACATACCCAAATCATACAGGCAACATCATCATCACATATCCACTAATATAATCATTTGAATATAATACTGAAAGGGAAATACATATATTAAAATCAAAGCTCCAGAGGACAGCTGCACGCTCCAAGCTCAATGCTGCTGCAACCTAACGCCACCTGCACGCATCTATCGTGCATAAGCTTACAAAAGCTTAGAGGGTGGTGAGAGTGTGTGTAAGGTAAGTGCTAAGTATACCATAAAGCCCATGAATCATACATCATCGGGATAAGCAAAAATACTAATAAGATTATGAATCATACAATGTCAGAGTAAGCGAAAATATACTGGTAAGTCCATGAGTGCTATCAGCCGTACCAAGGCTATGCGATGCAACACATAATAAGACAGTAACAGATGCTGAGGATGCAATGCAATATACAAATCCTGACAAGCCACGAATACTATCAATCTTATCTACGCCATATAAGCATAAAAACATAGTAACCCAAAATGCTAAGTACTGCGGATGCAATGTAATATGCGGTGTGAATGAAATGCCATGCAGGAACGTGAAGTCGGGATGATAGTATGTAGTATCGCAGGCTACGGGATCCACCACAAGAGACTTCTATCCAAACCAGTCCCATACCTAAATTTTAATAGTCAGACTCAATGTGGTAAACTCCTGATCTCAGGTTAGTTGCGTGCCCCAACCAAAATCCTTGCCATCGCGAAGGTACACGTAACAAATAGTTGCGCACTACCAGCCCGAGTGGATAGTGAATGAATGAATGGATGAGTATGCAACTCTTGCTTAATAAGTCCACATATCAGTACGGTTCATCTCTAGGATCATCACCGGAGTCTATTACACTCTAGCCAGCTTGCCGCCCTATCCGAGCGCACAACTAGGTAAGTGGAAGAGACCTCACTATCCGCCTGCCAATATCGGGCTCGGCTCGTCGATAGCGGACCTATTCCTCAAGCTGGTCAAACTCATCCTAGACATTGCCCCCTCACTCAGGCGGGTAAGGTCACACCCCCTCCCAACCGACCACGACACAGTGGGAGACGCAGCCTACTGGTATATAGCCCTCATATGCTCATATATATCCACTCAGTCTCCACGTATGCTAGAACCAAATATTTTTGGTGTCCCGTCTGGCCATCCACAACATGCCTGTGGAGGCTACGGCCCTGGTGTCGCTAGGGCGTACAGTAATCACAATACAATGCAAGATGAATGAGTCACACTCTCCAGTCATGCAGCAATCCTGCGCGTACGACACGATAATGTGGGCACTCCGTCTCATAAGGAGTCCCGTAAATAGTTTGCCCAATGGCGTATGCAATGATCAGTCACTACTCATATCAAGCATACATATGATGCGTATGGCATGAGTCATGGAACTATACTAAGCAAGTTGTAAAGTAATGAACTATCCTTACAACGCAGATGGGCCTAGACAGCCTACACACAACAAGTATGAGCCTATCAATGGGCCCTAGAGAGAGTCATAATGCAGACATTTAACCAACATTATTCTTACAATGTGGACGATAAACCAACATTGCTCCCAAGGCATGGCCCGCCATCACTCTCAATACATAAACTACGGTGGAATCACATTACAATGGGCCTCAACCCATGGGCTCCAAATACATCACAATGGGCCTCAACCCATGGGCCCTATACACATCATAGTGGATCTCCACCCACGGGCCTTTATACATCACAATGGCTCTCAACCCATGGGCCCTAATACATCATAATGGGCCTTAAACCATAGTTCCTAGAATACATCAAAATGAGCCTAATCACATGGTCCTCATATATGTCAAGGTGGCCTCAACAACGGACCTCAAATACACATCAAGGTGGGCTTCAATAATGGCCACAAATACATCAAATGGGCCCCATAACATGGGCCTCATGTATATCAAAGTGGGCCTCAACAATGGCCACAAATACACATCCAGGTTGGCCTCAACAACGGCCATAAATACACATCTAGGTGGGCCTCAACAACGGCCACAAGTACTTATCCAGGTGGGCCTCAACAACGGCCATAAATACACATCAAGGTGGGCTTCAATAACGGCCACAAATACATCGAATGAGCCCCATAACATGGGCCTCATGTATATCAAGGTAGGCCTCAACAATGGCCACAAATACAAATCCAGGTGGGCCTCAACAACGGCCATAAATACACATCCAGGTGGGCCTCAACAACGGCCACAAGTACTTATCCAGGTGGGCCTCAACAACGGCCATAAATACACATCAAGGTGGGCCTCAACAATGGCCACAAGTACACATCAAAGTGAGCCTCAATAACAGCCACAAATACATCGAATGGGCCCCATAACATGGGCCTTACATAAGTGATAATAATTATTTTCATCATTTACAATTCTTAAGGCCCACCATAACGTATATTTCCCATCCAACCCATACCTAAGTTAACATAGGGATAGATGAAGTGGAACAAACATTAGCTTAATCGAAAGCTATAAAAATGGGTGGACGGTTTGGATGCAATACAAGCATCATGGTGGGGCCCATAGAGGCCCATTATCAGGTATATTATATAAAATATAATAATATATATATATATACAATATGTATATATATATACACACACACACAACCCCACACAAGCACACACACGTGCACTCACACACGCACACACACGCATGCACTCACACACGCACACACTCACGCACACCGGGGTCCCACCATCCAGGGTGGATGGTGTGGATGAACACATACATCAAGGTAGGCCCCACCGTCCGTATGAACGATGGGCATGCAACACATACATCACTATGGGTCCCATGTGGGGCCCACCATAGCGTTTATCTTCCATCCAATCCGTTCATAAGGTCACACGGGCCTGGATTAAGGGGAACAACAAATTTCAGCTTGACCTGAAACTTCTGTGGACCCAGAAAGGGTTTCAATGGTAGAGTTCAATTTACACTGTTTCTTGTGATGTGGGCTACCCGAGATCTGGATCACGCTGATTTTTGTAGGGGACCCACCTCAGGGGGTGGTCCACCTCATGGACAACGTGGATACAAAATATACATCCTGGTGGGGTCCACATGTGGGGCCGTGGCCCCTGGCCCGTTCGACCGTGAAAACACAGCAGCAGGCGCTGCCTCCTTTTATTTATTTTTTATTTTTTTGAAAACCTGAATTCTAGAGGTTTTTCATGTGTGGGGCTCTCTTCAGCCAAATCCACCCCATCCACGAGTTTTCATGGCCCAAGGCCAGTCCATCAAGACCAATATTGGACGTTTTTCAGCGTGTAGAAAGATTAAGGTGAGTTTCAACGTTGAAAATCACTATTTCCAAAGGTATGGTCCGTCTGAGAGTCAGATTGACCTCATTTTTCGGCTCAACGCCTAAAATGATACGGGGAAAAGGATGGACGGCGTGGATTGAAGACATACATCAAGTTGGGGCCTAACAAGTGGCCCACTTCCAATGCCTTGAAAAAGGCTAATATTTGTATTTAGCTTTTCACGTCCAGAGAGTCCCTGGACTCTCTTCCCCTTTTTTTTTCTTTTGTTTGGGCGTGGAATGCCTTCGTAGGTGGGACACCACATGGTGAGGTGGTGTGGTTACAATACATATGTAAAGTGGGCCCCACTTACCGATGGCTTGGATAACCTACATACTTCATGGTGGGGTCCATCCAAGTGGGCCATACAATCACATCATCACAAGAAAAGAAAAAATGAAAAGGGAGAGAAAGAGAGAGAAAAAGGTGGGACACACGTGTGATGGAGGGACCCCGACACTATGGGCCGTCCCTTGCATCTAGTCATACATCAAAAGATAATCATAGTGGGCCATTTGCCATATCTTAGGGTCCCAAGTGAGATCCATACCATTGATCGGTAGGCCTCACTTGGCCCATCTAAGAAAGCATGAAAACTACCCTATCAAAGCACCCACCTAGCGATCTTCTTGGTCCGTTGGAAAGCCTAACTCCTTGTGCTCCACTTTGATGGCAGAAGATGAGAAATAGATGGCTAGGATGGGAGATCTTGGGATGGAGAAAGTGGGCCACAAAAATCACTTTTCTCTCTTGGAAACCATGGACGTGTGGTGCTCTTGCTTGGCTTGGGAATGTTGAGAAATGAGAGAGAGAGAGAGAGAGTAGTAAGAGAGATGAGGGATGGGTGTGATGGGTGAAAGGGTGAGGTGATGTGTGATATGTACTTGACATGTATGGTGGTGTAAGAGAGAGGGTGGGAGAGAGGTGACTTGGTGGTTGCTTTGTACTTGACATTGAAGTGATTAATTGATTGATGTGATTGATTGATTGATGTGATTGATTTGGCATAGTGTAGAGATTCTCTTGGGATTGAGAAAGCGCGGTGTTTTTTCAAATCAAACGTCGGCTCACGTCTTCTGGTCAGGGTATCAGATTGGTGCGTGAGTCACGGCGTTGGAACCGCGGCGACGGTGCGGTCGCAATGATATAGGTCTCGGATTAAACCGACTCGAATCTAAAGGATACGACCTACGATCGATCGCAACGTCGATTATACATCGTAGGTTGTCGGAATTCGACAGGAAGGATCGCGGAAGTCGATGGAATAGTACGGACTAGGATACGGGTCTTACACGACTCCCTTGGGGAAGACTTCAGTGTTAGGCCGATTCTGTTCGTCTTGCCCTATTTTAATAGGGGAGACTTTCTTGCCTGTCGATTTATTTGTATTGCCGATATCAGAGTTCGACTTCATCCTGGGTATGGATTGGCTTACCGAGTACCACGCCATTCTGGACTGTTCCGCAAGGACTGTCACATTTTGTATACCTGGCTTGCCACAGTTCCAATTCGTAGTTGAGCCCAGAGGAGAGCCGCTATCTTGTTTGACGTCATGTGCAGTAGAGGAGCCCGTAGTAGTGAGCGTTGATCAGTTGCCAGTGGTTTGTGATTTTCCCGACGTATTTTAAGAGATCCTTGGGTTGCCACCGCGCTGGCATATTGAGTTTAGATTGATCTTGTGCCTAATACCACGCCTATCTCGAAGGCCCTGTATCGTATGGCATCGATGGAGCTACAGGAGCTGCAGGAGCAGTTAGACGAGTTACGTGAGCTAGGCTTCATTCGTCCGAGCAGTTCGCCGTGGAGAGTGCTAATACTATTTGTCAAGAAGAAGGATGGCTCATGAAGGCTCTACGTGGATTACCGCGAGCTCAACCGGGTCACGATCAAGAACAAGTATCCGCTCCCGAGGATTGATGGTTTATTTGATTAGCTGCAGGGTGCACAATTCTTTTCGAAGATTAACCAGCGGTCCGATTACCATCAGATTAGAGTTCGAGAAGAAGACATCCCGAAGATAGCTTTCAGGATACATTATGATCGCTTTAAGTTCAGGTCATGTCCTTCGAACTGACTAATGCGCCCATTGTCTTCATGTAGTTGATGAATGAGGTCTTCCATCATTATCTCAATCAGTTTGTAGTGGTCTTCATCGATGACATTTTGAAATATTCGAGGACCATGAGCAACATATGGAGATTACGTTGCAGACCATCCGTGCACATTAGCTCTATACAAAGCCAAAGAATTGTGAGTTTTGGTAGGAGGAGGTGAAGTTCTTTGGCCAAGTGATGATGAGGGAGGGTGTTGCAGTGGACCCCTTAAAGATAGATGCAGTGCATCAGTGGGGCTAGCCCACAAACACATCCGAGATCCGCAGTTTTCTTAATTTGGCTAGATATTATCGACGCTTTATTGAGGGATTCTCCCATATCGCGGCACCGCTAACCAGGTTGACTCGGAAGGGCGTAGAGTTTGTGTGGAGTGATGCCTATGAGCGAGCATTTATGGAGTTAAAGGATCGCCTCACGTCCGCTCCTGTCCTCACTCTTCCCTTTGGGAGTGAAGGATTTGTGGTGTTTACCGATGCTTCGCGTGTTGGCTTAGGTGTTATCCTGATGCAGCACGGGAAGCCAGTAACTTATGCATCTTGCCAGCTCAAGCTTCATGAGCTATACTATCCCACGCATGATTTGGAGCTGGTAGTAGTTGTCTTCGCACTGAAGGTGTGGAGGCACTATCTCTATGGGGTTAGGTTCGAGCTCTTCTCCGACCACAAGAGCTTGAAGTATCTCTTCTCTTAGTCCGAGTTGAACATGTGGCAGAGACGTTGGATGGAACTCCTGAAGGACTATGATTTTGATCTGCAGTACCACCCAGGCAAGGTGAACGTGGTGGCGGATGCCCTTAGTCGTCAGCCACGAGGCCTGGTGGCGTATATGATGATTCAGGAGTGGAAGATGCAAGAGAATATTGTAGCATATGAGTTGGAGTTTGACTTGTAGTCTTCTATTGTTTAACTATCAAGCCTGTCGATTCAACCCTCTCTTGTCACAAGGGTGATCGAGGCTTAGCAGTCAGATGAGTCACTTCAGGGTTATTGTACCATCCCAGATTTTTGCCAACTTAGAAATTGACATCCTTAGGCACTGGGTCGATCGTAACGCCTTGTTAACTTCTCAGAACCAAATTTCAAAGTCTTAAATCCCCTTTTCGACCCATTTCCTTAAAAATCTTACCTTTCACCACCTTGTCCTTCAAATTTTTTTAAGTACTTTTACATTAGACACTAATCCTAAAGTTTAAATGATGAAGAACAATACTTAAACTAAAACTTACTGTAAATGGTAAATACATAAAGAAAATTGGCTTTTAACCATTAACCTTTTAGAATATCACAAAATAAATAGGTTATTTGGATATAGCAGCTTCTCCTACCCCAAAATCATATATTACATGTTGCGTAACTCATTCTAAAAATACACCTGTTTCAAATATCGGGTGGCAAAACCACATCAAACGGACTTGGGGGGCCAAACGACGCGAATCGGAGGGACACGAGGTGGGTCCCGTACATTTTCAGCACCTCAGGGGGGATGTCATTGCCCATAGGGCGAGGACTCATCAAAAGGGCTAGGGACTAGTGATGTCATCACCGGATCGGCGAAGCCTCGCCTTCCAGTGGGCCGAGCGGGCCGCAGCGGGCCGAGCGGCCCTTTTTCTGCCCCATTTTTTGTAATTTTTATCTAACTTCAAAAAGTCATATCTCCCTCGTTATAACTTTGATTTAGGTGATTCAAAATGAAGATTAAAGTCTAATAAGTCTAATTTCATCTAAATATAAGTAAAAAATATAATAAAAAATTTTAATATAGTTAAATATAGATCATTGTGACAACTATCCGAAAATCATTAATTTGGACAGCTGTTGCTCCTAGAATTTTTTTACAACATGAAATCTAATGAAATTTGGTAGAGATAAATTAGACTTGATGATAAACTATTTAAAAAAATAATTAAAATAATATACTAATTAAATGTGCCAGAAAGGGGCGTAGAACTGCCCTAGGACCTTATTCTATCGTAATTATGGCATAATTTAGTTAAGTACTAAATTGAATAATCAGTAGAATTAGCTTAAACCACTTTCTATATGAACTGTAAAACCTAAAACTTATAGAATCATTAATACTACTTTACCCTGAAACCTAGAACCAATCTCTAAACCCGGTTGCTCTTAGAAGCACCTTGAAACTTCGTATCGGAGTTGGACCACGTGTCGAAAGTCTATTGACCACGAAACTATACACTTATGACCGCCTTACTAGGCCTGAAAACCATCTAGAAAATCAAATCCAGATAGTATAAAAAAATGCACAACTTGAGCACAGAGTGAAGTGTATGAGAAATGCGGATACCTTTAGGAAATGAACTCAAATTTAAGTGAATTAGGCCATTTGCTAGCAGGTCTAATTAAGATTTCAGACCGTCAGAATCTGACCCAAATATACCCTCGGATCAGGGAAAATTTCATACACATGTCAGTGCACTTGTGGCCCTGATCGAATACCGATGACCGTTGAATGGAAACTGGTCCACCGTGGCCAATCCACTAACTCGATCGGGCCAAGATCTTAACCTGACCTAGATCCAACATCAGGGAGCTTAAGTCCGACCGCATGCAGAAAAGGGGCCTCCAGATGTACTCTGTTAGACTGAAACAGACCCCTTTTAGCTATAACTTAAGTATACCATGGCCCTGGGGGCATTGACATCGATTCTGGGATAATAAATAGCCCTTAAACCCCCTCACTCCTAATCCATATGAATTTCTTAAAAACCCTAGGTGAGAGAGAAAGAAAAGGAGAGAAAAGAGGAAGGAAGGAGGAGAGATTCTTGGGGATTGTTGTTGGGATCTTTTCCCACAACTCCACACGCCGTTTTGCTTCTCTACTAGCTATTCAACTTGTTTCAATTCCAATTTAGGTAAGAAATCCTAACCCTAATCTCGTTTTAGAAATCCAAATAGAGATATCGACGAAATAGCTAATCTATTTCGTGATTCAGGTAGCCATTGTACCGTAGACAAAGGTGTTGTGTTCAAACTAAGTTCGGTTCGAGTTTACCAACGAATGGTGCGGACTATAAATGTTTAGGTTATGGTTTTCAAGGCTTTCAATGTCAGCTAATGATTTATGACTAACTTGAATGCTATCACAAGCTTAGATATGATGTTTCCCACGCTTTATGCATATATATGAACTATGTTGTATATAGTGTATTCCATGTGTTTGTTGATAGGATTGAATGGGTATGGAATTTGGATTCGTGCTTGCCATGATTATTCGTTGTGAATATATGGTTATTATATGTGCGACAACTCCTTGGTGTAAGGAATTGCCCTAACTCCTGTTATCACCAACATACGTCATGTATGTTGAAGTGTGTAGTCTAAGTGCTTGTAAAAATGCCTGAATGAATATGGAATCTAAGTTTGTGCTTGCCATGATTATTAACTATGAATATATGTTTATCGTGTATGTGGCAACTGAAAGTGCCCTAGTTTGTCAAGTTATATGAGTGTAGAGTCAAAATGTCTACAGAGCCTGATAGGAAGATCAATTCAAGCGTCTGCCTCAACTGGATGTGTGCAAGCTCGTCACAGGTAAAACTTAAGCCTCATATCCCATGACCCAAAACACCAGGTGAAGAAAACCCTTAAAAATAAGTTAGAAATCATAGGGTTTTAAGGTGAGAAAACTTTTTTCAAAATAGAAAAATTTCTAAGTTTTTCTCACCTTGTCGATTTTATCGGAACACCCTCAATATGATCGACCTGCTCTGTCGATGTCCTCGATACCTTAACGATATTATCAATGTGAGGACTAAAAGTGTCGAGCAACTAAATATTCATCTGGACGGATTTATCGATGTATCGATACATCTATCGATATCATTGATACAAGCACTAAATATGTCCAGCAACTTCACAACATATCTGGACGAATTATCGATGTATCGATAAACCTATCGATATCATCGATATTCAAATCTCGAGTCCATCGAGTGTGGCTCGATAAGATCGGCAGGCAGATTTCCGGTGCCCCTGTTTTTTAATGAAAATCTCAAATTTCTTTGATATATCGATGCTCTTCTGATATGATCTAAAATCAAATAGCGATAACATCGGAAGTCCATCGATGATATCGATCGAGGGTGCACATTTCTTACAGCAGATATTTCTGGTTGTTTCAAACTATGATCGGGGGCCCTTCGATAGAATTGATATTCAAATATCGATGATATCGGTACCAGGTCGATTGCATCGAACAAGGTCATAAACTGTCCTGCAACTTTAAAGACAAATCAGCTGGATTTATCGATGCCTCGACTCTGATCTCGATATCATCAACATTCAAATTCTGATGATCTCGATGGTTCCCCGATCATTCATGAAAACCTGAAATATTTTAAAGTCAAGTCTCTCTCATCTTTCAAGTGTCGATGGATCGATCCTGTCATCGATGGAATCGGAGTTCGAAATTCATGATATCGACAATAGTTTTGATTCATCAACCAATTGGACGCTCGATGATATCGAACCTGCTCGATGATATCGAACTCTGTCATAAATGTGACCGTTTTATATCTGTTGGAACTTTTTGTCTATATATAGAGGACTTGTCTTTTGTTGCTGTGAGAGAAAGAAGAGAGAGCTTTTGAGTATTTCAGCTTATATCTTATATCTAAAGCCCTTTCTCTCAAGGGAGTTCATCCTCCAATCCATCCTCACTATTGATATTCAATACAGTGGATTGGGGAATGAACTTCCGCATTTAAGGATCCTCCAGCTACTACCTTAATGGCAAAACATTAAGCTGGGATGCCTTGAATGCATAAGATTGGAACTACTCTATCTTCCTTATAGGAAAATCTTTAGCAAGTACAATTCCATCATAACCTTAACCCAACCTGAAGCCAAGTATTGATATATTATCTTGTGTTGCGGATCAAGGGAGCAGAAGACTCTTCATCAATAAAGAGGAGGGGATCTTTGGCATTAAGCTAAACGGGACTCATCAGCTTATTTGTAAGTATCCAGAGTCCAAGAGGACACTTGTGATCATTCCTTTCTAGGATTGGGTCTTAAGTTGTTCTCACCCTTTGAAGTCCTCAAGGAGGCCTTCGGTGGGAGTGTACGTGGTGGGTGCATTGTGTGGACCCTTGCTTTGTGGAGAGCATAAACATCTAGTTAGGAGCGAACCAGTAAAACTTTAGGTTTTAGGTGAACCTAGTAAAACCTTAGGGTTTGAGGTCAACCGTGTAGAAACCTCCAGTAGGGTCTTCTGGAAGATGTTTGGCCAGTATGCCTAAAAGTGGGCGCGTTGTGTGGACCCTTGCTCTGTGGAGAGCATAAACATCTAGTTAGTAGTGATCCTTGCTCTGTGGAGAGCATAAACATCTGGTTAGTAGTGATCCAGTAAAACTCTAGGTTTTAGGTGAACCTGGTAAAACCTTAGGGTTTGAGGTCAACCATGTAGAAACCTCCAGTAGGGTCTTATGAAAGATCCTTGGCTAGTGTGCCTAAAAGTGGGTGTGTTGTGTTGACCCTTACTCATGAGAGCATAAACAGTCAGCCTCAGTGTAGGTTGTAAAGGTTGAAGGTGAACCGGATTTAAAACCTTAGGTTAGAGGTGAACCATGTGAAACCTCCTTAGTGAAATCCGGTACACTCAAGGGTTGAGTGCGGTTACCGGGAGTGGAGTAGACTTATCGTCGAACTACTATAAAATGATTGTGTTTGAGATTGTTATTTTGATTGAGTGATTTTCTTTAATATTTTCATATCTGATTATCTGATCACTTCTCACACACCTACACAGTTATATCCATCACGAACTATATTGCATATTGTTTACTCCTTAAGCAGTTTGTGATTGGATCCTCCACTAGGCTTGGAAGCCAGTAGAGTTACATTTGCGTAATCCTGAGAATTGCATGATCATAGGATTGGTGAAGTAAGATTTTTAAATAACTCATAAAAACTTTAAAAAGTCCTATTCACCCCCCTCTAGGACATATTGGCATATTCCTTCTTCAACTAGTGCGGTCTTCACTGCCATTTCAATTGGTATCAGAGTGGGTCTCTCTTTAAGGGCTTCACCGCCTAGAGAGTGATCTTGACTGAAGTTGGAATCATGTTCAAGAGTGTCTAAGAGGGTGTGATAAACCAGAACAGTTGCCTTGTCATTCACACTACCCTGAAAGTTGGAAATAATTTGAAATGGTACCTTAATAGTGGATGCTCCAGACACATGACTGGTGATCAAACTCACTTTTTTTAGTATTCAAACTTTGATAGAGGATCAGCCACATTTGGAGATGGAAGCTCAGCCAAAATAATTGGACAAGGAACAATAGTTGTACCAGGTCTCCCAAAGATCAAACATGTCCTCTGTGTAGAAGGTCTAAAACATGATCTCCTTAGTATCTCCCAAATATGTGAGAAAGAACATCTTGTCAATTTCTCAAAGGATGTTTGTAGAATTGTGGATCGTACAAGAAAATCTCTCATAAAAGGGTTACGTACTAGTGATAACTGTTATGTCATTGAAAGTACAAGTGAAAGTGTACTATTCATAAAGTGCAATATGGCTGCAAAGAATAAATCCAAACTGTGGCATCAAAGTTGGGACACATTCACTACCGAAATTGAGCTAAACTCAGTTCAAAGAATTTGGTTAGGGGACTTCCTAAGATTAGAAAAGAAGAAAAAGTTGTCTGTGGAGAATGTCTAAAAGGAAAACAAATTAAAGTCGGACATAAAAAGACAACTACCATAGCAACAACAAAACCTTTGGATTTGCTACATATGGATCTCGTTAGACCAATGAAGGTGGAAAGCCATGGTAAGAAAAGATACTTTCTGGTGGTGGTAGATGACTACACCAGATTCACTTGGGTTGCATTCCTTCGGGAAAAATTGGATGCATTTGAGGAATTTGTAATCCTGGTAAAGCGACTCCAAAATAAAAAAGGGTACGGCATAAATCGTATCAGAAGTGATCATGGTGGAGAATTTGAAAATGAAATATTCGAAAGATATTACAATGAGAAAGGAATTCGTCATGAATTCTTTGCCCCAAAAACACCTCAACAAAATGGAGTCGTTGAAAGGAAAAATTGTGTATTGCAGGAAATGGGGTCTGTTATGTTGAATGGGAAAGATATGGTAAAATGTTTTTGGGCAAAAGTTGTCAATACTACCTACTACATCATAAATAGAGTATATCTTAGAGCAGGTCTGAACAAAACTCCATACGAGTTATGGTTTGGGAAAGTGCCTAGTGTGAAATATTTTCATGTCTTTGGAAACAAATGTTATATCTTGAGAGATAGAGATCACCTAGGAAAATTTGAGTCTAAAAGTGATGATGGAATCTTTTTGGGGTATGCTATGAATAGTCGTGCGTATAGAGTATACAATCTAAGAACCCTCACTATTCAAGAGTCAGTCAATGTGGTAATCAATGATCAACCTCATGAAGAAGATACACCTAAAAATGAATTAGAAGATGATGTAGACTCATGCATAATAGAAAAATCTGACAATAAAACTACATCACCTTGTGAACCTCAACCATCTAACACCCCCACCATAAAAGATCACCCTCGCGAACAAATTATTAGAGATCCTAAGGATGGTGTAAGAACTCGACAACAGATAGAAAATATCTATAGCCATTTCTGTTTTACCTCAAAAATTGAATCAAAGAATATTGTAGAAGCTCTTCAAGATGAACATTGGATAAATGCTATGCAAGAAGAACTTCAACAATTTAAAAGAAATGAGGTATGGCATTGGTTCCCAGACCACTTAATGCAAATATCATTGGAACCAAATGGGTCTTTAAGAATAAATCTGATGAATCAGGAAATTTGATCCGAAACAAAGCAAGGCTTGTAGCTCAAGGGTACTCACAGATAGAAGGCATTGATTTTGATGAAACATTTGCTCCTGTAGCTCGCCTTGAGTCTATCAGAATTCTTTTGTCCATTGCATGTGCACTAAAGTTTAAACTATTTCAAATGAATGTTCAGAGTGCTTTTCTTAATGGAGATCTTGCTGAAGAAGTCTATGTTAAACAACCAAAAGGTTTTTCAGATCCTAAGTGTCCTCATTACGTATATTGTCTGAATAAAGCCCTCTATGGTCTTAAAAAAGCACCATGTGCTTGGTACGAATGACTGACAAAATTCCTTTTGAACCATAAATTCTGCAGAGGGAGTGTTGATAAGACTTTGTTTACTCAAAGAACAAAAGATTAACTGCTTATTGCACAAATTTATGTGGATGATATAGTCTTTGGTTCTACATGTGAAGATATCGCATACAAATTTGCCAACATCATGAGATCAGAATTTGAAATGAGTATGGTTGGTGAACTGAACTTCTTCTTAGGATTGTAGGTCAAGCAACTCCATGATGGAATTTTTATCTGTCAAACCAAATATGTGAATGATTTGGTAAAAAGATTTGGTCTTGAATTTGGTCACTCTTATCATATTCCCATGAGCACCATACTCAAACTCTCCAAAGATACAAATGGAAAGTGTGTGGATCAACATCTCTACCGGAGCATGATAAGTAGTCTACTATATCTCACAGCCAGTCGTCCCGACATATCTTTCAATGTTGGGGTATGTGCTCGATATCAAGCAGATCCTTTGGAATCATATTTAACAGTTGTTAAAAGGATCATTAAATACATAGCAGGGACTCCATCCGATGGATTGTGGTATCCATTTGAAACATCTACCATCATCACCGGGTACTCTGATGCCGACTGGGCAAGAAATTTAGATGATCGAAAATCTACAAGCAGAGGATGTTTCTATATTGGAAACTGTCTAGTCTCTTGACAGAGCAAGAAGCAAAATTCAATATCATTATCTACTGTCGAGGCTGTATACATTGTCGTTGGAAGCTGCTGTGCATAACTCCTTTGGATGAAACAAATGCTGTTGGACTACGGGATTGAATAACCCACGATGAGTCTTTTCTGTGATAACACAAGCGCAATCAACATTTCAAAAAATCCTGTTCAACATTCTTGGACTAAATACATTGACATCTATCATCATTTTATTCGAGAACTTGTTGATGCCAAGATTGTCACATTGGACTATGTTTCCACAGAAAAGCAACTCGCACACATCCTCACCAAACCTCTCGATACAAATAGGTTTAGTGACTTTCAAAAATTCATTGGGGTCTGCATTCACTAAATCTCAGTAAACTTGAGTCACATAGGTAAATCCTTACACTGGGACATTCATGGTTATACGTTAGCCACAAGTCTAAACTCTTTACATTAACCATGTTAGTTTTGAGCTGAAAATAAGTCTTTTGTTGAAATAACTGTTAACTTGCTGCCAATCTTGGGCAGTTTATTTTAGACAGTTGGATATTTTGGTTTCATTCTTGGATTATGGCTAAATAGAACTCATATCATTCATGTCATATTTCTGTTTTGAGTTCCCTTAGTTTATCAAGTTATGGATTGCATATGAATGAAAACTGCTATATAACTGCTCTAAAATGCATCCATAGGTTCTGAAATTGATGTTTGTTTAAATTGTATTACCTTTTAAACATCACTTGATCTACTTCTACCTGATTGGTTCTCCCAAGTACATCAAGCTTCTGTCAATATCACCTGAAAAATCTTTGTCAATAACTGACAAAAAGGGGAAGAACATTTGCAAACACCCCGAATGGAAAATTGTGTATCTATCTATGTTGTTCCAGGTGTTAGGGGGAGTAGCCGCAATAAGCAAGGGGGAGTTGGAGTTTACAAGTTAGGGGGAGCAGCTACTGGTTGTGTACATGGGGTAGAAATTGTAAAATTGTGTAAAAGTATGTACACACATTTTAAGGTGTATTTGTCTAGAACATTCTAGGGTGTTTTGGAGATTTTGTCACGTAATTCACAAAGGGAGAGATTGAAAGTACCCTGGTTTGTCAAGTTACGTGAGTGTTGAGTCAGAATGTGTATAGAGCCTGATAGGAAGATCAATTCAAGCGTCTACCTCAACCAGATGTGTGCGAGCTTATCACAAGTAAAACTTAAGCCTCACATCCCATGACCCAAAACACCAGGTGAAGAAAACCCTTAAAAACAAGTTAGAAATTATAGGGTTTTAAGGTGAGAAAACTTTTTTCAAAATAAAAAAATTTCTAAGTTTTTCTCACCTTGTCGATTTATCAGAACACCCTCAATATGATCGACCTGCTCTGTCGATGTCCTCGATACCTTAACGATATTATCGATGTGAGGACCAAAAGTGTCAAGCAACTAAATATTCATCTAGACAAATTTATCGATGTAGCGATACATCTATCGATATCATCGATACAAGCATTAAATATGTCAAGCAACTTCACAACATATCTGGACGAATTATCAATGTATCGATAAACCTATCAATATCATCGATATTTAAATCTCGAGTCCATCGAGTGTGGCTCGATAAGATCGACAGGCAGATTTCTGGCGCCCTTATTTTTTTAATGAAAATCTCAAATTCCTTCGATATATCGATGCTCTTCCGATATGATCTGAAATCAAATATTGATAACATTGGAAGTCCATCAATGATATCGATCGAGAGCGCACGTTTCTTACAACAGATATTTCAGGTTGTTTTTAACTATGATCGGGGGCCCTTCGATAGAATCGATATTCAAATATCGATGATATCGGTATCAGGTCGATTGTATCAAACAAGGTCATAAACTGTTAAGCAACCTTAAAGACAAATCAACTGAATTTATCGATGCCTCGACTCTGATCTCGATATCATCGACATTCAAATTCCGATGATATCGATGGTTCCCCGATCATTCATGAAAACCTGAAATATTTTAAAGTCAAGTCTCTCTCATCTTTCAAGTGTCAATGGATCGATCCTGTCATCGATGGAATCAGAGTTTAAAATCCGATGATATCGACAATAGTTTCGATTCATTGACCAATTGGCAAAAAGTTTCAAAAGCGTATGACATTGAGTCTGAGTCATCGAGCAGACCATCAATGCTATTGAGAGTATACAATTGATGATATCGAACCTGTTCGATGATATCGAACTCTGTCATAAATGTGACCGTTTTATATCTGTTGGAACTTTTTGCCTGTATATAGAGGACTTGCCTTTTGTTGCTGTGAGAGAAAGAAGAGAGCTTTTGAGTGTTTCAACTTATATCTTATATCTAATGCCCTTTCTCTCAAGGGAGTTCATCCTCCAATCCACCCTCTCCATTGACATTCAATAGAGTGGATTGGGGAATGAACTTCCTCATTTAAGGACCCTCCAGCTACTACCTTAATGGCAAATCATTAAGCTGAGATGCCTTAAATGCATAAGATTGGAACTACTCTATCTTCCTTATAGGAAAATCTTTAGAGAGTACGATTCCATCATAACCTTAACCCAACCCGAAGCCAAGTATTGGTATATTATCTTGTGTTGCGGATCAAGGGAGCAGAAGACTCTTCATCAACAAGGAGGAGGGGATCTTCGGCATTGAGCTAAACGGGACTCATCAGTTTATTTGTAAGTATCCAGAGTCCAAGAGGACACTTGTGTTCATTCCTTTCTAGGATTGGGTCTTAAGTTGTTCTCACCCTTTGAAGTCCTCAAGGAGGCCTCCGGCGGGAGTGTACGTAGTGGGTGCGTTGTGTGAACCCTTGCTCTGTGGAGAGCATAAACATCTGGTTAGGAGTGAACCAGTAAAACTCTAGGTTTTAGTTGAACCTGGTAAAACCTTAGGGTTTGAGGTCAACCGTGTAGAAACCTCCAGTAGGGTCTTATGGAAGATGTTTGGCCAGTGAGCCTAAAAATGAGTGCGTTGTGTGACCCTTGCTCTGTGGAGAGCATTGTTATCAAATGCAATCGCATATGCGCATACTTTTGATGAAATCGCATATGCCATGATGGCATATGCGATCTGGCAAGTATGCCATGGCATACTTTTGTATGCGATAAATATGCGATCGCATATGCGAGTATGCGATCGCATATTGCATATGCGATCGCATATTTCCCAATGCCTGGCAAGATTTTTATTTTTATTTTTTATTTTTTCAAATTGGAAAAACTCATATCCCCTCCATTTTCACTATTCTTTACTCTAAATCTCTTACTCTTTCTCTCTTACACCTCTTTCTTTCTTACTCTAATCTCTCTACAATTATTTCAATTATGTTTATTTTTTGTATTTTATAAGTTGTGCTTACTTTTTGTAAATTAAGTTGTAAGTTATAACTTGTAAGTTGTTTCAAGTTATCCATTTATCATTAAAATTTCTTTCTTTGAAATTTATAATAATTAGTTATCTTTTAATGTAGCTTGTTGATTGTTTTGTTAAAATTTATCTAATATAAGTAATTAAATATATCACTTAATGAAACACATAAACTATAATGAAATAAGTAAAATAACTCAATCCAATCATGTGTACTAATGTTTTTCCCTCTTTTTTTTTAGAATTTTTTTTTTGAAAAAAAAATATGCCATGGCATATGCGATTGTGCGATCGCATATGCGATTTGACAACATTGGCGGAGAGCATAAACATCTGGTTAGGAGTAACCCAGTAAAACTTTAGGTTTTAGGTGAACCTGGTAAAACCTTAGGGTTTGAGGTCAACCATTTAGAAACCTCCAGTAGGGTCTTATGGAAGATCCTTGGCCAGTGTGCCTAAAAGTGGGTGTGTTGTGTTGACCCTTGCTCGTGAGAGCATAAACAGTCAGCCTCAGTGTAGGTTGTATAGGTTGAAGGTGAACCTGATTTAAAACCTTAGGTTAGAGGTGAACCATGTGAAACCTCCTTAATGAAATCCGGTACACTCAAGGATTGAGTGCGGTTACCGGGAGTGGAGTAGACTTATCGTCGAACCACTACAAAATGACTGTGTTTGAGATTGTTATTTTGATTGAGTGATTTGCTTTAATATTTCCATATCTGATTATCTGATCACTTCTCACACACCTACACAGTCTTGTCCATCATGAGCTAGATTGCATATTGTTTACTCCTTAAGCAGTTTGTGATTGGATCCTCTACTAGGCTTGGAAGCTAGTAGAGTTACATTTGAGTAATCCTGAGAATTGCATGATCATAGGATTAGTGAAGTAGAATTTTTAAATAACTCATAAAAACTTCAAAAAATCCTATTCACCCCCCTCTAGGACATATTGGCATATTCCTTCTTCAACGAGTGTGGTCTTCACCGCCATTTCAGCAACTCCTCTGTATAAGGGTTTGCCAAAATATATGTTATAACTAGTCTAATACATGTATGTTGGAATGTGTAGTCTAAGTGTTTGATAAAATGCCTGAATGTGAAAATGCCTGTTTAAATGCATGTAATGAGGGTGTTGAGATAGGATTCTCAATCCTCTTAACTACGGCTACAGTATCATTTATGTAACCTATCTACTATGTGTTGTATGGATGAGATGTCTGCGTATGATAATATGTGTAGTAGGTGTTTGTTGAATTGCTCACGTAGGATTTATATCTGATTTCAGTTGTCACATGATGTTTTGGATTACTATATGTGAATGTTATTATTTGGAATGTGATTGGGGCTACCATGTTGTCCAGGCAATCGGTAATCATCTATGAACGGTGGTTAAACTGCTTAACCACGACAGACACGCCTGACAAATCCGAGTCGTATGCTGCTTGTCGGCAGTGGTTAGGTTACGCGGAGTGCTTACGCGCTCCATGTCGATCAGCTCGACGTACCCTTATACTAGTCGTACTTGTCAAGTAACTTGATTGGCCCGATGTATGTTCACCATGTCTAGACGCTACTGTTTGAATCTAAGGTACTAACTTACAAGTGCAAAGCCCATTTAACCTTGGTACCTCGATCCGCTACGGCTCATGAGCCGAGCATGGTGGTATGGGACACCGTGGTCTTGTTGTCGACCTATGCTAGGGCGACGAGCCTCCCCGTAGTGACCAGTGAGCAACACCGCCTCATGACTACGGTGGTATGGGAGACTGTATTCGAGCTGTCAGCCTACACTGATCAGGTGACGAGCCCTTTGTAGTGACCTCGAGCATACTCTGAGACTATGTTGAGGTGATGAGTCTTTCCATAACAACTAGAGTATAAACTAGGCCTACACTGATCTACACTGATCAGGTGACGAGCCCTTTGTAGTGACCTAGAACCGCAATATTGTATGAGATTTGCTAGGACTGGCGACCCTAAAATGGATCATTGTTTAGGCATTGATATAAGGGAGGTACCTTAGCTTCCCAATCCTGCTGTATGAATAAACTTAAGTAAGAACCTGACTAATCACGAGCATGCACAGCATTACCTGTGCCTTTGGCATAACAGGTCAAGTACTGAGGAAGGGTTGCATGCAGCGATCGTGAGATGAAGTCGCTGAGGGAGCATAGGTGAGGGCATGCATCATTATTTCATATCATTCTTGCATTAACAAGAGTACTTAGGACATGATTGTTGTGTTGCGTTATCATTACTGGTTGACTGAATTGATAACATGTTAACCTTTACTTTATAGCTCCACTGAGTTGATCACTCACTCCCACGTTCCGGGACAGTGTTTTAAACACTAACCAGACCCTGTTTTAGTTTCAGATGATTACGATGCTTACGAAGTTGAGTCGGACTTTTATGATGATGAGGGTTTCTCCTATATGCAGCTGTCAGGTGGGTTTATGTAAACCATGTTCTGATCGACGGGGTTACAGGGTTGATGATTAGATGCCATTACAGTTTATTTTGCACTTTTGGAACACCCTTGTATATTCATGTTGTTCATTTTTGGAGTATACATTGATATATTTAACCTGGTAACATGTTCACACTCTGGAGACTTACAACAGTTTATGTATTTTATATGTATATCACAGTCTTTTGCTTGCATAATTTAACTGTCTCTAGAGTATGATATATTATTTTGGTATAATCTCATTCATGTTTAATGCACTAATATGGACAACATTTAATCATCATTATCTATGTTGCATAAGTGATGCGTTGGAACTCGGGAGCTGAGCTTCTGCTCGACCCCCAATTTTCAGGGCATTACAAAATGGTATCAGAGCATGATTTGGATTAAATTGGACCTAGGTTATAGTAACACGACACACTCTTACTTAGGAGGGGGCGATGGAATCTAGAAACTACATACATTAGAATCTCAAGTTTTGCCAACAGGCGAGATGGACTACTGTAGTTCAGCCCATATGCGTCTGAGATCATGTGAATTGATCTCAGTCACATTTAGACTGATAGTCGACAAGTTGGAGTTGTACTTGACAATTTCGAACTCCTTACACCCCTCCACCCTTTCACACCCATATGAGCACAAAACCCATCTTTTAAGTCTCGTAACCTTCCAAACCCATAAACCCATCTCACCCTATAAGCATTTTCAACCCAATGGCTCTTTTTGAGCTAGTTACAGCCATCTTCTCGATCCCTACGCTCCTTTCCCTCATGGGAAGGAAGGGAACGGCCCCGGATGAGGCCGGGCCTAGCCGTCCAAGCTGTTCTAAGAAGCAGACAAGTACCGAGACAAGTGCAAACGCCGATCGAAGGTTGAAACGGGATCTTAACCCTCGAATTCTGTTAGAATGGTCTCTACCGACGGGCAAGACCAAACATCATAGTTTACTCCATAAACAATGACCATCAGTTGAGACATTTCGAGTTTTAGGACCTAGAGTTAGTACTCCTAGATTTTGAAATTTTGACAGTGAAGGAAATCAAATTAATTAATAACATGAACCCTAGGAACTCCTTAGCTGGTATGGTCATGTGTAAAGTGCTCGAGTGCAGTTAAATTTAAGTTCGAGTAACTCAATTCTAATCAGACAAGTTTTAACCCTAAGCAATAAAAATAATTTCTTTTATTAGAAATGGTATAAAATCATCTAACGTATGAGAGTAGACTTTGAAATAGTACGAAATCATCTAGCCCATAAGCTATTGGATTACCGCTACTCCTAAAATTAAGACTAGGCTACTGGTTACACTAAGGAATGTAAGAGACCGATTATGCTAAGATAATTGAATGATAGACTTAGTTAGTCGGCTTGATTAGGTTGGAGTGAAAGCTCATTCTTTCATTGAATCCCCGTAATACTTTAGGCTTCTTTAGTAACTCTTAGGAAGCTTGTTTGATGTAGAAACTATTCACGCTCAGAGAAAAACTTATATATCCTTTAAATTTAATGTTAGATCAAATCAATACACCCCTTAGAATTACATTCCTAAAGACTTATTACAAATGGGAACACGGAGTAGAGAACTATATATAAGCGAGGTATTCGTGGTTTGAATTGAATTCTCAATCTTGGTAGTTACCAATGAACTTTATGCTCTGATCAAGCAGAAGATCAGGATCAACTAGGATTAAGAACTGATACCACAAATTTTCTGACCTCGCAAGGCAGAAGGTTTATGTATCCGGCTCAGACCCACTACACAATTTTCCTTCCGTGTTGGCCCTACCGCTTACACCAAAGTTTATTACTTCGTCTTTGAGAAGTGTTAAGAATATATAGCCAATAAAAATTTTTCTTTTTTTTTGCCCAAGAAATTTCTCGAATGGGCAACAGACAGTTAGGAATTAGGTCTTGAATCACAGACCATTCTGGCATAGATATTGTGTATATGAACTTAGAAGGATAGTTTGCCCGTTAACTTATTTTATCCAAATTCCTTATGTACTAATAATGTCTAGATTCTCTTACAGTATTAAACTAGACATGATTAAAGAGGGTAAGTCTGGACCGTGACAAAACTCCTTGGTAGAATTAGACATCTTGCCACAAACTCACACCAGTCCCTGAAATCAACCGCAATACCCATCATTTTTAGCTCCTTTCTGTAACCATAGGTACCAATGCCATAGTACACCTCATCGATGAAAGGAAGACCAATGTATTCAGAGATAGTTTTCCATTTCGTGTCGAGGATAGGTCCCAAATTATACCTTGTTCCGACATACGGATCAGGACATGGATCCTTGAGCCTTGAGAGTGAAAATAATTTTTAAGGGGGGTAGAACATTATGAGCCTAATCTAGTTAAGTCAGTTTATACATCCATTGAATCAAAGTGGCGCAACGGAAGTGTGGTGGACCCCTGCCCCACTGGCCCAGGATCGAAGGAAATTAATCCAGATTATACATAAGATTAGGTCATTAAATAGGATCTGAATCTTTCTTAGAATATCAATAATGAAGTCTTTAAAGGAAAGCAATCAGGGTTTAAGTGTTAAACCAATTCATATTATAGAATAGGCCTAACAATGGGTACGAACTGAATTACAATATCCAAGGTCAGTGTATCTACAACTGTGCTCGTTGAATACGAACTTAATAGGAGCCTTAGCCAATTTTAGGGCGAAACAATTTTAAGGAGGGTAGACTAAAATGAGACAGATTAGCATTGATAGTATACACCCTATCATGCATATAAACTTGAAGTCAATAAAACTGAGGCAAAAGAAATAATAAAATCTTTACTCATTACCCTTAGCCAATTTCGGGGATGAAATTATTTTTAATGGGGGTAGATTGTAACATCCCGGATTTTTGCTAACTTGGAAATAGACGTTCTTAGGGACTGGGTCGATCGTAACGCCTAATTAACTTCTCAGAACCAAATTCCAAAGTCTTAAATCCCCTTTTCGACCCATTTCCTTAAAAATCTCACCTTTCTCCACCTTGTCCTTCAAATTTTTCTAAGTACTTTCACATTAGACACTAATCATAAAGTTTAAATGATGAAGAACAATACTTAAACTAAAACTTACTGTAAATGGTAAACACATAAAGAAAATGGGCTTTTGACCCTTAACATTTTAGAATATCATGAAATAAATAGGTTATTTAGATAGATCAACTTCTGTTACCTAAAATCATATATTGCACATTGCGTAACTCATTCTAGATTGAAAATATACCCGTTTTAAATATCGGGTGACGAAACCACATCAAACGGACTCAGGGGGGCTAAACGACGCGAATCGGGGGGACATGAGGTACATCCCATACATTTTCGGCACCCCGGGGGGATTTCATCGCCCATGGGACGAGGGATCGCCAAAAGGGCCAGGGACCGGCGATGTCATCGCCGGATTGGCGAGGCCTCGCCGTCCAGTGAGACGGGCAGCCCATTTTCTGCCATTTTCTACCCCATTTTCTATAATTTTTGTCCAACTTTAAAAAGTCATATCTTCCTCGTTATAACTCCGATTTAGGTGATTCAAAAGCTAGATTGAAGCTTAATAAGTCTAGTTTCTCTAAAAATAAGTAAAAATATAATAAAAATTTTAATATAGTTAAATATAGATCGTTGGGACAACTGTCTGAAAATCATTAGTTTGGACAACTGTTGTTCCTAGAATTTTTAGAATTTTTCTACAACACGAAATCTAATAAATTTTGGTAGAGATAAAGTAGACTTGATGATGAACTATTAAAAAAATAATTAAAATAATATACTAATTAAAAGTGCAAGAAAGGGACGTAGAACTACCCTAGAAACTTATTCTGTCGTAATTAGGGCATAATTTAGTTAAGTACTAAATTGAATAATCAGTAGAAATAGTTTGAACCACTTTCTATATGAACTATAAGACCTAAAACTTGTAGAATCATTAACACTACCTTACCCTGAAACCTAGGACCAATCTCTAAACCCGGTTACTCTTGGGAGTACCTTGAAACTTCGTATCGGACCTGGACCACGCGTCAAAAGTCTGTTGACCATGAAACTATACACTTATGATCGCCTTACTGGGCTTGACAATCATCTCAGAAATTAAATCCAGATAGTATCCAAAAATGCATAACTTGAGCCCAGAGCGAAGTGTGTGAGAAACGCAAATACCTTTAGGAAATGAACTTGGATTTAAGTGAATTGGGCCGTTCGCTTACAGGCCTAATTTAAGGTTTCAGACCGTCAGAATCTAACTCAAATACACCCTCGGATCAGAAAAAATTTCATACACATGTCAGTGCACTTGTGGTCCTAATCGAGTACCGACGACCATTGAACTGAAACAGATCCGCCGCGGCCGATCCACTGACCCGATCGGGCCAAGATCTTAACCTGACTTAGATCCAACGTCAGGGAGCTTAAGTCCAACCGAACACAGAAAATAGGCCTTCAGATGTGCTCCATTAGACCGAAACAGACCCTTTTTGTCTATAACTTAAGTATACCATGGCCATGGGGCCATTGACATCGATTCTGGGCTTATAAATAGCCCTTAAACACTCTCACTCCTAATCCATACGAATTTCTTAAAAACCCTAGGTGAGAGAGAAAGAAAAGGAGAGAAAAGAGGAAGGAAGGAGGAGAGATTCTTGGGGATTGTTGTTGGGATCTTTTTCCACAACTCCACATGCCATTTCGCTTCTCTACTACGCTACTCAACTTGTTTCGATTCCGATTTGGGTAAGAAATCCTAACCCTAATCTCGTTTTACAAATCTAAATAGAGATATCGACGAAATAGCTAATATATTTCGTGATTCAGGTAGCCATTGTGCCGTAGACAAAGGCATTGTGTTCAAACTAAGCTCGGTTCGAGTTTACCGACGAAAGGTGCGGACTATAAATGTTTAGGTTATGGTTTTTAAGGCTTTCAATACCAACTAGTGATTTATGACTGACTTGAATGCTATCACATGCTTATATACGATGTTTCCCGCGCTTTATGCATATATATGAACTATATTGTATATAGTGTATTCCATGTGTTTGTTAATAGGATTGAATGGGTATGGAATTTAGATTCATGCTTACCATGATTATTTATCGTGATTATATGGTTATTATATGTGCGATAACTCCTTGGTGTAAGGAATTGCCCTAACTCCTGTTATCACCAACATACGTCATGTATGTTGAAGTATGTAGTCTAAGTGCTTGTAAAAATACCTAAATGAATATGGAATCTGGGTTTGTGCTTGCCATGATTATTAACTATGAATATATGCTTGTTGTGTATGTGGCAACTCCTCTGTAAAAGGGTTTGCCAGAATATATGTTATAATTAGTCTAACACATGTATGTTGGAATGTGTAGTCTAAGTGTTTGATAAAATGCCTGAATGTGAAGATGCCCGTTTAAATCCATGTAATGAGGGTGTTGAGATAGGATTCTCAATCCCCTTAACTACGGATATAGTATCCTTCATGTAACCTATCTACTATGTGTTGTATGGATGAGATGTCTGTGTATGATAATATGTGTAGTAGGTGTTCGTTGAATTGCTCACGCAGGATTTATATTTGATTTCAGTTGTCGCATGATGTTTTAGATTACTATATGTGAATGTTATTGTTTGGAATGTGATTGGGGCTACCATGTGGTCCAGGCAATCGGTAATCGTCTGTGAATGGTGGTTGAACTGCTTAACCACGACAGACACGCCCGATAAATTCAAGTCGTACGCTGCTTTTCGACAGTGGTTAGGCTACGAGGAGTGCTTACGCACTCCATGTCGATCGGCTCGACGTACGCTCGTACTAGTCGTGCTTGTCAAGTAACTCGATTGGCCCGATGTATGTTCACCATGTCTGGACGCTACTGTTTGAATCTAAGGTACTAACTTACCAGTGCCCGTTTAACCTTGGTACCTCGATCCGCTAAGACTCATGAGCCGGACATAGTAGTATGGGACACCGTGGTCATGCTGTCGGCCTACGCTGGGGCGACGAGCCTCCCCGTAGTGACTAGTGAGCAACACCGCCTCGTGAGCTGAATACGGTGGTATGGGACACTGTATTCGAGCTGTCGGCCTACACTGATCAGGTGATGAGCCCTTTGTAGTGACCTCAAGCATACTCTGAGACTGTGTTGAGGCAACGAGTCTTTTCATAGCAACTAGAGTATAAACTAGGCCGACACTGATCAAGTGATGAGCCCTTTATAGTGACTTAGAATCACAATATCATATGAGATTTATTAGGACTAACGACCCTATAATAGATCATTGTTTGGGCATTGATATGCAGGAGGTACCTTAGCTTCCCAATCTTAGTGTATGAATAAACCTAAGTAAGAACCTAGCTAATCACGAGCATGCACCGCATTACATGTACCTTTGACGTATTAGGTCAAGCACTGAGGAAGGGTTGCATGCCGCGATCGTGAGATGAAGTCGCTGAGGAAGCATAGGCGAAGGCATGCATCATTATTTCATATTATTCTTGCATTAACAAGAGTACTTAGGACATGATTATTGTATTGCATTATAATTACTACTTGACTGAATTGATAATATGTTAACCTTTGCTTTATAGCTCCACTAAGTTGATCACTCACTCCCACATTGCGGGACAGTGTTTTAAACACCAACCAGACCCTGTTTTAGTTTCAGATGATGGCGATGCTTAGAAGTGAAGCCAGACTTTTATGATGATTATGCAGCTATCAAGCAGGTCTATGTAAACCATGTTCTGATCGACGAGGTTACAGGGTTGCTGATTAGATGCCATTACACTTTATTTTACACTTTTGGAATACCCTTGTATATTCATTTTGTTCATTTTTGGAGTATACATTGATATATTTAACCTGGTAACATGTTCACACTTTGGAGACTTATAACAGTTTGTGTATTATATATATATATATATCACAATCTTCCACTTGCATAATTTAACTGTCTCTGGAGTATTATATGTTGTTTTGGTATAATCTCATTCATGTTTAATGTACTAATATGGACAACATTCAATCATCATTATCTATGTTGCATAAGTGATGCGTTGGAACTCGGGAGCTGAGTTTCTGCTCGACCCACAATTTTCAGGGCGTTACAATTATCAAGTAGAGGCGACATCTGAGAGTCAATCAGATTGACAGATTGGTTCTGATGGTGGACTTCGCTTCAGAGGCCAATTATGTGTCCTAAATATTCCAGAGTTACGAAGAGATCTTATGACCGAGGCACATCGATCGAAGTTTTCTATCCACATTGGCTTGATGAAGATGTACCGTGATATGAGGCGACAGTATTTTTGGGCGGGGATAAAGCGTCAGATCGCTAGTTTTGTGGCCGAGTGTGATACATACCAGCGTGTCAAGGCCGATCATCAGAAACCCTCAGGTCCGTTGCAGCCGTTGAGCGTCCCGACGTGGAAGTGGGAGCACGTATTCATAGATTTTATTATAGGTTTGCGGAGGACTTAGTGCAGTCATAACACTATATGGGTTGTTGTGGATCGTTTGACGAAGTCAGCATATTTTCTCGTAATTCATGCAACCTGGCCTTTGGACTAGCTTGATAGATTGTTTATTGATGAGATTGTGACTGTACGGTGTTCTGGTTTCGATCATTTTCGATCGAGACCTGAGGTTCACATCTCAATTTTGGAGGAGCTTCAAGAAGGCAATGAGGTCTGCTTTGTAGTTCAGTACCGCGTATCATCCGCAGACCGATGAGCAAACTGAGAGGGTCAACCAGATCCTTGAGGATATACATCGGGCTTGCATAATCGACTTCTCGGGTAGGTAAGATGAGTATTTACTCCTAGTTGAGTTCGCATATAATAATAGCTATCAAGCGACTATTGGTATGGCTCCCTTTGAGGCCTTGTATGACAGGTCATGTAGATCCCCTAGTTGTTAAGCCGAGGTTGGAGAGCACCATCTCCTAGGCCCCGAGCTTGTGCAGCAGACATCAGAGGTTATCGATATCATCAGGCAGAGGATGCACACGACTCAGAGCCGGCAGAAGAGTTTTGCTGATCGTCGGTGTCATCCCTTGGAGTTTGCAGTAAGGGACCAAGTGTATCTCAAGGTCTCCCTATAAAGGGTATGGTTCGATTTGGAGTGAAGGGCAAGCTCGCCCTGAGATTTATTGGACCTTTCGAGATCACTGGACGCATTGGTATCGTGGCCTATAGGCTTGCATTACCACCAGAGTTGTCTGACATCCACAACATTTTTCATATTTCTATGCTGCGGAAGTTTGGGTTAGACACCATTTCCATGATTGATTGGCAGTCACTTGAGGTCCATGAGGATGCTTCCTACATTGAGCAGTCAGTTCGTATCCTTTATCGGAAGGAGCAGGTCCTTCGGACCAAGGTCATCCCTTTGGTCAAGGTGCAGTGGGATCATCATAGTGTTGATATGGCATCTTGGGAGTGCGAGGCTGAGATTACATATCGTTATCCCCATCCTTTTATAGATTGATTGTGTTTTGTATTGTATTACTTAATATATATATATATATATATCTTCGTGATGCCGTGTTTTCTCTTCCTCCTTGCATTGTTATGTGTAATAGTAAGTTTTAAGGATGAAATTTTTATTAGGAGGGGAGAGCTGTCAGGCCTGTGTCCTAATAACCATTTCGTTCCATAGAATCCCACGGTCCTCCCAGTCGAATTCCGGTGACCTGCGACCTGTAGATAGCATTTGCAAGTGACCTTAAGTCACATCCTATAAACCTGAGTTGACTCAACCCAAGACCTATGCCATTGCGACCACATTGTCGTAGCGGTTCCAATGACGCATCTCGTACGCCAATCCGACGCTTAGATTGTGAGATGTGGCCCGCGCTCTTTCCCAGCTGTTGATTGCATGATTGCGGGACCCGTGGTGTCCCAGCGCATTTTCCTAGAAAGTAATCATGATGGTGACATCACCCTAGCCTACCTAGGATAGGATGATGTCACGCTAGCCCATGCTTCTTACATGCACTCATTGCTAGCATGCTTCTCTTACCCTTACCTCTCTTACAAAGTCATTATTATCTTACAAAACAATCATTGCCATCTCTACATGCCTCTCTTTCCCTCCCTTTCTCCCTCATTTCTCATCTCCCCTAGCAAGAGAAGCCATGGACGTCCCACCATAGAGAGAAAATCTAGCCACATTCCACCATTAATCCCTCTCAATCCAACCATCTAAACCCCATCTCAACTATTAAATCAACCCTCTTGGAGCTCTAAAACCTATAGGTGGAAGAAGAAGGAGAAGTTAGAGAGGTGGGTGCTTTTCTAGGACTAGATTTGTGTTTTCTCGCATGGATTTTCTAATTTTTCTATCACGAGGCAATTAGGACCCACCAATCAATGGTGAGGATCCTACCTTGACCTCTAGGTGTGGCCAATGGCCCACCTTAACTTTCATGCATGAATCCATGGTGGGGTCATTCTCCATGGACCCCACCATGATGTTTGATTTAATTTCCTAGTGCATGAAGGCCATCTAGGCCTTGATTCAGGGTGGGAAGGAAATCTTCACCCTTGATTTTGTTTATGGGCCCACATGTTTGGGACCCATCTTGATGTATGTATTGATGCATGTATTAGAGGGGCCCATAGTGGCGGGCCCCCTCCATCACACATTTCTCTCTCTTTCTCTCTCTCCTTCTCTTTTTCCTTGTATGATGGCGCACCTGATGATGTATCTTATCCTAGTTGTCCAAGTAGTGGGACACCCACCATCCAACAGATAAGGCCCATCTTACTGCCCAGATTGGGCCTACATGACTGGATAGACCATGCGGCCTAGTTGAGGGAAAAACCCAAATACCAACTTGATCCTTTTAAAGTGGGGTGGCCCACTGACATGTGGACCCCACCTTAATGAACATCGATATCGTCTAGGGCTAACAGGCCCATCGTGATGTGTTGCACCCACACCGGGCCCACCTTGCTGCCTATCAGCTTTATCCAAAGCTAGTGGGCCAAATGTGTGGACCCACCTTGATGTATGGGTTTCATCCGCACTATCCAGCTGCTGGACGATGGGACTCCACCACGATGCAAGTGTTGTATTCACACCTCCGTCCATTTTAGGATGTGGGACCCACCCTGCACGTGTTGCACGTGTGGGGTGGGGCCTACCTTGATGTTTGTGTTGTATCTGCACCATCCATCCCTGGATGGTTTGGATATAAAATACATACATCACGTAGGTCCCACGTCCCACATGTGGACGGTGAGGACACAGCACACACATCATGCCAGGACCCACCGTCCCATCTAGACGGTGGGATGCAATACATACATCAAGGTAGGGCCACGTGGGTGGAGTCCACCTAGGTGGCCCAGGGCCCCACGGACCAAGCTAGTATTTGTGTTTCCCTTCATCTGGGCCTGTCCAAAATGGACAGATAGGTGGGGCCTACCCGTTGGACCCAAAGCCAGGTGGGTCGCGGGCCCTGCCGGGCTGGCTAGTGCGCATACAACACGTACATCAAGATGGGGTCCATGAGAGTGTGGCCCACCAGCTTGTAAATCAATGGTGGCCTCAGACATGGCAATCCACCAACTTTGTGTTTTCTCTACAGTCTGGGCCAGTCCAAAACGGAAGTAATGGTGGCCTCAGACATGGCAGCGAGGTGGGCCCTGCTTTAGGACAGCGGTATGGTCCACTAAATGGACAGCGTGAATAAAATACTTACATCATGGTGGGCCGCAAATAGGGAAGAGAGAGAGACGTGTGATGGAGGGTTGTGCCACTATGAGCCCTCCCTTAGAGATACAATACATAAATCATCTTAGGACCCAATTCTTGTGTGCCCACCAATATAAATCAACGGTGGAAATTCCTCTTCCACCAAAATTATTAGGTCTAGATGACCTCTACATGTTGAGCATTAAATAAATATTGTAAGTGTTATGGTCTCATGCTCCTTTGATTGTTAAATTTTGTGGTGCCAAAACTTCTATCTGTGTGTCTTGATATATATATATGTGTGTGTGTGTGTGTGTGTGTGTGTGTGTGATTCAAGACGACATCACAATGGTGCTCGACTTCAAGAAATACAAGGTTATGTACTGTGTTCTCTTCCGTATGCATCAATGTTCAGAACTACATCGATAAGAAGAGTGTGTGTTCAAGACTCAAGTACATTTCAAGACTCAAGTACAACTCAAGTTGAAGTTTATATTCAAGCTGTAGAAGATCTCAATCTCAAGCTACATCAAGTAAAGGTCTCAAGCTTCAAAGGTTAAACCATCATCTGAAAGAATGATGTTCAATGTTCATACTTCATGTTCCAGGTATGAAATACCTCAGTTTGACCTTAGGATAGGTCATTTTGTGTACATAACTCAAGATAAATCTTTATACATGAAGTTGGTTAATTCTAAGACTAGTCCTGGACCTTGTTCGATCAGTCCTAGAACTGGTTCAACCAGTTCAAGAAATTCCACGACCAGTCCTAAGTTGTTAAAGATTTTCAGAATTTTTTGGTTATTCTTCGACCAATCCTGGAGATTGTTCGACCGGTCGTAGGGGTGTCTCGACTCGTCCTTCGACCAGTCCTAGAACTTTGACTCAAACTCCAGCAACCAAATCTGGTTTTCTACGACCAATCCTGGGTCAGCTTCGACCAGTCGTAGAAACCTAAGACCAGTCGTAGAACTAAATTTTCAGATCACGCTTAAAATTTCAAAACGTCGTTGGAGCTACGACCAGTCGAAGGTTCCTAAGACTAGTCGTAGACGTGATCTTTCTTCTATAAATTGAGCACGAATTTCAGAGTTTTACATCGACTAATTTGAGAAATTCAAGCCTCCACTCTGAGAAAAGTTGTGTTCATTTTTAAGCTATGCTGTGCATATTTAATATTCTTTTTGTTAGCTTTTCTTATTTGATTTTATTCCTATATTCCAATATTATTTTGAAAAGAGGAATTGCTATATTCCTTCTTCATTGGAATCAAAATCAAATAGAGCTACACCCAATTTGGTTTAATTTAAAATCAATTAGAACCTAGAACCATTTCTTAAGTGAGTATTGGACATTGAACGTTGATTCGAACTTCTACTCTCAATGGCTCTACCGGGCTGCTACAAAAGAAGAAATCCAGGTATTTTACATTTATTGTAAATTCATTATTTTGGTTTTGTTTGAGATTCGCCAGAAAAATCTCATTGTGTTGGTTATCTGAGGAGAGCCAGAAAACTCGGAAAGTGCGGGTTTTTGGATTGTGTAAGCCCAAGTTAAAAAGACAAAATTGTGAAGGTTTTAGGTGAACCTGTAAAAACCTGTTTGATAGTGAATGCTAATATCCCTTGTGTGAGGATATTAGGAGTGGAGTAGTAAGTTGTGTGGCTGTTGTTTAACAGTTAGTGAACACATAGGCGAACCACTATATATCGGTGTGTTTTGTGATTTGAATGCTCTTTTAATTTTCATATATTTAATCATTCATATTTGTGGAATGTATATGTGGATGTGAATATTGTAATCTTTACGGTTCAAGCAAAGTGGGGAATGTTGTAATAGTTTAGAATTTATTTCTTGCTATTTCCTTTATTTTCTTTCTGTTTGAGTTTTAATATTCAATTTGTTCTAGTAAGGTTGTCCTGCCATAAACCTTTAGTTTTTATGGTGCAAAGGTTGTCCTTAGAACAACGTTAGTATCAAGTTCTTTATTTAAGATTGTTAAATTTTAATTTGGCACAGTCCTATTCAACCCCCCCCCCCCCCCCGGTTTAGGACATATAGCTTGGCCTTTAAATATCATGGTGGGGTCCATGGAGAATGGCCCCATCATGGATTAAACATATGAATCATGGTGGGCCATTAGCCACACCTTAGGTCCAAAATGAGATCCATACCATCAAACAGTAGGCCCCACTTGGCCCATCACTAAAATAACAATCTAATCCTACCAAACACCCACCTATGGTCCTCTTCTTTAGCTTCTTGGAATCTTTGCCTCCTAAGCTCTCTATTTAATAGAGGATGATGAAGATTAAAGGGTTGGATGGTGAGATTTTGTGGTAGGGAGATGGGCCTTGATCTTAGGTTCTTTTCTTTCCTTAGAATTTCTCTCTTGGTCGCTTGGGATTTGAGTAGAGAAATGAGGTGGGATGGAGTAAAAGATGGGAGAGAGGAATGGTTGTGTAAGAGGGATGTAATGAGATGTATGGGTGTGTAAGGAGAGATGACACGAGGGTTGACTTTGGGAATGGGAGAGGTTTGAGTTGTTATGCTTTGTTGGTAAGAGAGGGATGGGGTAGGTATGGGTTGTGATGGCTTATACTCGATTGATTGATGTGATAAATTGGGAAGAGATTCCTCTCTCAGAATTCACAATACACGGCATTTTCTCGAGATATACGCGGGCCCATAACTCCTGACCTGGGTATCGCATCGGTGCCAAGATACGATGTTGGAACCGCAACAACAGCACGATCGCTAGGGTATAGGTTTTGGGTCGAGTCGACTCAGATCTTCATCCTCAAAATTTAAACTACAATGCAACTAAACAGAGCTCACAAAGGGAGGGAAATCATATCACTATATATATATATATAATCAGAAACACAACATATGAATACAATCAAACATCAAAGAGATGAGGATAACGCTCGTGAATCTGATCCTCTCGCTCCTAAGACGCCTCATCTACACTATAATGACCCCCCACTGATCCTCGGATCCTGGTCAGAAACAATCAAAACTGGGATATTATGCAGCCTCACAATCCTATCAATGACTCATCTAACAAGACGGTTCTAAGGCCTAGTCGCATGAATTGTCGACGACTCCTCCTAACGACTGAGAGTCCTGCTGGGGAGGTGTATGTCCTCTCTGTGGTCGTTGCTGCTACAGTTGCTGCTGGGGTCTCAGCGGCAGGTACTTCCGTCGTTGCTTCCGTCGCTGTTGCTGCTGTGAGTCTCAGTAGTGGTGCTGAAGGTGCTACCGGTACTCGAAAGGATGGACGGTTCCTGTGCCTCTGCGACCGTCAACATTACTGCTGCTGGGAACTATCAAATGGGGCCTGCCTCTTTCAGGTTCCTCTCTGATCACGGACCCACTGTGCATTAGCCCCACTACATGACCTCATCAAATGTCGAGAGCATGTGTTCGACGACACGACTCCAGAGGACAGGGAGCAAGCCGTTCTCGAAATGGCAGCCTTCCACTCCTCATCAGCAACAAGATACGTTGCGAATCTCAATAGCGCGACGAAACGAGCCTCAGACTGAGACACAGACATACCTCCCTGCACAAGAGTCTCAAATTCTAACGCGCGCTACTGTCGATCATGCTCGGGAAAGAATTTTCGATTGAACCGGTCCACAAAGTCCTCTCATGTCCACTCAAAATTTACTCCTGCCGCTTGGGCGATCGATGCCTACCAATGCTCAGCCTCGCCCTGAAGTAAAAAGACAGCCAATGGAACCCGCTGTTGGGTCGTACATCTCATGGTGTTGAAAATCTTCTCCATCTCTGAGTGTCATCTCTCTACCATTGTTGAGTCAGGCTCTCCCTAGAAGCACACGGGATCTAACTGTCGGAAGTCTCGAAGAAGGGCGCTCGCGCTCTCCTGCTTAGCCTTTGCAAGCGTCTCGGCAGGTCACCTACATTGCCCCTAAAGGATAGCGGTCATGGCCTAAAGCATCTGATGGAGCTGATCTCACGGACACGGTCGGGGCCACACTGGTCTCGGACGTGGGAGCCGCTCGGCTCACTCTCTCAGGCGTCATGTCCTATAGAAAGGGACAAGGGGCCTATTAGCCTTGACCACCCTTGAATGCACACACGATAGGGAGCTATATCAGAAAGTTTCTACATTATTCGAACTTGGGAATCTTATCATTTTAGGTTCTCAACAATCATGAAGTGAAGGGTAGTTATCAGAAGAAATGTGATGTTATACTCAGGTATTCACAAGGTATGTTATGATACCAACTTCTGTCATGCCCCAAACTCGGAAATCGGGCTCACAAAATTCTCGATCGCCAAATCTGGTGCTACAGCCTCCGTAGTACCCCATTCTCGTCACTCAGTGCCCATACGCCAGATTCTGATTCTGGGATCCTACATGGAGGATTTTCAGTATGAATTTTTTTTGTGAAGAATCATCATAACCATAAGTGTACTCAAATCACAAGAGCAACATCATCATCATATATTCACTAATTAAATCATTCAAGTACAAAGCTGAAAGGGAGATACATATGTGAAACAAGAACTCCAAAGCTCTAGCACACGCTCCTGCCTTAATGCTGTTGCAACCTAACGTCAACTGCAGGCAACGGTTGTGTATAAGCTTACAAGAAACTAAGAGAGTGGTGTATGTGTGTGTAATGCACATGCCAAGCATACAATATTAAAGTAAGCGAAAATACTGGAAAGTTCATGAATACTGTCAGCCATAACAAGGCTATGTGATGCAAGACATGGTATGCTAAATGTCATATGCTGATGATGCAATGTAATGTGCAAATCTTGACAAGTCCACGAATACCATCAGCCTTCTCTAGGCTATGTAATGTAGAAACTTAGTAAACCAAAAGCCAAATATAGAGAATGCAATGCAAAAGAAATGACAAAGCTGGAGTGTGTAGTCGGGATGATAGTACATGGTATCGCAAGCTGTGGGGTTCATCACAAGGGACTTCTATCCAAACTAGACCTGATTTGGACACAATGTGGTAAACTCCTGATCTCGGGTTAGTCACGTACCCAACCGAAATCATGGTCATTACAAAGGTACACATAATGATTTAGTTGTGCACCACCAGCCCGAGTGGATAGTGAATGATTGAATGAATGAGTTGAATACTGAGTACGTAACTCCTACTCAGTAAGTCCACATATCAGTACTGTACATCACTGGGATATCACCGAGGTCTAGTACACTCCACACTGGCTACCGCCACCCTAGCCACACAGCCCAATGAATGGAAGACACCTCACTACTTACCTGGACAGTAGTCTGCTGATATCTACCTGGCTCATCAGTAGTGGACCCATTCACGAGTTGGTCAAACTCAGTCTAGTTTTGCCCCCTACCCTCTGGCAGATAAGGCCACACCCCCTTCTAACTGACCATGAATGATGGGAGACGCCACCTACTGGTATTCGGCACTTAGGCACTCATGTATCCACTCGGTCTAGATGTTGAAGCATCCCCTGGCCATGGGGGTTTAAGGACTTTTACCCAAGGACATACTAAATGCCCATATGCTAAGTCTAAAACATTTTTTATGTCCCATTTGGTCATCCACGATATGCCTGTGAAGGTCGTAGAGTAATCATGTAACACAAAATGCGAGATGCATGAGTGATACCATCTAGTCATACATCAACCTACGCGTACCGCATGATCATGTGGGGAAACTCCATCTCGAAAGGAGTCCCCTAAATAACTCAGCCGAACGGCAATGCTATGATCAAACATTCCTTACAACAGGCATATTGTAAGACCCGTATCCTAGTTCGTATTATTCCATCGAATTCCGCGATCCTTTCCGTCGAAGTCTGGCAATCCGCCACTAATAACCCACATTTGCGATTGACCCTAAGTCGTATCCTGTAGAATCGAGTTAGTTTAATCCGAGACGTGTACCATTATGACCGCACTATCACCGCGGTTCCAACGCTACGACTCGCGCACCGATCCGATACCCATGTCAAAAGATGTGGGCCGGCGTTTATTTCGAAGAAACGCCGTGCTTTTACGATCCCGAGAGAATCTCTATAACATGTCAAATCAATCACATCAATCAATCCCATCAATCAACCCTCATGTCAAGTACAAAGCAACCCATGTTTTCTTTCTCCATAAGTTAAGTAATCACCAAAGTCAACCAATCACTCACCTCACCCATCACTCACCTTGCATCACTCACCTCACATCCATCCATCTTACAACCACCCATTTTCTCTCTCTTTCTCCTCACAATTTTCAAGCAACACCAAGTGCAAGAGAAGAGGCTCACGTCTAAGCCTTTCCATGAGAGAAAAATGACTTTGTGTGGCCCACCTTTCTCTCCTAAAAATCCATCATCTTGGCCTCCATTTCTCATCCTCTCCATCAAAGTGACACACAAGGAGATCGACGTTCCAACGGACCGAGAAGATCGAACGGTGGGTGCTTCTATAGGATAGTTTTCATGTTTTTATGATGGGCCAAGCGAGGCCTACCGATCGATGGTATGGATCTCACTTTGGACCCTTGATGTGGCCGATGGACCACTTTGATCCTCATGATCATTCCATGATGGGGCCATTTTTCATGAACCCCATCATGATGTTTATTTCCTTGCACAAATAGGGTCATCTAGACCTTGCATGTCGATGGAGAAAGGATCTCCACCATTGATTTTTTTCGGTGGGCCCACATGTAATGGGACCCACTTGATGTATGTTGTAGATCATGAAAGGGAGGGCCCATAGTGTCGGGGTCCCTCCATCACACGTGTCCTCTCTCTCTCTCTCTCTATCTTTTCCCTTTTTTTTATGTGATGATGAAGTCGTGTGGCCCACTAGGATGGACCCCACGTTGATGTATGTATTACTATGCCATCCAACCCCTTTTTGGGTGGCCCATGTCCATGGGTGGGGCCCACTTAACTGTACATGTTAAGGCCAAATCATCCAGCGTCCAGGGACGCGAGACGTTAGAAATGGTAAATGCAAATATTAGCTTGGTAGGAAGCAATGGAGTGGGCCACTTGTATAGGCCCCACCTTGATACATAAATGGAATCCACGCCGTCCACCCTGTTCCCAAGCCCATGTTAGGTGTTAAATCGAAAAAGGAAGTCAATCCGACTCTCGGGCGGGCCATACCTATGAAAACAGTGATTTTCACCATTTAAATTCATCTTAATTTTACTACACGCTAAAACATGCCCAATATTGGGCTTGATGGATTTGTTATGGATTATAGGAAACAGTGGACGAGGCAGATTCTTGCGATGTAGGCCCCACACATGAAAAACCACAACAAAAAAGATTTCAAAAAAATAAAATAAAATATACAGCAGTAGCTGACGCTGCTGCTGTTAGAGAGGCACACGCAGCGCCTGCTGTTGTGTACGAACGGGCGGAAGGCAGGGTCCCACGGGTCCAGCCGTGGGCCCCACCATGATGTGCGTATGACATCCAACCATTCATGAGGTGGGCCCCATCCAAAGCTCCGGTGGCCCACATTACAGGAAACAGTGAGATTGAATGGTTACCCTTGAAACCCATTTTTAGGTCCACAGAAGTTTTGGATCAAGATGAAATTTATTTTTCCTTTTCACCCAGGTACGTGTGACCTTATGAACGGATTGGATGGAATATAAGCATTATGGTGGGCCCCACATGGGACCCACAGTGATGTGTTTGTCTCCCACCGTCTAGGCGGACGGTGAAGCCCACGGTGATGTATTTTTTCAATCCCCACCGTCCACGGGACGGTGGGTGTGTGTGTGTTCATGCATGTGTGTGTGTATGTGTGTGTGTGTGTGTGTGTATATATATATATATATATATATATATATAATATTGTGTGTGTGTGTGTGTCTATATATATATATATATATATATATATATATATATATATATATATATATATATGATGGTAGGCCTTCACGAGACCCACCCATGATGCATGTGTTGCATCCAATCTGTCCACCCATTTTGTAAGCTCATTTTTTGGCATGAGCTAAAGAATGAATCAGATCCGTGGTTCATGTAGACCTCCACCATGATGCATGTGAGACACAAGGAGACTAACGTTCCAACGGACCGAGAAGATCGAACGGTGGGTGCTTCTATAGGATAGTTTTCATATTTTTATGATGGGCCAAGCGGGGCCTACCGATCGATGGTATGGATCTCACTTTGGACCCTTGATGTGGCCGATGGATCACTTTGATCCTCATGATCATTCCATGATGGGGCCATTTTCCATGAACCCCATCATGATGTTTATTTCCTTGCACAAATAGGGTCATCAAGACCTTGCATGTCGATGGAGAAAGGATCTCCACCATTGATTTTGATCGGTGAGCCCACATGTAATGGGACCCACTTGATGTATGTTATAGATCATGAAAGGGAGGGCCCATAGTGTTGAGGTCCCTCCATCACATGTGTCCCCTCCCTCTCTCTCTCTCTCTCTTTTCCCTTTTTTGTATGTGATGATGAAGTCGTGTGGCCCACTAGGACGGACCCCACGTTGATGTATGTATTACTATGCCATCCAACCCCTTTTTGGGTGGCCCATGTCCATGGGTGGGGCCCACTTAACTATACGTGTTAAGGCCAGATCGTCCAACGTCCGGGGACGCTGGACGTTAGAAATGGTAAATGTAAATATTAGCTTGGTGAGAAGCAATGGGGTGGGCCACTTGTATAGGCCCCACCTTGATACATAACTAGAATCCATGCCGTCCACCCTATTCCCAAGCCCATTTTAGGCGTTGAATCGAAAAAGGAAGTCAATCCGACTCTCGGGCGGGCCATACCTTTGAAAACAGTGATTTTCACCGTTTAAATTCATCTTAATTTTACTACATGCCAAAACATGCCCAATATTGGGCTTGATGGATTTGTTATGGATTATGGGAAGCAGTGGACGAGGCAGATTCTTGCGATGTAGGCCCCACACATGAAAAACCATAAAAAAAAAGATTTCAAAAAAATTAAAATATACAGCAGCAGCGTCAGAGGCGCAGGCAGCGCCTGCTGCTGTGTACGAGCGGGCGGAAGGCAGGGTCCCACGGCTCCAGCTGTGGGCCCCACCATAATGTGCGTATGACATCCAACCGGTCATGAGGTGGGCCCCTGCTTGACGTGGGCCCCCTCTAAAAATCAGACCCATTCAAAGCTCCGGTGGCCCACATCACAGGAAACAGTGAGATTGAATGGTTACCCTTGGAACCCATTTTTGGGTCCACAGAAGTTTTGGATTAAGATGAAATTTGTTTTTCCTTTTCACCCAGGTACGTGTGACCTTATGAACGGATTGGATGGCATATAAGCATTATGGTGGGCCCCACATGGGACCCATAGTGATGTATGTGTTTGTCTCCCACCGTCCAGGTGAACGGTGGAGCCCACGGTGATGTATTTGTTCAATCCCCACCGTCCAGGGGACGGTGGGTGTGTGTGTGTGTGTGTGCATGCATGTGTGTGTGTATGTGTGTATATATATATATATAATATTATAGTATATATAATATTGTGTATATATATATATATGATGGTGGGCCTTCACGAGACCCACCCATGATGCATGTGTTGCATCCAATCTGTCCACCCATTTTGTAAGCTCATTTTTTGGCATGAGCTAAAGAATGAATCTGATCCGTGGTTCATGTGGACCTCCACCATGATGCATGTGTTGCATCCAAGTCATCCAACCACTTGTAAGCTCATTTTGAAGCTTGAGTTCAAAAATGAGACAGATCTAGGAATAGGTGGACCACATTATAGGATGTAGTGGGTTTGAATGTCCACCATTATGACCGTTGGGCTACTAAGTTTGGGACCAAATATGATATTGGTCTTTCCTTTTAATTCAGGTCTATGAGGCCTTATAATCAGATTGGATGGGAAATAAATATTATGGTGGGCCTTAGGAATTTAATGGTGGAAATTATTATCACCACTCCTATTTGGTTGTGACCCATTTGATGTACGTATGGGGCCCAATTGGTGTGGCCCATCTAATATACATAAGGCCCATGTGATTAAACCCATTTGATGTATTTGTGGCCCGTTATCGAGGCCCACTTTGATATATATGAGACCCATGTTATGAGGCCATTGTGATGTTTTCAAAGGCCCATGGGATATGGCCCATTGCAATGTACATAAGGCCCATTGATGCGGCCCACTTGATTGATATAAGGCCCATATGAGGCGGCCCATTTGATGTATCTGAGGACTATGGGTCGAGGCCCAATGAGATGTATATAGGTCCATTGCAATGTGTGATTCCCCATGGTTTGTGTAATGATATTTATGGCGGACCATGCCTTGGGAGCAATGTTGGTTTGACGTCCACATTATAAGTAAAATGTTGGTTAAATGTCCGCATTGTGACTCTCCCTAGGGCCCATTGATAGGCCCGTACTTGTTGTGTGTAAGCCGTCTATGCCCATCTGCGTTGTAAAGAAAGTTCATTACTTTATAACATGCTTAGTATAATTCCATTATTCATGCCCATACGCATCATATGCATGCTTGATATGAGAAATGTTTGATCATAGCATAAGCCGTTGGGCTGAGACATTTATGGGACTCCTTATGAGATTGAGTGCCCCACATGATCGCGTAGTACACGTAAGATTGTTGCATGATTGTACGGTGTGACTCGTGCATCTCGCATATGTGTGACTTGATCACTGCACGCCTTAGCGACATCAGGGCCGTGGCTCCATAGGCACATCGTGGATGGTCGTATCGGATACCGGAAATACTTTGTTCTAGCACTGTGGGCACTTAGGATGTCCATGGATGAAAGTCTCAGAACCTTTTGGGTACCGGGAGTTGCTCCAACGTCTAGACCGAGTAGATACACGAGCGCCCGAGTGCCACATACCAGTAGGCTGCATCTCCCACTTTATAGTGGTCAGTTGGAAGAGGGTGTGGCCTTATCCGCCTGAGTGAGGGGGCTATAAGTCAGGCTGAGTTTGACCAGCTCGTAAATGAGTCCGCTATCGATAAGCCGGGTAGGTATTGGCAGACTACTGGTCAGGCAGATAGTGTGGTCTCTTCCACTTATTGGACTGTGCAGCTAGGGAGGAGGCAGTCAGTGTGAGGTGTATTAAACCCCAATGATATCCAGAGAGGAACTGTACTGATATGTGTACTTAATGAGTACTGACATGCTTGTATTGCATCTCACATATGATAATTGGCTACATAGGCCTCACATCGCATGGCCTTGGTATGGTCGATAACATTCATACCTTGCATCATATAGCTTTGGTATAGCTGATAGCATTCATGGACTTACAGCATATTTTCACATTACTCTGATATTATATACTTGGCACTCGCCTTACACACACTTTCACCACCCTCTAAGCTTTTTATAAGCTTATGCACGATAGATGCGTGCAGGTAGCGTTAGGTTGCTGCAGCGTTAAGCTCAGAGCGTGAGCTTTTGGAGTTTTCTTTGATATCCTCATATTGTATTTCCCTTTCTGTATTGTACTCGAAGTTTTTGTTATAGTGGATATGTGGTGATGTTGTTTTGTGACTTGGTTATGCTTCATTACAAAAAAAAAAAAAAAAAAAAATCATACCGAAAATCCTCCTTGTAGGATCGTAGGATCGGAATCTGGCATATGGGCGCTGGGAGCTGAGAATGGGGTACTATAGAAGCTGTCGGCGCCGGATTCAGCAATCGAAAATTTTGTGAGCCCGGTTTCTGAGTTTGGGGCGTGACACATACAAATGATGCGTATGAACATGTATCATGATGTAATACTAAGCATGTTCTCAGTGTGTCCTACTAGACTAAGTACACTAGCATGATTATCAGATATAGCAAGCGACAATCGGCCTTAACCGGTATGTCACTTACAAGAATATAGGCTGAACGATATGCCCCACTAGACATATAGAAGTCTATATGGAATAGTCCATGTTAGACTATCATAACCTACTCAAGGTACTAGCATAACATATATCCTAAGGCAGGGTCCACTAAAAGGATGATGGATCTAACCCATGCATCGAGGTAGTCTCCACACAATGGATATACCAAATCTGATATCACATGATCTTCCATCAATGGCAAGGGATGATGATGTACTCTCCTCCAGATAGCAGATAGCCTAGATAACACACTAATGTCAAGGTTGGACCTCACACTCATCTTAATGAGGAGATGGACGGTGTGGATGATATGAACATGTTACGAGGTCCTAACAAATGAGGTACAAAGGTTGGATACATTTCTCGTGGTGAGTCAAGTGGGTATATAATGAGGTGAGTTCATGGGGTGAGCTAAAAGGGTGAACAATTGGGCTTCCTCAATCTCTTATCATGAATAAACTAGGCTTCCTTATGGGGCCCGATACATACACAAAGTGGGCCTGGTGGAGTTCATACATCTAGGACGATGTGTCCTTTTAAGCGGATTGGGTAGCTCTCTCAACACCTAAGTGAGCCTTAAGTGTGGTCACTATACTTAGGCAGAACATGTATGTAGGTGGGATACATTGTTATGGAAGACCCGGTATGAACATAATATGGGCTCTAAGGTTTGGACAATCATACAGGGCATGGTGGGAAGCACTATTATCAATGGGAGCCCAACGGTTTGGGATAGCCCAACAAGGTAAGGTGGAAACCGCTACAACAATGTGGGCCCAACAATTTTGGTTAGCCCAACAAGAAGGACATGTATCACTAACACCAATGGGGGCCCAATGATTTGGGTTAGCCAGGTAGGGTGAGATGGGTATCATCAATGGGGCCCAATGGATTGGGATCGCCCAATAAGGAAGATGGGGAGTTCTAACTCACAATGGGGCCCACGGCCCTCATACTATCTAGGAAACTGGATGGACACACATGTATATTACATATACATCAAGGTGAGCCTACATAAGGCAACCCATAGCCTAGGAAAAATAGGTGGGTAGTGTGTGTAACACATACATCAAAGTGGGCCTCATTTGGCAGCCCATGGCCGGAAAAAGGTGGATGGACAGCATGTATACAACTCATACATCATGGTGGGCCTTACAAGGCTGCCACACATACATCACAATGGGCCTCATACACGGGCCGCATATACATCGCAATGGGCCTCACACACGGGCCTCATATACATCACAACGGGCCCCATACACGGGCCTCATATACATCACAATGGGCCTCATACACGAGCCTCATGTACATCATAATGGGCCTCATATACATCACAACCGGCCTCATACACGGGCCTCATATACATCGGCAAGTGGGCCCTGCATACAGCAGGTGGGCCCTTCACATACAGTAGGTGGGCCCTGCACGTACAACGGGCCCTACTAATGGACTGAGTGGATACAATGCATACATCACTAGGGATCCCACCATCCATCTGATGGACAGTGCAGATACAACACATACGTCACGGTGGGCCCCATGGATGGATGGCCTGGATATAACATATATAATACAGTGGATCCCACTGTCCTAACTGGATGATGTGGATGCCACACATGCAGCACGTGGGGCCCAGATGGACAAGGAGGATAAAACACATATGTCACAGTGGTTCCCACCGTCCAGACAGTTGGACGGTGTTGATATAAAATACATACATCACGTAGGTCCCACGTCCCATATGTGGACGGTGAGGACACAACACACACATCACACCAGGGCCCACCATCCCATCTAGATGGTGGGATGCAATACATACATCAAGGTAGGGCCACGTGGGTGGGGTCCACCTAGGTGGCCCAGGGCCCCACGGACCAAGCTGGTATTTGTGTTTCCCTTCATCTGGGCCTATCCAAAATGGACGGCTAGGTGGGCCCTGCCCGCTGGACCCTGAGCCAGGTGAGCCGCTTGCCCTACCGGGCTGGTCAATGTGTATACAGCACGTACATCAAGATGGGGTCCACGAGAGTGTGGCCCACCAGCTTGTAAATCAAGTTGGTCTTTGTGTTTTCTCTACAATCCAGGCCAGTCCAAAACGGACAGCAATGGTGGGCCCCGGACATGGCAGCGAGGTAGGCCCCACTTTAGGACAGCGGCATGGTCCACTAAATGGATAGCGTGAATAAAATACTTGCATCATGGTGGGCCGTAAATAGGGAAGAGAGAGATGTGTGATGGAGGGCTCTACCACTATAAGCCATCCCTCAGAGATACAATACATACATCATCTTGGGTCCCAATTCTTGTGGGCCCACCAATATAAATCAATGGTGGAAATTCCTTTCCCACCAAAACTACGAGGTCTAGATGACCCCTACATGTTGAGCATTAAATAAACATCATGGTGGGGTCCATGGAGAATGGCCCCATCATGGATTAAACATATGAATCATGGTGGGCCATTGGCCATACCTTGGGTCCAAAATGAGATCATACCATCAAACGGTAGGCCTCACTTGGCCCATCACTAAAATCATAATCGAGTCCTACAAAACACCCACCTATGGTCCTCTTCTTGAGCTCCTTGGAATCTTTGCCTCCTAAGCTCTCTCTTTGATTGAGGATGATGAAGATTTAAGGGTTAGATGGTGAGATTTGGTGGTAGGGAGATGAGCCTTGATCTTGAGTTCTTTTCTTTCCTTAGAATTTCTCTCTTGGTTACTTGAGATTTGGGTAGAGAAATGAGGTGGGATGGAGTGAAAGATGGGAGAGAGGATTGGTTATATAAGAGGGATGTGATGAGAGATATGGGTGTGTAAGGAGAGATGACATGAGGGTTGACTTTGGGAATGGGAGAGGTATGGGTTGCCATGCTTTATTGGTAAGAGAGGGATGGGGTAGGTATGGGTTGTGATGGCTTGAACTTGATTGATCGATGTGATAGATTGGGTAGAGATTTCTCTCTCGGGATTCGCGACGTGCGACGTTTCCTCGAAATATACGTGGGCCCACAACTCCTGGCCTACGTATCTCATCGGTGTACAAGATGCAGTGTTAGAACTGCAACAATGGCACGGTTACTAGGGTATAGGTTTCGGGTCGAGTCAACTCAGATTTAAGGGATGCAACTTAGGGTCGAGCCTAAATGCTGTTTACAGGTCACGGGTTGCCGGAATTCGACGGGGAGGATCGCAACTAAGGAATGGTATAGTCTAGGATACGGGCTTTACAAGCTTTTCTTCTCATCGAAAGCCACTCAAGTGTCAGGAGTTCGGCCAAGGACAAGAAATGCAGAGAGGAGGTGTAGCTACAAGCTGTCAACAACAAAAGTAAAAGGGACGAGGACTCGAGAAAGGGTCAACACCAGAACCGAATGCCCGAAAGTATATTCTGCTCCTACACTCCCTTAAACGCTACTCCCGAGCAGTCCTCTTGGAAGTTTAGGACAAAAGGATCTTGAGATGGCCGAACAGGATAAAAACTGATACCGACAAATAAGACTAGAGGAAGTATTGTCACTTCTATTGGGACCATGGCCATGCCACCAATAATTTCTTCAACCTCGAGGAAGAAATCGAAGTCATCATCCACAATGAACATCTACGAGAGTATGTCCACAGGAGAAGTGTAAGACTCGTATCCTAGCTTGTACCGTTCCGTATGCCTCTGCGGTCCTCCTGGTTGAATTCCAGCAACCCGCAATCTGTTATCGACGTTTGCACGCGATCCTAAGTCGTGTCCCGTATATCATAGTCGACTCGACTCGAAACTTGTACCCTTGCGATCGCGCCGTCACCGCAGTTCCAGCGCCGCGTATTACGCGTTGAGGCCATACCCGGGCCAGGAGATGTGGGCCTGTATTCAATTCGAGGAAAATGTCGCGCGTTACAAATATAGAGAGAATCTCTAATCAAATCAATCCCATCAATCACCACATCATGTCAAGTACAACACCATCCCCAAAGTCAACTCTCTCTCTTACACACCCTTACATGTCAAGTACACATCACTCACTCCATCACCCATCCCTCTCTCTCTCTCTCTTTACATCCCATCCTCTCTCTCTCTCTCTCTCTCTCTCTCTCTCTCTCTCTCATTTCTCCATTTTCAAGCAAGCAATCCAACATCCATGAGAGAGCTTTGTGTGGCCCACTTCCTACCTCCCATCTCCACCATCCAACCGTCCAATGTCCATCACCCTCCATCAAGATCAAAGCCAGGGAGTTTGACGTTCCATCGGACCAAGAAGAAGGTCAATCAATGGATGAATCTTCATTGTTTGTGGGTAATTTTACTATTTGATTTTGTGATTTGAGGGACCCATCTTGATGTATGCATGTATAAGGAGGGCCCATAGTGGTGGGGTCCCTCCGCTTTCACGATCGTCTCTCTCTCTCTCTCTTTCCCTCTTCCTCTTAATGTGCAGCCAATCCGATGCATGTGACATATCCACGCCATCCATCACCATGGAGCCCACCATGATGCGTGTGTTGCATCCAAACCATCCAACGGTGGGACCCCAACTGGCTAACTGACATCAGCAAATTCTGTGGGTCCCACGTGATTGTATGTGCCAATCGCCCACCTGCTGTGCAGGGGCCACCGTGATGTGTTGTATCCACACCGTCCATCTAATCCCCAGTTTAATCAGGTCGTGGTCCTAGGTATGAGGCCGTTGCAGTTTACATGAAGGGAGAGTACAGATATCAGCTGGTCTTCCAGCTGGTGGGCCACACGTGGACCCCACTCATTTGATGTATGTGATGTGTCTCCACCGTCCAGCGGCTAGGACGGTGGGACCCACTTGTATGTTTTTCATCCTCACCGTCCAGCGTGAACGGTGGGACCAATCTGATATATGTGTTCCGTCCACAGCGTGCGGCCCACATGAGATATGTGTTATGTCCCAACCGTACATCTGTGGGGCCCCTCATGATATATATGTTTCATCCCTGCCGTCCAAATGGGCTGGACGGTGAGGCCCGCTAGGATGTTTGTGTGGCACCCACACGTGGGGCCAGCAATGATCCAGACCGTCCGTAGTCTGGACGCTGGACGCTGGAGCACCTCCTTCCCTTTTCAAATAATAATAATAATAATAATTACAATATTATATAATATAATATTATATGGTGCCCCCATGTGGGACCCACCTTTGCGGCATGTACATATCCACACCGTCCAGTATTTTCTAGAATGTGGAACCTGACCACACGTGTGGCATCCTCACCGTCCAGCAAGGACGGTGGGATCCACTGTGATGTAAGTGCTTTGTCCATGCTGCCCTTGAATGTGGGCCCCACACGTGGAAACCTCCCATGATGTATGTGATTATCCACGCCAGCCATCCAGTTGTTTTCATGTGGGGCCACCCCTCACGTGTGGCACGTGTGGGCAGGTGGGACCGACCTTGCTGCTTGTATTATGTATCCACAACCGTCCACTTGTGGACGGTGCTATATGTGCCGCACCATGATGTATGGGTATATCCTCACCGTCTATCCATTTTGATGGACGTATGGCCCACCTTGTTACATGTATTTTAACCACGCCGTCCATCTGTTTCATCTGCACCATAGACAGCCTTGTGAGACACCATGATATATGTGTTGTGCATCCATGTTGTTCATTTGGTGAGCCAATTTGGAAGGTGCAGGCCCATCTGCTGGTCGTGCAGGGCCCACCCAATATGATGTAACTAGGCCCATGAGATGCCGCCCACTTGATGTAATGAGGGCCCATTGATATGTATTTGAGGGTCATGTGCAAGGCCATCTGTTGTATATTTTAGGCCCATGTGATACAGCCCATTGTGATCTGTTCGTGGCCTATGGGCAAGGCCCATTGTGATATGTATTTATGGCCCAGATATGTAGCCCGTTTGATGCATATGAGACCCATGTGTAGGGCTCACATGTTATGTATTTGAGGCCCATGAGCAGGGCCCACCTGTTGTGTAGTGAGGCCCATTGGTGCGGACTATGCGGTGCGGCCCATGTGATGTGTATTAGGCCCATATGACGCGGCCCATTGTGATATATGAGACCCATGTGTAAGGCTATGATTGCATGAGGCCTTTGTGTGAGGCCATGGGCCTGCTTTATGTTTGGCTCTATGTGGGCCACCGTTCACACCCCAAGATAGGGTTGTGATGTAGTAATAAACTCGGTGAGACCGAGGTTGAATCCACAGGGACTGAAACCTGTACATAATCTGAAAGTAACTAGAACTAGAACCAGAACTAGATAAAATCTAAATTAAGTGAATATGAGGGAATAATGGTGAAGTATTACTCTAAAACTTGTGAAAATAAAGGTGGGAACTAGGGTGCCAATGATCCACTTGTAGTAATTGGGAAGATACCTTGCATAATTCAAGGACACAACTGGAATCAGAGTCCTATCTTATCCAGTTGGTAAGAAGAGATTTGTCAGATCTCTGAACTTCTCATGGGTCTAATCATCAATAGATCAGAATGGTGAAGATTTGGAAGTGATTCCGTCACCTAACCATGCCCAGGAGACTATAGTAAACAACAACAATTTACTAATCTCACAGTCAATCATAAGAGATTTGTGAAAGTTGGGAAGGGGTTCCGTCACCCAACCATGCCCAGGAGACAATAGTAAACAACAGGGCCTCCTAAGTTGACAATCTCATAATGAAAAGAACATACTCAACGCTATTGCAGATCTACTGTAATTTGAGTCCCAATAAACCATTAAAAACTAAAAGTATTCCTTAATAATCAAACTAAAATCCATAAGAGTTCAATAACCATGAATCACAACAAAGCTAACAACCCAATCACACTACAAGCTTCACCTCTTAGCCTAGCTAAGAGGTTTAGCCTAGCAACATGATCGGGCTAAGTCCCTTAAGCAAAATAAAATAAACAAAAGAAAAAGCAAAAGAGAAACAACTCTACTTTCTCTTCCTCTTCTGTGCTTCACGTCCAACCCAAGATGAATGATGCTCTCCACTCTCTCTCTCACGTCTTTTATAGGCTGGAGCAAGTCGGCTAGCTTGGAGATGTAGATGGATGCGAATTCTTTACACAGCGTCGTGCGCACGTTGTGAAGAAAACCCAAGAATGCTGCTCCTGTTGGTTCTCCTAGTGTCCACCAAAAACATTAAAAACACGTCCCTTTGAACGGTTTTGGATGGTCTACAAGATGAACGGTCTGGATCATACATCCGATTAATGATGGTGGGCCACTGCTTTTTTGAAATTCCAATTTTTCCAGACGTAATTACACATGAGAATTCGTTGACGTGTTTGTGGGGCCCACTTCGTGGTGTCAGGTGAAATATCCACACTGTCCATTGAGATCTACTCGAAAAACCATTTAGATATGGTTGTTTTTGGATTGAATTCGGTGTGGCCCATACACTCTTTCACTCTGTCGTCCGACTTGCGTTTGGACGATTGGAAATCGTTCTTCGATGCCTTCTGGGAATCTATCACCTAGGCCGTGATCATAGGACGGATCAGATCATTGTAGCAAGGTGGTGGGCCACAAGACTCCAACACAACTCTCTGTTACGTTTTGCAGTAGAGGAATGGATTTGGAAGGAAACGTCGGTCAGCATGCGCTGACCGACTCTTGTGGCATTTGGTGCACAGCGAACGTGCACACTCTATATGCACACTTGCTCTGGTGTAGGCCCATTGTGATGTACATGAGAGATCTGCGTCGTCCATCCATTTTGTCACCTCATTTAAGGCGTTGAATACAAAATCGAAGCATATCCAAAGATCAGGTGGGCCCCACTTAAGGATTTAAGGGGCTAATCTGACCATTGGGCCACTTATACAAGGATCCAATGGTTCAAATTTGACGTGTATGGTTCATTTATTGTCCTCAGGCTATGTATGAAGTTTTAAGCTGAACAGATGATGGAAACCCTGTGATCTTTCATTCTAACCGACTTTCAGGCCACTTGAGCTTCAGTTTCTCAATTTTTCTTAGATCTCTGGCATGTAAATCCGTCGATCTTTATCCCCTGGAGTTCGTCCCTTGCCTTGGTGCTGCTTGAGCGTTAAATCCATGCCTTTAGCATTCTTTTCAATCCACACTCGTAAATCCACCTTGCAACACAAACACGATTAAAATAGGGCATTAAACAATATCATGTTCGTAAAAGCAGGTAATAACTAGGGTCTAATATGCAATATTCGACCCTCAACAGCCACTGCTTGGGAGCGATGTTGGTTGAATGTCCACATTGATTGGCAATGATGATTGGATGTCCACATTGTGACCTTCCCTTAGGCCTTGTTAGGCCCATTCTCACCGATTCCGATTGTCGAGGCCGACTCTGATTGTCGAGGCCAATTGTTGAGGCCGATTCCGATTATCGACGCCGATTCCGATTCCGATTTCGATTGTCGAGGTCGATTCTGATTGTCGATACCGATTCCGATTGTCGAGGTCAATTATCAAAGCCGATTATTGAGACCGATTTCAATTATTGAGGCCAATTTTGATTATCGAGGCTGATTGTTGAAGCCGATTCTGATTCCGATTGTCGAGGCCGATTTCGATTACGATTGTTGAGGCCGATTATCGAGGCAGATTCCGATTATTGAGGTTCAACGTGATGTATATGCGGCGCGTATTTGAGGCCCATTGTGATGTGCATTCGGCCCGTGTTTGAGGCCCAATGTGATGTATATGCAGCCCGTATTCGAGGCCCCTTGTGATGTGTATTCAACTCTTGAGTGAGGCCCATGGTTTTGTATATTTGGCCCTTGTGTGAGGCCATGGGTCCACTATATGTTAGGCTCTATGTGAGCCATTCCTTGGAGGCAATGTTGGTTAAATGTCCACATTATTGAGGCTGATTGTCGATGTCAATTATTGAGGCCGGTTATTGATACCGATTATAAGTATGTGATAGCATAGCATCATGATACATGCTCATATGTATCATCTGTATGTTTGTTATGAGATGTGATTAACCATTGCATATGCCATAATATAAGTAGTTTATGGGACTCCCTGATAGGTGGAGGTATCCCACATGAGCAACGGTATGCGCAGGATTGATGCATGATTGGATTGTATGACTCATGCATCTTACATTGTGTGTTGTGATTATTGTACGCCCTAGCGACATCAGGGGCATAGCCTCCACAGGCATATCATGGATGGCCAGATGGGACACTAAAAATATGTTATTAGCATCAGGCTTCTATAGATGGCCCTAGATGAAAATTTCTAAACCCTCTTGGTACTAGAGGACGCCCCAACGTCTAGACCGAGTGGATATATATAAGCGCATGAAGGTCGTATACCAGTAGGCCGCATCTCCTACTATGTCGTGGTCGATTGGGAAAGGGTGTGACCTTACCGCCTGAGTGAGAGGGCAATATTTAGGTTGAGTTTAACCAGCTTGAGGAATGGGTCCGGTATCGACGAGTCGGGCCCGATATTGGCAGGCGGATAGTGAGGTCTCTTCCACTTACCTAGTTGTGCGCTCGGATAGGGGCGGTAAGCTGGCATAGAGTGTAATAGACCCCGATGATGATCCTAGAGAGGAACCGTACTGATATGTGGACTTATTGAGCAGGAATTGCATACTCATTCATTCATTCATTCATTCACTATCCACTCTAGCTGGTGGTGCGCAACTATTTGTTATGTGCTCCTTCGCATAGCCAGGATTGCTGTTGGGTGCGCGACTAACCTAAGGTCAGGGGTTTACCACATTGTGTCTAGCTATCCGAACTAAGTATGAGTCAGTTTGGATAGAAGTCCCTTGTGATGAACTTCACAGCTTGCAATACTATATACTATCATCTCAACTTCACACTCTAGCTTGGTCATTTCATTTGCACAGCATATTGCATTACATCCGCGACATATGGTATTCTGGGTTGCTACATTTCTGCATTTATATGGACTAGATGAGGTTGACGGCATTTGTGGACTCGTCAGGATTTGTGTATTGCATTACATCCTCGATATCTGATATTTATCTTATTATGTCTCCGCATTGCATAACTGATCTACATTACTTCCTTAGTATGTGATATTAGTTTATGTTTTTGCATTGCATAGCCTTGGTACGGCTGAATGTATTCATGGACTTGCCAGTGTTTCCGCTTACTCTGATATCGTATGATTCATGAACTTGTCAGTATTTCCAATATTCTATGATTTATGGCATTGTATTGCATACTTAGCACTTACCTTGTGTACACACTTTCACCACCCTCTAAGCTTTCTATAAGCTTATGCACGATAGATGCATGCAGGTGGCGTTAGGTTGCAGCAGCATTGAGCATGGAGCGTGCAGCAATCTTCTGGAGCTTTGATTTTCGATATATGTATTTCTCTTTCAGCATTGTATTCAAATGTTTATATTAATGGATATGTGATGATGATGTTGCCTTTGTGATTTGGGTAAACTTGTGGTTATGCTTCTTACGAGATAAATGTACATTGGAAAATCCTCCTTGTAGGATCCTAGGATCGAAATTTGGCATATGGGCGTTGGGAGCCGAGAATGGGGTACTACGAAGGCTATCGGCATCGTATTCGGCGATCGGGAATTTTGTGAGCCCGGTTTCTGAATTTGGGGTGTGACAAGAAGGGAGGAGCAACCGGATCAACGAGCAGAACAACAAAGTCATAGGAATGATAGTGAAGCGACAGGGGAGATTCGCACCATATTTAGTGGGCCCGCGGGAGGAGGTGACTCTAATACAACATGTCGATCTCATGTTAGGAGCATAAGCGGCAGTAACTCATAACATCATATTAACCTCATAAGATGGCCCTTAAAGGAACAAAACATGATCCCTTGCAACCTAACATTCGATGAGGATGCCCGAAGAGTCCACCACCCGCCGCATCTTAGTGGACACGGGCAGCTCGGCCAACATCCTCTACTCTATCACCTTTGACAAGATGGGAATCGGAAGATCTTGACTCCAACCCATCTGAACTCCCCTACGCGGAGCCTACGCGGAGTGAGAAATTTTGAGGTAGTTTCTGGATTTTTCAAACCAGTTTGAATGAGGGAGCTCCCCACTTATAAATAGGGCATTCCTATGCATCATTTAGAGCATTCAAGGGTAAGATCTAGGGTTTTTTCTAGGGTTTTTAAATCTTTACAAGTTCTTTTTAGATCTTTATTAATTTATTTTCTAACTTTCTTGTTGCTTTTCCATTCTGCAATTTAGTTATGTTTTTTTAGTTCCCTCTAGCCCAAGCTAGAAGGGATGCACATTAGTTTAATGAAATCATAAATTATGATGATTGATTATTTTTAATGAAGAGATGAATGGTGTATGCATGTTATCAATTATCCAAATTTAGGTTTTTGATCCTCATGTGAGATCCATGTGTTTTTTATCCTCATGTGAGATCCATATTGATGGATAGGCTTAACCTAGATCAATTAGATTTCTTAGACGGGAGATGTTCTCGACCTGCTACATTTCTTTAATTCATTATCTCATAGATATTCAATGCTTAAAATCATTGGCGCTTGAGAATATAAATTAATGGTGCTAATTCATGATTCTCTAATCTTTTATATCATTTATTAAAATATTTAAACTATTTTATTTTCTGATTAGGTCAACCATAGTGCTCGGATCCTAGTCATGTTATCAAAGTCATCATCATTTATTGATCATTAACCTATGTGTGAAACTTTGAAACTTATATATTATTTTAATTCTAATAAATTTCATACCTTCAAAATCATTTCATTTGTTTACTTTCTATTACTTAGTTAATTTTGCATTTGATTTTCTCATTCTCATAAACTATCTCCTTGTGGGATCGACCCTGTATTCATAGGATATTACTTATGAACCTCTGCACTTGGAGGCAAGCAATCAAATTTTTGGCATCATTGCCGAGGAGAGACGGAAATAGATTAGATCAGTACAAGATAGCTAAGGTAAGTTCTTTTCTAAAACTTCCAAAATTTTTATGGATTTTCTATTTTGCTTTGAAAGTAAATTCAGTTGGGTCTTTCAAGCACTAACTATGACATAGGTTTCTCCTGCTTAGGATTTTATCACCTAAGTGCTATAGTTGCCCTACAGTTGTTGTTTGATCACAAAGATCATCCATTGAATCTATTTTCTAGATTGGCGTAGTTTAATTTTTTGCATTAGTTTTACTCTTTTTATTTATTTTTCTTTGTAGTTTGAACCCTCATGGTCAGCTCTGCCGCTTGGGTTGTTGATTTATTTTGCTTTGTGATTTAAACCCTTATATATGGTCGGCTCTGCCGCCTGGGTTGTTGATTTATTTTGCTTTATAGTTTGAACCCTTATGGTCGGCTCTGCAGCCTGGGTTGTTGGATAAGTTTTTATTTTTGCTCTAAGTATCATACTTGCAATTTGAAGTTGTGGTTTTTGTTGTGCTGTGAATGGTTTATGTCCCGTTGGTGTAGAGATCAAAGCAATCAACTCTCATCCGAAGGTGGACTAGTCTCAGGCCTTGATCATTCATTTAGGAAAGGCATTCAACACCACTTGGATTCCATGGCAGACCTAGTTGATAATGTAAATCCAAATCTGCCAGATCCAACTCCAATCCATAACAGAGAAAATCAACGCAATCCTTCTCTTGAGGATGAGAATGAAGTTCATAGGAATGTGTTACACCAACCATGGACTTTATGTGAACATTTACACCCTGAGAGATCAACTTTACCATCTTGCATTGTGTTCCTTACTCACACAGGGAACATTGATTTTAAACCAGCTGTGATTCAATTGATTCCTAAATTTCATGGCTTGAATTCTGAAAGCCCCCACTTACACCTCAAGGACTTTGAGGAAGTGATTGTAACATTACAAGTAAACAATGACAATAAGGATGCCCTCAAACTTAGGTTATTCTCATTTTCTCTAAGGGATTGGGCCAAAGCATGGCTCAACTCTTTAAGACCTCATACCATTACTACATGGTAAGCTTAAGTAGAGAGTTTTTGAAAAAATTCTTTCCCGAGCACAAAACAAATGCACTGAAACAGGAAATCATGTTGTTTTCCTAAAGGGAAATGAACTGTTTTTCCAAGTTTGGGAGCGTTCCAAAGACCTTCTACTTACTTGCTCACATGTAACACCCCGGTTTCTGAAACTTGAGTACATTACTCGTTTACCAAAAACCCGAGCGTTAACCTCTGAAAACACCCAAATTCCAAGTACATTTTTTTTTCTTTCTTTATCAGAATTAATAATATGGCGGGATGGAAATAAATTAGATATTAGAGTGAGTCCAAATATACATAACTAATGTTTCAAGTGATTACCCAAAAACTTATACAAACCAATGTCTTAACCTTTACAAACATAACAATATAAATTAAATACAAATAAAATCAGGAATGGAGAGTCGCAAGATCATCTGGCTCCTCTCATTCTTCCTGAACACTGGCGTACGCATCATCTGCGTCTCCTGCACACTAAGTATATTTCGATAGCGTCAATGGCTATCCAGTGAGGTATAACCCCTAAGATTTATCGCGGCATCAAGATAATTAAGCATAGTTATCAGAGACAGTATATAACAAATATTACACAATGATTATCAAGGGAATCAAATAAGGTTCATTAGATATGCATTCATTAAATAAATCACACAAGATAATCTTGTTTAAATGCATGGATGCATGCACATGCTCACAGACCTGGGGATGCACATCCAGCTGGTAAAAAGTCACCCAAGGAGAACTAGTCACTTGGAAAATACTATGATATAGAGATCGCCCAAGGAGGACTAGTCACCCGAAAAGGTGCACAAAGGTATGCCCAAGGAGAACTAACCACCCGGAAAAGATCGTAATAATACATAAATCGCCCAAGGAAGATTAGTCACCAGAAAAATACGCACAAGTATACCCAAGGAGAACTAACCACCTAGAAAAGACCATAATAATACATAGATCGCTCAATGAGGATTAGTCACCCGAAAAAAAATACAAAGGTACGCCCAAGGAGAACTAACCACCCGAAAAAGACCATAATATATGCCATGAAAATGCATGATTAGACTAATCGTTATTATTCCAAATTCAAACAATCAATTTAGAAAAGCTCAAAGGTCACTATGGGGGGTTGGTCACCCATCATAGGCCGACAGCTCAGGCATAGTGTCCCATTCCACCATCCCTGGCTCATCAGACTAATAAATATGATGTTTTAAGGATAACCCCTTTAATTAGTGGCCAATTATAGTCCAACAAATGGAATTTACCATCGCAAGGTTGTACAAAATAATCCATTAAAGTCGCAAAAGGGTAAGTATTCCATAAAAGCTGCGAGGGCCAATTATTTCACCTAATGGTGTGATTAAAAGGGGATTATTCCCAAAAAGCCATGTAGGCACAAATGATACACAGTGTGGTAAGTCCACGACAAGGACATTCTATTTAATCTATTTGACAGAAAGGCCACTAGTTCAAGGACTTCCACCAACATCATAAAATAACCACAAGTGGCAAAACAAGTAAAGCACATTATCAAAAGTAATTACACATGTAAAGAAGAATATTTGAGACCTATCGCATGTTCATAATTGAATATAAATCTAACCATCAATCATTATAAAGAATTCTTAAATTAGAAACTAGCATTTATCAACACTTTCACTAAGCATTATTTTAGGCAAGAGATTAAATAAGCAAGCTACACTGACTATCAAGATGTAGAAAAGCTTGAAGGGTAATCCTCACCCTTTAAATTAAGTGATTGCAACAAGAATTCTCTAATGCACAAATCCCACTTGGACAGTTTAGATCTAAGCTCTGCACACCATTTACAGTTACGATCTAACCTCAGGATTTGATCTCCAACCTACGTTTTAAGGTTAGTCCTTTTAGGAATTCCAAAATCTAAGTTGTGCAACGGATGAAAATGAGTAGTAGAGGTTATAACTGATGATGATAATAATACTACTTAGTATAACTATCTAATATAAATTTATAACCTCAATTATAATCTTCGACAACAGTAATAGGATGATGTAAATCGTTAATTTTAAATGACTTTAATAGTGAAAGTAATTAACGACAAAAATCTGATTTGTGAAGAGAATGAAAATAGCTCACCTGCGTTGACTCGGTTGAGTCAACTCGACTCACCCTCACATATTCTTCCTAGTTTCTCTTTTCTTCTCTTCTTCTCCTTTTCTCCTTTCTCTTTTCTTCTTTTCTTCTTTTGTAAAGAATTTCCAGCAGGGTCTGGATTTGACCAGTCAGTGAGTCAGAGACCTGACTCAGTTTTGAAACGAGTCAACCCAGTGACTCGCCTCTCTTCTCTTCTTCTTATCTTTCATTCTCTTTTTCTCTTATTCTCCTTCTCTTCCACTGTTGGACCAGATGGAGTCTAGGCTTCACCAGACCGCACCCAATGCGGTCAGCAACTCCCTTGGCCCAGCTCGGTGTGGTAACACAGTCGTACCTCCATCTCTTTCACTTTCTCCTCTTTCTCTTCCTATTTTCTTCTTCTTCCTCTCTCCCATTTCTTCTCTCTGTTTTCTCAGGGATTCAACATCACTCAGACCAAACCCAAGCCTGGATTCGACCCACAACTCAGTTGTAACTAGAGCTAAGTTGACTCAAATCGATGTGTTGTAAGGTGGATAGCACCCTTCCATCACCAATCTTCTTCTTTCTTTTCTCTTTCTTCTTCTTCTTCTTCTTTCTCTATTGAAAAGACCGTGTGAAGCCCTGGATTCAATCCGAACTCACCATGACTCAAACCGAGCTGACCCGCTAGCTGTGGCAACGGCGCCATTCTCTCTCCAATCTCTCTCTCTCTCTCTCTCTCTCTCTCTCTCTCACACACACACACACACACACACACTTTCCTCTTTTCAAGAATCCTGCATTAAAAGGAAAGAGACTATATATAGCCTTGAGAAAGGTCCAGAAGGATTGGCTCTTAATCGGCCGATTAGTCACACTCACGGTTTTGGTTGCTTAGCCTAGGGTGTTCTATGGCCATGAAATTGAATCAAGCCTACATGGATTTGATCAGACAGATGGTATAACCTTTTAGGTTACTGACCCACCCAATGTGTGGTTTTGATCACCGAATGGGACCCATTTTTCGATGGTGGGTACCTTCGGTTTAATGAGAAGATGATCACGTTGTTAATGGTAGATCATCAATTTACGGTTAATCCTTCGATTTGTAACGATTGGATGGAGTGGATTAGATCACTGACCATTGTGGGACCCGCATTTTGGAAGGTTATGATGAAATCCACATGGTTTATGAGATTTTCAGCTTCGGCGATATTTCATGCGCCATCTCATGTGGCTGCGAGATAACCAAACTACTACAAAAGGCTTTAGGAAGCCCTAAATCCAATGGTCTGGATGCTCCACGAAAGTTCCCAGAAGCCAAGGAACGGCTGGGATAGTGCCAGCACATTAACTTGTAACAAGGCGAGATTCCTTCCGCCCTTTTATTTTATGGCTATGAAGCCCTAAAAATGGAATGAATGGAAGGTTGAGATGCACCAAAATGGAGGGTCGAGATGAGTGGAGATAGGCTGTCTCAGATTGCCAAGTTGGCAGCTCAACAGATGTGGTTTCTATTTTTGGCAAAAATAATCGAACACAGCGCACTTTGCGCCCTTTTCTTGTGCATACGTGAGTATGCGTGATCATGTACAGACATCTACGGCTTGGACATTTTTGGCAGAAAAGCATAATGGACGGCTTGGATTTCTCAGAAGTGGTTGGATGGTGGACCACAGTTAACGCAAACGGAATCTCTCCATTTAAACGGAAGCCAGGCGAGAAAATGGGAGAATTCCTCCTTTTTCAGGTTTGCTTAGGTCAAACCCGGTTTGACCCGAACTTGAATCCCGTGTTTTGAGGGTGTACACCCTCCTGAGTACACTCGCTATAAAGGTGGGGTCCACGGTGATATTTTATTGAATCCACACCGTCAATTCCATACTATAACTCCTAATAGGTCATTAGACCAATTTTCTAATACATCTGTCCGTCAGATGGGCCATAAATTTAGGTTTTGGTCCTTTAATTATAGATTTTCATTCATCCAATGGTCAGATTGCATTTGATTTGATCGTCAACGGTCATTAGGGTTTGTAGTCTAGTTTAGAGTGGATTTGGCAACCCTACAACCTGGCTAAATGGGGGAATTACGAGTTTAAATGACCAGATTAGTCTAGAATTAATCTTCTGTGGTCCAAGAGTCCTTTAAAGCATCTGTATGAATCTAACGATTGGTTTTAATGGTCAGACCCTTTATCGAATAATGCAAGGTTGAATTCTAAGGACCAATCTCAAATCCTTTGATCAATTGATAATTTGATGACCAGATCTTGAAGTCCTACTATAAAATTTCCTAGAATCGATTCACATTAGTTTTAATTGTCTTAAATCTTATCTAAGTGGGAACCTAGCTTTGATTTATAATTAGACAATCGGATGGTTAGATCTAGGCTAGCGAAATTAAATGTCTAAGTAGGTTAGACTTGTGTTTATATTATGTTAGATCTTCCTGGTAATCTAGTACTGAAAAGTAAGGGGCCAATCAGGGGTGGATCATAAGTAATCAAGCATCGTGTATGTTATAGGTCGTGTGTTCATGCCGAATTTGGTTTAAAGGGTAACACCCAAGTACTGAAAAGTACGGGGTGTTACACCACATCATGGTTATGAACCATGGCACTTGATTGATGCTTTTCGAAGAGGGCTCACCATGGATACCCGTCAATTCTTAGAGATGATGTGTGGTGGAACCTTTCTTAACAAAGATCATAATGAGGCTTGAGATTTTCTAGACATGTTAGTAGAGAATACTCAGACATGGGATGTCTCTACTAAACCAGACCAAACTAGACCCATTCCTAGAGAGAAACCAGGATGTACGTCCTAACAGAGGAAGATGACCTTAATGCAAAATTCGCTATATTGGCTAGAAAAGTCAAAGCCTTGGAAATTAGGAAGGTTGATATAATTAAAGAAAACACCTCCATGGGTAATTTTTGTAGCATCTGTGGTGGTGTCAACCATGACACAAAGGATTATCCAACAATCCCAGTTGTACAAGATATCATGCATGAGCATGGGCAAGCAAATGCTATAAATAACTACCAAAGGCCAGTTGTGCAACCAATGGGAAACATGTACAATCCAAATTGGTGTAAGCATCCTAATTTTAGTTGGAGTGGACCACAAATTAATATGCCTAATGCACCTCAAGTGCCTCCACAAAATAACTTCTTTGGGGCATCTAATAATGCACCATATATGCCCCCACCAAAGCGATCATCTGTGGAGGATGCATTGACCGCATTCATGAACTCTCAAGCTCAAATGAATCAGTCTCTAATCTAATCAAATCAAAAATTAAAGACGGCCATGGTTAGGATTAAGACTCAACTAAATGTTAGGAAAAAAGGCACACTTCCTTATCAACCTGTGCTAAACCCTAGAAATACACATTTCATTGGAGACTCAAATCCATGTGAGTTACATTATGAACAAGCTAAGGACATCATTACCTTGAGAAGAGGAAAAGAGATCGATAACAAGATAATGCAACTAGTAAAAATCCCGGAGGATGAGCCACTGTCTCAAGAGAATGACGAATCGGCTATGGTTCAAGAGTTGCAACAACAAAAGGATAAAGAGACTAAGTGACATGAACCTCCAGTTCCATTCCCATCTAGACTTCAGAATCCAATTGTCCACATGAAATATCAAGAGGTGTTGGATGTGCTCCAAAAGGTTACTGTCAATATTCCTTTGCTTGATGTCATTAGACAAATTCCATCATACGCTAAATATCTAAAAGACTTGTGCACTGTAAAAAGGAAATTAAATGTGCACAAGAAGGCCCTTCTCATTGAGAAAATGAGCGTTATCATTTAGAAAAGGGTCGAACCCAAATACAAAGACTCAGGAAGTCCTACAATTCCTTGTATTATTAGGAATTTTAAAATTGAGCATGCTTTGTTAGATTTGGGTGCAAGTGTCAACTTAGTACCTTATTCGATTTACCAACAAATGGGGTTAGGCGAGCTTAAACCAACCACGATTATACTCCAACTCATTGACCGCTTCATTAAGGTACCAAGGGAAATTTTAAAAGATGTGTTAATCCAAGTGGAGCAATTCTACTTCCCCGTGGATTTTGTTGTACTAAACACTGAACCATGTGTAAATGCTAGCGCTCTACTTCTCATTATTTTAGGCCGCCCATTCCTAGCAACTTCAAATGCAATCATCAATTGCAGGAATGGAATGATGAAGTTGTCTTTAGGTAACATGACCTTAGAGCTAAATATTTTCAATCTATGTAAGCAGCCCATAAACAATAATGAGATCCATGTGTAGCGTCCCGATTTCCATGCAGCCAATTACACACACACCTGGACCTATACATCTACCTCACAAGGAATATAGTCAAATATTAAACATAATGGATCAGTGCAAATGGAACAAATAAATACATTTTGGGGATGAAATTTTGTTTAAGGGGGGTAGATTGTAACAACCCGAACATTTCAATACTCGAGTATTGAAAGTTCTCAAGTGTTACCATGAAGTTTAACTTGATATGTACATGTGTACGACACCAACCTAGCTATCCTAACCTTACATTCATTCCCTGATAAGAATCTAACCATTAGGAAGGATCTCCATTCATAGATCCAGCAATCTGACCGTGGATTTTGAGACAAGACCATCCATTATGTGATTTGACATGTGTACCTTCCCTTAAATGAATTGGCAAATAAGTCCTTATTCATAATGATTTAGATGTAAGTTCTTTTGTAAGAATTGTTTGGGAATGTGCATATAACCATGTAGATTCATTAGATTTCCAAAACTCTTAGATCAGCAATAATTACAAAAATGCCACTAACCTAGACCCCTGAACTATAAATCACATGGTTCCCAAGATTTGTTTAATGTGAAATTTTATACCATGCCTGTGTATCATAAATTAACCATACATGTCAAATTTTAGCCCTTAGATCATTGTAAAAGTGACTCAATTGATAAATCATCCCCTTAACTGTTGATGTTGGTGTCATCGAGTGAAGAAACCCCGTGGGTAGTCATAGTAGGCTATTTCCCTTCATATAAAAGACTTGGATTGCACATAATATGGACCGAGTGCGAAATATGAAGACCCCACTTTGGTAGGCTTTACCAACTTTGTATAAACCTAGATCTTCAGATCTAACCACTTCTTGTCGTCCATATCAACTCAAACTTTGACCACACCTTATCCTCACATAACTACGATATTATACAAAATTTAAACCCCGATCTATGATCCTACACCGTTGAACGCTGAAGCCAGTTCCTTCATTTTGACGCAAAAGGTAATATTTTATATATAAGCCTTTTTCCACCATTGATCAACCACCAAAATTTGCCCAATCGTTTACCTATTTCAACCATACATTTTCTCCAAAATTTGGCCCTGATGATTGGACGTGGACCGCTAATTGAGACTAAGTTAGTTTCAATGCCCGCTAAGCGAATTTCAAGATAATATTATGTAAAGCTCGAATCTGCTTCATATTTGGGCTCATGGGCTATCATGACTTGACTAGACTGATGAGTGAAAAGGATTTCCCAAAAATTCATCATAGTGGACCCCACTAATTCCGTACAATCGAACCAGAAAGGTGTAACTTCCGCATGCAAGCGCACGAGGAATTCGATCACGTAATTGGTTTTTGTGCGTAAGTAAAACACACACATTTTCGTAACATGTGGCCTGCCCATAGCTTAGATATGCTTCATGTTTGGGCCCGTGGCACAGAAAGATCAGCTTAAGCTAATGAACGGGACGGATTTTCCACCAAACATCAAGTTGGACCCCACATGATGGAGCAGCTGTTAAAGACCAACATAATGGGTAAGAATTGTGCAGATGAACAACTCAACGTGTAAACGCCAACTTCCTTCCAAATAGGAGACTCTTTGCTTCCATGCGGAATCAATCAAACAATCACGGTAAATCTCAAATGTCCGATTCAGATGTGGGCCACTATCACAATGAGATGGGCGGATCTAAACCGCTCATCAAATGCAATCCCCACTTCCGACCAACCAAGGGATACAAGTAACTGCCAAATTACACTGAATCAAATCACAAACCAATATGCATGCTAACAATCAAATTCAGAGAAATATGTTCATAAAACCAGCATGAATTCACTATTAAAATACGAGGATCTAAATCATGACCACTTAGGCCCTGTTTGGTTTTCCGAATTACACGTATTTCAGTGTAATAAGTCATCATTACACTTCAGCCGTGCGTTTAAAAAATGAGCGATTCGGCTGCAGTCTGACAGCGTCAAAATGGCGGTAAAGAGATCTCGGGCAGAGATGGGATTTACATCCCCTGCTGATGGTAGTTCGATTTATGGATGAGTCTGACGGTAGTGGTTCGGTGGTCCGCATGAGCACCGATCATGCTACATAAGTATGATTTCAGATTTCAGCTTTTCAAAAGCTTCTCCTTCTCTTCCACTTCTCACTGGCACACTCGTCTCTTTCAGAGCATGAGATCTCCGGCCAGGTAAACGGCATACCCTTCTTTCCATTTGCTTTTGCCTATCGCATATTCCTTCACTCTGAATCTACCATTTACATGATAGCATCTCCTTCTATTCCACTTCTCCCTGTGTTTGTTGTCGAAACCTGAGCAATGGAAACAGGGTAATATAAAAAGCATCTCCTTCTGCTTGCGCATCCTCTTTCTCCATAATATCTGAGGTATGGAAATAGGGAGAAAAGCATTTTAATCTGGCCGTCGTGTCTCTATTCTTCTTCATCGAGATTGCACAGTCTGCTCCATATCCGTCTGTTCGGTAGCTTACATGTCATTGTATGTCTTCTGCCATCTAACATATTACCATTTCCATGAACCCATTTATGTTGCATGTTGTTGGAATGTCATAGTTTCCCTTTGTTGACATCGTCACCCGATTCTGATGTTCATGGAAATTTCTGGGCCCTCATCCATCTACCTTCTGTTACTGACATCTTCTCCAATACCCCACTCAGGTATTATATGGATTACATTTTGGTTGAAAACCCTCTATTCCATTATTGTTTTTTTTTTCTTCGACAGTGATAAATCTGTTACTCTGTCAACATGTAGAAATATCCTCTGCCGTCTAGGACTAACATCCACCCCTAGCCATCAACTACGGCAACGCCAGAAGAGGTAAGTCACGTGGCTCTGTTGAATGTCTGGAGACCATGACATAGTTAGAAGTGAAGCTATAAAATAGAAGTTGATGTCCTGTTCTGGCTTGTTTCGGACACTTGTGGCCCACACGTTTGACATTGATCCTGTAAAAAAATTATGATGGGCCATTGTATAGGTGCCGACAGGCGAACAGGCTTAATATTTTCCATGCTTTACTTTCATGCTACATATGCGCTCATTGCAAGCCTCTTTCCTTGATACATTCCCAGTCCAATATGGTCCACTGTGTATGTAGATGTCAGATATGTAATATCCTCTCTGTCATGGTTATCTGAACATTCTAGGACTGATTTCAGCTGTGTGTATCTTTCATTTATCATTCCTTCGATGCCATGTTTAACTGAACATGCTAATACTAATTGAAGATGTCATTGTAGCTAATCAATCTCCTATCATCTCCTGATCTGGATAACTAAACATGGATGAGTCTGATTTCAGTTGTGTGTTGGGGTGATTTTCGCCATCATAACATGCTCAGGTTAACTGAACATTCGGAGACAGGTATGGGACATGACAGATATCAGTTTTACTATGTGCACATAGTTACTTATGATTTCTCATTGTAGCATAGTCATGGTTAACTGAACAAATAGAGACAGTCATCCTCCAGGACTGATATTTGTTCTACAAACTGGACATGCATACCTATCATTTCTGATATTATCAGTGTCATGGTTAATAGAGCTGAGACGTACAGTTAACGACCATTACTGATAAACAGTTCTACTACACAAAGATGGTTACCTATCACTTCTTGCATTATATTTCCAATGGTTAACTGAACATTTGAGACAGCTATCAACCATGTTCAGTTATCTGTTATATGATCTGAACATGGTTACCTATCATGTGTCATATTAGCATTCCCATGATTAACTTAACAAGCTGAGACTGATTTCAGCTATGTAGCTCTCATTTGCTATTCCAACAAAGCCATGGTGAGACTGAAGATGTTGTGAATGATTTCACATGACAGTGTATCTATGATTTCTTACATCATAACATGCTCAGGTTAACTGACCCATATTTGGAATTGACTCAACCTGTATATGTAGATAATTATTCTCATACATTATCTCATGCTCTGGTTATCTGAACATGGATGATACTGATGTCAGCTGCTCTACTTAACTGACCATTCTTGGACAGTTCTAAATATCTATGTGCTAATGACTCTATTACATTATCTCAACCTCTGGTTAACTAAACATGGATGAGACTGATTTGGAATGTGACAGTGTTGGGATGATTTCTTACATCCTCTCATGCTGAGGTTAACTGAACATTCTGAGACATATAAGCAGAGACGACCGATATTTCTTCTACTATCTGAACATGGTTACCTATTATGTGTTGTATTACCTTTCCCTTGGTTAATTCAACATGGATGAGATAGCTATCAACCATGTTGAGTCTGATTGCACCCAGTTTAAATGCACCTCATGTAGAACCTAAACCTGAATGTCTAATAAACTGTCCCTCGATGGACAGCTTCTTATCTGTTATGATTTTTCGTAGAACCTGTAGCACTAATATAATAATCTCATTTAAGGAGTTGTAGGATAGAAAAGTTGGACTAAACCTTTCCAAATTTCCTAGACCAGATTTAGATAGTTGGCGCTGAATATTGATATTTTGATGCTACTGAATCAGTCGATCAGTAGGTGTGTTCTCCAAAAAAACCAAACAGAACATGGATGAACATGGATGGACGGATGAAGAAATGATAGCCTTTGCAGCTACACTTGCTGCAACAACTACAACAATTGCTGTCGGTGAATATTGCAATAATATTTTATTTAAATCACCCTCCAGATTCGAAGACCTTGAAAGAATGAAGCTAATAAATAGCATTATTAGAGCGAGTGACAATGAGTGTGTAGCACAACTCCGCATGAACAAAGCTATATTTTTAACCTATGCTCATTTTTTAGGGATAGAAATTTACTTCCTAACGGGAAACATGTATCTTTGAAGGAACAACTTGTCATGTTCCTTCACACGGTTGGACATAATGTTAGGAACCGTATCATTGGGCATCGATTTATAAGATCTGGAGAAACGGTGAGCCGCTATTTTAGTAAAGTGGTGGATGCTATTGTCGGATTATATCCAGAGTTCGTGAAACTCGCAGGTGCGGATACACCAGTCGAGATCCTAGCCAATCCTCACTAGAGTGATTACTTTCAGGTATGGTATAATCAGATTATGCAATATTACGCAATGTCATATATTTTATCTGTCTTCCTGATTATTCATGGTGAAAATAGGACTGCATTGGTGCAATTAATGGGACTCATATACCGGCCTACGTACTGGCACTGGAAAGTGCAACCTACCATAACAGGAAAGGGGTACTTTCTTAGAACGTGTTGGGTGCATGTACATTTGACATGAAGTTCGTATATGTGCTCACCAGATGGGAGGGATCAGCTTCTGACGCACGCGTCTTATAGAGTGCTTTGACACATTCCATTAATCAGTTAACTTTACCTACGGGTACTGAGTTAATAACTGTCTAACAACCCAAAATTGATAATATGATTTTCCACCAAATTAGATTGACAATTCATTGCAATTAATTGTAGGTAAGTATTACGTAGTTTATGCTGGTTACACTCATTCACCTGGATTCATGGCTCCTTTCCGTGGTGTACAGTATCACCTCAATGAGTACCACATAGGCCGCAATCCTTCCAACAAGAAAGAACTATTCAACTATCGGCATGCTCAACTAAGAAACGTTATAGAGAGAATTTTTGGGGTATTGAAAGCCCATTTTTCAATCCTCAAATCAACTCCACCATACAACCTTCAAACGCATGTGAAGATAGTCATCGCATGTTGTGTGTTACACAACTTTATCCGTATATCTGGCGGTGATGGGTTGATAGAAGATGAAATCACATCTACAGATGTTGCTGAGAGTATAGATTTGTCTCCATGCGATATGAACGTAACACGGCGGGAGAAGGACGAATGGGCGACATATCGAGACAATATTGCTACTATGATGTGGAACAAATCTCATCCTATGAGTTTGAAATCTGAATTGTAATTTCACTTTTTATAATAGGTAATATCACCGCATGACTGTATTGTGTTGCGTATATAGACTTTGTGAAAAGATCCCTTTATACTTTTGGATAATTGTAATAATGAATATCCTCATTTCCATATACTATCTTAAGTTTTTACGTTTATATATTTCAGCTATTGTAAATTAATGCATCCTCCTGACCTAGATGCTTTGGTTGTACTTATTAGACTAAATCTGCTCATTGTGCTATTTTTAGATTATCTAAGTATATAGTGACGACGATATAGATCCAAATAGTGTTCACAACCAAACTACACCAAAGAAACAGTCTGGGCAAGGTCGGTGTGACACACCCAGAAGGACACCACACAAATACAAATCAAAATCACTTGATGAAAACGTTATGTCAGGTGGTGTTATGTGGTGGACAGACCAAATGGATGACTGTCTCATCGATACATTGATGGATGTGGTTGTGAACGACCGCAAGAGTACGAATGGATTTAAGAAGGAAAAGTATAAAACGGTTGTAGAAAGTGTCAGGAGGGCACTAGGGATATCAGTTATGGAGAAGCATGTTGGTAATCGCCTGTGAACGCTAAAGAGGTTGTATTTTGAGGTTCAGGACACCTTGAATACGAGTGAGTTCAGTTGGGATGACGACAAGAAGTTAGTTACCGCTCTAGATGACGTATGGGATGATTTCATACAGGTGAGATGTTATTTTTTCATTTATCATTTAGATTATCCAAAGCTAGTCCATTGAGGTTTACTAATCAATATATCTCTCTCTTTGTGAATAGTCACATCCTTATGCCCAACATGTTCGTGGACAACCAGTAAGAAGGTATAATGACCTTGTGTTCTTATTTGGAAGTGACCGAGCTACTGGACTTCGTGCTACGACTGAAAATATGCATACACAAAGTGGTACGAGAAAGTCTCGTGATGATGATGTTACACCGACTGCATCAGTTGATCTTAATGATGACACACTTGTTCTGTTAAGTGACGATGTTGGAGATAGTGGACATAACATCCAATGGTCATTTCAAAGTTATGACGGTGCGCATATTGCAACCAGAAGTCCGATTCACAATGGCAGCAACTCCGCCAACACGGGCAACACAACCAGTTCTAGGAAGCGAGCCAGATTGGAATGCCCATGCGACGTAATTGGCAAAGGGATGAGTGAGGTGACAGATGCTGTCAAGTCTCTGGCACTAACTATACACAAAGGGAAAGACGTCATACGTATGGAGCAGATTGTACCTACACTGGAGTAGATTGATGAACTCACAAGTAATGAGGTCTTACGCGCAACTAGGATCCTGTCCAAAGATGAAAACTAATCTGCATCGTTCCTTTCGCTTCCCGAGTCTATGAGGCTCGACTTTGTGCTGATGATACTTACACCAGATCAGTCTTCAGATTGATCTCTTCTGACAGATCTTTTTATCCACTAATCTTCTCTTTTGGGGTGTTATCTACATATGGCTGATCATCCGTATGGTTTGCTAGACAATATTTTGGGTTTTTTGTTCGTCTAGTGAAGTGTACTAGCTGTTGAAGTGCTGGACAAAATTTTTGTTTTTTTCTTGATCGCGAGTTTTACTGATAGATGTGTGCTGGGAGGCACCTGGATGACTATAATTTTTTGGATGATAACTGTTACGTTCTTGGATTCATGCCTGTAGTAAATGCTTACTCCTCACTGCCTGAAAACTCGTATTATCTGTTATTACTTTAAACATAAGCTTCATATGATGTATGGGATTTTGCTTTTCATATCTGCATAGGGTATGTACTAACTATGCAGGTCTATTTACTCACAATATCAGGTATGATGTAATTTTTAAGGTTAGCTCAGGTATTCTTTTTACTAAAGAAGGCCATTTTTCATATTGCTAGACTCTGGTTATCTCATGTTTTCTATACTCTATATTTCCTACAATATTTACGACATATTCATTTGATATTCCCTATATGTGCAGATGCCTAAAAAGCTGTACGTTGTCTTCAATGGACGTCATCCCGGCATTTACCACAACTGGGAAGAATGCCATCAGCAGGTGGACGGGTATTCCCGTGCCCGCTTCCATGGATACAAATCCACGGAAGAGGCATTAGTTCAGTGGAAAGAATATCGTGAGCAAATGGATGTGACAAATGCATCCACACATGAGACGCAGAAGGATCGTGACAGCAGCGGGTCCACGTATGGACCGAGATCTGGGACCGCTCACATGAATCCTTTACCGACTTTCCAGGGACCATCTTTTGACTATCCATCTGCTAGTGGGAACTGCATGTGGGAGGACGTTGATGAAGATTCGACGAATGCACTTTCGGCGCTAATGAAGATTTTCTTTGCCTGCCTAGTTCAAATCCTCGCCATTCACCTTATGTCTTCGCGATGCTGATGGCTGGACGCAGTGGTCGTTTAAGTTGGTAGACTATGTTGGCTGTTGTGGCTTTTTTTAAAAAGCATTATGGACAATATTTTAGACGTTGGCATACATCGTTGAGTTTGATATTAGTTCTCTTGACACTGATAGTTGTTTTGCGTGATAGTATGTTTTTGACCATGTGTTGCAATATTAATTGTTGTTTTGCATCGGTTATGCGTGATATGTAACAATGGAGATAATTTGGAACGAATATCACGCAACCGTATGGACGTAATGGTTTGCACTTCCGACACTAATATGTAACATAAATTACATGTATGACTCTTTCAGATATACTAGGATATGTAATATGTCCGTTGAATCTATTCACATGCTCCAATTTTAAACTCCTAATCCTGTCTGGTGTGAGCATCATCGGATGCCCACATATCAGTTCTTTTAGTCAGCTCATTCACCGTTAATGCGGTCTGGATAGAAGTTGTTACAAATCCAATGGTATATCTGGACCATCACTACAAGCTTCAGCTATTTCAATTTAATAGAGCTGAGACCCTCAACGGTCGTGGTCGTATAAGACCATCACCGGTCAGATGCAGTCACTTGTAAGCTTCCAAAGATCCATCGTCATTTTGAAAAAACAAGCAGGCGTATTGAATAGATGTATAACTGGAATGGTGGACACCATAAGCCTATTAAGAGATTGATTTGACTACTACATTGTATTACCAAACGACCGGTCACACAGTTAGTGTGTATTACACTCTGAAAGTTTGAAAAAACAAGCGTGGGAAAGCAAAATCCCAGTACTGCTCCAATGATTAGAAATACATGTAAAGAAGTTATTATGATGTCTTTACAGCCAATTATAGTGTAATTCAGAAAATCAAACAGGGCCTTAAACCACGGATCGACCCCATCTTGAACCCAACGACCCTACATACACCAAATGATCGAGTGAATAGAGTGGATTCTTCACGAACATCTCAGTGGACCCCGCAATGAAATCATGTGCGTAAAATCTGGGTGCAGCCGCAAAACACCAAGAGCCATAGCCAATCAAACAGCGTTTAACCCGAAAAATTCACGAAGAGAATTTCTCTTCTTCCTTCCTTCTTTCCCACCTTCACCCTTTCAAACAAGGAACCATCGACCAGATTTGGTGTGGACCACCATCACGAAGGGATGGGAGATCAAGACCGTCCATCAACCTCCACTCCAAAGTCCGTCTGGGAGGGGACACGCATGCGAGAGAAAATCAAGGCTCGCACACAGATACAAGTGATATTCAGGCTGTGCGGATGTTGCAACAGCGATATCCATTCCTTGCGTATCAAGCTACAAACCTACCCAAGACTGCTACATCCTCTCCAAACGAGAAAGGGAAGCTGTCCACAATCATCGCCGACTTTCTTGGCAATTCCTCCGTCTTCCACACAACTTGTGGAAGGAGTTCTCCTTACAATGGGCCCATGAATTCCGCCTTCACTATGGATCTGATGGGCCAAGAAGAATCGGACAGCTAATCCGACTAAACTAGTGGCGTCCGAATTGGAAGAGAATGGATCGGGACCGACCCGCCATTAGAACCGGTACCAATTCCCCACCAACAGGAAATCTAATCAGAGATCCAAACCAACCATTAGCATATTTTCAGACTCCATGTAGACCCAGACGATCTGATGAGAAACAATCCAATGAAATCAAGATTGTAAGAATTCCAAACAAACTACACTACAAGAATTCTAAGCAAGCTGCGTACGCACAACGCAACCGACGGGTCGCATAGCTGTTTACACACACCATGTTACGCAAGAAGGATCTAGAGATCCCACTGGCTATAAAAAGCCCTTACCACCTTGCCAGGAAGGTGCAGATAAAGAGAGAGAGAGAGAGAGAGAGAGTTGCGGGAAGGAGAGAAAGAAGAACGATGTCAGGAACGCTGTCCAAACCCACTACATTGCTGAAGAACGACTCCGTGTTGTCACCCGAACACGGTCCAGAAGGTGCAGATAAAGAGAGAGAGAGAGAGAGAGAGAGAGAGAGTTGCAGGAAGGAGAGAAAGAAGAACGATGTCAGGAACGCCGCCCAAACCCACTGCATTGCTGAAGAACGACTCCGTGTTGTCACCCGAACAAGGTCCAGATCTGGCCTCCCCTAACCTTCTCTTTTTATTTACATCCTACCCTTCTCTTTCCAATTTTCTCTTTTCAATGGGACCCCATCACACCAAACCGAGTCGACTCGATGGTAGGATGGGCCTAAACACGGCGAGTTAGAACCTATCTTGCTTAGAGTATAATCTAAATCAAATTCCCTTAGAATTTATAAACTTAATTGGAATTTAACTCAAACAATCCCAAACTAAGTGGTTTATGTAGAATCTGACCTTAAATTACATCCCGGAGTATTTAATTGAGTAAAAGACGATTCAAAGGTAAGGGTTTTATCCTTTTAGCTTACATTAATTTAAGTTGTTATATTTATCTTGCATTTTAAATGCATTCATGTTACTATGAATCCTCCCTGCAATTATATATTTTATCATCAATTATTTGCCCTTTGGGATTATAGTGTAATGTTGATTACGAATGATCTTTATGAATTTATGTGGGGCGATGGATACAAGCCTCGCCCTTGCCTTTATCAATTTATTGAGTTGGCCCTTGCCACTCTCCTTTTTATTGAGTTGGTTACCACTCTCCTTATCTTTGAGTTGGCCATTGTCACTCGTCTATTTGTTGAGTTAGCTATTGCTACTCTTCTTTTATTGAGTTAACCATTGTCACTCTCCTCTTTATTACATTGGCCATTGTCACTTTTATCTTTGCTGAGTTGGCCATTGCTGATCTTCTCTTTATGTTATTGGCCTTGTGCTATCTATCTTTAAAGGGCTTGGGCATGTGTCTTGATATTCTTGAACTCCCATGATTCAATGGATTTCTCATTTTTCGTGTAAGTACTATGTTGGGAATCCCTCTTCTAGCGATCGAATAAATATCATGAACGTAATGCATTTTCGGTAGTGGCCCTGGGGCGACACGTAATTCCATGTTTCATGGGTGATGGTGCATAAATTGGTATATATAAATCGTTATACGTGTTACATCAATTCTTTTCTTTTTGGGGGTTGGATGTCACAATTAGTCGCTCCGAACCGGTCTTTTCTTTTTCGAGGTTGGATGTCGCAATTAGTCTCTCCAATCCTAGTTGTGTGATTCACCCAGTCATGTGTTGTGTTCATCTTAAGATAACTGCATAAATCCATGTTAAACATGGGACACACTGCGAATCTCAGTAGTATGGGATGCGGGGTGAGTCAGATAACTATAATCGTATTCCACATTGTGGCGATCGCTAAGTGTGATAAACTATGTATACTTTGCTAGGCAGGCATCTCATGTAGATTGCTTGTGCGTATTGATACCTCTTGTAGTTATGGAGTACAGGACGTATCAGAACCTTTACATTGCTTTTATGAATCTCTTGAATTACTGTTAATCTTAAAGGATGACCTTAAAGGATGACCACATAAATAGGAGTGGTGCGCATTTCCTAGTCCCATTTTTTCCTTTGATATGATAAGAGGGCCTCCCCTTGAGTTAGGTCTTCCCAAATTTGTATGCGTTGTCCAAGCTGGGGCTCAGGGCCTATTTTTTTGCCTGAGCTCTCTCACAATCTGTAAAGAAATCATCATTATCAATGAAATGTTCATTAAAAAAAATCTTAAAGGATGATCATCACTATAAGTAGGGCATTGACCATCTCCCAACCGTACAGATGATGCAGGTGATGTACAGATTAAAGACCTAGAGGACCATCTCTTTATAGAAGACTATACTGAAAGAATACAAAGATAGTTTTATTATTTAGTTTTATATTTTCGTTAAGAACTCGATTAATGTAATAAGCTTCCATTGAGAAGGCATTTGATTATTTATTGAATTTCTTTACTCTGATGAAATAACCAATCCGGACGATTTTATTAATGTGAATGTTACCTTCATGAATGTATCCGGATGTGATTTAAATAAAAAAAAAAAATAAGGTGTGATTTCTAAAACATTCAAGTTTTATATTATTAACACCCAATTTTCTCGGACACGAGTATAAACTTTGGCCGTGAAAATTCAGGGCATTACACCATGAACTGATTTTTATGGACCTCTTGACAGAGGAAGAGGAATCGGAACCTAGCCTATCTAAGGAATTGATTAAAGTCTTTAAAGACTTTAAAAATATATATATATTTAGAAAAAGTGTTTACTGAAATTTGTGATGATAATGAGAGCACTACCACCCAGGACATTGGTATATACCGATGGAGACCACGCACTCAAATCTTGTCTATCGAGGACTTGCGACATCTACCATCACCAACCAATGCTCCAAAGCTTGATCTAAAACCACTACCAAATGAACTTAAGTATATATACTTGGGTGAAAATGAAACTTATCTTATGGTGATCTCTTCATTTTTAGACAAGGATCAAGAGATTAAATTGTTGAACGTTCTACGGGACCACAAAGGAGCCTTGGGCTGGACCATTTCTAACATTAAGGGTATAAGCCCTTCCATATGCACCCATCGGATCCACCTCGATGAGGACGCCAAACCAATTAGACAACATCAAAGGCATCTCAATCCAAACATGATGGAAGTTGTAAAAAATGAGGTGATTAAATTGTTGGATGTGGGAATCATCTACCCTATATTCGATAGTGTTTAGGTGAGTCCAACCCAAGTAGTTCCAAAGAAATCTCGAATAACTATCGTGCAAAATTCTAATAATGAACTTATACCAACACGTGTCACCACGGGTTGGTGTGTTTGCATTGACTATAGAAAATTGAATACGATCACAAAGAATGACCATTTCCCTTGACCATTCATTGATCAAGTTTTAGAGAGGGTAGCAGGTCACTCCTTTTATAACTTCCTTAATGAATATTCCGGAATAACCAAATAGAGATAGCCCTGGAAGACTAAAAGAAAACCACGTTAACTTGTCCATTTAGCATGTTTGCTTTCAAACGGATGCCATTTGGATTATGCAATGCTCTAGCAACTTTCCAACGGTGTATGTTAAGTATTTTTTTCAAATATGGTTGGAAAGTTTTTTGAGGTTTTCATGGATGACTTCTCTCTATTTGGGAGTAGTTTTGAGGAATGCTTCGACAATTTATCTCTTGTCTTATCTAGGTGTGAAGGGAAGCACATTGTCTTAAATTGAGAGAAGTGTCATTTCATTGTTCAAAAGGGAATTGTTTTGTGTCATATTATCTCCAAAAATGGAATCGAGGTAGATCGCTCAAAACTGGACATTATTATTAATCTACCTAGTCTCCAAACGGTTAGAGATATTAGATTACTTCTAGGGCACGCCGGTTTCTATAGAAGATTCATCAAGGACTTTAGTACCATTACTAGACCCTTGACTAATCTTCTCCAAAAGGATGTCTCATTTAAGTGAACAGATGCGTGTGTAAGTGTCTTTAATAAAATTAAATCATTCCTTACCACTGCACCTATCATGCGTCCACCATATTAGACGCTTCCTTTTGACTAATGTGCGATGCAAGTGATTATGTCATAGGGGTTGTTTTGAGCCAAAGGAAAGATAAATGGCCCTATGCTATTCATATGCAAGTAGAACTTTAAACTCGACCCAAGTGAACTACTCAACAACTGAAAAGGAGTTACTTGCAATAGTTTTACTTTGGATAAGTTTAGGTCCCACTTGCTCGGATTTAAAGTGGTCATTTTTACAGATCACTCGGCTTTGAAATATTTGTTATCTAAGAAGGATGCAAAGCCGAAACTTTTGAGATGGATCTTTGTACTTCAAGAATTTGACTTAGAGATAAAATATAAGAAATTATGAGAAAATGCAGTGGCCGATCACCTTTCCAAATTGGTGTTAGATAATTCCACTGAGGAGATGCATATCCAGGACACTTTTTTTTATGAATAATTATTTGTGATCTCCAAATTGCCTTGGTATGCAGATATAGTAAACTATCTTGTAATGAGAAAAATGTCATATCATTGGAAGTCACAAGATAGGAAGCGTTTTGAAACCAAGGTTAGGAACTTCTTCTGGGATGACTCGTATTTATATAAATATGAGACTGATCAAATTTTTAGATGTTGTCCCAGAGGATGAAGTTCAGAGTGTTATTTTCTTTTGCCACATGGAAGCATGTGGTGGCCATTTTTCTGCTAAAAAATCCACTGTAAAAATTCTGCAATATGGTTTTTACTAGTTCACCATGTTTAAAGACACCCACGCTTTCTGTGTTGCTTATGATAGATGTCAAAGATTGGGAAGAATATCTCGGCACAACATGATGCCTTTATCCCCCATTTTATCATTAGAAATTTTTTTATTAATGGGGTATTGATTTTATGGGCCCATTTCCATCTTCTTTTGGATTTCTTTATATATTGCTTGGTGTGGACTATGTTTCCAAGTGGATTGAGACAATTCCAAGTAGGACCAATGACAACAAAGTGGTTACACGATTCCTCAAGGAAAATATTTTTTCTATATTTGGAACTCCAAAGGCCGACATTAGTGATGACGGGTCTAACTTTTGTAATAGAAAATTTGAGGCTTTAATGAAGAAATATGGCATCAAAAATAAAGTGAGCACCCCATACCACCCACAAATGAGTGGGCAAGCTGAGATTTCTAATCAGGAAATCAAACACATTTTGGAGAAAACTATAAGACCAGATATGAAGGATTGGTCCCTTAGACTATCTGACGCTTTATGGGGTTATAGGACTGCTTATAAGACCCCGATTAGAATGTCCCCATATAGATTAGTATATGGGAAGGCTTGCCATTTACTTGTGGAATTGGAACATAGAGCATACCGGGCAATAAAGAAGTTAAACTTTGATATGTACCAAGCAAGTAGACAAAAGAAAATAGAGTTGAATGAATTAGAGGATCTAAGGAGAGACTCATATGAAAATTCTAAAATCTACAAAGAGATAACCAAAGCTTTTCATGATAAAAACATCATGAGGAACAATTTTGAACCTCAACAAAAGGTCCTATTGTACAATTCACGTCTCTAGTTCTTTCCGGAAAAATTAAAATCAAGATGGACAGGACCCTTCATGTCACGCCCCAAACGCGAAAACCGGGCTCACAAAATTTCTAATCGTCGAATCCGACGCTAACAGCCTCCGTAGTATCCCATTCTCGGCTCCCGACACCCATATGTCAGATTCCGATCCTGGGATCCTATAAGGAGGATTTTTTAGTGTAAATTTTATTTAAAACGATTAATCTGTTTAGGTGGTTACACATTTTATACATGGTATCAACGCATATTGAAGAGATGAACCTGTTTGACATGTCACACATGATATGGTGCACCAGCTCAACAGTAATGAAGGAAACAATAGCAAACTCCAACAGCTCTTGTATGCATCCTAAAAAGTGTAAGTCATACGTATGAGCAAACACAGCTCATGAGTCTACTGCGTGCCAGGAGTAAATCACGTCTTATCAGGGCGCTCCTGTAAAGACATTCAAAACAACCATAGGCATGTTATCAACCAATCATGTTATCATAGGTGAGTATGTTATCAATCAAGCATGTCGTATAACTATACAGGTTATTATGAACATAACATCAATAATAGACATGTCACTCAAGAAGCGACCATAAATCATTAAAATAGCCAATCATCATGAATAAGATAATCAAATTTCATTTTTTATTATATGGCATATGATGAAAAGGCACTGGCAGAGTTAGCGTGTGGAGTCGGGATGAATGAATGCATGAGTCAAATGTTAAACATCCCCCCTTTCTGCGAGTACATCTCCACAACACATGATACATCTCCACCAAGAATCATGAACATGCCACATATGGGTAATCCACCATCCTCACATAAGAGTGGGACAAAATCCCCCATCATCCGCTATTAGAGTAAGCGAAAATACTGGCAAGTCCATGAATGGGAAATGCTGGCAAGTCCATGAATGCTATCAGCCGTACCAAGGCTATGCGATGCAAGGCATGAATGTTGTCGGCCATACCAAGGCTATGCAATGCAAGGCATGAATGTTGTCGGCTATACCAAGGCTATGCGATGCAAAGCCTACCTAACCAAATGTCATATACTGAGGATGCATATGCAGAGGATGCAATGCAATATGCAAGGTAAAAGAAATGATAAAGCTGGAGTGTGTAGTCGAGATGATAGTACGTGGTATCGCAAGCTGTGGGGTTCATCACAAGGGACTTCTATCCAAAGCAGTCTCATACCTAAATTTGGATATCTAGACTCAATGTGGTAAACTCCTTATCTCAGGTTGGTCGCGCGCCCAACCAAAATCCTAACTATTGCGAAGGTATACATAATGATTTGGTTGCGCACCACCAACCCAAGTGGATAGTGAATGAATGAATGAATGAGTTAAATACTGAGTACACAACTCCTGCTCAATAAATCCACATATCAGTACCATACATCTCTTAGATCATCACTGGGGTCTAGTACACTTAACATCAACTTGTCGCCCCATCTAAGCGCACAATCGGGTAAGTAGAAGAGACCTCACTATCTGCATGCTAATATCGGGTCCGGCTCGTCGATAGCGGACTCATTCCTCAAGCTGGGTCAGACTCAGCCTAGTCATTGCTCCCTCACTCGGGTAGGTAAGGCCACACCCCCTTCCAACCGACCACGACACAATGGGAGATGCGGCCAACTGGTATTTGGCCCTCTTACGCTCATGCATCCACTCGGTCTAGACATTGGAGCATCCCCTGGCCACAAGGGTTTAAGGACTTTCACCCACGGACATCTAAAGTGCCCATATGCTGAATCCCAAACATTTTCGGTGTCCCATCCGACCATCCACGATAAGCCTATGGATGCCACAGCCCTGATGTCATTAGGGCACCAAACGATCATGTAACAAAATGCGAGATGCAGGATTCATACAATCTAGCAATGCAACAAACCTGCACGTACCGCGCGCTCAGGTAGGCAACTCGGTCTCTCAGGGAGTCCTATAAACAACCAGCCCAATGGCACATGTTATGATCAATCACTCCTCATAACAAGCATGCAAATGATGCGTATGGGCATGCATCATGATGTTATACTAAGCATATTCTCAATGTGTCCTACTAGACTAGGTACACTAGCATGACTATCAGATATAAATAATAATCGGCCTAAACACAAGAATAACCAATGTGACGTGAGGTTCCATATATATAAGTGTCTTCAATAGCACACTTACGCCCTATACCTCCTATGAATACTTAACAAATGGCCACCAGGGCTCCTATAACAAGCACATACATATGGGGCATAGGTTATGATGGTACATATGTTCTAACATGTATCATCATTATCATAGGCATCATTCAACATCAAATTTATCCTCATAACATGTATCATGCAATCATGTGCATAGAGTACATAGCATATAAGGATTCACATGCATCATTAATATCATGGCCATTGTCCAATACCATCATTATACATGCCCTATGCATTAGTTGTCTATCATTCATAAGGTTATTCTTACGTCCACCAACATAATTTATTTATCATTATCCACGCATGAAGTAAAATATGGTTTTCTTATCCACATTGTCATCACGACAATCAATACGTGCATTATTATCACTTAGATATCAAGCATGGTGGTTAATTAGTATGTTTTGTCATCATGCATATAAATATATAATATCATCATCATTATCATGAGGATCATTCTCACTTCATGATTAACATAAGAAATGTCATAAGTAACACAAATAATTACTCATCCATCATCAATGCATATGTCATAATTCATCATCCATTAAATCATATCTATCATTTCAACCAACAACTCATAATCATCATTATCATGTTACCATACATGTATCATCATCTTACCCATCACTAGGCGCGTCTTACTTAGCGTGACTTTCACACTGGACTTAAACTACACGCAAGGCATGGGGTCGTATAGGTCGAGTGTGAGTCCCACTTGGTGAACAAATAGGCCAACCCAAGGGCATAAATGTCCAACCACAATGCTTTCAATGGTGTGGATCTAGTTCCATAACTAAGTGGGTGTCACACATTCCACCAACTAGAAACAATGCACAATCTCAAACATAAAGGATAACATACTAACATCTTTCATGTCATATATCATATTAGGCCTATAAGCCACATACAAAACAAACCAAGAAAAAGTCCAATTATCCAGTTTATTCATTGTAAAATAGGTCTCGCTAAGCGTAGTCCACTAGACTAGAGGTAGTATGAAAGGCACGTTGCCCCAGTAGGCAATGGGCCTGCCCAACAGGCTCAAGAAAGGTTACTATTGTGGGTTTCTCACTCCCTAACAATTTCTCTTAGTGTTAGGCCCGCTTGGGCCTTAGGATTGCATCATTTAGATAGGCCCAAGGCCACCTATGTCTTAAGAGAACATTTGGACAGCAAGATCTGTCCACTAAACATTTTATAAGTTATAAAACACTCATTTACAAAACATGCCAGGTGGACCTCATTACATGAAAGGTAAGGCCCATACAAGATAGCCCATATTAGATGGCCCACTTAAGGTTTTTAAGCCCAATAATATCTGAGAGTTATTTTTTAGAGTTTAGATGTTTCATTAAATGCTTTGGGAAGGTGGTAGACCCCACTGACGTGGCCCCACATAAATTTTACATCAAACAGATTTTTGTGCAATGTTGGTTCTGGGCCATTTTAGAATCAGATTCATGATCACGTGGGGCCTACATATGGTGAAAGAGAATAACCACATGGTAGCTCTACGTATGGGCTTTACAAATTATAAGGCATGCCTCATTGGTTGGGTGAGTACAATTTACGACGATGGCCCAAACATGGGTACTTGGAGAAACTGCGCAAAAAATATAGTGCAGAATTAATTTTAGCCCAATTTTAAGTATATCCCATGATCACAAGGGACCACATTTCAGCGTGCTGTAAGGTGCCCTTGGTTGTACTATATATGTACTTCAAAATTATAAATTGGGACCAACTGGTTTTGCACACGTAATATTTGGTATAGGGCCAAACATAGGCACTTTGATTTTCTGCAAAACCATGCTTGACCACATTTTGGGATCCACTCCCTAATCATGTGGGGTCTAATTTGGCCCAATTAAAATATAATTTATCTATTCATTAGTGTAGGTTAGAGGTTTCAATTGGTGGCCTACTCAAACCTCCAACGTGTGGTCCACTACAGAGGCCCAAAGTTGGTACAAAACACAAATAATCAGACAATTTTCAAAAATGGAGTCTGTCACAACTTAGGGCCCAATTTCTAGACACTTAGGGATCATTCCTAACAAAAAGGTGAGACATCCCAGCTCACTTATATAAGGATTAAACATCCCTTAAAGTGAGACCCTTAACTACAGAGTGTGGGGCCCAGTACAAGGTGTCAAAGAGGCCTACATGCAATACAGTTAAGTACTTAGAAAATTTTAAGCAAACAGAAAGTGTAAAGGGAATGAAATAGATCCAATGGCAAGTGGAGCCCACATACTAACAAACTATAGATAAGTGACACACAAAAATATACATGGTTTCCCAGATTGGATGAACTAATAAAATGCATAAATCACAAGTGATCCCACACCCAAGTGGGTCAATGAGAGGATAATTATTATGCATAACATAGATCCGACATATTCATCAAGTAACACATGAAATATATATTGATAAAATCTCTATGATCAGATTCTCTGTTGGAAGATTTGATCCAATGGATGGTTTGGGAACAGGTCATTTAGGCCGTTTATAGGTTTCCAACCATACAGAGCCTTGGATCCATCTGGACCACACATAGAAATTCAAGATTTGTCCTTACAGAAGTATTTATCGATCCAAAATTTTCTAAATTTATCATGAAGGCTGACCATAGGGACCATACATATAATTGTTAACTATCTCAAGTAAGTTAAGAGCAAATATCAAATACATCTGACCGTTGGAATCACGAATATGGCTCAAACAAGAATGGTCATAATAAGCTCCCCAATACATCTTTCATATAAGGTGAAGATCTCAGCCGTTCAAACTCCGATTGAAGCTTATTATATACCTTTGGAAAGCTGGTTAGATTTTCTATGAATCCAACATGACGTATATTTTTAATACATTCATTAAAAGAGTTTAAACATGTGTCCATTTAGGCAAATCGGAATCCTACATGTGTTGTTGGATAGCAACCAAGTAAACTTGATGTTACGGATGATTGGACCGTTGGATGGCTACGAAATTTAGTCCACAGTTAGTCCATATTGTGATTCACAATATCCCCAAGTCTCAACTTCAATCTTATCATGGTTGATTTTATAGGATTTTTAGAACTTATTGTCCAGAAATAAAAACAGGATTACAAATAAAGGGTGTAGATATGATGTTCATCATGGTGGACTATACTGACATGGGCCACTTTGCTGACCACCATAGATATAAATACATGCACACAATAACTCCACATCAATGGGGCCCACTATAATACCCTGTTCAACCAGAACATTGTCCTGAGGCGTCCACGTAGGATTTGCTTTAGGACAGTTTACTTAAACCGCTCGTGTATGGGGTACCACTAACAAATTAACCTAGGTTATCCCATTAAGGCAGACCAATCTAGTTAGGTTCGGGTCAAGTGCAGGCCGTTAAGCCAGATAGCCTGTTTATACTTGGCAACAGCTGGCGCGGGCCGTGCAGCGGCTACGGAGGGTCAGAAAAATCTAAAAATTGGGAAACCCGTAGATCTCATTGAGCTTGTGGTTCATTGCGAACCATGGACTCAGTAGACGACTAGAAATTAATTATCCACGCCATCCTAACGGCACTTGCCGAGCGCGACTCGCCCCAGCCTTAACCCAAAGGCTAGAATTTAAATCTGGCACTTTTAAATGAAACTGAGATATTAGGCTTTGCAGCTGTCGGATATCTTCTACATTTATGGTGACGGCCTAAAATATTTTTCTACGCTAGTCCACAAAATCTGGAACCTGATCATGAAACGGTGACCGTTGATCGCAAATCGGACCCGTACGATAAAACCCCGTGTCCATTTACTTTCAAATTTTGCATGGCCCTTCATCGAGTCATAGAGCACCTATCCTATAAATTTCATAGCCTTGAAGCTATCAGAACCACCCCAACAGCCACAAGGAGCCCTATAGGGCCATTTAAAGATCGGAACCGTACAATAAAACCCCATGTCTGTTTGTCTTTAAATTTTGCACAGCCTCTCATCAGGCCATGAGACACCTACACACCAAATTTGGTGACTAGAGGGGTGACAGAGCTATCCCAAAACCAAAAGAGGGTCATAGAGGGTCACTAAAGGAAATTGTTAGAACTTAAGGTCATTTGGCCCAAACCTAAGAAATAAAGCCCTAAAACTCTCTCTCACACTCCCACTACCACTCCAACAACAAAAGAGAGAGAAGTGAGAAAGAGAGAGGAAGAAGAGAAAGAAGGAGAGTGTGGAATGAAGAAGGGAGAGAAAAGTGGTGCCCGAGGGAGGTGGAATCTAGAAACCCTCTTCCCTTTTCTCAAGGAACCCCACATCCACAACTACAAGTGACTCCCATCCGATTGGGGAGGTAAGCACCCATCCATTTTATAATCCTTTGTGTTGAGCTAAGATTTGCATGAAATCCTAACATGCAAATGCATTGACTCAAGATTCCGGCCAATCGACCCATGAGTTCGACACTTCTAGGTCGTTTTCCCAAGCCTTCAACGATTCATAGGTGTAGACTACTATCCTTAGGTGGCTTAGCACCAATTTTACTATAGTTTAATGATTATGAACGTTAGGATGATGTACTTGAGTAATCTAGAGAGAACCTAGCCAAGACCCTACATGATAGGTCCCCCTAAATTCCATGAAATGATTAAATGTTGTTTATTTGTTCTTCAACATGATTGGGTTTAATTTCGGTGTGGCATGTTCATCCCATATATAATTTTAGTATAACTTTCATTGTGGCACGCACGATTGCATTAATCTTTGTTGTATGTTTGTCTGATGAATGATGTATAGTTCTTGGTCTCTTCAGCAACCTCACTCAATACACACACATTAATTTCATATTTTGTTAGTACTTGCATTGTAGAAAAAGCTGAATTTTATGTCTGATGTATGAATGTATGACTTTACTTGTGTATGATGACGAATCCGGAATTGTTGGAATATTTTTTAATATCATCAAACCCCTAAGGTGGTCAGGGAACTGAGGTGGGAGAAGGTGGTCCTTTTGGTAGGACCATCCTGCGGCTAAACCAGCGGATTTAGACGGATACAAATGTGCGACAGTAGTTGGACTACATCGATCGTTTGTACTCGATGTCTTCCGTTACGTACTAGCCTGAACTCGCACGGTCTAGTTCAATTACTGACCAACCTTATTTGTTAACCATGCCTGCTCACACCTGTATGGAACCTGGAACACCCTTCGCCCACTGAAGCCCATTAATAGCCATTTGAAACTGATCCACCATCTCGAGAGCCGAGCATGGTGGAATGGGATACTGTGTCTGAGCTATCGGCCTTTCCTGAGGTGACGAGCCTCCCCGTAGTGACCGAGAGCGATCCCACTTCCCAGCACTCCCCATGTGCTTGAATCAGGGATGGGGAACCCGATGGGTTCGAGGATCGCGGGGCCCTGGCGTCGCACGTTGAGGGGCCCTGGCCTCGCAAATAGTTAAGGGCATTGATACCGTGGGATGTATCAGTTTCCCCAATCTGCTGGATGAACGAAATTAATTCAGAACTTGGCTAATATAATCACGATCGCAACGCACTAGGTAGGTTGGTGACTCGGCAGTCGAGGTCGCAATGAGGGAGTGTTAGTCATGCGCGATTGTTAGACGAAGTCGCTCAAAGGAATGTTGTTGCGAGGTCATACATCATATCATAATACATGCATATGCATTAACAAGACTAGTCAGGAATCTGTGAATGTATGCCTTTCATTAAATTCATTATAGAATTGATACTTGTTGTAACTTAAGGCTAATAATACTCACTGAGTTGATCACTCACTCTCACTCTAAGATGGTGTTTTAAAACACCAACCAGACTCTTCAGTAGCTGCAGGTGATGTTAAGATTGACGAGTCGTACGACACTAAAATTGAAGAGGAGGATGAGCTATCCTACTTCCAGCTGATGGGCGGTTCACCATAGATTTAGTAGACGAATTTTGGATCGCTGAGTGGTGAACTCAGTACACTATTCTTTTGGACATATCATTCTTTTGTATTTTTGTTGGGTAACGCCTTGTGCGACTCATTGATATATTTTGTGAACTTATATACATTTTAGCCACTTCCTTTTGAGTAGAATAGATGTGACTGTGATTCATGCTCCAAGTAATTCCATACTACTCATTAACCCGAATTAAACATAAAACAGTAAAATCGGTTATAAGTGATACCTGGGAACTTAGGAGTCGAGCGTCTGCACGACCCTTAATCGGTTAAAAGTGGGCTTTAGGCTCACATGGGTTCAAGTCCAATGGGCCTAGCATAATAAAGGTTGCTTGTGTTACTGGATACATAATTTGGGTCATACATTCGATGGGTCATATCTCACTAACGGAGCGTCAGATTGACACACGATTTTCACCATTGTGACCGCAACGACGATGCGGTCCACATGATAGAGGTCTCAAGGCCATCCAAAATAAATCACTTTTGTGAGTTTTTTAAGTGCACTAGGGTGCAGTGTATGATCTATTAACGGTGCGAGATGGGACACATGTGCACACGAGCGATGTTGCAAAAGACCGGGATCCCACATCCTACCCACCTTACAAAAAATTTCATCCTCGAAATTTCTAACTAAGCTCACATTCGATCGTGTTAAACAAATGAACAACCAAATACCAAAGATCATTGTATAATCACAATTGATTCATAGCATTTAGACAGGGCACAACAACCAAGAATACCTCAATTGAACATCAAACACATAAGAATAATAATCAAGGGACGAGAGTTCTACATTTATACTCATGTGTTCTACGTATTAGGATAACTAAGTATTCTTAGGTTGTCAAACATCAGAGTACACATAGGTTGCCTTAAGATTATTGCTCTGATACCAACTCCTGTCATGCCCCAAACTCGGAAACTAGGCTCACAAAATTCTCGATCGCTGAATCTGGCGCTGACAACCTCCGTAGTATCCCATTCTCGGCTCCCGACACTCATATGACAGATTCCGATCCTGAGATCCTACAAGGAGGATTTTTCAGTATGATTTTTTTAACGATTAATCTGTTTAGGCAGTTACACATTTTGTACATGGTATCAACGCATATCGAAGAGACGAACCTGTTCGACATGTCACACATGATATGGTGCACCAGCTCAACAGTAATGAAGGAAACAATAGCAAACTCTAACAACTCTTGTATGCATCCTGAAAAGTGTAAGTCATGCGTATGAGTAAACCATAGCTCGTAAGTCTACTGCATGCCAGGAGTAAAACACGTCTTATCAGGGCGCTACCGTAAAGACATTCAAAATAACCATAGGCATGTTATCAACCAATCATGTTATCATAGGTGAGTAGGTTATCAATTAAGCATGTCGTATAACTATACAGGTTATCATGAACATGACATCAATAATAGACATGTTACTCAAGAAGCGACCATAAATCATTAAAATAGCGAATCATCATGAATAAGATAATCAAATTGCATTTTCTACTATATGGCATACGATGGATAGGCAATGGCAGAGCAGGCGTGCAGAGTCGGGATGAATGAATGCATGAGTCAAATGTTAAACATCCCTCCTTTCTGTGAGTACATCTCCACAGCACATAATACATCTCCACCAAGAATCACGAACATACCACATATGGGTAATCCACCATCCTCACATATGAGTGGGACAAAATCCCCCATCATCCGCTATCAGAGTAAGCGGCAATACTGGCAAGTCCATGAATGGGAAAATGCTGGCAAGTCCATGAATGTTATCAGTCGTACCAAGGCTATGCGATGCAAGGCATGAATGGTGTCAGCCATACCAAGGCTATGGGATGCAAGGCATGAATGCTATCAGCCATACCAAGGTTATGCGATGCAAGGCCTACGTAGCCAAATATCATATATTGAGGATGCATATGCAGAGGATATAATGCAGTATGCAAGGTAAAAGAGATGATATGTCATATGCAGAGGATGCAATGCAGTATGCAATGCAAAAGAAATGATAAAGCTGGAGTGTGTAGTCAGGATGATAGTACGTGGTATCGCAAGCAGTGGGGTTCATCACAAAGGACTTCTATCCAAATCAGTCCCATACCTAAATTTGGACAGCTAGACTCAATGAGGTAAACTCCTAATCTTAGGTTGGTCGCACGCTCAATCGAAATCCTGACCATTGCGAAGGTACACATGATGGTTTGGTTAAGCACCACCAGCCCGAGTGGATAGTGAATGAATGAATTAATGAGTCAAATGCTGAGTACGCAACTCCTGCTTAGTAAATCCACATATCAGTACTATACATCTCTTGGATCATCACTAAGGTCTAGTACACATAACACCAGCTTGCAGCCCCATCTAAGCGCACAACTGGGTAAGTAGAAGAGACCTCACTATCTGCCTACCAATATCGGGCCCAGCTTGTCAATAACGGACTCATTACTCAAGCTGGGTCAGACTCAGCCTAATTATTGCTCCCTCACTCGGGCGGGTAAGGCCACACCCCCTTTCAACCAACCATGACAGAGTGGGAGACGCCACCAACTGATATTCGACCCTCTTGCGCTCGTGTATCCACTCGGTCTAGACATTGGAGTATTCCCTGGCCACGGGGGTTTTGGGACTTTCACACACGGACATCTAAAGTGCCCATATGTTGAATCCCAAACATTTTCAGTGTCTGATCTAACCATCAACGATAAGCCTGTGGATGCCACAGCCCCAATGTCACTAGGGCACCAAACGATCACATCATAAAATGCGAGATGCATGAGCCATACATCCAGTCATGCAACAAACATGCGCGTACCGCGCGCTCATGTGGGCAACTCCGTCTCTCAAGGAGTCCCATAAACAACCAGCCCAATGGCACATGTTATGATCAATCACTCCTCATAACAAGGATGTAAATTATGCGTATGGGCATGTATTATGATGTTATACCAAGCATATTCTCAGTATGTACTACTAGACTAGGTACACTAGCATGACTATTAGATATAAACAATAATCGACCTAAACACAAGAATAACCAATGTGACATGAGGTTCCATATATATGTGTGTTTTCAATAAACGCTGAGGCCCTTATACCTTTCTGTGAATACTTAACAAATGGCCACCAGGGCTCCTATAACACGCACATACATATGGTGCATAGGTTATGGTGGTACACATGTTCTAACATGTATCATCATTATCATAGGCATCATTCAACATCAAATTTATCCTCATAACATGTAGCATGTAATCATGTGCATAGAATACATAGCATATAGGGATTCACATGCATCATCAATATCATGGTCATTGTCCAATACTATCATTATACATGCCCTATGCATTAGTTGTCTATCATGTATAAGGTTATCCTTACATCCACCAACATAATTTATTTATCATTATCCACGCATGAAGTAAAATATGGTTTTCTTATCCACATTGTCATCACGACAATCAATACGTGCATTATTATCACTTGGATATCAAGCATGGTGATCAACAAGCATGTTTTGTCATCATGCATATAAATATATAATATCGTCATCATTACCATGAGGATCATTTTCACTTCATGATTAACATAAGAAATGTCATAAGTAATACAAATAATTACTCATCCATCATCAATGCATATGTCATAATTCATCATCCATTAAATCATATCTATCATTTCAACCAACAACTCATAATCATCATTATCACATTACCATTCATGTATCATCATCTCACCCATCACTAGGTGTGTCCTACCTAGTGTGACTTCCACACTGGACTTGAACTACAATCAAGGCATGGGGTCGTATAGGTCGAGTGTGAGTCCCACTTGGTGAACCAATAGGCCAACCCAAGGGCATAAATGTCCAACCATAATACTTTCAATGGTGTGGATCTAGTTCCACAACTAAGTGGGCGCCACACATTCCACCAACTAGAAACAATGCACAATCTCAAACATGAAGGATAACATGCTAACATCTTTCATGTCATATATCATATTGGGCCTACTAGCCACATACACAACAAACTAAGAAAAAGTACAATTATCCAATTTATGCTTTGTAAAACAGGTCTCTCTAAGTATAGTCCACTAGGCTAGAGATAGTATGAAAGGCATGCTGCCCCAGTAGGCAATGGGCCTGCCCAACAAGCTCAAGGAAGGTTACCATTGTGGGTTTCTCACTCCCCAACAATTTCTCTTAGTGTTAGGCCCACTTGGGCCTTAGAATTGCATCATTTAGATGGGCCCAAGACCACCTATGTCTTAAGAAAACATTTAGACAGCAAGATCTATCCACTAAACATTTTACAAGTTATACAACACCCATTTACAAAACTTGTCAGGTGAACCTCATTACATGAATGGTAAGGCGCATACAAGATAGCCCATACTAGATGGCCTACTTAAGGTTTTTAAGCCCAAAAATATCTGAGAGTAATTTTTCAGAGTTTAAATGCTGCATTAAATGCTTTGGGAAGGTGGTAGACCCCACTGACGTGGCCCCTCATAAATTTTACATCAAACATATTTTTGTGCAATGTTGGTTCTGAGCCATTTTAGAGTCAGATTCATGATCACGTGGGGCCTACATATGGTGAAAGAGAATAACCACCTGGTAGCTCTATGTATGGGCTTTACAAATTATAAGGCAGGCCTCATTGGTTGGGTGAGTACAATTTATGGCGATGGCCCAAACATGGGTACTTGGATAAACTGCGCAGAAAATATAGTGCAGAATTAGTTTTGGCCCAATTTTAAGTATATCCCATGATCACAAGGGACCACATTTCAGTGTGCCGGCAGGTGCCCTTAGTTTTACTATATATGCACTTCAAAAATTATAAGTTGGGACCAACTGGTTGTGCACACATAATATTTGGTATAGGGCCAAACATAGGCACTAGCATTTTCTGCACATAATTTTTCTGCACAACCATGCCTAACCACATTTTGGGATGCACTCCCAGATCATGTGGGGTCTAATTTGGCCCAATTAAAATATTATTTATCTATTCGTTAGTGTAGGTTAGAGGTTCCAAGTGGTGGCCTACTCAAACCTCAAGCGTGTGGTCCACTACAGAGGCCCAAAGTTGGTACAAAACACAAATAATCAAACAGTTTTCATAAATGGAGTCCGTCACAACTTACGGCCCAATTTCCAAACACTTAAGGATCATTCCTGACAAAAAGGTGGGACATCCCAACTCACTTATATAAGGATTAAACATCCCCTAAAGTGAGACCTTTAACTACAGAGTGTGGGGCCCAGTACAAGGTGTCAAACTGGCCTACATGCAATACAGTTAAGTACTTAAAAAATTTTTAGTAAACAAAAAGTGCAAAGGGAATAAAATAGATCCAATGGCAAGTGGAGCCCACATACTAGTAAACTATAGATAAGAGACATACAAAAATATACATGGGTTCCCAGATTGGATGAACTAATAAAATGCATAAATCACAAGTGATCCCACACCTAAGTGAGTCGAAGAGAGGATAATTGTTATGTACAACATAGATTCGACATATTCATCAAGTAACACATGAAATATATATTGATGAAATCTCTATGATCAGATTCTCTGTTGGAAGATCCAATCCAATGAATGGTTTTGGAACAAGTCATTCAAGCCATTTATAGGTTTCCAACTATACAGAGCCTTGGATCCATCTGGACCACACATAAAAATTCAAGATTTGTCCTTACAGAAGTATCTATCGATCCAGAATTTTCTAAATTTATCATGAAAGAATCTGACCATATGGACCATACATATGATTATTAGCTATCTCAAGTAAATTAAGAACAAATATCAAATACATCTGACCGTTGGAATCATGGATATGGCCCAAACAAGAATGGTCATAATAAGTTCATTAATACACCTTTCGTATAAGGCCAAGATCTCAGCCGTTCGAACTCCAATTGAGGCTTATTATATACTGTTGGAAAGTTAGTTCAATTTTCTACGAATCCAACGGGACATATTTTTAATACATTCATTAAAAGAGTTTAAAAATGGGTCCATTTAGGCAAATTGGAATCATGCATGTGCTGTCGGACAGCAACCAAGTAAACTTGATGTTACGGATGATTGGACCATTGGATGGCTACAAAATTTGGTCCAGAGTTATTCCATATTGTGATTCATAATATTCCTAAGTCTCAACTCCGATCTTATCATGGTTGATTTTATATGATTTTTAGAACTTGTTGTCCATAAATAAAAATAGGATTACAAATGAAGGGTGTAGATATGATGTTCATCATGGTGAACCATACTGACATGGGCCACTTTACTGACCACCATATATATAAATACATGCACACAAGAACTCCATACTAGTGGGGCCCACACATATCAAGAAAAGAAAAGGGGGAAGAAAGAGGAGGATGTGAAAGATGGAAGGAGAAGTGTAGACTCACCTCAATGGATGGATGGTTGGATGATGACGTGTGGTCCACTCCCTCTAGGTTAGATGATGGGCCACACCTTGGCCCCACTCTCTCTCACTCTCTCTAAAAATCTCAGAATTTTTCTAAGTATAGGAAAAGAATAAGTGCAAGAGAGCTCCTACTCTTATATAGGGAATTGGAGGTTGAGGTGGCAAAATGATGTGTCAAGTTCATGGGATCTCATTGGTACTAAAAGTAAGGTGGAATGTGATGTATGGTATAGGTAGTGGATGGATGAGGTGGATGGTACTAAGCATGCATTGGCCTAGGTGGAAGAAATCTAGACATGCATTGGGTAATGGATGGATAAGGGTTATGGGTTGTAGGTGATGCATGGTGTATGATAAAGTTGAGTGTTGCAATTGGTTGTTTGAAGTGATGTGGCACAAATCAAGACATACATTGGATGCACGTATAAGATGAGGTGGACATGAGCCATGATTAGTTTCTAAGGCATTGAGAGAGAGCCAATGATGAGTTTTGGGATATAATCCAATTTTGTCTTATAGTGATTGTCTTATATATGTTAGGTTCTTATGTTGTCATGTAGCAATTGTCCTATTTGATGGTAATTTTCATGTTCTAAAAGTGGGCTTTAGGCTCACATGGGCTCAAGTCCAATGGGCCTAGCATAATAAAGGTTACTTGTGTTACTGGATATATAATTTGGGTCGTACATTCGATGAGTCATGTCTCACTAACGGAGGGTCGGATTGACACACGGTTTTCACCATTGTGACCGTAACAACGACGTGGTTCACATGATAGTGGTCTCAAGGTCATCTAGAACAAATCACTTTGGAGAGTTTTCTAGGTGCACTAAGGTGCAGTGTATGGTCTATCAACGGTGCGAGATGAGACACATGTGCACACGAGCGATGTTGCAAAAGACCGGGATCCCACACTTCATTTTGAAGAATGTATATACTCATGGGGCTGTTAAAATTGAGAATCCACGTAATGGCAATGTGTACAAGGTAAATGGTCAAAGATTGAAGCCTTATATGGAAAACTTTCATTTAGGAGAGGAGTTTGTCCCTCTTCATGAGCTAGAATATTCGAATTGATGCTCCTAGTCTGATGGAGCATTTAAGATTTATATAATATTGAAACAAAATTTTCACCTAGCAGGTGAGTTCTTCATGACAGGTACTATCCATCCTTTTTTTTTATTTTTATTATTCTCATATTTTATGTATTACATATATCATTACATTGGGGACAATGTAGATTTTAGGTTAGGGGGTGTGGATAGTCATCCATGTGAGTTTATATTTTAGGACTAGTAGAGTCTACATTTTTTTGGTTTATGAGAAATTTTTTCAACATACAATTTTTTATATACAAGAATGTGAACATGATACCATGCGAAGTCCAAAGGCAAAGTTAATACTTAGTCTAGGTTAATAGTAGTTTAGATTTCTGATAACTGAAAATTATAGACTTAAGTTCGATTATCTAATCACTAATTTAGAGTGAGTTATAATTTGATGTACTGAATTCACAATACACCCTAGCTAACTAAGTGAGGAATATGATATGTGAACTAGAATAACAAATTTTGATTCAAACAAGGTTGAATGAACTAGTATCATTGACATATGCTTAAAATAAAGAATATGGAAGCAAAAAAAATTAATGACCATAACAATCGTGTCAGTAATCTGGAGTAAAGATACCTAAGTATCCATTATTGTTACCATTACAAGTATGATACCTTAGGTTATGAAGCAAACCTGGTGGCAATCTTCATCTAAGGGTGGTCTATAATAATGAGGATATGATGATAAAAGAAGAAATGGTATGAAGGAAATGAGATAACTAGGGATTTCATATTCTTGGGATGATTGAAAGGAGTTAAGATAGGGAACATGCATATTTCTCAAAGTTAGACTAGTGTCACTGAGCACTTAAGCATATTGAATCATAACTATTTGAAATTTTGATTAGATCTTTGAACTCAAGGATGTAATGGATTAGGAAATTGAGATTCTAACTAACTTCAGACTGAGGACAGGTGTTTCTTTGTTTTGAAATTCATATGATGAATGGGGGCATAATTGTATAAATTTCTGAGTTTTGAACTATTTTCCATATTTTTAATGTTTGTGGGTAACATTTCTGAAAACCCTCACGAGACTATAACTCGTCCACTAGGGGAAAACCTAGGGGTTTAAAGGCTTGTCGAATATGTTAAACGCAATCGAGATTACCTGTGAAAGTGGTGTAGTTAGAATTTTTGTTTCATTTTATTTTGTTTCTAGAATTAGTTTTATTCTTATTTTTATTTGAAATTTTTCTTTGCTTATTTTGCTTGGGACTAGGAAAATTCTTGTTGGGGGTATGTTGAGTGTCAAGTATTGCATATTTTTCCTCCATCTATATCTTAGTTTTATAAACATTATACTGCTTACTGTTATATTTTACTCATGTTTGTTTTACAAGGTGAACTTGAGAGCTTAGAGTGAAAACAATGTTAAAAGTATGAATTTGATGCTTAAGAATCACCAAGGCAAAGAATGGACCTTTGGAGACTAAGATTGAAGATTTTAAGACCCCAAGAGTCAAGAAAACTAAGTGGAAAAGGAATGAAGTGCAGAAATTCATAGGATCTTAACTTAGATGACATCGAACTAGGTTCGATGACATCGAAACCAGTTTTCGATAACATCGAAGGAGTTTTAGATGACATTGAAGAATTACAGGAAAATCAAGTTTGGTTGCTGGATAAATTGAATGTAGTCTTCGATGACATCAAAGCCAAGCTTAGTTGACATCGAACTCGAAGGGTTTATGCAGAGCCTACGCAGAATGAGAAAATTTGAGGGAGTTTCCGGATTTTTCAAACTAGTTTGAAGGAGGAAGTTCCCCACTTATAAATAGGGCTTCCCAGGGCATTCTTAAGCATTATTCAGAGCATTCAAGGGCAAGATCTAGGGTTTTTTCTAGGGTTTTTAGATCTTTACAATTTCTTTTTAGATCTTTATTAATTTATTTTCTTGCTTTCTTGTTGCTTTTCCATTCTGCAATTTAGCTATGTTTTTTTAGTTCCCTCTAGCCCAAGATAAAAGGGAAGCACATTGGTTTAATGATATCATAAATTATGATGATTGATTATTTTTAATGATGAGATGAATGGTGTATGCATGTTATCAATTATCTAGGTTTAGGTTTTTTATCTTCATGTGAGATCCATATATTTCCATCATGTGAGATCCATATTGATGGATAGGCTAAACCTAGATCAATTAAATTTCTTAGATGGGAGATATTCTTAACCTGCTACATTTGTTTTATTCATTATCTCATGGATATTAAATGCTTAAAATCACTGGTGCTTGAGAATATAAATTAATGGTGTTAATCCATAATTCTCTAATCTTTTATATCATTCATTAAAATATTTAAACGGTTTTATTTTTCGATTAGGCCAACCATAGTGCTCAGATCCTAGCCGTGTTATCAAAGCCATCATCATTTATTGATCATTAACCTATATGTGGAACTTTGAAGCTTGGGTATTGTTTTAATTCTAGTAAATTCCATACCTTCAAAACCTTCAAAATCATTTTATTTGTTTAGTTCCATTACTTAATTAATTTTGCATTTGATTTTCTTATTCTCATAAACCATCTCCCCGTGGGATCGACCCTGTATTCACAGGATTTTACTTACAAATCTCTGCACTTAGAGGCAAGTAATCAGTATACAATAGCCATATCTTACCTCAACCCCCGAGAAGAATCACTCGAGAGAGGGTCTCCCATGGAAGACCTGGTAGTCGTTCCTCTCAGCGAGACCAACTCGACCCACACCATCTAGGTCAGCTTATTACTAGCTCCAGGTCCACGGAATGAGATTGTTAATCTACTAAGGCGATATGCTGACATCTTCATGTGGTCTCATTGGGACATGTCTGGCATCAAACTAGAGGTAATGGTCCAAAGGTTGAATGTGGATCTCGATCACCAACCAGTGAGACAAAAGCGGTGAGCATTTAAACCAGAGCAGTATGTCATCATCAGAGAAAAGGTCAGGAAACTCCTTAAAGTTGGATTCATTGAAGAGATTTACTATCCCGATTCGATAGCCAATGTTGTGTTGGTGAAGAAGTCCAACGGAAAGTGGCAAGTGTGTGTCGACTACACAGACCTAAACTAAGCATGTCCGAAGGATAGTTTCCCTCTCATGAGAATCGACCAGCTGGTCGACAACAAAGCAGAGAACGAGCTACTTAGCTTCATGGATGCTTATTCAGGTTATAATCAAATCGTTATGCACCTGCACGATAAGTAGAAGTTGACTTTCGTGACTAACAAAGGACTCTACTGCTACGAAGTTCTACGTTGATGATATGTTGGTCAAGAGCATTAAGGCCGCTGACCACACGACCGAGCTCAAGGAAATGTTTATCACCTTAAGGAAGTACCAGATAAAGCTAAACCCGAGCAATAAATGCTCCTTCAGAGTGAGCTCGAGTAAGTTCCTTGACTTTCCGGTTAACTAAAGAGGGATCGAGGCAAACCCCGACAAAATACAAGAGTAGATGAACATGAGATCACCCAAGACCATAAAGGATATCCAGTGCCTCACAGGCAGAATCACTACCCTCAATAGATTCGTCTTCAGAGCTACTGACAAATGTCTTCCGTTCTTTCAACAACTGAAGGACAAAGCCAAGCTGACTTGGATAGACAACTATGAGTGAGCTTTCTAGCAAGGAGAGCCATTGCTGCTTTACCTAGTCATCTCGACCACAACAGTCAGCTCAACCCTGATATAGGAAGTCGAAGGCAAGCAACTTCCCATCTACTCCGCCAGCAAAGCATTGGTCCAGGCCAAGACCAGATATCCCTACATTGAGAAGCTTGCATTGGCACTGATTTTGTCATCACGTTGCCTCCATCCCTACTTTCAGGCCCACACCATCATGGTCCCAACCAATCAACATCTTCGTCAGGTGCTCCAAAAACCCGAAGTATTAGGGAGACTGACAAAGTGGGCGATTGAGCTCAGCGAGTTCGACATCGAATACTGACCCTGAACTGCTATCGAAGGCCAGGCAATAGCAGACTTCATCACTGAGTTAACTAACACCAAGCTCCCAAAACAGCCCGAGGAAATCATGAGAGAGATCGACCCCCAAGCATGGACACTTCATGTCGATGGGTCTTTCAACTCTAAAGGCAGTTGGGCAGGGATAATCCTTGTGGCACCCGACTAGATCTATACTCAATATGCCTAAAGGTTTGGATTCTCGATGACCAATAACGTGGCAGAGTATGAGTCTCCCCTCATCGGGTTCAGACTGGCAAAGGCCATGAGAGCTCAAATTTTAAAAATTCATAGCGATTCTCAGCTCATTGTCCACTAAGTGGCCGATGAATATCAAGCGAAGGGAGAAAAGATTATCACCTATCTCCAGAAGACAAAAGAAATTCTCGGCCAATTCGACAAATGTGAACTCACTCTGGTCCCCTAAACCCAGAACTCCTGAGTAGGCACCCTAGCAAAGCCGGCGGCCGCTGCTGACAATGACATCGCCAAACCAATCCCGACTGAATTCATGCTTGAACCCAGCAGTGATTATCTTAAGTCAGAGGTACTTCCAACAGTCTCAGTTTCGAGCTGGATGGACCCGATCATGGACAACCTCCAAGAGAGCAAACTACCCAATGACAAGCTCGAGGCATGGAGGGTTCGGAGTAGAGCATCTCGGTGCATTATGGTAGGGGACGTCCTTTAAAAGATAGGATTTTTCTTACCGTATTTGAGATGTCTCTGACCTGACAAGGCCAAGTACGTTCTAAAGGATGGAAGATCATCTGCAGGTACGGGATCCTGCATACTATCATCTCGGATAATGGCAAACAATTCGACAATGCCTGATCCCAAGGTATGTGTGAAGATCTCTGGATTTTGAATGCCTATTCAACAACTCGGCACCCCTAGTCTAACAGGCAGGTTGAGACGGTCAACAAGATCATCAAAAGCTACTTCAAAACTAAGCTCGAGAAATCTAAAGGTGCATGGGCTGAGGAACTACCACATGTCCTCTGGGCATACCAAACTACTGCTTGAACTTCGATAGGGAAGACCCCCTTTTCCCTAGCCTTCAACGCAGAAGCTGTTATACCAGTCAAGGTCGGGCTCCCCACTGCACAGGTCAACTCGTACAATGAAGATCAAAATGCTGAGCAAATGGCGTTAAGCCTAGATCTGCTCGAGGAAGAAAGGGAGAAGGCGCAACAGAAGATTGCAGCACATCAGTAACGAGTGGCCCAATACTACAATTCCAGAGTCAAAATGTGAAAGTTTCAGGTGGGAGACTTGGTCATTTGGAAGACTTTCTAGAACACGAAGGAGCCCAGCTTGGGAACATTGGGACCGAGCTGGGAGGGACCCTATAAGATAACGGGTACATCGCGACCAGGGGCGTATCAGCTTGAAGATATGGACAAACAACCCTTGCTTCACCCATGGAATGCCGAGCACTTGAAGATTTACTATTCTTGAGAACTTCATGTAGCCGACTTACTTCTCGAGCTTGTGGAACAAGCTCGAAAGTAAGTGGCTACTATTATGGGTAAAAATGGACTAACCTAAGGAGATTGGTGTAATAGAACAACATTCTCAAGCCGACAGCCAGGGTCGGATGACCGAGTATGACTTCCACGGCAGCTTAGTGACTTGAGCACAACTGGAAGCACAATGACTGTCAAAGTCTCATTTCCATGACCAACTATTATATGAATCAATTCGACATACACATCGAAAGCAGGCCCCGACCTCAGGTCGATATCAAACCACAGATCGAAAGCTCAACGTCAGTTGATCGAGCTTGGCCTCAACTGGTCGGAGCTCTGCCTCAACTGGTTGAGTTTGGCCTCAACTGGTCAAAGCTCTGCCTCAGCTGGTCGAGCTCGGTTGCTAACTCCTGTATTCTCGAGTCTCGACCTCTCAACCTTATCGTAAAGGTCGTTCCGAGATCTCGGCCTAGGATCTTGGAAGACAGCCGTAATGAGCAGCTACCCCGTAGGGAATTTTCCATATATGTATACACACTAAGGATATAAATAGGACCCTTAATATACAGAAAAAGGTATGCACTCGGACCCTAACACACCTAGACCTAGATTCCCTGTCTAACTTTGGCATCGGAGGGTCCCCTATCTTAGCCAGGGTCTCCATTGTCGTTTCACTTATGTAAGGACTCGAAGGTCCGATTAGGACGACTAGAAAACTGCATCAACAGGTTCTTTTCAGGCATTTCCATTCTTTATTTCAATGGTTATGTTAACTGAATTGTTGTCACACCTCGATCCATAGCTCAAGTGGTAGACTGAGTGAAAGATACCTCATTTCAACACTGAGGTCTTGGCATCAATTCCCTAGTGGGGGTGGCTAACAGTGAAGAGTGAACTGACAGTGGGTGTACTAAGAAGCTAATATAAAAAAATAAATAAATAAAACTGAATTGTTGTAACATTAGTCTTTCAAATCCTTTTGTCTCTTCGTGTTCCTCTAACTGTTCTTTTTCGCTCGACGGCTTTCGACTTCTGGGCTTCTCGATCGTGCCTCGTCATCAAATGACGTGTATCATCCAACTCAATGCTAGTTGTAGTTTCGTGAAAAGTGCTCCAAGTATCTCTGAAGATCTTTTGCATTTTATTTCTTTCCCGTGCAATGACATGTGTCCTTTCCTCATTAGTTATTTAAGAACCGTCAGAAATAGGGTACAGCATTGCCCCATACGTTGCTTCGCCTTTATCCAAAAAGGTGAAAGCGATGATGACTCATTGTTTAGCAAAATAAATGTGACTGCTCGACTAGGCAAAAACATCTAATTTAGTCACTAGCATTATATTTGAGTGAAGTGTGTCACTAGCATTATATTTGAAAGACACCCATGTCGCTTGATCATTCTTTTGACAGTCATCGAGATCGACTCATCGGGAAATTGAACCGTGTGCTTATCACTACAATCCAACTCTTCATTTTCAATTGCACTATTTTCCATAGTCGCATCATGTGAACTCCACTATTGTACATCTTTTACAAGTTCTGGCATATTTGGAGCGTGTTTTGTTGAAGGAGCTCCAGATTTTGTATGGAATTCTGAAGTGAATTCTCTTGGATCGTTTTTTGCTGGATATCAAAGGTATAGGATCCAAGAGAATCGTTACCATGATGCATTATTGATTCAACTTCCCAATTTTGATGATTCCATTGATCATATGGATGGGGTTGTGTATGGAGAATTGGATTGGGTTGAGGCTGAGGTGCATTAGCCTCCATTAACCTATCAAGGCATGATTCGAGCTCATCTAATAATTTTCTTATATATGCAAAAGAGTCTATGTCACTTTGAAATGAATTCTCTTGAATCGATTTTGGTTGAATCTCAAAGGTAGAGGATCCAAAAGAATAATCATTATAATAGGTTGTTGGTTCATCTATCTAACATTGATGTTTCCACTGATTATAGTCATACGGATTATAGGTGGGAGAATCTGATGGTTGGTAATACCTATTATCACTCATAATATAATCACGCATTATTTTCTTTTTCTTGGATGGGTGATAATAATTTTCACCCCAATAGTTATGATAACTCCAACACTCACGTACTGTTCGTGGGGTGTAATTGTTCTCCCGTATATGATCACGTAAGGACTTCTTAACCGATGGAGCGTTATACTCTTGTCAGTGCTTGATGATTTTTTTAAAAAAATTATGAGACATAGGTTGATTTCTATCAACATCATCATACATCCCTTCACACTTTTTCACATTCTCAAAAGTTATCTCAGCATATTGACGTTCCCACTCGTGTATATACATGGTGAAACCCTAACTCTGAATCTAATCCTAAGAAAAAGAAAAGAAAAGATCCTGCAGCACTTTGAAAAGTAACAAGAGAAGTTAGAAAGAAGTTACCAGACTTGGAGTTCTACGTTAAGGTCCTGCACAAGAAAATAAAAGAAATTAGTTTCTAAAAGTCTAAAGTTAGAAAGTTCCTAAAATAGAAATAGAAAGTTAGTTTTCAAAAAGGAAAGTTTCCTAAACCTAGAATTAGAAAGTTTCTAAAACTAAAACCTTAATTTTAAAAATAGAAAAAGTAGAAAATTAGAAAGAAATTACCGAATTAGAAGTGTATGTTAGGATCCTACAAAACAGGAAAACAGGTTAGTTTCTAAAAATCAAACAGAAAAAAAAAAATTCTAACCTAAAATTAGAAAAATCCTAAGACTATGGATTATGATAAGAGAGAATTCTAAATCCAATTGGACCAAAACAGTCCCCGGCAACAGCACCAAAAACTTGATGTTTTATTTAAACCTACCTGATTTAAATGAGTTTAAACTCGCAAGTATATGAATCAGATGTAAATATGGTACGTATTACGAGATCGTTCCCACGAGGACTGGTTGTCACAATTCGAAATTCATGATTCTTCTTAACTAATCCAACAAATAGTGTAGTGAACTAATAACAAAAATCTATGAAAAAATAACTGAGAACAGGGAGGAAAATTCACTCAAGGAGAATACTAGGACTTTCGAATCCACCCCTAATTATCCTGACCTTTGTTTTACCAGTTGATTCACCCTAATTCAGATTGATATAAAAATAAATAAATCACACTCTATGTCCTTGGCCGGGTACACAAAATGTATAATCCCTTAAAGCATATGGATCACATCTTTCCATCCATGGTCAGGCATGAAGAGATGTAGATTCCTATTTCTTCCTCTATAGGAAACATGTTCATGGTTTGACACAAGCACCTAGAATAAGAATCCAAACAACATCCACATCTAGACTTTGGTTAAGCTCATAGAATGAAGAAGTACGAAAATTTCAGTTTAAGCACACTAGAGAAAGAAACAAATCAATCAAATCAAGATGAATTCAACCATAAACAAGAGTCATTCAAATTAGGGGCTTCATCTCAGCCCTAGCTAAGAGATTTGCAATCCATGAATTCAAATAAAAAGAAAGAAAAATAAAATTCATAAACAGAAAACATCTCTCTCTCTCTCTCTCTCTCTCTCTCTCTCTCTCTCTCTCTCTTCTTTCTTCTCTTTCTTCTCTTTGGCTCTGGATCTCGTTCTCTCCTTGCTGCCCCCCTTTAAGCTCCAAAGGACTGCCCTTTTATAGGCAAGGAGGTTGGTGGAGGGTGCTAAAGTCGGTGGAAATCGGAGCGGCAAAATGTGCGCAGAAGATTTTTCACAGCAAAATTCGGGGCTTCATAAGTCCTTTGTTCTTTGCACTTTATCCATAAAATCAACGTCTCTTAGGACGTTTTTTGCTGCTCTACATGATGGCGGATTAGATCTTTCATCTGATCAAAGATGGTGGGCCACAACTGCCTAAAAATCCACTTTTCTCACGTCCAGCACTGCGATGCTCAGCGGGACCCACAGAGGTATTTTTTAGGGAAATCCACCCTGTCCATTAGATTCAGGATGAAATTTAGGTCAGAGAAAGATAGTTTTGAACGTCCATTAACCCGGCCCAGAGAAAAAATCATGCTAAAATCAATTTGAACGTTGCAAGGCAGTCCACTTGCGTCCCCTATATCGCGCACATGTGTATGCATGGGTACAAACAGTCAGAACGGGTTTGATGTCTTTGAGGCCCTCTACACGATGGACGGCTTGGATCATCTGTACGGGCAACGTATGGGGCCCACTGGCTTTCGTAAAACCCGTCCGTCGGTCGGTACGCAGCAGCGTTGCGAAGGAAAAAGGAAACTTCCTTCTTTCCTTTTTTTCTTCGGTCAGAGACAGTCAAACCGTCGTTGTGTTTGCCATGCACGGCTAGTGCACTTATGCACTATGCACATGCCACACTAGGTGGGGTCCACTGAAATGTTTCTACGAAATCTAATCCATTCATTCATTTCATCATCCCATTTTAGGCGTTGGAACCAAAGTTGAGGCATATCCAGAGACCAGGTGAGCCTAGAATCAACGGTTTATGGGCTGATCTGTCAGTTGGGGCACTTTCATAATGATCCAATGGCTGAAATTTGATATGTGCGGTTACTTTATGGCCCTCATCCCATGTATGAAGTTTCGAGCCAATCGGATGGCGGAAACCATGTGATCTTGCATTTTACATCAATTTCAGGCCTCTTTAACGTGAACGGCTTGATTTTCTTGGATCCCTGACATATAAATCTATCAATCTTGGTCCTCTGAAGTCTGTTCCTTGCTCTGGTTGCTTCGGAGCGTCAAATCCACACTTGTAGTACTCTTTTTCAGTCAACGCTTTTAATTATATCCTGCAATAAAAACACGATTAAAATATTCAATTAAGCATTATCATGTACGTAAAATCAGGCAATAACTGGGGTTTGATATGCAATATTCGACCCTCATCACAACCCCCAACCAGCATTTTGCTAGTCCCGAGCAAAACATGCAAAAATAATTTCAGAAATAAAAGACAATTCCTGTAAACCCGAGTGACATGTGAACAAATAGTCGAGATGTGAGAATTCTAAAATTCATGAATGGTGAGTAGAATTTTTCTCCTGGAATCAAGCTGACGGTAAACTTCATAATCAAGTTCAAAGTATTAATCCATTAATTAGAACATTCTAAACATCGAGTTCCATGAGTGTATAGTGTAATCTCGGCTTACAATTATTAAGAGATCTAATTGTCAATTTCATGTATCATTGGTAATTAACAACGGAATGTATGACAACTGAAACCAACACTTGCCTGACAGATTAACTTTTCATTCTACCAGCCTTTGATTTTTTTATGAATAGTAACGCCAAGGAGGGGAATCAAATCCTCGCCTATAGGGAGCAAACCTATGGTGAAAACTTGTCGCCTAACTTTTTCTAAATGTCAACCATTGGGGAATTAAATATACACCTATAGGGTGCAAACCTATGGTGAAGATTATGTGACTTACCCTTTCAATTCTTCTTACTGAACATGATAATTTTTTTATTTTTATTTTTTTCTTTCAGGCTAGTTCCTTTCATGCTTAGTGATTACCAAGTTAATCGTTCAATGTGTAAGCGAGATGTGTCCTATGAAACCATGACTCAATCAATGTTTAAAGCTTCTAATCATGGGATAACAATTCAAACTTAATTGTGAAATCTAACAGACGGCTGAATCTAAGAGTCATAAATTACCAACATCACGTATCTTATAATTCTAATCCAAGATGGCTGTCAAAATCACTTCGAATTCATAAGAAAGTCCAAAAAATTTAAAAACTTTCACAATTTTCGCTCAAGACTAAGAAAATACTGATTAGGTAACCTAATCTCCCACCCCCAACCTAAAATCTACATTGTCCTCAATGTAAAAGATGTGAGTATGCAATGCACATGGGACAATAAAATTGAAAGAGAAGTAATGGAAAGACAGTACATGGACGAAGGACTCAAGAGGCTTTTCTAAAAATATCAACATAAGAGTGGGTCAGCACAAGAGAGAAACCAACAAAAGCAAAACAAAAATAACAAGAATAGCAAAAATAAAATCCTACCTACACCACTTTCGCAGGTGCTCTCGATTGCATTTAGCATATGCAACAAGCCTTTAAACTCCTAGGTTGCCCCTAGTGGACGAGTTGTAGTCTCGTGAGGGTTTGTAGCAATGTTACCCACAAACATTGAACTAACTAACCAATCATGCCACAAGGTTTCTCTTCCGGCCAATATCTTGATAAGTTTCTCAGTAGGTTTCTCAACAAGATCATTCAAAAGCCCTTTTTGCAATAGGCTTGGATGCCCTGGAGCATGGCGTTCCAGAGAAACTTATGTACCTCATCAAAAATTTATTGTCGATTCGCCTGAGGTATCCAGAGTATATACGATTCACCTGCGACAAAAGGAGTTTCAATGGTAGTATCCCATGGTGAATTAGAGACTACAAGTATATAAGATTCAGAAAGGTTTTCAGGAAGTGATGTGGTCTCAACATATTCTGAAGTTTCAGACTTCGATTCAATTTTCAGCTCTTCCTCCCTTAATGGTAAACAATTAAGATCTAGGGAAGAAGGGGCTTCAGAGTAAAGGTGCTCTCGGTTAGTAACAACTACCGAGATAGTCTCTTGCAAGGCATCCACTATTTCTTTAATCATAAGATCATTTGAATCTGGAAGGTGTGCCACGCAATCGTCCAAAGAATTGAGAAATTCAGCTGAGCGTGACTCGTTTCCTGCATCAAAGTCTGTGATGATTTGCTCAGGGATTCTATCGTCTCTAGAAGCGGATGAACGTATGCTCTCTTACTCTTGCCCTGCACAGACAAGTTGGAGATCAATAAGGGGAGCATTGATATAAAGACTCTGATCATTGAAGCTTCTCAGTGGAGGCATTGAATCGTCTAAAGTGTATAGCTCAGATTGTAGCCTCAACTAGGTAGTTTTAAATTCCAGAGTCATGTCAAGTAAATCGTCCATCTCCCGAATCATATCATCATTCAATTTAGAGGAGTGGTCCAAACATGCATCACAAAGGTTGGAAGGGTTAGTTAAAAGTGGTTCATCCTCCACATTTAAATTAGTCATGTCAGATAGGTGGAGTAAATCACTATGGTTAACAACTTCCTGAACCTCTTGATCATTAGCAGGGGCCACACTTGAGATTGAATCCCAATACTCATCATCATCTAATTCCGTGCAGTGCACACTTGGGATGGGATCATATTCCTCACATTCTATTCCTAGATTGGGTTGAGGTTCAAATAAACTAACCTCTACCTCTACCTTCTCAATTTTCATTTACGTTGAGAATATACAAGTGGTTGCCCATAATGACTTATACAAACCAATGTCTTGATATAACAATTACAAGAATCCATATGATTTAGTACATGAAAAATAACATAAGAATGTAAACATAAGCTGCAAGATCGCGCAGCTCCTTGAGGTAGATACAACCATGGAACCCCGGCATTTGTACTCGACTCCACATCAGCCTGAACCTGAAAGTCACTTAAGCCACCTGTGCTACCTGTACGGTTATATATTTGATGGATGAGTGGCCAACTCAGTGTGAACTCCCCTCAAGATTACACACCGCCGCATTAGGTAAGCATAGTTATAAAATAAAGCATACGAAACAATACACATGATGCGATCTTATTATGTGCATGGATGTATGGAATGCGTTCACGCCCCGAGGATGCTCATCCGTGCGGACAGGGCCGCCACCCATGCAATGCGTTCACGCCCCGGGAATACTCATCCGTGCGGACAGGGCCGCCGCCCATGCAATCATCGAACTTGGGAAACATCAACCAATCGGAACAATACGTACATCACGTACGATAGCAATAGATGCTGGTCTGTGCGATGTATGCATGATTAGCCAATCCGTTATTAATCCAATTACAACCAGCCATTTTAAATAAGCTCAAAGGTCACTACGGGAGCACATGGCCCAGCGTAGGCCGACAGCTCGGGCATAGGTCCCATACCACCATCCCCGGCTCATGAGGCTACCACCTTAGGATGTTTAATGTAACCCCATCGACTAGTGGCCAATCATATTACAATATATGAGGCTTACCATCGCATGGTTGCACAGTATAAAACATCGAACCCATGTAGGGAAGATATCAAATAAAACCACGTAGGGCGAGTATCGAAATATGCCACATAGGGCGAATATCAAAACCATACGATAAAGACCATCCTTAAAAACCATTGGGCACAACAACCCTGGATGGTAGGCCCACATCAATGATCCACCTAGACCACCACTCAAAAACCACCGAGTCGAAGGTCCATTACGATCACAAAGAGTCAAGTTACATCCCAAGTATGGGTGTACATTCATACGTGGGAATTTCCCACTAATGTACCAGTTTAAGTTCCATAAGCAATCCACAAATAATCCATAAGCATGAACAATTATACAGAATAATCTAAAGCATGTAAGACAGCAATTTAATTTCCACCAGCTAACACATGTGATTATAAGGAGAGAGATCAATTATGAATTTAAATAAAAACTATAACTTAAGCTAATGAGAAGATGGAAAGCTCAGGGGGAAGAATCATCACCTTATACTTGAATCGCTAACCGACGTTGCTAGAAAGCGCGAGCACCCTCAAAGTTGAGTCCTACCATAGATGGTGAAGTTGTACATGATATCATTGTTCTACCAAGTGTCTATGGTCAAGATTTACACGACCTATGATTTGGATTACTTTTAGGGTTTTGACGTAAGATTAGGGTTTTAACCTAGGGTTTAGGCTAGATTTTTAGGTTTTGGTTATGGGATTTGAACCCCATTTTGTGTGGCCATTTATGACACTATCAATGGAGAATTTAAATAGGTAAAATTAATCAAGTGAATTGATTATTAATTTTAGGAATATTGACAATGGTTACTATTATATTAAATTTATCTAATACAACCCACAATGGATAATAATATTAATAATTCCAAAACAATTATTAATATTAATAATGTACTTAACATTTAGCCCATGCAATACTAATAGTTATTTTGATGAAAATAAATTGTATGTTTTAACATTAATAATAATATTTTAAAAATGACAATGCAAAGTATTAATATTTTAATAATGTATTAACTAACATCCGTATGGGAAAATTTACTAATAATTAATCATCTTTAAATTTAAATAAACCTAAAACTGCTAATAACAATTAACATGAAAAATCAATCTGAGAAGAGTGGGGACTCACATAGGATGGGGCTCAACTCGACCCCAACAAGGCCTGAGCGCGGCCCAAGCATGACCTGGCCCAGCTGGACTCAGTCCCTACCGAGTTGACTCGGTTCCAGCTGAGTTGACTCGGTCTTCTCTCTCATTTTCCCTTCTCCTCTCTCTTCTTCTCTCCTTCCTTCCTCTACTCTTTCTGTTCCCTTTCTTCCCTTCTATATTTCCCAAAAATCCCAGCCATTATACGCCTGAACCGGCCGAGTCCGGTGGGTGCACACAACGACCACAAAGCAACTCTCTCTCTCTCTCTAATTTTCTTCTCTTTGCTTTAATTTCTTTTCTCTTCCTCATGGCCAGAAAAACGTCTGGATTGACCAGACCCATCCCTGGCTGGGATCGGACTCGGGTCAGTGAGTTCAGGGAGTCGGACCGGCTCAGTTCGAGCGGGTCATGGTGCGGTGCAGCAGCCGCACCACCCCATTTCCTTTCTTTTCTTCTTCTTTCTTCTTTCTATCTTCCCATCCTTCCTTTCTTTTCTCTCATTTCTGATTTAGCTGGAAGGCTCCAGCAGCACCTCCAGGTGATCGGCCCCAAGTTCAACAGTGAGTCGAGCCAAGTGGTGCAACGACCGCACCTTGAACCGACACTCCTACCTTCTCCCCACCTCTTCTTTCTCTCTCCTCTCTTTTCTTTCTTTTCTCTTTTCTTCCTGGCCTTCCGTGAGATTTGGAGTGGACAAAACCCATGCGAAAACAGGGTTGCTGGCCTGGACCGGACCAAACCCAGTTTGGATTCAAGCGAAGGAGATGATCCGCCATTAATGGTGGATTCAAAAACACCACCAAATCCTTCAATCTACTTCCTTCAGATGGTCTGTATGGACCCTACGAAACTTATGGATAAGCTTTCATGAAGCTTGAATGGGTTTAAGTTGGTGGGTTCGCATGGAGAAGCTCTCGGCCGATTTTTCGAGTGCAGCTGCAGAGATAGAGAGGAGACCTAATGAAATCCAGTTCCAAGCTCTCATATAAGGTTTTTCCAATGAATCCTAGACCGTAGGATTGATAACAAAAGGTCCGGATTTGTTCTGGTAGAAACCGACTCCAAATACAGCTGGTAAGAGAGAAATCCGCCCGTTGTTTTGCTCAGACATGAGTGAAAACCCTAAGGAATTTGGACGGCCAATATCTCTCCATTTTGAACGATGGGGATGCAAGGGATAGGACATTGACACGGATCGCTCTCCTGGCAAACCGAAACAGAGATGGCAGATTTCCGTTTTTAGATATAGTGTGTTTGTAAGGTCATTTTGCAGTAAGGTTTGAGTGTTCATACGTATCAGGAAACTTGGTATAGAAGTCAGGTTATGGTCAGCCTCCCTCCCTGAAGCTGATGGACGGTTCAGATCACGTTTCTGGATGATGGAAGTGGGCCCCTGATCGAAAACACGGACTTCGTCCGTTCACTGTCTAAACGAAGAGAGAGAGAGAGAGGAGTCCTTCCTCTTTCAAAAACGCGGTCGCCAAGCCTCGACCGAGCACCCTGGCTCAGTGCACTACGAGTGCACGCCCTAGTGTGCACACACCCATTGAATGGGGTCAACTGGGATGTTTTTGAGAAATCTACTCCATCCATGATTCTCTGTGGGCTCATTTGGGTCACCTGACCGGAGATGAAGAAATTTCCGAAGCTTGGGTGGGCCATACTCCCAATTTTACTTATTTCTAGCTCTAATTGTAGATTTCGGTTAGTTTAATGGTTAGATCACCTCAAAATTAAACGTCAATGGTTGAAAGAATTCTAATGATCCTAAGGTATGTTTGGACGTATTATAGGGGTCGATCTGTAACTCAAGTGGGCCAACCTTTAATCAACATGTGCCAGTATTCACGTTTAACCAGGAGTGTGCATTAATTTCACAACTTTCATGAACGGTTGGAGAAAATTTAGGTGGGGCCCGCTTGTGATGACTTATAGGGATCCATTTCATTCACCGTATTTGGCACGCCGTGCTAACCCATAGTCCCAAATTTGAAGTAAATCCGAGCTTCAGGTGGGCCGCACGATCCCGCCGAGTAGTGAGAATTCACACCGTTAGAACTATAATGGTAACTCACGTGAACAGTGACATAGTGTGTTACCATATTTACAATTTTACCCATTTTCTTTTCAAAACTTCTGCCGTCTGTAACTCATAAGTCTACCGTCTAAATGTGATGAAATTTGACAGGTGATCTTTATTTTTCACGCTTTTTCCGTCGACCAAATTTGAGCTATGATCTCTCAAGGATGACTAAGATACCACTTCAATGGGCTATACTGCTCTGGGGTTTCAATGTCATGTTTATATATGTCTATTTGTAGTATTATCCGGTAGTTTGGACCTGTGTTCTAAGATCTTCAAAATGAGCGATTCATCCTGATATTTGGGTGGCCCATTTGGCAGATCCAAACATGATGGATGGTCAGATGAGCTTCTAAAAATAAGAGAACTTGATGATTAGAGCTTTATCCTTGAATGTAGGTGAATGTATGGTCAGTTTAGTAAATGGATGGACATAATGTGGATTTTTGGAGTGATTAGGGGTAGGGCTTATATAACATTAGATTCGAGCAACTTTCTTTACTCATGAAGGTTTGTTAGATTTTGATTCTAATAGTGGGCTAAGCATATTCATATGGCGGGAACAAGATGGACGGATCAGAATCTTGATCTGATAAGTATATGAACGGATGTAGAGGTCAAGTAGCTGATTTACTATGATCTAAGAGCTGAAATTCGAGGCGTGCGATTAATTTGTGATAATTAGGCATGATATAAAATTTCATATGAGACGGACCATGGGAATCATGTGATCTAGTGTTCACGGGTCTAAGTTAGTGGCAATTTCGTAATTACTGTCGATCTATGAGTTTTGGGAAATTTAATGGCTCCACACGGTTATAGACATGTTTCTAGGCAATTCTTACAAAAGAACGCATATCTAAATCATTATGGATAGGAAGTTATTCGCCACGTCTTCTAAGGGAAGGTACTTATGTCAAATTGCGTAATGGATGGGCTTGTCTTGAAATTCAATGATCAGATAGCTTGATCTATGAATGAAGATCATCTCCAACGGTTAAACTAGTGTTAGAGAAATGATGTAAGGCTAGAATAGTTGGATTGGTATCGTATACATGTATATGTCACGTTGAATCTTATGGTAACGCTCGAGGACTTTCGATGCCCGAGCATCGAAAAGTTCGGGGCGTTACAATCTACCCCCCTTAACAGAAATCTCGTCCCGAGATTTGTTATGTGTACGCCTAAATGTTAACATTACAAGTAATAATTTCATTTCAATAGTGGACTCTATTTCTCATTTGTGCAATTACGTCCTTTACTGTTAATAAGCTATATTTAAACATACCACTAGAATAAGAGTCATTGCAACCTACCCTCCCTTAAAGATTTCAAGTTTCTAATGTTCAGGTTAATACGAATAGATGGTCGTAGTAGGTTTGAGCTCGATACATCGATCATCTGTCTGCGCAAGACAGAGGATTTTTGGTATCTATTCATAATCCTGTTAAATCTCGATCCTTTACTTGATCTGAGCATTGGAGTCATTGAGATTTGCTAGGACTTAGAATTCGAGTCAAACCATGTAAACTTCGTTTAAGTGTGGTTCCATCAACTCATGACCTCAATTACTCTAGACCCCTGAGGAATATCATGTGATCGTTTATTTCCATAATAGATAAGACTATGTGGCCTATTACGCTTCCGATGCGCACTCTGATTATCTAAGCACTACTTGGAAATTCCAGGTTCAGGATTGACATGAAACATAAGTTTAAAATTTTGCTAGATCTATCTAGGGTTTCAAATCAAATTCCAATATACTTAGTCTATAGTTGGAAATTCACCTAAAATCCTATAATTCCGCCTCTAATAAATTTCGTGGTGGGATTGTAGGAAATATTATTTCTAAACAAAGAGATGCATTAGGGAAGTTCAACTTATGATTCTTAGCATGATTCCTCAAGTTTAGAGAGCACTTGTTTTCGATCAAGCGTACAATATGGTGGTTAAGGAAAATTCCTACGGGCCTAAGTTCAACCCATTTGCTAATTATTACAATAGTGTGATTTCTAACTATGAAATTTTAGGAAAGTTCATATCCTAAGTTTCTAGAAAATTTGATTTGGAAGCCAAGTATAGGGATGTCCTCAGGTAGCCTTGTGTACATCACAATGAGTACTTGGTACACATATTTAATTTCTAAGTCCAAACACCCATTCTGGTAGTTTACAAGGAAACTAAAGTTTTTGTTTCTAGGTTTAAATGACTAATCCTGAAGTCTTTAAGGGAAACTAGAATCATTTTAAAGTTCTGTAGTTATCCAAACAATCCTTTAGGGAGCCTACCCTTTGAATTTCTAGACTCCCATGTCCTCCCACTTATAAGGAAATTCCACATAAGTTTGGAGTCCAAAAGTCTATCTTAAATTATCAAGGGAACCTAAGGCTCGAAGTACCTATGTTTTCCAAATTTCCTTGAAAGGAACTTTTCATAAGTTCGAATGACCAATCGTTCTAAGGGGCGCAAGTTCATTTCTAAGTCCCATTGTTGATCGTTGTGGCAATGTTATTCCTAGCTAAGAGATTTTAAGAATTGTCAATTCTATATTTCTAAAAGTTGTTCATTGAAAGTCAAGTTCAAGGAATGTTCTTATTCCATCTCATTCTCATCATAGTGGGTATTTGCCCTTCCACGGCACATGAATTTAATCTCTAAGTTCAAACGGTAATTCTGGTAGCTTTCAAGTGAACTAAAGTTATGTTGTTGAGTTCGATAACCAAAACTAAAATGTTCAAGGGACTTAAGTTCATTTCTAGGTTCTACAATTACCCAAATAATTTTCTAGGGAACCTAACATTTGAATTTCTACATTCTCCTTCCTTCCAAGTTCTAAGGGATTCCTATATAAGTGAAAGTTCAAATGACTATCTAATGATTTTAAGGGAATCTAAGTTCACTTCTAAGTTTTACAGTTATTCAAGCAAACTTCTAGGGAATTTAAAATCTTAATTCCCTATATTCTCAATTTCTCCTAGTTACAAGGAGATTTCACATCAATTCAAATGGCTACTATAACAATTTATGGGGGAGCCTAAGTTTGGATCTCTATGTTCTCAACCATTCTTCTAATTCTAGAAGAAATTCACCTAAGTTCAAATTTCTAGTTTTAAATATCCTAACTTGAGACATTTGAAGTTTGTATAAGATCATTTCCCAAGGCCAAGTTTGTCCAAACTATGCTCTGATACCAACTGTAGCAACCCGGACCTTCAGGACCCGAGTACATGACCCGTTTCCCAAACACCCGAGTGTTAACCTTAACTGATGGTCAAATTTGAGTTTACATATTTCGTTTTATCAGAGTAAGCAGATGAGCGTAGAATGGACAAGTAAGCATAAAAGAAATTTTCATTTACGTTGAGAATATACAAGTGGTTGCCCATAATGACTTATACAAACCAATGCCTTGATATAACAATTACAAGAATCCATATGATTTAGTACATGAAAAATAACATAAGAATGTAAACATAAGCTGCAAGATCGCGCAGCTCCTTGAGGTAGATACAACCATGGAACCCCGGCATTTGTACTCGACTCCACATCAGCCTGAACCTGAAAGTCACTTAAGCCACCTGTGCTACCTGTACGATTTTATATTTGATAGATGAGTGGCCAACTCAGTGTGAACTCCCCTCAAGATTACACACCGCCGCATTAGGTAAGCATAGTTATAAAATAAAGCATACGAAACAGTACATGATGCAGATCTTATTATGTGCATGGATGTATGGAATGCGTTCACGCCCCGGGGATGCTCATCCGTGCGGACAGGGCCGCCACCCATGCAATGCGTTCACGCCCCGGGAATACTCATCCGTGCGGACAGGGCCGCCGCCCATGCAATCATCGAACCTGGGAAACATCAACCAGTCGGAACAATACGTACATCACGTACGATAGCAATAGATGCTGGTCTGTGCGATGTATGCATGATTAGCCAATCCGTTATTAATCCAATTACAACCAGCCATTTTAAATAAGCTCAAAGGTCACTACGGGGAGCACATGGCCCAGCGTAGGCCGACAGCTCGGGCATAGGTCCCATACCACCATCCCCGGCTCATGAGGCTACCACCTTAAGATGTTTAATGTAACCCCGTCGACTAGTGGCCAATCATATTACAATATATGGGGCTTACCATCGCATGGTTGCACAGTATAAAACATCGAACCCATGTAGGGAAGATATCAAATAAAACCACGTAGGGCGAGTATCGAAATATGCCACATAGGGCGAATATCAAAACCATACGATAAAGACCATCCTTAAAAACCATTGGGCACAACAACCCTGGATGGTAGGCCCACATCAATGATCCACCTAGACCACCACTCAAAAACCACCGAGTCGAAGGTCCATTACGATCACAAAGAGTCAAGTTACATCCCAAGTATGGGTGTACATTCATACGTGGGAATTTCCCACTAATGTACCAGTTTAAGTTCCATAAGCAATCCACAAATAATCCATAAGCATGAACAATTATACAGAATAATCTAAAGCATGTAAGACAGCAATTTAATTTCCACCAGCTAACACATGTGATTATAAGGAGAGAGATCAATTATGAATTTAAATAAAAACTATAACTTAAGCTAATGAGAAGATGGAAAGCTCAGGGGGAAGAATCATCACCTTATACTTGAATCGCTAACCGACGTTGCTAGAAAGCGCGAGCACCCTCAAAGTTGAGTCCTACCATAGATGGTGAAGTTGTACATGAGATCATTGTTCTACCAAGTGTCTATGGTCAAGATTTACACGACCTATGATTTGGATTACTTTTAGGGTTTTGACGTAAGATTAGGGTTTTAACCTAGGGTTTAGGCTAGATTTTTAGGTTTTGGTTATGGGATTTGAACCCCATTTTGTGTGGCCATTTATGACACTATCAATGGAGAATTTAAATAGGTAAAATTAATCAAGTGAATTGATTATTAATTTTAGGAATATTGACAATGGTTACTATTATATTAAATTTATCTAATACAACCCACAATGGATAATAATATTAATAATTCCAAAACAATTATTAATATTAATAATGTACTTAACATTTAGCCCATGCAATACTAATAGTTATTTTGATGAAAATAAATTGTATGTTTTAACATTAATAATAATATTTTAAAAATGACAATGCAAAGTATTAATATTTTAATAATGTATTAACTAACATCCGTATGGGAAAATTTACTAATAATTAATCATCTTTAAATTTAAATAAACCTAAAACTGCTAATAACAATTAACATGAAAAATCAATCTGAGAAGAGTGGGGACTCACATAGGATGGGGCTCAACTCGACCCCAACAAGGCCTGAGCGCGGCCCAAGCATGACCTGGCCCAGCTGGACTCAGTCCCTACCGAGTTGACTCGGTTCCAGCTGAGTTGACTCGGTCTTCTCTCTCATTTTCCCTTCTCCTCTCTCTTCTTCTCTCCTTCCTTCCTCTACTCTTTCTGTTCCCTTTCTTCCCTTCTATATTTCCCAAAAATCCCAGCCATTATACTGGCCTGAACCGGGCCGAGTCTGGTGGGTGCACACAAGCCCACAAAGAATCTCTCTCTCTCTCTCTAATTTTCTTCTCTTTGCTTTAATTTCTTTTCTCTTCCTCATGGCCGAAAACGTCTCGGATTGACTGACCCATCCCGGGGGATCGGACTCGGGTCGGTGAGTTCGTGAGTCGGACCGCTCGGCCGAGCCAGGTGTCATGGTGCGGTGCAAAGTGCCAGCCCGCACCACCCCATTTCCTTTCTTTTCTTCTTTCTTTCTTCTTTCTATCTTCCCATCCTTCCTTTCTTTTCTCTCATTTCTCGATTTAGTGGAAGGCTCCAAGAAGACCTCCAGTGATCGGCCCCAAGTTCAACAAAGTGAGTCGAGCCAAGTGGTGCAACGACCGCACCTTGAACCGACACTCCTACCTTCTCCCCACCTCTTCTTTCTCTCTCCTCTCTTTTTCTTTCTTTTCTCTTTTCTTCCTGGCCTTCCGTGAGATTTGGAGTGGACAAAACCCATGCGAAAACAGGGTTGCTGGCCTGGACCGGACCAAACCCGCTTGGATTCAAGCGAAGGAGATGATCCGCCATTAATGGTGGATTCAAAAACACCACCAAATCCTTCAATCTACTTCCTTCAGATGGTCTGTATGGACCCTACGAAACTTATGGATAAGCTTTCATGAAGCTTGAATGGGTTTAAGTTGGTGGGTTCGCATGGAGAAGCTCTCGGCCGATTTTTCGAGTGCAGCAGCAGAGATAGAGAGGAGACCTAATGAAATCCAGTTCCAAGCTCTCATATAAGGTTTTTCCAATGAATCCTAGACCGTAGGATTGATAACAAAAGGTCCGGATTTGTTCTGGTAGAAACCGACTCCAAATACAGCTGGTAAGAGAGAAATCCGCCCGTTGTTTTGCTCAGACATGAGTGAAAACCCTAAGGAATTTGGACGGCCAATATCTCTCCATTTTGAACGATGGGGATGCAAGGGATAGGACATTGACACGGATCGCTCTCCTGGCAAACCGAAACAGAGATGGCAGATTTCCGTTTTTAGATATAGTGTGTTTGTAAGGTCATTTTGCAGTAAGGTTTGAGTGTTCATACGTATCAGGAAACTTGGTATAGAAGTCAGGTTATGGTCAGCCTCCCTCCCTGAAGCTGATGGACGGTTCAGATCACGTTTCTGGATGATGGAAGTGGGCCCCTGATCGAAAACACGGACTTCGTCCGTTCACTGTCTAAACGAAGAGAGAGAGAGAGAGGAGTCCTTCCTCTTTCAGCAAAACGCGGGTCAGCCGCGTCTGACCGAGCACCCTGGCTCAGTGCACTACGAGTGCACGCCCTAGTGTGCACACACCCATTGAATGGGGTCAACTGGGATGTTTTTGAGAAATCTACTCCATCCATGATTCTCTGTGGGCTCATTTGGGTCACCTGACCGGAGATGAAGAAATTTCCGAAGCTTGGGTGGGCCATACTCCCAATTTTACTTATTTCTAGCTCTAATTGTAGATTTCGGTTAGTTTAATGGTTAGATCACCTCAAAATTAAACGTCAATGGTTGAAAGAATTCTAATGATCCTAAGGTATGTTTGGACGTATTATAGGGGTCGATCTGTAACTCAAGTGGGCCAACCTTTAATCAACATGTGCCAGTATTCACGTTTAACCAGGGAGTGTGCATTAATTTCACAACTTTCATGAACGGTTGGAGAAAATTTAGGTGGGGCCCGCTTGTGATGACTTATAGGGATCCATTTCATTCACCGTATTTGGCACGCCGTGCTAACCCATAGTCCCAAATTTGAAGTAAATCCGAGCTTCAGGTGGGCCGCACGATCCCGCCGAGTAGTGAGAATTCACACCGTTAGAACTATAATGGTAACTCACGTGAACAGTGACATAGTGTGTTACCATATTTACAATTTTACCCATTTTCTTTTCAAAACTTCTGCCGTCTGTAACTCATAAGTCTACCGTCTAAATGTGATGAAATTTGACAGGTGATCTTTATTTTTCACGCTTTTTCCGTCGACCAAATTTGAGCTATGATCTCTCAAGGATGACTAAGATACCACTTCAATGGGCTATACTGCTCCGGGGTTTCAATGTCATGTTTATATATGTCTATTTGTAGTATTATCCGGTAGTTTGGACCTGTGTTCTAAGATCTTCAAAATGAGCGATTCATCCTGATATTTGGGTGGCCCATTTGGCAGATCCAAACATGATGGATGGTCAGATGAGCTTCTAAAAATAAGAGAACTTGATGATTAGAGCTTTATCCTTGAATGTAGGTGAATGTATGGTCAGTTTAGTAAATGGATGGACATAATGTGGATTTTTGGAGTGATTAGGGGTAGGGCTTATATAACGTTAGATTCGAGCAACTTTCTTTACTCATGAAGGTTTGTTAGATTTTAATTCTAATAGTGGGCTAAGCATATTCATATGGCGTGAACAAGATGGACGGATCAGAATCTTGATCTGATAAGTATATGAACGGATGTAGAGGTCAAGTAGCTGATTTACTATGATCTAAGAGCTGAAATTCGAGGCGTGCGGTTAATTTGTGATAATTAGGCATGATATAAAATTTCATATGAGACGGACCATGGGAATCATGTGATCTAGTGTTCACGGGTCTAAGTTAGTGGCAATTTCGTAATCACTGTCGATCTATGAGTTTTGGAAAATTTAATGGCTCCACACGGTTATAGACATGTTTCTAGGCAATTCTTACAAAAGAACGCATATCTAAATCATTATGGATAGGAAGTTATTCGCCACGTCTTCTAAGGGAAGGTACTTATGTCAAATTGCGTAATGGATGGGCTTGTCTTGAAATTCAACGATCAGATAGCTTGATCTATGAATGAAGATCATCTCCAACGGTTAAACTAGTGTTAGAGAAATGATGTAAGGCTAGAATAGTTGGATTGGTATCGTATACATGTATATGTCACGTTGAATCTTATGGTAACGCTCGAGGACTTTCGATGCCCGAGCATCGAAAAGTTTGGGGCGTTACACATCACGTGAACTCCACTGTTGTACATCTTTTACAAGTTCTTGACATCTTTGGAGAGTGTTTTGTTGAATGAGCTCCAGATTTTGTATGGAATTCTGAAGTGAATTCTCTTGGATCGTTTTTTGTTGGATATCAGAGGTATAGGATCCAAGAGAATTGTTACCATGATGCATTATTAATTCAACTTCCCAATTTTGATGGTTTCATTGATCATATGTATGGGGTTGTGTATGGAGAATTGGATTGGGTTGAGGCTTAGGTACATTAGCCTCCATTAACCTATCAAGGCATGATTCAAGCTCTCCTAATAATTTTCTTATATATGCAGAAGAGTCTATGTCACTTTGAAATGAATTCTCTTGAATCAATTTTGGTTGAATCTCAAAGGTAGGGGATCTAAAAGAATAATCATTATAATAGGTTGTTGGTTCATCTTTCCAACATTGATGTTTCCACTGATTATAGTCATACGGATCATAGGTGAGAGAATCTGATGGTTGGTAATCCTATTATCACTCATAATATAATCACGCATTATTTTCTTTTTCTCGAATGGGTGATAATAATTCTCACTCCCATAGTTATGATAACCTCAACACTAACGTACTGTCCGTGGGGTGTAATTGTTCTCCCGTATATGATCACGTAAGGACTTCTTAACCGATGGAGCGTTATACTCTTGTTGGTTCTCGATAATTTTTTCAGAAAAATTATGAGACATAGGTTGATTTCTATCAACATCATCATACATCCCTTCACACTTTTTCGCATTCTCAAAAGTTATCTCTGCATATTGACGTTCCCACTCGTGTATATACATGGTGAAACCCTAACTCTGAATCTAATCCTAAGAAAAAGAAAAGAAAAGATCCTGGAGCACTTTGGAAAGTAAGAGGAGAAGTTAGAAAGAAGTTACCAGACTTGGAGTTCTATGTTAAGGTCCTGCACAAGAAAATAAAAGAAATTAGTTTCTAAAAGTCTAAAGTTAGAAAGTTCCTCAAATAGAAATAGAAAGTTAGTTTCCTAAAAGGAAAGTTTCCTAAACCTAGAATTAGAAAGTTTCTAAAACTAAAACCCTAATTCTAAAAATAGAAAAAGTAAAAAATTAGAAAGAAATTACCTAATTAGAAGTGTATGTCAGGATCCTACAAAACAGGAAAACAGGTTAGTTTCTAAAAATCAAACAGAAAAAAAAATTTTAACCTAAAATTAGAAAAATCCTAAGACTATGGATTATGATAAGAGGGAATCCTAAATCCAATTGGACCAAAACAGTCCCCGACAACGGTGCCAAAAACTTGATGTTTTATTTAAACCAACCTGATTTAAATGAGTTTAAACTTGCAAGTATACGAATCAGATGTAAATATGGTACGTATTACGAGATCATTCCCACTAGGACTGGTTGTCACAATTCGAAATTCATGATTCTTCTTAACTAATCCAACAAATAGTGTAGCGAACTAATAACAAAAATCTATGAAAAAATAACTGAGAACAGGGAAGAAAATTCACTCAAGGAGAATACTAGGACTTTCGAATCCACCCCTAATTATCCTGACCCTTGTTTTACTAGTTGATTCACCCTAATTCAGATTGATATAAAAATAAATAAATCACACTCTATGTCCTTGGTCGAGCACACAGAATGTATAATCCGTTAAAGTATAAGGATCAAATCTTTCCATCCATGGTCAGGCATGAAGAGATGTAGATTCTTATTTCTTTCTCTATAGGAAACCTGTTCATGGTCAGACACAAGCACCTAGAATAAGAATCCAAACAACATCCACATCTAGACTTTGGTTAAGCTCATAGAATAAAGAAGTACGGAGATTTCAGTTTAGCACACTAGAGAAAGAAACAAATCAATCAAATCAAGATGAATTCAACCATAAACAAGAGTCATTCAAATTAGGGGCTTCATCTCAGCCCTAGCTAAGAGATTAGCAATCCATGAATTCAAATAAAAAGAAAGAAAAATAAAATTCATAAAAGGAGAACATCCTTCTCTCTCTTCTTTCTTCCTCTCTCTCGTTCTCTTCTCTTTCTTCTCTCCAAACCGAGCTCTCTTCTCAAGCCCTGGATCTCTTTCCCTGGCTCCAAACCGAGCTCTCTCCTCAAGCCCTGGATCTCTTTCCCTGGCTCCCCCTCGCCCCTTAGCTCTGGATCTTTTTATAGCTACTGAAGTCGATCGGTGTAGCTATCGCAGCAACAGCTAGTGCGTGTATAAGCTTTACGCAATGAAAATCGGAGCTTCACAAGTCCTAATTTCCTTGCCTGATGTCAGTAAAATCAACGTCTCCTAGGAAGTTTTGAGATGGTCTACATGATGGACAGCTTGGATCAGCCATCTGATCAACGGTCTGATAGTGCAACTGCCCCAAAGTCGGCCGATTTCCAGACGCTGAAACAGAGATCACGGATCTCTTCCGCTGTGACACTGGTGGGGCCATTTCTTCATTATTTTGAGAAATCTACTCCGTCCATTGGATGAAGGACGAAATTTCAGTTGGGAATATGTAATTTTTGTCTTTCGTTGATGAGGCCCACATGATATTTTTTCTCTATTGTTCAACCTGCTTTAGAACGTCTGGATTTCCATAATCATTTTCTTTTGAAATTCGGTCACCTACACGTTGGCAATATCGATACTGGGATTCTGGTGGATGGTTTCGATTATCCATTTGGACAATGGATGGGTCCCACAACTACGAAACGGCCGGTAGTGCGAAGGTGCTGTAACGGCAGTTGCCATTTTTGAAAATACACGGTCAAATGTCGATTGACCATGGTGATCGTGCAGTGCACGGCTAGTGCACTCGAGCATTGTGCGCACCTAGCTCATGTGGAGTCCTCTGTGATGTTTACGAGCAATCCAATTCAACCATCTAATTTATCTCCCCGATTAAGGGGTTGAGACCAAAGTTAAAGCATATCCTGTTATCAGGTGGGCCCCACTCAATGAATTAAGGAACTGATCTGGCCATTGGCCCACTTTCATAGTGATCCAATGGATGAAATTTAATATGTACGGTTAATTTATGGCCCCCAGGCCATGTTTGAAGTTTCGAATCAATCGGATGTCGGGAACCCTGAGATCTTGCATTCTAGACCAATTCGGGCCTTTTTAACGTAAACGGCTTGATTTCCTCAAGTCCCTAGCATATAAACTCTTCAATGTTGGTTCCCTGGAGTCTTCCCTTTGCTTTGGTAACTTTAGAGCATCAAATCCACGCTTGTAGTACTCTTTTTCAGTCCACGCTCCTAATTACTACCTGCAACAAAAACACGATTAAAATATTCAATTAAGCATTATCATGTACGTAAAATCAGGCAATAACTAGGGTCTAATATGTAATATTCGACCCTCATTAGTCATCTTGGTCAAACTCCGCTATCTCGGTTGAAAAACATCAATTCGGCCATCTTACTCAAACTCAGCTATCATGGTCGAAAAACATTAAAGTAAACCATCTTGGTTGAATTCAGTCATCTTGATCGAAAAATATCAAATTCGGTCATCTTAGTCGAACTCGGACATCTTGGTAGAAAAACATCAAAATCAGCCATCTTGATCAAAAAATATCAAAGTTGGTCGTGAAATTGGAAACTATCAATCGATCCATTCTAGATAAGACTTATGGTATATGGGAGTGGTAGTTCGACCATGAACTTGGCTTGCCACCTCTTAGACTAGTTGTAAAACTTTGTCATAATTTAAATGGCGCAGTTCATACACAGGAAGCGGCCCAAGAACTATCGGGTATTGTTCCCCATTGTGAGAAATATTCACAGGGAAAGGATGCCCCTGGGTATTTCGTAATTTCTGGCCTCATGAATGAAATTTCCGTTATATCATTCAAATCGTCTAAACTCAAAAATGGTGTGTATTTCATTGTGAAAGAGGTATTAGTGGTGTTGGCTATACAAGCACCAGATTTCCAACAAAACTAGTTTCGACAGTTTGCTGAGGCATAGTGAGCTAAGGCATTGTTTGTTGAGGCACGGCAAGTGCTTTTTAGCAAAAATAGCCATCATCCAATTTATGCTCTAGTCTGATTGGACATCCACCTGTTGAAAGTTTCAACCTGAATTCAAGGTTGCTCAGGTGCTGGCCACACTTACATTTTCTTCTCTTGTGCAGGAGATTCACTAACTGCAGAAGTATTACGAGTACCTCTTCGGGTCATGCTTTCACAAGATTATTTCACTGGTATGTATACTCAAACTCTCGAGTCTCACTGAGCATGCCAAAAATTGTTGGCATTCAGTTTGGTTTTGGTCACATGTGGTGAGTGTGGGCATGGAAAAATTGATTATATCGCTCGATTCAAATCGAACAACTTGACCCCAAGCGCTGAGATAGCCATATATGTTAAACTTGTGAGCGTATATAATCAAGATCTAAGAAGATCGATCACCTATTCAACCACTCATATTTGAATTGTAAGATGATCATGCGATATTCAGAAGGTGGATTTCTTCCTCTAATGATGGTTTGATTCTTTCCTTCCGCACGAAATGACTTTACTATACTAATACAGTCAAACAAAAAAAGGAAGTACTTACAGTTGGTCGCAGGGAGCAACTATAAAAAATATTTTTAAAAGATGAACTTGTATTAAGAATAGATATAATCTAGTGTGTGAGCATGGACTTGGATTACAAGTAATGATTACCATTACAAGATTATCGTTGCTCCTAAGATAGAGATAGAGTATGATAAGGAAAGATAAAGATGATTTTTTAAAGTGGTTTGGTATGAGACGATTTGCTTTGTTGAACTCCACTTCTCTTTAAATATTTTTTTTCTTTATTAAAACGATTATAATAGCTGAATCATTGCCACATTTTGTCTTTCAAATTTTTCTGTTTCTTTATGTCCTTTTAATCGTTTTTTTTCCACCCAACCGCTTTCAACTTTTGGGCTTTTCGGTCATGCCTCATCATCAAATGACATGTATTATCTAGCTTAGCCTTGACTATTCTTCCATGAAAAGTGCTCCAAATATCTCACGGCACTTTTTTTTTCTCTTTAACTATTTTAAGAATGGTAACAACACATTCAACTGCAAAAATCATTGGTCAAGAGTGTCCCCGTGACTCTGATGTTTGGATCATATCTTATTTATGACAGTGGTAAGCATGTGAAATGTTCCAATCGTCCAACCATCTATCTCATTATGTGGGCCACGCGATGAAGTCCTAAGAAATACTATGCATGCGGTGTCCGCACCGCAATCTTGGGTCCACTAGCTGTTGACCGTTGACCCCTCCCTCCATCGAAATAATGAACAGACGCTAACTGGTTTCCATCCATTTCAGAAGAACCAAAGCGGATTGCGTACTTAGTAACTCAGTAAGCTAATGCCTGCTGAGTAAACTCTGTGGGGCCCACACCGTGATATATGTGTTTTATCCATACTGTCCATCCGTTTTACAGGATTATTTTATACCATGATCTGAAAATTGAAGCATATCCAAAGCTCAAGTGGACCACCGCAGAAAATAGTGGGGGTAATGACATCCACCATTAAAACCTTCCTAGGGCCCATAGTGATGTTTATTTATCATCCAACTTGTTCATAAGGTCACAAAGACATGGATGAAGGGAAAATACAAATATCAGCTTGATCCAAAACTTGTGGCTCCCAAGAAATTTTCAACGATAGGCATTCAATTCACACTGCTTCCTTTGGTGTGGTCCACTTGAGCTTTAGGTATACTGTAATTTTGGATTTATTCTATAAAATGAGTTGTTAAAACGGGTGGATGGCTTGGATAAGATATGTACATACACAGTGGCCCCACAGTCTTTACTCAGTAGGCTATGGTGTACTGAGTTAATCCGTACGTAATCGGCTTGCTGATGTCGAGCGGGTCGCAGACAGTTTCATGGCCAGGATGGATCAGAAAAGGCCCGGTCGGCGACAGAAGTGATCCAAACCATCGGACCTTAAATCGGGCGTATCTCACAATCTGAAATGAGTTACCTGACGTAAAATATATGATTTTGGGGTAGAACGACCTACTTTAGCCAACCAACCCCGTTACACTAGGTTGCGACGCCCGGAATTGCAAAAAACCTGTGGATCGACAATCATTTCCCTGTTTTAATTTTGTTTTTACTATAAATAGTAAGTTTTAGTTTGATTATAACTCTTCATCCGTCGGGCTTTAGGAGTTGCGCCCAACGTGAAAAGAGCTTAGAATAATTAGGAGAACGGTTTGGTGAAGCCAAATAGGACACTTGCTATTTTTGGCCGAAAACCTTGCGCACTAGTAGACATCACGACCGTCTATAAATAGTAAGTTTACTATTTATAGTAAGTCGCGATTTATAGGAGTTTTAGTTGTAGTTTGATTCTGATTTCTTTCCCACTGCTTGGTACCCGTATTTAAAGGGTTGTGAACTCATTTTTATTCATTCATTAATTAATTTCGAATTTATTAGAATTTATTTCTATTTTATGCTTTCTTTCCTCGTGGATTTGAGAAGTCTCTGTGAGGAGTCCAGAGAAGTTCCGTGGATTCAGAATACTTATTCTCTTGAGGAAGATGGTGCTCGAACTCACGTCCTCCCCTGCGTCACTTGCTAACGGAAAGAACTTTTCTGGATTCCCTCTGCCTCTGTCGCGACTCAGGATTCCAGCATGTGTCGCTCCACTGGGGCCGATAGTCTAAGGTAGTCCAATAATCAGAACTGTTCACATTCTTTTATGGTTTTTGTTCTGCTATACAAGCCATGGAAACTTATGTTGAACGATGATTGTAAGCATCAATTGATATTCAGACTGTCCGAATAAGGAATAGGCTAATAAGTAACGGTGGATGACAGGTGGCTCATTCAACTTCAGAAATCAACTATCAGGATCATCATCCAAACGTTATTTGGGATCATGGACGTTCATAAGGTGGTCCTACTCAGACCAAAATTGCAAACCGTCCATTTATGACACGGGCCACACAGGCACAAGGGATGGACGGATGAAAATGATAACCAAAGGATACTTTGTGGTAGTTGACGGTGGAGTGGACCACTTGAAATCAGCATTCCTCATAATGAAAACTAAAATGAGGAATTTCAATATGATTGTATAAGTGAGTTTTCAATCCGAACTAGTGGGCCCCATGATCTGGGTCATCCTGACCAATGGTCTGTTGACTTGCATCGTTGAGTAATTGGGTCATTTCCACAAATTAGGAATTATATGAACTGTGGCCAGGTCATCTGAATTTCGTTGAGGTTTATAACCAGAGGCCAGGCCTCGTTATGTCCTCCATACACGTGTTAGTATGTCACACTTCTATGGCAATCAGGAAAATTGATCAGGTGGCCCACCTCGTTAAAAATTATAGTTGTAGGCATCGCATCGGTGTTGGAACGGGAATGGACGTATGAAAACACGTTCATGTCCGATTGGTGAAAATTGCATTGGAGCGAATGGTTGAGATTGTCAAAAGACATTGATAATGGGATATTGGCTGCTAGACATGGTGGACCACTAGAACAAGGGTTCTTGTTGTCCTAGACATCTGCCCATGTAGCATGGGGATGAGGGTGAAGAGCACCCCTCTATTTTCAAAGAGGCTTAAGTACCTCAAAGGTGTCCCACTTGTGGTAAATTTCATATTTTTTTTCTAAATGCAGAATAACTACATATAGTTTAATGATATTGAGTTGTGTGCTTGATAGATGTTAAATAAATATATGTAAATTATCTAAACCAAGATATTAAAACTCTTAACACCTTACAATAAAAAGCAACTATCAATTTATAACTTAATTGGAGGCAATTCTCAAAAGCATAAGCGATGTGAATGGCCTATAAACTGTGGGGTTGAGTCTTGATGAAAAAGAGCCACATTGTCAGATGTAGGCCTGCAATGAAAAACAAAGATTCTCGTGTATGAATTAATGATGTTGCTCTTTCCATAGCAGTGCAAGCAAGTCTGTTACTCTTTTCATTGGGTCATATTGGGGGTTATTGGGCCTTAAACCACAAGTGTGGGTACCTTCTTTGTTGAAGGCATGGGATAATTCTATGCCTTTACTTCCATGTCATTATGGACGGAACTGGCTCATAAAACACACTGATTTTCTCTCTCTGAGGATAAATTGTGTGCTTCATAATATAACTTTTAATATGTGAAATTTTATTGGCTCCCACCATGATTTATGTGTTAGATCACATGGTCCATCAATTTTTCAAATCATTTTAAAGGATGAGCTAAAAAATAAAACACATTCAAAGCTCAAGTGAACCACACCACAAAAGGTATGGGGATTGAACAATACAGCTCAAACTATTCTTAGAGTTCGTTGCAAGGTTTATTTGCCATCTAACCTTTTCATAAGGTTATACAAATGTAACGCCCCGATTTTCAGAATCCGAGTACATGACTCGAATTCCAAGACCCAGGAGTTAGCTATTGATAATGACGATTAATCAATGAATCAAAGTGTAGTGTAGCGGAAATAAAAACGTAGCATAGATATGACCTCAAAATAGGAACAATATTCAGGCCCACTCAGCTGGGGGCCACTTACAAAACCTCATGTTTTCTTAAATCCCAGTGTACTGAAATAAAATAAATGACTAATTGATTTATCCCATAGTAGGCTGCCGCCTCTTGATGTAGAGCAGGTTGCAGACAGTTTCATGGCCAAGATGGATCAGAAAAGGCCCAGTCGACGACAGAAGTGATCCGGACTGTCGGACCTTAGATCGGGCGTATCTCGCAATCCGGGATGAGTTAGCCGACGTAAAATATATGATTTTGGGGTAGAACGAGCTACTTTAGCCAACCAACCCAGCTATGTAGGGTTGCGATGCTCGAAATTGCGAAAAACCCCTAGATCGACGGTCGTTTCCCTGCTTTAATTTTGTTTTTACTATAAATAGTAAGTTTTAGTTTGATTATAACTCTTCATCCCTTGGGCTTTAGGAGTTACGCCCAACGTAAAAAGAGCTTAGAATAATTAGGAGAACGGTTTGGTGAAGCCAAATAGGACACTTACTATTTTTGGCCGAAAACCTTGCGCACTAGTAGACATCACGACCGTCTATAAATAGTAAGTTACTATTTATAGTAAGTCGCGATTTCTAGGAGTTGTACTTGTATTTTGATTCTAATTTCTTTCTTATTGCTTGGTACCCCTATTTAAAGGGTTGTGAACTCATTTTTAGTCATCAATTAATCAATTTTGAATTTCTTACAATTTATTTCTATTTTTCTGCTTTCTTTCCTCGTGGATTCGAGAAGTCTCTGTGAGGAGTCCAGAGAAGCTCCGTGGATTCAGAGTAATTATCCTCATTATGTTCATCCCTGCGTCAATTGGTATCAGAGTGAGGATTTCTCTCAAGCCGATGGTAAACAATGAAGGTATGCATCAAAATCCTGTGGACGATGATCCAGGGATTCGTTATCTTTCGGAAATAATGGAAGCTTTCCACCGGGAGAGTCAGTTGACTATGCAAGGGTTGCGGGCAACCCTCGACCATCTTGCAGATGCGCTACTTTCGCCCCGAGCCCTAAGCAGTGCTCCACCACCTATGGTTGCTCCACCACCTATGGTTGTTGTACGACGCAACCCCGATTTTCGTAGAGCACTACCAGTGGCAAACCGTAGGGCTACACCAAATAATTCAAGTTCTAGCGACGAGGACCTTAATGAGAGTTTTGCCCGACGACCAATCCATGGAGGCGATTACCTAGTTCGTGCCGAAAGAGACTATCGAGGTAAGGCTAAACTTCCTAGTTTTAATAGTTTATTACATATAGAAGATTTCCTCAATTGGTTAGCCGAAGTAGAGAGATATTTTGATTATATGGACATGCCAGATCATAAAAGGGTAAAATTCACTACTAGAAAAATGGGCAAAGGCTACGGATAAAATTCGTAGCCATAGACCTATAGCTACAGTTTTATTCCATAGCATGACCGTAGTCGTAGGTGCCGTAACAATAGGTCTGGAACCTATAGCTACGGATTTAATCCGTAGCCATAGGTTACAACAGCTACGGATATAATCTGTAGCAATTATATCTGTAGCAATAAGCATAAATAGCTACGGATATTATTTGTAGCTAAAAGTCCGTAGCAATATGCCAAATTAAATAATGGCTACAGCTGTCAGATTATTGGCTACGGTCAATATCCATAGCTATTTTGTACATGTTAAATACAAAGGCTACGGATTTAATCCGTAGCCATAGACCTATAGCTACAGTCAATATTCATGCTATAATTATTCATTTATTCAATTACCACCTGCATAATCATTCATTCATTCATTCATTCAATCCGTAGCCATAGACCTATAGCTACGGTCAATATCTGTGCTATAATCATTCATTCATTTAATTACCACCTACATAATCATTCATTCTTTCAATTACAATCATTCATTCATTCATTCATTCAATTAATTACAATTATAATTACAATAATGCTGAAAATACAAATCTCGGTGAGTCTGTGTGCACTCGCATATGGTCAGGTGCATCCTTCATCCACCATAGATAGAAAATGAATGCGAGTATCAGTAGTCCACCTGCACATCCGACAGCTATACCAATAACTTCTCTTATGCGTCCTCTATAATTATTCGAGGACAAACCACCACTAGAGGACTCTGCAACATAAAAACAAAGAATCAATCAATTGAAGAAGGATAAAAACTAAATGCAAGGAAAACATAAAAATAGAATAGTTGAGAACCTAGAGAATTAGTTATATGTTATATGTTATAGGTTATAGGTTATATGTTATAGGTTATAGTTTTTGGGACTTGAGAATTGGTTAAGGTTTAGGTTTAGGAAATCGGGTTTGGGTTCGGGATCGAGTTTAAGTTTGGGTTTTCAAGTTTAGGTTTAGGTTTAGGTTAGGGAGTTGAGATTAGGATTAGGTGTAGGTTTAGGATTAGGGATTTAAGAATACATTTAGGTTTTAGGTTTAGGTTTAGGTTTTGGTTTTGGTTTAGGTTATAGGTTTTGGTTTAGGTTATATGTTATAAGTAAAGGTTATAGATTAAGGTTTACGTTTAGGAAATCGGGTTCGGGATTGGGTTTAGGTTTGGGTTTAGGAAATCGGGTTTTTGTTCGGGATTGGGTTTAAGTTTGGGTTTTCAAGTTTAGGTTATAAGTTAAGGTTTAGGTTTAGGAAATTGGGTTCGAGTTCGGGATCGGGTTTAGGTTTGGGTTTTCAAGTTTAGGTTTAGGTATAGGCTTAGGTTATAGGTTATAGGTTATATGTTTAGGTTAAGGTTTAGGGGATTCTGGGTTCGGTTCTGTTCTGTTTAGGTTATAGGTTTTGGTTTTGCTTAAAGGTTATAGGTTTAGGTTAAGGTTTAGGTTTTGGTTATGGGTTTTGAGATTTGAGAATAGGTTAGGTTATAAGTATAGGTTTAGGTTTAGGTTTAGGTTGTAGGTTATAAGTATAGGTTTATGTTTAGGTTAAGGTTAAGGTCTAGGTTTAGGTTATAAGTATAGATTTTGGGATTTGAGAATAGGTTTAGGTTAAGGTTATAAGTATAGGTTATAGGTTAAGGTTTAGGTTTAGGAAATAGGGTTCGGGTTCGGGATCGGGTTTATGTTTGGGTTTAGGAAATCGGGTTCGGGTTCGGGATTGGGTTTAAGTTTAGGTTTTCAAGTTTAGGTTATAGGTTAAGGTTTAGGTTTAGGAAATCGGGTTCGTGTTCGAGATCGTTTTAGGTTTGGGTTTTCAAGTTTAGGTTTAGGTATAGCTTAGGTTATAGGTTATAGGTTATATGTTTAAGTTAAGGTTTAGGGATTCGGTTCGGGTTTGGGTTTAGGTTATAGGTTTTGGTTTAGGTTATAGGTTATAGGTTTTGGTTTAGGTTAAGGTTAAGGTTTAGGTTATGGGTTTTGGGATTTGTAAATAGGTTTAGGTTGGGTTATAGGTTAAGGTTTAGGTTTAGGTTTAGGTTATAGGTTATAAGTATAGGTTTATGTTTAAGTTAAGGTCTATGTTTAGGTTATAGGTATAGGTTTTGGGATTTGTGAATAGGTTTAGGTTAAGATTATAAGTTTAGGTTATAGGTTAAGGTTTAGGTTTAGGAAATCGGGTTCAGGTTTAGGTTTGTGTTTAGAAATTGGGTTTGGGTTCGGGATTGGGTTTAAGTTTAGGTTTTCAAGTTTAGGTTATAGGTTAAGGTTTAGGTTTAGGAAATCGGGTTTGGGTTCGGGATCGGATTTAGGTTTGGGTTTTCAAGTTTAGGTTTAAGTATAGGCTTAGGTTATAGGTTATAGGTTATATGTTTAGGTTAAGGTTTAGAGATTCGGTTCGGGTTTAGGTTATAGGTTTTGGTTTAGGTTATAAGTTATAGGTTTGGGTTTAGGTTAAGGTTTAGGTTTAGGTTATGGGTTTTGGGATTTGAGAAAAGGTTTAGGTAATAAGTGTAGGTTTAGGTTGGGTTATAGGTTAAGGTTAAGGTTTAGGTTTAGGTTATAGGTTATAAGTATAGGTTTATGTTTAGGTTAAGGTCTAGGTTTAGGTTATAGGTATAGGTTTTGGGATTTGAGAATAGGTTTAGGTTAAGGTTATAGGTATAGGTTATAGGTTAAGGTTTAGGTTTAGAAATCGGGTTCGGGTTCGGGTTTAGGTTTGGGTTTAGGAAATCGGGTTCGGGTTCGGGATTGAGTTTAAGTTTGGGTTTTAAGTTTAGGTTATAGGTTAAGGTTTAGATTTAGGAAATCGGGTTCGTGTTCGGATCGGGTTTAGGTTTGGGTTTTCAAGTTTAGGTTTAGGTATAGGCTTAGGTTATAGGTTATATGTTTAGGTTAAGGTTTAAGGATTCGGGTTCGGGTTCGGGTTTGGGTTTAGGTTATAGGTTTTGGTTTAGGTTATAGGTTATAGGTTTAGGTTTAGGTTATGGGTTTTGGGATTTGAGAATAGGTTTAGGTTATAAGTATAGGTTTAGGTTGGGTTATAGGTTAAGGTTTAGGTTTAGGTTATAGGTTATAGGTTATAAGTATAGGTTTCTTTAAGTTAAGGTCTAGGTTTAGGTTATAGGTATAGGTTTTGGGATTTGAGAATAGGTTTAGGTTAAGGTTATAAGTATAGGTTATAGGTTAAGGTTAAGGTTTAGGTTTAGGTTTAGGAAATCGATTTCGAGTTTGGGATCGGGTTTAGGTTTTGGTTTAGGAAATCGGGTTCGGGTTCAGGATTGGGTTTAAGTTTGGGTTTTCAAGTTTAGGTTTTAGGTTAAGGTTTAGGTTTAGGAAATCGGGTCGGGTTCGGGATCGGGACTCACAAGGATTCCGATGACCGGTTCAACGCAACAGCCTCCCATAGTACCCCATTCTCGGCTCCTGAGGCAGGTTCCGATCCTGGGATCCTACAAGGAGGATTTTTATAACAGTATAATCATTCCAATACGAGCATACCCAAGATCACAGCAAGAACATCTGAGAATAACAAAAGCACACATCGCAAAATCCACTATAAATTTGAACTTTTACAATCATCCATAAGGTCCAAAGGACATACATGAGATAAAAGGAAAAGAGAGAAAGGTCAGCAACACTGGAGTCCTCAAATACTCAGCTCTACTCCAAGCTCTACTGCTGTGTCGCCTGCCTAGAGTATCCTGCACGCATCAATCGTGCATAAGCTTATAGAAGCTTAGAGGGTGGTGTAGGTGTGTGATAATGGTGCACAGAAGGGTAGTAGGAGATACAAGGAGAGAAGCATGATCAATGAGGATATCACTAGCCTTACCCAGGCTTATCATGAATAAGATGCAATGAGTACTGGGTGCCATGCCAAGGCAATGCATGAAGGGGCTTGTACAACCAATGCTAATGCAATGCAAGTAATGTCAGTGCTCATATCCAAACCACAAGTCATGTACATTTCCGATCATAAGGAAATCACCGGGGTCTATTACACTGCTGAATGACTGCCGCTCTACAGACCCCGCACAGTCAAACGAGCGTAAGAGACCTCACTACCCGCCTGCGGACAGCCAATCACCAACAAGGCCTGAAGGTAGCGGACCCATTTACGAGCTGGTCAGACTCAGCCTAGCAATGCCTCCTCACATCAGGCAGGTAAGGCCACACCCCTATCCAACCGACTACACGACAGTGGGAGACGCGGCCTAATGGTATAAGGCCCTCGTGCGCTCATATATTCCACCCGGTCACGGCGTTGGAGCAGATCCTTGGTACCATGGAAGTTTTGGGAATTTCACCCATGGGCATCCTATGCACCCGGTATGCTCAACTAATATTTCCGGTGTCCACACATACAGCCATCCACGAATACCCCTGTGGAGGCAAGGCCCTGATGAAGTAAGGGCAGATATCCATAAGCTATGCAATGCCAGATGCATGAATCACACAATCACCATGCATCAATCCCAAGCATCCATCTCTCGGGGAGATACCAACATGTCTTACTCAATGACACAACCATGGCCAATCATACCTCAACCAATCATGCATATGATGCGTATGGGAGTGGGCCATGAAGATGAATAGGGGTGCTAATGAGGTGAAGATGAACTCTCTACCTAACCATGAAGGGTCTAGGTACTTAACCAATTCCTCATAAGGAATACAACCTCTAGTGGGGGCCCATATACATGGGGTAGCCCATGAGACTAAGGAGAACAATGATATGGGCCTAAATAGATGAAACGAGCCTAGCAAGGGTCTATGGTGGGCCTTTAACCACCCATAGAAGCCCATGGGCCTACCTTAGGGCCACCAATGTGGACATCCAACCACAATTGGTCCCCAAGAGGTAGCCCATCTCTAATTGATTACGGATCAAGGCCCAAGGCCCACACAACATTAGAAATAAGAAATGGACAGCCATTACATACCACATACATTCATGTTGGGCTTCAAAAGGCGGCCCAAGGCCTATCCAAAACATGGGTCCATGGGAACACACATAGCCCAACCCATATATACCACTATGGGCCCACAAGGAAAGGTTAGGGCCCAACATAAAGGCTACTAATCCCATATATTGTTGTGGCCTAGTGGGCAGCCCATTGCTCAAATCACATGGGCAAATGTCATGTTCTTAGTCAAGTAAGTTGGGCCTACAACCCGGCCCAAGTATAAAGTTGATTTGGTGGGCAATCAAGGGCCCATATACTTGTGTAATCTGGCCCACTAATCCAACACAATAGTATGGTAAAAATGGCCCAAGAGTTCAATGGGCCTATCTAGAAAGTTCCAGCCCAATTGGGCTCAAAGAGTTCAACAACTAGCCACATTCATGGACCCAATTAAATTCAACTGTGGTGGGCCTCAAAAGTATATTTATTAGGCCCAACATTTAAGGAACTAAATGTATAAATTATTCCCTCTAAGATTCTTCACAATGTGTTGGGCCCCACTCCTCAAAATTTCAGCCCAAAGGCCAAACATAATTATAACATGTTGCTGTCCTAAATTTGGGCACTCCATTGGAGTGGGCCCAGGGCCTCTAAAACTCTGAAAATTGAGGGCCAAGGTCCCTCATCATGCATACAATGAGAGAAAACCCAAAAAGGTGGCCCACCATCAGAGGAAATATTTTTGAATTATGGTTTTTATCAAGGCACATTGCTGGACTGCACAGCAGAAAAATCTGGTAGTCCAACTATTTTGGCCCATTCTTTTGGATGCCCAAACAGGGTCAGTTGGGGCTGAAATTTTTCAGAGTGATACTTCAATAGGTAGGACATACCCCACAAAATTTCAGAATTTCTGGATATCCCTAAGTATTTTAATTAATTTAAACAAGACAGTCTGTCCAGAAAATCGGACAGACCTGGACATCCCAATGTGGTGGGCCAGTCCGGCCCTCGCCACGATGTGCACAGGGGTCCATTGGCCCTGAAAGTTGGTAGGTAGGTCCCACCATGGGTGGACCACAACTTCACAAAATTTCAGAATTTATGGACACCTAAAAATATTTTATTTTATTTAAAGAAATCAATCTGTCCTGAAAATCGGACTGATCTGGACACCATATTGTAATGGGCCAATCCAGCCACCACCATGGTGTGTACAGGTTTCCATTGGCCCCAAAATTTTGTAGGTTGGTCCCACCATGAGTGGACCACCTTCCTATAAATTCTCATAATTTTTAGACACCCAAAAATATTTTAATAAATTTTGAAATTCCAACCTGTCCAGGGTGGAATATTGCTGGAATAGTGCAGAAAATCCAGACTGTCCACCTCATTTGGACCACACCTTTGGGACCCCAATGAAGGTCAGATGGGGCTGAAATTTGGTATGGTTGTAGATGGGTCATAAGGATACAAGAATCACATATTATTTTGTTTCATTATTTCCACCAAAGACCCATAAATCAGGCCCCAAAGTGGCCCAAAAATCTGTCCAGGCAGATTTGGACAGCAATATGTAATAGAAATGATTAAAATATAAACATGGTTTTTCATGGGATTTAACCCTAGGAATTTGTGTAGTGGACCACCCCAGTGGGCCCCACAAATGTCCAGACCTTCCCCATCATCAAATACCCCTTGCATGTGTCCCATTTGGATAGATTTTGGGGCCACATGTCTAAGGATGGACTGCTATGGGTGTCCAAGCTCCATGGTTGGTCTGGATTTTTGTTGGCCTACAAGGTGGGCCACACATGCAAGATCAGAATTCTATCATAAAGAAAAAAATAAAATAAAATAAAATAAATGAAGAATCGGCCACAAGAGGAGGGGCTCCGCCACATTGAGGCCCTCCCCTTCATCAATCACACCATACATTCCTTTTATTCATAGGTTACAACAAAGATCCACCACATGCATGTTCTAGATTCAAGATCAATGGTTGGGATGACATCCCAACCATGATTCTAGGGTCTAGATGACCTATCATACTATGAAATCTAAGTAATCCTCCATGATGGGGGCCTATAGAGGGAAAACCCCATGCATGGACATGCATGCATCAAATAGGCCATTTGGCCACAACTAAGGGATGATGTAGGATCTCCACCATGGATTGGTGGGTCCTACACTTCCCACAAAAGAAATCTAAGTACATGAAAATAGAAATCCTAATTTCTAGGATTACACCCACCTTAGAATCTCCAAATTTGGACCTCCTAGCTCCTAGTGCACCAAGGGATCCATCTCAATGGGTGAGATTGGATTTAGATGGTTGGATTTGGAAGATTAAAGGGGAAATGGGGCTGGAGAAGAGAGGGAGATGGGAGAGAAGTTGCTGGAGAAGAAGAGAAGAGAGAGAGAGAAATGAGAGGGAAAGAGAGGGAAAATCTTTTTAAGGAAGTAATAATAACCTTTGGTGACAATAACAATGTTGCTAGGGTAGGTTAGGTATGGGTAGTGTTTAGGGTGGGTAGTGTTTATTCCATGCAATAGTGTAGTGTGTGTGTGGTGTGCATGGGAAATTGTGCCATGGAGGTGGTCCACATGCTTTTGTACAAAAGTGGGCCACATGATGAAATGCTCATAACTTTTGATCCATAGGTCGGATTGACGCACAAGACGCGTCGTTGGAACCGCAACGACGATACGAACGAGATGACATAGGTCTTGGGTCGATCCGAGTCGGGTCTACGTGACTGAACTCAAAGTGACCATAAACACAATTTGAAGGTCGCGGGTCGCCGGAATTCGACCGGTAGGACCGCGAGACCATGATGAACAAGATGCATACTCACACACATACATGTAAACATGGGAACTAGGGTCGGGTCTCACAATCCTCCCCACCAACAAAGAAATTTCGTCCTCGAAATTGACCAATCCAGGACAAAAGAAAAAATAAAACACCACCATCATATAACAATCATCTTACAAGAAAGGTAATACAAACAATCATATATCTATCAATCATCAAACAAATGGGGATAACGCTCTCTAATCTCGGCCTCGCGTTCCCAAGACGCCTCGGTCTCCGAATGATGACCCCATTGCACCTTCACCAAGGGAATGACCTTGGTCCTGAGGACTTGCTCCTTCCGATCGAGAATACGAATAGGCTGCTCAATGTAGGAAGCATCCTCACGGACCTCAAGTGGCTACCAATCAATCACGGGAATAGTGTCCAACCCACATTTCCGCAACATAGAAACATGGAATACATTGTGGATCGCGGACAACTCAGGAGGTAAGGCAAGCCTATAGGCCACAGCGCCTATGCGCTTGGTAATCTCAAAAGGTCCAATAAATCTTGGGACGAGCTTGCCCTTCACACCAAAGCGTACCACACCCTTCATAGGCGAGACCTTGAGATATACCATGTCCCCGACTGCGAACTCGAGGGGTCGACGCCGACGATCAGCAAAACTCTTCTGCCGGCTCTGAGCTGTGCGCATCCTTTGCTGATAACATCAATAGCCTCTGACGTCTGCAGCACAAGCTCGGGACCTAAGAGACGACGCTCTCCAACCTCGGTCCAACAACTAGGAGATCTGCACGGTCTACCATAAAGTGCCTCAAAAGGAGCCATGCCGATAGTCGCCTGATAACTATTGTTGTACGCGAACTCTGCGAGGCGCATATGCTCATCCCAACTACCCGCAAAGTCGATCACACAAGCTCTAAGCATATCCTCAAGGATCTGGTTGACCCTTTCGGTCTGCCCATCCGTCTGCGGATGATAAGCGGTGCTGAGGCGCAAAGTGACCCCCAACGCCTGCTGGAAACTCCTCCAAAACTGAGACGTAAATCTGGAGTCTCGGTCTGAAACGATCGAAACTGGGACGCCGTGCAGTCTCACTATCTCCTCAATGAATATCCTCGCTAACCGGTCCATAGACCAGGAAGCACGCACAGGAATGAAATGAGCCGACTTTGTTAAACGATCGACGATAACCCAGATGGTATCATGACCGCGCTGAGTCCTCGGCAACCCTGCAATAAAGTCCATCGATACGTGCTCCCACTTCCACTCTGGAACGCTCAACGGCTGCAAGGGACCAGGGGGTCTCTGATGGTCGGCCTTGACACGCTGGCATGTGTCACACTCGGCCACAAAACTTGCAATCTGACGCTTCATCCCCTGCCAGAAGTACTGCCTCCTCATATCACGATACATCTTCGTGGAGCCCGGGTGGATAGTAAGTCTCGATCGGTGTGCCTCGGTCATCAGATCACGACGCAACTCTGGCACATTCGGGACACACAATCGGCCTCTGAAGCGTAATCCACCATCGGAACCAATCTGCCAGTCTGACTGCTCCACGGATGCGGCCTCTGCTCGATACTCCTGAAGTGACTCATCCGTCTGCTGAGCTTCGATCACCCTAGCCACCAAAGAGGGTTGAATCGATAAGCTCGAAAGCTGAACAATGGAAGACTGCAGACCGAACTCAAAGTCAAACTCTGAAACATCCTCGAGCATCTGCCACTGTCGAACCATCATATGTGCCACCAAGCCTCGTGGCTGACGGCTGAGCGCATCCGCCACCACGTTTGCCTTACCCGGGTGGTACTGAAGGTCAAAATCATAATCTTTCAGCAACTCCATCCATCGCCTCTGTCGCAGGTTCAGCTCGGTTGTGAAAATAGATACTTCAAGCTCTTATGATCCGAGAAGAGCTCGAACCTGACCCCATATAGATAATGCCTCCACACCTTCAGTGCGAAGACAACTGCTGCAAGCTCCAAATCATGAGTGGGGTAGTTCACCTCATGGACCTTGGTGGCGCGAGGCATACGCCATGCCACCGGCTTCCCATGCTTTGCATCGGTCAACACCCAAGCCAACTCTAGAGGCATCGGTGAAAACAACAAAACCCTCACTCCCATCGGGAAGAGTGAGAACGAGGAGCGGACGTGAGGCGGTCCTTCAACTCCGCAAATGCCTCCTCACAAGCGTCACTCCCGACGAACTCGACGCCCTTTCGCGTCAACCGGGTCGGCGGTCTTTGCACGGGAGAAACCCTCGATAACCGTCGATAATATCCCGCTAGACCAAGGAAGCTGCGAATCTCGGACGCGTTCGTGGGCTGGCCCCACTGACGCACTGCATCAACCTTCGAGGGGTCCACAGCGACACCCTCCCTCGTCACTACGTGACCGAGGAACTTCATCTCCTCCTGCCAAAACTCGCACTTCTCTAGCTTCGCATACAGCTGGTGGGCACGGAGGGTCTCAAGCACAATCCGCAGGTGCTCAGCATGGTCCTCTCGGGTTCTCGAATATACAAGAATATCATCAATGAATACCACCACGAACTGATCGAGGAACGGCCGAAAAACCTCGTTCATCAGCTGCATGAATACGGCGGGCGCGTTGGTCAGTCCGAATGACATGACCAGAAACTCAAAGTGACCATAGCGTGTTCGGAAAGCCGTCTTCGGAATGTCCTCCTCTCGGACCCGAATCTGATGGTAACCGGAACGCAAGTCTATCTTGGAAAAATACTGCGCACCCTGCAACTGATCAAACAGATCATCAATACGGGGGAGCGGGTATCGATTCTTGATGGTGACTCTGTTGAGCTCACGATAATCTACACAGAGTCGCAACGAACCATCCTTCTTCTTCACAAACAATACCGGGGCTCCCCAAGGCGAACTGCTGGGACGAATAAAACCTAACTCCCGGAGCTCATCTAACTGCTCCTGCAGTTCCCTCAACTCTAACGGTGCCATCCGGTAGGGGGCCTTCGAGATAGGTGCGGCACCGGGCACCAAATCAATCTGGAACTCCACCTGCCGACGCGGCGGCAAACCCGGTATCTCCTGAAACACATCCGGGTACTCACAAACAACTGGCAGCTGCTCAATACTCTCTGCCATAGAATCCTCAACGACCGAAGCCAATAAACTAGATAGCAGCTCTCCTCTGGGCTCGGCGACGAACTGGAACACTGGCAAGCCTGGGATATGAAACGTGACTGTCCTCGCGGCACAGTCCAAGATGGCACGATACTCTGCAAGCCAGTCCATACCCAGAATCACATCAAATCCTGCCATCGGCATCATGAATAGATCGGCTGGGAGGAACATCTCGCCCACTAACACCGGGCAAGAAGGACAGCGACGGGTCAGCACAATAGACTTCCCCATAGGAGTCGAAATGGTCAAGGCCTCAGACACGGCTTCCGATGGAATACCGGTCGATCGGCAAAACTGCTCGGCCATAAAAGAATAGGAGGCACCGAAATCAAATAAAACATGAGCAATGCAGAAAGAAACAAGAAGAATACTCTCAACGACTCCACCGTCGATGATGCGGGTCTGGCACAGGCGCTCGCCGCTGCGTAGAATAAAAAAAACGGCCACAGTTGGTAGGGGAAGCAAGCCGGAAGACTGAGGGTCCTGAATCTGAGCCTGCTGGGCTGCTATACACACTGGACCCAGGGATCGAACAACATACGGATATCCCCTCTGCTGGTCTTTGTGCTTCTTTGCTGCCGTTCTTCTTCTTCTTCTCTCTTTCTTCTTGTCTCTTGAGGTGGTCTACCTGGCTGCCTCTGCTGTGGAGGAGGAGCCCTAGGAGCGGCCGGTGGAAGCTGTGCTCTCTGCTGCTGCTGAGGAGGACGAGGAGGGGGCAACTGCGGTGGCCGCTGCTGCTGAATGGGGAGAGGACACTCACGCCTCCGATGTCCGGCCTGTCCACAACCGAAGCATACGCCGGAAAAGGGTCAGAAGATGAAGCAGCTGGCGGTGCTGATGACGATGAAGAGGCTACTGACTGAGCCGCAGGCTGCCGATACCCTGATCTGCCCCTCCGCCTCTGCTGACGATCTTTGCCGCTAGAAGCCGCCGGGCCGGTGCACTCCTCTTCCGGTCTCCACCGGAACTCTGCTCTCTCGATCTCTGGGTCATAGCCCAGTCCTCCTCATAAACTAGTGCCCGATGCACAACCTGGTCAAATGTCTCCAAGCAATGCCCCACCACACGACTGCGAAGTGCAGGACGCAAACCGGTCACAAAACGACGGGCCCTCATCTTCTCATCGCTGGTGAGATGAGAGAGCGAAATCTAGACAAGGCCAAGAAACGAGCCTCATGCGAGATACGGTCATATCGCCTGCACTAGGGTCTCAAACTCGATCGCCCGTGGATCTGAACATGCTCGGGAAGAACTTCGGTCGAAGCGGGTCACAAACTCCTCCCATGTCCAAACGGCCGAGCCCCAGACCATCCCGGACACGGATGATGACCACCGGTGTCGGGCCTCACCTGAAGAAGGTAGGTGGCAAGGGATACTCTCGGCCCGCGGGACACCGAATAGTGTCAAAATCCTCGCAACCTCGGTGCGCCAAGCCTCACCGCGAAGGGTCGGGATCACCACTAAACCTCGGGGATCATCTTGGCGGAACTCTCGGGCTATCGCACTAGCATGCGGTAAGTCAGACTGCCCGGAAACCTCGGTGGTAGGGGTGACGGTCTCCGTCTGCAAGCATGCAACCAGTGCAACCAGGCATGCATCGGTGCTTGAAAATGCTCTCGCTCCTATAGGTACAGTCGGAAAAGTAGGGGTGGCACTCGCCTCAGGCGGAGGCACAGGGTACGGCCGTCGGAGCAGGAGCCTCCGAAACCGGAACAGCAGACTGAGCAGGGGGAATAGGTGGGGGAATCGAGCAACTGGAGCCTCAGAATCGAAAACAATGGTGAGGAGAGGGAATAGGTGGCGAGCCGGAGCAACCGGAGGTACGGGTGCACTACGGGCTCAGGGGGGCAGCGGGATCGGGACCTCAGGAATCGGATCCTCAACAACGGGAGCAGGATGTGCTCGAGTAGGATGGGTACCTCAGGCGCCTCGTCCACGGGCACCACGACCACGGGCGCCACGACCACGGGTGCCACGACCACGGGCGCCACGTCCACGCGTCATCATCTACAAAATAATGACGTCGCAAGGAATCAAGACAATTATAGGCTCAATACGGAGCGAAGAGAAGAATCTCGGGACACTACTTGTCCTATGTTCTTGGCAGACATGTGATGTTATCCTGAGTTATTTCAGAATTACTTGCTATGCTCGATACCAACTCTGTCACGCCCCGGACTCGATGCTGAATCGGACTCACAAGGATTCCGATGGCCACCGGTTCGAATCAACGACCTCCATAGTACCCCATTCTCGGCTCTGAGGCGGTTAGATCTGGGATCCTACAAGGAGGATTTTCATAACAGTATAATCATTCCAATACGAGCATACCCAAGATCACAGCAAGAACATCTGAGAATAACAAAGGCACACATCGCAAAATCCACTATAAATTTGAACTTTTACAATCATCCATAAGGTCCAAAGGACATACATGAGATAAAAGGAAAAGAGAAAGAAAGGTCAACAACACTGAGTCCTCAAATGCTCAGCTCTACTCCATGCTCTCTTCTGCCGTGTGTCCTTTGCTAGAGTATCACACGCATCAATCGTGCATAAGCTTATAGAAGCTTAGAGGGTGGTGTAGGTGTGTGATAATGGTGCACGAAGAGGGGTAGTAGGAGATACAAGGAGAGAAGCATGATCAATGAGGATATCACTAGCCTTACCCAGCTTATCATGAATAAGATGCAATGAGTATTGGGTGCCATGCCAAGCAGCAATGCATGAAGGGGCTTGTACAACCAATGCTAATGCAATGCAAGTAATGTCAGTGCTCATATCCAAACCACAAGTCATGTACATTTCCAATCATAAGGAAATCACCGGGGTCTATTACACTGCTGAATGACTGCCGCTCTACAGACCCCGCACAGTCAAACGAGCGTAAGAGACCTCACTACCCGCCTGCGGACAGCCAATCACCAACAAGGCCTGAAGGTAGCGGACCCATTTACGAGCTGGTCAGACTCAGCCTAGCAATGCCTCCTCACATCAGGCAGGTAAGGCCACACCCCTATCCAACCGACTACACGACAGTGGGAGACGCGGCCTAATGGTATAAGGCCCTCGTGCGCTCATATATTCCACCCGGTCACGGCGTTGGAGCGGAGCAGATCCTTGGTACCATGGAAGTTTTGGGAATTTCACCCATGGGCATCCTATGCACCGGTATGCTCAACTAATATTTCGGTGTCCACACATACGACCATCCACGAATACCCTGTGGAGGCAAGGCCCCGATGAAGTAAGGCGGATATCCATAAGCTATGCAATGCCAGATGCATGAATCACACAATCACCCATGCATCAATCCCAAGCATCCATCTCTCGGGGAGATACCAACATGTCCTACACAATGACACAACCATGGCCAATCATACCTCAACCAAGCATGCATATGATGCGTATGGGAGTGGGCCATGAAGATGAATAGGGGTGCTAATGAGGTGAAGATGAACTCTCTACCTAACCATGAAGGGTCTAGGTACTTAACCAATTCCTCATAAGGAATACAACCTCTAGTGGGGGCCCATATACATAGGGTAGCCCATGAGACTAAGGAGAACAATGATATGGGCCTAAATAGATGAAATGAGCCTAGCAAGGGTCTATGGTGGGCCTTTAACCACCCATAGAAGCCCATGGGCCTACCTTAGGGCCACCAATGTGGACATCCAACCACAATTGGTCCCCAAGAGGTAGCCCATCTCTAATTGATTACGGATCAAGGCCCAAGGCCCACACAACATTAGAAATAAGAAATGGACAGCCATTACATACCACATACATTCATGTTGGGCTTCAAAAAGGCGGCCCAAGGCCTATCCAAAACATGGGTCCATGGGGAACACACATAGCCCAACCCATATATACCACTATGGGCCCACAGGGGAAAGGTTAGGGCCCAACATAAAGGCTACTAATCCCATATATTGTTGTGGCCTAGTGGGCAGCCCATTGCTCAAATCACATGGGCAAATGTCATGTTCTTAGTCAAGTAAGTTGGGCCTACAACCCGGCCCAAGTATAAAGTTGATTTGGTGGGCAATCAAGGGCCCATATACTTGTGTAATCTGGCCCACTAATCCAACACAATAGTATGGTAAAAATGGCCCAAGAGTTCAATGGGCCTATCTAAGAAAGTTCCAGCCCAATTGGGCTCAAAGAGTTCAACAACTAGCCACATTCATGGACCCAATTAAATTCAACTGTGGTGGGCCTCAAAAGTGTATTTATTAGGCCCAACATTTAAGGAACTAAATGTATAAATTATTACCTCTAAGATTCTTCACAATGTGTTGGGCCCCACTCCTCAAAATTTCAGCCCAAAGGCCAAACATAATTATAACATGTTGCTGTCCTAAATTTGGGCACTCCATTGGAGTGGGCCCAGGGCCTCTAAAACTCTGAAAATTGAGGGCCAAGGTCCCTCATTATGCATACAATGAGAGAAAACCCAAAAAGGTGGCCCACCATCAGAGGAAATATTTTTGAATTATGGTTTTTATCAAGGCACATTGCTGGACTGCACAGCAGAAAAATCTGGTAGTCCAACTATTTTGGCCCATTCTTTTGGATGCCCAAACAGGGTCAGTTGGGGCTGAAATTTTTCAGAGTGATACTTCAATAGGTAGGACATACCCCCACAAAATTTCAGAATTTTTGGATATCCCTAAGTATTTTAATTAATTTAAACAAGACAGTCTGTCCAGAAAATCGGACAGACCTGGACATCCCAATGTGGTGGGCCAGTCCGGCCCTCGCCACGATGTGCACAGGGGTCCATTGGCCCTGAAAGTTGGTAGGTAGGTCCCACCATGGGTGGACCACAACTTCACAAAATTTTAGAATTTATGGACACCTAAAAATATTTTAGTTTATTTAAAGAAATCAATCTGTCCTGAAAATCGGACTGATCTGGACACCATATTGTAATGGGCCAATCCAGCCACCACCATGGTGTGTACAGGTTTCCATTGGCCCCAAAATTTTGTAGGTTGGTCCCACCATGAGTGGACCACCTTCCTGTAAATTCTCATAATTTTTAGACACCCAAAAATATTTTAATAATTTTTGAAATTCCAACCTGTCCAGGGTGGAATATTGCTGGAATAGTGCAGAAAATCCAGACTGTCCACCTCATTTGGACCACACCTTTGGGACCCCAATGAAGGTCAGATGGGGCTGAAATTTGGTATGGTTGTAGATGGGTCATAAGGATACAAGAATCACATATTATTTTGTTTCATTATTCCCACCAAAGACCCATAAATCAGGCCCCAAAGTGGCCCAAAAATCTGTCCAGGCAGATTTGGACAGCAATATGTAATAGAAATGATTAAAATATAAACATGGTTTTTCATGGGATTTAACCCTAGGAATTTGTGTGGTGGACCACCCCAGTGGGCCCCACAAATGTCCAGACCTTCCCCATCATCAAATACCCCTTGCATGTGTCCCATTTGGATAGATTTTGGGGCCACATGTCTAAGGATGGACTGCTATGGGTGTCCAAGCTCCATGGTTGGTCTGGATTTTTGTTGGCCTACAAGGTGGGCCACACATGCAAGATCAGAATTCTATCATAAAGAAAAATAAAATAAAATAAAATAAAATAAATAAAGAATCGGCCACAAGAGGAGGGGCTCCGCCACATTGAGGCCCTCCCCTTCATCAATCACACCATACATTCCTTTTATTCATAGGTTACAACAAAGATCCACCACATGCATGTTCTAGATTCAAGATCAATGGTTGGGATGACATCCCAACCATGATTCTAGGGTCTAGATGACCTATCATACTATGAAATCTAAGTAATCCTCCATGATGGGGGCCTATAGAGGGAAACCCCATGCATGGACATGCATGCATCAAAATAGGCCATTTGGCCACAACTAAGGGATGATGTAGGATCTCCACCATGGATTGGTGGGTCCTACACTTCCCACAAAAAAAAAAAATCTAAGTACATGAAAATAGAAATCCTAATTTCTAGGATTACACCCACCTTAGATTCTCCAAATTTGGACCTCCTAGCTCCTAGTGCACCAAGGGATCCATCTCAATGGGTGAGATTGGATTTAGATGGTTGGATTTGGAAGATTAAAGGGAAATGGGGCTGGAGAAGAGAGGGAGATGGGAGAGAAGTTGCTGGAGAAGAAGAGAAGAGAGAGAGAGAGAAATGAGAGGGAAAGAGAGGGAAAATCTTTTTAAGGAAGTAATAATAACCTATGGTGACAATAACAATGTTGCTAGGGTAGGTTAGGTATGGGTAGTGTTTAGGGTGGGTAGTGTTTATTCCATGCAATAGTGTAGTGTGTGTGTGTGTGTGTGCATGGGAAATTGTGCCATGGAGGTGGTCCACATGCTTTTGTACAAAAGTGGGCCACATGATGAAATGCTCATAACTTTTGATCCATAGGTCGGATTGACGCACAAGACGCGTCGTTGGAACCGCAACGACGATACGAACGAGATGACATAGGTCTTGGGTCGATCCGAGTCGGGTCTACGTGACTGAACTCAAAGTGACCATAAACACAATTTGAAGGTCGCGGGTCGCCGAATTCGACCGGTAGGACCGCGAGACCATGATGAACAAGATGCATACTCACACACATACAACATGTAAACATGGAACTAGGGTCGGGTCTCACAATCCTCCCCACCAACAAAGAAATTTCGTCCTCGAAATTGACCAATCCAGGACAAAAGAAAAAATAAAACACCACCATCATATAACAATCATCTTACAAGAAAGGTAATACAAACAATCATATATCTATCAATCATCAAACAAATGGGGATAACGCTCTCTAATCTCGGCCTCGCGTTCCCAAGACGCCTCGGTCTCCGAATGATGACCCCATTGCACCTTCACCAAGGGAATGACCTTGGTCCTGAGGACTTGCTCCTTCCGATCGAGAATACGAATAGGCTGCTCAATGTAGGAAGCATCCTCACGGACCTCAAGTGGCTGCCAATCAATCACGGGAATAGTGTCCAACCCACATTTCCGCAACATAGAAACATGGAATACATTGTGGATCGCGGACAACTCAGGAGGTAAGGCAAGCCTATAGGCCACAGCGCCTATGCGCTTGGTAATCTCAAAAGGTCCAATAAATCTTGGGGCGAGCTTGCCCTTCACACCAAAGCGTACCACACCCTTCATAGGCGAGACCTTGAGATATACCATGTCCCCCCCATCGCGAACTCGAGGGTCGACGCCGACGATCGACAAAACTCTTCTGCCGGCTCGAGCGGTGCGCATCCTTTGCCTGATAACATCAATAGCCTCGACGTCTGCAGCAAGCTCGGGACCTAGAGACGACGCTCTCCAACCTCGGTCCAACAACTAGGAGATCTGCACGGTCTACCATAAAGTGCCTCAAAAGGAGCCATGCCGATAGTCGCCTGATAACTATTGTTGTACGCGAACTCTGCGAGGCGCATATGCTCATCCCAACTACCTGCAAAGTCGATCACACAAGCTCTAAGCATATCCTCAAGGATCTGGTTGACCCTTTCGGTTGCCCATCCGTCTGCGGATGATAAGCGGTCTTGAGGCGCAAAGTGACCCCAACGCCTGGGAAACTCCTCCAAAGCGAGACGTAAATCTGGAGGTGCAAAACGATCAGCGGGACGCCGTGCGGTCTCACTATCTCCTCAATGAATATCCTCGCTAACCGGTCCATAGACCGGGAAGCACGCACGAATGAAATGAGCCGACTTTGTTAAACGATCGACGATAACCCGGATGGTATCATGACCGCGCGAGTCCTCGGCAACCTGCTGATAAAGTCCATCGATACGTGCTCCCACTTCCACTCTGGGCACGCTCAACGGCCGCAAGGGACCGGGGGTCTCGATGGTCGGCCTTGACACGGCGGCATGTGTCACACTCGGCCACAAAACTTGCAATCGACGCTTCATCCCCTGCCGGAAATGCGCCTCCTCATATCACGATACATCTTCGTGGGCAGGGTGGATAGTAAGTCTCGATCGGTGTGCCTCGGTCATTAGATCACGACGCAACTTTCGCACAATTCGGAGACACACAATCGGCCTCTGAAGCGTAATCCACCATCGGAACCAATCTGCCAGTCTGACTGCTCTACGGATGCGGCCTCTGCTCGATACTCCTGAAGTGACTCGTCTGTCTGCTGAGCTTCGATCACCCTAGCCACCAAAGAGGGTTGAATCGATAAGCTTGAAAGTTGAACAATGAAAGACTGTAGGCCGAACTCAAAGTCATACTCTAAAACATCCTCGAGCATATGCCCTTTGTCGAACCATCATATGTGCCACCAAGCCTCGTGGTGACGGCCAGCGCATCCGCCACCACGTTTGCCTTACCGGGTGGTGCGAAGGTCAAAATCATAATCTTTCGGCAACTCCATCCATCGCCTCTCGCGGGTTCAACTCGGTGTGAAAATAGATACTTCAAGCTCTTATGATCAGAAGAGCTCGAACACGACCCCATATAGATAATGCCTCCACACCTTCGGTGCGAAGACAAACTGCACGCAAGCTCCAAATCATGAGTGGGTAGTTAAGCTCATGGACCTTGAGCTGGCGTAAGGCATACACCACTGGCTTCCCGTGCTGCATCAGTACGACACCCAAGCCAACTCTAGAAGCATCGGTGAAAATAACAAAACCCTCACTCCCATTAGGAAGAGTGAGAACAGGAGCAGATGTGAGGCAGTCCTTCAACTCTGTAAATGCCTCCTCACAGCGTCACTCCCGAGACAACTCGACGCCCTTTCGCGTCAACCGGGTCGGCGGTCTTTGTACGGGAGAAACCCTCGATAAACCGTCGATAATATCCCGCTAGACCAAGGAAGCTGCGAATCTCGGACGCGTTCGTGGGGCGGCCCCACGACGCATACTTGCATCAACCTTCGAGGGGTCCACGGCGACACCCTCCTCGTCACTACGTGACCGAGAACTTCATCTCCTCCCTGCCAAAACTCGCACTTCTCTGGCTTCGCATACGGTGGTGGGCACGGAGGGTCTCAAGCACAATCCGCGGGTGCTCGGCATGGTCCTCTCGGGTTCTCGAATATACAAGAATATCATCAATGAATACCACCACGAACGGTCGAGGAACGGCCGAAAAACCTCGTTCATCGGTTGCATGAATACGGCGGGCGCGTTGGTCGGTCCGAATGACATGACCCGAAAACTCAAAGTGACCATAGCGTGTTCGGAAAGCCGTCTTCGGAATGTCCTCCTCTCGGACCGAATCGATGGTAGCAGGAGCGCAAGTCTATCTTGGAAAAATACTGCACACCACAAATCGATCAAACGGATCATCAATACGGGGAGCGGGTATCGATTCTTGATGGTGACTCTGTTGAGCTCACGATAATCTACACAGTCGCAAACGAACCATCCTTCTTCTTCACAAACAATACGGGGCTCCCAAGGCGAATCTGGGGGACGAATAAAACCTAACTCCCGGAGCTCATCTAACTTTTATGCCGCAGTTCCCTCAACTCTAACGGTGCCATCCCAGGTGAGGGGCCTTCGAGATAGGTGCGGCACCGGGCACCAAATCAATCGGAACTCCACTGCCGATGCGGCGGCAAACCCGGTATCTCTGAAACACATCCGGGGTACTCACAAACAATGCAGCGGTACTCAATACTCTCGCCATAGAATCCTCAACGGCCAGAAGCCAATAAACTAGATAGCGGCTCTCCTCTGGGCTCGGCGACGAATCTGGAACAACGCGCGAAGCTGGGATATGAAACGTGACTGTCCTCGCGGCACAGTCCAAGATGGCACGATACTCCGCAAGCCAGTCCATACCCAAAATCACATCAAATCCGCCATCATCGGCATCATGAATAGATCGGCAGGGAGGAACATCTCGCCCACTAACACCGGACAAGAAGGACAGCGACGGGTTAGCACAATAGACTTCCCCATGGGAGTCGAAACGGTCGAGCCTCGAGACACGGTCTCCGAGGAAATCTGGGTCGATCGGCAAAACGCTTTCGGCCACAAAAGAATGGGAAGCACCAGAATCAAACAAAACATGAGCAACACAAGCGAAAACAAGAAGAATACCCTCAACGACTCCACCGGTCGATGACTGCGGGTCCTGGCCTGGCGCTTGCTGCGTAGAATAAAAACGGCCCTGAGCTGGTAGGGGAAGCAATGGGAAGACGAGGGTCTGAATCGAGCCTGTTTGGGCTGCTATACACCGGGACCCGGGATCGAACAACATACGGATATCCCCTCTGTGGTCTTGTGCTGCAATTTCTTTGTCATTGCCATTCTTTCTGCTTTGCTATCTCTCTTCTTCTTTCTCTCTGTTGAGGTGGTCTACACAGCGCCTCTGTTTTGGAGGAGGAGCCACTAGGAGCGGCCGGTGGAAGGCTGTGCTCTCTCTTCTTCTTGAGGAGGAGAGGACGAGGAGGGGAAGCTGCGGTGGCCATTCTTCTTTGAATGGGGAGAGGACACTCACGCCTCCGATGTCCGGCTTTTCCCACAAAGCATACACCGGAAAAAGGGGTCGAAGATGAAGCGGTGGCGGTGCGATGACGATGAAGAAGAGGCTTGTTGGCGAGAACCGCAGTGCCGATACCACGATCTGCCCCTCACCTCTCTGTGCACGATCTACCTAGAAGCTGGCAGGGCCGGTGCACTCCTCTTCCGGTCTCCACCGGAACTCTGCTCTCTCGATCTCTGGGTCATAGCCCAGTCCTCCTCATAAACTAGTGCCCGATGCACAACCTGGTCAAACGTCTCCAAGCAATGCCCCACCACACGACTGCGAAGGGCAGGACGCAAACCGGTCACAAAACGACGGGCCCTCATCTTCTCATCGCTGGTGAGATGAGAAGCGAATCTAGACAAGGCCAAGAAACGAGCCTCATACTGAGATACAGTCATATCGCCCTGCACTAGGGTCTCAAACTCGATCGCCCGCTGGATCTGAACATGCTCAGGGAAGAACTTCTGGTCGAAGCGGGTCACAAACTCCTCCCATGTCCAAACGAACTGAGCCCCGACCATCCTGGACACGGATGACCACCAGTGTCGGGCCTCACCCTGAAGAAGGTAGGTGGCAAGGGATACTCTATGGCCCGCAGGACACTTGAATAGTGTCAAAATCCTCGCAACCTCGGTGCGCCAAGCCTCGGTGCGGAAGGGTCGGGATCACCACTAAACCTCGGGGATCATCTTTGGCGGAACTCTCGGGCTATCGCACTAGCATGCGGTAAGTTAGACCAGCCCGAAACCTCAGTGGTAGCTGGCTGACGGGTCTGCAAAGCAGTGGCAACCAGCTGCATCAGCTGCTGAAAATGCTCAACTCCTATAGGTACTGTCGAAAAAGTAGGGGTGGCACTCGCCTCAGGCGGAGGCACAGGTACGGCCGTCGGAGCAGGAGCCTCCGCCGAGATAGACGAGGAGGGGAATAGGGAATAGGTGGGGAATCGGAGAACAAGCTGGAGCCTCATAATCGGAACAGGAAAGAGGAGAGGAGGGAATAGGTGGGGCCCCTGGAGCAGGCGGGAGGTACGGGCACTACGGGCTCAACGGGAGCGGGCCGGATGGGGACCTCGGGAATCGGATCCTCAACAACGGGAGCAGGATGTGCTCGAGTAGGATGGGTACCTCGGGCGCCTCGACCCGGGCACCACGACCACGGGCGCCACGACCACGGGTGCCACGACCACGGGCGCCACGTCCACGCGTCATCATCTACAAAATAATGACGTCGCAAGGAATCAAGATAATTATAGGCTCAATACGGAGCGAAGAGAAGAATCTCGGGACACTACTTGTCCTATGTTCTTCTTGAGACATGTGATGTTATCTGAGTTATTCCCAATTACTTGCTATGCTCGATACCAACTCTGTCACGCCCCGGACTCGTGCTTGGACTCACAAGGATTCCGATGACCGGTTCTGAGCATGCAACGACCTCCATAGTACCCCATTCTCGGCTCTGAGGCAGGTTCCGATCTGGGATCCTACAAGGAGGATTTTTATAACAGTATAATCATTTCAATATGAGCATAACCAAGATCACAGCAAGAACATCTGAGAATAACAAAGGCACACATCGCAAAATCCACTATAAATTTGAACTTTTACAATCATCCATAAGGTCCAAAGGACATACATGAGATAAAAGGAAAAGAGAGAAAGGTCAGCAACACTGGAGTCCTCAAATGCTCAGCTCTACTCCATGCTCTACTGCTGTGTCGCCTGCCTAGAGTATCCTGCACGCATCAATCGTGCATAAGCTTATAGAAGCTTAGAGGGTGGTGTAGGTGTGTGATAATGGTGCACAGAAGAGTAGTAGGAGATACAAGGAGAGAAGCATGATCAATGAGGATATCACTAGCCTTACCCAGGCTTATCATGAATAAGATGCAATGAGTACTGGGTGCCATGCCAAGGCAATGCATGAAGGGGCTTGTACAACCAATGCTAATGCAATGCAAGTAATGTCAGTGCTCATATCCAAACCACAAGTCATGTACATTTCCAATCATAAGGAAATCACCGGGGTCTATTACACTGCTGAATGACTGCCGCTCTACAGACCCCGCACAGTCAAACGAGCGTAAGAGACCTCACTACCCGCTGCGGACAGCCAATCACCAACAAGGCCCGAAGGTAGCGGGACCCATTTACGGCCGGTCGGACTCGGCCTAGCAATGCCTCCTCACATCAGGCAGGTAAGGCCACACCCCTATCCAACCGACTACACGACAGTGGGAGACGCGGCCTAATGGTATAAGGCCCTCGTGCGCTCATATATTCCACCCGGTCACGGCATTGGAGAGATCCTTGGTACCATGGAAGTTTTGGGAATTTCACCCATGGGCATCCTATGCACCCGGTATGCTCAACTAATATTTCCGGTGTCCACACATACGACCATCCACGAATACCCTGTGGAGGCAAGGCCACGATGAAGTAAGGGCGGGATATCCATAAGCTATGCAATGCCAGATGCATGAATCACACAATCACCCATGCATCAATCCCAAGCATCCATCTCTCGGGGAGATACCAACATGTCCTACACAATGACACAACCATGGCCAATCATACCTCAACCAAGCATGCATATGATGCGTATGGGAGTGGGCCATGAAGATGAATAGGGGTGCCAATGAGGTGAAGATGAACTCTCTACCTAACCATGAAGGGTCTAGGTACTTAACCAATTCCTCATAAGGAATACAACCTCTAGTGGGGGCCCATATACAGGGTAGCCCATGAGACTAAGGAGAACAATGATATGGGCCTAAATAGATGAAACGAGCCTAGCAAGGGTCTATGGTGGGCCTTTAACCACCCATAGAAGCCCATGGGCCTACCTTAGGGCCACCAATGTGGACATCCAACCACAATTGGTCCCCAAGAGGTAGCCCATCTCTAATTGATTACGGATCAAGGCCCAAGGCCCACACAACATTAGAAATAAGAAATGGACAGCCATTACATACCACATACATTCATGTTGGGCTTCAGAAAGGCGGCCCAAGGCCTATCCAAAACATGGGTCCATGGGGAACACACATAGCCCAACCCATATATACCACTATGGGCCCACAGGGGAAAGGTTAGGGCCCAACATAAAGGCTACTAATCCCATATATTGTTGTGGCCTAGTGGGCAGCCCATTGCTCAAATCACATGGGCAAATGTCATGTTCTTAGTCAAGTAAGTTGGGCCTACAACCCGGCCCAAGTATAAAGTTGATTTGGTGGGCAATCAAGGGCCCATATACTTGTGTAATCTGGCCCACTAATCCAACACAATAGTATGGTAAAAATGGCCCAAGAGTTCAATGGGCCTATCAGAAAGTTCCACCCAATTGGGCTCAAAGAGTTCAACAACTAGCCACATTCATGGACCCAATTAAATTCAACTGTGGTGGGCCTCAAAAGTGTATTTATTAGGCCCAACATTTAAGGAACTAAATGTATAAATTATTACCTCTAAGATTCTTCACAATGTGTTGGGCCCCACTCCTCAAAATTTCAGCCCAAAGGCCAAACATAATTATAACATGTTGCTGTCCTAAATTTGGGCACTCCATTGGAGTGGGCCCAGGGCCTCTAAAACTCTGAAAATTGAGGGCCAAGGTCCCTCATCATGCATACAATGAGAGAAAACCCAAAAAGGTGGCCCACCATCAGAGGAAATATTTTTGAATTATGGTTTTTTATCAAGGCACATTGTTGGACTGCACAACAGAAAAATCTGGTAGTCCAACTATTTTGGCCCATTCTTTTGGATGCCCAAACAGGGTCAGTTGGGGTTGAAATTTTTCAGAGTGATACTTCAATAGGTAGGACATCCCCCTCAAAATTTTAGAATTTTTGGATATCCCTAAGTATTTTAATTAATTTAAACAAGACAGTCTGTCCAGAAAATCGGACAGACCTGGACATCCCAATGTGGTGGGCCAGTCCGGCCCTCGCCACGATGTGCACAGGGGTCCATTGGCCCTGAAAGTTGGTAGGTAGGTCCCACCATGGGTGGACCACAACTTCACAAAATTTTAGAATTTATGGACACCTAAAAATATTTTAGTTTATTTAAAGAAATCAATCTGTCCTGAAAATCGGACTGATCTGGACACCATATTGTAATGGGCCAATCCAGCCACCACCATGGTGTGTACAGGTTTCCATTGGCCCCAAAATTTTGTAGGTTGGTCCCACCATGAGTGGACCACCTTCCTATAAATTCTCATAATTTTTAGACACCCAAAAATATTTTAATAATTTTTGAAATTCCAACCTGTCCAGGGTGGAATATTGCTGGAATAGTGCAGAAAATCCAGACTGTCCACCTCATTTGGACCACACCTTTGGGACCCCAATGAAGGTCAGATGGGGCTGAAATTTGGTATGGTTGTAGATGGGTCATAAGGATACAAGAATCACATATTATTTTGTTTCATTATTTCCACCAAAGACCCATAAATCAGGCCCCAAAGTGGCCCAAAAATCTGTCCAGGCAGATTTGGACAGCAATATGTAATAGAAATGATTAAAATATAAACATGGTTTTCATGGGATTTAACCCTAGGAATTTGTGTGGTGGACCACCCCAGTGGGCCCCACAAATGTCCAGACCTTCCCCATCATCAAATACCCCTTATGTGTCCCATTTAGGATAGATTTTGGGGCCACATGTCTAAGGATGGACTGCTATGGGTGTCCAAGCTCCATGGTTGGTCTGGATTTTTGTTGGCCTACAAGGTGGGCCACACATGCAAGATCAGAATTCTATCATAAAGAAAAAAAAAAAAATAAAATAAAATAAATGAAGAATCGGCCACAAGAGGAGGGGCTCCGCCACATTGAGGCCCTCCCTTCATCAATCACACCATACATTCCTTTTATTCATAGGTTACAACAAAGATCCACCACATGCATGTTCTAGATTCAAGATCAATGGTTGGGATGACATCCCAACCATGATTCTAGGGTCTAGATGACCTATCATACTATGAAATCTAAGTAATCCTCCATGATGGGGGCCTATAGAGGAGAAACCCCATGCATGGACATGCATGCATCAAATAGGCCATTTGGCCACAACTAAGGGATGATGTAGGATCTCCACCATGGATTGGTGGGTCCTACACTTCCCACAAAAGAAATCTAAGTACATGAAAATAGAAATCCTAATTTCTAGGATTACACCCACCTTAGATTCTCCAAATTTGGACCTCCTAGCTCCTAGTGCACCAAGGGATCCATCTCAATGGGTGAGATTGGATTTAGATGGTTGGATTTGGAAGATTAAAGGGGAAATGGGGCTGGAGAAGAGAGGGAGATGGGAGAGAAGTTGCTGGAGAAGAAGAGAAGAGAGAGAGAGAAAATGAGAGGGAAAGAGAGGGAAAATCTTTTTAAGGGAAGTAATAATAACCTATGGTGACAATAACAATGTTGCTAGGGTAGGTTAGGTATGGGTAGTGTTTAGGGTGGGTAGTGTTTATTCCATGCAATAGTGTAGTGTGTGTGTGTGGTGTGCATGGGAAATTGTGCCATGGAGGTGGTCCACATGCTTTTGTACAAAAGTGGGCCACATGATGAAATGCTCATAACTTTTGATCCATAGGTCGGATTGACGCACAAGACGCGCGTCGTTGGACCGCAACGACGATACGAACGAGATGACATAGGTCTTGGGTCGATCCGAGTCGGGTCTACGTGACTGAACTCAAGGTGACCATAAACACAATTTGAAGGTCGCGGGTCGCCGGAATTCGACCGGTAGGACCGCGAGACCATGATGAACAAGATGCATACTCACACACATACATGTAAACATGAGAACTAGGGTCGGGTCTCACAATCCTCCCCACCAACAAAGAAATTTCGTCCTCGAAATTGACCAATCCAGGACAAAAGAAAAAAATAAAACACCACCATCATATAACAATCATCTTACAAGAAAGGTAATACAAACAATCATATATCTATCAATCATCAAACAAATGGGGATAACGCTCTCTAATCTCGGCCTCGCGTTCCCAAGACGCCTCGGTCTCCGAATGATGACCCCATTGCACCTTCACCAAGGGAATGACCTTGGTCCTGAGGACTTGCTCCTTCCGATCGAGAATACGAATAGGCTGCTCAATGTAGGAAGCATCCTCACGGACCTCAAGTGGCTGCCAATCAATCACGGGAATAGTGTCCAACCCACATTTCCGTAACATAGAAACATGGAATACATTGTGGATCGCGGACAACTCAGGAGGTAAGGCAAGCCTATAGGCCACAGCGCCTATGCGCTTGATAATCTCAAAAGGTCCAATAAATCTTGGGGCGAGCTTGCCCTTCACACCAAAGCGTACCACACCCTTCATAGGCGAGACCTTGAGATATACCATGTCCCCGACTGCGAACTCAAGGGGTCGACGCCGACGATCAGCAAAACTCTTCTGCCGGCTCTGAGCGGTGCGCATCCTTTGCCTGATAACATCAATAGCCTCTGACGTCTGCAGCACAAGCTCGGGACCTAGGAGACGACGCTCTCCAACCTCGGTCCAACAACTAGGAGATCTGCACGGTCTACCATAAAGTGCCTCAAAAGGAGCCATGCCGATAGTCGCCTGATAACTATTGTTGTACGCGAACTCTGCGAGGCGCATATGCTCATCCCAACTACCTGCAAAGTCGATCACACAAGCTCTAAGCATATCCTCAAGGATCTGGTTGACCCTTTCAGTTTGCCCATCCGTCTCGCGGATGATAAGCGGTCCTGAGGCGCAAAGTGACCCCCAACGCTCTGCTGGAAACTCCTCCAAAACTGAGACGTAAATCTGGAGTCTCGGTCTGAAACGATCGAAACTGGGACGCCGTGCAGTCTCACTATCTCCTCAATGAATATCCTCGCTAACCGGTCCATAGACCAGGAAGCACGCACAGGAATGAAATGAGCCGACTTTGTTAAACGATCGACGATAACCCAGATGGTATCATGACCGCGCTGAGTCCTCGGCAACCCTGCAATAAAGTCCATCGATACGTGCTCCCACTTCCACTCTGGAACGCTCAACGGCTGCAAGGGACCAGGGGGTCTCTGATGGTCGGCCTTGACACGCTGGCATGTGTCACACTCGGCCACAAAACTTGCAATCTGACGCTTCTCCCCGCCAAGAAATGCGCCTCCTCATATCACGATACATCTTCGTGGAGCCCGGTGGATAGTAAGTCTCGATCGGTGTGCCTCGGTCATCAGATCACGACGCAACTCTGGCACATTCGGGACACACAATCGGCCTCTGAAGCGTAATCCACCATCAGAACCAATCTGCCAGTCTGACTGCTCCACGGATGCGGCCTCTGCTCGATACTCCTGAAGTGACTCATCCGTCTGCTGAGCTTCGATCACCCTAGCCACCAAAGAGGGTTGAATCGATAAGCTCGAAAGCTGAACAATGGAAGACTGCAGACCGAACTCAAAGTCAAACTCTGAAACATCCTCGAGCATCTGCCACTGTCGAACCATCATATGTGCCACCAAGCCTCGTGGCTGACGGCTGAGCGCATCCGCCACCACGTTTGCCTTACCCGGGTGGTACTGAAGGTCAAAATCATAATCTTTCAAAACTCCATCCATCGCCTCTGTCGCAGGTTCAACTCAGACTGTGAAAATAGATACTTCAAGCTCTTATGATCCGAGAAGAGCTCGAACCTGACCCCATATAGATAATGCCTCCACACCTTCAGTGCGAAGACAACTGCTGCAAGCTCCAAATCATGAGTGGGGTAGTTCACCTCATGGACCTTGAGCTGGCGCGAGGCATACGCCACTGGCTTCCCATGCTTTGCATCAAAGACCCCAAGCCAACTCTGAGGCATCGGTGAAAACAACAAAACCCTCACTCCCATCAGGAAGAGTGAGAACAGGAGCGGACGTGAGGCGGTCCTTCAACTCCGCAAATGCCTCCTCACAAGCGTCACTCCAGACGAACTCGACGCCCTTTCGCGTCAACCGGGTCAGCGGTCTTTGCAATACGGAGAAACCCTCGATAAACCGTCGATAATATCCCGCTAGACCAAGGAAGCTGCGAATCTCGGACGCGTTCGTGGGCTGGCCCCACTGACGCACTGCATCAACCTTCGAGGGGTCCACAGCGACACCCTCCTCGTCACTATGACCGAGGAACTTCATCTCCTCCTGCCAAAACTCGCACTTCTCTAGCTTCGCATACAGCTGGTGGGCACGGAGGGTCTCAAGCACAATCCGCAGGTGCTCAGCATGGTCCTCTCGGGTTCTCGAATATACAAGAATATCATCAATGAATACCACCACGAACTGATCGAGGAACGGCCGAAAAACCTCGTTCATCAGCTGCATGAATACGGCGGGCGCGTTGGTCAGTCCGAATGACATGACCAGAAACTCAAAGTGACCATAGCGTGTTCGGAAAGCCGTCTTCGGAATGTCCTCCTCTCGGACCCGAATCTGATGGTAACCGGAACGCAAGTCTATCTTGGAAAAATACTGCGCACCCTGCAACTGATCAAACAGATCATCAATACGGGGGAGCGGGTATCGATTCTTGATGGTGACTCTGTTGAGCTCACGATAATCTACACAGAGTCGCAACGAACCATCCTTCTTCTTCACAAACAATACCGGGGCTCCCCAAGGCGAACTGCTGGGACGAATAAAACCTAACTCCCGGAGCTCATCTAACTGCTCCTGCACGAGCTCCCTCAACTCTAACGGTGCCATCCGGTAGGGGGCCTTCGAGATAGGTGCGGCACCGGGCACCAAATCAATCTGGAACTCCACCTGCCGATGCGGCGGCAAACCCGGTATCTCCTGAAACACATCCGGGTACTCACAAACAACTGGCAGCTGCTCAATACTCTCTGCCATAGAATCCTCAACGACCGAAGCCAATAAACTAGATAGCAGCTCTCCTCTGGGCTCGGCGACGAACTGGAACACTGGCAAGCCTGGGATATGAAACGTGACTGTCCTTGCAGCACAGTCCAAGATGGCACGATACTCCGCAAGCCAGTCCATACCTAGAATCACATCAAATCCTGCCATCGGCATCATGAATAGATCGGCAGGGAGGAACATCTCGCCCACTAACACCGGGCAAGAAGGACAGCGACGGGTTAGCACAATAGACTTCCCCATGGGAGTCGAAACGGTCAAGGCCTCAGACACAGTCTCCGACGGAATACCGGTCGATCGGCAAAACTGCTCGGCCACAAAAGAATGGGAAGCACCAGAATCAAACAAAACATGAGCAACACAAGCAGAAACAAGAAGAATACCCTCAACGACTCCACCGGTCGATGACTGCGGGTCCTGGCCTGGCGCCTGCTGCGCAGAATAAAAACGGCCCTGAGCTGGTAGGGGAAGCAAGCCGGAAGACTGAGGGTCCTGAATCTGAGCCTGCTGGGCTGCTATACACACTGGACCCAGGGATCGAACAACATACGGATATCCCCTCTGCTGGTGTTTGCTGCCTTTGTTGCCATTTCTTCTTCTTCTGCCTTCTTCTTCTTGTCTCTCTCTTGAGAGGTGGTCTACTGTTTGCCTCCTCTTGTGGAGGAGCCCTAGGAGCAGCCGGTGGAAGCTGTGCTCTCTGCTGCTGCTTAGGAGGACGAGGAGGGGCAAGCTGCGGTGGCCACTTCTTCTTGAATGGAGAGGACACTCACGCCTCCGATGTCCGGCCATGTCCACAACCGAAGCATACACCCGGAAAAAGGGATCGAAGATGAAGCAAGCAAGGCGGTGCGGTGCGATGATGATGAAGAGGCTACTTGATTGAACCGCACAGTGCCGCCGATACCCCGATCTGCCCCTCCTCCTCTCGACGACGATGCTTTGCTAGAACCGCTGGCCGGTGGTGCACTCCTCTTCCTGTCTCCACCGGAACTCGCTCTCTCGATCTCGGGTCATAGCCCAGTCCTCCTCATAAACTAGTGCCCGATGCACAACCTGGTCAAACGTCTCCAAGCAATGCCCCACCACACGACTGCGAAGGGCAGGACGCAAACCGGTCACAAAACGACGGGCCCTCATCTTCTCATCGCTGGTGAGATGAGAAGCGAATCTAGACAAGGCCAAGAAACGAGCCTCATACTGAGATACAGTCATATCGCCCTGCACTAGGGGTCTCAAACTCGATCGCCCGCTGGATTTGAACATGCTCGGGGGAAGAACTTCTCCGGTCGAGCGGGTCACAAACTCCTCCCATGTCCAAACGAACTGAGCCCCGACCATCCTGGACACGGATGACCACCAGTGTCGGGCCTCACCCTGAAGAAGGTAGGTGGCAAGGGATACTCTCTGGCCCGCAGGACACTGAATAGTGTCAAAAATCCTCGCAACCTCAGTGCGCCAAGCCTCAGCTGCAGAAGGGTCAGGATCACCACTAAACCTCGGGGGATCATGCTGGCGGAACTCTCGGGCTATCGCACTAGCATGCGGTAAGTTAGACTGCCCGGAAACCTCAGTGGTAGCCCGGGGTGGTCTCATGCAGGTGGAACCAGTGCATCATTTCTCACCGCTGAAAATGCTCAACTCCTATAGGTACTGTCGAAAAAGTAGGGGTGGCACTCGCCTCAGGCGGAGGCACAGGTACGGCCGTCGGAGCAGGAGCCTCCGAAACCGGAACAGCAGACTGAGGAGGGGGAATAGGTGGGGGAACCGGAGCAACTGGAGCCTCTGTAACCGGAACAGCAGGCTGAGGAGGGGGAATAGGTCGGGGAACTGGAGCAACTGGAGGTACGGGTGCTACGGGCTCAACTGGGGGAGCAGGCCGGATAGGGACCTCAGGAATCGGGTCCCCAACAACGGGAGCAGGATGTGCTCGAGTAGGATGGGTACCTCGGGCACCTCGACCACGGGCACCACGACCACGGGCGCCACGACCACGGGTGCCACGACCACGGGCGCCGCGTCCACGCGTCATCATCTACAAAATAATGACGTCGCAAGGAATCAAGATAATTATAGGCTCAATACGGAGCGAAGAGAAGAATCTCGGGACACTACTTGTCCTATGTTCTTGGCAGACATGTGATGTTATCCTGAGTTATTCCGAATTACTTGCTATGCTCTGATACCAACTCCTGTCACGCCCCGCACTCGGACTCGACTCACAAGGATTCCGATGACCGGTTCTGAACGCAACAGCCTCCATAGTACCCCATTCTCGGCTCTGAGGCGGTTCCGATCCTGGGATCCTACAAGGAGGATTTTTATAACAGTATAATCATTCCAATACGAGCATACCCAAGATCACAGCAAGAACATCTGAGAATAACAAAGGCACACATCGCAAAATCCACTATAAATTTGAACTTTTACAATCATCCATAAGGTCCAAAGGACATACATGAGATAAAAGGAAAAGAGAGAAAGGTCAGCAACACTGGAGTCCTCAAATACTCAGCTCTACTCCAAGCTCTACTGCTGTGTCGCCTGCCTAGAGTATCCTGCACGCATCAATCGTGCATAAGCTTATAGAAGCTTAGAGGGTGGTGTAGGTGTGTGATAATGGTGCACAGAAGGGTAGTAGGAGATACAAGGAGAGAAGCATGATCAATGAGGATATCACTAGCCTTACCCAGGCTTATCATGAATAAGATGCAATGAGTACTGGGTGCCATGCCAAGGCAATGCATGAAGGGGCTTGTACAACCAATGCTAATGCAATGCAATGCAAGTAATGTCAGTGCTCATATCCAAACCACAAGTCATGTACATTTCCAATCATAAGGAAATCACCGGGGTCTATTACACTGCTGAATGACTGCCGCTCTACAGACCCCGCACAGTCAAACGAGCGTAAGAGACCTCACTACCCGCCTGCGGACAGCCAATCACCAACAAGGCCTGAAGGTAGCGGACCCATTTACGAGCTGGTCAGACTCAGCCTAGCAATGCCTCCTCACATCAGGCAGGTAAGGCCACACCCCTATCCAACCGACTACACGACAGTGGGAGACGCGGCCTAATGGTATAAGGCCCTCGTGCGCTCATATATTCCACCCGGTCACGGCGTTGGAGCAGATCCTTGGTACCATGGAAGTTTTGGGAATTTCACCCATGGGCATCCTATGCACCCGGTATGCTCAACTAATATTTCCGGTGTCCACACATACAGCCATCCACGAATACCCCTGTGGAGGCAAGGCCCTGATGAAGTAAGGGCAGATATCCATAAGCTGCAATGCCGGATGCATGAATCACACAATCAACCATGCATCAATCCCAAGCATCCATCTCTCGGGGAGATACCAACATGTCCTACTCAATGACACAACCATGGCCAATCATACCTCAACCAATCATGCATATGATGCGTATGGGAGTGGGCCATGAAGATGAATAGGGGTGCTAATGAGGTGAAGATGAACTCTCTACCTAACCATGAAGGGTCTAGGTACTTAACCAATTCCTCATAAGGAATACAACCTCTAGTGGGGGCCCATATACACAGGGGGTAGCCCATGAGACTAAGGAGAACAATGATATGGGCCTAAATAGATGAAATGAGCCCTAGCAAGGGTCTATGGTGGGCCTTTAACCACCCATAGAAGCCCATGGGCCTACCTTAGGGCCACCAATGTGGACATCCAACCACAATTGATCCCCAAGAGGTAGCCCATCTCTAATTGATTACGGATCAAGGCCCAAGGCCCACACAACATTAGAAATAAGAAATGGACAGCCATTACATACCACATACATTCATGTTGGGCTTCAGAAAGGCGGCCCAAGGCCTATCCAAAACATGGGTCCATGGGGAACACACATAGCCCAACCCATATATACCACTATGGGCCCACAAGGAAAGGTTAGGGCCCAACATAAAGGCTACTAATCCCATATATTGTTGTGGCCTAGTGGGCAGCCCATTGCTCAAATCACATGGGCAATGTCATGTTCTTAGTCAAGTAAGTTGGGCCTACAACCCGGCCCAAGTATAAAGTTGATTTGGTGGGCAATCAAGGGCCCATATACTTGTGTAATCTGGCCCACTAATCCAACACAATAGTATGGTAAAAATGGCCCAAGAGTTCAATGGGCCCATCAAGAAAGTTCCAGCCCAATTGGGCTCAAAGAGTTCAACAACTAGCCACATCCATGAACCCAATTAAATTCAACTGTGGTGGGCCTCAAAAGTATATTTATTAGGCCCAACATTTAAGGAACTAAATATATAAATTATTCCCTCTAAGATTCTTCACAATGTGTTGGGCCCCACTCCTCAAAATTTCAGCCCAAAGGCCAAACATAGTTATAACATGTTGTTGTCCTAAATTTGGGCACTCCATTGGAGTGGGCCCAGGGCCTCTAAAACTCTGAAAATTGAGGGCCAAGGTCCCTCATCATGCATACAATGAGAGAAAACCCAAAAAGGTGGCCCACCATCAGAGGAAATATTTTTGAATTATGGTTTTTATCAAGGCACATTGCTGGACTGCACAGCAGAAAAATCTGGTAGTCCAACTATTTTGGCCCATTCTTTTGGATACCTAAACAGGGTCAGTTGGGGCTGAAATTTTTCAGAGTGATACTTCAATAGGTAGGACATACCCCCACAAAATTTCAGAATTTTTGAATATCCCTAAGTATTTTAATTAATTTAAACAAGACAGTCTGTCCAGAAAATCGGACAGACCTGGACACCCAATGTGGTGGGCCAGTCCGGCCCTCGCCACGATGTGCACAGGGGTCCATTGGCCCTGAAAGTTGGTAGGTAGGTCCCACCATGGGTGGACCACAACTTCACAAAATTTCAGAATTTATGGACACCTAAAAATATTTTATTTTATTTAAAGAAATCAATCTGTCCTGAAAATCGGACTGATCTGGACACCATATTGTAATGGGCCAATCCAGCCACCACCATGGTGTGTACAGGTTTCCATTGGCCCCAAAATTTTGTAGGTTGGTCCCACCATGAGTGTACCACCTTCCTATAAATTCTCATAATTTTTAGACACCTAAAAGTATTTTAATATCTTTTGAAATTCCAACCTGTCCAGGGTGGAATATTGCTGGAATAGTGCAGAAAATCCAGACTGTCCACCTCATTTGGACCACACCTTTGGGACCCCAATGAAGGTCAGATGGGGCTGAAATTTGGTATGGTTGTAGATGGGTCATAAGGATACAAGAATCACATATTATTTTGTTTCATTATTTCCACCAAAGACCCATAAATCAGGCCCCAAAGTGGCCCAAAAATCTGTCCAGGCAGATTTGGACAGCAATATGTAATAGAAATGATTAAAATATAAACATGGTTTTTCATGGGATTTAACCCTAGGAATTTGTGTAGTGGACCACCCCAGTGGGCCCCACAAATGTCCAGACCTTCCCCATCATCAAATACCCCTTGCATGTGTCCCATTTGGATAGATTTTGGGGCCACATGTCTAAGGATGGACTGCTATGGGTGTCCAAGCTCCATGGTTGGTCTGGATTTTTGTTGGCCTACAAGGTGGGCCACACATGCAAGATCAGAATTCTATCATAAAGAGAAAAAAAATAAAATAAAATAAAATAAATGAAGAATCGGCCACAAGAGGAGGGGCTCCGCCACATTGAGGCCCTCCCCTTCATCAATCACACCATACATTCCTTTTATTCATAGGTTACAACAAAGATCCACCACATGCATGTTCTAGATTCAAGATCAATGGTTGGGATGACATCTCAACCATGATTCTAGGGTCTAGATGACCTATCATACTATGAAATCTAAGTAATCCTCCATGATGGGGGCCTATAGAGGGAAAACCCCATGCATGGACATGCATGCATCAAATAGGCCATTTGGCCACAACTAAGGGATGATGTAGGATCTCCACCATGGATTGGTGGGTCCTACACTTCCCACAAAAGAAATCTAAGTACATGAAAATAGAAATCCTAATTTCTAGGATTACACCCACCTTAGAATCTCCAAATTTGGACCTCCTAGCTCCTAGTGCACCAAGGGATCCATCTCAATGGGTGAGATTGGATTTAGATGGTTGGATTTGGAAGATTAAAGGGGAAATGGGGCTGGAGAAGAGAGGGAGATGGGAGAGAAGTTGCTGGAGAAGAAGAGAAGAGAGAGAGAGAGAGAAATGAGAGGGAAAGAGAGGGAAAATCTTTTTAAGGGAAGTAATAATAACCTATGGTGACAATAACAATGTTGCTAGGGTAGGTTAGGTATGGGTAGTGTTTAGGGTGGGTAGTGTTTATTCCATGCAATAGTGTAGTGTGTGTGTGTGTGTGTGCATGGGAAATTGTGCCATGGAGGTGGTCCACATGCTTTTGTACAAAAGTGGGCCACATGATGAAATGCTCATAACTTTTGATCCATAGGTCGGATTGACGCACAAGACGCGTCGTTGGAACCGCAACGACGATACGAACGAGATGACATAGGTCTTGGGTCGATCCGAGTCGGGTCTACGTGACTGAACTCAAAGTGACCATAAACACAATTTGAAGGTCGCGGGTCGCCGGAATTCGACCGGTAGGACCGCGAGACCATGATGAACAAGATGCATACTCACACACATACATGTAAACATGAGAACTAGGGTCGGGTCTCACAGGTTATAAGTATAGGTTATAGGTTAAGGTTAGGTTTAGGAAATCGGGTTCGGGTTCGGGTTTAGGTTTAGGTTTAGGAAATCGGGTTCGGGTTCGGGATTGAGTTTAAGTTTGGGTTTTCAAGTTTAGGTTATAGGTTAAGGTTTAGGTTTAGGAAATCGGGTTCAGGTTCGGGATCGGGTTTAGGTTTGGGTTTTCAAGTTTAGGTTTAGGTATAGGCTTAGGTTATAGGTTATAGGTTATATGTTTAGGTTAAGGTTTAGGGATTCGGGTTCGGGTTCGGGTTTAGGTTATAGGTTTTAGTTTAGGTTATAGGTTATAGGTTTAGTTTAGGTTATGGGTTTTGGGATTTAAGAATAGGTTTAGGTTATAAGTATAGGTTTAAGTTGGGTTATAGGTTAAGGTTTAGGTTTAGGTTATAGGTTATAGGTTATAGGTTATAAGTATAGGTTTATGTTTAAGTTAAGGTCTAGGTTTAGGTTATAGGTTATAGGTATAGGTTTTGGGATTTGAGAATAGGTTTAGGTTAAGGTTATAAGTATAGGTTATAGGTTAAGGTTAAGGTTTAGGTTTAGGAAATTGATTTCGAGTTTGGGATCAGGTTTAGGTTTGGGTTTAGGAAATCGAGTTCGGGTTCAGGATTGGGTTTAAGTTTGGGTTTTCAAGTTTAGGTTTTAGGTTAAGGTTTAGGTTTAGGAAATCGGGTCGGGTTCGGGATCGGGTTTAGGTTTGGGTTTTCAAGTTTAGGTTTAGGTATAGGCTTAGATTATAGCTTATATGTTTAGGTTAAGGTTTAGGGATTCGGGTTCGGGTTTGGGTTCAGGTTTAGGTTATAGCTTATAAGTTCAGGTTAAGGTTTAGGTTTAGGTTATGGGTTTTGGGATTTGAGAATAGGTTTAGGTTATAAGTATAGGTTTAGGTTGAGTTATAGGTTAAGGTTTAGGTTTAGGTTTTGGTTATAGGTTATAAGTATAGGTTTATGTTTAGGTTAAGGTCTAAGTTTAGGTTATAGGTATAGGTTTTGGAATTTGAGAATAGGTTTAGGTTAAGGTTATAAGTATAGGTTATAGGTTAAGGTTTAGGTTTAGAAATCGGGTTCGGAGTTTGGGATCGGGTTTAGGTTTAGGTTTAGGTTATAGGTTTAGTTTATAGGTTAAGGTTTGGGTTGTAGGTTAAGGTTTAGGTTATAGGTTATAAGTATAGGTTTAGGTTTAGGTTAAGGTTATAGGTGTTTGGATTTGAGAATGGTTATGGTTTAGGTTTAGGAAATCGGGATCGTGTTCGGGAATGGGTTTAAGTTTGGGTTTTCAAGTTTAGGTTTAGGTTTAGGTTAAGGAGTTGAGATTAGGATTATGTGTAGGTTTAGCTTTAGGGAATTGAGTTTAGGTTATAGGTTTAGGAAAAGGTTAAGTTTAGGTTATAGGTTTTGGGATTTGGGAATAGTTTTAGGTTATAAGTATAGGTTTAGGTTAGGTTATAAGTTAAGGTTTAGGGATTTGAGTTTAGGTTATAAGTTTAGGTTTAGGTCTAGGTTTAGGTTTAGGGAATTGAGTTTAGGTTATAGGTTTGGGATTTGAGAATAGTTTTAGGTTATAAGTATAGGTTTAGGTTAGGTTATCGCTTAAGGTTTAAGGATTTGAGTTTAGGTTATAGGATTAGGTTTAGGTTTAGGTTTAGGGATTTGAGTTTAGGTTATAGGTTTAGGTTTAGATTTTAGGTTTAGGTTTAGGTTTGGGTTTTGGGATTTGAGAATGGGTTTGGGTTTATGTTATAGGTTTTGGTTTCGGTTTAGGTTATAGGTTTTGGGATTTGATAATGGGTTTGGGTTTAGGTTATAGGTTTTGGTTTTGGTTTAGGTTATAGGTTTTGATTTAGGTTATAGTTTAACGGTTTAGGTTTAGGTTTAGGTTATAGGTTTTGGATTTGAGAATGGGTTCGGATTTGGGCTATAGGTTTTGGTTTTGGTTTTAGTTATAGGTTTTAGGTTTAGGTTTAGGTTTAGGTTTGGGTTTTGGGATTTGAGAATGGGTTCGGAGTTTAGGTTATAGGTTTTAGTTTCGGTTTAGGTTATAGGTTTTAGGATTTGAGAATGGGTTTGAGTTTAGGTTATAGGTTTTGGTTTTGGTTTTAGGTTATAAGTTTTGGGATTTGAGAATGGGTTCGGGTTTAGGTTATAGGTTTTGGGATTTGAGAATAGTTTTAGGTTATAAGTATAGGTTTAGGTTAGGTTATAGGTTAAGGTTTAGGGATTTGAGTTTAGGTTATAGGATTAGGTTTAGGGATTTAATTTTAGGTTATAGGTTTAGGTTTAGGTTTAGGTTTAAGTTTGAGTTTTGGGATTTGAGAATGGGTTCGGGTTTAGGTTATAGCCTTATAGGCTTTGATTTCGGTTTAGGTTATAGGTTTTGGTTTTGGTTTAGGTTTTAGGTTTTGATTTAGGTAATAGGTTAACGTTTAGGTTTAGGTTATAGTTTTTTGGATTTGAGAATGGGTTCGGGTTTAGGCTATAGGTTTTGGTTTTGGTTTTGGTTATAGGTTTTGGTTTAGGTTTTAGGTTTTAGGTTTAGGTTTAGGTTTAGGTTTAGGTTATAGGTTATCGGATTTGAAAATGGGTTCGGGTTTAGGTTATAGGTTTTGGTTTTAGTTTAGGTTATAGGTTTTGATTTAGGTTATAGGTTATAGGTTTAGGTTTTGGTTTTGGTTTTGATTTAGGTTATAAGTTATAGGTTTAGGTTTAGGTTATAGGTTTAGGTTTTGGTTTTAATTTAGGTTATAGGTTATAGGTTTAGGTTTTTGGTTTTGAGAATAGTTTTAGGTTATAAGTATAGGTTTAGGTTGGGTTATAGGTTAAGGTTTAGGGATTTGAGTTTAGGTTATAGGTTTAGGTTATAGGTTATGGGTTATGGGTTATAGGGTTTAGGTTAGGGTTTAGGTTTTAGGTTTAGGTATATGCTTAGGTTATAGGTTATAGGTTATATGTTTAGGTTAAGGTTTAGGGATTCGGGTTCGGGTTCGGGTTTAGGTTATAGGTTTTGGTTTAGGTAATAGGTTATAGGTTTAGGTTATAAGTATATTTTTAGGTTGGGTTATAGGTTAAGGTTTAGGTTTAGGTTATAGGTTTTGGGATTTGAGAATAGGTTTAGGTTGGGTTATAGGTTAAGGTTTAGGTTTAGGTTATAGGTTTTGGGATTTGAGAATAGGTTTAGGTTTTAAGTTTAGGTTATAAGTTTAAGTTTAGGTTGGGTTATAGGTTTATGTTCGAGTTTAGGTTTAGGTTGGGTTATAGGTTAAGGTTTAGGTTTAGGTTTAGGTTATAGATTTTGGGATTTTGAGAATAGGTTTAGGTTATAAGTTTAGGTTTAGGTTTAGGTTTAGGTTATAGATTTAGCTTAAGGGTTATAAGTATAGGTTATAGGTTAAGGTTATAGTTTAGGTTAAGGTTATAAGTATAGGTTATAGGTTTAGGTTTAGGTTTATGTTTAGGTTAAGGTTTAGGTTATAGGTTTTGGTATAGGGTTAGGTTTAGGTTATAGGTTATAGGTTATAGCTTTAGGGAATTGAGAATAGGTTTAGGGTCTGGTTTAGGTTAAGGGTGTAGTACCTGCACATCCGGGTCTGCTCCATTAATTTCGAGTAAATACATAAACACGGCCTGTCCAAATGGTCGGGCCCCTCCAATGTTGTCCATGGAAAATGGACAGCTTCATCATGGTCATAACAGCGGTTCCCACCTTTCAGGGACCCCCACTCAACATCCGAATAGCTCCGACGCACATCCGGGTCTGCTCATTTAAATAAAATGGATTATCAAGATCATTTAAATAAAATAACATGATAAAAATAAGAACTTCACCTGTAGGGAGTGATCTCAGTTTCATCAAGTGAAATCCATTAAAATCCATATGAATTTTCAGCTTTTAAATAGACTGAAATTGGATGGTGCTGAAAGCTTGATGATCCCTGCAAGTTCCTGAAGCAGATGCAATTTCCATCGCTAGTGGAACAGCCTTTGATCAAGATCATATGGTTGTTCTAGAAAAGGAATGAAAAAAAAAAAACATCACCAGCAAAGAATAATGATTTAGAACTCAAATCCTCCTAAAACCAAGCAAGCAAGCACAGGATATGAAAGAATGCAAGCCTTACTAATAGAATGCTCAATAGTTTCCACTCCTTAAAAAGTGTTGCATATTAATTTACTCTATATGTTGTAATATGCTAGCCCATTAGTGTTGTTTTTAATAAAATTCTCTTTACCTGTCAATGAAATACAAATTTATGCATGTATGAACATATGTGCCTTACGTACCTTAGATAACTGAGATATTAGCACCTAGCACTAGATACCTAATGATTCATACAACAATGAAGCACTTTGGCATCTGTAAAAAACAAAATGACAAGTGGAATTCTGCATACATTTACTAGTTTGCATTGGAACAAATAACCAACCAATTAAAAATCAGACACTTCCAACTAATTAAAAGAACAAAATTCTTGTCAATTATAAGAGATGAACTGATAATTTGAAGCTATACCTTCCAACAGGAATGTTCTTTGGAACCTATGACCATGCATAAGCTTCCAATATGCAGAGATAAAATGTAAATCAGCAAATTCTAGCTGGTTCTCAATGCAAATATCTGAGTTAGCTATAAAGCACTCAAGTGTTAGTACATGTGCATGCCAAGAAACACCATTATTTTTGTTATTTCCACTTCATTTAAATGACAATAAGCAATTCAATTCGCATATGTTATTTCCTAAGGCAATCCCAATGAGATTGCCTTAGGAAATTTAAGTTACCGTGGATCTCCATATTTGTTACTTTTATATGCAGAAATGTCACTTAACAAGAATCAAGTAACAAGCTGCCCCTACCTCCATGATTCAAAAGTTTCAACTTTAGTATAAACGTTCCAGAATAACAACGTCGACCTTACTCATTTCTTGCTTACATTGGCAATTTGGCATGTATGTTGTGAAGATCCTCTTCAATCATCTTTGATGAATTCTCTTGGCATTTTTCTCATAAATCATATTTCAAATGAACTTAGAAAAAGAAATCTAAAAGAATCAGATGGTAACCAAGCATACCCAAGAAAGGCTAGAAAAAGAGGTTTATTTTCTGTATAAAACATTCCAAAAGGTAGTTTCCACTTTACTGAACTACTAGTTATTTTAATTAAATTCAATACTAGATAATACAGACTAAAGCCAGCTTGAAGCAGTCTGAAACTACTAACAGCCTTTCTGCTACCTTTCTCAATCAGATTTCTGACCTAAAGCAGTCTGAACTTATTAAAATACAGTTACTAGTATGTAGCTATCAAGGTATGAGGTTTTATAGGTCTTAATGAAAGTGGGAAAGAAAAATCCATACAACTTTGTCCAAATGCTCAAGAACAGGTGATTGAACAGAGTCTACTAATCTAGAACTACTTACTCTTTAAAAACCTTCTTAATACATCTCTTCATTGGACTCTGTGGCTTGTAGTCATCATACTTGGGCAATTTGGAAACCCCAGGCCAGTTGTCTTCATCAGTAGATCCACACAACAAATAAATTTTATGCAATTGATCTGCCTGCAGTAAGCAAAAACAGGAGAACAAGCATCAACCTTCTCTACTGGGATCACAGAGTAGGAGGCTTACTTTTCAAATAGTACAATTAAAACCCCTACTGAAGTTTCTCTCTCTCTCTCTCTCTCTCTCTCTCTATATATATATATATATATATATATATATATATATATATATTCATTGGTGAACTGGACTACCATAGATACCAATGTTGGAATGCAGATTTTCTACCGTTGAACTACATGCTCAAATCCAAACTCATACCAAAGTTCAGAAAAGAAAATTAAATAGATTTCCAGCTAGCAGACGGACTTAAAGACTGAATCAATATCTTCTGAAGTGCAGATCATCATTTCCAGCTAGCAAGTGTATCACCTAAATCTGTTAAGGAAACAAAGGAACAGAGAAGTACAACTATTTCCAGCTATAAAAGAAATTGGTCCGCTGATTCATGCTATGTATTAGTCCTATATGAAAATCGGCCAAGTTTTGCATTAACTTAGCCAATCCACCGGGCCATGAAAACTCAGCCGAGTCAATATTTGTCTTATAAAAATATTTACACCAAAATTTGACTGTCCATTCAATATAATGCCTAATATAAGTAACATGTACATCATTAGTACTTTGCAAAATCTCTGTAATGTACAAGATTACCGTAAATTTAGTCAAGTCCATGAATTAGGCCCAAAGAGCAAATCTTTCATACTCTGGCAGAGTGTAATGGATGATACTCATGCGCTTACAAATTACTTAAGAAATTGCACACAAGGCATACAACTACTCAAATTAAACTGTCCAAATTATAGAACCCAGTATAGATGTATCGTGAATAAAAAATTAAGCTTGTCGGATCATCTGACTTTTGAATTGGAGGACATTGATTGCACGGTTTTTTTAAAAAAAAAAAAAAAAAACTAAACCAACTGTCCTATTTCCACAAAAAGGTGTCCGTGAATTAAAGTTTAGGATTATTCAACCAATTTGATATTGAAACTGTGACTTGGAGACAATGGGATGCACAATCTATTAGATTCTGAATGCCTGTGTATCAAGCATCGTACGAGCCTGAGTATTATATAATTCTCCTTTCCAAAATCAAACAAGATAAATACATTGATGCATGTGTTTTATTCACGCCATTCATCCATATGGGGAAAATAAAATATGTCCAAAGGTTCAGATTCAAGAGTGATGAGTGTAAAAATTAGATGCTAATATGATTCAATTAACAGACATACACAAGTTATAACAAAGGCAAATAGAAAATGATCAATGGAGACAATGAGCATATAGACCAAATTCAACATTTTGAAACTCATAATGGCAAAGAAAATTGAGCTTCAAAGATTTAAACAAATGTTGCCTCCCGATTGTCTCGAGTTCCTTCTGGCATTTCCTATTCAAACTATCAAATATTATAATGAATAAACAGTCGACATGTCCAAGATCTGCAGGTCCACGAATGGTTTCTCACCAATGCAAATATAAGTTATATATTCAGACTGTGTGATGTGAGCATCCAGTCTGTGTGATGTGTAGGAAGGCCACAGGATCACGGATCACGGATCACAGATCACTTTTATATTCAATGGGAAACGTTTTGAAATATTTGTGCAGAAATGGATCATTCCATGGAGCTGATTTTCAGTTCTTAAAGGCTGCATTTCAAGGGCATTGAAATTCCGCAAGACAATGCAGACGCCCACTCCAATAGTCCTCTATAAGGCTGAAAAGCTTCACCCTTTCAAAACATCAGCAGACAAACAAGCAACAAAAGAAATACAACCACAAAGAAAGATTATAATGTCTAGAGATGAAGATTCACAACAAAAAAGCATGTAAGAGTCTGGACTTTTGTGAGCACCACATGCACCTGTACATGACTTTGGGCCTTACACACAGTTGCGACATCCCTCACTAGACAGGTCAGACACCCCTCAAACGTGCAATGTTAGCATATGTAATAATTTAAAGATGTTTGTAAATCCATAGAAGAAAACCTATCGATAGAAAACCAATGAAAGTACTACAAGTTCAGAGGTATTTGATTGAAAGGAAGAATGTAAGTGTCAAAAGATAAAAAGAACTGCCTAAAATTAAAAGAATCATGGATGGTCGGTCATGTTTGCTTCTGATGCAGATTCCATTTCTAGAAGCTGCTGTTGTTCCTCATCACCAACTCTTGCAACTGCTTCTATTTTAGCAGCAGCCTATGGCTTGGTCATAGACTGCTGATAAAGAACTCTACCATGCATATCAAAAGCCCAACAGTCCCCATAGTGATAGAATGCTTGTTCCGGATGAGTAGATTTATCACAACAGTCAGGAACTTGTGCAACCAAAAACATAATTAAATAACTACAACACAAGCAGAGATTCATCCAAACACAAGAAGTGGATTACAACAGAGTTCACTTTCACCTTCTCGTTGAAGACTAGCCATGGGTATGGAATTTTCTGCTCCCGTGCATTGACCGAGTTCTATAGCAGAAACGAATATAAAATAACATCAAATCGGAAATGTTAGAGCATAGGAGAGGAAACTTCTTAAGCTTGAGGTTGAGATATAAATATTGTAGTCACAATTTTTGGCTATCTCTCTCGAAAAAAAAAAAAAGCAGAAGAAGAAGAAAGAAAGAAAGATGTTGTTTTTAATATGCTACAGTGCCACCACAATACAATATGTTATGGTGGTAGTTTTCCACCTCGCAGATTGCATCATAAGTGATGATCTGAACCGTTCGTGTTCCAGACTCTATGGTACCCTGGCCATCATAAGAAGCATTGTTGAATGGGTGATTTCATATAAACAAGAATATTTAATAGCTCATAGTCAAATCAAAGATTCAAAGGTCAGGATTATAAGACCACATCTTCTATACGGTAGCATCATGAACATGAATGGTTCAAATCATTTAAAGGTTGCAATCAGGGGTGGAAATCTGCCATGTACAATATTGTGCCATGGTGGCAACCTACCCTATCAAAACTCTCTCTCTCTCTATCGAACTTGGACAAAAAGAAAATCCAAATGCACTGCAACTCATGAATTCTATAAAACAAACTCCGCTTCTACTAACAAAACACCTGCTTAGTTTCTTCCCAGACAAATAAAATTTTAAATTCAGCAAAGTAAAAAATCCAAACATCAGACATCATCTCTTAAACAATGGTGTTTACTGCACAGAAAATTCTTCGCTACAAATCTACATGTTACTTCTGAATTGGCCTTGTAATTTCCAAACCTTCTATTTCTCCCTTAAGATTCACTATCACACCAACATTATATTCGAAATACATGCATACACAAATCAATAGAGTAGAGCATTTGAAACCAATAGAAACTTCATGAGCATTTTCAAAAACACAACATGAGCAATGGCATTTTCACAAACACGTCATGAAAATTACAATGGTATTGTAGACATCTATCTTATGGACTATAAACAATGTATATTGATTATGGATTGTTCGTCAATTCGTCAGAAAATTCATCAATCAGAGATAAGGAAATAGGAAAATTTTCAACAGATTCAGAGGAAACGATAAGAACGGACCTGAAATTCAACAGATTCAGAGGAAACGGTAACTCGGTCGTTGTAGCCCATCTCCGCTCCGAATATCAATCCGAAAACCCCCAGATTTGGAAACCCCTAAATCCAAAAACCTCCAAATTCAAAAACCCCCAAATTTGGAAACCCTTAAATCCAAAAACCTCCAAATTCGAAAACCCCCAAATTAAAAAACCCCTAAATCCAAAAAAACCTCCAAATTCGAAAACCTCCAAATATATCAACCTTCCGCTTTCGAATCAACGGCCTTAAAGGCATTACCATTGTTGCTACCTCCCAGCTAAGGAATAAACTAGAGTGGTTGCCTCTCCTTCGAGCCGCGAGCTAGAATGAGAAAGCCCTAGGTAAGGGGTTCACCAAAACCCTAAGGAGAGGGAGAGGGAGATGCATGCGCTGTCAGAGGGAGAGGGAGGGAGAGGGAGAGAGATGGAGGAGAGATAGGAATGGAGAGAGACGATTGGAAAATGGAGAGAGAGAGAGAGAGAGAGAAAGAGAGATAACCCGTTTTGGGCGCGGCTCTGTTTCAAGCTCGCGCCCAAAATCGGGTGAGGTTTCGTGAGACGGACCGTGGACGGTCCTGACAGGGGCTCCGTGGGGCCCACCATGATGTATTTGATTTATCCATTCCGACCATTAATTTTATTAAATTATTTTAGTACAAGATCCCAAAATTAAGGTAGATTGCAGGCCCAAGTGGACCACACCAGGGGAAGCAAATGTGATTTAATCTCCATGTTTCCTACCGTGTGGTCCACTTGAGCCTTATATTTAGCTTATTTTTTATCTCATGATCTAACATAATATTTCCAAATAGATGGACGGCTTAGATAAAAAATATATTTTTTTATGCCCCATATAGCCCCTTATAACACCATTAATTATTTATGGTGTGTCAACCTTTTTGCTACGGATTAAAACCGTAGCAACTATAGCTACGGTTTATATCCGTAGCAAAAGCCTAACATGATCTATAGCCTTTACCCTTTTTTGTAGTGATTGGTAGCGTTTAAGTTAAAATCTGGTGCTTCTGCATGGTGGGAACAATTACAACTCTCACGAGCCCTCCAGAACAAGGCGCCGATCTCATTATGGCCACGGATGAGACGTCTTCTTTGATCAAGATTTCTCCCCAGTGATTATGAACAGATACTATTCTAGCAATACCAAAATTGCCGACAAGGAAACTAAACTGTCACAGATTACACTGAAGAATTCCAGGGGTTGGCTACACGAAACGATCTGTCAGAATCTGAGTCACAGAAGGTAGCACGATTTATAAGTGGGTTGCGACCGACAATTCAGGACCGAGTTCAGATGTACTCAGTCGGGACCGTAGATGAAGTAGTTCAATTGGCAGGTAGGGCAGAAACACAACTTGCAAGAGTTCCTGCTCGTCCCTATCCTTCAACTTGACCCCCAATGACGGGTCCCACGCAAGATCTAGTGCTGGCACGAGAAAAAGATGCAGTAGGAGAACGTCCTCAACCTCCTACAACTGCAAACAGTGATACGGAGAACAGCTCATCCAGACTTCAACGTGCAGCACCCACAACAGCGGGCTCGAGTAGGATTCCAAATCCTTATGCTCGGCCAAGGTCGAACAATTGTTACCGCTGTGGCCAGCCAGGCCACTTATCAAACACCTGTCCTCAATGTCCCACAGCACACTTGACTATAAACGAATGGGGCATTAAAGATGAGGCCGCAGAAGAAGACCATGGCTATGACGAACATGAACAAACCACTGAAGAAATAGCAAGTGGCAGTGAAATGACGGGCGAGGATCGTGGCGAATTTCTAGTTGTCAGGTGATTACTGTATACCCCATGAAAGGAATTACATTCACAACGACACAATATATTTCGTACTCGGTGCACTGTCAACGGAAAGGTCTATGATGTGATCATAGACAGTGGTAGTAGCGAGAACATCGTCTTAAGAGTGATGGTGGACAAGTTGCGGCTACCAACGATGAAACATCCTTCCCCATACTCAATTGGCTGGATAAAAAAGGTGAATGAGACCAAGGTAACTGAACAATGTACTATCTCATTTTCAATTGGTAAAAATTATAAGGATCAGATACTTTGTGACGTGGTCGACATGGAAGCTTGCCATATGCTACTCGGTCGACCCTGACAGTCAGACCATGATGCGACCCATCGGGGACGAGACAATGTCTACGTATTCATCAAGGATAGTCGAAAAATAATCCTTGCCCCTATGGCACCAGAGAACCACCCTGAAGCTTCTAAAGTGGAGGGGAGCTCCCTCTTGACCATTCAGGATTTCATGGAAGAATCCAAGGAAACCGGCGAGGTATATGCCGTAGTGGTGAAGGGCGAGGGAAAGAAACCCTCAAACATCCCTCCAAGTTTAATACTGTTGCTAAACGAATTCAAAGAAGTCTGGCCTGAGGATTTACCTAATAGATTGTCCCCCATGAGGGACATCCAACATCACATAGACCTCATCCCTTGGGCTAGCCTGCCCAACTGATATTTTATTTAAACCAACATGATTTAAACGATTTTTAAACTCGCAAGTATACGAATCAGATGTAGATATGGTACGTATTACGAGATCGTTCCTACGAGGACTGGTCGTCATAATTCAAAACTGTGATTCTCCTTAACTAATCCAACAAATAATGGAGCGAATTACTAAGCACAATTCTAAAAAAAAAACAATTGAGAATAGGGAAGAAAATTCAATCAGAGAAAGAGCACTAGGACTTTCGAATCCACCCCTAATTATCCTAACCCTTGTTTTGTCTGTTGATTCACCTTAATCTAGATTGATACCACTTATATAGAGAAAGCACAATCTGTGTCCTTAATCGGGCATACAGAATGTCTAATTCCTTTAAGCAATGCCATGAATAACATATCCCATGTCCTTGGTCGGGCACATGGAATGTACAGTTCATTAAAGCACCCTGTTTCTTCCTCTATAGGAAACTTGTTCATGATCAGACACAAGCACCTAGAATAAGCATCCAAACAACATCCATATATATACTTTGGTCAAGTTCATAGATGGAGAAGTACAGAATTCAAACCAATCAAGCCCACTTAGAGAAAGAAACAAATCAATCAAGTTAAAGTAAATTCAACAAATAAAAGAGCTAATCAAATTAGGGGCTTCATCTCAGCCCTAGCTGAGGGATTAGTAACCCATAAAATTCATTAAAAAGATGGATAAATAAAATTCATAAAAAGGGAACATCAAACCAATCTCTCTCTCTCTCTTCTCTTCTCTTCTCTCCTTTCTTCTTTTCTCTGGATCTGCTATTTTCCTCTGGATTTGAAATTCTCCAATTTTGGATCTCCTTCCTCACGTTTTGCAACTCTTTTTATAGCTGATGGAGTGGCTGGAGTGGTGAAAATCGGATTTGAGAAGCTGTCGCACACGCAGCGAAAGCCTTTTCGCAGCCCAGTTTGGGCCCTCGAAACATAGAATTTTCCTTGCTCAAATTCCAAACAAACACCGTCCCTTAAGACTTTCTTGGGTCCTCTACATGATGTACGGTTCAGATCTACCATATGATCAAAGATGGTGGCCCACAACCGCCTGAAAAACTGGATTTTGTAATATGTGCGAAACCTTTCGCACCCCTCGCTGTCGTGATCGGTGGGCCCCACAGAAGTATTTTCTAAAAAATTCACCCCGTCCATTGGATTCAGGATGAAATTTCAGTCAAGAATAGGCAGTTTTAAACGTCCATTAACGCGTCCCAGAGAAGAAAACACAAAAAGATCAGATTTGAACGTTGCAGGGCAGCCCTTTTGTGGCCTTTGTACTGCACACGTGTGCACGCATGGTTGCAAAGTAGCAACATGGTTTTATAGTATTCACGGCCATCTACAAGATGAACGGTTCGGATTTTCCGTACGGGTGACGTGTGGGGCCCACAGCTGACCGCAAAAAGACCCAACGGCGTCCATTGCGAAAATAAAAAACGGCAAGTGCCGTTTGTGAAGAGGTTGGGCGCTGGCGCACGGGTCAGCGCTGCTGACCATTTTTATTTTTTTGGTGCACGTCACTTGCATGTATACATGCAATGTACACACCTACATATAGGGCCCACTGTGATGTAATGGATAAATCTAATCCGTCCATGCTACTTCTCATATTATTTAAACCATCGATACCAAAGTTGAGGCAGTTCCAGATATTAGGTGGGCCCAGAATCAACGGTTTATGGGCTGATTTGTCAGTTGGGGCACTTACATAGTGATCGGAGGGCTGAAATTTGAAATGTACGGTTAATTTGTCCCTAATCCCATGTATAAATTTTCAAGCCAATCGGATAGAGGGAACCATGTGATCTTGCATTCTGGACCAGTTTCGGGCCTCTTTAACGTGAATGGCTTGATTTTCTTAGATCCCTGGCGTGAAATTCTTCAATGTTGGTCCTCTGGAGTCCGTCCCTTGCTCTGGTAACTTCGGAATGTCAAATCCATGCTTTTAATTCTCTTTTTAGTGTAACGCTCATTATTACGTCCTGCAATGAAAACACGATTAAAACACTCCATTAAACCTTATCATATACGTATCATTAGGCAATTACTGGGGTCCGATATGTAATATTTGACACTCATCACCAACCGCCCTCATTATCGGATGAGTCCGAAGGAGTGCGAGATACTTCAGGGGCAAGTGGAGGAATTGATCCGTAAGGGTCTCTTGAGAGAGAGCATGAGCCCATGTGCCATACCAGCATTATTAACGCCAAAAAAAGATGGAAGCTGGCGCATGTGTGTTGACAACCGGGTAATCAATAAAATTACCATCAAATATCGGTTCTCAATACCACGGTTGGACGACATGCTTGATATGCTAGAAGGGGCCAAGGTGTTCTCTAAACTAGATCTAAGGAGCAGGTACCATTAGATTCGTATCCGACCCGGTGATGAGTGGAAAACGGCATTCAAGACCAAGGGTTGTATGAGTGGCTGGTCATGCCCTTCGTCCTATCGAACGCACCAAGTACTTTTATGTGTTTGATAAATCAAATTCTAAAACCGTTCACTGGCCGATTTGTGGTAGTATATTTTGATGACATATTGATATATAGCCAGGATGAGGTAGAGCACAGGAAACATCTCAGGCAGGTGCTGCAGGTCCTACAAATTAACAAGTTGTACCTCAACTTGAAGAAGTGTAGTTTTTTAACTGACAGCCTGTTGTTTCTAAGATTTGTTGTAACGTCCACAAGCATTCGTGTGGACGATGAAAAGGTGCGAGCTATTAGGGAATGGCCGATCCCGACAAACATTCATAAGGTGAGGAGCTTTCACGGGTTGGCGACTTTCTATCGTCGATTTGTGCGAGATTTTAGCACCATAGTCGCGCCTATAACAGATTGTATGAAAAAAGGACCGTTCCAGTGGACCGAGAAAGCTGACAAGAGCTTTCATGAGATCAAGCATCGTTTATCTACAACACCGGTCTTGGTGCTTCCTAATTTCGACAAATTGTTTGAGGTTGAGTGTGACGCTTCATACGTCAGAATTGGGGGACTATTATCACATGAGGGCTGGCCGGTAGCCTTCTACAGCGAGAAGCTCAGCGAAACCCGAAAGAAGTGGTCGACTTATGAGCTTGAGTTGTACGCAGTTGATCAGGCGCTGCAACTTTGGCGGCATTATCTGATTCAAAGAGAGTTTGTTCTTTACACTGACCATCAAGCATTAAAGTTTATTAATAGTCAGACTAACATAAATTGTATGCATGCTAGATGGGTTGCGTTTTTACAGGAATTCACGTTCGTTCTGAAGCACAAGTCAGGGCAGCAGAACAAGGTGGCTGATGCACTTAGCCGTCGTGCGTCACTACTTGTTACGATGAGCAACAAGGTGGTCGGCTTTGACTGTCTCAAGGAGCTGTATGCCGAAGATGAGGACTTCAAAGATTCTTGGGTGAAGTGCCAAGAAGGTCACCCCAATGACCTTCATATATAGGACGATTTTCTCTTTAAAGGGAATCGATTGTGCATCCCCCAAAGTTCTCTGAGGGAGCAGATTATTCAGGAGCTACATGGAAGTGGCCTCGGTGGACACATTGGGCAAGACAAGACGCGAGCACTTGTGGAAGAGCGGTATTACTGGCCGCAATTAGTATGTGATGTGGGAAAAGTCGTACAACATTGTCATGTTTGTCAGACCTCCAAAGGGCAATCTCAAAATACGGCCCTCTATACCCCGTTACCTGTGCCTGACGGTCCTTGGGAGGATTTATCGATGGACTTTGTGCTTGGTCTTCCATGAACACAACACGGTATGGATTCGGTGTTCATGGTGGTAGATCGTTTCTCCAAGATGGCACACTTTATCCCATGCAAGAAGACCCTCGATGCAACACACGTGGCGAATCTATTCTTCAGGGAGGTTGTACGGCTACACGGGGTCCCCAAGACCATTACTTCTGATCATGACACGAAGTTCATTAGCCACTTTTGGCGGACTTTGTGGACTCGATTCGATACATGACTTCAATTCAGCAGTGCTCACTACCCACAGACTGATGGGCAGACCGAAGTTGTGAATTGTCGCTGTATTTCAGGAGAAAAACTGAAGCAATGGGATTTGGCCTTGTCTCAAGCAAAGTTTGCATTCAACAACATAGTGAACCGCTCGACAGAAAAATCACCGTTCCAGATTATCTATGGACGAGTGCCTCGCCACACGCTTGACTTGGTCCCTCTGCCCAAGCACCCAGGCACAAGCATTGCAGTTGAACATATGGCAGACAAGATCATAGGCATCCATGCGGAAGTGCAGACCAAGCTACATGCCTCGAACGAGAAGTACAAGGAATAAGCGGACAAGCACCGGTGACAAAAAGTGTTCGAGGTGGGTGACCGCGTTATGGTCCATCTGCGCAAGGAGAGATTTCCGACTGGGACGTATAACAAGTTGAAAAATAAGAAGATTGGACCCGTCCCAATCATTCGAAAGATCAATGACAACGCTTATGTTGTTGATCTTCCAGATGACATGGCGATCTTACGGACTTTCAACGTCGCGGACCTAACTGAGTATCATGAACCAGCGCAGGATGAGAACTCGAGGACGAGTTCTTTTGAAGTGGAGGGGACTGATGTAGAGCGGGTTGCAGACAGTTTCATGGCCAAGATGGATCAAAAAAGGCCTGGTCGACGACAGAAGTGATCCGAACCGTCGGACCTTAGATCGGGCATATCTCGCAATCCGGGATGAGTTAGCCAATGTAAAATATATGATTTTGGGGTAGAACGAGCTACTTTAGCCAACCAACCCAGCTATGCAGGGTTGCGACACTCGAAATTGCGAAAAACCTCTAGATCGACGGTCGTTTCCCTGCTTTAATTTTGTTTTTACTATAAATAATAAGTTTAAGTTTGATTATAACTCTTCATCCATTGGGCTTTAGGAGTTGCGCCCAACATGAAAAGAGCTTAGAATAATTAGGAGAACGATTTGGTGAAGCCAAATAGGACACTTACTATTTTTGGCCGAAAACCTTGTGCACTAGTAGACATCACAACCGTCTATAAATAGTAAGTTTACTATTTATAGTAAGTCGCGATTTCTAGGAGTTGTAGTTGTAGTTTGATTCTGATTTCTTTCCCATTACTTGGTACCCCTATTTAAAGGGTTGTGAACTCATTTTTAGTCATCAATTAATCAATTTTGAATTTCTTAAAATTTATTTTTATTTTTCTGCTTTCTTTCCTCGTGGATTCGAGAAGTCTCTGTGAGGAGTCCAGAGAAGCTCCGTGGATTCGGAGTAATTATCCTCATCACGTTCATTCCTGCGTCACCTCTTGCTGCAACTCCTCATTATACAGCTCCTCCTCGGCCACCACCGCCTCTGGATCTACAGCGTACTCGACATCTCTTGTACCTGCGTCCTCTGTACGATTGAACATTGATGAATGAGTAGTCAGCTCAACGTGATCTCCCCTTAAGGTTACACACCGCCGCCTAAACAAGGAATAGCATAAAAGTATATAAGTAATCCAAAACACAGTACCTGCAGTCTTGTTAAATGCATGGATACATGAATGCAACATCGACCAGGGGAAAACATCCAAATGGCTTGTCCCGGGAAAAACATTCGGACGAACATTGGGGTCGTTACCCATAGATGTGACTAGTCGTTAGCGCAACACTCAGCGTAATCGCATGAGCATGAGGATCCAAGTCATCATCATAAATCAATCGGGTGATCATTAGCGCAACACTCAGCGTAATCGCATGGGCATAATGATCCAAGTCGTCATAGTATGTTATGCATGCATGATTTGCCAGCCCATTATTAGTCCAATTGCAATCAGTCATTTTTGAGTAAGCTCACAGTCACTATGGGGAGCACAGGGCCCAGTGTAGGCCACCATCCCCGGCCCATGAGACTACCGTCTTAAGGTGTGTGTAGTACCCACTGACATGTGGTCAATCAATACAATCGTAAAGGGGGCTACCACCAATGCCGACTAGGGGTGAAATGTTGAAATTACCAAGAGTGGCGAGTAAAACATGTCGGCATGAATGGTTCAAAAATGAATAAACAGCAGTACTTGGAAAAGTTATGAAATTCACCCCAATCAGTTAGGTGAAACCACACATGGATGGTAAACCCCATGGTCAAGCACCACAATCAAACCCTCCATGTCAGGGGCCTACTTATTTTACGACCAATCTAGTTACACCCCAAGCACGGATTCTCTTTTGCTATGACTTCCCATGGAGAGATTTTAGCAATTTGTGTGTCATAGCAACATAGATTATAATATAAAAAGGGAATAAGGAACAATACATATATTTCTATAGATACATATTAACTGAATTCTCATAAAATACATGACATAAATGATTGAGTTATTCACTAGGCAGTTCAGAGAAATCGAAATCTAAACAATGGTAGGCATTATCATGATAAACAGATAAATCAAGTAAAAGCAGTATATCATTAGACTAGCTAGCCAGTTACATTAATAAAACTATTATTTCTAGTCTAGTTAGGGATGGAAAGCTTAAAGGGAGAAAAATCATCACCAGACAAGGCGTAGAATGTTCCTAGAGGCAAGTTGCTTTGAGAAGGTGGTGTACTTACGCTACTTACGTAACTCCCTGCACGTATTTACTTACATTAGTCAATGTACCACGAGTTTTGGAAGGCCCCATCCCAAAGTTGTTTGGGTCGTGGCCAAGGGCGCTCAAGCCACCAACATGCGGCCCTATTTCAATTGAACTGGGCCCAATCAGGGCCCATTTCTGTCACGCCTAAACGGCCCGATTCTAGCTAAGGTGGGCCTGTCGTGCATCAGCCCACAAGCAGCGAGGCTCACGTAGATGCGTAGAGCATACCTCAGATTTTATACATATTTAACATAGGTTCTGTGATTCAAACATCCGTCAGTTGGAGGATGGCCTCGGCCTACAACACTGCCCACAGCGCTACAGCTGTACAGCTGGAGCATACATACACCAGCCCTCCATTTCACAGGTGGGTCCCATGTAGGGCACATCACCTATATATCACATGTATATGTAATATCATATATATTATCTGATATATATTACTTATAACTCCGTATATATATTTATTTTCCTTGTTTTTTTTTTTCTTACAACAATGCTCAGCACTGGACGCAGGGGCGGCTCAAAGGGGTAGGCAGGTGAGGCAATCGCCTAAGGCCCCTTAATTATGAAGGCCATATATCATAGCAAAATTAAATTTTCTTAATTTTGAAGGTCCTATATTATAGTAAAATTAAAATTAAAAAGAAGGCCTATAAAATAGGAACATTTAAAAATTAGTTTACAAATTTGAAATTGAAAATAAAAACAAATCCTAGAAGCTAGCACTATGTGATAACAATCTAACTCTATCGTCGCTTTTCAAAGTAATAGCATCATTCCCAACAAATTCTCAAAAAATTACCTTCTAAGCCTCATTTTTATGACTTGCCTAAGGCTCCCAAAAATGTTGAGCCGCCCCTGACTGGACGGTCTGGATGATCTCTGTATGAGACCCGCCACTGATGCAGCAGGGTACGGCCTGCCTTTTGGACGGCGAGATGAACATATGCAGCGTGTAGGTCCCATAGAGCGGATGCATCAATTGCCGCTGTCTCAGAGGCATGTTGGCCCACCATCCAAACAATGGACGGCTGGGACGAAACGCACACTCTATGGTGAGCACCCACCGTTAACAACCTGGATGATGAGGTCAGGAGGTACTTTTATCAAGGTGGGTCCCACGTGGGGCCCACCACTTGTGGCACCTCACACGTATGAGCTATTATACGTGTACATGAGTATATATCCTCCCATTATATGATAATATATATGTATATATAGATATATATATTCAATGCTAACACCCAGTACTGGACATCACCAAGGGACGTCCAGCCCAGGGCCTCTATCTGGACATAACGTCCCTGATGGATGGTCCAAACTCAAATGGCCCATGGTGACCTGGCGTTAGAGCAACCCACCATCATTTGGTGAGGCCCACGGTCGATGCAGGGCTCTTAGTCAGGGCAGCCCACTAACGATAGGTGAGGCCCACCTGCATTTGTGTAGGGCCCACAACTTTTGCAGCCCACCATCATTTAACATGAAACAGGCTCTTCCCTTCATGCCGTTTGGAGCTGCTTCCAGGCCTTGCTGTAGCTTGATAGACGTCTGGTTTTCAACCCAAGACAGAGCCACTGTTCGGCTCAGATCCAGACCAGAAACAGAGTCCCCTCGCTAGCTGACGTCTCAACCCGTCCCACCGTCATTGTTTGGCTCGGGCCCGGACTGAACAGCATCAGTTCTCAGCTTTGTTTTGGGCATGATCTCAACCATTACTTGGCTGGTTTCCGGCCCTTACTACGGCCACCATTCAGGCCTGATATCGGTATGGAATCATGGCCATTGCTTGGCCCAATTCCACCTCATACATGTGCCCTGTTTGAGAGCTATTCCCAGCTCCAAGCATGGCCATCATGTAGCTTGATGGAAGGTCTCTTTTCAACCCGTCATGCAACCGTTACTTGGCATGGTTCCGACCTTCGTTCCGAACCGACACATGGCCATTAGTTGGCTTAGCTCTGGTTCAAAACAGGGACTCTCTTTAACTCAACAAAACTACGAACAAAGGTGTTTTACCTTACTCAAATGGTTGTCAATGCTCTCCCCTCTCTTCCTCCTATCTACCCGTGAAGCTACAATCCCAACTGATCCGACTCGGTCCAAACCTTTCACGGACTGAGTTGGAGCAGTGGAAACCGAGTCCACACCGTCGGCTGGCCACTCTCTCTACACTCTCTCTCTCTCTATCTCTCTCCTTCTCTCTTCCTCTCCCTCTCGGCGCGAATCCCAAGGGCTACAGGCCCCTTTATATAGAGGGAGAGGGAGGATACCTACGGCCAGGAATTTCCCTCCTTGTGCACGGTTGAGATCGGGCATCACCTTTGAATGGGGCCCATCTATTCGGTGGGATGGACAGCTGACGTCCGGGTCCATCAGAAAAGTAAATTTTTCGGTCTGGTGGGGCCCATCTCGCCATTTTGTGTGGGTTTTTAACAGGGAAGATGATCCGGTCTCTAATGGCGGATCACCATCCAACGTGCATGGTCATGATCCGATCCATCTGATTGGTTCAGATGAGATCCAGGATCGGTGTGGGGCCCACTTCTCGTGTCCCAAATGCCCATCTCCACATATCTCACGAGAATCTCTAATTCTCATGAGAGAGCTCGAGTTTTCGTCTCCATTTCGTCTCGCCCCGAACCAGCAGCAGGGATGGAGCCACGTGTCCCCAGGAACGGCTGGGAGTGAGTCAGTACCTCTGTCCCGAAGTGGAATGCTGCTTCATGCTTTTTCTTATACAGGCCTTGCCCCCCTTTTCTGGAATAGAGAAAGCACGCCTCTCCTTGGAAGCTGGACGGCTGGGATGGCTCAATCGGACCGATCATGAACCGTCCAAGCAATCCCTGATGGGTTCCACAAGGCAGATTTTCGCCACGTGTAATATCATGGACGGTGGCGACCCATCTTTCTCGTCCATTTACGAAGGCCCAAGATGCTATACGGTTTTATCAAGTTGGGCCCCGTGGAGAAAATGAACGATCCCGATGGCTCAGAAAGTGGCTAGGGTGGGCCACTTATAGGCCCAAAGATCCACTGTTCAAATGTTTTAAAAAAAAATGGCAGGAAAAATGCCATTTTGCGATTTTTCGACAGAAGGTCGGTCAAAGGCCGTTTGACCGACCTCGTGGATCCAGTGCACGTCGTGTACATGCACTTTCAGTGTACATGCACCGTGTAAGGGCCCTCTGAGACATTAGTGTCCCAATCCACACCGTCCATTCGTACTGGGGGACACTTAACAAGGATTCCAACCCACTTTAGGATGATGGTGAGGCCCAGGTGGGTCGTTACACCCTCTTATGGGCTATTTTTGGCCCATATGACATGATCTATCGAATGGATGGGCTTGATACTTGTTTTCAGCGGTTAATATGAGGTGCTAGTTGTGATGAAGGCTTGGTTTGTCACTAACTAATTGTTGAGTGTGGGTGGCATGTGCGGTATACGAGTATTAATTGACAAAATGGCTTTAATTTAGAGTGCTCAAGTAACCTCACCTTCCTGCTTGTCGTAGGTCGTGTTCTGGCTCCCAGAGGACCTGGATGGATGACCTTAATTTCGATCAGGATCTCCATCCTGCAGATGTGGTGTTCAAGCCAGTTGATTAATTAAATCTAATGTGGATTAAAAAGGTAACACCCATACCAATGGTACAGGGTGTTACAACAGATGTGGATGATTACAAAACATGTATATCAACTTGATCATCAAAGCCTTTTGTGACCCAATAAGTTTTCTACGCTAGGCAAATAATTCTCATTGTTTCCTATAGCGTGGCCCACTTGAGCTTGGATCTACTTCATTTTTATCTCATGCCCTAAAATGATATAATTTAAATAAATTAATTAATAAATAAAAGGATGGACAGTGTGGATCCTTCACATAAATCATAATGGACCCATGGAAGTTTCACATAAAGCTGGGCATCGGTCCTAATCGGATCGGATTACGTCCAACCCGATCCGATCCAAAATCCCAATGGCTTGACCCGAACTAAATTCGATCCAAGACCCAATCCGAGTTACCAGACTCCGACCGATCCGAAGCATGGTTGGCCTAACCCGAACCGAGTCCGACTCAGTCAGGGAAACCAAGTCAGATCAGGTTGGGTACGATTCGAATCATTTGAACTTTAATTCAATTGTTTCATGTAGTGTGGTCCGCTTCAGCCTTTAATATACCGACTTTTTGTGCCCATGGTCTAAAATAATATATCAAAATAGATAAAACAGCTTAAATAAAATACATACATCAAGGCGAGCCCCACATGGCTCTGGAAGACTTTAAATCTACTGTATACATGTTTTTACTGGACTTGGACTTTTGACGTGCACGGTGCACTACACGAAATGGCAATGGCTTGTTTTCACGCAAGCACAGTGTCCACATAATGACTTCTTTATCGACATTTGCGAGTTCTGTGGGTCTGATCATGGGGTATGTGTTATATCCAAACCGTTCATCCATTTGGCGAGCTCGTCTTAAGGCTTGAGACGAAAAATAAGACAAATCTAACTATCAAGTGGACCACATGAATTGTTTAACGGTGAAAATCATTATCTACTATTATTTATGGTGTGGTCCAGATGATCTTTGGATATTGTTTATTTTTTGGATAATTCTCTATAATTTTCTCTAAAAACATATGAACGGTGTAGATATAATAAATACATCATTGTAGGGCCCATATAACTTTGATCTCCTTTGAACCGTTCGTACAACTCAGAGCTCGAGGAGCGCTAGACGCCAGTACCTGTACTGGAAACGGACTAGCTACTCCCCTTGCCACCGGCCACTGGCTGGTGGTCGGTGCTCTGTGGGCCCCACCATGATATATGTGTTTCATCCATGCTCTCCATTTATTTTTATAGATCATTTTATTTATAAGAAAAAAAATAAGGTATATCGAAATCTCAAGTGGACCACATTATAGGAAACAGTGTTGAATGAACGTTGACCGTTAAAAACGTTTTAGAGGCCATAAAAGTTTTTGATCAAGCTGATATTTATTGTTTCCCTTCATCTGGGCCCTTATGACCTAATCAACAGATTAGATGTCAAATAAACAGTACAGTGGGCCTTAGGAGGATTATAATGGTGGATATCCAATCATTATTGTTTTCCTGTGGTGTGGTCCACCTGAGATTTATATCCCTATCATTTTTTTATAAAGCCTTAGAATTATCTGTAAAATGGATGAACGGAATGAATGAAACACATACATCTACAGATCGGGTCGGATCGGATCCAATCGGATCGGGTCGGTCCGGGTAGGTATGGATCCGAACTCGACCCGAAACACTTTTGGATCTGGACTACCCTACTCGATCCGCACCAATCCAGGCGGTCGGATCGGTTCGAATAAAGGTCGGATCTGGTCAGATCGGATTGGATCCACCAGATCGGGTCAGGATTGTCCAGCTCTAGTTCCACATGTCAACACTTCTGGTTTTCTTCTCTCCCCCATAATGTGTTGCACGAAGCCAGCAACAAAATTTCTTGACGTCGAAAATTTACATCAGCCCATTATGATGTGTTTCTTAGATTTACACTGTCCATCCATTTTTTAGATATATCATTCTAAGATATGAAACTAAAATAGGCCAAATCCGAAGCTTAGGTGGACCATTCCACAAGAAACAGTAGGAATTGGATGCTTACCATTGAAAACTTCTTAAAGCCATAGAAGGATCTAATCAAGTTGATATTTGTATTTTCCCTTCAGCCACATATGTGAATGGGTTAGATGGTAAATAAACCTCACGGTTGTTCCTAGAAAGGTTTCAATTGTAGTTTGTTCAATCCCTCTGCTTTCTGCGGTATGGTCCACTTGAGCTTTGGATGTGACTCATTTTAGAGCTCTTGCTCTAGACTGATCTCAAAAATTGATAGACAGTAAGAATATAACACGTAAATTATGATCGGTATAAAGAAGTTCCACACATTAAAAGTTGTATTGTGTGGTATATTAGAAAATCAATAATGTGTTTTATGAGCCAGTGTGTGGACCAATGAAAAGCGATGGCATAGGAATTTCTCCAGACTTTGGTGGACCAATGAGAAGCAATGACACAGGAATTTTCCCTACCTTCAGTGGACCACTGAGAAGCAATGGTACGGGAATTTCCCATGCCTTCAGCGGACGTGCATTAGCTGCTGAACCCGACGGTAGCCAAGTCGCTACTGAAGTGACGTCACCACATTATATGGGCCACCATGATGTATGTGTTGTATCCACGCGGTCCATCTATTTGGAGATATCATTTTAGGGCATGATACAAAGAATAAGGAAGATCCAAAGCTCAAATAGACCCCAGCAAAGAAAACAGTGGGGAATGATGCCCGCAGTTGAAACCTTCCTAGGGCCCGCCATGATGTCTATTTGAGATCCAACCTATTTATGAGTTAATAAAGACATGAAATAAGGGAAAACACAAATATCATTTTGATCGAAAACTTCTGTGGCCCCAAGAAGTTTTTAAGGGTAGTCGTTCAATCCCCACTATTTTCTGTGGTGGGGTTCACTTAATCTTTGTATGTGCCGCATTCTTTATCTCATGCCTTAAAATGATCTCTCCAAATGGATGAATGGTGTGGATACAACACATACATCATAGTGGGGCCCACAAAATGTGGTGACGTCACTTCAGTAGCGAGTCCCGCTGCTGTCCAGTTCAGTAGCTAATCCTCGTCCTCAACACAGACGGTCTGCACACATCCCACAATTGGCGTCCAAAAGGACAGGTTCGCTCATCCTTCTTTCCCTGTGTTCAGATATTTGGAGTCGGGCTGTCAACGGGCCGGTATGTCTCGGCCTAAATTTTGAGCTTTCGGGCTGGGACATTGGACCGGCCCTATTCAAAATTCTGATTTTTCAGGCCCGATCCAAAAATCTAATTTGGAGTCTTCTCTTAATTATGATACACCCTTCTGTGACAAATTGAAAGATCTGCTAAGCCCAAACGTTAATGACCAATGGTGAACAGGTGGGTCCCACCCTTACAAGGCTTTAGGTGGACCACACATGGTCCAAAACCACAGAAATTTTAAAAATCTTGTAAATGGGTCCAAATTTTGTTAATGGACGAAAACACACAACCATCAGGGTGGGCCTTTTACACTCCCATGAAATAATACCCATTACCCGGCCTTATACAAATAGCAAATCAATGACCGAGAGACGAGAATAGGGTTGTTGTTGCACCAAAGAGAATGAAGCCTCAAGAAACGTTTGTTGAGTTGGGGCCAAAGAGGACTAAGGGCTCATCTAGATGCACCTTCAAAAGTGAGTTTTGACACCCAAAAGCACTTTTGCATTACCCTCTTACACTCTCAGGAAAGATTTCCCTTTAGTTGGCCTTATCCAAACATCAAATCAATAGCATGTGTCATTGTTGCACCAAAGAGAATGAAGCCCTAAGAAACGTTTGTTGAACTGGGCCCAAACATGACCAAGGGCCTATTTGGACACACCCCAGAAGTGGATTTTGACACTCCCAAAGTTGTTTTGCAAACACCCTCTTATACTCCTATGAAAGGCTTTCCTTTATGTGGCCTTATCCAAACAAAAAATCTACAGCCAAGATACAAGCACAGGGTGGTTGTTGCACCGAAGAGAATGGAGCTTTAGGAGGAAACGTTTGTTCATCTGGGGCAAAACAGGTCTAAGGGCTCATCTATATGCACCCTCAAAAGTGAGTTTTGACACCTAAAAGCTGTTTTGCAGCACCCTCTCACGCTCGTGAAAGACTTCTCCTTAGCCGGCCTTATCCAAACATCAAAACAACAGTCGAGAGACATGCATGGGTTGTTGCACCAAAGAGAATGAAGCTCTCAGAAAACGTTTGTTGAGCTAGGCCCAAACATGACTAAGGGCCCATTTGGACACACCCCATTTTGACACCGAAAAGATGTTTTTGCAAACACCATCTTACACTTCTACTAAGGACTTCCCTTTATCCAGCCTTATCCAAATAGTAAATCAATAGCTGAGATATAAGCATGGGATTGTTGTTACACCCGAGAGATTGAAACCCCACAAAACGTTTGTTGAGTTGGGGCCAAACCAGACTAAGGGCCCATCCGGAAGTACCCTCAGGATTGGTTTTTTATTGTCTAGATGTCTTCAATCTATACATAAATAGGGAATTTCGATTGACCAATCTAATCGATTGATCGAGAAAGCCCCAGATTAAACGGATTGGTCTCTGAACTGTTTTGGACATGTTCGATTGATTGAACTTGTCGGGTCGATCAATTGATATAATTCGAAAAAACCTTATAAACTCTTTAGATATTTTTGACCATGTACGATGCTCAATCGATTGAGGGCTGCTTAATCAATGTCGATCAAACGATACTTAGATTGATGATGTGTGTAGTTTTACGTAATTACACTATTAGTTTCCTATTCCAACTGTAACACTATATTTGTGGGTGTAATTGCGGAATTATGCGAGAACAATGAGGGTTAAATCAATTCTAAGGTTTAGAAGAGAGAAAACAAGGGTGTTTGTATCTATAAGTTTATCAATCTCTTTTACTTTCAATTTTATAGTGAACTTGCTTGTTGCTTTGTGCTGAGGATTTTTGTCATAAGGCTTTTTCCACGTAAAATTCATGTATTCATGTGCATGCTTTATTTGTGTTTATCTTTTTTCGCGTGATTCAAATTTGGTGTTTACTACCGCGGCTCCTAACAAGTGGTATTAGAGTTATACATTGGAATTCGAGTCTAAATCTGAAACATGACGATGAAGGAATTGAATGTTAAGTATAAAACAAAGAAGTTCACCAGGAAAAATTACTTTGAACTATGGAAAGTGAAGATGAAAGGCCTTCTAGCTCAGCAAGAATTGCAACAGGCACTCATTAGTGTAGTCAAGCGCCTACGACTATGAGCGATGAAGAGTAGGAAAAACTGGATGAGGGGGCAAAAACTTTGATTCAATTATACTTTTCCGACAAAATCCTTTATAATGTCATTAATCAAAAGGCCACCGTGGGACTTTGGATGAACTTAGAAAGCTTATACATGATTAAATCTCTAAGTAATCGTCTGTATCTAAAAAAGCAATTCTATAATCTGAAAATGATGGAAGGGTCTAATATTAATGAACACATTAGTATCTTTAATCGGTTATTTTGTAAATTGACGAGTGTGGAAATGATGATCGGTGAGAATGACCAAACCCTAATTCTATTGAACTCTCTTTCAGAGTATTACGATAGTCTCGTAGACAATATGTGTCACGATATGGAGACCATAAACGTCGAAATTGTCATCAGCCCTTCATTTGAAATAGTTAAGAAAGAAGAACAATGGTAGTGATTCCTCTACAGATGCGTTAGTTGCTAAGAGAAGAAATTTTGAGCGAGAGAAGGAAAACTCGCGATATAGGTCTAAGTCGAAGGGCAATGGAAAGATGAAGTGCTCTAACTGTGAAATAATTGGGCATAAGAAAAAGGTTTATCAGAATTCTAAAGCCCAAAAAGCATAGAAGTCAAAAGTTCACTGAAGAAGGACAATGCAATAAAATCCGATGAAGAGGCGGATAGTTGTGACATTCTAATTGCATCCAAATTAGGGTATCTCAGCAATGAGCGAATTTTGGATTCGGAGGCTTTATACCACATAACCTCTCATCAGAGTTGGTTCACCAGTTAACAACAAGTATGATGTGGCCAAGTGTTTATGAAAACGACATTGCCTATAAGGTTATTAATGTTGGAACGGTGCGCATCAAGATATTTAATGAGATAGAGTGTATCCTAATGGATGTGAGACGCATTCCTAATTTGATGAAAAATCCGATATCTTTGGGGCTCTCTAGGCACTTGGGTGCAAGTTCACCGATCAATCGACAGCATACACAACTGCGTAAATCTTAAGTTGGTTCGAAATTTTTCTTATTTAAGGAGGTATTTGTAGGCATTCTAAGGACAAATTAGGTTAGAGGGAAAGGTATAGAGAATACGAAGTTGTCCGTCATCGTTCCTTTTCTTCAATCCGCCAATTCGAATTTGTTTTAATTTCTTTAAGATGTTAACCATATTCAGCTAATCTCTTAGTTAAGGCTAAAGGATGAATCTTTTGATAGATATTTAATATTTAATTTATTTTTTTATGAAAATTATTAGTTTTTATTGTTAAATTTAGATTAGATGTGATTAAATTCTTAAATTGGATAAGGAATCAATCTGTAAAATTGATTAATCTATTGTGAACTCAAGGTATAATACATTCTTTTGATTTCCTATTATTGATTGCTTAGATGTTAATGAGAGATCAAACCTATCATGTTTCTAGTATATGTAAGATGTTTATGATTGATTTTACTGTATTATTTTCTGATTAAAATAAATTGAAATTCAATTCTAGTTGAGTTAAGAACTTGAGAAACAAATTAAGTTCAAGTTCTATTGATCGATGATTATTGGATCCTTAGTTATTTTTCTTAATTGTTTTACACCCTTTTTACTTCGTTGGATTTAAAATCCAGAAAATTCGATTAGTTTTTATTGTGTTCTCACTAATTTTCCTATGATTCAACCTTGGACTCCTGAGTTATTACTGCATTGCAGCCCTTCACTTAGAGTTATCAACCATTGGGTTTGATCATATATATGGTAAACAATCAAAATTGTCTTTTAAGTTGAAAAAATATGTTAGTAAATGGGTGTTTGATTATATATTATCAGATGTTTGGGGTTGTCACATATTCTGAAGGGGTCATCATTTTTTATCTCATTCATATATAACTACTCTACAAAAGTTTGAGTTTACTTTATGAAGCATAAATCCAATATTTTCACCACCTTCAAGATATGGAAGGTGGTGATAGAAATGTAGAAAATATGGAAGTTGAAAATATTAAGAACATATAATGATAGATAATTCACTTCAAAGGAATTCGATCAATATTGTAAAGATAAGACAATGGTGCAACATAACATAGTTAAGCATAAATCATAACAAAATGGTATGTCGGAATGTATAAATCAAACTATCTTGGAAAGAGCCCGAAGTATATTGAGCAATGTTGGGTCAGGCAAAAAGCTATGGACTAAGGCAATCAATACGACCTGTTACTTAGTGAATCGATCTCCATTTAGGTCCATTAGTTGTAAAATTTCAAAAAAAGTATGGAGTGATCATAATGTGGACTATTCAAGGCTGTGAGTATTTGGTTGTGATGCTTACTCTCATGTACCGTTAGTTAAGAGAGATAAACTAAACTAAATGGAGAAAAAGTGTATCTTTATTAGCTATAGTGAAGGTGTAAAAGAATATAGGTTGTATGACCAGGTTACATGAAAAATCACGATTAGTTGTAACATTAAGTTTGATGAGTATTCCTTGTTCCACAAAGATGAACATGAGGAAATAGAAAAGTTAGTAGCAATTGACATTGAAATCGAAAAAGGTGAGATATATAAAGAAGTCAAGCAGTAGGAAATGGTACATGAGCAAGTAAAGCAGCCACCTGTGAGGAGAAATTCACCAAGAGATCCTAGATTACCGACGAAATACAAAGATGACTCGAATATTACATTCGCTCTCATTACAGATGAGGGGGTTTCATATGCCTTCTAAAAAGCATTGGATTACATAAATGTTGAGAAGTGGATGGCGGTGATACAGGATGAGATGAATTCTTTATATAAGAATGAGACGTGAAAGCTAGCGAAACTTCCCATTGGATGTAAAGTGATCGGTTGTAAACAGATCTATCGAAAAAAATAGGATTGGTATATGGCAAGATTGGTTATAAATGAGTATGTTTATAAAGAAGTCATCGACTTTAGTGAGATATTTGCATTGGCTATCAAGAAAATATCTATTGTTGATGTTGAGATCTGGTCATCCATGCTAGATTGTCGTGTACCTACAAAATCAAGTGACAATGGGAGCCCTTGTTGTAGCCGGGGACCCTTCGATACCTAAGTTAAAATAAGCACACTCTGGGTCTAGTCAAATTAGAATAATAATGCCTACCTTCTACCATGGGTAAGGTTCTTATTTATAACCTTTATAGACCTCTCTCATGTATGGTAATGAGCCTGCCATGTAGATACGTATCACACAAGGGATCTTCCCATGTGTAATGGCGCTTATCTCAGCGTGATTCTCAGCAAAGATCTCGGGGAGGTAATTTATTCCATATACGGAGAGGACATCTCCCAATGGTCGGCATCCGAGGAGGTCATATTCAATAGTCGAAGTTAACCTCTAAGTCGGGGTCATGCAGGCCGATCTTAGTTGATGATCGAGGTCGGGGTTGAGGTTGGTGTTTATAGTTGTTCTTTGGTCATGACAATGAAATATTAACTAGGTGAGCAAGGCCCCCACTCATAGCTAATGCTTGGTGTTGAGGGTCAAATATTGCATATCAGACCCCAACTATTGCCTGGATTTACGAACATGATACCATTTAATGCCCTATTTTAATTGTGTTTGTGATGCAAGGTACATTTGCCAGCGAGAACTGAAAAAGATGCTAAAAGCCGAGATTTAATGCTCAGATTTTACAAAAGCAAGGGACGGACTCCAGGGGACCAAGATCGACGGATGTACACGCTAGAGATCTGAGAAAACCAAGAAACTGAAGTTCAAGTGGCCTGAAAGTCAGCCAGAATATAAGATCACAAGGTTCTCACCATCCGTTTGGGTCGAATCTTCATACATGGCCCAAGGACCATAAATTAACCGTACATGTCAAAATTCAGCCCTTGGATCAGTGTGTAAGTGACCCAATGGACAAGATCAGACAATAACCATTAAAAAAATATCTTGGACATCCTTGGGAGATCGGGACCCGAACTGAACCGATGGAAAGAGCATGAAAAACGGTGGATACCCGTCAAATTTCACCTCTTTTGGACGATACAGTAAGGAGATACAGATGACAGAAGTTATAACAAAATAGGATGGCAAATTTGTAAATATATGGTCATGCATGGCTACGTGAAGCAGATTTTGTTTTTAACGGTTAACGTTGTCCATGAGCGTGTGGCCCACCCTGAAGTCGGATCTACTTCAAACTAGAGGCTATGGGCCAACACTACATCCATGATCTGATGGAGGGAGTGGATTTCTAGGACAAGCATCACAGTGGACTCCACCTATTTTTTACAAATCATCCAAATATAGACGTGCTATCAATTGGGTTTTGATAGTGGGCCCCACCCATCGTCGAAAAGGATGACCACACCGTCCATTAGAACCCCGAGGTCCTTCTTACCAAGGCCTAAGTGGAAAATTTCAAAGCAGCAGTGATGATCCGATTTCAGCCGTTCAGAAGGAAGATGGACGATGCAAGAAGAACTCCGTGGACTACATCGAATCTGAATGGAATCACTCCATTCCCGACAGAAATTACAAGGAGAATGCGATGAACGGAGTGAATTTGTCTGTCGAAGCCGGTCATGGGCCCCACCATTAGAACAGCGTAAGCCTTGTTATGCAAGGCCGTCCAGCGTTCGCAACAACCGACGATCGGTTGATGTTGTGGGCCCCACCCATTGTCCACATCAACAATCCAAACCATCCATCTTATTTGTAGAAGCCTGCTCACCAAGACCTAGGTGAAGATTTTAGAGGAAACAAGGAAGATGGGATCGATTTTGTCAAAAAGGAAGACAGACGGTGGAATGACATCATCCATGGGCCATCAAGAATCTGATCCGAAATAGGTCATGTCCGACCTATTTCTCGAGAGGAAGCTAATGAACGGACTAGATCTCGAAAACAATGATTGTCATGGCCCCACCGAGAGTCTAGCGGGACACGTTTACAGGCTTTGTTTACGCACCGCGGAAAGCCCAGCCGATGCGGCCCACTTTACAAGCTTAGACAGAGTCGGTCCATCCATCTGGACCGTCCAAATTCTTCCCAAGGGTCCACCAATCAAGCCCAAGGAGACTGACTGGATCGGATCTTACATCAGGCATTGTTTTTGCTGCGAAAAGAGGAGCTCCCTGCCTATGGTTTACACAACTGCGTAATTAGTTGTCCACAGCTGCGTAAAGTATTCTCCACTCCCTACTGCGTAGAGGACTCTCCACCACCTCTGCTACTTATAAAACAGAAGAGAAGAGAGAGAGGGAGGGAGGCTAGAGCTTGGAGGAGATCTGACGTGAGAGAAAGAGAGAACAGGGGAAGGAGATTTGTTTTCATGCTTGTTTTTCTGATTTTTTCTGAGAGAGATTAATTGAATCATGTTGGGCTAAACCTCTTGGCTAGGGCCAAGAGGTGAAGCTTGTAGCATGATGGGAGATTCTATGCCTTCAATTTAATTTTAATTATTGAACCAAATTTGATTTTGGTTTGATTATTATGGAAATATTTTCAGTTTTTAATGGTCTGTTGTGACTGAAATTACAATGGGTTTGCGATGGTTTTGAGTATTTCTTTTCCCTTTTTTATGTTTATGACATCAGGAAGCCCTATTGTTCACCATCGTCTCCTGGGCATGGTTGGATGACGGTACTCTTCCTAACCTTCATAACATGTTGATTGGTTGGTAATTAGTTTAATTTTATTGTTTACTTTGTCTACTGGGCATAGTTTGGTGATGGAATCTATTGTAATTCATATACCTTTCATCTCTTGAAAACTACATCAAAGGAAGTTCAGTTGATTTTCATGAATCAAGTGTAGATCTTCCTGATCTCTACAAGTGGATCCTCTAAATCTCTAGTTTCATACCTCTGAATTCATTAAGCTTTAGTTAATTATTTCACCGTCATTCATTCAAATCACCCGATTTAGATTACATCTTATTTTAGTCTTAGTTCTGGTTAATTTCAGATTACGTACAGATTTCAGTCCCTGTGGATTCGACCTCGGTCTTACCGAGTTTATTACTACATCACAACCCTGCACTTGGGGAGTGAACACTTGGATTAGTCGTGGAAGTTGTGCTCGGCATTTGGGGTCGAGCTCTTTCCGAATCTCTCATCCAAACTGTTTGCCTTGTTTACATCGGGTTTCAGTTGTTGGCTCAGTTCAGTTTTACCCATAACATCTATTAAATTTATGTTAGCGATGATTGCCCAATACAACTTAAAACTGAAACAAAAACAATGTAAATTATGATGAGAGGACTTTCCATGCATGAGGGACCAATGTCGTTAGTGCATGTAGATGATTTATAGTCCGATGTATACAGAAAAAAATAATCATTCCTTATCCCCAATTTTACCCTGCATAGGAAGTGATGTGAGGTCTGCATATTCCCGTCACAAATCCACCCCGTCCATAAGTTTCTCAGTATCAAAATAACACATGAATCCAAGAATCAAGAAGATTGAAAACTCAAATAGTCCACACCACACGAAGGAAAGAGTATCCAACGGCCACCATTGGAAACTCCGTGGGCCCCTATAAGTGATCTATACAGACAATATTTGTGCCTACAGTTTATCTTAGTGATAATAACCTTATGAACGGTTTGGACGGCATATAAACATTATGGTCGGCTCCAGGAAGGTTTCAATGGTTGATGTTTATGTATATGTTCTCGCTGTTTCGTATATTGCGGCCCACCTAAGTCTTCCATCTGCCTGTCCTACTTTGATATTTAGAAACTGATGGACGGAGTGGATTCGTCCCGAGAATCTTTGTGGACCCCACGTAGCTTCCGACTTCAGTAACTTCCTGTGCACGGCTTGGGCAATTCGCATCCTTTATCGTCAGGTATACATGGTGGAGCCATTTCTCCACCGTACACTTGGCTGGTGACTGATTCATCTAGTTACCCATTCTATGGATGAATATGGTTCGAACAATACATAGATCCAATAATCCTAGCCATCTGATCATATCCTTTGAAAACAACGGTGGAAAACCAAAATGCTTACCTGTCCCCATTAAACGGAAACGGATTGGCTACTCCCCTTGCCACCATCCAATGGCTGATGGTCGGTACTCTGTGGGAGCCACCACGATATATGTGCTTCATCCATGCTGTTCATCTATTTTTATAGATCATTTTATAGTATTATCCTAAAAATGAGGTATAACTAAATCTCAAGTGGACCACATTACAGGAAACAGTGTTGAATGAACTTCGACCATTAAAAAACTTTTGGGGCCATAAAAGTTTTAGATCAAGCTTATCTTTCTTGTTTACCTTCATCTGGGTCTGTATGACTTAATCAACAGATTGGATGTCAAATAAACAGTACAGTGGACCTTAGGAGGATTTTAATGGTGGATATCCAATCATTATTGTTTTCTTGTGATGTGGTCCACCTGATATTTATATCCCTCTTATTTTTGGGATCAAGAATAAAATAATCCGTAAAAATGTATGAACGGAATGGATGAAACACATACATCATGGTGTGGCCCACGGGGCTGGTGGGAGGGGAAGTAGCCATCCGTTTCCCATTAAACGAGGGAAGTAAAGAAAAGTGATGGATAAGATTGTTTAATAGGTCTGACTTCTTCTATAAAGTAATCCATCTATGATGGGACCACTAGATGGATGGATGGCTACAATTGATGTGAAACCCTAACATATACACTGTTTAGAGATGCCTCTACCACACTATGGTTCTACCGACTGTACTGTATCGTCAAAGAGAAAAGCTTTGATACTCTGACTGAGTGTGATAGCTGATAAGCAGGCGATAAGAAATTGTATACATGCATACAATAAACTCAAAAATCAAATCACTGAAATTGTGGCCCACAGTTCAGATGGATCGTAAACTAAAATTGCATTGATCTCGATTATCTTAATAAGTGATCGGGGGCAATTAATGGACGGTTAGAATTTATTTTTTTAATCCAGTGGTCTGAATTTAACAAACATATGTTCACTAACCAGAGATTACGACTGCTCAACAAATATGATTTTTGGACAATGACCCATTCAAAGTGTGTCAAATTTCAATGGTGTAACTAGACAAAAATACCCTACATATATATTGTATGAGTGCCCGAGTATCAAGCCTCATAGAGAGTCCTTGCAGAGGTTCCGTGGGGACACCGTGATGTATGTATTTCATCCACGCTGTTCATCCATTTTTAGAAATCATTTTAGAGTATGAGCCCCAAAGGGAGGGCGATTGACAATGATGCCGGTCCACCGGTATGTTTATTTTCCATCCAACCTGTTCATAAGGTCACATAGACCTGGATTAATGTAAAATATAAATATTAGCTTGATCCAAAACTTTAGTGGCCCCCGAGAAGTTTTCAACAGTAGTCATTCAATCTCAACTACTTCCTTTGGTGTGGTCTATTTGAGTCTTCAACCTTTCTAATTTTTGGGCTCATGCCCTAAATGGATAAAGCACATACATCACGGTGGGGGTAGTACCCAATCCACATCCCATGTAAAAGAGGCCAAACTCTCTACTGAAAATGATTAGGACGTGTTCCATTTCTCATTTCATTTTCTTACAATAAACAAAGGGAGAATATTTCTTTTTAACTCAAAATTGGTATCTTCTCATTTTTATTTAGATGGGATGCTTGCTTGTGTTGTATTGAAAAAGATAAAGGTATCATAGTCCATCCACGGTCCAAACTAAGAAAAGGATTTAAAATGGGTCCCATGATTTCCAATGTTTCAATCGTGACCAATCATCAATGTTGAAGGTAGGCTGATGGTACGGTAAAGCCAAAATATCCTGAAAATGATTGGGCCATCTCTCTACAGTAGAGTTGGCTGAGAAAGGTGTCAATCCAGACCACATCTTTCTAGTGGGCCTTATTATGGATGGACTATATCTCAAAATTAAGTCACACTTATCAGACATCTTTCTAGTGGGCCTTATTATGGATGAACTTAATGGGAACCACTAACAGTTTTCTCCACTGCAATTAATCACACGGAAGGCCATTGTTCAAATGAATGGCTAGGATTATCATCAGTATGTATTTTAAACCATTTTCCATCCATAGTATGGCCCACTAGATGGATAATATCGATTCACAAAGGAACTTCCTGATTGTACTATAACCAAATAGTTTTATCTTAGTTTTTTTCTTTTATACATGTATCACGTAGGCACTCGAGCCCATTATTACAGAGATGCACTTATGTGTTGATTCCTTCAGCCAACGCCAGAGCTGTACAAGAGTGGAACCAAGTCGAGCTTGGCACAGCTCGACTCAGCTAAGCCACTAGCTGACTTGAACTCAGCTCAGCTCGGTCCTCGAGCTTAACTGGCCAACTTAGCTCAGTTCGATGAACAGCTCAAACAAGTTCGAGCCGAGTTCAAGCCAAGATCGAGCATGTGCGACATTTTCTCAAACACATGGAGTGCAACTTCAATTTCTCACAGTATGTAAAATAGCAGCAATACTTAACGGGTATTTCATAAAACACTCAATAAGTAATATCAAAATCAAGATACAAGGATATTTGTTTCATATCCATACCTTCCTCACCACCAGCTGACACTTCGTTGAGTCATTTCATCAAACACTTGATGAGTAACATCAATACCAAAATAACGAGTCATCGATCTGATTCGATCCGAGTTCGATTCAAGTTGAGGTTCGATCCGAGTCGAGTCAAGCTAAGGCAAGCTTGAACTCGGCTCGAAATTTTTTCAAGCTCAAAAAATCATCTCTACTCGGCTCGAACTAAGTTTCGAACCGAGTCGAATCGAGCCTTTTCAGGTTGAGTTGAGCGAGTTAACCGAGCTAACTCGGTTCATGTACAGCTCTAGCTCAGACTATGGAAATTAAAAAAAAAAAAAAAGCGTTGATGCAAAGCTCATGTACTATCCAAACTGGTTGTGCACCAATCTTCTGTCATAGCGATCGAGTTGACTCAGCTTGCGTCATTTAATAAACTTGGTTTTTGGAGTGACTTATATTGACCCGTTGAATCAACTCGGCAACCTAGTCAACTCATCCCGACTTGTGGTGACATTAGAGGAAGTGCTTGTCAAGATAGTTTTAATAAAATCTAAAAGTCGTCGACACCAAGGAGATTCTAGCTATAATTTTTTTTTAATTTAGACTCACTATCTAGTCTCTTCAGGTCAGCCTGATCGCGTCGAGTCAGCCTAGTTTTTGGGTTTTTAAACTTCGGTCTTGTTTCAATTAGGCAGCAGCCTCATGCTTTTAGATAAATAAATAACAGGGATCCTGTCTCACCATGGGCTTAGGTTAGGTAGCAGCTACCAGCTTTTGAGAAAAATATATATACTCTGCTGGATTTCAAAATTATACATATGCATTTAGGTATTTGGTTTTGCATATGTCATGTTGGAGAAGATTAGGATAATATTTTATTTTTAGTTAAGATGTGCATCTAATAAGATTTCTAAAGATCTCTAATCCTTTTAGGGGTTATTTGATTTTCTGTTTTTCACTAAAAATGCTAGAGCATATGCATATTTGATTTTTATGAGTATTTCTGTATTGATAATCGGTCTAAAAAGGATTGTCTTAAATTTGTGAGCCCCACCATGATATATGTGAGATATCCTCTCAAGTGGCCCACACCATAAGAAACAGTGATAGTAGAACTGCTATAGCTGAAAAAAAAATTTCTTCTGAAGGTCTAGAAGATTGTTCATATGTCATCTAATCTGTTCCTAAGGTCACACGAATATGAATAATGGGAAAAACACAAATATAAGTTTGATCCAAAACTTATGAGGCCTTAAAAAGTTTTTAATAGTAGAGCTTCAATTCCCACTATTTCATATAATGTGGTCCCCTTTTGTTTTAGATCTAAATCATTTTTGGACTCATGCCATAAAATCAGCTAGCAGGAATGGATGGACGATGTGGATAAATCATATACATCACTTACTACTCCGCTCTTGCCGTGCACAACAAGGAATCGGTATCCATAGTATTTAAAGAGTCCGGATTATTTATTGTGACGGGCATGGAACTTTCCTTTTATGCACTGTACCTGCCCGTGGTTGATTTATCTAAGCCATTGACTTCACCGAACCTATCGTGGATGGACAATACGCCTCAAATCTCCCAAATTAGAAAATCCCATCCATTGAATCTGGTCCTTGGTCTTTTGAATGGGGCTCGTTGATGCATCTCTTCCTAAGCATGTATTGGCAATTCTGAAAGTGGAAAGATTAAGGTTGATTTTTTAGGACATTGCTGTCCATGATATAGGCCATCGGATCAACGGTGCACCGCTCAAAAGTTCCTTTTCGTTACAAACAGGGAATTCAACTTCATATCCACTGCATTAATTACAACATATCTTCAGCTGTGTTGCCTTCTCGGAAACAGCGCGGATTTGGAACTCTCAAAAAATAGCTATATATATTATATTTATAAGGGTTTGAGTTTAATTCCTAAATTAAATTTAATATCTCTAATTAGTGTGCATATGTAATGTTTGATACAGTGGTTGTAATGAGCCCATTAAAATATATATACTTTGCATGAAATGATGAAATTCTAAGTCTCTTGGATCGGCCATAAGCACAAGATCATATTTGAGTGACTGACCCACTATTTTTAACCATTCATTTACATGAACAATGGGTAGAAGGCACATATCATCATATTGAAGTAATTATAGTGATGTAATTAATAATCTAATTGTTTTGGGATATCATCAGTGAGTCAAGTGCCCACTAAATTAATAGCCTAGTGACACATGTTACACATGCAACTCTTAGAAAGATTTTTGATGTAATTCAAGCTTTCACCTTAATTTCAAACTTCCTTAAGGAGATTTGAAACCCCCATTTACTTTACAGTGCCAAACATATCATGGGATTTAAAATTTCCTCAAATCCTCGCAAACTCTCCAAATCCATGGTGCTAGAGGACTCCTAACGAGTTCGTTGATGTCATAATTGCCCATTCTAATGTATGTTTCATATATCCATGCAGTTCATCTGTAGACCACATAAAGTAAACAGTGGCAATTAAATGCCTACCATTGAAAACTTCCTAAGGCCCCCTGTGATGTTTATTTGTCATCAGCTTTTATCACCGCTATTTTCTACCATGTGTTTCACCTGAGATTTGTATTGATTCAGTTTTGGGCCCACATCTTGAATTGAGCTAAGCTGAATCCAGCCTCTTAAAAAGAGAGGATTGGGTGCGGCCCGCCTCACCTAACACAATGCAGCCCGTACCATGAGACTCACATTGATGTATGTCTTGTACATCCACATTATCCATCCATTTAAGCAGCTAATCCAAATCCCAAGTGGACCATATCAGAAGAAACAATGATGATTGACCGTTAAAAACTTCTTGTGAGTCATAAAAGCATTAGATCAAGTTGATATTTATTTTTATTTCATCTAGTTATGTGTGACCTAATCAACCAGTTAGATGACATATAAATAACTAATAAGTATTACATTAGGCTCTAAAAAGTTTTTAATGATAAGCGTTCAATTACCATTATCTCCTAAAGTATGTTTCACTTAAGGCTTGAAAGTCTTTGCTTCATGACTATTTTTAAAATAACATGACAAAAAGAATAGTTGACATGAATATAGAATACATACATCAAGGTAGGCCTCATGGTTAGGTTTAGAGGTATACACAGTTGAACTGAGTCAAGCTTGGCACAGCTCGACTTGGCTCACCCACTAGCTGACCCTAACTTGAACTCAGCTCAACTCAGTCCTTGAGCTTGACTAGCCAGCACGGCTCAGTTCGGTCAGCAACTCAAGCCAGTTTGAGCCGAATTCGAGCAAAGATCGAGCCAAGTTCACCTATGTAGCATTTTCACAAACACATAGATTGCACCTTCAAATTGTAAAACAGCAGCAGCAGTTTTATAGGTATTTCATCAAACATCTTATAGGCAACATCAATATATATATATATATATATATATATTTAAATGGTATTTGTTTCCTTTACCACCAGCCGACACTTCGTTTAGTCATTTCATCAAACACTTGGTGAGCAACATCAATATCAAAGCAACCGAGTCATCGAACTGTTTTGATCCGAGTTTGATTAAAGCTGAGGTTCGATCCAAGTAGAGTCCAGCTCAAGCAAGTTCGAACTCGATTTAAAAAATTTTCGAGCTAACAAAATCAGCTGAATCAAGCTTTTTTGAGTCGAGTCGAGATAACCGAGCTAACTCGATCGGTTCGTGCACAGCCCTAGAAAGGCCACACCAGGTGAGACTGGTGGGGACGCACCTAATCCTCTCCCCTCTAGAACGTGCCATCCCATACGTTTGTGGAGATGATAAAGGAGTCCCTTAGTTTTGAAGCAGTTTGGATCGCCAGTTAAGAAATACGTTTACCAAAATGGATTAAACTGCCAGATCCGAGTCATCAAATGAAAATGACTCATTCTCCTAACGTTATTTGCGTGTTTACCCAGAAAGGATTTTCTACGGGGAAGGAGATAAGAAAAGTCTAATAAAGGAAAAGAGATTTCTTTACATTTATTTTTGGAACGTTGACTTCTTTGTTCGTTTCATGTACGTCAAAATCATGAAAATCAAAGAAAAAAAGACAAAAGTGGAAAATGTTCAAGTGCCCTCATTGTATCTATAGCTTAGACAATCAAATCCTTTGATCTGAACCGTTTATCAAGTCCAGAACACATTTTACTGGGTACCATTTAAAAAACACACTGACTGCATGATCCAGTCCATTCCTAATTTTTACTCTTTTGTGTCCATCCCTTTTCTGACCCATGTATGAGACGGTTAGGATTACTTGAAAAAATTTATTCTATAGACTCACAGTCATGCCATGATGGGATTCAACAAATAGAGAGATCAAAATGTTTATTAGACTTATTTTTGTTTAAATGATCTGGACCGTCCAAATTAAAGGCTAACGATTGGATGGTTGAACTGTCTTATTAGTGTGATATTTGAATGGTGGGCCAAAAAATCTGCGTTGGACCTAATGTACAGTCGAGATCAAGAGATTGTAATGTCTTTGTGTCTTAGTGCAACTAGGAGCACTATAACTTATACTGCTTGAGAGCACCGGAGTATTTGTTTGGTGACCACTGACCAGAACGCGGATTGGCTTTTGAAAGTAGAAACGCGTGCTGCCAAAAGAAGACCTAATCGATTGGGGGAGGACGACGCCCGGTCTTGTAGCCCGCGGAATATGGAAGTGAATACTCAGTATTCGGACGGTTAGGATCATCTTCACAAGTGGGCCACAAATGGCTTATTCATTGTGGGCCCACTTGCCGAAGTGGTCTTATTTTAATATACATGGCCCAGATGCGATCTATGTTTTCGCCTCAAATGAGATCCTGAACGTTCATTAAGGTAAACTGTATCCTATAAGATTCATAGCTCTAAACTTCACCATGATTGGCCGATCTTGTTCATCCATTCAGATGAAAGCGTTTCCCAGGAAGTTCCTGCGATGGAAACCTAGTTGGGCCCACCGTGATGTTTTTGAGAAATCCACACCGTCCATTCGTTTGTGAACTCATTTTGAGGATTTAAGACCAAAAGTTAGAAGAATCCAGGACTCAAGTAAGCCGTATTAAAGTAAAAGGTGGTTAAAGAAATTATTACCGTTGAAACCTCCCTGGGTGAACAGTGATGTTTACACGCCATCCATACCGTTCATAACGTCATTCCTACTGGGATGATTTGTGCTTATAGGCCCCACGAATATTTCAACTGTAAGCGTCCAATTCTCACGTTTTCCGCCCACTCGAGTATTGGATCCAGCTCATTTTTGGCCTCATAACCTAACATGAATTCACAAAACGTATGAACGGGATGGATTTTTCACGAACATCACAATGGGCGCCACCTAGGTATCCAGCGCAGGAAATCCACGTCCCATTGTAACGGTTTGGATTTCGTACACGTGTGCCACATTCGCAACATGCAACGAGAAAGAGAAAGAAGGCCAGGTGCTTGGAAACCTTTCCATAAACCTAGCTGTAGACTCGTTGGCATATACATCACCTACGTGGATCGTCTACTATTTTCAGTCCACACGTCCTAGGCCTCCTTGAAAAATGACCAATCCAATAATCTAGACCATAAAATCAGTGGCATGCAAAAAACGGACGTAGGAGATTGTTCGTATTAATACATGCTTAAGACTATCCGATTGTTATGATTTTTGAACGGTAGTGGAAGAAGAGTGAAATGAATCTAATGAACGGTACGGATAGGTGATGTGAATGCCAAAGAGTTCAAATGAAACTACGAGCGGCGGAAGGTTTTCATACACTGCCGTGCCAGTTAATTTACCAAAAAAATGGATTTTATAAAACACTTCCTGATTTTATGGAATTTATTTCTGATACTTTTTCTAAAAAATAATTTCATTAAGCTACCTCACTAAATTAAGTTTCATTATGCTACCTTCCCTAATATTTTTCTAAAATGAGCTGATATATGTCACATGTACAGTTTAAGGGTGCCTGTGTATCATTTCCCGTGCCACGGAGTAACTAATAACGGAGAAAAAAAAAATCATTTCCCCTCTTAGACCAAGGTACCTAGGTCCTCTTTAACACTTATTTTAACATATGTAAAAAAATTTGATCTTCTACTTGCTACGAGTAGAAAAATCATATTTTTCAGCATTTTGATTGGTCCACATAATCACTGACATTGTCAGAACTTCTACATTAAAAGTAGTTCGCGATGATGTGACACAATTAGATTGCAATAAATATGATTTCTTACCTGTGACAAGTAGAGGATTAGATTCTATGTGTAGTACTTAAGCTCACAGGGCTTACCGTGTTGTAAAATGTAAAATCAAGTATATTCATAAGTTTAAAAGCATTAGAATTTTTCAATATATTCATAGAAATATATGTGATATTCTAATTTAGTGTGCATACGTGAAATTTGATAGAATTAATGTTATATGTTGGTTGACATATATATTTTAACTTAAAATGAGGAAAATTCAAGCATCAAATGAGCCACAAATGTAAAGATCACAAACAATCAAATTACCAATATTTTTTAACCATTTTTTTTAAATGACTAACCTTTGGACACCTTAAATTATTTTATTAGTATGATTTTAGTGATATAGTCGATAATTCAATTGTTTCAAAGTATCATCAGCCGGTCACATATACAACAGATATGTTTGTAATGACATCTTTATTAACTCGTGTGATTCTCAAAAGGAGCCCAAAAAGGCATTCCATGCATTTATTCCAATTCAGATACACCTCAAAGACCATTTACCCCCATTTACTCCTAATTACCTCCTTTTGCTCCGATCTAAATATCCCTTGCAAGAAATATCTCACTTATTTAAAGAGATAGTTTAATAAAATATTTTTGAAAAGGGCTCCAGAATGTAAATTTCATAAAATTCAGCTACCGTTTTAGCAATTTGCCAAAAAACAATAGGTTTTCCGCGCTGGCCCCCAATGTACGTAAATTCACTGATGTGTCTTCGCCAATGGTATTTCGTCAATTCAAAGGCGTTTCGGTCAATTCAACGAATTCGCTTTCCAACCCATCGGGTCTTCGTCAATGGCCGTTACTGTCCCGCGAAGAAAATAAAGTGGTGAAGCAGGTGAAAAGCGCGGGAGTATAAATTAAGGTGGCCACCTGTAAATGAGTGGGCCCATTCTGTTTTTATTTTTAAACATTTTTCTTGCGTGTACCTATTGACGAATACAGGTGGGCCCCACTGTTTTCGAATTTCACCAATCGGAGCCTGAGTTTCTCTGGAATTGGTAGTCCGGTGGACTACCATAATAAAATAGGAACGAGGAATGAAATTGTTGGCCCCGGAATTTGTGGAAACGATGGGGCCCACCATGTATGATTGCGTCTAAGGTGGGCCATCTTTTCTACTTCCCATAGCCCAAGGTACCAACTACTAACTACTTTGGTGGTCTGGACCACGAGAGGGTATTATTTGAAATCCGAGCAGATTATGGCCGTTCATACCACCGTGCATCTGGCATATATTCACCACAATCAAAACCGTCCATTTCGTGGGCCTCGCTACAGATTGGTCATATCTGCAAAATATGGCTGATTGGACGATCTTAACCTCATATTGGATACTTCTTTACTATTGATTTCTTTTTCTTTTTTGGGTTTTTAAACGGTCCAATTTTTGGGTGGTGACTTATTTGTAATGGGCCTTTACTTTTGTACGGTTTGGATTGGTACGCAGCATGTACGGCTATCTTCTGCCTATGGATGATCAACTCTGCCAGAGTATAAGGAGAGGGAAGATCGTGTACGGATTCCCATGGCATGAAGCCATCATATTCTTATTTTGAAATTTGAAGCCATGCAAATCAACGGTCATGAAGCGATGGGCCCCACAACAACGTAAATAACTCGTGTATCTTTATTGACTGGGGTGAAAACTGGGCAACGCATATCTATATAATGCCAATACGTTAAGGGCCTGATTTAGCGTGGCCCACCTGATGGCCTAAGATCAAATCCATTTTGTTTTTACGGCCAAAACTCAGACCTGTATCCTACTAACGGGTCCACCTCGATGTCTTTTTTTTATATATATACACACCGTCCATCCGTTTTGCCAGCTCATTTTAAGGAATGGGCCAAAAAATGAAGAAGATCCAAATTTCAGGTGGACCACACCACAAGAAACAGTGATCATTGAATGCCCATCATTAAAGACTTTACAGGGTCCACTGTAATATTTATTTGCCATCCAGCCTATTTATAATGTATGGGAGGCCCGGACGAAGGGAAAACACAAATTTTAATTTGATTAAAAAAAATTGCATCCGCCGGAAGTTTTTAATGGTCAATCACTATTGTTTCCTGTGGTGTGGTCCACCTGAGATTTGGATTTACTTCATTTTTTTGATCATAACATAAAAAGAGCTGACAAAATGGATGGACAGCGTGGATATACAACATATAGACTGAGATGGGCTCCACGGAAAAGTCCTACCGGCACTTGGGAGTACTCTGGACCATTGATCTCCTGGACCCTAGCTTCTGTCCGGAAAATGTCCTGGTTAGGAAACCTTTTCTTTTTTTACTTGGAATTCTACGGTTGAAAAACAAAGCAAAAGCCCACCTTTTTGTGATTAAGATCATTCCACCTTGGAGATTCGTACGGTCTGTAGAGTTATATATATATATATATATATATATATATATATATATATATATATATATATATATATATAAGTTTAAAATTTTTATTTCCCATTAAATAAAAAAAATAGGTTTTCTTTAGGGCCGGTCTCGGAGCATGGATTTGAAACCCTTTTATTTGAAATCCTCCTAATGAGTAGAGGTGGGCATCTGACCGAATCGGATCGGATTGGGTCTAACCCGATTTGGTCCGAAATTTAGCTGGACTTACTCGAATCTGATCCGATCGGGACTAAGTTCGGAACATGGGACTCGAACCGACCCGACACACGATTGGCCTGACCCAAACCAAGTCCGACTCGGTCAGGGAAACCGAGTCGGATCGGGTTGAGTGCGATTCGGATCGTTAAAAATGGTGAAAATCATTATCTCATTGTTGTTTTCAGTGTGGTCCATTTGAGCTTTAGATATGATTTATTTTTTTTTTGCAAATGATCTAAAATGATCACGAAAAACGGATAAACGGTATGGATATAATAAATACATCATTGTGGGGCCCATATAAGGTTGATATCATTTGAGCCGTTCGTACAACTCGAAGCTCGAGGTGCTGCAGCGTGCTATGCACGGCAGCTACCTCATGCCTGTAGCGTGTTGCGCACGAAAGGTATGTAGATCTGATCATGGGATATGAGTTATATCCAAACTGTCCATCCATTTGGCGAGCTCGTTTTAAGGCTTGAGACAAAAATAAGATAGATCTGACTATCAAGTGGACCACACTAGAAAAAGTAGTGGGACCACACTAAAAATCAATCTTTGTTGCTATTTGTGGTGTGGTTCAGATGATCTTTGGATATGATCCATTTTTTTTTGGATAATGCTCTAAAATGATCTCTAAATATATATATCAACGGTGTAGATATAATAAATATATCACTGTAGGGCTATATAACTTTGATCTCCTTTGAACCGTTCGTACAACTCGTAGCTCGAGGAGCGTCAGTGCACTGAAGACTAGTCATCTTGGCACGACACGTACCTACAGCTAGCCACACATAGCTGTGCGCGATACACCAGCAAGTATTTTCTTATTTTACACACTAAACACTATTGGGCCCACCTTGAATGCATGTGGTTTATCCACGCCGTCCATTCGAGTTTGTGTATATGCCCTCTCTTCTGCCGTCTGATATCATCTTCGCCTTTGAAAATCGATGGCTCCGATCGCAGTTGGTGACAAGATTCCCAAGGGTACCCTCGCCCACTTCGACAAGGAAGATAAGATCTAGCAGGTTTCGATTTGCTGCAAAAGGAAGATAAGATCTAGCAGGTTTCGATTTGCTGCAAAAGGAAGATAAGATCCAGCAGTTGATGACAAGATTCCCGATGGTACCCAACGTGCAGCATGCAGCATGTGTCAGGTTTCATTGGACATGCAGAAGATCTGAAATCCAAGGGAATTAGTGAAATTCTGCTTATCAGCGTTAATGACCCTTTTGTGATGAAGGCGTGGGCAAAGACATACCCTGAGAACAAACACGTCAAGTTCCTAGCTGACGGGTCTGGCACCTACACCCACGTGCTAGGCCTTGAGGTCGACCTTTCTGAAAAAGGGCTTGGGACCCGGTCCCGAAGGTTTGCTCTCTTGGTTAATGACCTCAAGGTGAAGGTTACCAATATCAAAGAGGGTGGAGAATTCAGTCTCCAGCGCCGAAGACATCATTAAGGCTCTTTGAGTAATTTCCAGACCCATCCACGTTCTACTCTGCTTCTAATAGTCTTTCCTTCTTGTGCTTTTGAGCCCTTCATGAAAGGGCTTTGGATATGTTGACGTTTGGTTAGGGTTCCATAGTTGTGGTGTTTTATCAGTAGTTAGATTGTATGAAATAATTGGTGTGCTTCTTTCACATGGTTATGTATGAAATTTGGATTGAATGGGATGTTTGGTAGAGATGTTGGGGCTTTGGCCCACTTTTGGGTAAAAAAAAAAAAAACCCAAAATCAATGCATATTCAAAGCTCAAGTGGACCATACCACATGGAAAAGTAGAAGTGCCGATAAGAGCTACTTCGGATCAGGTAGGATCGGATCGGTCCGGATCCATTCGGATTGAGTTTTCGGGTCAGGTCGGGTCAGATCAAGACCAACCCGAACTCGACCCGAAAAGATTTCGGATCTGGATGGAGCTACCCGATTCGTACCGATCCAAACCGTCGGTTCAGTTTTGATCGGGTCGGATCCACCGAATCGGGTCTATTTTGCCTAGCTCTACTAATGAGTTTAGCACCCAGACTAGTAGTTAACTTTAATCCAAAAGTAGTTATACATTATATATTTACAAGGATTTGAAATTAATTAGTAAATCAACTTAATATCTCTAATTAGTGAATGTGTATAATGTTTGACACAATAGTTTTAATAAGCCCTTTGAAATATATGATTTGACCAAAAATGATGAAATTCCAAATCTTAGATGGGCCACAAGCACAAGATCATGTCCGAGTGACTAACCAATGATTTTTAACCATTGATTTAAATGGACAATGTTTGGACGGTGTTGATCATCATATTAAAGTAATTATAGTGATGCAATTGATAATTTAGTTGTTTTGGGATATCATTAGTGGGTCATGTACCCAATAGCTTAATAGTCTAGTGACACATATTTTACGTGCAACTCTTAAAAGGATTTTAGATATAATTTAGGTTCTCACTGTAGATTTCAAACCCCCTCTTCGAGGGCCCCCAATTACTTTATCATGTCAAACAATCAGGGGATTTGAAATCCCCCCAAATCCATGGTGCCAAACGACCCTTAGTCTCATGTCGAATAGATTGGAAGAATAATTTTGATTTATAAGTTAGCTATTGAATATTAAGTATTCTTACTTCGGGAAATAGAGAGAGATGCTTAGTTTGCTACGCACTGGAACAAACGCATGCGCTCAATCATAAGCGAGGGCATGGGCAGTGTGGTTGTAGTGAGAAGTCCAGATACATAAGTTTGAGACATGATTATATAAGGCAATTGATTTAAGATGGAATCATTACGAACTTATATGTGAAGTTAAGTAATATCTTGACTAATCCTTTTACTAAACCTCTGACAAGAAAAATAGTAAGGACAACGTCTAAAAGAATGAGGTTGAAACTCTTCAATTAAAATTTGACCAATGATGGACACTCAATCTAAAATTAGAAAATCTCTAAAGTTTGGGTTTAATGGGTAGAAATAAATCGAGGATATATGAAATTTTTCAACACTAAAATTATGAATGACCTCATATATGATGAGGAGTGTTGGTCGTTACAAATAGAGAATTGAGTCTTGAAACTCTTAATAAAATTCAGTTTATAGGACAGGTGTTTTAAATAGCAAAGAAAATACTTGAAGAATTTTACCTATATGAACATATAAGTAGTACCGCCTCTCATGAGAGTTAGAGTTTCTCTCAGGATCGATCATTCATGAAACATGATAAACACATGGGAGCATTAAAAGTGATAAGTGAGTAATATAAGGGAACATATGTTATTATGTGTGTAGTATCTTTGATTGTGTTATTAAATAATAACTGGTTCAAAGCCGCATTTACCATGAATTTCTACAAAATTTTAAAATACTTATATTAATGAAAGATTCAAATCATAAAAATATCTTTCTCTATACATATGAGCTGTCTTTTATCTTTAGCAAAAAAAAAAAAAATTACTATTTATTTTAAAACTAAGTAGGAGATTGTTGAGTTTTTTATTTTAAAAAATATAAATAAAAGTTTGAAAAATTCATTTCCCTACGGAACAATTTTGAAAAACCAAAGGAAAAAAAAAAAAAAAAGAAGTCTTCCTTAGCCCCACATTGAATAGAGCAGGAGAATTTTTTTTATATTTATAAGCTACTAAGTATTGAGTGTTCTTACTTGGGAAAACGGAGAGAGATGTTCAGTTTGTGTGGAACACCGAACACACGCACGTGCGCACTATAACTCGGGCATGGGCATGAACGAGGCATGGGTAGTGTAGCTATAATAGCACAGTTTGCATTTCACGCATGTGCAGAGTGGTTGCTCTCTCGTGACCTTACGCGACATGGTGCAATCGTGGTGTGAGAGAGGAGTGCGAAGTGTCCGAAATGGTCAACCGTTTATGAGAATAGCTAGTAGCCTTAATTGCCAAAACGGTCTGAAAACAGACAACCCTTTATAATCTAACGATCTGAAACGTACGGAATTTAGTGCCAACGGTCAGAAAAGTTTCATAAATACTCTGAATCATTGATAACCACATAGCAACAGTCCACACCCCACATGCTATATAAACTGGACGCTCTAAGTCTAGAATCATCTAAGTCCAATAAATTTAATTAAAATATAATTTTATTTCTTTCAATAATTTTTGCCTTTTAATACTACTCAAGAACTTTTGTTTAAGCCACTCAACAAATATGTCAAAAAACGAATTGCCTTGACCAAATCCCCGTGTAAATCCCTTCGTGATTGCTAAGTATAGAACCGGCTTTTCTTCTTTCCAGAAGCAATTTGCCTATAACCTACCATCGATCTCAATTCAACAGGAGAAGAGGGTAAATTAAGCTTTAAGAATAACTTATTACATAGGTGATTAAGCCTCGCATTAATTTTATACTTTTATCTGTGTGAAATAATTTTCAATAGCGTCCAATCCATCAAACGGTGGCATGCAATCTATCTACAGCCTGGATTATGATCCCGTAAATCCTTTGCAGTCGGTTAGCCTGTAATCTATACGCACCTGGACCGCATTAGTTAGATCACCTACAGTGTTTTCTTTTTGTAAAGCTAATCGTAGCCATTAAAAAAGTGGATTTTGACAATCCATGGATTGAATGGTTAAGGATTTTTGTTGAAATGGCCTCTTCATAGTGGAACCCACTTCTCCAACGGTTCCGATTATCCAAACAAGCGAAAAGGGCGGCTACCTATCAACTTCAGTTTGATTCTGCCTCATTTTTGGGCTGAAAAATGGATAGACGGCGTGGATAAAACACATACATCATGGTGGGCCCCACATAATTGGAGGGGCCACCACCGAATCCGAGTCGAGATATTTCAGCCGAAATAATAGCCTTTACAGCCGAACTAGTTCTCGAAACTTAACGAGAAAGAAATGCTTTTATTACATTTTGACCCTGATTATTCTTAATCACCCGTTGCACGCAGCGCGTTTAACATCTGAGTTAAGTGGGACCCACCGTATTAATTGTGTGATATCCAAACCATTGATTCTATGTTCAAACTTATGTACACCGCATATGTTAAAAATAAGATAAATCCAAAGATTAAATGGGACACAACGTGGGGAACAACGTAAAAATCACGTTTAAAACCTTTAAATTTATACAGTATGGCCCACATAAGTTTTTTCTCAGACTGGTTTTAGAATTTCACTTAATTATGGTGAGGATGATCAGATGAACGTCTTGGATGGAATATAGACACCATGTTAGCCTTACACACCAACCTATGGTTGGCGTCCCTCCACATTGTTCCCTGTCGTGTGGCCCACCTGAGATATATATCCATCTGAATTTTTTTTTGCTGATCTATCATCGGTATTTGAACCTGATGAACGGAGTGAATGTATAAAAAAAACACGATGGACCCCACAGTGCTAGAATGTTGTACTCGCTGTGTGCAACAGGTGTTGCTGATGAAGCCGGTCCGCTGAAAACGCGCCCATGGGCCATTCGAGCGCTGTACTTTTCCAGCGCACTTTAGCATACAGAAAAGCACACGTTAGCACTTATCAAAAAGCAACCAACGCGGTTAGACCAAAACGATTTAAAGGGGGAAATTATCCAGTGCGCTCCAAATGCGGTCCGACCTTCAGTCATACTTTTAACCGTCCAACCATATCTGTGTGAGGCCCACCATGATGTATCTGTTTATCTACACCGTCCATTCCTTTTTTCGGATCATGTCAAAGTATGGGTCCAAAAACAAGGTTGATCCAACGAATTAGGATTGCGTCCTGCCCTCACCTATACATATGGAGGGGCCTACTGTGATGTATCTGTTTATCCATGCCGTTCATCCTTTTTCCCATGTCATTTTAAGGTGATAAGTTAGATCCAACGCTCGAGTGTACCATACTAAACTGGTGAATTGGGTTACATTAAATGCATGGAGCGCATTAAATGCAAGAGTAATCTGGAAACGGATTGGCTACTCCCCTGCCACCATCTAAATGGTCGCTGCTCTGTGGCACCCTCCATGATGTATTTTTTCATCCATGCCGTCCATCTTATTTTCTAGATCATTTTATGGTACGAAACAAAAAACGAGATATATCTCAATCTCATGTCTACCACATTGCAAGAAACAGTGTTGAATGAAAGTTGACCATTAAAAAATTTTTGGGGGCCATAAAAGTTTTGGATCAAGCTGATCTTTGTTTTTTGCCTTGAGCTGGGTCTGTATGACCTAATCAACGGATTACATGTCAAATAAACAGTACAGTGGGCCTTAGGAGGATTTTAATGGTGGATATTCAATCACTATTGCTTTCCTGTTGTGTGGTCCACGTGAGATTTATATCCCTCTCATTTTTGGGCTCAAGCCTAAAATGATCTTTTAAAATGGATGAAACAAATACGTCATGGTGGGGTCATAGAGCACCGACCATCAGCCACTGGGCTGGTGGCAGGGGGAGTAGCCAATCCGTTTCCCTGGATTCATACCTTGAAATGATCCGAGAAAGTGATATATACATATGCATGATGGTGGACCCCTCGATAGATCTGCCTGGACGGCAGGCATGATGCAAAAATGAAATACCCGTTCAATCCAAGTCCCAAGTCGACCATACCAAATATGACTATTGCATTTAATGATTTGTGTATTTAATGTAACCAAGTAAACTATTTGGTGTGGTCCACTAGACCATCTGATTTGCCTCATTTTTGGACCAATATTTTAACATGATCTGAAAAACGGAATGGACCGTGTGGATATAAAAATATATCACGGTGGCCCCACATATATTCGGACGGATGCATAAAGGTTTCACAGGAAATCAGACGCAGTCCGTTTCTGTCCGATCACGCCTCGATAACTATCTGCTGGTTCAAGAACATTTTTTAGGCCACAATGCAGAATTATGCTGATGGGACGATCCTAGCCATCTGATCAAATAGTATAAAAATGGATGGCTAATATCATTTATGAAAAATAGGTCTAATCAACAATTTCATCCATCAATTTCCTGTTGATCATTATGAATGGGCAATTGCCCGTAAACACCCGGACCTACCTAGAGATGGACGGTCATGTCAGGTGCTTTGATGGGCCACAATAATGTGTTTTATCCATATCATCCATCCATTTTGACAAATCATTTTAGGTAATGAGCCCGAAAATACAGTAGATCCAATGCTCAAGTGGACCACACTATGGAACGTGTGTTGGATCTAATGGACGGTCAGGATCAATTATTTGGACTGTCCAAGTGTCCAGAGGCAAGTACGACCACTCTAACTTAGGTGTCTTGAAATTGTACTCCTCGGCAGCTTGGGGGAGTGTGTGCGGTGACAGGAACGGAGCAGGATGTGGGCCCCACCATGGATAGGATGCGCGTCGAAATTTGCACCACAAAGATCAAAAGAATTCTGTCCGCTGAATGTGAGCCATTGGTCAGTTGATGGGTTAGTTTGTGACCATTCGAGCCGAAATCGGAGACTTTCAGCTTGCTGAGATGTATGGTGGGCCATGTGTTGACCCTGTTACCCGGATGCTGATGGCTTCCGGCACCCCGTTTGCTGGGGACTCGGGTTTCGTGGAAAAGCCTTTGGAAGAAAGTTCTTCACTGGGAAGCTAGGTGGGGTACAGCATGATGTTTGTGAGAAAATTTACCCCTTCATCCGTTTATACCATTTTAAGACATTCAACTAAAAATGAAGGGAATTTAAAACCTGAGTGTGCTCCATGAGAGATAACAGTCAGGGTGTATGATCACCGTCGAAATATTCATCCAGCCACAAAAGCTTTGTTTACAGATAAATTTGTTGTGATTTCACTTCATTCCAATGATATTGCATGACATATAAACATTAAAGAAAGTTTCAATGTAAGAAACTCTATCTACAAATTTTCCTCCAGTATGGCTGGCTTAAGTTTTAGGTTTGCCTATTTTTGGTAGCATGCGCTGTAATAATTTTGCAAAACAGACGTAGGGAGTGAATTTCTGGCGAACATCATTGTGGGCCCCACCTAGTATCCAATTCTTCCTGTGAAAGCCTTTAACAGGAAATCCGCTTCCGTTTGTGGGAACAATCAGGATGCTTTGCTTGCCACGACAACTTTTTTCCTATACCGTGATTGGTCCCTATCAGCATTGACAATGTCAGTGATGCCGCATTAAATGCAATAATGTGGTTGCAACAAACATGTTTTTTCTTTTCGTGGCAAGGATCCATATTCTTGTGAGGAATCCATGGTATTGCCTACTCATGTTACGATAGTAGCAAAATTATGAGCCAATCCAAAACTCCAACATGCCACTTAATAAGAAAAAAAGAAAAAAAAAATGAGTAGAAAAATCACACAGTAGAAACCTCCTTGGGCATCGTGATGTTTATACACCATCCAAACCATTCATAAAGTCATTCCTAAGGATCAGTTGGAAAACATAAATATTATCATGATCCAAAATTTCATTAGCACTACAATTGTTTCAATGGTGGACATTCAATCCTTATTGTTACCTATGGTGTGGCTCACTTGAGTCTTGGATAGAATTTCTCACAAACATCACGGTGGGTCTTACCAAGCTTTCGAATGACACGGTGTAGCAGGCAATCCACGTCCTACCTATCATGCATGCCTACCGACCTTGAATGTCTTGACGCTATAGCTATACACGAGTTGACTTAGCTCGGTCAGCTCACTCAACTCGAAAAAGCCCAACTCGTCTTAGTTTGAAATTGGATTTGAACTGAGTTGAGTTGGTTTTTGGAGCTCCAAAGAATTTTGAGCCAAGTTTCGAGCTTACCTGAGCCGACTCCACTCGAATCGAATCAGCTCGATGACTCAATTATTTTGATATTGATATTGCTCGTTGAGTGTATGATGAATGACTCAATAAAATGTTGTTTCAGGTGCATACATTCTCCATGGGATGAATAGGTGGTGAGGAAGGAATTAATACAAAACAAATCCATACAAAAAACTTTACATCATGAGACTACTCTCATATTTTGATTTTGATATTTCTCACAGTGTTTAATGAAATGCCTATAAAGTATTGTTACCGTTTTGCATTATGTAAGAAATTGAAAATGCATTTTATGTGCTTGAGAAAATGTCGTACAGGCTCGAACTTGGCTCAGATTGGCTCGATTTGTTGACCAAACCGAGCCGAACTGGTCGGACAAGCTCGAGGCTTGAGTTTGAGTTGGGGTTAGCTACTGGCCAAGCCCAGCCGAGCTATGCCAAGTTCGACTCGGTTTAACTCATGTACATCTCTACTTGACGTGGATTTAGCATCAATGGCACACAGTTCCTTTAGCAGAAAGTTGTGTGGGGTCACAAATCCACTTCATCCATCAGTTTTGCAAGACAAATATGAAAGGAACCTGCACAATTAGGTAAATCCAAAACTCATGTGGGCCACAACATAGGAAATAATGGGATTGAACGCCCACCATTGGAAACTTTGTGGGGCCAAAGAAGTATTGCACCATATGATATTTGTTCATACAGTTAAATAACTCGATGAACGGTTTGGATAGCATACAAACATCATGGTCGGCTCCAGGAGGGTTTGTACGATGGACATTTCTGTTCTCACGGTATCGTGTGGTGGGGCCACATGAGTTCTGGATCTACCTAATTTTTAGATTTTTGTCCTACTGTTGTCTTAAAAAACTGATGGACGAAGTGGATTTGTGATGGGTATCTCTATGGACCCCACGGAACTTCCACTACACGCACTTCTTGTGTCGAGTGTAGGGCTGTAAATGGGTCAGCGGACCCGATGGGGTACTCGGACCCGACCCATTAAGACCCGACCCAAACCCGACCCGTTTGCTAAATGGTACGGGTCTGGGTCCAAGGATAGACCCATTTGTCAAACGGTGCAGGTCTAGGTTCCTTTCATTTAGACCCGACCCGACCCGACCCGAACCCTGTTAGTAAATGGGCGGGTCTGGTCTACCTTACATGAGACCAGCCCAGACCCGGACCCACCCAGACCCATATCCTTCCCACTTTCTTATATATTCTACTGACGTTCCCACTTCCCTATATATTAAGCAACTAATGACGTTCCCACTTCAAAATAAAATACAAACTAGTTTGAAAATAAGATACACCTCCTTGATTTTTTATCTGACTCACCATGTTGTTTATTTGAGATCCACTCCAGCCAATAGATGTATAATCATTAGTTAATATGGAAAAGTCTTTCCTAAATCTCTATTAACTAGGTTGTATGTCATGTGTAAAATTTATAGATTTGAAGAAGGAGTTGCATGTAGTAGAAGTGGATGACGATTCTAATGAGTTAGAGGATTAGTCTAGAATTGAATCCTAAGGTATATCTTGTTTAATTTCTCAAATTTTTAATTTTGTTTCTATAACTTTAATATTTACAAACATTCCATTTGAATGATATTTAAAATAATTTCAGGTTTTTGGAAAAAGTTTATTTATTTAAGGCTAAAAATAGAACTACACTTTTCATGCATCAACAACCTGTTGGACCCGTTGGACCCGTTTCTAAACGGGTTTGGTTCAGGGTCTAGATCTCCCTTAACCAAACCCGTTAGACCCGACCCATTTATAAATGGGTCTGGGTGGATCTCCCTCTACCAGACTCGGACCCATTTATAAATGGGTCTAATGGGTTGACTCGGACCCGACCCGGACCCGCCCATTTAGTAAAAGGGTCTGGGTCTAAAATTTGGACCCAGACCCGTTTAGTAAATGGGCGGGTCTGGTTTTGGCTAAACCCGCCCCGAACCCGACCATTTACAGCCCTAGTCGAGTGCATGGCAACCCGCTCCACATGGCTTTGAGTAAGTACCATTTTGGGTGATCCGAAATGTACATTACGTCTTGTTAGAGTGACTAGGGGTGTACACGAACCGAGCTAGCTTGGTTAGCTCGCTCGACTCGACTCGAAAAAGCTCGATTTGACTCGGTTCGAAGCTGAGTTCGAGCCGAGTTGAGCTGCTTTTTTTAGCTTGAAAATGAGTTCGAGTCAAGTTCGAGTTGGCCCCAACTCAACTTGACTCGAATCGAATCCAGCTCGAATTGAACTCGGATCAAACTAGTTTGGTGACTCCATTACTTTGCTATTGATGTTGCTCACCAAGTATTTGATGAAATGGCTCAACGAAGTGTGGCCGGTGGCAAGGTATGTATATGAAACAAATACCCTTTTTTTCCATGGTTTTTATGTTACTTAGAAGGTGTTTGATAAAATACCTGTAAAATCATTGCTTCTATTTTACATTAAGTGAGATTTTGAAGTTGCAGCTCAGGTGTTTGTGGAAAATGATGTTATGGCGAACTTGGCTCGATCGCGGCTCGAATTAGCCTGAGTTGTTGACCGAACCGAGCTGAGCTGGCCTGAGTCGAGCCCAGTTCGAGCTGAGGTCAGTTAGTGGCCGACCCAGGTCGAGCTGAGGCCAACTCGACTTGGTTCGACTCGATGTACACCGTAAGAGGGGCATGAGAGTATCTATGTCCCAACCCTTCGATAGGTGTCCAATAAATAGAGGGTCCACTAAGAAAATGCATCAACGGTTAACATTGTACTAAAGTGAGACCGTAGTATGCCAGCTGGGCCATGTGGATAGTGTGAGACACATTTCAGGAGGTGGGGCCCATCATGGATATATCACCAAGAGTCCTCTTTTCTATGAAGATGATTCTACTAGCTGAACCGTTGATCATTTTGTAACTTTTATCGTCCATCAATCGAACGGGACAGGATTGTTCATTTGCTCATGACCTCTCCAAAATGGGACCTACCTCTTGAACACTTCTGTCCATCCACGGTAGTGGACCACGAATTCATCGTAGTAATCCATGGACTACGGGACTAGTCCTCTCGCGTGACAGGGAATCATACAACGCACGCGGCCATAACTTTTATAGCGATCTAGACCGTCAAATGGTGGATACGCCATTGTCAATAGAGCATATCTCTAAAATCACAATGATCAAGCAATCTTAACCACCCAGTTAATAGCTATTGAATGAATGATTAAGAGTAAAAATTGTAATCGGTCCATGTTCGAAAAGCAAAAGTAGATAGCATGGGGCGCGAATTGCGTCATACCCGTCTCTAGCCACGAATGGTCAGTTCTGTGGGTGGGCCACTATCATGTATCTGTTTATCCAAACCGTCCATCCCTTCTCTCATATCGGTATGTACATAAAAATGAGTTAGATCCAACACTCAAGTGGACCACGCCACAGATAACTCTTGCATTTAATGCAATAATTTTTTTTGTGCATGTAATGCAACCCAAGATTATTATTTGGTGTGGTCCACTTTAGCGATGGATATGAATCATTTTTGTACACATACATTAAGATGACCTGAGAAAAGGGATGGACGAGGTGGATAAGAAGATACATCATGGTGGGCCCACCCACAGAACTGCACGTCCGTGGCTAGGGACGGGCGGGGTAGGACGCAATCTGCGTCCGATAGCATCGTATTCGCAGTGCCATTTTTAGGTGTCCTATCATCCAGAAACGGATTAGCTACCCCCTACCACCAGCCAATGGCTGATGGTCGGTGCTCTGTGGGCCCCACTATGATGTATGTGTTTCATCCATGCCGTCCATCTATTTTTATAGATCATTTTATGGTCTGAGACCAAAAATGAGGTATATCCAAATCTCAAGTGGACCACATTATAGGAAACAGTGTTGAATGAACTTAGACAATTAAAAACTTTTTTGGGGCCATAAAAGTTTTGGATTAAGCTGATCTTTGTTTGTTCCCTTCATTTGGGTCTGTATAACCTAATTAACAGATTGAATGTCAAATAAACAGTACAGTGGGCCTTAGGAGGATTTTAATGATGGATATCTAATCACTATTGTTTTATTGTGGTGTGGTCCACCTGAGAATTATATCCCTCTCATTTTTTATATCAAGCTCTAAAATGATCTTTAAAAATGGATGAATGGAATGGAATGGTTGAAACACATACATTATGGTGGGGCCCATAGAGCACCGACCACTAGCCACCGGGCTGTTGGCAGGGGGAGTAGCCAATCCGTTTCCATCCGTCCCATCTAGGCCAGATATTTGGACAGTCCCGATTACGTGGTTGAAAATTCCAGTACTAACGTCCAAGTCTAGCTCCTTTTTCGTTCTTAGTACCATTCGGGATTTTGGTACTGTCGTTCATGATTAGATGGGCCTCATTGTTGTGAGTAGGGGTGTACACGAACCTAGCTAGCTCGGTTAGCTGGCTTGACTCAACTAAAAAAACACAATTTGACTCGGTTCGAAGCTGAGTTCGGGCCGAGTTGAGTTGATTTTTTTAGCTCGAAAATGAGTTCGAGCCGAGTTCAAGCAGGCCCAGCTCGACTCGACTAAGATAGAATCTAGCTCGAATTGAACTCAGATCGAACTAGTTCGGTGACTCGGTTACTTTGCCATTGATGTTGCTCACTAACTGTTTGATAAAATGACTCAACGAAATGTGGCTGGTGGCAAGGTGACAAGGAAGGTTCGACTGGTGACAAGGAAGGTATGTACACGAAACAAATACCTTTTTTCTCTTTATTATTATTATTATTTTTTTTGCTTTTTATGTTACTTAGAAAGTGTTTGAGAAAATACATGTAAAACCATTGCCTCTGTTTGTAAAATAGTGGGATTTTGAAGTTGCAGTTCAGGTGTTTATGGAAATGCCTCAATAGTGAACTCGACTTGATTTTGGCTCGAACTCGGCCCGATCTGGCCCAAGCTGCTAACCGAACCGAGCCGAGCTGGCCAATCAGGCTTGAGGACCGAGCCGATCCGAGTAGGGGTGCACATCGAACCGGTAGAACCGTGTAACAGGACCGGAACCGTTGGATCGGTCCGGTTCTAGACAGGACCAGTTCCGGTTCCGGTTCCAAAAGTTTAAGAATCGTTGGATATGGATCGGTTCTGGTTTAGGGCTTTGTAGAACCAAACCGAACCGAAATGTTTAGCCGAACCATGACCCGAACCGTCTATCCGAACCTTTTGTAACATTCCGGATTTTCACTGTTTTGGATTTCCAAAAATTCTTAAAATTTCTTTTTTAATTAACTTATAATATCACTTAATGACCATTAACACTCAATGTTAGTTTATGCTGCGGTAGACCAGTCTAGTTATGATGGGACAAAGTGCGGGCCGTCAAGCCAGATAGTCTGTTTACACCTAGCAACAACCCGTGTGGCCCACCCGGCGACCAAGGAGGGTCAGAAAAATCTAAAAATTTAGAGAACTGAAGATCTCACTGGGCTTATGGTCCATCGCGGACTACGGATCCAGTGGACACTTAGAATTGGAATCCGGCACTTGCCAAATGCACCCCACCAATGCCAGATTGGAATCTGGCACTTGCAAATAAAACCGAGATACCAGACTTTTCGGCCATCGGATTTCTTCCAAATTTACGGTGAAGGTCTAATTATTTTTCTACGCCCGTCCACAAAATCTGGGACCCGATTGTGGTACGGTGACTGTTGATCGCAAACCGGACCCGTACGATCAAACCCCATATCTGATCGCTCCCAAATTTTGTATGGCCCTTCATCGGGCCATGGATCACATATCTTATAAGTTTCATGGCCAGAGGGCCACCAGAGCCACCCCAATCACCGAAATGGGCCCCTCAGGACCATTTAAATATCGGAACCGTATGCTCAAACCCCATACTCGATCATCCGTTTGTTCCCAAACTTTGTATGACCTCTCATCAGGCCATAAGGCACCTACACACCAAGTTTGGTGGCCAGAGGGGTGTTGGGGCCGCCCCAACACCAATAAGGAGTCCTATAGGGCTATTTTGGGAAGATATTGAAACTTGAGGCCAAATGGTCCAAGTCTAGGAAATAAACCCTAGCTCTCTCATATCTTCCTCATTTCCTACAACCACCAAAGAGAGAAAAAGGGAGAGAGAGAGGAGAGAAGAAAGAGAGAGTGAAGGAGAGCTAAGGTGGACCTTAGATCGAGGTAGGGCCCACGGGGATCAACCCTTTCAATTCCCTATCCTTCCTTTAAAGAAAACTCTCCACCACAACCTCAAGAATTGTCCATGGTTTATCTAGGTAAGATCATTCACTTCTTCCTCTTGAAATCCATGTATTAAGAAGGCTTAGCTTGAATTTCTCACATGCAAGGGCTTGTTTTAGGGATTCTGGCCGATCGACCTCAAAGCCCTCTTTCCTATGACGTTTTCCTAATCTCCAACGATCTATAGGTGCGGACTATTGTTCTTAGGTGGCCTAATACCAATTTTAATATGAGCTTAATGATTTTGTTTGCTTGGATGTTATATTCGAAATTCTAGAGAAACCCTAGAAATTATATGTTTGTTGGAATTGTATGGATGTACATGCTTAGCTCTGAAATTTGGTGTTGATCTTGCCTCTCACATGATATTATGTATGGATGATAGTATGCTCATGTTTACTTGATTCTTTTCCCTCATATGTGGTGCTTCATTGTGTGTATGATTTATTACCATTGTGCTCATGATTTTCTTAAGAAGGAGGAAGTGCTTAACTTCCTCACAAACCCACACACCCACACGCACCTTATTTCTTGATGATGTTTGCTTGCTTGGTAGGAGTATTCGTTTTGTATGGTTGAGATGCATGAGAATATGGTATTGATACGTTAGTTGATAACTTGTATACTTGACATGTTATGGATCACCACCCAACCCTTGGGTTGGTCAGGAATACGAGGAGAGCGAGGCGGTCCCGTTGGTAAGACCGTCTTGAAGCTAAACCTATGAATTTAGGCGAGTGCGTGTGGGCGATAGTAGTTAGACTACATGGGTCGCTTATACCTGATGTCGTTCCGCCACGTGCTTGCCTGAACTCACCCGGTCTAGCCTACTATCTGACTAACCTTGTTTATTAGCCTTGTTTGCTCACACATGTATGGAACCTAGAACACCCTACAACCATAAGTGGCCCACCAATAACCGATTGCAACTGGTCCACAGTCTCGTGAGCCGGGCAGGGTGGAATGTGACACTGTGTCTGAGCTGTTGGCCTACGCTGGGGTATCGCGCCTCCCCATAGTGACCGTGAGTGATCCATTTCTCTCGACACTTCTCATGTGCTTGAAGTCGGGGATGAGGAACCTGACGGGATCACGGACCGTAGGGTCTCAGCCTCATGCATTGGGGGGCCTTGGCCTCGCAACCAGATTAGAGCATTGATACGTGGGGTGTACCAGATTCCCCAACCTGCTGGATGAATGGACTTAACTAATAACTCGGCTAACACAATCGCATTGCATCGCATTAGTTAGGATGGCGACTCGGAAGTCGAGGTCGCTTTGAGGGAGTATGGTCATATGGGATCGTTAGATCGAGCCGCTCGAGAGAGCGTTGTGGCGAGGGCATGCATCATATTATCCTGCATGCATGCGTATTTAATAAGAGTTGTTAGGTGTTGATGATTGCCTGTTTTTCATTAAGTTCATGTTACAATTGATGCCTGTTATAACTTAAGACTAATAGTACACACTGAGTCGATCACTTACTCCCACTCTGGGACAGTGTTTTAAAACACCAACCAGACTCTCTCATAGATGCAGGGGAGGCGGAGCAGGTGGAGCATGGCAATGCTACTCTCTATGAGGAAGAGGAGCTGTCATACTTCCAGCTGATGCACGGGACCTCACCGGACCCATAGATGAGCCGATGGATCGCTAAGCAGCGGGCTCAGTCCTATTCTTTTTAGACTTTCTATTCTTTTGCGATTTTGTTGGGTGATGCCATGTGCGACCCCTTTATTCTTTTGGGAGATGTATATATGTAAATCTTGATCTCTTTCATTTCAGTAGACTTGTTTGGTTGTGCTTCATATTCCAAAAATTTTCAGGCTGCGCATTGACTGGATTAATCGCATATTACGGAAAACCGGTTATAAGTGACACCGGGAACTCGGGAGTTGAGTGTATACACGACCCCCAATTTCCAGGGCGTTACACCTTTACTTTAAAGTTTCTTTCTTCTTTTAATGGTATATTAGAAAGATAGTCTATAACATTTCTTTCTTTATGTCGAAAGATAATCCATAGCATTAACTTATTTCTTTTGAAAATGAAGCTCGGAGACAGCCATGCACAGAGCCATCTTTTATTATCTGAAATAGATCTTCCAGCTCATTTTGGTTGTGTTGCATCGAATTCCTTATTCTTCTTCTTTTTATGCCATTATTTTTATCTGGTCATGGGTAAGCCAAGTTGCTCTCTAATATAAGTTACATAGCAATGCTAATAGTAAACGAAGCTGGATAGTTGTAATGCGTCATTGATCTCCTCTTTACTAGTATCATAGTTGTGAGGATTTTCATTGTTTGATCAGTAGGATAAATATGGTGCTTTGTTTTGCTTTCCTATATGCAACAAAATATTAATTTTCTATGTTGACTTAAAGACAAGGATGACTGTGCAATTATAATCTTACAGCCTTGTCTACATGGCTAATGTAAATTTCAGCTCCAGAGTTGTTTGACATGTGTGAAATCTAAGCCACTCATCTGGTGTGTCTCACCATGTAGATCCCTTGGCTGGGAAATCTAGCCATCTGCTCATTGGGTATCTAACACAACACATGGACGATTAGAAAAACTGACCAATAGTCATTCAATACAGACGTGGGGACCACTGAATTGAGTGAACCAGCTTGATATTTGTGCTAGAGCTTGCAATGCATGACCTGTGCATTGTGGCCAGTAGGTGGGGCTTGCATATTGAGTCTTTGGGATCTTACATGTTTGACAGCAACTGCACTGGCAATGACCCACTCCCTTTTCTCATTGTCTTTCTAATACTTGATCCTTGTTACAAAATGGTTGGGAGGTTTTTCATTTAGCTTTCAACTCATCTTAGTGAAGAAAATGGGGGCAAGAGCTCCAACTAATTGAATAACCCAAAAAGGAAAAAAAAAATCAGAACATTATCTAATTGGGTTGGATTTTAAAAGCCTATAACCGTGAAACCGATCTGGAACTGAACCGTTTTTCACGGTCCAGTTCTAGGGTGCTAATAGTCCGGTTTTGGTTCCAATATTTGAAGAACCGTTAGGAACGGTTCGGTTCCGGTTTCACCCCAGAATCGGACCGAACCGACCCATGTGCACCCCTAGATCTGAGTTCAAGCTAAGGTCAGCCACTATTCGAGCCAAGTCGAGCTGAGGTCAACTCGATGTACACCCCTAGTTGTGGGACATGAACTGAACCTATCCTATGAAAACATCTCAACCCTTCATTAAGTGGGCCAAAAAAATAGAAGATGAAGAAATAAAAAATTTCTGCAAAGATTGACATCCGAATCCAAACAACGAAGAATCCAAATATTTTATAGATGGGATCTTCCAATTTAGATCGTTCTTGGTGAATCTGCAATCTAGTGTAGGGCTCATCTTCACATGGAGCGGATTAGGTGCGGCCAAGGTGGTGTGGCCCTTACCGTGGGGCCCACCTTGATTTTTGTATTCTATATCCACACCATTCATCAGTTTTTGAGAGCGTTTTAGGGTATGAGCCAAACATTAAGGCAGATCCAATTCTCAGGTGGACCATACCATAGTAAACTATAGTGATTGACCATTAATGAGATAAAAAAGTTTTGGATCAAAGTTATATTTGTTTTTTTCCTTCATCCAGGTTCATCTGACCTTATCATAAGATGGATGGAAAATAAACATTAAGGTGCGCCCTAGGAAAATTTAAACGGCAGGGCGTTCAATCACCACTTTTTCCAGTAGCGTGGTCGACCTGAGAATTGAATCTGCTTCATTTTTTGAATTATGCCCTAAATTTTTCTGAAAAAACTAATGAACGGCATGGATCGAAAAATATACATCATAGTGGGCCCCACGGTAAGGGCTGCACCGTTTTGGGTGAGGCGGGGGTTTCACCTAATCCGCTCCCCTCAAAGCGCCAGTAAAATGGTCAATTCCTCCAGCCGAGCATTGTCTAACAGTCCGTCGAATCGTCATGACGTGGCAATGATTCGGATCCAATCGGGTTTCGGTAAGCTCAAGCCCGAATCCTGCGCTTAGCTGGCCAAGAATCTGATATCTGACACATACCTGCCCAAAATGGACGTGGATTGCGTACTGGCCCCAAAATATAAGTATATATCTTATCCATGCCGTCCATCTGTTTTCCAGCTCATTTTAATGGCGTGAGCCCAAAATTGAAGCAATCCAAAGCTTAAATGGATCACACCACAGGAAACAGTGGGATAATGACATTCACCGTTGAAACCTTCCTAGGATCAATGGTGATGATTTTAATCCCATTTGTCACATTAAAACAGATAAAATAATCTAAATTGTCGCACCATAACTTTCTCCGGGTGGGGGTTGGACCAAAGTTAGCCCGTGCCAGACTCGTTTTCTGACAGTGGACCCGAACCGAGACCAGTAAACTACGCCCGAACCCGATTCTCATCAGATCCACCAGCGCGATCCATATAATATATTGTGTAATCCGGCGGAGCACTAAAACGATGTGAGAGAGACAGAGAGAGAGAGGAGAGAGAAAGAGACGCGCATTGGCCACCGTATTCTTCTCTTACGCGGCATCACCACGACTTTCTTCATCAAAAACCCCTTTCCTCTCTCTCCTCTCTGTCTCTCCCTCTCTCGCTTTCTCTACCCAACATTACCTCTCTTTCTTCCTTCTCTCTTCACAACAGCAGCAGCAGAGAATCAAAAAGAGAGAGAGAAGACGAAGATATTACAGAGAAGAGAAGATGTTGCATTCATGTTTGAGGCCGCTGACCAGGTGCTTCGGCCGCAGAGGAGGAGATACGCTCCTCTGGCATATGGACTTGAAGCCTCATGCCTCTGGAGATTTCTCCATCGCCGTAGTACAAGCCAATTCCTCGCTCGAGGACCAATCCCAGGTCTTCACTTCTCCCGTCGCTACCTACATCGGCATCTACGATGGCCATGGTGGCCCTGAAGCCTCTCGTTTCATCAACGGTCATCTTTTCCCCTACCTTCACAGTAATTTTCTTCTTACCCTTCCCTCTCTCTTTCTCTCTTCTTCAATTACTCCGGCGGAATTTTAAACGTTATGATGCGGTGGATGATGATCGTTAGGCCTTATTTCTGGATGATCGGAAGATCCTGACCGTTTGATCTGTGGCCAACAAAGGGTATACAGTAAGGGAGCATGAATATGCCCGAGATTGGACGGTCAAGATCTTCCATGGGCCCCACAGGCTGCATCTGGACCGGATAGTTCCTCTCCTTCTTCTTCTTATTTTCCTTTGTTTTGTAGAGTTTGTTTCTGAGCAAGGGGGTTTATCGGTGGACGTTATCAAGAAGGCGTTCGATGCGACGGAGGAGGAATTCTTGCATTTGGTTAAAAGATCGTGGCCCACCCGGCCACAGATTGCCTTGGTTGGGTCTTGTTGCTTGGTGGGGGCGATAACTAAAGATGTTTTGTATGTGGCGAATTTGGGTGACTCGCGGGCGGTTCTCGGGAGGCAGGCCATGGATGGCGGCCATAGTCAACATGTGGTGGCGGAGCGGCTTTCAAGGGATCATAACGTTGCTGAGGAGGACGTGAGGAAGGAGCTTGAAGAGTTGCATCCAGACGATGCGCATATTGTTGTACATACACGGGGGGTTTGGCGGATTAAGGGGATAATTCAGGTATAAACCCACACCTTTTGCTTTAAAATTTCAATTTTTTTTGTTGAAAATGATTTCTTTTTATGTATTTGTTACATGAAATGCATGATGGTTTCAATTTATTGGATCCTGAAAATGGGCTAATTGGAATAGAGAGGAGTAGAGAAGGAGGCCAATTAATCAAGAGATAGATGTCCTGTTACGAATATGAATTATTTAGGCTGTGTTTGGACGCGCAATTGAATTGAATTGTGGTAATGAGTTCAATAGAGTAGAAATGACCGGATATTCTTACCGAGGACTAGATTCCAAATTGCAGTTGTTTTACTTTCAAGTTGGATTTGAAAGGAATGTAATGGCAATCGGAGGGCTATATCCTCAATTCCTTATGATTGATAATTGACTAATTACAATCTGATCATTTCCTCTCCATCAAACTAATTATCGCACTTCAATTTAATAGTGTATACATTTGCATGCTTAATTGAGAATGATGTAACTTGTATGGATCAGCTCAAAATGTTGTTTGTAGAAGTAAAGCATGTGAGAGTTATATTGTGGTGTCTTTGGAGTTACCCTTAATCCACAGCACCAACTGGGGGGACCATGGCAAGAAGAGCAATCATGATCTCTGCCTTGCAAAGTACTTTCCCTTGGTAGAATATGTTTTTCTCTTTGTTGGTTGAACCCTCTACCGAGGGGCCAATCCCACTTCGAAGTCACCTTCAGACTTGTGTTCTGGCTTCTTGCTCTCTTGCGATTTATACTTGCAAAATTTTGAAACAGATGCTTCCGTGGTCCTGCACCCACTCAAATCTGCTGCTGCTTCTCTTTACGCTTTGTTACTCTGTGTAACTATAGGTTTTCTAGTTGGCCTAGCATAAGAAAAGAAAAATGATCCTCTCTCTTTTCTTGGATGAATGCCTCATTGTTTTGTTGGAATGCATTACCTTTGCTGTTTTCACCCAAATTCCATTTCAATATCTTTTGCCAACTTAGTACAGTGTGGAAACAGCCCTTTTGAAACACATTTGAATTAGCCTGTTGGATGCTCACAATGGATGCCTGGGGCACAATGATGAGCTCTGTGTGTGTGTATGATCTGAAGCATGGTTCCAGTTCTATTATACCTGCATAATGTTTTTTAGAGTATATGATGTGAATGTAAAGTCAGTTTATTTTGCACATCCCACCCAGTGTAATTCAAGTCATTCACAAATATACCATGCAAACAGTGGACTTGTATTGTATGTTCAGGCTCTCAATTGCACTATTACTTCTGGCTTTGAATTTTCATCTCCTTATTTTTTTTAAAAAAAATTGGAAAACCATTTTCATCTCCTTATTTTTTATTTTTTTTATTGGAAAACCATTTTCATCTCCTTATTATTATTTTTTTTTGGAAAACCATTTTCATCTCCTTATTTGACCGACCCCCCAAAAAAGGGCTAGAAACTTTCTTTCTTTCTTTCCTTTTTTTTTGGTTAGGGGTGGGGGGAAGATTATCTATTCTAAACATATTGCTAATGGCAACATAAATATGTTCATTTTCATTTGCATTAAACATATGAAGTGTTTGAACTAGCAAACATTTGCAGTTCTTTTTTCTAGTTGCTATCGCCATTACTGCTGAAACAATGCCTTCATAGCCTTGTAAGTACCTTGCTTGAGAGAAATTTTGCATGGGGTTCTTGGAAGCTAAATTTTCATTGTCATGTAAGCCTTATCCCAAGGGTTGGCTCTTGGAAGCTAAAATTTTATGGTACTAATAAAAGAGGTTGGATTACATTGTGGCTTAATGATTTTGTGTGATGTCCATGACTCCATGTTCTCCTGTTTTGTTAGTGAGTATCTTGAGTAATAAAGTCGATCATTGTCGAGGGTTGGGTGCATTGCAAAAGATCGATCCATGTCAAATATAAAGCCATATATTTATTCCCATCTTTTTCTTTCTTCCTTCCTTCCTTTTTTTCCTTTTTCTTTTTCTTTTTCTATCTTCCTTCCTTTTTCTTTCTTTGTTTCTCCCCCCCCCTCCTTTCTTTTCCTTCATTAGGAAAATTTCCGAATGCACAGTACTTTTAATGTTCAGTTTCAATTTGGTTTGGTGTAGCCCTTATGACTTCCGGCCATTTTGTAAGGGTGAAGATGTCTTTTGGTGAATTTAATGGTTTGGAACAATATGAAATAGTATGGTGCATGGGAAGGTCCAAACGTCTCTGTCAAAGGAGCTGCATGTTTCTTATCCTGTGTTAGGAAGAAATTGGTTTCTTTTTTCCCCCCTGATTTTATGAAATCACTTATTTTCTTTTCTTTTCTTTTTTTTTTTTTTTGCAATATTTTTCGTTCTTCTCTTGGTTTCTACAAGTTCCTATGTCTCTACATCTGGTTGGCCATTTTTTCGGCTGATTGGATCAACTCGAGCACAAGCATATGCTGTTAGGTAGCTGACTAGCTTAGGACACGTTTGGATGTACCCCCAGATTGTAGCCTGTTTGGTAATTTAGGTGGAAGAGCTCTGCTTGCTTTTGGGGCATACTCTAGAAAGTGGCAGCATGATGCGCAGGCCACCATTTCCCCATTTTGCCACCCCATGATTTGGATAAAGCGTATCTTGTCTGCAGCCCAAAGCAGGATGCAAAAATGTGCCCTTATAAAGTGGTTTATGAGGTTTTGAAGTTTCAACAGATTTTGCTTAAGCAAAATTTGTCTTCGTATATAAAGTCAATTATGGACATCGCATCATAATACCTAACCTTTACTGTAACTAAAGGCAATATTCTGTCACTGACAAGCTGTTTAATAAAAAAAAAAGAAAAGAAAAAGAAAACTCTGTATGTGACCATAGAGAATAGTTGGAAACCCTCAGTTTAAACAGAGTCATGCTCACCTGCGCACCTTTGCACACGTACGCACCTTTGCACAAGTGTCATGGGTGTCTAATCTGAACGGTCCATGTGATGCGGAGTCCCATGAAACCCCATGTAACAAATTTTCACCCTGATCTAAAATTCTGGTGAGCCATAGCAAAGAGAAATGCAAATCAAGGGAGGAAACTGTTTTCATTTTTCATGGCCCATCAAACTTTTAGATCAAAGTAAAACTTGGGCCCGGGGGGTTTCACGGGGTGCTGCTTCGCATGAACGGTTCAGATTTTGGATCCACATCACGTATGATGGGTTCTAAAAAAAGTTCGCACCAGTTCCGTGCGAACTGGTGCGCAGGTGAGTATTTCCCATATATATATATATATATTCACCTTTAGTTATGAAGCTTTTAGCATGTGAACTAGAATTCTACTTTCCAAAAGCAACCATCTACAAATCATGCTTGAAGGAATATGATACCTTATCCAAGAAGGAAGCTATAAAACATGCAGAAAATGTTTCCTTTTTTCTTTATTTCTTTCTATGATTCTAATCAAGCACAAAATCCACATATTGTTCACGGAAAGTCTTAATCTTTGTATTCTGTCTCCTTTTTTTCCCTTGTTTTCTTTTCTTTTCCCCCCGCTTTCTTCTGCATTGAGGCATGTCCACTTTGATTTTTTATTTTTATTTTTGTAATTCTCTGTCTTTCACCCTTGGTTTACAATAATAGTGTTTTTACCTTTCAGAGAAAAAAAAAGGGTCTTCATCTTTGGTTATCCTTGTGACATTTAGTAAAAGTTTCGACCATATTTTCCCTATCTATCTCTTCAACATTTCTCTTAATGATTGCTTCTCCCAACTATAGGGCAACATCTTCTTTCAACTTATTTAAGGGGGAAAAAAACAAAGAAAGAAGAAAAGGATAGAAAATGAAAGCTTAATAAAAAAAAAAGAAAAAGAAAAGAAAAGGAACGGAAATGAAAGGAAAAGAATTTAGATGCATGCAAAACTTTTTCTTGCATCTTCTGCATTTCCGTGTCCACCATCCATATCTTCACATATCTTTACCTGTAAAATAGAATAAAATAAAAACTGTTTGTTTGTTTTATCTTGTAATTTACCAGTATTTATGTAGTTATAATATGTTTTGGTTTATTATAGAACATTCTTCTATGTTTTATGCATTTAAAATTTACAGAATATTTCCTTTCAATATAAATATATATTCACGGGCACAGAGTTTTGCACCATTGGGTTTTCCAACACATGTGCTGAGAACCCTTAAACCTTGTCTCATAAGAAGTTGCAGATAATGCTAACTTGGCTGCTGTAGACTCCAATAGATATTGCATTTCTCAACTAAGAAAACTACTGAAAGGCAATTCCTCTCTCTTCACTTTATTATCACAATGGTGATACCTTACGAGTTCCCTTTGCCTATGAAAGATGACCTTTTCCAGTTAATATCTATAATTTTCCATTTTACTTCAAGGTTTCAAGAATAAATACCCCAGACCCTGATCCTATCATGTCTGAAACATTTCATTCTGATGTTTTCCTATTATAGGTGTCGAGATCTATTGGAGATGTATATCTGAAGAAGCCAGAGTTCAGTAGGGACCCACTATTCCAGCAGTTTGGCTCTCCCGTCCCTCTGAAGCGGCCGGTAATGACTGCAGAGCCATCAATAATAGTCCGAAAGCTCAGGCCTCAAGACCTATTTTTGATATTCGCATCTGATGGCCTATGGGAGCAACTAAGTGACGAAGCGGCAGTAGAGATTGTCTTCAAGAACCCAAGAGCGGTAATCACATCCTTCACATCTTTCTATTTATGTAGTCTATAAGGTTTATCATATTAACCTTGGGTCCTCATTTTTTACCAGTGAGGCCTGTGGTTTAGTGATCTAGACCATTGATCCAACGGACTGACAATGGATTGACCGTGGCCCAAAATCTCTCAGATTGGATGTTTTCTATTATCTTACCTGTCTATTTTCAGGCCATGGATTAAAAGGTTAAGGTTGCTCCTTTCTGGAGATTTGATTCGTGGTCCAACCACTGTGCAGCCCATCATATCAATAGCCTGATACTTGAAACATGGGCCCCACTTGTGGAAACTACAAGCCGAGTACCTGATGCATATTCTCAGGGGATCAATCATATAATTACTCAATTCTTTCGGTTGATTTCTTTCATTGGGTTTCTATCTGAATTCTCAACGTTATCAATGATCAAATGATCATTTGGCTTTCTTTTCATTTCTTTTCTTTTCCTTTTTATTTTATTGCAGGGGATAGCAAAGCGTTTGGTACGAGCTGCTCTCAATGAGGCCGCAAAGAAAAGGGAAATGAGATACGATGACATCAAGAGGATCGAGAAGGGTATACGGCGACATTTCCATGATGACATCACCGTGATTGTTATCTTTCTTGATCACCACCAAGGGTCCTCTAGATTCAAGGGGAATAGCACTTTTGATTGCACGAGTGCACCTGTAGACATCTTCTCCTACAATGCAGATGAATCGGAGGACACTCTTCACCCCATGTCCTAAAATGGGTGCCTTGTGCTGAGGGCACGCCTGACTACTTGTGAATAAAAAAAAGAAAGAATGTGTTAGTGATATTTACACGTATATAGATCAAATGCGTCGGTGATATGTAAGAAGACATGAAGCTCCATGCGAGGAGACGGGTTTTGAATAATGATGTGGGAGATGATGGTGTAAATACATGGGGTGGAGAGGGATGATGCTGATTCATGGAGGCTTTGCCATGAGTACCCTTTTTCGGACCATCAAAAAAGAGTTACCTTTGGTCCCTTTGAAGTGTAGTTTTTTCATTTTTTCCTTAATTTTTTTTTTCCCTTTCTTTTTAATAGTCAAACAGGTCCTTCGATCTGATGTTCGTGTGTCAAAGACAGGTATTAGGATGGAAAAATGATGAATTGCAATCCCCCAAGGGTACCATTTTTCTAGTTTTCATATACAGGGATGTGAAGGTGGTTGTTTCGTTTCTTTGTTGAATTCTATAATCGCACACATTGTTTTGAGGGCAGTTATAGTGCAAATATCCTCTAGCCGAGATGGGCCCACCTGTAGTTATGGGCCGTTGGATTAGTGGGTTGCAAGTTACCTATAGCTTGGATGATTGAAATATTATCTGGATTCCAGAGTGTCTTTAAACTATACCTGTAATGAATGGGAACTGCTCTCACCTACTGGTGTCGTTTGTTATTTACTTTATTTATTTATTTATTTATGATGGTCCACTTAATGGACTTGGTAAGCAGGCCAGGCCGGTCCATTCATCATGGCCCTTGGTCTGGCCTGGACACTGGGTCTACATTTAATTTGGGTCTGACCCTTGGGCTAAGTTTAGGGGCCCAGTGGATCCTTCCCATCCAACGGCCACTAGTGATCGTTGAGGAGCCTACTTGGCTGCCCTACAGTATTTTGCATGATGAAATAGTAGTTGATCATTTCTCTGTTCTCTGGATTCAAATGATTTTGGTATCTTGGTCATTTGGTTAGTAAAATAGGATGTTTACATCATGCCCCGTCTTTACTGTACACGTGTCTCCAAATGTCGTGATTAATGCTGTCCATCTTTATTGTCATCTGTACCATTCAAACACGATTTCCCGTTATGAATATCACCCATCTTCAAAATCAGATTGATCCTCTCACTAGGTCGGTCTCTCCTGTATGTTGAGTCAGACCGTTAGTTGTGCGAGAATTCCAACTGTGTGGCCCCACCTGATGACCAGAACGGCCTGTTTTTGTGCCAGGTGATCTTCTCATGGTGTGGGCCCTACCATTTGCATGGTACTACAGTTTCTGCACAAGTGGCATGTTGGCAAGTTGGTATAAAGTCGGCTGCAGATTATCAGCTTGTTCCACTCTTTTGTTTATAGCCGTTGGATACCAAGCCGTCCAACCAGATAGGGCTGTCAGTGGGCCTGGCTCGGTCTTCAAAATCAAAGTTCTGAATACCGGCCTAAACAGTTCAAAATCCCCGGTCCGTTGAAAGCCCTGCAAACTATTCAAAGTCCATGGATGCAAGTGCCCTCTTAAAAAAGAGATGGACCAAAAAGATTTGCATGTTGGACACATGTCCAAGACCTGCGCCTTTCATTAAGTGGGACCAGTCCAATCAGCAAATGGCTGCACGGAAACATTGAATATCTACCTCTTTGAAAGGCCCACTTGTCCAAGTCTCAAATATCTTTGAGACCTATCCATCGAAACTCAATTTGGATTGAAAAATCCAAGTAAAATGAAGTCAAAATTCTCCTCACCACCACCCATTGAATAAAGAGATACTCCCCCACTTCCTTGGCCTCTTTACACATAAAGCATCACAAAGCCTACCATCATGACTCAATCCTCACCAACTAGCTTCTCATTTGTACATAGAGACACGGAGTGTAGACATCTTTGAAAATTTCTATAGTTTTCTATTAGTGTTTTAGAGAGAATGATATATATTATTCTACAAGGTTTCTAGACTGCTCTTGACCGTTTGATGATCGCCATCCTAGGCATCCATAAGGTTTTTCGGTCTATACAAGAAAGGGTTTGCATTTTAACCATTCAAGAAAAAGTCTTGTGTAGTACATAAGCTTCATCCATTATATTGTGCTCCTATTGCACTTGATGTATGCACTTCAGGAAAGTGCTCACTCGTTCACAACGGAACTTTGAGTTGAGCGTAGTGCTGGACACGAGCTGATCCGAGCCACGCTATGCCAAGCTCGACTCGTTCAGTCAGCAGCTTGCCTTGGCTCGAATTCAGCTCAGCTCGGTCCTCATGCCATACCAACCAGCTTGGCTCTGTTTGGTCAGCAGGTCGGGCCGAGTTCGAGCTCTAAAAGGGGCCCTTTTATTTTTGATTTTTTTAATTATTACAAAAACAATACACACACACCTGAGCCAAATCGAGGCCAGCTCGAGCTCCGCTCAAAATTTTTTCAAGCTCAATTAAACAGCTCAGCTCGCCCGAATGCAACTTTTGAGCCAAGCTGAGTCGAGCTTATCCGAGACAAGTCGAGCGAGTTAACCGAGCTAGCTCAGTTCGTGTCCAGCTCTAGTTGAGTGCCAATGCTTGAGAAAGCACTCGGCTGTAACACTATGCTTCTTTATGTTATTGACCAAAGGCCCCATAGTGTTTTTTTTTTTTTTTTTTTGAGGTTCAACCTTCTTTGGAGACCAAAATCAACCAGATAAAATGTTAAAAAATCAGTGAGGATTCGAGGGTGAATTCTACTTGCATTGGCACTGATTGACCGTGAAATGTGTGAATTGACCGTGCACTGATTGCACTGATTTCCAATTCCATTGCTCTTTTGTTCAGGTTTCATAGCACCTTACGGCCAACATCAGCATCTGCAACTGTTTTCAGACAAATGGAACCTAAGACATATTGACTTCTCAACATTTTCAGCAAATTTCACTTTAATTGAATTTGAGTGGTGTTTTAGGATTTTCAAGGGAGAAATTGAGTTTTTTAGCTTTGGGTTATCTTCCACGATCCTTAGAATCAATTTAAGGTTCTCTTCAAATGCCAGAGGGATTTGAAAACCCACTAATTCATGAAGGAACTGGTTGTGGTTTCACTCGATTAAGTTGAGCTTTTGTACGATGAAGAAAAGACCACTGCATACGTTTGCTGGCCCCCCCACATTCGTGTTCCTTCCATGCGTAATCCCAGAAACAGATTGTGGGATTCCACCTGTCAGGAACGATACGGCTCTATCAGCCCGAAACAGCCTGATAGAGGTACAATACGGGGTGATATGACCTCATAACAGTGGTGAACCATTAGATATTCCAAAAACAATTTGAAAAACCAGGGACCACACTTATTTATTACTGTTAAATAAATAATTGGAACTAATTATGGCCATCTCATTCTGTTATATGAAAGGTGCCCATTGCATACGAATACAACAAATGAACATGGAGAAGCAAAAACAAAAGGTGATGGTTTACCCTTCTACCTATATTTCCCAAAAAGTCTATTCTGCTTCAATTCGTCTAATCCCACGCAAATCTTATGTTTTGATCCTCAAAATAGGCCTTGATCTAATCTAAAATTAATTTGTAAGCTTCTTTCATGGCTGAAATGTAGAAAATGTGGAAAAAATGAGAGAAAATTTTAAAATAAAATTTCCAAAATCGAGCCTTTATGGCCGAGCCTTGTCACAGTGCCAATATGGGGGCAGTATTGGCTTGCATCGGCTGATAGAAGCCAATACAGACCACTTTTTCTTAATAGACCGGTTCACCCATTGTAATGCATAACAGGTGTAACTGATATCGTTACCAAAGCAGCCAATACGGCCATAATATAATGGATATTCAAAACTGTGGGTGTGGCCACCGATCAGGGCTCTGTGGGAAAAAGAATTTGTTTCACAGAAAATTGCAGTTTTCTACTGTTTGGTTTTCAAAAAATAGTGAGAAATCCTCAATTTCTGCACTTATTGTGCTTCGGAAATCATGATGAATCTTTTCTACAAAACCACTGTTTTCCATTCTTCAGATTGCAAGAAAAAGTGAAGAGCCTTCTCTAGCATTTAATGAGTTATCTTGGAAGAGAAATCATGATCACCTTATCCATGAAATCAATATTTCAAACATTCGATCTGGACCACTCATTCAGTGGGCCTCATCATAAATGGGCCATGGTTCAAAATAGGACCATTTCTAATCAATCTGTTAGGATGGATTGTTCAACCAGCATGATCTTTGGGCCACAACCCATGTACAGTCGACCTACACGCATCCACTGTCGTGTGGACTCATATGTAATTAATAATTCATCAATTCAAAAATGCAATTATACTACATTTTTCAGGTAGAAATACAATTATAATACTTTCTACCAAGTGTGGTAGAATGAAACAAAGAAGCAACAGTCAGTGCAGTTCAATTTGCACAGATTGATACTTATCGTATTGCTATACAGGTAAGTGTACATACCATTGATGAGATTCCATTTTCTTCACCATCTTCTCCCTCTGAAATGTGCTAGGCTTGCGCTCTTGACAGTTATTGACAATCAGTATAAAACTCGATGCCTTCAAAACTCCTATATGTTTAGATCATAAATCACCCAAAGCTTGTAAAGCTCCCAGCTGTTAAGGCTATCATGTACAAAGGAACCCACTTCTTCTCATGTGCAACCATGCACAATAAATAACATAAGAATAAAGAATGGCAACCACGGATCTGATGAAGCATGATTTGATCTGTCAACCCATTCTCGAAAGATGACTCAAAGCTAGTTTTTTGTTATTCGGGCAGATAACCGACATTCTTCCTCCTTTGAAACATGTGGATCAAGCTTCTGAAGATTATGAACGAATGCAACCGCTTCATCTCTTCTACCATGCTTACAGTAACCATCTATAATTGAATTATATGTGTTCTCATTTGGCCTACAACCTTGTTTGATCATGTACCGCACCACATCAATAGCCTCCACAAACATTGAATGGGTGGCATAACTCGCGATGAAGGTATTAAAAGTTATGATGTCAGGATGAAGACCCATAGCGGTCAGTTCCGAGAATATTCGTGAGGCATCTCGCATACGACCCCGCCTACTATACGCATACATGACGGTATTGTAGGAAATAAGATCGGGCTTTATGCCTTTTGCCTGGATTTCCCTGAGGATTTCTTCTGATCTCTCAAAATCACCCAACCGACCATACATATCCATCAAGCTGTTGTACGTTGTCAAGCTAGGTGTGAAGCCGCTTTCGTTCATGAAATTCACGACCTCATTTGCTTTCGCGACCATCTGCCTCCTCCCATAGATGGAGACCAGGGCATTGAGAGTAGTTATATCAGGGGAACAACCTCTTCTTCGCAACTCCAAGAAAGCACGCTCTGTTTTAGATAGAAGGTTGCACTTACTATTAACTACAACTAGTGCCTTCAGAAGCATGGAGTGTGGTTGAATAACCCCTGAATATATGTCATCTGCAAGAGCACACATCCGTTTGATCTCCTTCCCATTGGCATAAGCATGTAACAACGAGCAGAAGGTAAGTCCGTTGGGCTTACAATGTCCATCCTTCATTTCAGCAAGTATCGTCTCGGCTTGTTTCCAAAGCCCCCCACGAGCCAAAGCAGACAAAACAGCATTGTAAGTTGAAAGATCTGGACCAATGCCAACAGTAATCATTCTCTCATAAATCACCATAGCTTGGTCAAACAATCCACACCTGCTGTAAGCACTAATCAAAGTGTTGAATGTGTCTCTCTCGGGTACGAACCCCGCCTTCTTCATCTCCTTGAACACCCCCGACACTTCAGATTCCATCCCATTCTGCCCAAATACCGCCAACAGTGTGTTCCATGTTACAATATCCGGAGAACACCCACTCAACCTCAGCTCCTCAAAAACTTTCATCATCTCCGCAAACTTCCCCCGATTCCCATGCATCTTGATCAATGCATTGAAAGTGCACAAATTCGGTTTGCACTCCACACTCTTCATTTCCTCAAACACCCGGACTGCGAATTCATCTTTCCCAGCCTTTTCAAACCCCGACAACAGCGTTGTGTAAGTAAAAACATCAGGCCGAATCCCCTTTTCTGCCATCTGGGTCTTCAGCTCCATCGCTTCATCTAACAGCCCATCTCTTGCATATGCCCATATCAACGAATTATAAGTCACTACACTCGGAACAAACCCGTTAGCCTCCATTTCTTTCAAAACACCCATCGCCTCCTTGTGCCTACGGGACTTCCCGTATACATCCAACAAAGCATTGTAAGTGACCTTATCTGGAACAAAACCAATCAATTTCATCTCCTCAAAGATCAAAGCGGCCTCTTCATGCAAAGACCCGCGTCGGCAGCAGCTTATAAGAGTATTATATGTGTAAGAATCGGGCAAAATCCCATCCCTCTTCATATCTTCTACAAGCGAAAGAATCTTATTCCATGGCATACCCATTTTCCCAAACACATTGAGGATAACATTGTATGTTATAATAGTGGGTTTGCATCCATCTACAATCATTTTATCGAAGATGGACACGGCTTCCCGATACCGTCCATTTCTCGAACAGGCTGTGATCAGGGAAGTATAAGCGTAGACGTCGATGGAGTGGCCCTCCTTCTGAAGGGTCTGAAGCAGAGAAGCGGCGACGGAGACCCGTCCATCGCTGCCGAGGATGCTAACGATTACGGCAATTACAGGGCCACCCAACAACGACTCGGGATGCGTTTGTTTCCGCATCCATTCGAAGACGGAAAGGGCGATTTCATGCTTCTTGTGGAAACCTAAGGCCTTGATTATGCCTGAGAGATCAGAGGGCAGAGATTGTTGCTCACCTTGAAGGATGAGAGTGCGGAGGATGCCGTCGATGTCGGGATTGGGGGTGTTGGAATTGAGGAGAGAGTGGAGGACTTGCTGGCCGTTGATGGAGACGCGCTCGGTGGACCAGGGCTTTCCACGGTTAGGATCGAGGGATTTGCCGAGACGAGGTTTTCGGGAAGTGGGTGTTCTTCTTTGGGGGATTGGATGGTGAGGATTGGGATTGGGTTTGGAATTGGGATTGGTGGGAGGGTGGGGAAGGAGGAGTTCTTGGAGGAGAGGGGAAAGAGGCGAAGAAGGAGAAGGGTTTTGAGGTTGCTGGGCTTGGGCTTCTTGGAATATGGGCTTTGATGGAGGTGGGCCTGGATGAAGAAGAGGGAGAGCTAGCTTCTCTGCCATTGATGAGAGAGAGAGAGAGAGAGAGATGTAATCGTTGAGATCTTTTATTTTAAAAACGGTGGTGACACATACTATGGTGCTAGTTAATAACCATTTTTAAAATAGTAGTGACTTATCCTTCTTACACGTGGCACACATCTACGGCTATCCACTCCTTCAAAATTGTGGTGATATGAGAAATACACTTAATATGAAATCATAACCATCTAATTGGTGGTTATTAAATAGATGGTATAAGAAAAACAGTGGTGGTCTACACGTGGTGAACTATTATTGGAGCGTTTCTCTCAAAGAATAGAACACAAGTTTCTCACCTGCCACTTCCATTGTACTACTTCCACACGTGTCAGATGTGTCTTGTGGGTCTGTCGGAATGAAATGGGTTAGATCTTCTTGCTTGGTAGGCACATGTGCGTAAAGGAAGTGGATGGCTGGAGAAATATTGATCAATGCTCCAAATTTGAGTTATGTGTGTGGCCCACCAGATGGACGGATCAGCCTATTTCTTGGCCAGAGGAATCTAGATGGAGACATCAATCTGATAAGCGGCTTGAATCTTGCGTGTTGTAATTTTTGTGTGGTTGCAGTATACTAGTTATTTTATAGTCGCGAGGTGCACTTTACATTTCACTAGTAACTAGTATTCGCGGGAAGAGCTGAGGAGGGCATTTGGGCAGCAAGTGTTTGATATGCTGCCGTTCATTAGATGAGGCCCACTTTGAACGTTCCCTTGCCACTCATCTGGCCGGTCACCTGTATGAGAAAAATCGAAGCTGAGAAGGTGATGGCCAACGGCCTACATCAAACTTCCATACTTGACTCACCTGGTTGTGGACCAACAGTTATACCCATTTTCGGATTGTGGACCAACGGTTGCCACTTGTTAACACTATGAGGTATGTCCTGGCAAAAGTTTTCACATTATTGAGAGTATTTTCGTTTGATCGTTCTTCAGCATGCATAAAGTACATATGCGTAGACGTTTGGAGACTCTTTAGTGATTGAAAAAGTTTCGAATAATGGGAGATTGAACTAATATCCAAGCAAATCCTGCTACTACGAATTGATTCCAAATTAGGAGAAACAGACATATCAGTTGAATGATTCGGTCTTCTTAACCTAGAGTTCAATTGCAATAAAGAGAATGGAAGGACTAGATCTAATTTGGTACATAAAAGATTAGTATTAGGTGTCAAATCCCTCCGGCACTCCAAACTATCCTGAGAATAGTAAAATGTAGGAAGTGATTTGATCTGGACCTCCAACACCTCAATCGGAAGTGGAGGAAGTAGGCCACTAGATGAGTGGCCATGATTAATTTGAAGTCCGGGGTCGACCCTTGAAATGCCCTGATCTTGGCCTACTTGTCTTCATCAAATGAGCCTTAACATTCCTATGCTTGATGACTAAATCTGATTAGTGGGCTACGGACATTTTACATTGAAGGGATAGACTATGAGAAGAAGATTCTAGAAGCCAATAGTCCTAGATTTGATTGGATCCTTTTCTTCTCAATGCAAGCTAGCAGTTTCAGATTCGTCAAGGAAAATCACGTATCTAGAAAGCGCGGAAGATCCAAGATCAACAAGAAAACCCAACGAGAGTTTTGCTGCATTGACGAGTATAAAAAGTGCTATCAAAGAAGAACTTGGGATTCTACGTCAAACATATCTATCTATTTTATATTTACCTTATCCATTTATCTTAGCATAAATAAAGTTAGTTCTAACTGTATTAAAGATTGCTACTGCATAGCAGCTTTCGTTGCAGTACTTTAGGAGAAGATTAAATATCCACAACCTTAAGTTGTAGATACATGATTAACTAAGTTTCAATTTAGCTGATCATACTCATTCGGTCATATCTTACTGACCATCATTTCAATCATCTGTCTTGATAAACAAATTAAGTATATATCTTTCTTTCCATTTATTTCTTTGGTTGTTTAATACTCTATTAATTGTAATGGACATAACATTCAAATATTAATAAAATTAGTATTATTTGGTCTTCTTTTACTTATTTGTATACTCTTACTCATTTGAAAAATATGAAATTGAAAGTACAGGTAAGAGAAAAAGCTTTTAAATTTATAAGCTCACATCTATTACCGTAAGACAAAAAGAATTCATTTGAAAAGCCTAACTGTTACTCTTTCACAAACCAATGTAACGTTGAATGTAATCTATGATTGAAAGGATAACTCGATATTACGTCCAGTCTCTAATTTATGTAAGACTCCTATCAGGTAGGCCACACATGATCATCAGATCTGACCGTTGGATTATTTAGATTGAGCGATTCAGTGGGCCCCATTTCAGTTGTGATCATTATAAATAGGTTTGGGGCGGGACGCTTGAACCGATGTCCCTATAATCGGTTATTAAGACAGATATGGAAACCTATGGTGTGGAGACCCTAGAGGGAGAAGTGTGATGGGTAAGCTTCTAGCCCTCTTTCCTATATATTGTTGTCTTGGTCCCCTCACCAACACAAGCGAGAAACCTGTTCACTCCCCAAGTATAGGGTTGTGATGTAGTAATAAACTCGGTAAGACCGAGGTCGAATCCACAGGGACTGAAACCTGTACGTTATCTGAAACTAATGTAGAAATAGAACTAGAATGAGATGAATTCTAAACCGATTGTAATTTGAAGAATAATGATGAAATATTAATTTAAAACTTTAGGAAAAATCAGAGAAGGGAAACTAGGGATTCAGAGGATCCACTTGTAGAGATCAGGGAGATCGTATGCCTGTATTATAAATCAGGAAAATTAAGTGAATCGCTATTGATATAGGTTTCAAGAGATGAAAGGTGTATGAATTAGAATGGATTCCATCACCAAACCATGCCCGGGAGACAAAGCAAACAACAGAATTAAACTAATTACCAACCAATCAATGTATGAAGGTTAAGAAGGGTACCGACATCCAACCATGCCCAGGAGACGATGGTGAACAACAGGGCTTCCTGACGTCATAAACATAAAAAGAAAAGAACATGCTCAAAGCCATTGCAGACCCATTGTAATTTCAGTCACAACAGACCATTAAAGACTGAAAACATTCCCTTAATTAAACCCAAATCAATATCAGATCAGTCTAAACAAAAGGCACAAGCAAAGAGGCCTCCCATCACGCTACAAGCTTCACCTCTTAGCCCTAGCTAAGAGGTTTAGCCACACATAGACATGGTGGACTAGATCTCTAAAATAAAATAATTAACAAGAAAAAATAAACTCTTTTTCGTCTCTCTCTCCTCACGTCTGCCCCAAGCCGAACTCCAAGCTCCTCCCTTTCTCTCTCCAGCCGTCGATTGCTCCCAGACCTCATAGATCCCCTCCTTTATATAAGCTTGGAATCGGAAGCAGAAAGAAATCCTTTCCGCACAAGGAGATGAATCCACTTGCATTGGATGCTTGGTGGGCCCATGATTGATATTAAAGAAGAAATCCACACCATCTGTTGTGTTCAGGACCAAAAAACGTCCGGGAAGGGTAAATTTTTGTAGGTTCTTGCATGTCCCATTGAATCAACTCAAGCCACCGTTCAACCTACGTTTTGACGGTGGAAATCGCGTGATTGCGTGTCTTGGACAAAAAGACACCTAGGTGAGAATCACGTCCCCCCTCTGGAGTGAATGGACGGGTCTGATCATCCATATGATCAATGGGTGGGGCCCACTACTCAAATCAGCGTCCGGTTTTCGCAGACGCTGCGAAACAGAGCTCGTTCAGCTACGCTGACGAGGCCGGTGGGCTCCACTTCAATGTATTTTCAAGAAATCCAAACCGTCCATTAAGTCGACATCGAAAAACCAGTCAGGAATGTCGTGGATGGCTTGAATTCAGTGTTGCCAATCAAGATTTTCCTTGGTACCGTCCATTCCATGTTCAACTGTTAGGAAGTTGTACCCGCTACTTCTTGACAAGAATTTCACCTAAGTCCTGCTCGACGGACTGTGAGAATCTGATGGACGGTCTGGATGAAGCTGATGGGTCAAGATGGTGGCCCACTGTAACGAGCCGGTGACTCTGTTCGCAGCAACGAAAAAGTCGTCCGCTGAGCTGTTGGCGGGGCCCACAATTCGAATCAGATGACAAATCCATGCCGTCCATTATCTTCAGGGCGAAAAACCGTCCGGAAAGGGATGGTTTGGAGCAGTTTCAGTGTGGCCCACGAGAAGCTTCTATTCCGCCGTCCATCTGCTTTTTAACGGGTAGGATTTTGCGAAAGCTTGCATGGTGAAAATAGGACACCTAGGTGAGATGCGTGGCCACCCTCTTAACTCAATGGACGGTTCAGATCATCCGAATAGAGGATGAGTGGGCCCCACAACTGGAAATCGGACGGACAGCGTCCGTTCGCTGCTCCTGCGCTCGAAAGAAGACGGGTCAGCCGTCTGGTTGACCGCACGCGGATCCGGTGCGGCTCGCGTGCAGACGTGCTGTGTACACGCACGTCGCACGTAGGGTCCACGATGATGCATGTGGAAGATCCGCTCCGTCCATACTTTTTTCCACCCCATTTTAGGGGTTGAGACCAAATTTGAACCATCTTCAGATATCAGGTGGGCCCCAATCTACAGATCTATGGGTTGATCCAATCGTTGGGCCACTTCCATAACGAACCAACGGCTGAAATTTGACGTGTACGGTTAATTTATGATCCTCAGGCCGTGTATGAAGTTTCGGACTGAACGGATGGTGGAAACCCTGTGTTCTTGCATTCTGGCTGACTTTCAGGCCACTTGAGCTTCAGTTTTCGTGATTTTCTCGGGTCTCTGGCGTATAATTCCGCTGATTTTGATCACATGGAGTCCGTTCCTTGCCTTGGTGAATTTTGAGCGCTAAAACCATGCTTCTAATACCCATTTTCAATTCAAGCTCCTAAATACATCCTGCATCACAAACACGATTAAATGGGTCCATTAAACAGTATAAGTTCGTAAATCCAGACAATAACCAGGGTCTGATATGCAATATTTGACCCTCAACACAACCCCCAACCAGCATTTTGCTAGTCCCGAGCAAAATATGCGAAAATTAAGTTGAGAATTACGAGACAATTCTTGTGAAGCCGAGTGATATTTTGAAAAATAATCCAAATATGAGAAATCTTTAAGATTCATGAATGTTGATTATCAATTTCTCCTGGCCTCTCATGCACTGTGAATTTCATAATCAAGATCAAATATTAGTCCATAAACTAGAATAATTTTAAACATTGAGTTCCATGGATGTATAGTCAAATCTCGGCCTATCAACATTAAGATTCAATTTGTTATTTCCGAATATCATTGATTACCAGCGAGAGCATTCAGGACACCCAAAACCTAAACCAAAGCGTCCCTCATAGATCTTTCTTTTTCTTTCTTTTTAGTTTTTTTTTAATTATTTTTTTTAATTATTTTTTTTTAATTGAAGACTGGATGGGAATCAAATTTTCACTTATAGGGAGCAAACCTATGGTGAAACTAGTCACCCAACTCTTTCCAACTGTTAATCATGGAAAAATTGAATTTTCATCTATAGGGAGCAAACCTATGATGACGATTATGCGACTTACTCTTTCAATTCTTCTTATAAACTGATGCTTGAAATTTTTGTTTTTCAGACTGGTTCCTTTCATGCTTAGTGATTACCAAATTAATCCTTCAGTTTCAAACTTAAATCTTAATGTGTAAGCGAGATGTGACATGGGAAATCATGACTCAATCAATGTTTACAACTTCTAATCATGGATTAATAAGTCAAACTTAACTGTGAAATCTACAAATAACTGAATCCAAAAGTCATGAATTACCAACATTACGTATCTTAAAATTCTAAATCTAGGATATCTGTCAAAATCACTTTGAATTCACTAGAAAGTCCAGAAAAAATTTAAAAATTTTCACAATTTTTGCTCAAGACGAAGAAAAACACTGATTAGGTTGCCTAATCCACCACCCCCAACCTAAAATCTACATTGTCCTCAATGTAAAAGAGATGAGCATGGAATGCACATGGGACAACGAAAGTAAAAGAGATGTGATAATAAGATAGTACCTGAATGATGAATCGTGAGAGACTTTCCAAGAGATCGCAGCATGGAATCCGGTCAGCACGAGAGAGAAAGCAGAACAAAAATAACAAAAATAAAATCCTATCTATACCACTTTCGCAGGTGCTCTCGATTGCATTTAGCATATGCAACAAGCCTTTAAACCCCTAGGTTACCCCAAGTGGACGAGTTGTAGTCTCGTGAGAGTTTGCAGTAATGTTACCCACAAACATTGAACTAACTAAGAAAATGAAATCAATGGAAAAGCTGGGTTGCCTCCCAGGAGCGCTAAGTTTAACGTCTTCAGCCAGACAAATAAAGCAACTACCCTAGTCCTAAGAAAGCGATAAACCTACCTATACCTCCATCAGACTAGGAGATCAGTCCTGATAAACAGGATCAGTCAGAGGCATGGACATGTCCTCTGAATCAAATTTCTCGACAAATGGCTTTAAGCGATGTCCATTTACTTTAAATTCCTTACCATTGTCGGGATCTCTTATCTCGACGGCCCCATGAGGATATGCAGTAACAACAATGTAAGGGTCGGTCCAACGAGATCGAAGCTTGCCCGGAAAAAGATGTAATCGAGAATTATACAAAAGGACTTTCTGACCTAGCGTGAATGATTTCCGTAGAATATGTTGGTCATGAAACGCTTTCATCTTGTCCTTGTAAATTCTCGAGTTCTCGTATCCATCGTTCCGGATTTCTTCAAGTTCATTTAATTGAAGTTTGCGTAGCGAGCCGGCGTTGTTCAGATTGAAATTTAAATTTTTGATTGCCCAGTAGGCTCTATGTTCCAACTCCACAGGTAAGTGGCAAGCCTTCCCATAGACGAGTCTAAAGGGAGACATTCCAATAGGGGTTTTAAAAGCGATGCATGCGCCCATAAGGCATCGGTCAATCGAATTGACCAATCCTTACGGTCAGGGTTAACCGTTTTCTCCAAAATGTGTTTGATCTCCCTATTAGAAATCTCAGCTTGCCCACTTGTCTGTGGGTGGTATGGGGTGCTCACCTTATGAGAGATACCGTATTTCTTCATTAAACTCTCGAATGGCCTATTACAAAAGTGTGAGCCCCCATTACTAATGATGGCTCGAGGCGTTCCAAATCGGGAAAGGATGTTTTCTTTTAAGAATTTAATGACCGTGCGATGGTCATTATTCTGACATGGAATCGCTTCGACCCATTTAGTGACATAGTCTACAACAAGCAAAATATATAAATTCCCAAAAGATTGGGGGAATGGTCCCATGAAATCGATGCCCCAGCAATCAAATGCCTCTATGATAAGAATGGGATTCAAGGGCATCATATTTCGACGGGACAATGCTCCCAATTTCTGACAACGCTCACAAGCTTTGCAAAACTCATGAGTGTCCCTGAACATAGTGGGCCAATAGAAGCCACACTGCAGAATCTTGGCCGTGGTCTTTTTTTGCGAAAAGTGACCACCACAGGCCTGTGAGTGACAAAAGGAGATGACACTCTGATGCTCATCGTCTGGCACACATCTCCTCAAGATTTGGTCTGGGCAATATTTAAACAAGTATGGATCATTTCAGAAGAATTTGCGCACCTTGGTGAAAAATTTCTTCTTATCTTGCGCAGTCCAATGTGTCGGTATGGAACCTGTAGCAAGATAATTAGCAATATCAGCGAACCAAGGTGAATGGGAGACTCTGAACAGTTGTTCATCAGGGAACATGTCATTGATATGGGTCGCCTCAAGGGAATCAGAGGTATTAAGGCGAGAAAGGTGATCAGCCACTACGTTCTCTACTCCCTTTTTATCTTTAATTTCCAAATCAAATTCTTGGAGTAGAAGGATCCATCGTATCAGGCGAGGCTTAGAATCATTCTTGGAAAGAAGATACTTCAGTGCCGCATGATCTGTATAGATAATGATCTTGGATCCGATCAGGTAGGACCTAAATTTGTCCAAGGCGAACACTACGGCTAAAAGTTCCTTTTCTGTAGTTGAGTAGTTCACTTGGGCAGGATTTAAAGTCCTACTCGCGTAATGGATGACGTAGGGCCTCTTATCTTTTCTCTGGCCTAGAACCGCTCCAAGAGCATAATCAGAGGCGTCGCACATAAGCTCAAAAGGAAGGCTCCAGTCGGGTGGCTGCATGATCGGTGCAGTGGTTAACATGCCTTTAAACTTGGTGAAAGCTTCCTGGCATTGCTCAATCCACTCGTATGGAACATCCTTTTGAAGAAGATTACATAAAGGACGAGAGAGGAGACTAAAGTCCTTTATGAATCGCCTGTAAAATCCTGCGTGTCCTAAGAAGGATCGCACGTCCCTGATGTTCTTAGGTGGAGGTAGGTTAGAGATAAGATCGATTTTTGCCTTATCTACCTCAATTCCCTTGGACGAGATGATATGTCCAAGGACAATACCCTTATGAACCATGAAATGACACTTCTCCCAATTAAGTACTAGATTCTTTTCTTCACATCTTTTCAGCACACATTTAAGACTTTCCAAGCACTTGCTGAAAGATGAACCATAAACAGAGAAATCGTCCATGAAGACCTCTAGATATTGCCCCACCATATCAGAAAAGATACTCAACATGCATCGCTGAAAGGTGGCAGGGGCATTACATAATCCAAATGGCATCCTTCAGTAAGCAAAGGTGCCATAGGGACATGTAAATGTGGTCTTTTCCTGGTCCTCAGGGGCAATTTCAATCTGATTGTAGCCCAAATACCCATCAAGAAAACAGTAATAGGAATGACCAGCTAGCCTTTCCAAGATTTGATCGATGAAGGGCAAAGGAAAGTGATCCTTCCTTGTGACGGTATTCAACTTTCTGTAGTCAATGCACATTCTCCAACCAGTAGTGACTCTGGTTGGCACGAGTTCATTATTAGCATTGGCTACGATGGTGATTCCGGACTTCTTAGGAACCACCTGAGTTGGACTCACCCATTGACTATCAGATATAGGGTATATGATACCCACATCCAATAGTTTGAGAACCTCGGCTTTAACCACTTCCTTCATGTTTGGATTTAGCCTACGTTGTGGTTGCCGAGCGGTCTTCGCATTTTCCTCAAGATATATGTGGTGAGTACAAATCGAGGGATCGATTCCCTTGAGGTCCGCTATCGTCCATCCTAGGGCTCCCTTATGCTCAATGAGAGTAGATATGAGCATACTCTCCTGTTCTTTCTCCAGGTGGGCAAAGATCACCACCGGGTATGTCTCATCTTGACCTAAATAGGCATATTTCAAATCAGAGGGCAAAGGTTTTAGGTCAAGCTTTGGTACCTTGAGGTTAGACGGTAGAGGCACTACATCAGTTTGTGGTAATTCTTCAAATTGTGGCCTCCACCGGTTAACTTCAAGTACCGGTGCAGTGTCAAGCAAGGCACACGTCTCCCTAATCATATCATCATCAAACTCATGGGAGTGGGCCAAGCACGTCTCTAGAGGATCAGAGAATAAGGTAAGGGGTGTCCTATCTTCCACGAAAGTATCGATCATGTTAATGTCGTGGACATCGTCATCATCCTCTGTGTTGCTGCCGTTATTGAAAAAGATATTTGACTCCAATGTTAAATTTCCAAAAGACATAGTCATGACACATTCCTGCAATTGATAATTGCATTTGACGTGGCAAGGAATGGGCGACCAAGAATGACGGGAATCTGAGTGCTCATGTTGTTGATGGGTTCGGTGTCCAGGATGATAAAATCTACAGGGTAGTAAAATCTATCGACTTGGACTAACACATCCTCAATAATCCCTCTTGGTACACGAACGATTCGATCTCAAGAGTTGCGGTGTGGTTAGGGTGGGTTTTAACTCACCCAATCCTAACTTGTTTGTATACCGAGTAGGGGATCGATTGACGCTTGCTCCCAAGTCAAGAAGTGCGTGATCAATTCGATGGTTCCCGATTACACATGATATGGTTGGGCTACCGGGATCCTTGAATTTCTGCGGCACGTCTTGCTTCAGGATGACACTCACTTTCTCAGTCAAGAAAATCTTCTTTTGAATACTCTGCCGTCTTTTGGTCGTGCATAGGTCTTTCAGAAATTTTGCATATAGAGGAACCTGTTTTACGACATCAAGTAGAGGAATGTTGACTTTCACTTGTTTCAACACCTCCAGAATATCCTGAGAGTTAGAAAGACGTTTTGGTGCAACCAACCGTTGGGGGAACGGAGCAACTGGCTTCTCTAGAAGTTTCGGTTCTAAATTTTGTGTGACATCACGAGATCCATCATTATTGTCCTCTTCTGGTTCTTGAGGTTTTTCGGGCCTAACCGGAAGGGTTTTATCAATGATCTTCCCACTCCTAAGAGTGGTGATGGATTTAGCGTGTCCCATTTGATTTGAAGAGCTGGGATCATTTATCTCGTATTGCGGTTTAGGATTGGGGAGCGGTTGTGCAGGAAGCATCCCCTTTTCTATAACCGTCATACGTGAATCTATTTTCTGCATAAAGTCTGTAAGTCCACGCACTGCCTGAGTCAGCTCTTGTATGGGATTTTGAACCGGTTCTTCTTGAGGTTTCCCCTGATTTTGATTTTGATTAAAGAAACTTTGAGGGGTAGCAGTTTGTCCATTCCTCCAACTAAGATTTGGATGATTTCTCCAACCAGGATTGTATGTATTGGAGGTAGATCCATTGAAAGGTCTTTGATAGTTATTTACGGCATTAGCTTGCTCATTCAACACTCCTCGAAAGGCAGATATGGTAGGACAATTTTCAGTTGTGTGAATGTTGCAATCACAGATGCCGCAAACAATTTCATTAACCTTATCCTTCTTTCCTTCCATGGCCTCGACTCTTCGAGTGAGATTAGTCACTTTAAAATTTACATCGTCCTCTTCTTTCAGGAGATATACTCCACCTTTCTCCTTAGATTGAGTTGGCCTAGGCGTGGTGTTTGATTTTGGGTAATGGTCCCATGATTGTGCATTCTCGGCAAGTCTATCGAGGTAATCCTATACCTCATCGACTTCTTTATTCATGAGTTCTCCATTACACATTGTCTCGACCAGTTGGCGCATGGAAGATATCAGTCCATCATAGAAAAAATTTGTAATGCGCCACATTTCAAAACTGTGTTGTGGGCATGAACTGACAAGATCCTTAAACCTTTCCCAACATTAGTAGAATGTTTCATCTTCCTTTTGGGCAAAGTTCATGATTGCTTTTCTGAGGGTAATCGTTTTATGATGTGGGAAAAATTTCTTTATGAATTCCCTCTGCAAATCATTCCATGTGCCAATGGATCTAGGACGCAGTGAATGTAACCACGTCTTAGCCTTTTCTTTCAAGGAAAAAGGAAAGAGTTTCAGCCTGATTGTATCCTCGGATACATTGGGAAAGTATAAGGTGGCTATAATCTCATCGAACTCTTTCAAATGTAAGTATGGACTTTCTGATTCAAGCCCATGGAATTTAGGAAGGAGTTGGATAACTCCCGGCTTGATGTCCATATGTCCTGTGTTTTCAGGAAAAATCATGCATGAGGGCGTGCTCACCCCGGCCGGTTGTAAATAATCTCGTAAGGTACGAGGCGGGGGTGCTTGAAGCACCTCATTCTCATCATGTACTTCCTCATCCATCTGTTGAGGTAGTGCTTGAGGTTGATTTTCAGCCATAACCTCAATTAACTCGGGGAATTCGAGCGGTGTCTAATCCTGCAATGGACAATCAACCCCTCAACTAACCCTCCTTCAGTCAAGAGACGTTGAGTGTCGTCACGGGCCCACTTGGGCATGAAACACTCACACCCTCTCAAAAATTCTAAATCTAATCCTAAGAAAGAAAATATGAATCTAGAAAGAAAAGAGGGTTGGAAGGAGAATACCAAATTGGAGTCCTTAAGCTAAAGACCTGCAAAACAAAACAAAATAAGTTAGTTTCAGAAGTAAACCAAATCTAAAGAGTTAGAAAATCTAGAAAATTAGAAAGAGTTTACCAAATTAGAAGTTCTATCCTAACAACCTACAGAATAGGAAATAGGTTAGTTTTAGAAAACAAAATTAAAAATTAAAATTAGTAAAATCCTAATCTTAAACTAACTCTAAAACCAATTAATTTCAGAAAATCGTAGCCATCAGTCCCCGGCAACGGCGCCAAAAACTTGTTCACTCCCCAAGTATAGGGTTGTGATGTAGTAATAAACTCGGTAAGACCGAGGTCGAATCCACAGGGACTGAAACCTGTACGTTATCTGAAACTAATGTAGAAATAGAACTAGAATGAGATGAATTCTAAACCGATTGTAATTTGAAGAATAATGATGAAATATTAATTTAAAACTTTAGGAAAAATCAGAGAAGGGAAACTAGGGATTCAGAGGATCCACTTGTAAAGATTAGGGAGATCGTATGCCTGTATTATAAATCAGGAAAATTAACTGAATTGCTATTGATATAGGTTTCAAGAGATGAAAGGTGTATGAATTAGAATGGATTCCATCACCAAACCATGCCCGGGAGACAAAGAAAACAACAGAATTAAACTAATTACCAACCAATCAATGTATGAAGGTTAAGAAGGGTACCGACATCCAACCATGCCCAGGAGACGATGGTGAACAACAGGGCTTCCTAACGTCATAAACATAAAAAGAAAAGAACATGCTCAAAGCCATTGCAGACCCATTGTAATTTCAGTCACAACAGACCATTAAAGACTGAAAACATTCCCTTAATTAAACCCAAATCAATATCAGATCAGTCTAAACAAAAGGCACAAGCAAAGAGGCCTCCCATCACGCTACAAGCTTCACCTCTTAGCCCTAGCTAAGAGGTTTAGCCACACATAGACATGGTGGACTAGATCTCTAAAATAAAATAATTAACAAGAAAAAATAAACTCTTTTTCTGTCTCTCTCTCTCCTCACGTCTGCCCCAAGCCGAACTCCAAGCTCCTCCCTTTCTCTCTCCAGCCGTCGATTGCTCCCAGACCTCATAGATCCCCTCCTTTATATAAGCTTGGAATCGGAAGCAGAAAGAAATCCTTTCCGCACAAGGAGATGAATCCACTTGCATTGGATGCTTGGTGGGCCCATGATTGATATTAAAAAAGAAATCCACACCATCTGTTGTGTTCAGGACCAAAAAACGTCCGGGAAGGGTAAATTTTTGTAGGTTCTTGCATGTCCCATTGAATCAACTCAAGCCACCGTTCAACCTGCGTTTTGACGGTGGAAATCGCGTGATTGCGTGTCTTGGACAAAAAGACACCTAGGTGAGAATCACGTCCCCCCTCTGGAGTGAATGGACGGGTCTGATCATCCATATGATCAATGGGTGGGGCCCACTACTCAAATCAGCGTTCGGTTTTCGCAGACGCTGCGAAACAGAGCTCGTTCAGCTATGCTGACGAGGCCGGTGGGCTCCACTTCAATGTATTTTCAAGAAATCCAAACCGTCCATTAAGTCGACATCGAAAAACCAGTCAGGAATGTCGTGGATGGCTTGAATTCAATGTGGCCAATCAAGATTTTCCTTGGTACCGTCCATTCCATGTTCAACTGTTAGGAAGTTGTACCCGCTACTTCTTGACAAGAATTTCACCTAAGTCCTGCTCAGACGGACTGTGAGAATCTGTTGGACGGTCTGGATGAAGCTGACGGGTCAAGATGGTGGCCCACTGTAACGAGCCGGTGATTCTGTTCGCAGCAACGAAAAAGTCATCCGCTGAGCTGTTGGCGGGGCCCACAATTCGAATCAGATGACAAATCCATGCCGTCCATTATCTTAAGGGCGAAAAACCGTCCGAAAAGGGATGGTTTGGAGCAGTTTCAGTGTGGCCCACGAGAAGCTTCTATTCCGCCGTCCATCTGCTTTTTAACGGGTAGGATTTTGCGAAAGCTTGCATGGTGAAAATAGGACACCTAGGTGAGATGCGTGGCCACCCTCTTAACTCAATGGACGGTTCAGATCATCCGAATAGAGGATGAGTGGGCCCCACAACTGGAAATCGAACGGACAGCGTCCATTCACTGCTCCTGCGCTCGAAAGAAGACGGGTCAGCCGTCTGGTTGACCGCACGCGGATCCGGTGCGGCTTGCGTGCAGACGTGCTGTGTACACGCACGTTGCACGTAGGGTCCACGATGATGCATGTGGAAGATCCGCTCCGTCCATACTTTTTTCCACCCCATTTTAGGGGTTGAGACCAAATTTGAACCATCTTCAGATATCAGGTGGGCCCCAATCTACAGATCTATGGGTTGATCCAATCGTTGGGCCACTTCCATAACGAACCAACGGCTGAAATTTGACGTGTACGGTTAATTTATGATCCTCAGGCCGTGTATGAAGTTTCGGACTGAACGGATGGTGGAAACCCTGTGTTCTTGCATTCTGGCTGACTTTCAGGCCACTTGAGCTTCAGTTTTCATGATTTTCTCGGGTCTCTGGCGTATAATTCCGCTGATTTTGATCACATGGAGTCCGTTCCTTGCCTTGGTGAATTTTGAGCGCTAAAACCATGCTTCTAATACCCATTTTCAATTCAAGCTCCTAAATACATCCTGCATCACAAACACGATTAAATGGGTCCATTAAACAGTATAAGTTCGTAAATCCAGACAATAACCAGGGTCTGATATGCAATATTTGACCCTCAACAAAACCTTAGTCCCATTACAGATTCTCCTAAAGGTATAAGGTGCGGAAGATCAAGATTCCTGTCTGCAGAATGTCTTCCCAATCAGGTACGCTTTCAATTTATGGTTTTGAATCTCCTTTGTTGATGCATAGACGATTCGTCAATTCCGCAATAAAGAAATAACATTTGGTATCAGAGCTACTATGCATTGATTTTGGAGTTATTTGATCTACTTATTTCCGATCTCACCGTTAGAACCAAGGAAGGAATTGGAATATGGCACTATTTGGATGGAATGAATTTTCCGTCATTAATCATGGCTGTCAGACCTTGCACAGGTTGAAATTATTTATTATTATTATTTTTTTGGCCCTGTTTCTGAGCACATGCAAACATGGATGTATGGATGTTTGAAAGCCGGCATTTGATTTGCAACCATGACCGCCATTGTTGTCAGTTATGAAATCGTAACACCATTGCTGGTTGTATGCTGGGCTCGGGATGGTTGTATGTCTTCCCAATCAGATACTATATGGCCAATGCTCCAATCGATATCACCATGGCCATGTGGATTCTTTGGCAAGCGAGCCATCAGCGTCAATGGCAGCAACAGCAGCCGCGTCTGGGGCCGGTAGCCATAGTTCACCATTGCAATTTGATAGCGGTGTTGACGGCCGAATCCCGCAGCAATGGGATGATGTTGCTGTCGGGGCTGAGGAAGATGATGGCGACCACCTTATTTATCCAAGGTTGACAGTCGGCAGCCATATTTGATGGCGAAAGCGGTGATGGCAGGATGGGATTTCGGAATCGCTGGCGGTCGACGGCTTGACAGGAAACCATGGTTGCCATCTTCATTCAGAGTTGGAGCCGATCACAACCATGGATCCTGACGCTTCTTCGTGAAGCTTTGCAACACCATTAATGGCTGCCGCACCTGTTAAAATCCACCTCTGCTTCACCTCCTCCATCAAATCCGTCCGGTGATGGTGGAATGTGATTGCGGCTACGGTTTTGGGTTAGAGCATTTAGGGTTCTTCTTTCTGGTTTTCTTGTTTTGGAAAGGGATTTATATTTCTATACAAGGCTTTAGTAAATGGGAGATTAGATTTAGTTGCTCATTACAGAAACCAGCATTGGACCTCTTAATTAGGCCTCAGGACCAGCTATCTGGACTGTTGAGCTCATTTCAGCGGGCCTGGTCTTTAACCATTTTCAATTAATGTGCCTCTTTTAGGTGGCATTTAAGCCCATTTTAAGTTTCTCTTAACATCAATTTTGGGCCGGAGTGTAAGCTTGTATTGCTACAAGTCAAGGGTCTACTATTTTGGATCCAAAGGGACTTGGGCCATTGGGCCTGTTTATTGGCTCTAGCACATGTATCTCTATTAGGCCTGTTTAACATGTTCTAATTGGGCCAACCTTTGGGTAGTTTCTAAGCATTTTGGGCCCATTTTGGATATTTGGGCTCATTGTATGAAGGTGATGATTTTAACCTTATTATACTTGTACTTGGCCCATTTTTCATTACAAGTAAAACTCATATGGTTTATTAATGGTTGGTGTGTTTTTCTTAAAAGATGGCCATGTAACTAAGTATATATGGTTAAAATTGTTATTTAGTTCTGATTTGACTCAAATAGGGCCATTACCCATATGTTTAAGGCTGATATTAAGTTGTTGACCATCAGGATTTTAATCCAACCATTACTTCAGAATATGCTTACCCTATAGGCGGTCAACATCAGTCATATTTTTAGGGACAACTCAGAATCATTTCAGAATGGTCCGTTATGGGCAGGACCATGTAGCATCTTTGTGTCTGGGAGTGGAGATTGGAGCTGATTGTGTTAGTCACCAAAGTGACCTCAATGGTGAAAATTTTTCTTTCAGACTTCAGTCTATGGAATTCAGTGACCATCCATATTAGGATTGCATTTAGTTGCGTTCATTTCCATAGTAGGTGGTGGTCAGAATAAAGAGGTATCATCACTTGGCAGGATATGAGCAAGGTGAAGTGATTGGTGATGGTTATATAAGTTTGAGAAATTCATTTTGCCCAAAGGTGATGGACGTCTTAAATTTATTTCACTAGCACTGGTCAGCTTCATGTCCAGTAAGCCTTCTGTATGTCGTAATTTCACCCAAAGGAGGAATCATGATGATACACCGGGCTCTTGCCAGAATTTGATGACTATGGCCCATCATTTTTCTGGGTCATTTGATTGAAGGCCCAAATCAATCGAATGTTTATACATGTATAATGTTTGTGGTTTACATTCATGTATTATTTAGTGGGACTTGTTCATTCTATTAATATAAGTGTTATGCTTTATTTGTCCAGCCATGATTGTTTCCAATGTTGCAAACCAGTTTAATTCCATACCTTTACTTACTGGGTCTAACTTTAAGAAAAGAAAGCACTATTTAGGAAATCGTTCTTCGGGTCCTACAGAGGATTGCACACAATTAAAGAATGGGTTGTTTCAAATGGTAAAAATCAAGTTTTAGTATGTTTTGAATCAAATTTAGCTGATCTGTCCACAGACTCCTGGTGGATAGACTTTGGTGCAACTACTCACATATGTAATTCCACGCAGGATATGCTCCAAATCCGGACACCAACTGATACGGAAAGGTCGGTTTACATGGGGAACCACATTAGAGCAGACGTAGAAGCTATTGGAGTCTGTAGGCTTAGGTTATCATCAGGACACTTTCTTGATCTAGTAGATACTGTTTGTGCGCCTTCTATAAGGCGCAATTTGGTTTCCATTTCCCGTTTAGACAAATTTGATTATGAGTTTAAATTTGGAAATGGAAAATTAAGTATTTCCTATGATTCAGTTATGATTGGTTCTGACACTTTAGTCAATAACTTTTATCAGTTAGATTTAGATGTTTCACATGTCTACAGTATTAACTCATCACATGGAAACACTAAAGGCATTAAGCGAAGGTTAGATTATGAAAATTCCTCTATGCTGTGGCACAGGCGATTAGGCCATATCTCTCGTGAGAGATTGGAAAGACTTGTGCGTGAAGGAATTCTTCACTCTCTAGACTTCTTAGACTTTGGGGTCTGCATAGATTGCATTAAAGGTAAACAGACTAGAACCAAGAAAAAGGGTGCCACTAGGAGCGTAGGACTCTTGGAAGTGATTCATACAGACATCTGTGGACCCTTCAGCATCTTGGAATGGGCAGAAGTATTTTATTACTTTCGTAGATGACTACTCTCGTTATGGGTACTTATACCTTATTAATGACAAATTAGATGCTCTGGTACATTTAAGATATATAAAGCCGAAGTCGAGAATTAACTCGATAGAAATATCAAAGTTGTCAGATCTGACCGTGGTGGCGAGTACTACGGAAGGTATGACGAATCTGGGCGTAATCCAGGGCCATTCGCTAGATACCTACAAGATTGTGGCATCGTCGCCCAGTATACCATGCCTGGTACTCCAGAGCAAAATGGTATAGCGGAAAGATGTAATCGCACTCTAAAGGACATGGTGTGGTCTATGATTAGTAATTCAACGTTGCCAGAATCTTTGTGGGGTAATGCATTGAAAACAGCTGTGCATATCCTTAATAGAGTCCCTAGTAAGGCTATACTGAAGACTCCATATGAATTGTGGACAGGGCGAAAGCCCAGTTTACGCTACTTTCATGTATGGGGTTGTCCTGCAGAAGCCAAACCGTATAACCCTCATGAAAGAAAGCTTGATCCTAGAACGGTTAGTTGCTTCTTTATTGGATACCCAAAAAGATCTAAAGGATTCAGATTCTATTATCCATCATATACCATGAGAGTCATTGAGACTGCGAATGCTAGGTTTATTGAGAATACTGAAGATAGTGGGAGCACGAACTTAAGAAATATTGTGTTTAAGGAAGAACGGATTGTGATTCCCACCACAATCATTCAGAGTAGCGTGGTTGTCCATCCAGCAGCGGACCCTGAGATCCCTATGGATGACCATGAAGAACCTTAAACACAACCCACTGATGAGGAAACAGAAAACTCAATTCAGAATAATGAGCCTTTAAGATGATCACATAGAGAGAGAAGATCTGCGATTCCAGACGATTACATCGTCTATTTGCAGGAGCATGACTTCGATGGCTGAAAAGGATCTCGTATCCTTTTCGCAAGTCGAACAAAGTGCCAATTCTTCTCAATGGTTTGATGTCATGAAGGATGAATTGAAATCCATGAAGGACAACAAAGTTTGGGACCTTGTTAAAATGCCTAAAGGGATTAGGCTAATTGGTTGTAAGTGGGTATTCAAAACCAAATGGGACTCTAAGGGCAATATCGAAAGGTATAAAGCCATATTAGTTGCAAAGGGTTTTAGTCAACGTGAAGGCATTGACTTTAAGGAGACTTTCTCACCTATATCCAAGAAAGACTCCTTTAGGATCATTATGGCTCTTATGGCTCATATGAATTTAAAGCTACATCAAATGGACGTGAAAACGGCGTTTCTCAATGGAGACCTAAGTGAGAACGTATATATGTTGCAACCAGAAGGTTTCAAAGCCAAAGGCTCAGAACATCTGGTTTGCAAGCTTAAGAAGTCCATTTATGGGTTGAAACAAGCATCACGACAGTGGTACCTAAAGTTTCATAAAGTTATTTCTTCATATGGTTTCATTGAAAACACTACGGATGAGTGTATATATGTGAAAATCAGTGGAAGTAAGTTTATTATTTTAGTCTTGTATATTGACGACATTGTGTTAACCAGTAGTGATATTGGATTGTTGCGTAAGACTAAGAAATTTCTGTCTCAAAACTTTGAGATGAAAGATCTTGGTGATGCATCATTTGTTATCGGCATTCAGATTAGTCGGGACAGATCACATGGATTGCTTAGCTTGTCGCAGAGGGCCTATATTGATAGAGTTCTCGAAAGGTTTAACATGCAAGGTTGTGCTCCTGGCCAAGCACCCATTGTAAAAGGTGACAGGTTTGGCCAATTTCAGTGTCCTAAGAACGACCTAGAGAAAGACAAGATGAAAGATATTCCGTATGCGTCAGCAGTAGGGAGCATCATATATGCTCAGGTCTGTATGCGTCCGGATATTGCTTTTGTGGTTGGAATGTCGGGCAGGTACCTTAGCAATCCAGGGATGAACCATTGGATAACTGTTAAGAAAGTATTACACTACTTACAAAGGACAAAGGACTTCGCACTCACGTACAGGAGATCCGACCATTTAGAGTTGGTTGGATATACAGATACAAATTTTGCAGGCTATCTCGACAGCAAGAAGTCCATCTCGGGCTATGTATTCATGATGGGTGGTGGAGCCGTATCATGGAAGAGCGTAAAACAGTCAATTACGACATCTTCTACTATGGAAGCAGAGTATGTAGCTTGTCATGAAGCCACGAGTCAAGCAATCTGGCTTCAGAGTTTTTTCTCTGGTTTACGGGTTGTGCAGATGATCCCGAAACCATTGAAAATCTATTGTAATAGTTCAGCTGCAGTTAATTTCTCCAACAACAACAAGCATTCATCAAGGTCAAAGCATATTGACATTAAGTATCTTGTTGTGAAGGAGAGAGTTCAGAATCGTCAGGTGTCTGTAGAACTCATCGGCACAAGGCAGATGATAGCGGATCCTCTCACTAAAGATCTTCCTATTACGCTCTTTAAGGAACATGTGATGTCTATGGGAATTGTAGATCCCAATGATGTATTTCAGTAGTGGGAGTTTTTCAGTTTGGTCCAATTATGTACAGACATTTCAGAGATCTCTTTATGCATTGATGATTCTACTATTCAGTTTATATCTTGCTTCTCCTTCAGTGTGCACTTTCAGTTTTGAGTAAGCAGGACTTTGGTTTGTGTCTTAGTGACACGTTCAGATGGACCACTTGAAAATAGGCACATGTGATTACATTAGATGTGCAATCTTCATACCACACCCTATATTTTTGATCCATGTCGTTGCGGCTATTGGTATTAGTGATCGTGATTCGTCATACTTCGAAATGTATAAATGTTGTGTTGACTATCACAATTCAATATCTGTAGTCTTGATGGACCGGATCTGACAAGCGTTGCTCATGATTATCCAACGGTATTGTTTTAAAATTCAGTAGGGCGCCCATTAGGAACTTTCAAAAGCAAATGCATTTTTTCAAAATTGTTTTCATAATTAAAATAAAATGTTTTGTTTTCCTTCAGAGATCAGTGTAGCCCAAGGGGGAGAATGTAAGACTTCTATCAGGTGGGCCATACATGATCATCAGATCTGACCGTTGGATTATTCAGATTGAGCGATTCAGTGGGCCCCATTTCAGTTGTGATCATTATAAATAGGTTTGGGGCGGGACGCTTGAACCGATGTCCCTATAATCGGTTATTAAGACAGATATGGAAACCTATGGTGTGGAGACCCTAGAGGGAGAAGTGTGATGGGTAAGCTTCTAGCCCTCTTTCCTATATATTGTTGTCTTGGTCCCCTCACCAGCACAAGCGAGAAACCCTAGTCCCATTAAAGATTCTCCTAAAGGTGTAAGGTGCGGAAGATCAAGATTCCTGTCGGCGGAATGTCTTCCCAATCAGGTACGCTTTCAGTTTATGGTTTCGAATCTCCATTGTTGATGCATAGATGATCCGTCAATTCCGCAATAAAGAAATAACAATTTATTCAGCTCAGTACACTGGAAACACCAGTAATGCTCAGAATAACGGAAACACCAGTAATTCAATTAAACCTTAAACTCTGACATACCTATGCACTGTACTTAGGGTGGCAGGTTATAAAATTGTGCGAATCACTTTAGACAGGTTATAAAACTAAAATCCAACTAACCAAAATCCTAGATTTGGACAGATGACAGTTATTTGTTTTACTTTTTTTTTTTCCACACACGCACCCACAACCTCACGCACTCACGTTGGTGGAATTTCACCACCTATGGGTACTCGAACCGCTGACCGGGAGTTGAAACTCCTGAGAGTCTACCACCTGAGCAAGAGTACCCAATTTTTGTTTTACTCTTGAACATTGATTATCCTTCATTTTAACTATCAATTATCTTATCAATAATCAGCACGTGGGGACATTATTTTAGTTAAGAGATATCTATTTTAACCGTCCAAGATGAGGCCTAAGACTTGGACCGTTCAATTAATTAGATGTATTCCATGTCGACAAGTTCCCCAGTGCATGTGTATTAACCTTCATCGTCTTTGAGAGTATCAACGTTTCGCTGTGAGGTCACAGTCGCGCCCATTGCGCACTAACTCAAGCGTGCTGAGTAAACTGTGGGGCTCACCGTGATATATGTGTCATATCCACGCCGTCCATCCGTTTTTTCAGATTATTTTAGAGGCGGTGGTGGACAAAACTGATTGATTTTCAAAGCTCAGGTGGACCACACCACAGAAAACAGTGGGAATAATGACTTCCACTGTTGAAACCTTCCTAAGAAGGAATGTGATGCTTATTGGTCATCCAACCCGTTCATAAGGTCACACAGACATAGATGAAGAGAAAACACTAATATCAGCTTGATCCAAAACTTCTCTGGTCCCCACAGTTTTCAACCGTGGTTACTCAATTACCGCTGTTTCCTTTGGTGTGGTCCACTTGAGCTCCGGATATACTTTGATTTTAGGATTTTCCCATAAAATGAGCTGAAAAAAGGATGTACGGCGTGGATAAGACAAATACCGTACGGTGGATCCCATAGAGATTACACTCAGGACGCGACAGCGTGCTCGGGGATTAACCAATCCGTTCCCATAGTAGCGAGAGTGGCTACTAAAGTGCCTCACAAATTTATGTGGACCCACCATGATGTATGTTTTGTATCCACACCGTCTATCCATTTGGAGAAATCATTATAAAGCATCATCCAAAGAATGGAGCAGATCCAAAGCTCAAGTGGACCACACCATAGAAAACAGTGGGACAGTTGCACCCACCGTTGAAACGTTTCTACGTCCACCATGATGTTTATTTGAGATCCAACCTGTTCATGAGTTAACACAGACATGGAATAAGTAAAAACACAAATATAAGCTTTATCGAAAACTTCTGTAGCCCCAAATAAGTTTTTAATGGTATAGGTCCAATCCCCACTGTTTTCTGTGTTGTGGTCCACTTGAGCTTTCAATCTGCTCCAAATGCCCTAAAATGATCTCTCATAACGGATGGACGGTGTGGATACAATACACACATCATGGTGGGGTTCACAGAACTTGGTGGCGTCACTTCAGTAGCCAATCTAGGTACTGACGGGTTCAGTAGCTAATCCGCGTCGAACGTGCTCAGTCACTCAGTAGGCAATCCACCTCTGATCACAACGGACTGAAATAGCGATGGTGGTGGGACCCACCAGTGCTGAAATGGCCCTGGCCTCGATTCTTTGGCCGGGCTGGGCTTTCCGGACATGCAAGTTAAATAAAGGATAAAGGTTGGCCCATGAGAGTGAACTATCTTGACCGTCCCTTACGTGGGTCTCATGATGTAGGTGCCCTAAGTCGAAATTGTAGACAAGGGAGAAATTAATTCAAATGAAAACTAGAGTAAACAACAGGACCTGCTTTTTCTAATGTTCCAAAAATCAGATTGGTCCACATATTTTAGTTATTGTCTTGTGGACACTTGTTTAGGGAAATAGTACAGTTGGAACTTTTCATTTTAAAATAATTTTGAGAAATTTTATTTTTGTATTTTTTAGTTATAAAATATTTTAGTTTCATGTTTTAAAAATTTTAAAGTTTCACAAAGTTTGAAATGTTTGGTACATTGTATAAATTCTTTTTAAAATATGGCCTAAAAATTCCATAGTTAACTCCAACCTTGGCTGATTAATTAATGAATCAAGGTTAGTATATATCTCTAATCCAAGTGATTCTTTGTTGGGGAACCGCAGAAGCACACAAGAGATGGATCAAGTGGATTAATCCAATAACACCAAGTAAGCACAATGTAAGCACTTCAAATTTAACGTGAAAAAACCCTTGGGGGATAAAAAACCACGGCATAAAGCAACAACTATCACTAATCACTATGTAAGCAAAAAATTACAAGTGATAGAGAGAATATTCAATTTAAACAAGCCTCGAATCTCCCTTTACAAGCCCTCGAAATCCTAGGAGCAAATGAGAAAGCCGTAGATCCCTCCCAATCCCGATTACACCTAAATATATAGCGTTTGGAAGAATCAAAATCCGATTTGGAAATAAATCCTGCAAATTCGCAAATATGTAAAAATCTATGCAAAACTTAAGTAAGTTTCGATGACATCAAAGCCACTTCAATGACATCGAAATAATACAAAAACATTCCAGCGACTAAACATGAAAATTAAATTTTCTTCATTTGCATCAAGCTATCTTCGATGGCATCGAACTGTTAATTCGATGTCATCAAACACTCTTTGATGGCATCGAAAAAATACCCAGTTAATCCAGTGACCAACTGAAGAAAATCCGAAAATGTTCGATGACATCGAGTTGACTTCGATGACATCGAACATGTCCTTGACAAACCATTGAATTACAGATTTAAGACATCTATCAACATTCTTAAGGGTTTGTATGTGCTTGCCCATTGGAGGACTCATATGTTACATGGTCTAGATTGATGGTCGGACCCATTTTCTTACAATAAACATAGACTATCCATTTTTTTTTTCTAATAATTGATTGGATGATAAAAATGGTCTGATCAAAGCAAAGAACTGGGACAATCAAAAGTGGGCCTACATGATGATTAAACCATTTTCTTATGAAAATAAGGACAAGAAGAAAAGGAAATGATCATGGATCCCCGCCTCATTATTTATTTAAATGTACTCTGATTACATTTGTCTTACAAAAATTACTTTAATTAGATCATTCCAATAATCTAATCAGCGGCTAGGAGAATATATGGTTTAGATTACCTGCAGAGACAATGCCATATAAACGCCTATGCTTTGATTGAATTCTAATTCCTTAAACTCGCTTAAGATTCTCAAATAAGTTAAAAAAGCATTCATTTTGGCTTTGACTAACAACTTTTGTTTAATTCCGTTTGTTATATTTTAAAAATACAATTATGTCCTCTCTTTGTAACCTTTTGCTCATTACCCAAGGATTGAGGATTTCATTCTGATTGTAAACTATGTTGTGAGTCGCACAATGATGCGTTTGTTTGATCCATGCTGCATTCTTCGTGAAATATGATATAAGGGTATGAGCCCAAAAATAAAAAAGATCCAGACCTCACTGGATTCACAAGAGTTAAAAATGACAATTAAAGATCCAGACCATTAAAAAAATAATAGGGCACATTGTAATTCCTTCTTCTTCTTCTTCTTCTTCTTCTTTTTTCCCCATCCAACCTATTCATTAGGTGATGTGGACCTAAATTAAGAGGACCATTGTAATTCCTTTTTGCCATCCAATATGTTTGACCCTCAATGGTAAGCATTTAATTACTTGTGTTTCCTATGATGTGGTCCACTTGAAATATGGATCTGCCTCATATTTTAGTCCATCACCTAAAATGATCTAAAAACAATGAATAGAAGATGTGGATGTATGACATACATCATGATCAACCACAACTATGGAAACCTTAGCGGGAAAGATGGCGTTGGATGAGAGCAGCTTGGCTGCGACCTTGGAGCTAGCGGACGCTGGTTTCCTGGGAAAGGCTTTCCTACAGGGAAGCTAGGTGGGAGCCCACCGTGATCTCTGTGAGAAATATCTTGTGCATCTGTTTTGCAAGTTCATTTTAGAGAAGGTGACAAAACATGAGCCAAATTCAAGACTTAAGTGGGCCACACAAGAGGAAACAATGAAGATTGAATGACCACCATTGAAAGATAATCTTAAGATATATCCGATAATTAAGATAAACGATGATCAATCAAATATATCCAATAATAAAGATAAAATATCTAATTCAACATATATTGATTATTAATGTCACGATATTGAAGATGAATGACCTAATACGAACCAATTAGATCGTCCATATTCAATACCAGATTATTAACCAATGGTAATCATCCTGTTAATTAATTTCAATATATCAGTTCAATTAGACAATTAATCTTCACTATTCGTTCATTTAGTCTATTTGTTCTTGATATCGGCCTAATCAAACCATTCATCTTTATTATGCTTTAGAGCATTAGGTTCGGCTTTGGTCCAATCAAGTGATTAATTTTCAATATCAATATAATTGTACCATTCATTTTATTTTCAACACAGCTAAATTATTTATCTTCAAAATTAGTCAAACAAGATCATTGATTTTTAATTTGGGACAAATCAAACTATTCATCTTCGATATTGGTCCAATCACACCATTTAAGTTTACTATGGTTTGAATTGAGATATTTGGCTTCAAAATTAGTCTAGTTAGGCTTTAACCATTTTATCTCCAATTTTAACAAAATCGAACAATCTATCTTCGATGTTAGTCCGGTCATGCCCTAAACTCGATGAAAGGGCTCATAGAATTTTTTAGCTTTGAATCCAATACTGACATCCATCGTAGTACCCCATTTTCAGCATTTAGTGCCCATATGCCAAGTCCTAAAAGTGGAATCCCAAAAGGAGGATTTTGGGGCAATTTTTATTTTTTGAAAAGGAGCATAATCACAAGTGTACCAAAACAATAATATCATCACATGTCCACTATATAAACTTTTAAGAACAGTGCTGGAAGGAAAATATAAAATATAACAAAAATCAAAAGATTAGGCCCGTGCTTTGGCTTCAATATTGTTGATACGCTCTATTGCGTCATGAAACATAAATAAACAACCATGAGCTTTTATATGAAGCCCTGTAGAGTATGTGTGTGTGTGCATAATACATATGACATGTACACAGATATTAGAGTAAATAGAAATGATGGAGGGTTATACTGCTAAGTTTATGAATGCTATCAGCCATACTAAGGCTATACAATGCAAAGGCCTACAAGACCAAGTTTCTTATGCTATAGATGCAATAAAAACATGCTAATCCTCATATAATCCACATATTAGAATGGTTCTCAACTAGAACATTACAAGCTTTAGTACACAAGCACTGGTCTATAGTATGCAATCATTACAATAGTAAGAGATCTCATTACTCACCTCGTCAATGATAATGTCAATACCCACCTGGCTCGCCACTAGCGGACCTATTTCCAAGCTTATTAGAATGGACCACGATCGCCAATACACAAGCTAGGTAGGTGAGGTCGAACCCCTTTCCAATCGACCACGCAACAGGGAGAGATGCGATCTACTGGTATTCAACACTTGTACACTCATATATCCACTTGCTCTAAGCATTGGAGCATCATACTAGTACCACATGGTTCAAGGACTTTTAACAACAAACATCATACATGCAAATACTTAAAACATATTTTCGATATCCATACTCATATATGCCAGCCACGACAAAGCCGCGGTGGCCACATCCCTGATGTCGCTAGGGTTAAGCTATAACCCTAATGCTATTAGGATGTAAATGTAATCATGATATACATAATGCTTAATGTATGAATCATACTATCCAAGTTATGCACCATATTGTGCGATCATACGGGGTGACCCTATCTCATATGGGTCCACTAAGTATCTCAAAGCTATAAGACATATAAATGCAAATTTACCATGATTTAAGCAACTAATACAATGACATGAATACCAACCTCGGCCCTACGACTGAGCGTACACTATCATGATCAATCAAAATCCAAAGCCAAGCATACAGTGATGCACATACATATGGATGGTCATCTCATTAATGAACGAAGCATGTTACCAAATTGTGGGGCATCATCACTAATAGTCTAAGCATACTAGCATGTTATAAACATATTTATCATACCATATATGTCCTTAATTGTAATGCCCTGAATTTCGAGGGTCGAGCAAAGCTCTACTCCCGAGATCCAGCACATTACTTATGCAATATGGATAATAATTGTTCAGATTTCGCCCATATTAATAAGTTAAACATGAATGAGATTATACTAAAATAACATATCATACTCCGGATATAATTAAATTAAGCAAGCGGAAGTCTAAAACATATATATTTAAGCACGTAAGTGTTTCACAACTTCCAGAGTATGAATATGTAATCGGGCTGAATATATATACATGTATTGTTTCAAAATAAACAAAATGCGGAAAAGTAAATGAGTACAACTAAGCCAAATATCTCTGTAGTCCCTGCGCATCGGCACGAGGTCTACATCGACCCGCCCGAGAGTTGAAAGTAGGAGAACTCCTCCTCCTCATCCATAAAGTCCTGCTCCATCGCATAGACTTCACCAGCACCTGCATTTAAACCAAAGTCTGGTTGGTGTTTTAAAACACCGTCCCAGAGTAGGAATGAGTGGCCAACTCAATGGTACTATAAGGCAAAAGTTAACATGTTATCAAGTCAATCAAGCAGTAATGATAAAGCAACATAACAATCACTTCTTAACTACTCTTGTTAATGCAGGAATGGAGTGCAAGTAATGATGTATGCCCTCGCATCAAAGCTCTCTCACAAGCAACTCCGACAACCTATTTCGCATATAAGAGTACTCTCTCAAAACAGTGCAACTTCATCGCCTTTAAAGCACATCCTAACTAATACAATGTAATGCATGGTTGTATTAGCCGAGTACTTAATTAAGCTTATTCATATAGCAGGTTTGGGAAGCTAGGGTACCTCCCTTTATATCATTGACCCAAACCGAAGGATCCATCTAAGGTCGTCAATCCTAGTTAAGCACATACGATAGACAAGTTGTACAACATCACTCTTAATGAAAAGCAGTCGATAGGCAAATTCAAAAGTTTATACTCGCGGTCACTACAGGGAGGCTCGTCACCTCGGCGTAGGCCGACAGCATGAACACGGTGTCCCATACCACCATTCCCGACTCACGAATCTTGGTTGTTTACTGGACACTACGGGGAGGCTCGTCACCCCAGCGTAGGCCGACAACTCGAACACGGTGTCCCATACCACCATGCCTGGCTCATGAGTCTAAGTGAATTGTGGTACCATGATTAATGTGGGCCTTTACATTAGTGAGGGGTACCTTAGATTCAAGCAGTAGTATCCATACATGGTAAACACACAATAGGCCAATCGATTTGTTAGGCAAATTCGATTGGTATGGGCACACGCTGACTTAATCGACATGGAGCGCATAATCACCCCTTGTGGCCTAAGCATTGTCGACAATCGTCGTGCGACCCAGATTCATCGAGTTTACCCAATGTGGCGAGACTAATTCGGCCACCTGAACAAGGATTGTTACCAATTGCCTAGGCTACGTTGCAGTCCCAATCTTACTCAGATGCATTAAATAAACACATGTGATAATCATTTCAACATTTGACAGCCAATCCAAATAAATTCCTCATTTGAGCATTTCATCGAACACATTAATCACGTTACCAAACATTTGCATTTCGTCCATAAATTACGTAGAGGTAAATATGATTAAATGAAAGAAACTACACATATGTATAAGGCAATTAAGAATCTTATCTTAATACTCGTAATAAATACAAATCATCAATAATTTCTCATTCAAACAGTTCATCAAACACTTAGACTACACTTCACCAAATATATAGACTAGGTTAGTTATAACATATATTTTAGTAATTCCTTATACAGAGAGATCAACATGTATATGATAGTGATTAATCCTAGATCAGTAACCAAGGCAAGCACAAATCATATTCAAATGCTCATTCAAACATTTTAACAAACACATGGAATGCATCTTTTGCTCATCACAGTTCATGTGTACATTTCATACAGAAATCGGTGTATCTAAAATAATATGGCAGCAATCAAGTCAGATATAAATCATTCACTGACATTGAAAGTATTGATAACCATAACCTAAGCGTTTATAATTCGCACCTTTCGTCGGAATACATGATTCGGACTCGGTCCAAACTTTACGTTGCTGAAAATAGAACGTTGGACACCTAAATGGCGTAATAGGTTAGCTAGTTTGACGAATAATCAACCTGGATCTCTACAACGACATTAGGGTTAGGTTTTCTTACCCAAAATCGTAGCCAAAGCAGGTTGTGTAGTGTAGTGGGATGAAGATTTGGTGCGTGGAGTCGTGGGAGAGGGTTCCTGCAACGATCTCCCAAGATCTCACTTCTCTCTTTCCTCTTTTCTCTCTCTCTCTTTTTTTTTTCTCTCTCCCTTAGGGTTTTAAAGAAATTCGTATATGAGAGAGGTGGGGTGATATAAGGGCTATTTATAAGCCCAAAAGTGATGCAAATGGCCCCAGGGCCACTATATACATATGTTATACCCCTTAGGCAGCTATTTTGACATATAGAGCTCACAGGGAGGTCCACTACTCACCTACGTCATAGGGTACGTTCCCTGACAATGGATCTATGCAAGAATGTGATTTTGGTGTGATCGATAGGCCGATCGGCCGTGAAGGACCTGTGTCAGATCAACGATCATACTTACTCAATCGGGGCCACAGTTAAACGGATATTTGCAGGAAAATTTTCCTTCCCCACGGGTGAAGTTTGGTCATAAATTGATGGTTTGAAATCCTCAATTTCACATGCGAGTGAATGACCCAATTTACTTAAGTTTTGGTTCATTTTCTAAAGGCATTCGCGTTTCTCACACACTTTACTCAAGGCTCATATTGTATGTGTCTGGACACTATCTGGGCTTAATTCTCATGATGGTTGTCAAGCCCAGTAGGACTTACATCTTCCTATAGTTTCGAAACTAGTGGCCCACTAACGAGCGGTTTAGAGCTTGTTCGGAAAATCGGGGCATTTCTGGAATGAATTAGGTATCAAGATATCTTGTGCGCAATTATTAGGGTTTGGATTAACTAAGTTCATAGTGTGACCTATTCGCAACCAGTGGAAATGAAGATTCGATTATAATCGCTCTAAACCGTCGGTTCTTAGGCTAAAAAGATACTGACTTAGTTTCGTTTGTTAATTAAGATCCGACCCTTAGTTATCATAACTTTTGGCATGTCTTTATTTAGTTATGGTCATCTCAATTAGTCAATGATAGGTCGGTTAGAATTGACCCTACGTGAACAAATCCCCGAGGCTAAGCTTGATGTTTAAGTGATCGGGCAGATTCGTTGGTCTTCTACAGTCGATCAATCCTATTTGTACAGTTCTTTATCGGTACCAGCTGCATATAAGCCCATCTCGAGTGTCGAGGGTCAGTAAGTGATGACGTGGCTAGTTATAAAAAAGAAAATTTAAGGATTTTTAGAAGTTTTAAAACAGCGAAAATTCGGGGTGTTACATTAATCTCATAAGAAGGCATGAGTTTAGTAGGGTCCATGGTCGATCACGATTGGCCTTAAAAGGGACCTCAATGTGGGCCCTACAAATGTTTTAAAGGCTAGTTCAAATGCAGGCCCATGTCTATACAAATCATGGCCAAGATGTTGGCTTAAATAAGGAATCCTTAATGGCCCCACACACTGTATAACAAAATAGACATCAAGGTAGGCTATAAGAGTGATTAGGGTGGGAGTCGGTCACCGTTGTATCCTGGGGTGCATTACGTGAAAATGGCCCTTAATGGCTCAGTACAAAGAATGCAGGACCTAAACAACAAACCCTACTAGTGTGATCAAGGAAGGCTCTAACAATGGGCTTCAAGGTCCATGTGTGTAACTCACTTGATACTTGAATTTGTCCTTAAATCGGGCTCATGCACTAAAATTGTATAGTAAAATGGATGCAGGGAGTATGTAACGCATACAACAAGGAGAGACCACGACGGGCTCCAATTACTACCTCAAAGAGGTCCCACACGATGGACAACGTGGGTAGTGCCCATTGTCCAGTGTGGGGTCAACCTAGGTAATGGATTTGCTTCAATTTCAGGTCCATGTTTAAGTTATTAAAACAAATGGATAGTGTGAGCATACAACATATGCATTAAGGTGAGCCCCCACAGAGGCCGGGCCCCATGCCAAAAATGGTCTGTTAGATGGGTGGATGGTGTGGATAAAACAAATACATCAAGGTGGGACTCCAAAATGGGCCCCACATCGTAGAACAACATGTTAGATAGCTAATTGTCCAGCAGTGTAGTTTGTCTAAGATTTGGATTTGTTCCATTGATGGACGACCCACAAGGGCCCATAGCCCGTTCCTGGGACTTGACGTATGGGCGTTAGGTGCCGAAAATGAGAAATTACGGAGGCTGTCAATACTAGATTCGAAGCTCATAAATTTTATGAGACTGTTCATCGAGTTTGGGATGTGACAGAAGTTTATATCAAAGCATAACTTAAGAATACTGATTGCTTGCCTCCAAGTGCAAAGGTTCGTAAGTAATATCCCGTGAATACAGGGTCAATCCCACAGGGAGATTAATTGTGAAAAGAAAAAAATCAAATGCAAAATAAACTAAGTAATAAAAATTAATCTGATGATTTGATTTTGGGATTTTTGAACGGATGTAATTCAATTGAATAAAATAACACCCAAGCTTCAAAGTTCCACACATACGTTAATGTTCCAAAATCATGATGACTTGGATAACACAACTAGGATCTGAGCACTATGGTCAGCCTAGTCGGAAAATAAAACAGTTTAAGTATTTTAATAAATGATATAAAATATTAAAAAATTATGGATTTGCACCATTGACATATATTCTCAAGTGTCAGTGATTTTAAGTATTCAATATCTATAGGATAATAAATATCAAAGAAATATAACAGGTTGAGAACCTCTCTTATCTAGGAAATCTGATTGATCTAGGGTAAGCCTATCCATTAATGTGGATCTCATATGATGGAAACATATGGATCTCACAAGAGGATAAAAAATAAAACCTAAATAATAAATAACATGCATACACCATTCTTCTCATCATTAAAACAATCAATCATCATAATCTTAAATAAACATTAAACCCATGTGCTTCCCTTCTAGCTTGGGATAGAAGGAACTTAGAAAAAACATAATTAAATTACAGAAATAACAAGCAACAAGAAATAAAGAAAGAAAATGCAAATAGAAAAGATCTAAAAAAAATAACTTATAAAGCTTTAATAAAACTAAAAACTCTTTAAAAATCCTAAATTTTGCTTTGGGATGCCTTAAATAATGTTTAAGAATGCCCTAGGAACCCCTATTTATAAGTAAGGAACTCCAATTTTCGTATAAAGTTGAAAAACCCTAAAAATTGCCTCAAATATACGTATTTTTCCAAAACAGATTTCTCGCTGCATAGTTCGTTTAAAACAGACTTTCTGCTGCGCAGTTTTCCAAAATAGACTTCACATATTCAGAATACACTTTTTCAAGACGATTTCAGCATTCTTCACTTCAAATCTTCAATTTTCTTTATTCTTCACTCGATTTTCTTCGATCTTTGGCATGTGAATTCTTTAATCTTGGTCTCCTAAGATCCATCTCTTGCCTTAGTAATTCTTGAGCATCAAAATTATGCTTTTAACACCATTTTTCAATCAAAACACTTAAATTCACCTTGCAACACATACATGAGTAAAATAGAATATTAAATGGATTTATGTTCGTAAAACCAAGATATAAATGGGGAAAATTATGCAATATTTGAGTCTCAACAAATACCCGCGAATAACATCATACATCTATTAATGGACCTAGATTATTTACCCTTCACTACATGTTTATTGTGAACTTAGAATGATTAGGACCCTGATCTTGAAAACTTAGACACTTAACCTAGGCTCCCTTGGTGAACTTAGTCTAAAATAGGATTCCTTATTGCGAACCTAAAATCTTCTAAATATAGCACATAGCGTGTGCGTATATTCAAGAGTGATCAATACCAAGAGGTTCATTATCCTTTTCTGTAGGACATGAAGCCCACGAAATCTTCCAGCAGACCACAGTTTGGGACTGGAATATCTCAGCTAGCCCTAAGTATGAGTGTTGATTAGTTCTAACAGATGATTTATATCATGACCTTTATGGTAGAGGGCCATGAGAAGAGATCAACCGATGTACTTGCCCCATTAGAGCAGGATCACGCATTAAGAGACTTTAGATAGATAGATACCTTACGTTTCTAGGGCGAGCCAGACCCTATGGCAATAGAGAGGTGGAGGTTGAGTTATCCTGATTCACGCCGTATCTGATTACTAAAGAGGAGGGTTAGGAGGTTTGAGTAAGGGCTATCCTATGAACTTCGATCCCGTGTCGTTTGACACAAGCTCCTTACATTTAAAGAGGTAGTGGAATGGGCACTGATTTTGAAGGGGTGGGCAAATACTTTCAGAAAGCGGGACCAAGGCGGTGGCCAGAAGGGGAAGAGGAAGGCTCCCTTTAGCACTTTCCAGTAGCAGGAGACCCAACCACCATAGAAGCTTATAACTGTTTGTTCTTTCGAGCACCAGCAACATTAGTAACACCCCCAGCACCACCATAATGGTATATCATTAGCGCCTATTTTGGGTACGGAGAGGAGGGGCATCATAATAGGGATTGCCCCAATTCTTAGTAAAAGTTACAGTAGTATCTGCTATCGAAACTCCATTAGCAGTGGCGACAATAGTATTCACTGCCGAGACCCCAACAGCAGCAATGACAATAGTATCAGTTGTTGAGACCCTAACACAACAGTACCCGCCACTGAGACCTCCCCTGCAACAGTAAAGGCAATTTTATAAGCCACATGACAATATTAAGACGACGACAACAACCACAGAGGGGACAGGCACCTCCCCAGCAGGCACATGGCATATTCTAAAGCATTTGATAGGATCCTCAAGCACCCAGTGGAGTCGTTGATACTATTATCGAGGCTGTCAGTACTGGATTTGGAGTTTGAAAATTTTGTGAGTATGTTCACTGAGTATGGGGCATGACGAGTCCAAATAGATTGTTGATGTACAATTTTAAAATGATCGAACCATTGTTCTTTGATAACGATCTAGTTAGACCATTCATCTTTAGTAGTCCAAAAGGAGTTGTTTGTCTTCAAAATCCATTCAGTTGGCTCGTTCATTTCCATTATGAATATAATTTGAGCATTTATTCCTAATTTTAGCACAATCAGACCATTCATCTTCAATATTAGCCATTTAAACTGTTGATCTACAATTTTAAACTGATCAAACCGTTGTTTTATTATAACGGTCCAATTAGACTATTAATCTTTAATAATGTTCAAAAGGAGTCGTTCATCTTTAAAATCCATTCGGCTGGCCTGTTGATTTTCAGTACTAGTGTAATTTGAACATTCACCCCCAATATAAACACAATCGAACCATTTATCTTTAATATTAGTCCAATAGGACCGTTGATCTTTAATTTTGGAGTGATTGAATTATTCATCTTTTAATGTTGGTCCAGTCAAACAACTCATCTTTAGTACTATTTAAATCGGGCCATTAAGCTTTATCATTATGTCAATCGGGTTGTTGATTTCCATTATGGACCCAATTTGACCATTCATCTCTAGTCTTAGAACAATTGAACAATTCATCTTCAATGTTGGTCTAACCAGACCATTGATCATCAACTTTGAATTAATAAGACCGTTCGTCTTTGATATTACTCCAATTGAACTGTTCATCTTTACTATCAATCAAATCAAGCCATCACATTTGACATTGATCCAATGGGCTGTTGATTTTCAATATTAGCCTATTTCGACTATATCAAATTTCGACATAATTAAACCATTCATTATAGGTCATTGCTGATCTTTAATTTTGTAGTGACTTGACTATTGATCTTTAACTTGGATTAATTAGACTGTTCAAGTTTAGTACTCAAACTAGGCCTTTGAACTTTCAACATCTGTCTAATTAGACCGTTGATTTGCAATACAGGCTCAATTGGACCCGTAGATAACAAAGATTACACACACAATCTTGTAAACTCATCTATGATTTCTTATCAAAATTGTAGCCCATATAGAATTTGACTATCCATCATATGGGCTCATCATTTATCCGATATAGGTGCAAAGTTATTTGAAACAATACAATATTTTCACACACAAAATCTGATATAATTAGAAGTTACAAATTTCACAAAAGTGATCAATTCTAGAATTAGAAATAAAAATGTTTGATATAACAAATGGGGTAATTACAAAGTAGGATAATTTTATTTCATGATAATAAAGTTTTGTTAAATTTCACGTAATTTTTTGCTACCAAATGCATCTAATTAAACAAGTATAGCTTTTCTCAATATCTCTAAATTGGGGTCCATAATTTGAACAATCTAATATAAATACTTTAATCATGCATATTGTCATTCACGAGTGGTGTATATTTTTTGTATGTAAATTATGAAAATTCATGAAATCATATAAAATAAAAATTGGTAATAGATGTCTACTTCTGGTAGTCATGATTATTTCATTTTCAATGATGCATATTTTGTCTACCTCTTCTTCTCCTTCTTGTTTTTTTTTTTTTTTTTCAAAAGGTGGGAACACACTACCCATAATTTTACTGATGATCGTTTTATTTACAACGATAGATATTTCATTTACAACAAGCTATGAAAGATGTTAAGCAAAAAAAAAAGCCCCCCCAAAACAAATCATGGCCTACAAAATTTACACGAATAAAAAAATAGAGAGGCCAGGCCTAAAAAGAAAAAAAAAAGAAAAGTAAAGGAAAAAAGAAAAATCTATCCCCATTTTATGCCATTGTTATTTCCCTGGAATATTACCTATGTCTGTCCTCTCCAAAGCTAAGCAATCCCTTCAATTGTTATTTGAACATTCCACAAGCTAACAATATACCCAACCAACTCATATGCTAAATTGGGATGTATGTGCGAGATCCAAGCCATACATAAGGTGTTGCTCATTGTGTAATACCTTTGCTCAAAATCCAAGTCACTCTCGACATCAATGGTCTACAATGCTAGCTTAATTTCTTATACATTCATACAGATATATACAACCAACTAACTTATTGTAATCCATTAATATGCAAAATGACATTGAATAAGTGGATAAGAGGGTGAATATGCTATTAGATTGTAATTTTCTAAATTAATCTTAATTAAAATTTAAAATTTGCGATTAATAATTTTAGAACTATTCTTAGATCAAGATCTTGCTAAATATAGGTTGTATTGTTTCTATAAGAGGATTACCCATCTGTCAATGAAAATTACTAGAGAGTTTCTTTGTCGATTTATTGACCAAACTTCTAGGCAATTAATCATTCCGACGATTAATGTAATACCCTGGCCCATCGATACTCGGGTATTGGATGCCCTTGCTGTCACTATAAATTTTTTCGATCAATTATGCAAATGTATGTGCATGTACATGATCTTTAAACACATTGAAATTCATTTGTGAAACCCTATCTCTGGAACTCTGATTTCCACAAAACTTAGTAAGACTCTTTGATAGATAAATTTAACTGTACAAAAATTAAAATTAGAACTTGAATCACAAGATCCACCTTTCATTACGTTCATGTTATATGATGTATCAATCCATCACCTAATCAACTCAATTAGATCATCACATTACTAAATTTACTATTAATTTCGGTTACACAGACCCTAGACCCAAGAATCCTTGAATACTAAGTTATCGAAATGATTTGACTATTAGATTTATGTCAAAAGGAATTTAAACTCAAATTTCGCTCAGTATAGACCACCAGAACTTTGGATATGCCTGAATATTGGATTGATGACCTCTCATGAATAATTCCACACCTACTATAATGCTAGCAATCTAAGGGAGATCTCTCCCTTCACCTTAACCATTAGTTTTGGCGTAGCTCAATCCTTCGATATAGGGCATTAGAGAATAATCTTTTTGTTAGAGTGTTGGCACAATCTCATCCATCCTCCTACTTCTAGAAACCTCTCTGGACCATCGTAAACATCCATTCTAGGGCATCCCGTAGCCTTATTTGCATCAATAAGGAGACCTCATTCTCTCCCAAGATATCGTGCAAAGACGGGAGATCTCATAAATCATCGAGATTTCATTGGTTTTATCCAAAACGTGAATCCCACAGTATTCTCTGGAAAAATTCATGCCATCTAAGAGCATCGGATTGAAAAAAGAACCATCCAAGGATGATCCACCATTAATGGCTGGATCATCTTCCTCATTTGATCAAAAAACCCATCATCCTTCAATGGGCCTCATTCCTTAATCGAAGATGTCTATCTGGTGGCCCATAACACTAGATATCCATGTATAATGATGGATAACAAACACGCAAGTGGGAACTAAGATTATCATCTCATCTCTAGAGATGGGCATTGAGTCGAGTCGGACCGAGTTAGGGCTGACCTGACACGATCTGGTTTTAAAATAGGCTTGACTCGAACTTGACCCGACTCAGTACTGAGTCCAGCATGCCTAACCAGATCTGAGTCTAGGTTTGGCTTAGACTAATCCGAATAGAGTCCGACCCGATCACATGCATCGAGTTGGGTCAAGTCGACACCAAGTCGGGTCAGGTGCAGCGAGTATCCACAGGCTGAAATCAGAACTCAAAACCTAGATTCACTTGCCAGAATTGCTTCCTCTCTATCAACTATATGGCATCTCAAATCTGAAATGTCAGATTTGAGTTTTTTAATATATATGTACGAGTCAAGTTTCGGATTGAGTCAATTCAGTACCGAGTTAGATTTCAGGTCGAGTCGAGTTGAGTTACTAGGTGACTCGAGCACAACTCGGTTTGAGTTCAGAATGGATGAAGTCAACTCAATTTGAATCAACTCACCCACTCAGTTTAGATCGAGTGGGTTTGAAGGAGTCGAATGTAACACTCAGAACTTTTCAATACCCCAGTATTGAAAGTTCTTAAGTGTTACCATGAAATTTAATGTAAAACTTACATGTTTACGATACCAATCTAACTATCCTAACCTTACATCTAATTCCTGACACAAATCCAACCTTTGAGAATGATCTCCATTCAATAGATCAAGCCATTTGACCGTTAATTTTAAGACAAGATGCTCCATCATGTGATTTGACACATGAACCATCCCGTAAATAATTTGGCAGATAACCCTTCATCCACAATAATTTAGACATGAGTTCTTTTATAAGAATTACTTAGAAACGTGCCTATGACCATGTAGAACCATTAGATTTCACAAAACTCTTAGATTAACAATAATTATGAAAATGTCATTAACCTAGACCCCTGAATTCTATACTACATGGTTCCTACGATCTATTTAATGTGAAAATTTACACCATGCCTATGTATCATAAATCAGCTGTACACGTCAAATTTAAGCCCTTACGTCATTGTGAAAAGTGGCCCGAATTGATAAATCATTCAGTAACCGTGACTTTGGTGTCCATCGAGTGAAGAAACCTCGTAGGTAGTTGTAGTTAGACATTTCCCTTCATATGGACGGAGTGGATTTACTCCGAACCGCATGTGGACCCCACATCAGGAATCGTGTGTGTGCATAGGAAAGGCATGCCCGCACCACACCAAAATCGGAGGCCGGTCAAAGAAGGATTGACCCGACTCCTTTCAAACAGGGAGCCTTCCCGCTCGCACCTCGACGGGCGAGCATCATCCGCTGTGATGGATCATGAGCCCCCACCATCATCCACATGGGTGATCTGGACCGTTCATCATGATTAGAGGGTTAAAAAGACCAAACCCTGGTCTTCTCCCTCTCTCAACCCAACCAAGAAATTGGATGAATCCTCGTCCGACATTCGTCTGTAAGAAAAGAAACCAACACGGTTCCGACTTCTTTACGTAGGAGAATCCAACGTGGGACATCTGAGTTGATCAGGACCTTCCGAGATAGAGAAGAGACTCCTCCGACCATGCGCACGTCGAGAAAATGAGAGGTAAGGCCGTGAAAGAAATCACCCTCCAATATTTTCACATAGCCAGCTGCGTTAAAGGAGGTCATTTGCTAAACTATGGCCTGATCAATCCCGTGATCTAAGACGTGATCACAACCCTCCATTCTTAAGCCCTTCAGAGGCAGCACAAGGCCACTTAAGTTTAATCAGAGCTGTCCAAAAAAACAAGGAGGGATGTTTTTTCCTCTCCACCTTATCTAAAAGAGAAGGAATCCACGAAAGAAGGGATTTGGAAGAGAAGCCCGAACAACAATTCCGTTGTTCGGTCTTTCTTTGCAGCACAACATGAATTATGTAGAAACTACGCAGGAAAGATCTGGAGGATCTCACGTTCTATAAATTCTCCTCTTTTGACGCTGGAGAGGGCACGCGGTCGAGAAAGAGAGAAGAAAACCAGAGAGGAAAAGAAATGTGATAAAGAGAGAGCAATGGCCAGCACCCTGCTGGACGTATCAGCAAAAAAGGAGAAGGAAGAAAGAAAGGAAGAAAGCAGAAGAGAAAGGAAAGGAAAAGAAAAGAAAAAAAGAAAGAAAGAAATAAAAGAAAGGAAAATGAAAGAAGAAATAGACCGACAACTCTGGATGCCTTCGGATAAGCAACCCGCTGATTAATTGGGTCTATCCAAAACATAAGGTAGGTCCCACGACAAATCCTCCACCCTCTTCTAGACTCTTTCCTTTCCCCCCTTTCCAACAATCCTAGCCTGAATCATAGCTTAGGAAAGATCCTGATCATCTTAACCTAGGTATTACAGTAGCCTAACTTAATGCATTGTATTAAATATGTCAGAATTAGAACGCTATGACATAAAACTAGCCATGTTAGAGAGAAATCGTGGTTGAAAGGTGAGGGTTTTTGTAAGACCCTGTCCATTCCATACATTTTTTATGCCTATGTGCATGATGATCGACGCACTTGACCAGACCTGGATTGGCCATACATAGTGCACACCCAATCGACTAAAAACCTAAGACTTTGAAACCCTCGCCATATCGACCATCTCGTCGCCGCGGTCGTGGAGGGACCACCCGTACATCTGTATGACGCTCCGTTAGTGAGATACGCCGCGAAGAATCGTTGGTATATCATGTGTGCATGACACCATATACTCCATTCCACACATGTGCACAACACATGCTATGCACACATGCACCATGCCACACATGCTGATGTCACACACCCATACCACCCCTCTCTCATGTGTACCTGTAACACCTCGTACTTTTCAGTACATGAGTGTTACTATGGATACCCAACTTAGTGTGAACATAGACCTAACCTATGTAAACATTCAACTTCATGTTAGCTCGAATCCTATGGCCAGGTATAGTTGTCATCCATAGATTGAGTCATCCATCCATTGATTCTCAAAATGAATCGTCAAATAGTTAGATCCACCATTTGTCACCTCCTTAACAACCTGAGGACCTAAGCCGTACAGCTAATTGGTCAATGATCTACATTCGGACTAGGCTATAAATCCCATCATTGGATCCTTCGAGATTGGTAGATAAAATCCTAAACCCTCATTTTTGTGGCCCATTCATGGATTAAGATGTTCCGACTATCAAACCAACCATCAAAGTGTAATTTCACTAACTTCAGAAACCTGTAGAACCACTAAGATCAAGGTTAGAAGCTATCCGACCGTCGAATTTTATAGAATCAACACCACCGACCTTACTAATAATAAATCAAACCAATCAACCCATCTCAAAACTTTAATACCAACTAATCTTCAACCTTAGGTATTTAATAATACTCCAGAGAGGAATGGACGGTGTGGATTGCACTGAAAATCGCTTGGACCCCACCTTTAAGGTCGTGCACGAACACAAACACCGTGCACCCGCAAAACGATGGACCGTGCACACGGTCAAATAGGGCTTGACTGATGAAAAACAAAGATTTCAACGATTTCCAGTGTTTCTCCCACCCGACGAGAATTCAAACTGAGGCATCCATCTGCTGCTGAGGATGACACACCATCAGGTCCCACCTTTGAAATCCAGACCAACCATCGTGATATTTGAGGCCCACCGACCCTAGCCACGTCTGATTTATGTAAGGTGATAATCGCACAAGTACACGATCGTTCCTCCCAGTCAGCAATGCCAACGCCCTCGCCAAATACGGTTATCCACGTCAACTGGATTTGCATCATCAGCCCCACGCTAGCAGATCTGTTCGCTCCAGACACTCGGAGCTCATTCACACTGTCGGCCGGAGTCCGCGTCACGCCTACGGTTTCCCGAAATAGCTCCCTATGCAGCAAAAGGCCGAAGGAACATTCCCGTTTTAACTCTTCTGATCTCCACCCTTTCTTGACTTCTGGAAGATTTCTCTGAGCCATCTGGGATGTCCAAAATAGGGTTGCCGAGCATTCCTCCTAAGGAACGAGATATTGAGGAGAAATTAGAACGGTTATGAGTTCTCACCAATGGACCTAATCTCTTAATCAACGACTCTCCTTATGCCGTGAAATGGACCCTACAAGCTTGATGGACCCCATCAAGATCTTTTGAACGTCTCAGATCAATGAATCACCCGTCCAATAGGAAAATGCCATTTTCAGCCAACCATCTTCTCCGGAAACGACTGTCGTACCCACATTCCATAGGATCATTCCTTTCGCACATCCAAACCATTCATCATATTATCGTATGACTCTAAGATAAATGAATATGATAAATATATGTATTTTAAATTTTTTTGTAATGAAATAATTATATATCTATATGTAGAGAATATATTAATATTTAGTACATGTTTAAAAGTCATAAATTACACTAAAATTTTTTTATCATCTAGTTTTAACATGAAGGATATGGGTAAAGCTAATGTGATTCTAGGTGTGAAGCTAATAAAAAATAAGAATGGTATAATTTCATCTCAGTCACGTTATGTTGAAAAGATACTTAGAAAGTTTGATCATCACGATAAAAATATAGTTTCTATTCCATTCGAGTCTAACATCAAATTAGTTAAAAATGAAAGTCGTAGTGTATGTAAGAGTATTCTAAGGTGATTGATAGTCTTATGTGTGTTATGATTTCTACTCGACCTGATCTTGCTTTTGTAGTAGGTAAATTGAGTAGGCTTACAAGTAATCCAAGTCTAGATTATTGGAATGTTATTTATATAATATTTAGATACTTGAAGAAAACAATTAACTATGATCTATATTTTTTCTGGTTACCCTAGTGTACTTGAAGGGTATGCAAGTTAAGTCATTGATTATGATAAATTGAAGTCTACCAATAAATGAATTTTTACACTTTGAGAAGTCACTATTTATTAGAGATTCAAGAAGAAAACTTGCATATCTCATTCTACTATGAATCCAAATTTATAGCTTTGATGGGTAGTAGTAAATAAGTAGAATAGTTGTAAAAGCTATTGTTAGAAATATTATTATTGGCAAAGCCTTTGCCACCTGTCTCTATCTACCATGACAATAAAGTGACACTATCAAAAGTATTATAAAAGTTCAGTATGTGCGGTCCATTTGGCAAAAGAGCGGAGACCTCATCTCATCCCATCAGTGTTCCATCTGAGGGCGTTGCCTCACCAGATTATGTGCTGTTTATTTGGCGATTGGGATTCAAACCATCGGCTCAACAGCATCAGCCTAATCGACTAAGATAACGTTTCATTGAGACGACCTTAACGATTTTTTAAAAATAGATCTATCGACGTCCAGTGCATGTTATAAAAGTAGTATGTTTGAGCATTAAATTTAAGAAATTTGCTTTAGCCCAACAATGTCCAAATGTGTTCTTCCAACAATCAACTTAAGATAAGTTAAACACGCAAAGATACCAATCCCTCCTGCTGATGTACCTCATAGTTTGGGTTATACCTTCCTCAAGTGTCAAATGTGATGTTGTACCTAGTCATTCAAATTAGACCTCAATTTTGATAAAGCGAAAAAAAGGTTACTATGGTCAAACTAGCAAGGGATGTTATTAATAAAACATCAAGAAGAACGGGACTTAAGCCCATTTCACAGACACCTGATGAAGGAAATTCAACTGAAGTTAATAAGTTCAATGGACAAAATGCTCCATAGGAAGTGACTGAAGTAGTATTGTATATTTTCTATCTATCTCATAAATGTATATATGGTCCTGGGTACATGTAATGATTAAAATGAGAATGAGCTTCTGCTCTTAATGAGTCTTTTTAATGGTGTTATTATTACAGGGGTATTCATAAGAACTAACTCATCTGAGTATTGGAAATGGGGTCGTTTCTTAATGTTTGAGAGTTTTGATTATTCTCATGAACTCATGAATTTAAGATTGAGCACAAGGCCATTAATATATTACAATTTTAAAATACATGGCAATTGAAAATATGTGTATGTGACATGTGTGATTGTGTCATATAGAATGCTAGTTCAAGACTATGGCCATTAAGTATTCTGATGCAACTTTGATTTGTCTACACTAAGTGAAGGTTCAAATCCGTAAGACATATTTTCCTAAGCACATATCTTCCTTATATACGCTAGTATCTTTATTTTGAAAAATAATGGGGGAAGGTTGGATTTTTTTTTAAATAAAAAAATGTTAGGTTTTTTCAATTTATAAAGAAAATTGTAGAATAGTTGCTACTTTTGGTGATTGTTGGTGACAATTCATTTGTTAATTATGATACCTCTTAGTGAATAGAGCATCATTTAATTTCGAATTAAAGGTGAATGGATGTTATTATTAAAAAGATATCATGGAAGAAGATGTCTTTTCATGAAAATGAACCTAAAAGTAACCCTTATTGCTTTGTATAAACCTATTTTCGAGTCATTCTAAATCATAACAAGAATATCAACAATTTCCTCTCCTTCTCTTTCTTCTCTATTTAAATTTTGGTCTTTTGAATAGTTGTAGATTTTTTAGGCTGTAATCTGCAAACAGTTTTTCAGGAAGTAAACTTTAATAGCATAGAAGTCGGGAGTACACACCTTAAAAGTGTGTTTGGGATGTAGTTTTTCGATTTCGCAACAAAAGCCCATATTTCTCCTATTTTATAGAGTATGCTTATTATATCTTGGAGGTAGATTTGCTATAACCCTCCTACAAATATTGCCTTAAAGTTAACTACATGGTAACACACCTTAAGCCTTTCTTTAAGTGAGTGTTTTCTTTTCTTTTTGTCTATACTCTTATTAATGGGTCACATAATGGACCTAGTTTCAACCAACAAAAATAAAACTTCCTTTCTAATAACCTTTTGTATATTGATTCATATAACATGCTCCAATGGCTTCATTGTTTTTTGCTATATAAATACCCACGTTGCAACAAATCAGCTGTGGAAATTATCATTTACCAGTGCTGAAATTTTATATATGCAAATTATACAAATTCATAAAACATAAAAAAGAAAAATCAATAACAAGTGTCTACTTATAATAGTTATAATAATTTCATTTGTAATGATATGTATTTTAACCATGCCACCTCTTTTTTTTTTTTTTTTTATAACTTTTTTCGAAAGGTAGAAGCACACTATCCATCATTTTAATATTGATCGGTACAAATTTACATCTGTAATGGGTGCTGAGTCAAATGAAAAACCCCCGAAACATTCCAACCCTACAAAATTTAATGGAGTGCCCACCCACCCACACACACACACACACACACACACACACACACACACACACACACATATATATATATATATATATATATATATATATATATATATATATAAGCCCCCAAATCATGCCATAATGGTACTTCCATCAAATTTTACCTATGACTTCGTTCTCCATAGCAAAGCAATCTCTCACATTTTTAGGTGGTCGGCTGGGCTCTTGTATATCCTGTTTCCTCACCTTTACTCTCGATCCAAGCCAAACAATCCACCAGGGAGTTGGATTCTCTGAAGACATTGGTGATCTTATGATTTAGCCTTGAAAGCCCATGGCCACCTTTTGGATGGTCCAGATTACTGAATATGAGTTCCAATGGAAGTTGAAAAATCCTTGTCCATTGGAAGATCCCAGCCACCAATCCCAATACTTTTTATCCTATGGGCCTACCCATCAAATCACATCAATCCAACAATTAGATTATTCTGAACCATGCAATCAATGGGCCTGATCACTGAGCATTAATGCCACATTTTTCTTCTCCTGTGCCTAACCCAATTAATTTTTATTTTTATTTTTTAATTTCAAGCCCAAGCATAACCTTACATTTATACATGACTTGAGCCCTGGCCCATCACTAATATTACTCGACCTCTTGGATAGGGCCAGCCCATTGCGCCTTGAACCTTGGCCTAAATCCAGCCCGTTGCAAACAAGGCCCAAAGACCGAATGGCCCACTCCTCAACATCCCAAAAAGTACGTGGACTTTAAATGGGAAGAGGGATTTGCTTATTTCACTTCATGATTTTTTATTAGATCTCCTCGCTCGATTGGTGGGCCATGTTATCCTTTGCATGCAAAAGAATCCAACGGCTAAGATGATGTGCCTTGTATTGTACCCCTTTATTATTCGTCTCAAGGAACGAGTCTTGGTTCATTGCCACTCATCACCTTAAGGGTACATATATGTTCTGTGAATCTGGGCTGTTCATTAGGTGGGCCTGATAACGCATGTTAATGGAAAAGCACAACGATTGGGTAATCTTAAAGAAGAGAATCGAATAAAAAGAGGCTCACGTCATGCCCGTTTTATGCAAGCAGATTCATTTAATCGTTTTCTGATGTGGGCCACCAACCATTCTTTCTTATCCGCCCATTAGAATGCCACTGATAGTGCAGTTTAGACCGTCCGATCAGTGTGATTTTTCATCAGGACATCATCTAAGCAATTGGATCACTAGATGGTGATTTGAATTTACCAGCCATAGAACCACATGTGCGCGGATGAACCGGAGCTGGTTCTCCACACGACGAACCCAATCCAACTCAACCCCAAATGGCCCCTACAATCTAACGTGCTTTGAAAATTCAAACCAACAAATCTGGTGGGCACTGCAATCATGCATTTGCTATTTTGGTTGCCTTAAAAATCAAATGTATATACTTTAAAAAGTATTTCTAGGTAGGGGTCCCCTCCAAAGCTAAACTTAGAAAAAGTGATAAAGGCTATTGGACATGACGGATGAAAGAGATGCCCACTTACCTTGCAAGTGAAAACAAGCATGCCAGATCGATCAGTTCCCTTATAATCCAAATTTATAAAATGTGATCAATGGCCATGGACATGATAGATGAAAGAGATATGCCCACTTACACGTGAAAACAAGCATGCAAAATCAGAGCCACTCATCATCATGCAGTCCCTAGTACCGCATCATTGTCATGAGAATCAAACCAATTCGATGATCAGGTCACCCAAGTACATACATTGAACTCAGATCCAATAGGTCGATTTCTCTTCACCATTCATATATTTCATAGAGGTGTGGTCCACCTCTTGCCTCTTATATTTTTTAGCATCATACAATATGAGAATGATCAAGTGCAAACGTTTTCACTGTAATTGTGGTGTAAAAAACATGTGAACTTTACCATGATGCATTTATGACATCCACTTTGACTATCATGGAAGCCCCTCTAGCGATGGGAATTTACGACTAAAGTGGGCCAAGGAAAATTTTGAGAGAGATTATTCTTCCCTTCCTAATTTCTCTGCTCTTGTGGCCCACTTGAGTCATAGATTGACCTAATTTATGAGCCCATGGCCAAACGATCAATGACATGCATGATGGTCAGAGTGGATGTCATAAACACATTATGGTGGAGCCCACATAGCTCTTTGCAGTATAATTATAGTAAAAATATTTGCTCTATATCATAACTCAAAACGTAATAACAAGCTTAAAAAGGAGGGAAAAAAAAAGGATTTTGTGGATGCCCTAGCATAATTAAGCTGGTTTTTTCAAAATTACAAAGAGTCCTAGAAGAAAGAGTAGGCAAGTCGCTATCGCTATCAAAATAGAGGCTGGTCATGGGCACGTTTACAAGCATAGTCAAAAGAGGACTGTACGTTTTCCATTATCTTTCTCTCCTTTTTGAAAGAGAACTCTTACTTTTTATTCATTTAAGGCGATGCAAGGGGAGTATATGTGGTCCTCCCAACCTTTTTCATTCTCCTTCTTTGGGTCTTGCCTGGCATGCCCATAACACAATCCATGATTTATGACACCAAACGTGTTTTTTCATAAACTTCGTTCCCCTAGGCCGGTAACCCTCAGGAGTAGCCTAAATTGTAGCTCGCGGTGGGGCCCATTTCTCATCATTACCCACAATCTGATTGTCGGATGGCACATCGCGAAGATTCCCACTGGTTGGGATTATAAGTTGACCCCAATCGTGGCCTTCAACTGGAGGGTTAAACCCAAAGGGCCAACGGTTCAGATTCACTGTATATATACTTGTTCTATTGATTCAGATTAAATTTATTATGAAAAATAAAATTTTACTTGACCAATCTTGATTAGATGGTTAGGATCTTTCTAAGGTATGGCCCATCGTCCTTATTGCTTGTGTGCGACAATCTGCTACTAAAACCATGATAACCATTAAGATAGTAAAGGTAGCCCCCACCTTTGGTTGCCCCTATCTAAAAATGACGTGGGTTCCACCTGCTGGACCAGGACCTTGATTGAAAATGTCTTATGATGACCTGCACCAAACCTCACCTCATTCGTCCATTAGAATAACCACCTGAGCTAATTTCAACTCTTTTCTGACAACATTAGAAGTACAGCCTCTCCTCTGAACTACGCAAAAAAGCAGCCTACAATGTCGATGAAGATTATAATAAAAATGAGTAAATTTTACAAAAAAGCTACCTAATTAATATAGAATCTACAGTGCCTTTTTCGAAAAGATACTTCATTAACCAATATAATTATCCTTTCTTAAGTGGCACGCAAACAAATGGGTTGGTTGCTTGGGTGGGCATTATTGTGATGTTTATGTAAAATTCATCTTGACCGCTCGGTGCATCACCTCATGTTAGGACAATGGTCCAAAAATCACCTTCATCCATGATTCATGTGGACCAGATGATTAGAAAAAATGTAAATGGCAATGATTGCTCTTCAAATTGCTTCGCTTGGCATAGCTCTCTTGTTTGAAAGATAGGGATGATTTTAGGCCTTGGTAAGAGCTTGGTATCTAATGGTTGGAGTGGATTCATATAATCATTAAGGTGGGTCCCATAAAAATCAAGAAAACACATCCTTTTCCTAACTATTTTCTTTGATGTGCCTCACTTGCATTATAATTCAAGCTACTTTTGTAATGTGGCCCTAAATTGGGATTACGCATCTAATGTTGGAGTAAATTTTGCATACGCATTATGGTGGCCTGATGTAGAGCGGGTCGCGGACAATTACATGGCAAAGATGGATCAGAAAAGGCCTGGTCGGCGAAAGAAGTGATCTGGACCATCAGACCTTAAATCAGGCGTAGCTCACAATCCAGGATGAGTTAGCCGACGAAAAATATATGATTTTGGGGTAGAACGAGCTACTTTAGCCAACCAACCCAGCTACGCAGGGTTGCGACGCTCGGAATTGTGAGAAACCCCTGATTTGATGGTCGTTTCCCTGTTTCAATTTCGTTTTTACTATAAATAGTAAGTTTTAGTTTGCTTATAACTCTTCATCCGTCGGGCTTTAGGAGTTGCGCCCAACGTGAAAAGAGCTTAGAATAATTAGGAGAACGGGTTGGTGAAGCCAAATAGGACACTTACTATTTTTGGCCGAAAACTCACAAGACTAGTAGACATCACGACCGTCTATAAATAGTAAGTTTACTATTTATAGTAAGTCGCGAATTCTAGGAGTTTTAGTTGTAGTTTGATTATGATTTCTTTCCCATTGCTTAGTACCCTTATTTAAAGGGTTGTGAACTCGTTTTTATGCATTCATTAATCTGTTTCGAATTTATTTAGAATTTATTTCTATTTTCTGCTCTCTTTTCTCGTGGATTCGAGAAGTCTCTGTGAGGAGTCCAGAGAAGTTCCGTGGATTCGGAATAGTTATCCTCTTGAGGAAGATGGTGCTCGACCTCACGTCCTCCCCTGCGTCAGTTTGGTATCAAAGCGAGGTTTCTCCTCGGATCGATGACTTCTAACGACGGGTCGGGCAACAATCCCATAGGCGGTGCTTCAGGAAATTTGCCTTTAACGGTGGCAACTTTCCAAGCAACGCAGCAAGAGAATCGGCAAGCCATGCAAGGGCTGCAGGCTTCCATGGACCGCATAGCGAATCTCTTGGCAGAAACCCTAGGGCAACTCCGTGTTCCTGGTGGTAATCCTCCACTGCCAATTGCTGAGACTCGTAATCGGCCTGATCGCAGGATAGTACCGGCAGTGCATCCAAGGGTCATGCCTGAGGACGGGGGCTCCAGTGAGGAGGAGATCGACGACATAAATTTTCAACACCCCAGACATGGCGGCGATCGAGTAGATCGAACGGATCGAGAATTCAAGATGCGGGTTGATATTCGTAACTTCAATGGCCAACTACACATTGAGGATTTCCTCGATTGACTTTCTGAAGTTGAGCGATTTTTTGACTATATGGACATCCCTGAGGCAAAGAAGGTCAAGCTTGTGGCCTACAAGCTGAAAGGAGGAGCTTCAGCTTGGTGGGAACAACTGCAACTCGCGTGAAACAGGTAGACGAAAGCACCAATCCGCACCTGGCAGCGGATGAAGCAGCTACTACGTGCCCGATTCCTCCCTAGCAATTACGATCAGGTATTATTCCAGCAATACCAAAATTATAGACAGAGTAGTCGGTCGGTGAGAGAATACGCAGAAGAATTTTACCGCCTGGCGGCGCGTAACGATTCAGTCGAGACTGAATCGCAGCAAGTCGCCCGATTCAATGGTAGGTTGCGTATGGCTATCCAGGATCGAGTCCAGATGCAGTCCGTCTGGACGATGAATGATGCGATCAAGTTGGCTACTCGGGCAGAAGCGCAACTTGAACGTCCTAAAACACGGACTTATCCTACTGCAAGGATCCCTGTGGCAGGTCCGCCCCAGGGAACTGCACAGCCCAAGGGGAAGGAGCCCGTAGGAGCACGTACTCAACCTCCTACGCCTAAGAACCGAGATCAGACTAGACCTCAAAGGGGCATATCGACTGCTGCTGATCCAAGTAGAATCCCGAACCCCTATGCTCGGCCAAGGCCTGACAATTGCTATCGTTGTGGCCAACCGGGCCACCTATCAAATACTTGTCCCCAGCGAAAAGTGGCAAACCTCTCCATCAATGATGGTAGTGCTGATAACGCTTATGAAGACCCAAATATTGAAGAACAGGAGCATACCACTGAGGACGAGACAGATGATTCAGGTTGGGTTCAACAAGATCATGGCGAGTCGCTCGTCGTGAGGCGACTATTATATGCGCCAAGAAAAGAAGTGCATCCACAGCGGCATAACATCTTCCGCACTAGGTGTACGGTGAATCGAAAGGTTTGTGACATGATCATTGACAGTGGGAGCAGCGAGAATATCGTATCCAAGATCATGGTGAAAAAATTACAGTTGAAAACAGAGCGTCATCCCTCTGCATATACAATCGGTTGGATCAAGAAGGTCAGCGAGACAAAGGTAACTGAACGGTGCACCATATCTTTTTCAATTGGCAAACATTATAAGGATGAAGTAGTATGCGATGTGGTTAACATGGAAGCATGTCACATACTACTCGGTCGACCTTGGCAATCTGACCGTGACGCCACTCATAAAGGGCGAGATAACATATATATCTTCGTCAAGGACGGCCGGAAGACCATATTGGCCCCTATGGATCCAGAAGAACCACCTGAAACTTCTAAAGTGGAGGGTCATTTTCTCTTAACCATTCGGGACTTCATGGAAGAATCTAAAGAAACAGGACAGACTTATGCATTAATTGTAAAAGGGGAAGAACTCGAGCCTACCATCATCCCTGAAAGACTAAGGCCCTTGTTACATGAATTCCAAGAAATCTGGCCTGAGGACCTTTCCGATGGGTTACCCCCTATGCGAGATATCCAACACTATATTGACCTTGTCCATTGATCCAGTTTACCTAATCGTCATCGTTATCGAATGAGCCTGAATGAGTGCGAGATTCTGCAGGGACAAGTGGAGGAACTGATCCGTAAGGGTCTTATTCGAGAAAGCATGAGCCCATGTGCTGTACCAGCTCTACTAACTCCAAAGAAAGATGGGAGTTGGCGCATGTGTGTCGATAGCCGGGCCATCAATAAGATCACCATAAAATACAGGTTTCCTATACCACGGTTGGATGATATGTTGGATATGCTAGATGGCGCAAAAATATTCTCTAAATTAGACTTAAGGAGCGACTACCATCAGATTCGAATACGGCCGAGTGATGAGTGGAAAACAGCTTTCAAGACCAAGGAAGGATTGTACGAATGGATGGTCATGCCTTTTGGTCTTTCTAATGCGCCTAGCACATTCATGAGATTGATGAACCAACTTCTGAAACCTTTCATTGGGCGGTTCGTTGTGGTTTATTTTGATGATATTTTGATATACAGTCAAGACGAAACCACTCATATGGAGCACCTCAAGAAGGTCCTTCAAGTGCTCACTGAAAATAAACTGTATCTCAATTTAAAAAAGTGTAGCTTCATGACTGATAGCCTATTGTTTCTGGGTTTTGTGGTTACATCCACGGGCATTCGAGTGGATGAGGAAAAGGTGAAGACAATTAGAGAATGGCCGGTTCTCAAAAATATTCACGAAGTGCGAAGTTTCCATGGACTAGCAACATTCTATCGTCGGTTCGTGAAAAATTTCAGTAGCATTGTGTCATCGATCACAGATTGCATGAAGAAAGGGCAGTTTCAGTGGACTGATGAGGCCGACAAAAGCTTTGCCGAAATCAAGTGCAGATTATCCACGACCCCAGTTCTTGTACTTTCCAACTTCGACAAACTGTTTGAAGTCGAATGTGATGCCTCATATGTCGGGATTGGGGGAGTTTTGTCTCAAGAAGGTAGGCCGGTAGCCTTCTACAGTGAGAAACTTAGTGATGCACGCAAGAAGTGGTCTACATATGAGATTGAGTTATATGCGGTTGTCCAGGCACTGCGACACTGGCGACATTATTTGATTCAAAGGGAATTCATACTTTACATGGACCATCAAGCCCTCAAGTTTATTAATAGTCAAGCTAACATTAACCGTGTGCATGCTAGATGAATCTCATTTTTGCAGGAATTCACATTCGTGCTAAAGCATAAGTCAGGACAACAGAACAAAGTAGCCGATGCGCTGAGTCGCTGTGCAACTTTGTTAGTCACTATGAGCAATGAAGTTGTCGGATTCGATCGCCTCAAAGACATATATGCCGACGACGACGACTTCAAGGACGCATGGGTTAGATGTCAGGAAGGTCACCCCGGTGACTTACATATACAAGACGGGTTCCTTTTTAAGGAAAATCGACTATGTACCCCAAAGAGTTCGCTAAGGGAACAGATAATCCAAGAGCTACATGGAGGTGGCCTCAGTGGACACCTTAGGTGAGACAAGACGCGAGCTCTTGTGGAAGAACGGTATTACTGGCCGCAATTGGTACGTGATGTGGGAAAGGCAGTCCAACGCTGTTATATTTGTCAGACTTCTAAAGGGCAATCTCATAATACGGGCCTCTACACCCCGTTACCAGTGCCTGACAGCCCTTGGGAGGATTTATTTATAGACTTTGTGCTTGGTCTCCCACAAACACAACGCGGCATGGATTCAGTGTTCATGGTAGTAGATCGTTTTTCCAAGATGGCGCACTTTATTCCATGCAAGAAGACTCTCGATGCAACACACGTGGCGAATCTATTCTTCAGAGAAATTGTGCGGCTACATGGGGTTCCCAAGACTATTACTTCCGACCGTGACACGAAGTTCATAAGCCACTTTTAGCGGACTTTGTGGGCTCGATTCGATACACGCCTTCAGTTCAGCAGCGCGTACCACCCACAGACTGACGGTCAAACTGAGGTGGTGAATCGCACGTTGGGAAACCTCCTTCGATGTATTTCAGGAGAAAAACCGAAGCAGTGGGATTTGGCCTTGTCTCAAGCGGAGTTTGCATTCAACAACATGGTGAACCGCTCGACAGGGAAATCCTCGTTCCAGGTTATCTACGGACGAGTACCTCGCCATACACTAGACTTGGTCCCTCTGCCCAAGCTCCCAAGCATGAGCATTGCAGCAGAACATATGGTAGACAAAATCATGGGCATTCATGCGGAGGTACAGAACAAGCTACATGTCTCGAACGAAAAATACAAGGAGCAAGCGGACAAGCATCGGCGACAGAAAGTGTTCGAGGTGGGCGACCAAGTAATGGTCCATCTGAGCAAAGAAAGATTTCCGACCGGAACGTACAACAAGTTGAAGAATAAAAAGATTGGACCGGTACCAATCATCCGAATGATCAATGACAACGCTTATGTTGTTGATCTTCCAGATGATATAGCGATCTCACGAACTTTCAATGTCGCGGACCTGACTGAGTATCATGAGCCAGCGCATAATGATAACTCGAGGACGAGTTCTTTTGAAGTGGAGGAGACTGATGAGAGCGGGTCGCGGGCAATTACATGGCAAAGATGGATCAGAAAAGGCCTGGTCGGCGAAAGAAGTGATCTGGACCATCAGACCTTAAATCAGGCGTATCTCACAATCCGGGATGAGTTAGCCGACGAAAAATATATGATTTTGGGGTAGAAACGAGCTACTTTAGCCAACCAACCCAGATATGCATGGTTGCGACGCTTCGGAATTGCGAGAAACCCCGATTTGATGGTCGTTTCCTGTTTCAATTTCGTTTTTACTATAAATAGTAAGTTTTAGTTTGCTTATAACTCTTCATCCGTCGGGCTTTAGGAGTTGTGCCCAACGTGAAAAGAGCTTAGAATAATTAGGAGAATGGGTTGGTGAAGCCAAATAGGACACTTACTATTTTTGGCCGAAAACCTTAGCACTAGTAGACATCACGACGCCTCATAAATAGTAAGTTTACTATTTATAGTAAGTCGTAATTCTAGGAGTTTTAGTTGTAGTTTGATTATGATTTCTTTCCCATTGCTTAGTACCCTTATTTAAAGGGTTGTGAACTCGTTTTTATGCATTCATTAATCTATTTCGAATTTATTTAGAATTTATTTCTATTTTCTGCTCTCTTTTCTCGTGGATTCGAGATGTCTTTGTGAGGAGTCCAGAGAAGTTCCGTGGATTCGGAATAGTTATCCTCTTGAGGAAGACGGTGCTCGACCTCACGTCCTCCCCTGCGTCATGGCCCCACCAACAATCAAGTCCTAGGGTGGAGAACTCCAAGCGTAGGGGTGATTATTTAGAAAAAAAAATAATAATAATAATTCAAATTGTATGATAGATGGCTCTTGATTTCAACGGTCCACCATGATGTTTATGTGAGTTACACTCCTACTATTAGATATTTAATCTCATATTAAGCATAGAGGAAAAATAAATGAATAAATAAAGTTGATCAGTGATTCTAATGGCTACACCAAAGGAAACCATTCGAAGGTTGTTATGAGGCCCACCATTATAATTATTTAAAAATTTACATATATCACACTAATGAAAACAGTATAAAGGGAATGCAATGCCATGTACATAGTTTCAAATCATGTGGTAATTTGAATAAAAAAGAGTTGATTTTTGAGCCTTTAGCCTCACACAAGATGATGCACATGATGGTCAGGGTGGATTTTACCTAAAAATCGGTGGGTCCCACCCAAGCCACCAATTCATTTGCTCTCTAGCCACCGTGACAGAAATGGAATAATCATGATTATACCAGTTAATGAGATGGCTTTTTAAAAACTTTTTGAAAAAGGCATCAGAAAATAAATTTTATATTAATTAGGGTTTTTTTAATAAAATATCTTTAAAACAAACGAAGAACTTTAAAAAAAAAAAAATTAAATTCATATCAAGTTGTGAACCGTCCAACGCAATAACATGTAGGCTACATTTTGCATGGTTAGGATCATCTAATCAATCAAAGTTTGCCCTATCAAAGAGGAGTTGGATCAAATGGGTGGTCCACATACCCTAACGCTTAATTCTTCACTTTTGCATGTGAAGACAAAGCGGGCTCTCCTATGATCATGGTGGGTATTGAAAACTAGGGTACAACGGTGGATTGTACATAACCCTGTTCGTATGGCCTGCAATTCATCTGGCTCCACAATGACAGAAAAGGCATATTCTGCCACCTGATGCTAATATCATTTTGATGGTATGTTCAGTCTTTAAAAAGGTGGGCCTGAGAAATAGATGGTAAGACCATTGTTACTGTTACCGTCTATTTTGCATGCCATTGATTGTATGGTTCTTATCATCCAATCAAGGTGATTTTTAGATCATATTCAATATACTACAGATGACTTCTCTCCCACGGTTTTCATAGATGAACCCCACTTGGAACCACATAGATATCTGTCGGTGAGATTCTGAGGCAAAACGGCGTCTCCTTTCTTGAAAATTCGTTGACTGAAATCAATACAAACAAGACCTTGCAGTGGCGTCTCCTTTCTTTCTCGTACTCGATCTTTCCGCCCTTCTCATTCTCTCTTTCTCATACGACGGCTCTTCCATGATCGTGGACAGACCTGAAAAGATTACATGGGGTTTAGGACCTTAACCTGTATCCGCTCAGTGCAACTTAGCTAAACATAGTAGTGTAGTCTAACATGCGCCAATTTAGCTCGCTTTATCCTTAGTGTGTGGGGCCCACCTTGATGAATGTGTTATACATCCATGCCGTCCATCCGGTTTTAAGATCAGTGTAAGGTATGGTCCGAAAACTTTTGCAGATACAAATCTTAGGTGGACCATATCACTGAAAAAGGTGGTGAATGGCTATTAAAATCTTTTTGTAAATCACAAAAGTTCTGGATCAAGCTGATCTTCATATTTTCCCTTCATTCAGGTCTGGTTGACCTTATAAACGGATTGGATGAAAAATAAACACTGCGTATCTTCTTATAGTGGGCCTTGAGAAGTTTTTTATGGTGGGCATTTAATCACCACAGTTTCCTGTGGTGTGGTCCACCTGAAATTTGGATCTTCCTAACCACACCCAAGGAAACTAAAATTGACTAGAAAAAACGGATGGACGGCGTGGATATACAACATATTCATCAAGGTGGGCCCCACAATAAGGGTAACACCCACAAAGGTCTTACCCGGGTAACAACAAATCCGCTCCCGTGGCATACATGATCCTGGCCGTTTATCAAGTAGGGCGTGTTCTGAATCATGACTTCGACAAAATTCAGGCTGTTCAACAGATCAGCCAAACGAGATTGTTCAAATACTTCATTTTCATCATCCATGTGTGGCCCACTTATGTAGCGACCCTGGATCATGTCATGCTTACAGTGCTAACTACCTGATGAATGGATCGGATCTTTCGTGCGTGCGATGACTTGGCACGTGTGCGAAGATGGCTCGTGACCATCTCCCTGCTAGGGAGTAAATCTCAGGACACGAAAGTCAAAGCCAACGTGACTTTAATTAAGCCCGCCTATTACGGAAAGCAATCGTCTAACAACACCGGTTAGACGCAGGGAGTAAAACACCCAAACACGTTGGGGCCCACATTGTCTAATCCGTCCATCAGGTGATAAGACTTAAATTCACCGCACAAACAAAATTGCATCAGTGGGAAGAATGTAAAATTGCATCTAAAGCTTCAACGTTCAAGAGTTGTGGCCCATTTGAGTTTTGGATAAGGCTGAGTTTTTGTTCTTCACTTAATTCCACTGATTACACCTGATTAACGGGTCTGATTAAAGAAAAACATCATCGTGGACCTACACAAAAACCTATGGATAGAGTCCCAACCATTGATACATGTGGTATGGTGTTAGTCTAGCTGGGTTTTTTCTATCATGCATGGGTCATCATCAAGGAAACGGATTGGCTACTCCCTGCCACCAGCCAATAGCTGATGGTCGTGCTCTGTGGGCCCCACCATGAAGTGTGTGTTTCATCCATGCTGTTTATCTATTTTTATAGATCATTCTATGGTATGAGACTAAAAATTAGGTATATCCAAGTCTCAAGTAGACCACGTTACAGGAAACAGCGTTGAATGAAAATAAATCATTTTATAATATGAGACTAAACATTAGGTATATCCTAATCTCAAGTGGACCAAATTACAGGAAACAGAGTTGAACGAATGACTGTTAAAAAATTTTTGGGAGCCATATAAGTTTTGGATCAAGCTGATCTTTGCTTACGACATAATCAACAGATTAGATGTCAAATAAACAATACAGTAGGCCTTACGGGGATTTTAATGGTGGATATCCCATCACTATTGTTTTCCTGCAGTGTGGTCCACTTGGGATTTATATTCCTCTCATTTTTAGGATGTAGCCCTGAGGTGACCTCTAAAAAGAGATGAAACACGTGTATCATAGTGGGGTCTGGGGGAGTAGCCAATCCGTTTCCCATCATCGAGGATGGCACCTGATGTACGGAGTAACCAATCCGTTCCCATCATCAAGGATGGCACCTGATGTACGGAGTAGATTTCATATATATGGAGTGGATTTCATATCAAAGATGGGTCATCATCATGGGTATAATGCAGAGGCTTTCCGTCCACATCGTAGCATCTACCGTTAGGCTACAGCGAGGCTTGGTTTGGTAGTCAGCAAGAACATCATATAATCTAGTCCATCATGACACCCATGGCTAGAAACAACGAAATCCACCTTTTTTTAAAAAAAAAATCATGCACCAAATGAAGCGCGTTGATTTTTTTCACAGGTCGGTTTCCTCATTTTCATCAATGGTGGGCCCGAATGGCAAACTAATTACATAGTCCTTCAGACTACCAAACATAACCTAAGAAAGGAAAAAGCAATTTAGAAAGAGAGAGAAGGATTCGAACTATTCCAAACGTACCTGATACAGAAGCCATGTTCTCCTTTGCTTTCTCGTCCTTCTTCATCATGTCACCATCATCATCGTCACCACCATTTCCAATTGATTTCTTACGTTGGGCCCCAGCAAAAAGCCACGTGGCATTCATCTGCTTATTAATCATCCTGGAAGCATAATAAGGGACCTTACCTTTCTTCCTCTCATTCAATCCAAACCATCCATTGACAAACACCACACAATCTATCAAACTCTCCTTCCCCAATCCCTTCATATCATACGCCTGCGACCTTCTCCACAAACTCTTCTTATGAGAATTCGCCGGTGTTGCAAGACAAAGCGCCCGAGTAGCGTCACTAACCGCCTTATCAGCATCTCTCAGAAGCAAATAGCATTGAGCTCTGTTACTATAAACAACCATCCTCTCTTTCCTCATCTTCAAAGGACACGAATCCAAAGCTTCTGAATAAAATTCCGCCGCTTCTTCAACATCTCCAGCCCAAAACCTCTCATTCCCTTGTTGTTTTTTCGATACTGCCAATACCCATTTCTCTTCAGCTTCTTCTCTCGACATGGTTTTCTCTCTCTTACTCCTTTCCACCTTCAAATCCCACACCTCTTCCAATACTCCATTCTTCTTGTTTTTGAATTTTCCATCTTTATAATCCAACAAAAGAGCTTGTGCAATTGCTTCTCCAACTTTCTTTCTCCCACCAATCTCTTTAAGTTCTACCAAATCTGCAAGAAAAACAGCAGCAATCTCCGTAACTTTAAATCTGGTATCTGGATCTTTTACAAGTAACAGAAGACAATCAATAGCCATGTACTGCCAGTCATCTGAAGACCTTGAGAGATTACAGAGACTCTCTATCACCTCCTGACAGTCAGCAATACACTTCCTTCCCATCTTACTATAACAAAGAATCCGCAAAAGTCCAACACCAGATGGAGAAGTGTCATTAACGAGTCCACCCCACATCTTGCATAATTCCTTCAAGAAACCATCTCTGCAAATCAGATGAAGAGCTCTTTCCTTGCATGCAAAGCAGTTTAGAAGGTAGAGAGACCAGCACTGAAGCTGGCTAGCCCATTCCTCCGCCTTCCGATTCTCCATCTCCAAACCACCCATACCTCTCGTCAGAAGATCGCACTGATACCGCAACCTACTCTTCTTATCATTCACCCCCACGAACTTAACGTACACCATCTCAAGGCAAGTGGAAGCCACGTGCATGGCGAGCTTTACTATCTCTTCTTCATGCTTCGAAACTGCGTAGAACGTTGTTTCGTAGCTGGCAAGGTGTCCGAGTGCTCGAACCGCGACTCGTTGCTCGACCCAACTCAGCTTCCCTCTGAGAAGCTCGAGCAAGGGTGGGATTACACCCGACCGGATGGCTATCGTGGCGAATTCTGGTTCGTTCATGGTATAGGAGCCGATGATGTGAGCGGCGTAGTAAGTGATGTATATGTTTTGGTCTTGAAGGAGCCATGAACGGTCATCGACGCCTCTGGAAATGAGGTGGGCCATGCATTTGAAGATACCAAGAGATGGGAATTCAGGGTCGTTGGGGTGGGCCATGGCAATGTTCCAGAGCCCACTCAAGACCAAAACATGCTCTTGATCGTCCCTTTGTGGCATCTCTAAAAAGCATTTCTCCACGCCAGCTCTTCTACGACATGGGTCTTGCTCTTTCATGGCGCAGAAGAAGCAGGACGGAGTGGCGCACGTTTGCTGCGTGCGCGGCACTACCTTCTCTTTCTTCTTCTTCTTTGGCTCCATGAGAGAGATTGGATGTAGAAAGAGAGAGGGAGAGATGGAAAGGGAGGGTTTCGCTGGTGTAGTCACACCTAGCGGCGCATGGAGGATGTTTTATTATCATAATTTGTTAATTTGCGCCTTTTTATGAGAAAGGTTAGGGGGATCAGTTAGAGGGTTTAATGATACTAGTAATGACGTGGATTCGTACTTTCGTTGCATTGTTTTCATGCATCTATTTTCCCGCCTGGAAAAGGAAAATCTCCTTTGCAATTTAGATACTTCTTAGAAGAATCGCATCCGACGCGAGCTACTGTACGGTACGTGTTCCGCAAGCTACCACTAGCTGAAGCGGTGGACCACCTGAAAAAGAAGTTCAGGTGGGTCACACCAAAAGGAAAGGTTAGGAGGGAACATCTAACCCATTCATCAGATTCGTTCTAATAAGATGAAGGGACACACAAAAAATCAGGACATTCGAAAATGCAGGTAAGCTACACCAGATGAGATTTTAGGAATGATTTTACATTGTTTACTGCATCGTGGCCCACTATGTTTTGGATCAGATTGATTTTTTAGAGAGATCATGAGGGGGAAAACAAGATGGACGGGTTGGATCGTATGTGTAGTTGACGTGGGGCCCACAGAAGCCCGGTGAACCAGAGGAGCGCAATTCATGATATTTATACCGTACTCGTGGCAGGCAGACTCATCGCTCCTGACCGTTCACTTGGTTGCTACTGGTGTGGATGGCAAATGGATATCTATTGTCCTAGCATCCGATCGTAGGCCTTCAAAGCTGGAAACAGATTGGCTACTCCACCTGCCACCAGCCCGGTGGCTGGTGGTCGGTGCTCTGTGGGCCTCACCATGATGTATGTGTTTCATCCACGCCGTTCATCCATTTTTAAAGATCATTTTATTCTTGATTCCAAAAAAAACGAGAGGGATATAAATCTCAGGTGGGCCACACCACAGGAAAAAAAATAGTGATTGGATATCCAACATTAAAATCCTCCGAAGGCCCACTGTACTGTTTATTTGACATCCAATCTGTTGATTAGGTCATCCAAACCTAGATGAAGGGAAAAAACAAAGATAAAGATTGATCTAAAACTTTTATAGCCTCCAAAAAGTTTGTAATGGTCCACGTTCATTCAACACTGTTCCTGTAATGTGGTCCACTTGAGATTGGGATATACCTCTTTTTTTGTCTCATTTCCTAAGGGCGTGTTTGGATTCACATTTGGGAGTGTATAGTATCGTATTAATCACCTTGATGGGACATGTCCTTTGTTTGTTTTCGAACGGCCAGGCGACGCACTCTACGCGCACGAATACGCCCTAGAACCAGTTTTCGTCATCGATTGGATAGTACCTACTGACGGCTATTCAGTGTCAGTTCCCGTCTCTTCGTTGTGTTGTATTGAAGAGGGATAGAAGTCGAAAATACACCATATCTCACTGTTTGTTGGGAGAACGGGAAATGTTATACTCCTTCGTCTCGGTATATCATCTCAGTTACCCTGCATGTCAGAGATGAACTCAGATTATTCCCTTTCATAGATAGACTTCATCTTTCAGTGGCCACAGTACCTTGTTGTCACCTTCCTCTTTGCAAATGGGGTGTCTGTGCTTCTCAGTCCAACTACGTAGTGCACTTGCTTTAGGTATGATCCTCCCTCCTCTGGAAATCGGTTTGGATTCATCCAACGACCATTACCGTGATCGGATTCTGTCTCTATACGGTCAGGCGTATGCACCGTGACCATATACACCCTATTTTCCATCTCTATGCGTATACGGAGGATGGTGGGGCATTCTTCTCCTGACAGATCCATAATCGGTTTTGATAAACGATTCCGCTGAACATTGGAAGTCTGGAAAGGATGGGTGCATGACACCCATCTGTTTGTGGAAGGCCATATACAGGTGGTGTCTGTACCAAGGAATCGTTCGATCAGGTGTATATGCCCTGTATTACATAAAACAATTCTCTGAGATTTCAAAACCATTCTTGAACGACATTTCTTGTCTTCGAAACTTTCGTTCTTTGGGAGTAAGCATTATCTCATAACGAACTGCGCGCACAGTCTGGGTTGATCTCAAATAGAGGTATTTCTCTATCAACGAATTCACTCCGTTTATCTGAAATATCTTATTGAGGAACTCGGTGGTTATTGAGGTGTTTTTTTTGTTTCCTTCTGGAAACAAAAAGTAAAAATTTTCTTCTTTTTTCATAAAGCAACTGAATGCATGTACAAGTGCTTTCTCTATTACATTTATCTCTCCCTACATTTGCTACTTCTGCTGTTAAACATGTTTGATTTATCAATCTTAGGTTAAAGGTTTACAAAACTCTTCCCGTAATTATGTTGTGAAATCTGTTGTTACATCTTCTGTTTCTGATGTTTCAGGGTTATTAAAATATTCATCTCTAAAATGTTGTATAACATATTGACTAACAAGCTGTTTAATTATGTACATACTCAACATGAAGATGATTCTGACCTTTACATGTTTGATGTTTCAATATGAGGTTGAGGGATTAGAAAAGTTTGTTGTTGATTCTGCTCTTAACTCTACTGTACTTTTTATAATTCTGCTATTATCTGCTATGAAAAGAATCTATTCTAATATCTTCATTAACTGATTGAAGAACCAAGTGGTTCATGTACTCTTTCTAACTTTGTGTACATAAATCACTTGATGTTAACAGTTTTCATGTCTCAATACTGTTCAGCAAAAAGTAAAAAATTGTAACGGGGTTAAAAAATAACTGAAAAGCCTGAAACATGTGGTTTAATAGTTATTATGAATTCTGTGTACATATGTTTTTTCTACTGTTAACATGCTTCACATATTGATCTGAGTTAGAACGATAAAAAATTCTCTGAAGCATAATATTTTATTCAGTTTGCTGTACTTTTTATAATTCTGTTATTATTTGTTGTTAAAAGAATCTATTCTAATATCTTCATTGACTGATTGAAGAACCGAGTGATTCATGTAATCTTTCTAACTTTGTTTACATCTTGTTAAATTGATGTATACTATTTTGATGTATCAATCTATTCAACAGCAAGTTCAAAAATTGTCTCCTAAAAAAAATAACTGATATAGGAAACCAGTGTTTAATCTGTAATTTGTAACTTCTTGTACATATTCTAATTCTGCTCTTATCAGATGGGTTGTACTAATATGTTCACTAATGATAATATATATCCTAATGAGAACTAGCATGTTTTGATCAGTTACTATGCAGTCTTTAAAAAAAAAGGAGCCTACAAGAATATATATATATATATATATATATATATATATATATATATATATATATATATATATATTCAATTGTACAAGTTTGATGTAGTATGTATACATGTTTATATACTAGTCAAATTTACATTTTCTTCTAATTGTCAATCAGATCATTTTTTGAGTTCCCTTAAAATTATCATGGCTTCTGAAAGTGCGGAATATTCCGATGATAGATTATCTGGCAGTGATTAGCAAGAGAGTGAAATAGTCACTGCCATAACCACCATTGCAGCCGTAGTAATTGTAATGGGAGTGGCTAAATATTATCGTCGTTACTGTATAAAGGCTAAACCCAATGAAAGCCAGATTGAGAGGGATAGGTTCATAAGCCGAATTATATGTAAGAGCGATACTGAGTGTCTTGCGCAGCTGAGGATGGGTAGGGACAGTTTTTTTGAATTATGTTCGCTGTTGAGGGATCGAAAATTACTTTCCGATAATAGGAGATGTAGCATGGAGGAGTAGGTTGTAATGTTTCTTCATACTGTCGGACATAACGTACGTAATCGTGTGATTGGTCATCGTTTTACAGGATCTGATGAGTCTGTGAGCAGACACTTTAGTAGAGTGCTGGATGCCATAATCGGTCTATATCCCGAGTACGTGAGGTTTCTGGTTTACACACTCCCAAGGAAATTTTCGACAATCCTTTGTGGAGTTCATATTTTCAGGTAAACTTGAAAATATGTTAGAGAAATTTCTAAATTATAAGTTGATAGTTAATGGATGAACTGATCATATGCCACCCTTCTGATTGTAGGACTGCATCGGGGCCCTAGATGGTACCCATATCCTAGCTTATTTGTCAAAAGAAAAAAGCTTCAATTTCAGAAATAGGAAATGATTTCTATCACAGAATGTCTTGCCCGCATGTACTTTTGATATAAAATTTGTATATGTGCTTGCTGGTTAGGATGGATCCGCATCCGATGCTCGTGTGATACAAAATGCTCTCACCCATCGCCCTGACTGTTTTCTTATTCCACATGGTAATTGCGTATAAGGGATTATTATTTTTTCTGTAGGTACTTATGTGTGATGGATATTTGAAACATATCTTGCAATTGTGTTGGAAAATATTATGTTGTTGACGCTGGATATGCAAATTCGCCTGACTTTATGGCACCCTATCAAGGTGTGTGATATCACTTGAACGAGTATCGTACTGGAAGGAAGTCTGCCAATAAAAAGGAACTTTTCAATTATCGTCACGCACAATTGCGAAATGTCATAGAGCGTTCATTTGGCCTTTTGAAAAACCGTTTTCCTATTCTACGTACTCATCCTCAGTTTAAGTTTATAATACAAGTGAAAATTGTTATAGCTTGTTGTGTCCTTCATAATTTCATTCTTGTTAGTAGTGATGATGGACTGACTGAGGTAATTGAGGACAATGGGGATAGTACAGAGGATGTTGCACCATCCCTTGTAAATGTAACCTCAGTAGATGAAGGACAAGAGTTAGCTCGGTTGACAGATCGCGCACTTGATGAGTGGACAAGGAAGAGAGACGAGATTGATGAGAGAATGTGCAATGACAGTCTTTCACGCACAGGACAACGGACTTATGTTTCCTGATTTATGTAATGATCCGCTTAGTCGAAAACGAGAATATTTTCACATATTTTCACCAAGTTTGGAATATTATGTTTAATATTCGTCTTGAATATCATTATGTCTGAACTTTAACTCAGTACTATACTGCATTACTTGATTGTAGCTGTTATATCTCTATTTATATTTTCTGCTTGTAGGTTATATGAATTTTCTAAGGAGCACTGTCAAGGACCTGAGAAAGAAAGATGTGGAGTCATCCCCTTCAAAGAAGGGTGTTGCTTCAAACCAGTGCCCGAGTTCACCAACTGAATTAATTGGAACTCCTAAGAAAAAGCATACACCCTCCCTCAAAGGGCCATCCCCGAAATGTATATCCCAGTCAGGGCGTAGTGTAGGTGGTCCACGTAAAGTTAGTAGACTTCAATGGACAGACAACATGGATAACGCATTGGTTGATGGGTTGGTGGAACAGGTGAACCAAGGACTTAAAAGTGATGTCGGGTTTTAAACCCGAAGCGTACAAGGTCACGATTAAAGTAATCTACGATATTTGTGGCATTTTACTAGAGAACCGTCATATTTCTAATCGCTTACGGACTCTAAAGAGGTTGTACTGGGTAATAAAGGACATGCTCAACGCTTCGAGTTTTGGATAGGACGAACAAAACAAAATAGTTCTTGCTCTAAGGCTACAGAGGATGTATGGAATGAATAAATCGCAGTATGATATTCACATATAAATGTTTTTAAAGTTTGTACAGTCTGATTTTACAAAATTGATGAGAACATTGTCTTTTTGTATACAGACACACTCCTACGCCGAACGGGTGCGAGGCAAACATATTGAAAGATGGGACGACCTCGCGTTCATGTTTGGCAATGATTGTGCCCACGGTGAATTTTCTAGTACGACATATTCTTCTCCAATATCAGGGAAAAGGCTCGGCCGTGACGAGTTAACTCTAATGATAAGTTGGATGAGAGGGCTTCCTAGACAGTACATTTGTCATCCTCTGACGAGAATGACCGGAAGCCTCCTCTATGAGTTCGAGGTGGTGAAGGATCATTATTAAATCGAGCAAAATGTGCTAACAAAAGCCTAATGGAAGCCACTTCATGTAACATCCCAAAAATCGAGGGTCGAGTAGTAACTCAAATCTCGAGTTCCAGAACATCACTTATGCAACAAAATGAATGATGATTGAATGTTGACTGTATTAGAGTAGTGAACATGAGTGAGATTAAGCCAAAACAACATATCATACTCCAGATACAGTTAAATTTGCAAGCGGAAGACTGTGATAGAATATAAACTATGATGAGTCTCCAGAGTGTGATAACATTACCAGGTAAATAATTATAAGTACAATTCTAAAATATACCAAATGTGTAAGTGTAATGTCTTCTATCCCAAGTACCATAGCCCCGTCAATACAGTACCAGGTCTTCAGAGACCCGTCAGAGAGTTACATGTAGGAGAACTCCTCCTCGACATCATAGTAATAGTCCGGCTCGCTCAGGAGTAAGCGTCGCCATCTGAAACTCAACAATCTGGTTGGTGTGTACAACACCGTCTCGTAACGTGGGAGTGAGTAGCTAACTCAGTGGAACAATAAAGCATAGGTTAACATGTCATCGACTCAGTCAAGCAGTAATGATAAAGCAGTACAATCAAACACTCCTAACTACTCTTATTAGTGCAAGTATGAATGACATGATGTATGCCCTCACCGACATACTCCCTCATGCGACACCATCTCACGCTCGCGGCATGCTTTCATCCCACAGTGCTCCACATCTTCCAGGCACATGCAATGCATGATGAGCATGATTATCGAGTTTTTAATTAGTCCATTTCAAACAGCAGGATTGAGAAACTAAGGTACCTCCCTTGTATCATTCCCAAACATGATCCATTCTAGGGTCGTCAGTCCTAGTTAATATCAGACGATGGTGTGTTTTCTAGGTCACTGCAGAGGCTGCCAGGGCTGTTACGCACAAAGGTTACACCACTCCCCCATCACCCCTTAAACGATTCATCACAATACAGAAACAGGCCTAGTTCATACTCTATATATCGCGGCGAACCCTAAGGCGCACTGCGATTTCAGAATATGCTCGAGGTCACTACAAAGGGCTGCCAGGGCTGTTACGCACAAAGGTTGCACCGCTCCCCCATCACCTTATCAATGTAGGCCGACAGCACGAATATAGTGTCTCATACCACCATAATCGGCTCACGAGTTTGGTTGCTCACCGGTCACTACGGGGAGGCACGTGGCCCCAGCGTAGGCCGACAGCTTCACCACGGTGTCCCATACCACTATGCCCGGCTCATGAGTCTTAATGGATCGAGGTAACATGGTTAAAAGGGTTTTCACTAGTAAGTTTGGTACCCTGGTTCAGGCAGTAGTGACCAAACATGGTGAACATACATTAGACGGATCGGGTTACTTGACGAGCTCGGCTAGCTCGAAGCACAACAAGTTGACCGACATGAAGTGCATAAGCACTTCGCGTGGCCAACCACTATCGCCAACAGAAGTACGACTCGAGTTCGTCGAACGCATCTCACGTGGCGACATGAAACTCAACCACGATCTCCAATCTGGTACCGATTGTCTAGACTATAATCATAGCCCCAACCACAATCAATTGTCATCCATAGCATGTGGAGTAAAGCGTGATAAATAAAGTAATTCAAGCATGATAAACAAAGTAATTTAAACATGCTAGTAGGCATGTTATAAGCATATTATAAAGCATGATATAAAGCATGTTGTAAAGCACTACATCAATAGGAATACAAACACATGTATTGCAAGTAAGCGGTTTTAAGTGATCAACCTTATGGAGGTAATCATACACGTCGCTAGGGTAGTTGAGAATCCAATCTCAACACCCTCCTAAGGCATCTACATCCAAACACTTACTCAAGCATTTCCACAAACACTTAACATACACTATTTCACATACTTGGTGTATGTTAGCAAACATGTATTAGGGCGAGTCCTTTCGCCAAGCAAATAATTTACGCATATATAGTATATTTATACAATAAATAATCATGACAAACACATCTCTAAAATACATATGTATACAGTACTTTCTACAATACAGTATTTGTACATACATAGTGTATATTAGTAAAACATGTATTTGGGCGAATCCATTCACCAAATAAGTATTTTATCCATATATCATGTATTCATACAATAAATAATCATGTCAAACACATTTCCAAAAAATATACATATACGGTATTTTCTACGAATACCTAGAATATGTAAAATTCCATAATTTGCATCTTTAATCGAAACAGAAATCGGAAAGCACTTTGTACATGTGCAATTACATGCAGATCATGAATCTATCATTATCTGACATTGAAAGCGTTAAAAACCATAACCTATACACCTAAAGTCCGCACCTTGTGTCGTAGAATCGTAACGGAGTTGATAGGTTTGCTAAGCTCCCGTATTCGGCAGTTTGACAACCTATGGAACGAAATACGTTAGCTATTTCATAACCTACAACCACCCAAGCCCCAAATCAGGTTAGGGTTAGGGTTTCTTACCTAAAAACGGGGCTGGAATCGCCGGGAAAACGATGAGAATGGAGCGGTTGAACACGTATAGCACGGCAGGAAGATGCTCCCACATCTCTCACACTTTCTCTCTTTTCTCTCTATTTTCTCTCTCAATCTCAAATTCGTATGGCTGCCATGAGAGAGGGTTTAAGGTCCTTATATAGCCTAAAAATTTATCGAAATAGACTTATGTTCAAGGTATACTTATATTATAATCAAATCGGCATTGTTTCAGCTCAAAAGAGGGTTTCCGGCGGCCCTCCTTGAGCCAAAGGTTGGACTTAAGCTCACTAACACTGGATCTACTTTCTATTAAGTTTTCGTTTCGGTCGGGATTCCAGATCACGCGTGGCGGACCAGTTTCAGTTCAACGGTCAGCGGATCTCGATCGGAGATTCCGAGTACATGTAAATGTGTATGAAATTTCTCCTGATCCGAGGGTGTAATTTGGTCTGATTCTGACGGTCTAGTTGCTTAAAACTGATCCACAAGCGAGAGGTGCCAGATTACTATTTAAGATATTTTATTTTGAAATTATTCACATTTCTCACACTCTTCACTATGAGCTCAAGCGAATAGCGCTGGGACACCATCTGGATTTGATTTCCGAGATGGTTGTCAAGCCCAGCGAGGTGGTCCTAATTCCTTAACTTCGTATTATTCGGACTCCTGACGTGCGGTCCAGATCCGATACGGAGTTTCGAGATGCTCCCGTGAGTAGTTGGGTAATGAGATTGATCCTAGGTTTTAGGGTAACCTAGCGTCAATGATTCTACAAGTTTTGGGTCTTGCAGATCGTATTTAAAGCGATTCAAATGGAATTCATGGCTAATTTAGTTTAGCACTTAGTTAACTTTGTCAAATTTCTAAAGGATTTAATCCTAAGTGATTTCCGTCTGAGGTGGTACTTAGTCCTTCGTAGTTTGTATATAGAGTGATCCGAGTTATAATACTTAACTAGTTTAAGATAGTGTCTAGGGTGAAAGTACTTAGGAAAATTGAAAGAACAAGATGGTGAAGGGTTGGATTTGTGAAGGAAATGGGTTCAGAAGCGATTTTAAACTGTGGGATTCAGTTCTGATAGGTTAATAAGGTGTTAAGAGCAACCCATTGCCTAAGGACATCTAATTCCAGGTTGGCAAAAATCCGGGGTGTTACACTTCAGGTTCTCGTCATAGCCGCATAGAGGGGAGTGAGATAAGCTGTGGGCGGAGGTGTAGGCCGAGTGAACATATCTGCGAGAAGATGGGAGAAGTGGCTGAAGCCGTTAACAACCTGACCATTACATTGGGTCTGAGAAAAAGCATGACGAGCGTTCAGCGGTTGCTGGGTATCTTGGAAGAGGTGGATGGTCTTTCATATGAAGACCAAATCCGTGATACAAGGTTCTTGCAGACTGATGTAGTCAGTACAGGGTATTTTATAAAGATGGGTCATGAACGCAGAAATGAATGGATAGAAAAAGTGATCCTTCCTCGTTGTGACGCGGTTTGGAAATGGGGCACGTGATTCATATCACTTGACTTTTTTCTTATTTGGAGTATGTTGTTTTTTGGATGGTTTGTTGTATTAACTTTTTTTTCCAAGTTTGTCATGGCTTGGTTTGGATTTGTTAACTTTAATCTTTTTTGGATGATACATATGCTGCTGAAGCAGCACTGCTAATGTTGTACTGCATGGACTGTTCTATTTAACTATTTACGAAGTTGTTACCGTCGTATTGTTGATACTACTTGCAGACTTAAAACTGTTGATACTACTTGCAGGTTGAAACTGTTGATACTACTTGCGGATTAAAACTGTAGACTTATACAATATTTATGTACCAATCTCCCCATCCTTTTTTGATAATGGAGATACATTTCAGTCTGGTTCTTATGTCATTTCTGTATTAACACTTTTTATGTCTTATTTTCTGATACACCCTAACATTCGTAATTTATTCATCTCTGTTGTACATTGGTTTTGCTGGTTACTGTTTTGAAAGTTATATTGATATACCTTTGTCATGGGTAACTGACGTGGATTAAGACGCTCCTCACTTACGGTTATCTCAAATTGTTACTGGTAATGTCTCTACTTTTAACAAACCCTTTTATTTGATCTATCAAATTTTTTGATAGTGTAATGTATTATTGTGAAAGTTTATAATCCAGCGGAGGTTTATTATTATGGTTGCTACTGTAATTATACATATCTGTCTCATTTAAGGTCCTAACATAATCAGTACAGAGAGCATGTTATAGATAGAAATCAACTAGGATAAAGGTTAGCTAATTATGATAATGATAAGGGCTTAAACCTGAGTGAATTCAAACATTGTTTGTTACTCTACTTCTTTTGAATTGTTAAAGGTAATGTCCAGTCTGATTTGTTGAGTTTCCAAGAGTTCGGATGCAGTTCTCTTTACCCCCACTCCCCGAAGCTACCAAAACCTTCATCTACTCAATTTGAATTTAGTGGGTTTTGCTCAATGCAATTTCTGAACTTTAACTGTCTCAGTAAAATTTATGGCAATTTTTTTTTGATATTCTCCTTACCTCCCTCATATATTTTCAGAAATATACAAAGCTCTATTGAGAGATGTAGTATGTAAGACTGATACAGTTTATTATTTTCGTATAAATCACCTGGTTTACTTCGTCTTATTGTAAAGAAAATCAAAGTAATACTGGTAATAATTCTGCTATTGAGAAGCTTTTAATGTTGAATCTCAATATGAATATATCATTATGGACTGATACACTTTTCACTTGCATTAAACTTGACAGATTATTTTTTAATTCAGGGCCCTGAAATCAATGAAAGGTCAGAAGCTTGCCCGTGTTTGCAAATTTATCCAGGTGATAAGGAGATTTAATAATATTGTCAATGTGTGAACGAATTCTGTGGAACGTTGTTGACTTGAACATTTCATTTTATTTGCAAAGGTGGCTATGGGGATTAATTTGCAACCTGTTGCCGAAAGAAACAAAATTTAGTGCCAACATCTTCGAAAGTCTGGTAATATGGAGATTATATAGTACAAGTAGAGGCAAAAGAAAGATGAAAATTTCTTTTTTTTTTCAGTTTTTTTTTTTTTTTGTCAATTCAGATATCCTACCGGTACAGGCATTTATTAATTCTTGCAGCAGAATGAAGCAAAAATATTATGTAGTGTTTATCGGGAGAAATCCTGAGATCTATGCAACATGGGATGCATGTAATGCTCAAGTTAACGGATTTAGTGGATGCAGAAACAAGTCGTTCAAGACTTTTGAAGATGCTACGGAAGCCTGGAATGAGTATCAGGTTTGTTGGATACTGTTTATTTCATATTATCTGAAATTTTGTTAGTCAAAGCAGAGAAGATTACAGCTATATCATTTAGGCTTCTTTCACCGATCGAACCGCGCGACATACAACTGGAAGTGGGGCTGTTCGTGCATCTTATCGTCCCTCAACAATGGACAGTGACAACTATGTAGCTGCTCTCACAGATCGAACCGTAATCGGCACCAGGAATGTCCGTGAAGATGGCAAGGCTGAGAGGGTGCCTGTTGTTGAAGTTGGAGACGAATCTTGCATGGCTCTGCTTCTTCGGATGCTGTTTGGATTGTTGCTTTTTTATGCCGATATCTGGCTGTTTTGTTGGTTGTAGTATATGTATGGCTGAGGAGAAAGAAATAGCTACATTTTTTTTTTTTTTAGTAAAACATGATGGTTGGGTCCTCTAGTTTTATCGTGTACTGTTTTTTCACAGACATTCAAAAAGGATTTAGAATACACCAATCACACATTGACATGTTGATGTTTTTCAACTAATTTGATTGATTTATTTATTTTTGATATTTCCAAATAGTGAAATATATTCACTGATATTTGATCTTCACCGTGGAAAAGCGATGAACAATCAGGATAATTTACGCTTCGTGAAATTGAGCCATTGAAAAGGACATCCATGCCGTTAAATATGTCAATCGAACAGGGTGTAACGAATGAACGGTCAGGATCCTTCCAAATGGCCTTTTAACCCATGTGGGGCCCATGGTCTTCTTAGTCCTGAAAAATGTATCCCCAGCATCCAAGCACATTGACTAAACTGGATGTTGTTGATGTGTACCGTGTGATAGATTATAAGGACGTTGTAGCATTTTTTTATGACATCCATACCGTTAAACAGGTGAATCCAAGTGGGGACACTGGTAGAACGATCATCATTCATGTACCAGAACGAGATGGACCGTAGGGATGAATCACAACAACAAGACTGGGCCCCGTTTGAGATAGAATGTCTGAGCATGTACTAATACGCTTCATCGTACACAAACTACCCATATGTGTGTGTATGGGAAAAGGTACTATGCGCTCGAGCTCACGGGTCCATCCCATGAGGTCGAGCTGTGTGGGCCCCACCGTGATGCGTTTCGAACATCTACCCCATCAGTCAGATGCACAATTCCATCGTGGGCCTATGTCCCAAAAATCAAGTCAATCCGTGACTTGTGTGGGCCACACCACATACAGAAGTGGAGAGGGGTCGTACACCATTAAAACATTCAAAACCATTTTTGAGGGCCCACCAAGATGTGGTTTGCAAATCCAGCCCATCCATTATGTGTCTCCCACTTGAATGAGGTTTAGACCAAGTTTTAGGCGCATACAAAACTCAGGTGGGCCCCACCAAGTGCTTTTATATGCTTTAACGGTGTCTTCACATAATTTTAGATGGTATGGCCCACCTGAGTTCCGTATATGGCTGATTTTTGGGATATCCCATATTTTAAAGGGTACCCATCAAATGCACAGTGTTAATGGTCGACACACATCACTGTGGGGCCCACATAGCTCGACCTCACGATAAGCTTATTGTGAGCTCGAGCGCATAATACCTTTTCCCTATATATATATATATATATATATATATATATATATATATATATATATATATATATATATATATATATATATATATATAATGTGTGGCCCTTATACGCCGTTTCCAAACATTGAGGTTTGCAAATCCAACCCATCCATTATGTGTGTCCCACTTGGATGAGGGTTCAAACCAAGTTTCAAAGAACATTCAAAACTCAGGTAGGCCCCACTAAGCGCTAGCTTTTATATGGATGGGTTGGATTTGCAAACCTCAATGTTTGGAAACGGCGTATAAGGGCCACACAATATATATATATATATATATATATATATATATATATATATATATATATATGGGAAAAGGTACTATGCGCTCGAGCGTAAAGCGGTCGTCCGTGAGGTCGAGCTGGGTGGGCCCCACTGTGATTCCTTTAGAACATCACCACCGTCCACCAGATGCACCATTCCATAGTGGGCCTGGACGGCCCAAAATCAAGTCAATCCGTGACTTTAGTGGGCCACACCATTTAAAACCATAAGTATACATGTCAAAAACATATAAAAGCACTGGTGGGACCCACCTGAGTTTTCCATGCACCTGAAACTTGGTCTAAACCCTCGTTCTAGTGGGACACACATAATGGATGGACTGGATTTGCAAAAAACATCTCGTTGGGCCCTCAAAAATGGTTATGAATGTTTTAATAGTGCACGGCCCCTCTACACTTCTGTATGTAGTGTGGTCTACTAAAGTCACGAATTGACTTGATTTTGGGCCGTCTAGGCCCACCATGGAATGGTGCATCTGGTGGACGGTGGTGATGTTCGAACGACATCACGGTAGGGCCCACCCCAGCTCGACCTCATGGAGACCGCTTTACGCTTGAGCGCATAGTACCTTTTCCCTATATATATATATATATATAATGTGTGGCCCTTATACGCCGTTTCCAAACATTGAGGTTTGCAAATCCAACCCATCCATTATGTGTGTCCCACTTGGATGAGGGTTTAGACCAAGTTTCAGCAGCATTCAAAACTCAGGTAGGCCCCACTAAGCGCTAGCTTTTATATGTTTTTGGCATGTCTTCACATGATTTTAGATGGTATGGCCCACCGAGTTCAGTATACTGGTGATTTTTGGGATATCCCATAATTTAAAGGGGACCCATCAAATGCACAATGTTGATGGTCAACACGCATCACGGTGGGGCCCACACAGCTCGACCTCAAGGGAGCTTATAGTGAGTTCGAGCGCATAGTACCTTTTCCCACACACACACACACACACACACACACACACATATATATATATATATATATATATATATATATATATATATACACACACACAATGTGCTGTCCTTATATGCCGTTTCTAAACATTAATCTGACATGAAATTGTATACATGCTTAGGACAATACGTCCTATTCAAACATTGGTTAGTGACACGTTTCTAATGAATGTATTTTGAATATCACCTAACATATACATGAATAGCTCCGGAATACAATACAATACACTCAAAACTTGAATCCAAACATGCCCTAAAATGATCTTGAAAAACTAGTGGACACCATGGATGAAACACATACATCACAGTGGGCCCACATATGAGAAGTGATGGGGAGAGGAGTGTCTTTCATGACTTTTGAAACATGTGCCATCCATGGTACGACCCACTCGATGAACTGTCCAGGTTGACACGTAAATCCCTTCTAAGGTTACAAAATGGATGGTGAAGATTAATCAGATCTACAAGATCTTTTCTATGCTGATCTGAACACTGTGAAATCCAAGCGATGAATGGTCTAGATCATCCAAGACCACTCTTGGGCCGTTCTTAACAAGGACCATCGACGAACAGTACACCAAATACGCCAGTTTTAACCGTTTGTAAGTGTGACCCGATATTTGCAACTTTTTGTGCCATGGCCCATCCTGGTAGGTGAGCTGATTGGATGGTTCTCAGGGCATTGTACTCAACGTACGGTGGTGATGGACAGAAGATGATTTGGCCTGTCATATCAGGACACCTGTCTTTTAACCTTTTATGCTTGCCTACAGCTTTTAGAGTGCTTTTCCACCAAAAGTATACAACATAGATAACAAAGAAATGATGTTTGAACTCATCGAGTGCATTTGAAATTACAATCGCTTCACACGTGAAAAGAACCTCACTTGTACAGGATCAGATCTGCTCCTCAGGCGATCCACGTTATTTAGATTCCAGCCGTCTAAAATCAGCAGCTATGATTATCTGATAGACTACCAGCATGCAACTTTATATTAACGGTAATTTTTTTTATAAAGGTATGTCTCATTTGATGATTATGTATGAGGAATAATTTTTTATGTACAGCATCTAAATAGTTAGAATCTCCTGACCATCGGTTCAGATTTATGACACGTATTCCATGTTTGCATGTGTTAGGCGAATGCTCTTTCGAACTGCAGTCGAGCGAGTGCAGTTACAATTTCTCAAAACAGATACATGCAATAGCGTGTTCTTTTCATTTGAAAATCGCTGCGAATGGACCAGTCATGGTTCGTTGCATCTCTATGGTGCAAGTGGCTGTATGTGGATGTGATCTGGGATCTCTGCTGGTGGGCCCTACTATGGATGGCCCATGGTTCAAATATCTCCCTGATTGAATAGCACCAAGGGTTATGATCGTCCTACAATTTAATAATTCAAGATCTTCCTTATAAGTTTTGAAATTCTTCTATCCGGATGCACAATCTTCAAGCGCTCAACACAAACGCACTATAGGTGGACATGGAATACGAATGGAGGATCCAAGACGTTTATCAAACAGTCCCCATCAGGCTGGTCATCTTATCAGGTGATCCACCACATGCACGTTGAATGTAGACCGTTGGATAAATTTTTTACCGTCCATTCATTTGCATACGTGGTGCCTATCTGATGGATGGACTGGTTTGAACTTTTTGGGTGAAGGAGCATCATTCACAACAGGGACCATCCAATGGACATCTCAGATCTTGCACAAATGTGCCACGTAGGTACATCTAGAGCGCTTGCTTTTTAGTGAGGTGGACCACATGGAGCTTTCAAAAGGGTCATTTCAAGATGGGTGGTTGTGGTTTAGTTCGCATGTCAACGTCGCCCTTCTTTTTTTATTGGGAGCTGTTTGAGACCCTTGCATGGTGATCTATACACATGAATACGGAAAATTGTACAAATGTCATACTCTCGAGTAAAATCAAACCGTTCAAAACATGGGAACCACTGTAGATAAGTCATAACCATAAAGATAGATTGATCCAACCGTTTGTTTGTCTGATTAACGGATAATATTTTGTTGAAGTTGGGCCGTTGCCTATTCTTCGTATATCACCGTGTGAAACTTCCTTTACGATCCATCGAAAGTAAGTTCCATGATTTGGACGGTTTAATTTGAGTTACGTTCATGCCACGTGTACAACGTCCAAGCGCATGTGTATGAACTATTGCTCATTGCCAGAGTACCAAAGATTTGCTTGGTGCAGGTTAGATTTTGGTCACATGACATTGGATTTTGCATGTTGTTGCCTTATTATTTTTACATAATTCCGTTACATAAACAAACGCTAGCGTTATTCTACGGTGGGCCCACTTGTGTGTGTCCTCACATCCCATCTGTACATTGCTGAAGTCCTTAGGAATTACAGGGTTATCTACCCATCCACGTATGGTCCATGGATGGTTAATCCAGACCGTTGATATGACGAGCCCCACCATGTATGCAAAATATCCAGATTGGAAGATCCAAACCCTTCAATCTTCGCCCTATTTTGAATGTTGTGGACCATCGGTGTACATTTTTCGTTTATGTCCATTTGTAGGCTGCTGGTTGAGGGGTTACAGTTCCAATCAGGTAGAGAATTTGTGGCCACCACCATCCACTGTGGGGCCCATCAAGATTAGTGGTCTGGATCATTGAACAGTTTCTGGCCTCACATGTAGGAGATAGTCCGCATCAATACAATGTCCATTGCATCCTAACCATCCCTCTATTTCTCTCTCTTCATGTTTGTGTTTGGAGTGCTTTCCAACTACACAAAAATACTGGTGGGGTTGGTCCCAAGAGAATGCGGCGCCAATTAGAAAAAACATAAGTTTAATGGCTAACCTAATAGGGGTGGATAATGCGCCCTACCTGAACTTATTCGAAGGCATGTTTATGATGATGATGTATGGTATAGTTCCTTTGTCGACAGCTGTTAGTATTGGGATGCATATCTTAGGTTCCGTTTCACCGTCCGTCCGTACGATTTTGTGGGCTCTATTCGAATCATAGCGCTTGATCTTGGGAGCCGGGAATTTGTGGGCCCACCTAAAATAAATGGCCGAATGGTGGAGATTAAATGGAGTAGTGATTTGATACTCGGATGGAGTTTGATGCTCGGTGCGCATGCACACGTAAATTGTATATGGGTGTACAGTGCACACCTAAAATTTAAGGAAACGGATTGGCTAATCACCCTGCAACCAGCCCGGTGGCTGATGGTCGGTGCTCTGTGGGCCCCACCATGATGTTTTATGTTTCATCCATTCCGTTAATCCATTTTTACAGATCCGTTTAGGTATTGATTCCAAATATGAGAGGGAGATAAATCTCAGGTGGACCACACCACAGGAAAACAATAGTGATTGGATATCCACCATTAAAATCCTCCTAAGGCCCCACTGTACTGTTTATCTGACATCCAATCTGTTGATTAAGTCATACTGACCCGGATGAACGGAAAAAACAAAGACCAGCTTGATCCAAAACTTTTATGGCCGCCGAAAAGTTTCTAATGGTCGACGTTCATTCAACACTGTTTCATGTAACGTGGTCCACTTGAATTAAGATATACCTCATTTTTCTCTCATGCTATAAAATGATCTAGAAAAATAGATGGACGGCATGGATGAAACACATACATCATGGTGGGGCCCACAGATCACTACCATCAGCCATTGGCTGGTGGCAGGGGGAGTAGCCAATCCGTTTCCAAAATAAAAGCCTGCCTGACAGTGGGACCCACACAACAGGTGGGGCATAGCCCTGGAATTAGATTGATTAGATGATGTAGACCTGAGATTAGATGATCTAGAGAAGTTCTTATATCTATACGCATGCGTAGGGAGCATCATACTACCCCAGTATCAAAGTCTCCTTAAAGGTGATTCTAACTCAAATCTTACTCTATCTTCGCGATATCTCGGCCGTTCATCTGGTGAGTCCCTGTTTTGTGGTCATCCGTACGAGGAAAATGGATGGTCCTCTCATCAGTTGGGCCAGACGAGTAAAAAGATTCGTTAGGGAAAATGACGGAGGCTTCATGTTATCCGTACACGTCTGGCCCACCTGATGACTGGAATGGCTTGATGGTAATTTCCCTTCATCCAGGTGGAAAGCACCTTATGAATGGTTTGAATGGCATCTAAAAATCACTGTCGACTTTAGCAAGGTTTCAACGTGGGGTGTCTCCATATCCACTGTTTTCTGTGATGTGGCCCACTTGAGTTTTGGATCTATCTCATCTACTAAAATGAGCTGAAGAAACGGTTGGACGGAGGGGATATAACATAACCATCGTGGTGGGCCCTACAGAGCTTCACGTTACAGGGGAGCAGTGGGAAGTGGAATTTCCTGCCTAGGATGCTAGGTGGGCCCCACCGTGATGTTTGGGAGAAATCCCCACCGTCCATCCGTTTTTCAAGGTAATTTTAGGACGTGACCGAAAATGAGGTGGATCCAAAACTCAAGTAGATGCACGGAAGGAAACAGTGGGGATTCAATGACCATCGTTGAAATATTTTTACAGACACAAAAGTTAAAATTTCCGTGTTTTCACTTCATCTCAGTGGGAATGACCTCATAAACGGTTTGGATGGCATATAAAAATCAAGGTGGAGACCAGGAAGGTTTCAACGGTAGGATACTCTTTCTCCAGTTTTCCCTCTCGCATGGCCCACCTGAGTTTTGTATCCACCTCATTTTCGGTTGGTTGCCCAAAAATGACCTCTCAAAACGGATGAACGGGATGGATTTCTAATAAACATCACGGTGGCGCCCACCTGGCACCCCAGCGCAAGAACTTGCTGCAAAAGGCTTTGGCAGGAAATCCTCGTCCGGACTCCGGACGCAGTTGCCTGCTACACCCTGTCGTGTTCCTGCGTTCAGAAGCTATACAGGGCCTGCCCCAGTCCATCCGTTTCCCCAAATCATATCAGGGCATAAGCTCAAAAAAGAGATAGATCCAAAATGAAAAAAAACAGCGAGGATTGAACATCCACCGTTGAAACAGATGTGGGGTCACAAGTTTCTTATCAGACTAATAGTTTTATGTTTTCACTTCATCCCAATAGGAATGACCTTATGAACGGTTTGGATGGCATATAAAACATATTGGTGGACCCAGGTTAGGCTCCAACGGTAATGCATTTTCCTACCCGCCCACCGCCTCATTTTGGGGCTCATGTACCAACGTGAGCTGTAAAAATGGATGGACCGTGTGGATTTCTCACAAACAACACGGTGCGTAGATTCTAACCGCAGGAACTGTCGCAGGCAATCCACGATCTTCGCATCCAATGCAGTGGACGCATCTGTCAGATACACCAATCTCGCACATCCATTCATAGGTAACTGCGAAGAGAGTGGAAACGGATTGGCTACTCCCCCTGACACCAGCCAATGGCTGATGGTCGGTGCTATGTGGGCCTCACCATGATGTTTGTGTTTCATCCATTCCGTCCATCTATTTTTAAAGATCATTTTACGATATGAGACAAAAAATGAGGTATACACCAATATCAATCGGACCACATTGGCAGGAAACAGTTTTGAATGACTGTCGACCATTAAAAACATTTCGGGGACCATAAAAGTTTTGGATAAAGCTTATTTTTATTTTTTTCCCCTCATCTGGGCCTGTATGACCTAATCAACAGATTGGATGTCAAATAAACAGTACAGTAGGCCTTAGGAGGACTTTAATGGTGGATATCCAATCTCTATTGTTTTCATACGGTGTGGTAACCCTGAGATTTATATCCTTTTTATATTTGGTATTAAGCCTAAAGTGATCTTTAAAAATGGATGAACGGAATGGATGAAACAAATACATCATTTTGGGGCCCACAGAGCACCGACTATCAGCCACGGGGCTGGTGTCCCGGGGAGTACCCAGATCTCGCATCTTCAGTAGGGAGACGCGAAGGGACTGGCCCGCGTAAGATTCAGGGTTTCCTTCACAGCACACGTGCGGATGTGGCTCACGTGAGAAAGATCAGGACGATTCATCAGGTGGGACCGACCACGAATTCTCTGATCCAAAGAAAAGATCAGTCCATTCATCAGGCCAATACATTATCTCCATGTGGCCAACATGATAAGTCGACCAGAAGTCATCTTTGGGCTAGGGAACGATCATAATGGCCCATTTAACGAACAGCCCAGATCTTTAACACACTTGGCACGGTGGCACGTGTACTAAAAAATCTACAAGTTTAAAACCCTCAAACTCAAGCGTGCGAGTCCGGTGATCGGGCACCAACGGACATGCCTTGGACTCATGTGGGACAGCCACTTCACGTGTGTTCCACGTGTCTGGCAGCAGTAGTTCATCAAAAGAAGAGATGGAAGTGTGTTTCGGAGCAAATGATTGTATAGATTGTCGCATGGTGCAGCAAAAATATATGAATTTATAGCCCTTGTACCATAGAGTGGGCCCCACATAGATGCATTTGATACACGGTTAGCCTGATTCGTGCGATGAAGTGGTCCCCACATAGACGAATCTTATTACCGTTGCTTTGATGGTGGAGATTGGATATTGGTCCATTTGACCCAGATCATAGGCGTGTGTAAGATCCAGGGCATCAATCAAGTGGTCCATCCTTGAATATGGCCTGGCCCATAATCCCCACCAGCTGAATGTTCATGACTCTCCACAGCGGTGCCACGTTGGCACATGCACCACAGCTTGCTCTTCCAATACCTCCGAAATGGTTCCTGCCATGCAACTCAAATTGGACCGTCCAAATTATTGGCCCACCCTAAATGGGGGCGTTTGAACCGATATTTCAATGACCGGATGTTGAAATTACAAGTTATTATTAATTGCTGAGAATTATTTTCACTGTCTGGATTAGATATATTTGAATTATCAGGTTTGGATGTGATCCTGAGAACTAGAACACTTGTTTTGGTTAAATTATATATTGGCAATAATATATGGTATTGATTAAACTATAAAGCAATTCAATTATTAACCTTGGACATCCATCATGTTAGAAAATATAGTATTTCTTTCATGATACATTGAACTCTCAATTCAAATCGACTCTCAATCAACACAAAGGTAATAAAACATTAAGGTAGACCATGCGAAGTGCTAAAGTGCGCCTAAATAAAGCGCCCAAGCAGCTCTACAGCCCACGCTGCGCGCGCAAACGCCGTCCTCGATGAGATTTGAACCCATAAGCAAAAACCCCCTCTCTTACTGACGGGCTATATACACCATATATGAAAAGTTTAAATAATTAATATATTTATTTACTTTCTAAAAATAACTTTTGTTTTTGAAATTTATTTTTATTCTAAAAAACACAACACATTATGTGAGTCCCACTGTGGCTTGCCTATCATTTTTAAAAGTCACTATTGTCTTATGATCCTCATTGTATTGGGAAATGGTCAGTCCATATTGATTATTGATCTAGACCATCCATCATATGAGTCTATTTTCGAGTTTGGATTGCCCATCAATACACACATCGTGGATTAATAATTATAACCATGCATTCAATAGTTAGGAAAATGGAAGCTTTATATTGATCATACTATAAAATGGTGTGATAATCAACCCCTCATCATGTCAGTTCCATCCTGATTGCCCACTCCTCATTAAAGATTATTTACACTATATGAAACATGACATAGGGAAGGACGTAATGAGGTTGATTACAGTCTTCCTTAGGGAATAATTACTCTGAATTCATGAAGTTATTTAGGACATGTTTGGCCCGATGTGGTGGATGGGATTATACCGTATTAAGTGGGTTATGATGTTTAATTCCATCCCACAGTCAGTTTGGGACGACGATGGTACTTCATCGCAGGCGACCTCGTAAACGCAACCGGCCACATAAGGGATTTGGCAAATCCCAACTATAGACATCGCCCATCCATCGAAACAGTGTGGGATACGGGATGGGATGAGCGATCTTCATTTACGGTCGTCTTAGGACCGCGCCCTGATGGAAGAGACGACTCCTAAGGTGAGGGTCACCGCTCGGTTCTTCTTCATATATAGTTGAGGATGAGTGGTTTAGGCAAATAGTGTGCCATGTTTTCTTCATTGGTAACGAGAAGTGTCGATCGTCTTCCTCACTACCGACGAGCAGGTAGGAATCTCCAGCTTTGAAGGTAAGTCTAATACACACATCTGAGTTTTGGGATCCTATTTTGTATCCGTAGTAGAGTTTGTATGCCTCTGAGAAAACAAATCTTATATGCCTCTGATTCTTGATACCCACAGCTACCCAACCGATTTTTCCCAACCAGCAATGATTTAGGTTTTGGGATCCTCTTTTGTATCCGTAGTTGAGTTTGTATGCCTCTGAGATAAGCTCAACAGTGGGACTTTCTTTTCCTCTTTCGTAGGCAGATGGGAAAAAATCCTGCGGCTTTTATCTGCTAGACCCCGCATGGTCGTTGAAATATTATCTGCTGATTGGATATAAATGAACATGTATGTTGTCAGGAATATTACTGTGGATTGTTGCTATTCTTGGATTTCGTCAAAAAAATTTTTGCGTAGCGCAGTTTCACCCTGTCGGCCTTTTTGTAATTTGTCCTCTCATATGCAATTGTTATAAATATTCTTTCGTATAAGTTTAAATGATTTCATCGCTGGTTGGGAAGAATCGGTTGGGTAGCTGTGAAGCGATCTGTTTGTTTGTAATGTTGACGCCCACCTAAGGAGCAGAACAACCATCAATTTTCCAAAATTTGTAAAATGAAATCTTGCCCACCATTAAGGCAAGAATCATTCCCGTCAGCCAGCTACCCATTTGCTATGTTTAGATCCTAGCAGTGTGGGTGTTATGGTGGGGCCCACCACATGGGGTCCATGTCCAGCATGAACTATAGAAGACAATATACTTGTGAAGATGCCCATGATTAAATGGTTCAAAGAGGATAATTGGTTAAAATTCAATCAGCTGAGCCACAAAAATGCCTTGCCTCCTAAGATAGGCAATCTTCTCTCTAGTTTAAACACACTTTTCTAAGTTTTTTTTTCTTTTTATATAATGCACACCCAATGCCGCCATTTGAACCCATGACCTTATGTGAAATCCACTCTATCTGCTAGATCTATCACCTTGTTAAGGTTAGGGCCAAAAAAATTTAGATGTTGGTGAACCACATAATTGAAAACAGTGTAATCTCCTTATGCTCGCCTATAAAAAACTTTATTTTTTCTATCCTAAACTAAACACTAGATGTGTAAATTTTCTTATCCTAAACTCAACACTGGATATGTAATTTTTTTATTCCAAACTCAACAGTGGATTACACACCCAATTGAAGTGGATTTCTCAGAAAAATCACAATCGAACCTGTCAAAAAAAAAGGACGAGATCCCTATCTTGAAGTGTTAAAAAGAGTGAGATTTATACTAAATGGAATTTTGGTCGGAATTTTATGGTAGACAATCCTTATTATTTACAGGACGTCCATAACGAGTATCTGAGTTCCACTTCCACAATTGGATGTATAATCCTATGCTAGTTCCTATGTGAAAAAATTAGGAGTTTCAAAAAGTTACATTGACCTGTGATGCAGGTGAGTTACACCGTGTCCATTCTTGAGCATGACGCTTACATGAAATCCACTCCAACAATGTACCAAAATTCCAGACCAGGGCTCAAACATTAGGCCCATTTTATTTGTACATTAGTTTAAATCGTGTGGTTTACTTGAATAATGGATAGGGCTTATATTCGGGTCTAGGTTAACATGGGATGACTCATCCAAGGCCATGGTGGAATTCACGTAAACTGGTAAACATCATGGAGACCCACTTGAACCACCCAATATTTTGCTTGTAGATCTGAAAACAGTCGTTAGTACAAGCGCGACATAGTCATTGTCAATGCACAGAGATTTATGAATCATGTCTCTCTTCGGACACAAACCAACACATCCTATCTTAGAGTGCCTAAGGAATCATAAAGATGTTCTACACACACAAAATTAAGTATATTAATCAATAAATTATCATTATATAAAAGGTCATAGAACATCATAGGTATTAGTTTTTCAAGGGTTGAAGACTTCAGTGTAAGAGGATAAATCTAGGAAAAGCGACTATAATCATTAACAAATAAAATCTAATGACGTCAAACTCCATTATAACAAAATGACGCTTATTCTCAAATGTCATAATGAACAAGTTTAAGAGCAGTAACTTGTCTAGTAGATAAAGTTTTAAAATAAAAAAAAAGTTTTTTTTTTTTTTAAATAAAAAACTTTTCCTAAATGTCGCAAATGCACAAGCCTTTGACTGTTGTCTAAATATATTTTTTAGAAAATCACACAGCTTGGATTCTACTTTGAATTCTAATCCGTATCTCACATCTCCTTGAAGGACCAGTGGTCAGGAATAGAAGTTATCTGTAATTCTTAGTAGAAATAGTGCTGCAAATGGATAAAGCACAAAAGGGTCATCCATGTAGTGGGAATGTTCACATTTTTTAATAAACTGTATATTATTTTTGTATAGAGGTGGCCCACCTGATAAGTGGACCAACATGATTTGTAACTATCATTCATCTAGGATTTGTAAATGCTTTATTTAAAAAAAAAGTATTAAATTAAGCTTTTAACATAGATGAACTGCATAGATGTAGTCACATACCTCACAATGGGTTCCACAACTAGGGGTCTCACCCAATCTGCTCCCATACAAAACGCATTTTCATGAAGAATGGATGTGATAGCGTGGGATGGGATGAGAAGGAGCCATCTTGATTTATAAGTTTATCAACACAGTCCATCTATTTTTCATAACATTCTAAGGTAGAAGCCTAAAAATTAGGTAGATTGAAGCTGAAGTGGTTCTTACCCTAGTCGCTTCTCATATCTGCTTCTGATAAGTTGTAGCTTGGTATATGTGTGATGTATCTAATCCGACGTTTAGGTTGATCCTGGAATATACATGCTTATTGTGAATAATGTCGATAATCTGATGATGAAGATAACCAAATAATCTACTTTCCAATAACACTCAGATAAATGTAATTATATTTATTTTATCCAAGTGCGTGTGTTTTTACAACTTAATCGAATTCTTTATGCCTGTTGATATGCAGATCTCTTGTAAATCATTGGATATTTCACATCTTATAAACTGATTATTTAGTCTATTCTCATATAAGTAATGTTTTACACAACTTATTTTGCTAGCTTGATGTTCGAAAAACATGTTGATTTGTGGCGATTATGTTACCCCAATTAGGACATGGACGATCTGAGAAATGGGTTGATTGTTTTAATTAATATGACTTATAGATTTACTTCTTTGTTATTAACATGACTTGCCTAATGGGTTATCATAAATAATTTATTATCGAATTCCAAATGCCTATTGCTAATTTTCAGTTATGTCCGTTAACGATCGGTTAGCAGAATTATTCTTCTAAGCCAAACTTTCTACAAAAAAGAGAATAAGTAAATAAACTATGTTGAGGACTACATTTTACAATTAGTAATATGGATCATTACAAAGGGATTGTAGATTTCTATTAAAGATTCATAAATATAAGTGTAGGTGATCCATTCGTGATGGAAAATGAAGAGAATGAAGAGATGGTGAGGTCCGTTGTTGTTCACGCGATGACAACTTATGTAGCCGTGGTTAGAGAATACTGTCGAGTATACATGTTCATACAACCGGCACGTCATGGGGATGATGAGCAGGCAAGGTTCATCAATTCTATCATTCGAGCTAGTGATCGGGACTGTTACTTAACTCAGGATAAGTCGAGAAGCATTTTTTCAACTATGTACTAAAATACGCGAAAAGACACTTCTGCGCGATAGTCGTAATATCAGTCTTGAAAAATAGCTAGTCATTTTCCTATACATAGTGGGTCATAACGTTCGCAATCATGTAATAAGACACATATTCATTCGATCAGGTGAAACCGTTAGTCGTCACTTTCATCGTGTACTAGATGCCTTTGTATCATTATACCCTGAGTACGTTAAACAAGCCGGATAAGAGACATCCTCTGAGATTCAAACAAATTTAAATTGGGCTGCATACTTTCAGGCATCATTTTGCCTAAAGGCCTCCTTCTATATATCGTTGTTTATATACTTCTATTCACAACTCTTCCACCCTTTGAAATTTGATGAAATGTATTTAGGATTGTGTTGATGCAATTGACGGGATACACATTACTGTTCATGTACAAGCAACCGACCATGCGAGCTTCCGCAATAAGAAAGGGGTCCTGTCTTAAAATGTACCTACGACCTGTTCATTTGATATAAAAATTTTGTATGTATTAGCCGGTTGGGAAGGTTCTGCTTCAGACACGAGGGTGCTACACAACGCTTTGAACCGAATTGATGATCCTCTAATTATCCTAAATGGAACTCCTTATTGATTCGATCGTTGTCCTTCCCAATTTGCCTACCAATGAATGATTCGAATGGATGCTTAATACAACATTCATTCAAATGTGTAGAAAAATACTATGTTGTTGACGTTGGATATGCTCATTCACTAGGATTTATGGCTTTATACCATGGGGTTAGATATCACTTATAAGAATATCGAACCTACAGAACACCCGCAAACATGAAGAAGTTATTTAACTATCGACGTGCACAACCGTGCAATGCTATCGAACGTTGTTTTGGCATAATAAAAGACAGATTTTTCATATTGAAGACGGCAATGCAGTATCCATTCCAAACATATGTGAAAATTATGATAGCTTGTTGTGTCTTACATAATTTCATACGATCGAATAGTGAGTATCATCATGATCTACAGGATGCTGATATACATGTAGTTGACGTGGATAGTAACCCTACACCACATGAGGTCTCAACAAATGACGAGCGACAATGGTTACTTCGAATTACTCAACGAGAGAAAGAAACGTGGATTAGAGTGCGTGATGATATTGTGCAATGAATGTGGGCAGATGCACAACATAATAGTAGGACTAGATAGTTGTATTATACTAACTTCTTCTCTGCAAGTAATTGTAAAAAATATGAACTATTTTAATTTATGTAATGTGAAGTATGTGTTAATGGAGGACTATTTCTAAAAGTTGATGACTATAATTTCAGACAAGTACTTCTAATTTGATTCTTCTGCTATCGTCATTTACATTGAAACCTGGTGTGTTGACCTTAGATAAGCTTGGTCCATAACTGTTTATCATATGTATAGGTGGAATGTCGAACTCTTGATCAAATGATACGTCGACACCGACACAGTTGCTGATTAAAACTCCAGTGCTACCAACTCGATGTTCACCACATGAGAAGGCGATGAAATCCCTTTCTGAGCCGTCATCCCAGCCGCAAAGATCAAATGGAGTAGACCAATGGATCAAGTACCATTCAAAATGTTGTTGGAACAGATTGTATTGGGATATAAAGCCGACAATGGTTTCAAGAGAGAAGCATACCAAGCAGCTGCTGAATAGGTGACAAAACATACACAGGTTGTTGTCAATTAGCAGAACGTGCAGAACCAGTTGCGGTATTATAAGAGAGAATATCATGACGTGAGGGACATGCTCACCGCCAGTAGATTTAGATGGGATAATGAGCGAATGGTGGTCACGACACTTGACGAGGTGTGAGAAGAGTATCGTAAGATAAGATTTTCAAAACTTACGCGTATATTATAATGTAGTAGACTTTCATGCGTTAATGACGCTTATATTGATAATACTCTTTGCAATTACTTATAAGTAGTCATTTGTTGTAGTCTCACTCGCGCACTAAAAGACTCTAAGGCAAAAGAATCAAGAGAATGAAAGACTTAGCGGTTATCATCGGATCCAATCAAGCTATAGAACATTACGTGGAAGGAAGTAGGAGTATAGCTGCATCCTCCTCTCAGATTTAACTAGATCTTAATGAGGCTTGGTCGGATTTCGATGATGATGTTAACGATATTGTTGACAAAGGATAATTTAAAGGAGTCGATAGGGAACAATCGATTTTCATCAGAGACACCGTCCATGAAAAATCAATTGTTCTGCAGCACTCCCAATCGCATATTGGATTCTAATAATAATCATAGTGGGAGTAGTTCGAAGAAACGAATGCGGCTTCCTCGTCCCCGTGATGTACTCGGCATATCTCTTAAGAATGTTGCGGAGGCAAGGTGTGATTTTGGCCTTGGAAAAGAGGTCAACTAAACTAGAAAAGTATTGGATGTCCACGAAAAGGTGCAAGGGTTGACCAACTCTGAGTTCATCAAAGTTGGTCAACTCTTAAGTAGGGACGAAAAGTTAGCATCATTCTTTGTTAGTCTTCGACCTGAGCGTCATGTCAATTATTTAAAGAAAACGCTCTACGATAAGTTTGGCGATGTAAGTAGTGGTTTTGGTTGATGGGGACTATGCCCTGTTTGATACAATTTGGTGTTGATGAACATGTAATAACTTTCCTTATTTTGTGTGGTTTTTGGATTGTTTAAATTTAGTATGTAGTACGTACTAAACTTAGGATACTTTGAAGAATATTTTGGACGTGTAATCTCCTTATTTATAGATTCATATGCTGATTGAATATAATCAGATCAGATAGCTTATTATGATATTGTCGATGGAGAATATCCATAAATGTAAATATTTATGCTCTACTACAGTCCACCACTGCAAGGGTACGTATTCATAACTATTTCTATACATTTGGATAGACACACTAATCTTCCAGCTTGATTGGGTACCACTTTATTTAATTTATATGCATTTATATTCAATTACATTTCTATACATTTCGATACGGTTCCTTATAACTATATTCATTTACGTATCTATACATTTGGATATGCTAGTCATTTGTATTTTAAATGAATTACCAAAATGATTCTTCTTTTATGATTTGTATGCTTTCATTTTACTTCTTTGATGGACATGTCAATATCGATGGGGAAAGAAAAATATTACATCGTACTCGTAGGTCGCCGATAGGACATATCTTTCTTAAGATGAAGCCAGATTGGAAGTTGAAGGCTATAGCAGCAATAGACATCGAGCCTTCAAAAACTGGAAAGAAGCGTCTTTTTTTGAGACAGTCACCACAGTAATACAACTGCTCAACCAGCTATAGGACGAGCCAAATATGAGGGATATGTATCCACATGTTGTGATGTACTTGACACAAGGACTTCCTTTTCGTCGACCCAACAGACAACCCGAGCCATAGTTTCTCGAGCTACGTTGACTGATGATGCCTCCATGTCCATTGGGGAGAGAGTGTAACGGGGATCGTGGTTATGTTTTTCATTTTGTATGTCATTATTAAACTCTAGTTACAGTCGTTGGATATCCGTTACTATTTTAATGAACTCCACTGAAACTTCGTTATGGTCTGCAAACTTGATGCATGATGTTCCTTAGCATTTAATCTTTCTTGTTTATGAGATATTGATGATAAAAGTGAACCATGAAATTCTGTATTTGTGGACACAAATCGACGTTAATGAGAGGTCCAGACCGGCACCGAATAAAAGCCATGGATCAACATCAATGCGTCACCTCCCAACTGAAGTCATCATCTAAAATGGTCAATTGGTATTCGTGACCTGGATGAGCGGGTCACCAACTAACCCCACCTCACAGTTGACCCACTATGATCTACAGCAGTTGGATCCACATGCTGGGATCGTTAGATACAAGGCTGCACCGGACCACACTGTAGGAGGGCATCCATTACCATAGCCGGACGGCTGTTGCACCAAACACACATGACCGCATGGGAGTACCAATAAACTTGGCATTTCTAAACACTACCACTGTTTATAACTGGAGCATTACCTAATCTCACAACTCATCCAAACACACTTCCTTCTCCATCCTGGACTATTGCAATGTCAATGGACAACTACTGACAGTCCATCAATTACCTTAAATTGTATATCATCCCATGTACTCCACTCTAATGCGTCCGGTCAAACACGCCCTTAGACTCATAGAGATTCCTCAAAACTACAAAGGAATAAAAATAAATAAATTATAATAAAATAGAAAATAAATTGATTGATGATAAAAATGAATTTCCAATCCTTTAAATAGTGATATCAAACTTATGAAGAAGTTTCATAATCACACTCCCTAAAAACATGACTTACTATAAATAGTCAACTTATTATTTATAGACAGTCATGATCTCTATTAGACTTCACGGTTTTAAGCCAAAAATAGTAAGTGCTCAATTTAGCCTAACCACATTATTCTCTTAATTTTTCTAAACTTTTTTTCATATTGGGCACGACTCCTAAAACTCAAAGCATCAAGAGTAATGACTGAACTAAAAGTTATTATAAATAGTAAAAATAAAATTAAAATAGAATCTCGCAAATCCATCATTGGAAACCTGCACACTAGGGTTAGTTGGCTAAAGTAGCTTCTCCTACTACAAAATCATATATTATATGCCAAATAATTCATTCTAGTTTGCGAGATATGCCTGTTTTAGGGTTTTGACAGTCTGATCACTTCCACCTCGGATCAGGCCTTCTCTAGTCCATCTTTGCCATGAAAGTGTTCACAACCCATTCTATATCGGTCCACTATCAATGAATATTAGGATTCCCAAAGAAACTGAATGCGCCAAATCCAAATGACCCCTGAAGGGGATCTCTAAATTTAATCACATGTAGATGGTAGAGTCATGTTGTATAGAGCCTAACATGATGTGTACTAGACATCCAACCCATTCATCAGCTGTGTCCCCCAGCATAAGCACCAAGCCGAAAAATTGGCCTAATTTATTACTCAGGTGGACTACATTAAAAAGAAAACAGTGGAGTGGAGATGCCCACCGTAGGTTTGCGTGTGGCCCACCATGCTGTGTATATGTCATCCAACCCATTCATCACATGCATCCTACCTAAATGAATGGAGAAACCAAAATTCGCCCCATTCCAAAGTTCATCCTCACCACACCACATGATTTAGAGGTTTTATGCATGATTTTATGCTTTCCCTGTGGCGTAGCCTACTTGAGTTTCGAACTTGATTGATTTTTTATTGCCGCATCTGATGCACGGTTCACATGTTTGGTACACAATAAGGTGGTTCCCCAGATATATATACATATATATATATATATATATATATAGAGAGAGAGAGAGAGAGAGAGAGAGAGAGAGAGAGAGAGAGAGAGAGAGAGAGAGAGAGAGAGAGAGAGAGAGAGGCTCTATCAATTCCGGTTCATGCATTGCAATTTGGGCCATCACATATATAAGGCTAGTTAAAAAGTACCGATTTTATTTATTTTTTTTAAAAAAAAAAGAAAAAAAGAAAAAAAGAGAGCCATGGTACTCAACACACCGGTTTAATTAGGCCTCATTGTGATGTGTATGTAAATTCCAGTCAGTACATCAATATATTAGCCTACGTTTGGTCTAGGCCCTAAAAATCACCATGACTTGTGATTCAAGTGGGCCACACCAAAGGAAAAAAGTTGAGAAAGATGTGCATAATGTGAAATCCACACCGATCGCGTTAGATGGCACATATAAATTTAGGCCTTGGGCTATAAATAGTTCCATCCATGATTCAAGTCGACCACACCAATGGAAACAATTTAGAGGGTAGGCGTAAACCTGTACACGATTTTCAATCATATTGTCCACCTGAATCACAGATAAAAGCTTGTTTTTTAATTCTAAGACTAAGTTAGGTGAAGCATGGTAAGAGGCAGCTTCCATAGGACCCCTGTGGTATGGAGCTCTCCGTACTGGTTGGTGCTAGCAAAGCTCTCTGGACCACACCATGATGTACGTGTCTTATCCACGCTGTCCATTCATTTTTTCTAACTCATTTTAGGGCATCATCTCAAAAATTAGGTAAATCCAAACGTCAGGTGGACCACACCACAGGAAACAATTGTAATTGAATACCCACCATTAAAAACTTCTTAGGCCCACAAAAGTTTTGGACTAAGCCGATATTCATATTTTCCATTCATCAAGGTATGTTTAACTGGATGGCAAATAAACATTACAGTCACGCACGCAGACATGGATGAAGGGAAAACATTAAAGTCACACCATCAGGCAGTTCCCTTCATCCACACTGGAATGCTTATTTGCCATCCAGCCACACGCAGCGAAAACACAGATGTCAGCTTGATCGAAAACTTAGCTTTCGATTGTGGGTGTTGATTCACCGTTGCTTCATGTGGTGTGGTCCACTTGAGATTTTGGATCAATCTCATTTTTTTTTAGATGGCACTGATAAAAAATCATGGTAAGCCCACGGGTCTTTTTCCATAACCGACTAGTACCGAGCTCATACAGGTGTGGTCACTACCGAATCCAAATCCCAGGTGGACCCAATGTCCCTTATGCAAATCAGTAATAGTAACTTCTCACCCATTTAATTTTCCATTTTTATATAAATAAAATGATAACTTCTCACCAATGTTTGAAAATGGGAAATAATCTTTTCCAATTCATATTAAAAACGTAATACGTTGTATGTAGGGGTGCACATAAAACCGGTAGAATTGCTAAACCGGACTAGAACAGACCTAACCACAAAGTTTGGTCTGGTTCTGAAGTGCACCAGCTTCAGATCTGGTTCCGAAAATCAAAGAACCGAAAAGTTTGATTTGCGGGTACGTGGAACCAAATCAAACCATAAAACCAAGCAGTGGAACTAGACCATCCCAAGCAATAAATATTTATAAATAAATAATCATAATCGTTTGATTCTCTTCACACTGCCCTTGCTGCCCCCATTCCACTCTCTCTCTCTCTCTCTCTCTCTCTCTCTCTCTCTCAATTGAGCCGGATCATTTGATTCTCTTCACATTGCCCTTGCTGCCTCATTCCACTCTCTCTCTCTCTCTCTCTCTCTCTCAATTGAGCCGGATTATAAAGAGTCTAGAATCGTAGAACTGAACCAGTTTTTACGGTCCAGTTCCGATTTGCTTATAGGGTGATAACGGTCCGATTTCAGTTTTGATTTTCCTTAGAAATAGTTCGGCTCTAATTTTACCTCAGAACCCGACCGTACCAACTCATGTACACCCCTAATTGTACGTAATCAACATGGATTGCATCCTTTTTAAATCTACAAGTCCTACCGTGATGTTTTTGATCCATGCCAAACATTGGTTTTACCGCATGAACTCAAAAGTGAGGCAAATTAACTTCTCAAGTGAACCACACCACGAGAAACAAGAGAACCATGACGTCCACCGTTGAAAGTTGAAATGTGGCTCATGGCCATAAACATGTGTACCTGTCATCCAACCTATTCATATTCATAAGGTCAGCTTCATCCAAAAAAAAAAATGTCCCTCAGAATGTTTTCAATGATACACCCACGATTCCTCCTTATTTCATGTGGTGTGCTCGACTGGCCCTTTGGATCTATCTCGTTTTTGTGTTCATACCATAAAATGAGTCGATAAAATGGATGGATGGCATCGATCCAACACATAAATAATGGAGGGCCCCATAGATTTTTTCAGCCACGGTGTTCTCTTTCCTCGGCTCTAGCGTCATAGCATTCCAAACACGTGAACCTATCAACAGCACGAGAGGCCCCGTCATCAATTACACTTGTAAATAATGATTACTTATTTACATTGGTTGATACGTGGAAACAGAAAATTCATTCTCGGTGGGCTCCACCATTACTTATTATTTATTTTTAAAACCCACTTCTAGTGCCCAATTTTAGGCATGGGTCCACAAATCAGGCTCATCCATATAATTCAAGTGGACCATAATAGGGGAGAGTGCCCATCCTTGATTTTTACATTGCCCATCTTTGGGAGAAATTCACTCCAACCATTAGATGTTTCATCCCAAATTAGATATTGGGCCAAAAAATTAAAGCCAAAATGTGATTCATGTGGGTCACACCAAAGAAAACGGTTGGAGAAGGGACACCCACCCTTGATTTTTTTTTTTTTTTTTAGGGCCTACCGTAATAATTATAATGATTATATGAAATCAACTCCAACAGTTACATACCAAAATAAAATTTAGACTCGAGCCTAAAAATCAGACCTATTCTTGATTCATGTGGGCGACACAAATGGAAACAATTTGGACCGTGAGCGTCTCCCTTCACACTATTTCACTCGTATGACCCACCTAAATGACGGATATGTGATGTAGAGCGGGTCGCGGACAATTACATGGCAAAGATGGATCAGAAAAGGCCCGGTCGGCGACAGAAGTGATCTGGACCATCAGACCTTCAATCAGGCGTATCTCGCAATCCAGGATGAGTTAATCGACGAAAAATATATGATTTTGGGGTAGAACGAGCTACTTTAGCCAACCAACCCCGCTATGCCGGGTTGCGACGCTCGGAATTGCGAGAAACCCCTGATTTGACGGTCGTTTCCCTGTTTCAATTTCGTTTTTACTATAAATAGTAAGTTTTAGTTTGCTTATAACTCTTCATCCGTCGGGCTTTAGGAGTTGCGCCCAACGTGAAAAGAGCTTAGAATAATTAGGAGAACGGGTTGGTGAAGCCAAATAGGACACTTACTATTTTTGGCCGAAAACCTTGCGCACTAGTAGACATCACGACCGTCTATAAATAGTAAGTTTACTATTTATAGTAAGTCGCGAATTCTAGGAGTCCTAGTTGTAGTTTGATTCTGATTTCTTTCCCATTGCTTAGTACCCTTATTTAAAGGGTTGTGAACTCATTTTTATTCATTCATTAATCTATTTCGAATTTATTTAGAATTTATTTCTATTTTCTGCTCTCTTTTCTCGTGGATTCGAAAGTCTCTGTGAGGAGTCCAGAGAAGTTCCGTGGATTCGAATAGTTATCCTCTTGAGGAAGACGGTGCTCGACCTCACGTCCTCTCTGCGTCGGTTTGGTATCGAGCCGAGGTTTACGCTTTCTCGGGTCGATGGCTTCTAACGACGGGTCAGGCAACAATCCCATAGGCGGTGCTCCATGAAATTTTCCTTTAACGGCGGCAACTTTCCAAGCAGCGCAGTAAGAGAATCGGCAAGCCATGCAAGGGCTGCAGGCTTCCATGGACCACATAGCGAATCTCTTGGCAGAAACCCTAGGGCAACTCCGGTGTTCTGGTGGTAATCCTCCACCACCAATTCTTTGAAACCCGTGTCGCCCGATCGTAGGATAATACCGGCAGCTAGTCCCCCGAGGACGGGGCTCCATGTGAAGAGGAGATCGATGACGTGATCTTCCAACACCCCAGGCAAGGCGGCGATCGGGTAGATCGAATAGATTGAGACTTCAAGATACGGGTTGATATTCCTAACTTCAACGGCCAACTACACATTGAGGATTTTCTCGATTGGCTTTCTGAAGTTGAGCGATTTTTTGACTATATGGACATCCCTGAAACAAAGAAGGTCAAGCTACTCGCACGAACCAAACAGATGAAAGCACCAATCCGCACATGGCAGCGAATGAAGCAGCTACTACGTGCCCGATTCCTCCCTAGCGATTACGATCAGGTATTATTCCAACAATACCAAAATTGTCGACAGGGTAGTCGGTCGGTGAGAGAGTACGCAGAAGAATTTTACCGTCAAGCGGTGCGCAACGATTTGGTCGAGACTGAATCGCAGCAAGTCGCCCGATTCAACGGTGGATTGCATATGACGATCCAGGATCGGGTCCAGATGCAGTCCGTCTGGACGATGAATGAAGCGATCAAGTTGGCTACTCGGACAGAAGCGTAACTTGAATGTTCTAACACACGGGCCTATCCTACTGCGAGGATCACTGCGGCAGGTCCACCCCAGGGAGCTCCACAGCCTAAGGGGAAGGAGCCCGTAGGAGCACGCACTTAACCTCTTACGTCTGAGAACCAAGATCAGGGAAGCGGGCAAGCTAAACCCCAAAGGGGCGTATCGACTGCTGCTGGTCCAAGTACAATCCCGAACCCTTATGCTCGGCCAAGGCCCAACAACTGCTATCGTTGTGGCCAACCAGGCCACCTGTCAAATACTTGTCCCCAGCGAAAAGTGGAAAACCTCGCCATTAATAATGGTAGTGCCGATAATGCTTATGAAGATCCAGATATTGAAGAACAGGAGCATACCGCGGAGGACGAGGTAGATGATTCAGATTGGGTTCAGCAAGAACACGGCGAGTCGCTTGTCGTGAGGCGACTATTATATGCGCCAAGAAAATAAGTGCATCCACAGCGGCATAACATCTTCCACACTAGGTGTACGGTGAATCGAAAGGTTTGTGACGTGATCATTGACGGTGGAAACAGCGAGAACATCGTCTCCAAGGTCATGGCGGAAAAATTACAATTGAAAACGGAGCGTCATCCCTCTCCATATACAATCGGTTGGATCAAGAAGGTCAGCGAAACAAAGGTAACTGAACGGTGCACCATATCTTTTTCCATTGGTAAACATTATAAGGATGAAGTAGTATGCGATGTGGTTGACATGGAAGCATGTCACATACTACTCGGTCAACCCTGACAATCTGACAGTGACGCCACTCATAAGGGACGAGATAACATATATATCTTCGTCAAGGACGGCCGGAAGACTATATTGGCCCCTATGGATCTAGAGGGACCACCTGAAACTTCTAAAGTGGAGGGTCGTTTCCTCTTAACCATACGAGACTTCGTGGAAGAATCCAAGGAAACAGGACAGACTTATGCACTAGTTGTGAAAGGGGAAGAACTCGAGCCTACCATCATCCCTGAAAAACTAAGGCCCTTATTACAGGAATTCAAAAAAATCTGGCCCAATGATCTTCCCGATGGGTTACCCCCTATGCGAGATATTCAACACCATATCGACTTTGTCCCTGGGTCCAGTTTACCTAATCGTCCTCATTATCGAATAAGCCCGAATGAGTGCGAGATTCTGCAGGGACAAGTGGAAGAACTGATCCGTAAGGGTCTTATTCGAGAAAGCATGAGCCCATGTGTTGTACCAGCTCTACTAACTCCAAAGAAAGATGGGAGTTGGCGCATGTGTGTCACAGCCAGGCCATCAACAAGATCACCATAAAATATAAGTTTCCTATACCACGGTTGGATGATATGTTGGATATGCTAGAGGGCGCAAAAATATTCTCTAAATTGGACTTAAGGAGCGGCTACCATCAGATTCGAATACGGCCGGGTGATAAGTGGAAAACAGCCTTTAAGACCAAGGAAGGATTGTACGAATGGATGGTCATGTCTTTCGGTCTTTCTAATGCGCCTAGCACATTCATGCGGTTGATGAAGCAAGTTTTGAAACCTTTCATTGGGTGATTCGTTGTGGTTTATTTTAATGATATTTTGATATACAGTCAAGACGAAACCACCCATATGGAGCACCTCAAGAAGGTCCTTCAAGTGCTCACTAAAAATAAACTGTACCTCAATTTTAAAAAAGTGTAGCTTCATGACTGATAGTCTATTATTTCTGGATTTTGTGGTTACATCCACGGGCATTCGAGTGGATGAGGAAAAGGTGAAGACAATCAGAGAATGGCCAGTTCCCAAAAATATTCACGAAGTGCGAAGTTTCCATGGACTAGCGACATTCTATCGTCGGTTCATGAAAAATTTAAGTAGCATTGTGTCACCGATCACAGATTGCATGAAGAAAGGGCAGTTTCAGTGGATTGACGAAGCCGACAGGAGCTTTGTCGAAATCAAGCGCAGATTATCCACGACCCCGGTTCTTGTACTTTTCAACTTCGATAAACTGTTTGAAGTCGAATGTGATGCCTCATATGTCGGGATTGGAGGAGTTTTGTCTCAAGAAGGTAGGCCGGTAGCCTTCTACAGTGAGAAACTTAGTGATGCACGCAAGATGTGGTTTACATATGAGATCGAGTTGTACGCAGTGGTCCAGGCACTGCGACATCGGCGACATTATTTGATTCAAAGGGAATTCATACTTTACATGGACCATCAAGCCCTCAAATTTATTAATAGTCAAGCTAACATTAACCATGTGCATGCTAGATGGATCTCGTTTTTACAGGAATTCACATTCGTGCTAAAGCATAAGTTAGGGCAACAGAACAAAGTAGCTGATGCGCTGAGTCGCCGTGCAACTTTGCTAGTCACTATGAGCAATGAAGTTGTCGGGTTCGATCGCCTCAAAGACATATATGCCGACGACGACGACTTCAAGGATGCATGGGTTAGATGTCAGGAAGGTCACCCCGGTGACTTACATATACAAGACGGGTTCCTTTTCAAGGGAAATCGACTATGTATCCCAAAGAGTTCGCTAAGGAAACAGATAATCTAAGAGCTACATGGAGGTGGCCTCAGTGGACACCTTGGGCGAGATAAGACGCGAGCTCTTGTGGAAGAACGGTATTACTGGCCGCAATTGGTACGTGATGTGGGAAAGGCAGTCCAACGCTGTTATATTTGTCAGACTTCCAAGGGGCAATCTCATAATACGGGCCTCTACACCCCGTTACCCGTGCCTAATGGCCCTTGGGAGGATTTATCTATGAACTTTGTGCTTGGTCTCCCACGAACACAACGCGGCATGGATTCGGTGTTCGTGGTAGTAGATCGTTTTTCCAAGATGGCACACTTTATTCCATGTAAGAAGACTCTCGATGCAACACACGTGGCGAATCTATTCTTCAGAGAAATTGTGCGACTACATGGGGTTCCCAAGACTATTACTTCTGACCGTGACACGAAGTTCATAAGCCACTTTTGGTGGACTTTGTGGACTCGATTCGATACACGCCTTCAGTTCAGCAGCGCGTACCACTGATGAGGGTCGAATATTGCATATCAGACCCCGACTATTACCTGATTTTACATACATGATAATGCTTAATGCCATATTTTAATTGTGTTTTTATTACAGGATGAAATCAGGAGCGTGTATTGAAAAATGATGTTAAAAGGATGGATTTGACGCTCCAAAATTACCAGAGCACGGGATGAACCTCAGAGGACTAATATTGAAGAATTTACATGCCAGGGACCCGAGGAAATCAAGCCGTTCACGTTTAAAGAGGCCCGAAACTGGTCCAGAATGAAAGATCACATGGTTCTAGCCATCCGATCGGTTCAAAAATTCATACATGGCCTGTGGACCATAAATAAACCGTACATATTAAATTTCAACCAGTGGATATCTTTGAAAGTGGCCTAAAAGCTATATCATCCCCTTAATTCTTTAAGCGGGGCCCGCCTGATATTTGGAACTGCCTCAAATTTGGGTTCAACCCCTTAAACGCAATAATATAACAGATGGACGGTGCAGATTTCTCATAAACATTATAGTGGACCACACACTGCGGTGAATGCACATCATGTACATGTACAAAGCACGAGCACCAGACCAGCCTGTCAGTCAAAGTCGGTGTTGACCGACTCCTCATGAAAAACGGCAATTGCCATTACAGTCTAATTTCCAACCAACCTGCGGTCGTCAGTTGTGGGCCCCATATACTGTCCAAACGGACAATCCAAACCGTCCATTAGCTTTCTAAGGCTCATCTTACCAACGCCTAGCTGATGGAATTTGAAAACATCCAGTTTTTATTTTTCTAGCCGTTCAAAAGCGGAATGGACGGTAGATTGAAATATCATGCGGGCCTCATCAAAAGAAGGTAAAAATTGTGTATTCCTGACAGAAATCTCGTCCTCCATCCAATGAACGGATTGGATTTCCCAAAATAACTACGAAATGGGCCCCGTCAGTGTCACAGCAGAAGAGAGCCGCGGTCTCTGTTGCGGCGTTCGGAAACCGACCAACTTCGGGGGCGGTTGCGCGTTCAGATCGACTATCAGATGGCTGATCCAAGCCGTCCATTGTGTAGACCACTCAGAAACGTCCCAAGGGACGTTGATTTTACAAGTAAAGTGCAAATAAACCATGGAGTTTTGAGACCCCAAAGGAGGTTGCGAGAAGGTCTTTCGCTGCGCGGCTGCTGCTGCGAAGCATCTGATTTTCCCACCGATTTCAGCACTCCACCGTCCCTGGCACCTATAAAAGGGAGCAGATCCAGAGAAGCAAGGAAGTTCAGATCTAGAGCAAGGGAGAGAAGAAAGAGAAGAAAGAAGAAAGAGAGAAATTGGTTTGATGTTTTGTTTATGAATTTTATTTATCCATCTGTTTAATGGATTTTATGGGTAACTAATCTCTCAGCTAGGGCTGAGATGAAACCCCTAATTTGATTAACTCTTTTATTGTTGATTTTACTTAAAACTTGATTGGTGTGTCTCTTTCTCTAAGTGGGCTTGATTGGTTTAAATTCTCTACTTCTCCATCTATGAACTCGACCAAAGTATATAGATGGATGTTGTTTGGATGCTTATTCTAGGTGCTTGTGTTTGATTATGAACGAGGTTCCTATAGGGAAGAGAAGAGTGCTTTAATGAACGGTATATTCCATGTGCCCACCAAGGACATGGGATATGTTATTCATAGCATTGTTTGAAGGAATTAGACAATCTGTATGCCCGATTAAGGACACAGATTGTGCTTTCTCTAGATAAGTTAGATCAATCTAAATTAAAGTGAATTAACAGACAAAACAAGGGTTATGATAATTAGGGGTGGATTCGAAAGTCCTAGTGCTCTCTCTGATTGAATTTTCTTCCTTATTCTCAATAGTTATTTTCCATAAATTTGTGTTAGTAATTCGCTACATTAATTGTTGGATTAGTTAAGGAGAATCACAGATTTGAATTGTGACGACCAGTCCTCATGGGATTCGACCTCGATCTTACCGAGTTTATTACTACATCACAACCCTATACTTGTGGAGTGAACAAGTTTTTGGCGCCGTTGCTAGGGACTGTTTCGTTCCAAATTGAATTTAAGATTCTCTCTTATCATAATTCATAGCTTAGGATTTTACTAACTTAGAATTTTTTTTCTTTATTTTAGAACTAACCTATTTCCTGTTTTGTAGGGTCCTGAAATAAACTTCTAATTTGGTAATCCCTTCTAAGTTTCTTACTTTTTCTAATTTCTATTTTTAGAATTAGGATTTTATTTTTTAGAAATTTTTAGTTTCTAATTTTAGATTTAGATTCTTCTTTTAAGTAACTTTTTATTTTCTAGTTTTAGAAATTTTTTCCTTTTTAGAAACTAACTTAGCTTTTTATTTTTAGTAACTTTCTAATTCTAGGATTTCTTTCCTTTTTAGAAACTAACTCTTTTTTTTTTAGTTCTTTAGAAAAATTTCTAATTTTAGATTTTCTGTTTTAGAAACTAACTTGTTTTGTTTTCTTTTGCAGGATTTTAACATAGATCTCCAATTGGTAACATCTTTCTAAATTCTCCAGTCCTCTCTACTTTCTATTTTGAGATTTAGGTTTTCAATTTTTAGGAATTTTCTACTTTCTAACTTTGGATTTGGTAACTTTCTATTTTCTAGTTTTAGAAACTTTCTTTTTTAGAAATTAACCGTTGCTTAGGATTTTTCTATCATTATTTTAGGAAACTTGATTTGTTTTTGTTTTTATTTACAGGAATTGAGGAAGGAAGCTACTAAGTGAAGGAGGAGCTTCTTAAATCTTCTGCCATCAATCATCTCCTTTTCCTGGTTCTTTCTTCCCATTCTTATTCACATAGTTTTAACTTGTTTTTTTTTTAATAGCATAATTTCTAGTTCTAGTTTTCTTTCTCTTAGGTTGTTACTTAGTTTATGCTAGGACGTAGATCTCTAGATAAAGAACTACCACCTTTTGATCCTGAAATAGAAAGAACATTCCATAGAAGATTGAAAGACATCCTAGTTGAAATGGCAGAAGAGAATGGAACTAAAACTCTCAAAGATTATTCAGCTCCTGTCCAATTCAATGCGCCTTCATGCATAGTGTTGCCCACCACCACAGCAACACACTTTGAACTCAAGACTGGGGTCATACAGTTGTTTCCTTCCTTTTATGGGTTGGACAAGGAGGATCCATATCATCATGTGAAAGAATTCCTAGACATTTGCTCCACCTTTAAATTCCAAAACTTCTTAGACGATTCGATCCTTCCTTTGTTTCCTTTCCTTTTTCTTTGAAGGATAAGGCGAAAGCATGGTTGAATTCTCTAGAAGTTGGGTCTATCACTACATGGGACCAATTGTCTAGAAAGTTCTTAAACAAGTTCTTCCCTGTTCACAAAACTAATGCTCTCCGTAGAGAAATCACTAATTTCACACAAAAAGAGGAGAGCACTTTCATGAATGTTGGGAAAGGTGGAAGGACTTGCTTCTTAAATGTCCACACCACGGTTTGAGAAGTGGCAACAAGTGCAATACTTTTATGACGGTCGACACCCCAAGCCGTCGCATGGTTGATGCCACCAGTGGAGGGTCCTTCATGACCAAAAGCGATCTCGAAGCATGGAAATTCTTTGAAACCTTGTGTGAAAACTCAAAGAATGGGACTATTCGAGATAGAGGTGAAAGAAGTTCCCAACCACAAAAGAGAGGTGGCATATATGAGATAGGAGTCACACGGATCTCCATGCCAAGATTGATGGCACTGACAAAGAAGGTTGATGCTCGATGTTACATAATGGACCTCCACAAACAACTCAAGCCGAGGCTTGTGCCGTATGTTCTAGTTCTACCCATCCTACGCAATCTTGCCCATCTGTACAACATTTCCAGAATTCCTCTCTGAACAAGTTCATGCTTTGAACACCTTTCAGAAACCTGGGAATGATCCTTACTCAAACACGTACAACCCAGGGTGGGCTAGGCATCCAAATTTCTCTTGGGCAAAAGGACCACAACAAGGAGGACCATCTGGAAATCCTCCTATGCAACCTCAACGAGTTTCCACAATATCAACAATGCTGCACAATCAAGGAAACCATCTCTTGAGGATACACTCCATCTTTTTATGCAGAGTTCTCTCCAATTCCAAAAAGACACCCAACAAACCTTACTAGCCAACCAGCAAAGCTTACATGCAAATGCGCAATCCATTGCCAAGCTGGAAGTACAAATGGGTCAACTAGCTACCACATTGAGTGAGAGAGAGAAGGGCAAGTTCCCTGGCCAACCTGTGGCTAATCCAAAGGGACAGTATGAGATTGGCTCTAATTCCAACCAAGGGCAATACCACGAGCAAGCCAAATCAATCACTACCCTTAGGTCAGGCAAACAGATTGACAACAAAATAGAGATACCTAGGGATGAATCAAATCAAGGTGAAGCAGAGAGACACACCAATGCATCCAAAGTCCAAAAACTCTCTGACTCTCCAAGAGCCGCTGACGTGCCACCTTACGTGCCCAAAGCACCTTTTCCTCAACGTCTGGCACCAATGAAGAAAAGAAATAACTTTGATGAAATCCTGGATGTGTTTAAAAAAGTGCAAGTCAACATTCCATTACTTGATGCCATCAAGCAAGTCCCTCCTTACGCTAGGTTTCTTAAAGATTTATGCACTCAAAAGCGTAAGCAGAATGTTCATAAGAAGGTCTTCCTTGCAGAGCAGCTCAGCTCCATGATTCAACATAACACCCCTCCTAAATTTAGGGATCCAGGAGCTCCCACCATTTCTTGCGGCATAGGAGATCATAAGATCGGGAAGGCATTGCTTGATTTAGGGGCAAGCGTCAATTTGTTACCATATTCGGTTTATGAGCAGCTAGGACTTGGTGAGTTGAAACCGACTAAGGTAACATTACAACTGGCTGATAGATCTGTCAAGGTGCCCCGGGGTGTTATTGAAGATGTGCTAATTCAGGTTGATAAATTTTATTTTCCAGTGGATTTCATAGTTATAGATACTCAGCCTGTCCAGAATCCTCATAGTCAGATCCCAGTCATCTTGGGTCGTCCATTTTTGGCCACATCTAATGCTATTATAAATTGCCGGAATGGAGTTATGAAATTGTCCTTTGGTAATATGAATATTAAACTCAATGTTTTTAATGCAGGACAACAATCCGCAGATTTGGATGACATATTTGAAGTGGACATGATCGAGAGCCTTGTGCAGGACTCCTTCCGTACATCTTTTGAAGATCCACTTGAGACATGCTTAGCACAATATGGGATGGACTTTGACATCGATAGTCCCATCCACGAAGTCAATGCACTGCTCAACTCTACTCCTATATTGGAAACTGAAAAATGGAAAGCAAAAGTGGAACCGCTTCATCCCTCTGAGACTCTTCCTGACAACACAGTTTGTGACTCTGAGAAGACAAAGAAAGGCGGTTTGCCGCTTAATGTTCTTAGAGCATATAAGGCAGCAATTGAACGGAAGATAGCGGAAATACAGGGAGTATGCCCCACTGTATGTATGGATCATGCTGTGGAAATGTCGCGTGAAATGCAAAGGAAGCGTGATCCTAACATGGAAGAAGTCGTTCGAGCAGAAGTCCTGAAATTATTTGACGACAGTGTCAGTTACCTCCTTTCAGATAGCACAGCTCATGGGAACTCACATCACTTGTCTGGGATCGGTTAATTAAGGATGAGGTAATTTCTTTGGCGGACCATGGTTATAATGATTAGTCATTCATGGTCCGTTTAATACAGCTAAAGACGTTAAACTCAGCGCTCCTGGGAGGCAACCCAGTCTTTTATTTTATGTTTTTTTCTAGTTAGTTACTTCAATGTTTGTGGGTAACATTACTGCAAACTCTCACGAGACTACAACTCGTCCACTAGGGGTAACCTAGGGGTTTAAAGGCTTGTTGCATACGCTAAATGCAATCGAGAGCACCTGCGAAAGTGGTATAGGTAGGATTTTCTTTTTAGAATTTTATTTATTTTTTATTTTTTTTGTTTTGTTTTTGTTGATATCTCTCTTGTGCTAACTCGCTTTTATGTTGATATTTTTGAGAACGCCTCTTGATTCTCCATCCAGGTACTATCTTTCCCTCACTCCTCTTTTCTTTTCATTGTCTCATGTGCATTGCATGCTTATTTCTTTTACATTGAGGACAATGTAGATTTTAGGTTGGGGGTGGGAGATTAGGTTACCTAATCAGTATTTTCTTGGTCTTGAGCAAAATTTGTGAAAGTCTTGAGCAAAATTTGTGAAAATTTTAACATTTTTTCTGAAATTTCTGTTGAATTCAAAGTGATTTTGAAGGATAGTTGTGATTTTGAAATTACAAGATACAGAATGTGAGTAACTTATGACTCTTAGATTCAGTTGTCTGGTAGATTTCACAGTTAAGTTTGAATTGTTAATCCATGATTAGAAGTTGTAAACATTGATTGAGCCAGGATTGCACATATCGGATCTCACTTACACATTAAGTTTTCAGTTCGATATTAAATGGTAACATGGTGATCATTAAAGCATGAAAGGAACTAGCCTGAAAAAATTTTTGTTAGCATCAGTTTATAAAGAAGAAGAGAAAAGGCTAAGTCACATAATTTTCACCATAGGTTTGCTCCCTATAGATGAAGATTTGATTCCCCATAGTTGACATGAGAAAAGAGTTAGGCGACAAGTTTTCACCATAGGTTTGCTCCCTATAGGTGCAGATTTGATTCCCCTCCTTGGCACCAATGTTTATAAAGGAAATCAAAGGCTGATAGAACGAAAAGATGATCTAAAATGCTAGTGTTGGTTTCAGGATGGTTGTCACGAATTACTAATGATATCATGAAATTGACAATTGGATCTTTTAATGATTGTAAGCCGAGATTACACTATTCGCTCATGGAACTCAATGTTTAAAATTGTTCTAATTAATGGATTAATATTTTGAACTTGATTATGAAGCTTACTGTAAGCTTGATTTCAGGAGAAAAATCTTCTCACCATTCATGAATCGTGGAATTTTCACATCTCAATTATCTGTTCACCCGTCACTTGAGTTTACAGGAATTGTCTTTTATTTTTGAAATTATTTTTCGCATGTTTTGCTCGGGACTAACAAAATGCTGGTTGGGGGTTGTGATGAGGGTCGAATATTGCATATCAGACCCTGACTATTACCTGATTTTACATACATGATAATGCTTAATGCCATATTTTAATTGTGTTTTTATTACAGGATGAAATCAGGAGCGTGTATTGAAAAATGATGTTAAAAGGATGGATTTGACGCTCCGAAATTACCAGAGCACGGGATGAACCTCAGAGGACTAATATTGAAGAATTTACATGCCAGGGACCCGAGGAAATCAAGCCGTTCACGTTTAAAGAGGCCAGAAACTGGTCCAGAATGAAAGATCACATGGTTCCAGCCATCCGATCGGTTCAAAAATTCATACATGGCCTGTGGACCATAAATAAACCGTACATATTAAATTTCAACTAGTGGATATCTTTGAAAGTGGCCTAAAAGCTATATCATCCCCTTAATTCTTTAAGCGGGGCCCGCCTGATATTTGGAACTGCCTCAAATTTGGGTTCAACCCCTTAAACGCAATAATATAACAGATGGACGGTGCAGATTTCTCATAAACATTATAGTGGACCACACACTGCGGTGAATGCACATCATGTACATGTACAAAGCACGAGCATCGGACCAGCCTGTCAGTCAAAGTCAGTGTTGACCGACTCCTCACGAAAAACGGCAATTGCCATTACAGTCTGATTTCCAACCGACCTGCGGTCGTCAGTTGTGGGCCCCATATACTGTCCAAACGGACAATCTAAACCGTCCATTGGCTTTCTAAGGCTCATCTTACCAACGCCTAGCTGATGGAATTTGAAAACATCCAGTTTTTATTTTTCTAGCCGTTCAAAAGCGGAATGGACGGTAGATTGAAATATCATGCGGGCCTCATCAAAAGAAGGTAAAAATTGTTTATTCCTGACAGAAATCTCGTCCTCCATCCAATGGACGGATTGGATTTCCCAAAATAACTACGAAATGGGCCCCGCCAGTGTCACAGCGGAAGAGAGCCGCGGTCTCTGTTGCAGCGTTCGGAAACCGACCAACTTCGGGGGCGGTTGCGCGTTCAGATCGACTATCAGATGGCTGATCCAAGCCGTCCATTGTGTAGACCACTCAGAAACGTCCCAAGGGATGTTGATTTTACAAGTAAAGTGCAAATAACCCATGGAGTTTTGAGACCCCAAAGGAGGTTGTGAGAAGGTCTTTTGCTGCGCGGCTGCTGCTGCGAAGCGTCTGATTTTCCCACCGATTTCAGCACTCCACCGTCCCTGGCACCTATAAAAGGGAGCAGATCCAGAGAAGCAAGGAAGTTCAGATCTAGAGCAAGGGAGAGAAGAAAGAGAAGAAAGAAGAAAGAGAGAAATTGGTTTGATGTTTTGTTTATGAATTTTATTTATCCATCTGTTTAATGGATTTTATGGGTAACTAATCTCTCAAATAGGATTTGAGATGAAACCCCAATTTGATTAACTCTTTTATTGTTGATTTTACTTAAAACTTGATTGGTGTGTCTCTTTCTCTAAGTGGGCTTGATTGGTTTAAATTCTCTACTTCTCCATCTATGAACTCGACCAAAGTATATAGATGGATGTTGTTTGGATGCTTATTCTAGGTGCTTGTGTTTGATTATGAACGAGTTCCTATAGGGAAGAGATGTGCTTTAATGAACGGTATATTCCATGTGCCCGACCAAGGACATGGGATATGTTATTCATAGCATTGTTTGAAGGAATTAGACAATCTGTATGCCCGATTAAGGACACAGATTGTGCTTTCTCTAGATAAGTTAGATCAATCTAAATTAAAGTGAATTAACAGACAAAACAAGGGTTATGATAATTAGGGGTGGATTCGAAAGTCCTAGTGCTCTCTCTGATTGAATTTTCTTCCTTATTCTCAATAGTTATTTTCCATAAATTTGTGTTAGTAATTCGCTACATTAATTGTTGGATTAGTTAAGGAGAATCACAGATTTGAATTGTGACGACCAGTCCTCGTGGGATTCGACCTCGATCTTACCGAGTTTATTACTACATCACAACCCTATACTTGGGGAGTGAACAACCACCCACAGACTGACGGTCAAACTGAGGTTGTGAATCGCACGTTGGGAAACCTCCTTTTATCTATTTCAGGAGAAAAATCGAAGCAGTGGGATTTGGCCTTGTCTCAAGCAGAGTTTGCATTCAACAACATGGTGAACTGCTCGACAAGAAAATCCTCATTCCAGGTTATCTACAGACGAGTACCTCGCCATACACTAGACTTGGTCCCTCTGCCCAAGTTCCCAGGCATGAGCATTACAGCAGAACATATGACAGACAAAATCATGGGCATTCATGCGGAGGTACAGAACAAGCTACGTGCCTCGAACGAAAAGTATAAGGAGCAAGCGGACAAGCATCGGCGACAGAAAGTGTTCGAGGTGGGCGATCAAGTAATGGTCCATCTACGCAAAGAAAGATTTCCGACCGGAACGTACAACAAGTTGAAGAAAAAAAAGATTGGACCGGTACCAATCATCCGAAAGATCAATGACAACGCTTATGTTGTTGATCTTCCAGATGATATGGCGATCTCACGAACTTTCAATGTCACGGACCTGACTGAGTATCATGAACCAGCGCATAATGATAACTCGAGGACAAGTTCTTTTGAAGTGGAGGAGACTGATGTAGAGCGGGTCGCGGACAATTACATGGCAAAGATGGATCAGAAAAGGCCCAGTCGGCGACAGAAGTGATCTGGACCATCAGACCTTAAATCAGGAGTATCTCGCAATCCGAGATGAGTTAGCCAATGAAAAATATATGATTTTGGGGTAGAACGAGCTACTTTAGCCAACCAACCCTGCTATGCAGGGTTGCGACACTCGGAATTGCGAGAAACCCCTGATTTGACGGTCGTTTCCCTGTTTCAATTTCGTTTTTACTATAAATAGTAAGTTTTAGTTTGCTTATAACTCTTCATCCGTCGGGCTTTAGGAGTTGCGCCCAACATGAAAAGAGCTTAGAATAATTAGGAGAACGGGTTGGTGAAGCCAAATAGGACACTTACTATTTTTGGCCGAAAACCTCAGCACTAGTAGACATCACGACCGTCTATAAATAGTAAGTTTACTATTTATAATAAGTCACGAATTCTAGGAGTCCTAGTTGTAGTTTGATTCTGATTTCTTTCCCATTGCTTAGTACCCTTATTTAAAGGGTTGTGAACTCGTTTTTATTCATTCATTAATCTATTTCGAATTTATTTAGAATTTATTTCTATTTTCTGCTCTCTTTTCTCGTGGATTCGAGAAGTCTCTGTGAGGAGTCCAGAGAAGTTCCGTGGATTCGGAATAGTTATCCTCTTGAGGAAGACGGTGCTGGACCTCACGTCCTCCCCTGCGTCAATATGGCTGATTTTTTGGTGACCCAGGCCTAACATAGCCAACACATCTAATGTATGCAAGGGAACGCCCGCCATCCATGATTCAGGCAGGCCGCATGAGATATGTAAGGGAATGCCCACCATCCAATCTATTTCACTTGGTGTGGCCCACAGTAAGTTCTCCTCTGGTCTGGTTCATAGAAGATCATATATATATAAGGGTAGATGTTCGACACGCATCACGGTGGGGCCCACAAAGCTCAACATCATGAGTAGTTTCCATGAGCGCATAGAACCTTTTCATATATATATATATATATATATATATATATATATATATATATATATATAATGCGATGGAGCTGATTTTAACGCCCCATGAGGTCGAGCTGTGTGGGCCTCACCGTGATGCGTTTCGAACATCTACCCCATCAATCAGATGCACCATTCCATTGTGGGCATAGGTCTCAAAAATCAAGTCAATCCGTGACTTGTGTGGGCCACACCACGTACAGAAGTGGAGAGGGGCCGTGCACCATTAAAACATTCATAACCATTTTTGAGGGCCCACCGAGATGTGGTTTGAAAATCCAACCCATCCATTATGTGTGTCCCACTTGAATGAGGGTTCAGACCAAGTTTCAGGAGCATGCAAAACTCAAGTGGGCCCCACCAAGTGCTTTTATATGTTTTAATGGTGTCTTCACCTAATTTTAGATGGTATGGCCCACTTGAGTTCCATATATGGCTTATTTTTGGGACATCCCATAATTTAAAGGAGACCCATCAAATGCACGGTGTTGATGGTCGAAACACATCACGGTGGGGCCCACACAGCTTGACCTCATGGGAGCTTATCGTCAGCTCGTGCGCATTGTACTTTTTCCATATATATATATATATATATATATATATATATATATATATATATATAACTTTTAGTAAATTGTGATAAGCTTGTGCCAAGAGAGACCAAAACATCCGCGATATTAAAACTTTTAGTAAATTGTGATTGGGTAGGTTTGAGAAACATTAATGAAACATAAAAGAAATAACAATGAAAAAAATACAGAAATTTCTGTTGAATTAAGAACATGTTATTTTTAATCTGTTGAATCAAGAACATGTTATTTTTCAAGAGAGGGTCTCAAGTTCAACTAGTTGAACCACAAAGTAAGGTCCACCCAGTGGATAACTTCCAACCTGTTAAGTTCACACGAAATCCAACCCTTTCAATAGATTGGCACCACCACAATCACCTAATGCAAAATCAGCCCTATCTATCCTTCCAGTGGACCACACCATTAAATAATTCGCAGTCATTGTCAAATAGAAAAAATACAAGTAGTCCGCTTGAGTGGATATGGCATTTGCACGAGGTAATCCTCATGATGGGGACAACCTATTTCATGGATTGGATGTGCACTGAGTGCACCATAACTTATAGTCCGACTAATGGGGCTTGAGAGCTAAAATTAATTAGGAAAGTTTTGCATGCCAAACAGATTCAAAGGGTCCATTTGGATCGTATGTCATTTTGCTTTATCTACTTATGCCTTGAGTAGTTAGTCTTGATCTCTACTTGTTCAACGCACAAATATGCCAAGTAAATAATACATTTAATCCTAAAAAGAATTCAAAAATTCTTTTTTCAGCATTACCTTGATGTGGATCATCCATCATTTAGAACCACGTTTGATGTTGAGTCAGCCATCATGTGGGATCCACCTATAGTATCCACCATCCATTATGTGAGGCCAACCTTTGATGTTGACCATTCGTTATGTGGAATGACCTTGGCCCTATCTTCAATGTGAATTGTTCAATGTTCGAGGCATGCCCTCAATGTGGACCATCAAACTTGTGAGGCCCACCTTCAATGTGGGCTATCCATCATGCATGGCCCACCTTGGATGCGGGTCATCCATCATGTCAAACATGGGTTGTGGATTGTCCATTATCCAGGGCACACGTTGAATGTGGATTAACCATCATATGGAGCCCAACTCTGAAGTGGGCCGTCCATCATATGGGGCCTAGCTTGGATGTGGGGACCAATTATTATTAGGAGCCAACCTTTGATGTTGATTGTTCATTATGTAGGGCCTACCTCAATGTGGGTCACCCATCATGTGGGACTCACCTTTAATGTCACTAGCAATCATGTGAAGTCCACCTTCAATATGGACCATCCATCAGGTGGGCTCTACCTTCGAAGTGGGTCATCCATCATGTGGGGCCATCTTTGATATGGACCATCCATTGCCTGGGCCCCACCTTAATGTTGGTTGCCCATCATGCGGAGCCTTCTCTCTCTCTCTCTCTCTCTCTCTCTCTCTCTCTCTCTCTCTCTCTCTCAAGTAAAAAAATGATATTTTTTTATTCAAGTTATTTTAAGGTATTCTGAAACTTTTAAATGCCATTTTATCATACTAATTTTTATCACATAGGATGTCGATTTGTTGCCAATGCTCTCCCAAGTGCACCCTAAAAGAGTAACTAAGGGTCTTTTGGATGCACGAAGCATATGGTGAAAAAGGTGTCGGAGGATATGCCCTACAAAACCAATATGAGCTCTAATCCACTGGCATAGGGCTAATCTCAATTATAGAGCATGATGACCAGGAGTCCCCTGTGAATACCTTGATGTGTCTTGGTGCATAGTGTAACTTTAAACTTACATGAATATGGGTGAGTTGAGGAGTGCATCCTCTATAATCCTTGGGAGCTAAAGATTGAACACTATGCTTATTAATCAAGGAGAGTCATGGCCCATGGATCTAAATACCATGTATACGCCATAACTATCACAGATATATATGACACACCTATAGACATTTTATCGTGAGATGTACAGTTATCCTATGTGATGGAACTAACTTGAGAGAAGATGAACAATCTCCTCCATCAAGGATCCAACTTCATATTGGTATGCCTTCTTCCTTGACTCACATAAGAGTGTAAGTGGACCATGGATATAAGATCCAATGTCAGACCTTTGGTACACTTACACTAGTTGGATCGTGTTGAAGTTACTGATCTAATATTTCATTCCTAGTTGAGATTAACATGATGATCTCGACTTGATGTTGCATAGAAATGAATAATCCTTTGCCCAGATGACATATATAGGTCACGGGCCTAACTGGCAGGCGAGACGACCTAAAAGCCATTAAAAATATACATACCTGGGTATTTCCACCTAGAACTGTTGATTCTTGCACGGGCCAACAAGTAACTCACTATGTTTTACCAAAAGACTTTCTAATAACTACATCTATCAAATCAAGAACTCATCAAGTGATTTTTCTATTGAGCCCGGAACTTAAAATGTTTTAATTAGCTTTTTAAATATTTTTTATCATCAAAGTTTTATTTATACCATTAAAATTGTTTTGATAGCACTTAATAATGGCCTAATGGTCCAAATTGGATGGTCCACTATTTTACTAGCATGGAATACAGATCCCCAATAGATAGCCATGACAATTAGATAATTAGATCATGAGTACATACATGGATAAGACAGATCAATGCACTTCCTTCCAATAAGATGCAAAGTTGTTCGTAGGGTGGTTTAATACCATACTAGAACCCCTTTGAAATCCTAACCTCCTCTTTTATATATAAATCCTACCTTGGAGGAGAGCATTAAAACAACCCTCCGTTGGGCATATGAGACGAAGTATAGAGAAAGGGCAGGGAAAGAACACCTCCATCTTCATTTCCTTTATTCATCCCTTTTCACCTTTGTGGTCCACTTCTGTGGACTGTTGGAGCTCTCCTTGACACTTGGCAAAGGAGTTACTTTGGGTTGCTTGATTTTGTCGGTATTGGGATAAATTGGGGAGAGACCTTTTAAGTTGGAAGGTCATCATCCGCATCGGATCATTCTGCACCAGCAAATCACCTCATAAATATATTTTAAATTGGGATATCTAACTATTCAAAGAAAATTAAATTTCTCCGTGAAATCTCATCAAAAGGGCATCTATTGGACATCAATTTGGAAGACCATAAATATTCAAAGTAGTTTAGTTGACACTAGAAAATCATTCTAGCTCACTTTGGACCAAATTTCATCAAATGGTCCAGATTCAGATATATTTAACCAATCTACAGATTATGGGGCCCATAGATCAAAAATCTCGATCCCACAAACAAGGCCCTTGTACAAATTAAGGGCCCACTTGGACACCCTAAAAAGTGGAGTTTGATGCCTCAACACTGTTTTAATTCAAACTACATGTTGTTCGTTTGGATGCAGTTTTACAAATTCTCCCTTAATCTCCTGCTCACAAACCCTCATCTAATCCCCCACACCTCCAAATAGGCACTAAATAGCCCTTGCCAAAAACCAATCCAATTGATTTTGGGTCCTTGTCCTTGCCTCGGTGATAGACTCCCGAGTTTCAACACAAGGTCTGGGATTCGAGTACCCATTGGTGGTGAAATCCCACTAGGCGTATGTTGGATGGCACGAAGATGGAAAACCCACAGCATGAAAAATACAGATGCTAAGATTGTATGATCAGAATCACTCTTGGGTTGTGCTCCAGTCATAAGTTGGCCAACAAGTTCGACACTCCAGATCAATACATGTACATAATGCACAAAGTATATAGGTAGGGATGTATATGAGCCAAGCTAGCTCGAAAAGCTCACTAGGCTTGGCTCGATCTAGCTCGACTTGACTCAATTCGAATAACAACTCGAGACGAGCCAAGCTTCATGACCCAGCTCGTTTTGAAAATAAGCTGAGTTCGAACATAGTAGAGCTTGACTCAACTCGAACCTGACTCAGCTCAAAGCTCGAGCTTGGCTCAACTCGAATATATATTATATTATATTATATATTATTATATTTAAAAATTTTAAAAATTAAAACTTAAACCATACCCTACCCATTCGTCCCTTTCTTTCCATTTCCCTTCCCCTTCCTTACCTAACTCGCTTCTCTCTCTCTCTCTCTCTCTCTCTCTCTCTCTATGCAAAGGTACCCTCTATGACTCTATATATATATATATATATATATATATATATATATATATATATATATATATATATATATATATATATATATATATATACAATTGAATATTTGATTTGGGGGTTGGGTCAGGTTGCTGGGTTGAGTCACGTGCAGATTGAGTGCTGGGTTGGATCGGGTTGGGAGCATATTCAACTCAACTCAAGGTAAGCTTGTCTCGACACGATCCACTAGCTCGCCTCGAGCTCGACTCAAAAGGTTTGGCAATCAAACCAAGCTCCAATGGTAAGTTCCAGGCCGAGCTCGAACTCAAGGAGAGCACAGACGAGCCAAGCCAAGCTTGACCCACCTCGACTCGACTCGGCTCAATGTACAGCCCTAAATGTAGGTGAACTATATCATTTCAAATCTAGCCATCCATAAATCTTGAATATCTTAATCCCAATCACACTAACCAACTTAGATGTCCAGAGAAATAAAAATGGCCAAAAAAACAGACACTTGGCATGTTTTCACCGGACATGTTTTGGGCACATTTCCGAACAAGGTGGAAAATGGAAGATGACGATCAATAGAGAGACCCATCTGCATAAGATCAACCAATGAGACAATGCAAAAGTGCAAATGGAGCAACATGAACAGGGTTTGCAAAAGTGCATCATGCAAAACACATGCAATCCTATCCACATCAGACATGCCAGTTGAATGTGTAGCAATATCACTGTCTTAACTCTTTCCAACCACCCCATTTGTAGGCTACAGATTGGACGGCTATGATAGTAGGTAGCATCACTGTGATTTTTGGGACATTCACATGGCAGCCCACCATGAACTAGGAAATTCAATCATCCGTCAGACTTGACTCTTTAGTGAGTAGAGCCTATAGAAGGTTCTCTTGGAAGCAATTACAAGAAAAATTCATTGATTCATCACATATGGGGTAACAACAAATCATTCCTGACGCTGAAAAATGCATCATGCATTGTAATTCAGGATACCTCCCAACGTGTTACTAAGTTCTTTCAATAACCCAAACCGGATAATTTGGTTCTTTTAAATAACCCCAAACCGTTCATGAGAAAGGGCTTCTCTTGTATAGGAGACAACTGAAAAATCCCTCAGATTGAATACCTCAATCCTATTATACAAAGGTGATAGTCACTATCCATTTCAAAACAAAAAAGCTGATTTTCAATGTACTAAAATTATCCAATGCAAAGATTTTATTTGTTTTTTATACACCATGCAAGGTAAAGACTTATCATGTAAACAGTTTGGATTATTTGAATCACCCAGATTCAAAGGCAATAGTCCCTATGCATCGTGGTACAATACAGCAGGACGTATTGAAGAAAACCTTGAAATCAGAGGGCATTGTGCTTTGAGTAATCACAGGACATATAAACATGTTATATGGAAGGTGAAACACAAAAAAAGCACGTGCATACAAAGTATTGAAAAAGAAAAGAAAAGAATAGAAGGAACTTGTCAGGACAAAGCAGTTCTCCACTTAAAGTGCAAACTGTAGACATTTATAAAACTGCAAATATACCCGTTTCTCCCAAGGCTTTAGATGTTAAGGAAAAAACGAGATTAAAAGAGGCCGCATAAGATCTTGCACCATATAACAAGGTGGCACAAGAACAAAACTTGACAAAATACGAAGTTGTTTGCCTGCAAATGCAAGAAAGGAGTGCTACGACTAATTGCAGTTACCTGACTAGCATTTTGGCATGCTTTTCAACGACTATCAAGATCAACTAGAAACTAACCCATGTACAAATAGCCAGCTCCTTGGAAATTTTTCTCTTTTTCCTTCTTTGTTGGACTTTCAGTTGAGTTCTTGAGAAGAGGATTTCATTTCATAAAGTGAGGATTAAGCAGCCCTGAAATCTCAAGAAATCCAACACGGTCTTTCCCTCCGAATATCTTTTTCAATTTCTCATCACACACTATGATCTTCTTGTTTTCCGGGTCCTACCAAAAGAACAGACAAGAAATAGAATCACCATCCGATTTCATGGAAAGTGCATCAAATGATCTAAGTGCTAACTCTGTGGTTTCACTAATTCTCAGACACATTTGTCCCAACCCATTCACATGTAGCTGCATGTGCCAAGCTGGCATGTTTGTGAAATTCCAAGCTGTCCATCAGGCATGGACCCCACCTTTTTCAATGCCTCACCAAAAAAATCAGACTACCTCACTCATCAGTTGGGCGTACTGAACAAATTGATAGTCTATTCATTTCATACACCATGGCCCACTTGATGAAACAGGTCTTAATTTTCACTCTTGGGCACAAAAGCTAGGACCCACTCGATGGACAGCTCAATTATGACATTTAATACATTGGCACATGCAGCCACAAGAGAATGGGATGGGGTACACACCTGTAGAATTAACAAACCTCTAATATGGTTAAAATTTCCATTGACTACAAGATGTCTGAAAGCTTGTCAGAAAGCCCACTAAATTAAGGATGTAAGAAGATTGAAAATTCAGAAAAAATCATAGAACAAAAGTACTCATACAGGATACAAGATCAACCACCTACTATCAGGTAGGTTTTAATCCACACGTACGTGCAAGGCAGCCCACCAAGCCATCCAACAGATAGGTCCATCCATATGGACGGCCCTGCCAAAAGCCAGGCCATTGGACTGACTGGGTTGGCATAGTTATGCAACAAATGGACAGGTAAGAAAAACTTGGCCAGCTTGGACCAGAAACTGGCCATGTGACCAATGGACTGGCCTGATTTTTTAGCAACAACATCTCCACTAGGACCCAGATGATGGACATCTTGGATCTCACGATTGAGTTCCATGTTGGCACACATGGTGGCATGTAGCTTGATGCCTTGTACATGTGTCGGGTTAGCAAACCTCATAGAAGATATCTACAATATATATTGCTATGGAAAACCCAGACAGCAAAATCATAATAAAAGACTATTGCAAGAGTTTCAACACGAGGTCATGGGTTCGAGTACCCTTTGTGGTGAAAACCCACCATGGTGTGAGTGCATGTGTGTGTGGGGTGTGAGTGCGTGCGTAAGGAAGAAAAAAAAAGACTATTGCAACACCGGATTATGAAATCCAACATCATGGGCCGATCTGACCTGCACCAGAGCTGTTTTATGATTGCATATGTCCATGATTCAATTTTGGAATATACGTAAACTGCACTGAGGATTTGTGAAGGTTACAACACCTCCAAAGATATACTATCTTACATAACCAGCAATTTACCGCCAAGAACGTGAAATTGCAGCAAACAAACTAGATAAAAATCAGTAAATAACAAATCAATCACAGCCAACAGAAAGTACCACGGAACCAAATCAAATCAATCTTTGGTTACCACGAGAAAGGGAACATAAAACCCACAACACAAAATATCAGTTTGGATTCTCTACCTCCTGGCAAAAAAGGAGCTCCAATTCTCCCAAGAAAAAAGAAAAAAAAAAAAGTATTATGTGCCTCAAAACAGCATGCAGCAGGCCCAAGCCATGCCTTCTATACTTGAGAAAAAACCCAAAGATACTAAAAACAACCCTACTCTTGTTACTGAAACTAGAACCTAAAAAGGAATAAAACAATTGAATTCAGTGAAAATAATTTCACCAAAATGTGGCTCTTCTTGAGCAGATATTAATAGACTTTTATTTTCCTCCTTTTCTTTTTCTTTTCTTTTTTTTTTTTCTTTTTAACAGTGATATAGATAGATTATTCATACTCGGGAATCAGATATATGATCATATAGATCTTTTCTTTATTGATCTGCACACTGGATGTAAATAATAATCCTTTCAAGAACAAGGATTTAACTACCAGATCACAATTGTGTCAATTTTCCACCAGTAGAATGCTCTACAATAGAATTGCATACCGAATAAAAATACAAGAAACTCATCATTTTCAGTCATCATTTTAGGGGTCTAATTCAAAACACAACCTTCATTTTCAGCTTGCACATATTGCAGGTGTTGAACACTTTCAATACCTTTTGTCTTCCCAAAATGACCACTTTCGACACCTTGGTCATTACCTTGGATCAATAATTCATGAGTGGAGAGATTGAAAAGGATGTTGCCAATAGAATTCAAGCTAGGAGAAAGAAATGGACATGTGCCTATAGAGTTTTATGTAGAGGTGGGCAACTTGGGCCTGATCCGGTGGATCCGACCCGACCAGACCCGACTCGGTACCATTCCGAACAGAACCGACGGTCTGATCGGGCCGGATCGACTCTGATCGTCCAGATCCGATAGTTTTTCGGGTTGGGTTTGGATTGGCCCTGATCCGACCCGACCCGAAAACCCGATCCGATTGGATCGGGACAAATCCGAACCTACCCGATCCGGAGTAGTTTTTATTAATCCTTCTACTTTTTCCTATGGTATGGTCCACTTGAGCTTTAGATATGCATCAATTTTGAGTTCAACCACTAAAATAATCTACAAAAACAAATGGACGGTGTGGATAAATCACACACATTCAAGGTGGGCCCCAACAGAGTTTGCTATGTCCAATAGCAAGTAAATTTGTCGGTGTACCGCACACAGCTATGTAGCTAGCTGTAGCCTATAGGCGCTAGCTGTGTGTAGATGCTAGTTATAGTTACGTGTCATGCCAAGACGAGCACTGACGCTCCTCGAGCTCCGAGTTGTACGAACGGTTCAAAGGATATCAAAGTTACATGGGCCCCAAAGTGATGTATTTATTATATCTACACTGTTCATATATTTTTAGAGACTATTATAGAGCACTATTCAAAAAATGAATAATATCCAACGATCATGTGGACCACATCACAAATAGCAACAATGTGGTCCACATGATCGTTAGATCTGTCTTAATTTTAGTCTCAAGCCTTAAGACGAGCTCGCCAAATGAATGGACGGTTTGGATATAACACATACCCCCACCATCAGACTCATTTAACTTGCTAAACTCAATAAAGCAAAGAACGTACTTAGCGTGAAAAGAAAGTCTTTGCATGCACGTCAACGTAATACATTAATACATCAGAGAAAGCATGATACACATTTTTTATAGTCACGTGGGGCCCACCTTCATGTATATATGTTGTCTAAGCTGTTCATCCATTTTGACATATCATTTTAGGCATTGAACAAAAAATTACGATATATTGAAGACTGAAGTGGACCACACCGTATCAAACGATCCGAATAGTGCCCAACCCGATCCGCCTCGGTTTCCCTGACCGAGTCGGACTTGGATCGGGTCAAGTCAATCAAGCAACAGATCTATCCGAGTCAGGTGACCTGGACTCAGTCTCGGATCGGATCGATTTCGGGTCAGCCTATTAGAATTTCGGATCTGACCAGGTTAGGCCCAATCCGGTCCGACCCGGACGGATGCCTAGCTCTAGTTTTATGTGATAGTCGTGTACCAATCAAACTAAAAGGGAAATTTTATAGGATTAGCTATAAGACCGGCCATGTTTTATGGGACAGAATGTTGGGCAGTTAAAGAACAACATCTTCATAGAATGTATAGCTGAAATGAGGATATTGAGATGGACGAGTAGCAAGACAAGGATAGAATTAGAAATGAATACATACGAGGAAACATGGTAGTACCAATAAGTAATAAGATGAAGGAAAGTAGACTTAGATGGTTTCGTCATGCATAACAGAGACAAAACCGCGCCAATTAGGAGTGAGTTGGTACAAGTTGAAGGCTCTACAAGGGTAAGGAGAAGGCCCAAAAGGATGTGGATAGACATAGTAAGAAATGACTTGATGACCTATGGTCTAACTGAAGGTCTGGCCCTTGATAGAGTGGACTGGCAGAACCTGATTCATGAAGCCGACTTCAATTAATTGGTATTAGGCTTTAGATGATGATATATTGTAGGTGTTGAATAATAAGAATTCCCTTGTTGCTTTACTGCTTGTTGGTTGGGGCAGTCACCTCCGGAAGGGGTAACCAGGTTGGGTGCCTAAACCAATAGTGTAATCCAACCAAAAACAATTTCCTTGTCGAAATAGCCATCAGGAAACACTTTCACATCAATACAGCAACTAGGCAAAACCACCTACATGCTACTAAGGCTACAACATCTTTACAGAAATCTACTTGTCATGGACCAAGACATGAATTAATGCACCCCACACATCTGAGTAAACCTTCGGCCCAAGGTGTCCCATATCGGTATCGGTTGGTGTAACGGTGCCCTCCGAAACCGATCTGAGATCGGGGCTTAACGATCTGGGGACGTAATGGCCCGTAACAGTAGCGTTAATTTTATTTTATTTTTTTGCCAAAAAAATATGGATTAAATCCAAAATATTCTAAGCATTCCAAATATGCATTCATTTATAAATTGGAACATGTTTATGGTGGTGTAACGGTCCACTCTTTGGTGAGAAGTTGTATCGGACTGTCTGATTAATTTTTTAACCAGGTAACTTGAATTTGACTACAAAATTCATATATTTAATTTTCTAAATATGTAATTTATATACTTAACAACTTGATATCATTTCTCCCAATAGTTCTTTTTAAAAAATGAAATTAAATTCAGGTAAATGGTGTTGCCAATTTGGGGCTGACTTGGAGGACCAATCTATTCTCCAAATCAGCCTCAAATTCATGTCATTTATTGTGATTATCCCACTTATAAATTGTTGGACATTTATTGGATAGTGAATCATAAATAATTTAAAAAAAATAAAAATAAAAAAGCCCTATTTTAAAAAATAAAAGTCCACAAATTAACAATTCAAACAATTTGACTTTGGCATTGTGAGTTAGCAATTGCAGTCCATAATTTAATTGCCAAATTTTAAGTTAATATATGTCTCGTGTATAATTTTTTAAGGCTTGAATTAGGAGGGACTTCGGATTGTGAAGTGCAAAGACACGGGTCAAAGTTTTGGGCCCCACCATGATGAATGTGTTATATCCACACTCGATCCATCCATTTTGCCAAATAATTTTAGGGCATGAGCCAAAAATGAGGCACATCCAAAGCTTCAATGGTAATTTGCACACCATAAGAAACAACAATAATTAAACGTTCACCATTAAAAATTTATTGGGGCTAGAAAAGTTTTAGATCAAGTGACATGTGTGTTTTCCCTTCATCCACGCGTCGGTGTGACCCAATTAATAGGTTAGACTGAAAATAAACATTACGGTGGACCTTAAGAAAATTTTAATGGTGAGCATTCTATAACCACTATTTCCTATGGTGTGGTCCACCTGAGATTTGGATATTACTAATTTTTTGGATCCTGACCTAAAATGACGTGGCAAAATGGATGGACGATATGGATAAAATATATACATCATGGTGGGGCCCACTCGGGTCTGATCAGATTGGATGGAAAATAAACGTTATCGTGCGCCCTACGAATTGTTTAACCGTGAAAATCATTATCTCCGCTGCTATTTTTGGGTCCAGATGATCTCTGGATATAATTCATTTTTTGGGTGGTGCTCTAAAATGATCTCTGAAAATAAATGAATGGTGTAGATGTAATAAATACATCACTGTGGAGCCCATATAACTTTGATCTCCTTTGAACCGTTCGTACAACTCGGAGCTCGAGGAGTGTCAGCGCTTGTCTTTGCGTGACACGTACCTCTGCACAGCATACTATTTTCTACAAATAAAAAAAAAAAATGGAGAGAGGGAAACCAAAAAGAAAAAAAGAGGAAAGAAGAGAGAAGAAAAAAGAGGAAGGGGGAAAGAAGAGACCGAGAGAGAGAGAGTGTGTGAGAAAGAGAGAGGAAGAAGAAGAAGAAGAAGAAAGAGAAGAAGAAAAGAAAGGAAAAAAGGTAAGGTTTTTTTTTTTTTTTTTTTTTTTTTTTTTTCAGGGCCCGTAACAGCCGTTACGGGTCCGTAACGGCCGTTATGGCCCGTAACGGCCGTTACGGTCACAGAATTCCGTAACGGTCATTTCGACCCCGTATCGTGTAATGAGTCCCACCGTTACCGTTATGTATAGGCCGTTACAGCCGATACGTAACCGATTCGGGATACCCTGCTTCGGCCTCTTTCCTGATACATCTATCAAAGCATCTTTCCGTGTATTTAAGGTGTGTTTGGATGCACCACTGAATTGAACTCCAATGCTGATTCAATAAAGCGGAAATAACCTAATTGCAATTTCCTTAGCATTCACGTCATTGTTTTGGGCAACTCCAAATCATCTTGCATTCTGTGCAGCAACAAATCACAATGACAATACTTCCAAGTTGGACTCCAAGAAGCATCACCACAAGTAGAGGGCTAGGATTGTTGTTCACAATTCAATCAACCCTTATATCCATATGCATCCGTTGCTGAGAAGGTTTTAAGTTTCCTTGGAACGCAAAATCCCACGTCTCATTCTACGTCAAGTCATTCTCCCCGCGTGGCCGATCTGCCAATTAGCTCCATGATGAGCACTACAAGTTGACAAGACCCAACCTCCTACAATGCTTGAGTCATGTTAGGATGATGAGTTCTGGTGTGAATCTAGTGACCAAGTATCAAAAGCCACTCCTAACATTCTCCACAATAATCAACCGAACAATTACATTTTCTTTATCTTTTGCTTCAGCCTTCAATTTGAGAAAAACCAAAGAAGAATTTTGTTTCTAAAGAATGAAGTTTTCTAAAGGATAAATTTCTCTAAAAGAAGAACTTTTTCTAGAACAAGAACTTTTTTTAAAAGCAAGTTTTCTAAGGAAGAATTTTTTTTAAAAGAAGAAAAGTTCCTTCTTCTTTCTATTCTTCTTAGAAGGACAAACAAAGCTTTCCTCCTTTATAAAAAAAAATTTCTTTAAAAACTCAACAAAGCTTTCTTCTTTTATAAAAAATTATTCTTCAAAAACTCTCTTTGAAAATTTTATAAAGAAGAATAGAAAGAAGAAATTTTTCTAAAAGTAGGAATTTTTCTAAAGAATAAATTTTTTAAAGAAATTTTTCTAAAAGTAAAAATTTTTTTCTAAAAAAAGAGAGTTTTCTAAAGAAATTTTTTTTATAAGTAGATTTTTTTTCTAAAAGAAAGTTTTCTAATGAAGAAATTGTTTTAAAAAATCTTCTGTAAAAAAATTTCTTTTAGAAATAATTCTTCTTTAAAAACTTTCTTAGAAGAATTCCATCTTTTAGAAAAACTTCTGTGAAAAAAAAAAAAAAAAAAAACTTTTAGAAAATTTCCTTTTTTCAAAAAAAAAAAATCTTCTTTTAGAAAACTTTCTATTCTTCTTTAGAAAAATTCCTTTTTTTTATAAAAGTTTATTCGTTTAAAAAAAAAATTTCTTTTAGAAAAATATAATATTTTCAATATTGATAACCAACGATATGATACCATTCTAGAAAACAAAAATTCCAACATATGAAGAAGAATATCTTTAATACTATAATGATATCTGTGATGGTTTGATATTTCCTGGGATTCCTGCAGTATTTAGCAATATCGATAATACGTCCAGCAATGTCTCTGATATTTCCCCCTCTTTTATCTTCCACTAAGAGAACTTTTTGAATTTGGTTTCTCTTCATTAATCCTCTTTACTTCACATCTCATCTTTTTTGTATCTATCTATCATGGAAGTAACTTTTAATCTCTTATAATATAACTCCCTTGCCATGTCTTCTTCAAAGATTCTGTTCTCTTACTTATCTCGATAGATCTCTTAATAATCCAGTTTCTATTCAGTCTTCATCTTTCCTTAAGGGGGTCTTTGATTTTCTATTTACCACCATAAATGGTGGTAAATAAGTAATCATTATTTAAATTTTGAATTGCAGCCGGCCACCTCTACAACATTGATGTTTAATTGGCTAGACACTAATGCCGAAGAGAAAAAACTAAAATCTGTGAGGCCCACCGTGATGTTTGTGTTTGATCCACGCCGTCCATTTTACCAGCTCATTTTAGAGCATGAGCCCAAAATTAGGGGAGATCCAACGCATAAGTGGACTATACCACAAGAATCGGGGGACTTAAATGCCTACCATTGAAAACTTCTTGTGGGCCACAAAAGTTTTGGATCAAGTTGATATTTGTGTTTTACCTTCGTCCATGTCTGTTTGACCCTATGAACAGGTAGGATCACAGATGCACATTAGTGTGGGACCCATAGTTGGTTTCACCTTTCAATGGTGGACGTCATTATTTCCCTTGTTTCCTGCAGTGTGGTCCACTCGAGCTTATAATCTGCCTCAATTTTAGGCTCATGCCCTAAAATGAGCTTGTAAAACAGATGGACGACGTGGATCAGACACAGCACGATGGTAGCCACAGATTTCGCTCACGCATTCTCATCCAATTTTCAAGACAACAATCTCAAAATCAAGGCATAAATATTAGACGATTCCCTCTCTTCCAAACAGCAATAAGAGGCCATCATTACTTATTTACCATCATTTACGGTGGTAAATAGAAAAACAAACACCCCCTAATTGCTTTCTATTGTTTCTCCCAATGGACCATCTCACATACCACATTCTATCCCTCATTTGTGGGCCATTTGCTCTATAAATGCCTACTACTCCTAATACCTTGTAGTCTGCCCTTATTACACTAGTGTACACATAAGAAGATTTTCCTCGGGACAACACTCCTCTGTGCTAACTTGGTGTATTGTTTGTGTTTTATTGCTTGTATTGTATGACGTTCAAATGTTATGAACTCATTTTAGATATAATTGCATCACTTATGGCCGACAACACATAGCGTGTATGTGTTCTCCTACACAATATAAAACTATATGCTTAGTTTCTTTGTAATGTTTTGAGTTATGAGTGTGTAATCATGTATCATTTAACATCTCTTCATTGAAAATCCACCATTTTCCTAAAGGTTTCCCAATGTTTCCTCAAGATGTGATGCATTACATGATACATGTGATATTTCCCATTGCTCCCTACCATAATTCCGCAACCCAAGGGTGTGATACATATTTCCTTAGATGCAATATATTAACATCTCTTCAATGAAAAATTCACCATTTTCCTGAAATTTCCCCAATGTTTCCTCACGATGCAATACACTACATGATATATGTGATATCTCCCAATGTTTCATTTCTAGATCATCTAACAATCTTGATTCAGCATCAGTGGAGTTGGTTTTGATTTTGGACACTCTGAATATCTATGCGCAGGGGGAGCAAGCCATGGCATTGGTGGCGCATGTAGAGAAGCTATCTATCATAACAACAAAGGGTGGAGGGTTAGCCAAGGCATGGATGACTCGTTCATGGAGTCATTAGATATTCCACCAATACAAGAAGCAAGAGGACAAAGGTCGGGCCCTTGAGCAGAAGTCAAGAATTGCCAAACGTCAAGCTTGTAGCCATAATAGTATGTGATAGAGATTATGGCGGATCCAAGAGGTAGTTAAATTGGTGGGAAAGAAGGTAGGTGTATCATTTGGTGACGATAATGAAGATTATGTGGTCGTATTTCAATTTGTAGAGGAATGGGGAGCTCAGAAAGCTATGGCAAAGCATCAAGGGATAACTTAACCTATCTACGAGAGGAAGAAGAGAGCTAACGCGACTTAAGTCACTATTTAATTACAACTCTTCCAGAATAGGGAAGAAAGGGAAGGGGCTGCGTGCAGTGCTCAAATGAAGATACTCAATTGGAATGCCAGGAGGCTAGGCTGCAGGGAGAAAAGGATGCAGATTAAAGACCCTTGTAAGCACGCTAAAGTTCAACTAGTGACCTTATAGGAGACTAAAATGCAAGGGATGGATGAGAATCTGCTTGATTCTATTTGGGGCTTAAGGAAAACAAATGGGTGAGGTTAGATGCAAAAAAAAAAAAAAAATGTGCATAGGGGGCTAAGCGGTAATGTAGGACTCGAAGGTATGGAAGGAGGACACACAATGCGGAAGGAGGACACATGGTGTGGATTTAGGTTAGACGAGACTGAAATTGCTTTAAAAATTGGGGGGGGGGGGGGGGGGAGGGAGAGAGATTTTCATTGGAAAAATGATGTTTTGGGGGAAAGGGAAGCAGAAACTAAAGCCATGTTGCAAGAGATCCAAGCCTTAGACATGAAAGAAGAAAAAGGTGATTTGTCAACAAAAGAGAAGGAGGGCAACGAGGGTGAAGCTATTACATGAATCAGCTTATGTAGGAGGAGATAAATGGAGACAAAAGTCACATGCTACATGATTAAAAGAAGAGGACAGAAATACAAATTTTTTTTCATAAAATTACTAGTGCACAGGCTAGGAACAACAAGATCTAGTGTAACGGTGGAGGACAAAGGATTGAAGACAGAACGCAAGTGTGTAACACTAATGTGAAATTCTATGAAGTTTTGTTGACAGATGAGGGATAGAAGAGGCCTCGGCCGAAACACCTACCCTTTGTCGTCGTTGGAAGCTAAAGATCTCAAGAAACTAATTGTGGTATAGGAGATAAGGGTGGCAGTGGCTATGTTAGGAGGGGATAAAGGATCCAGGACAGAATGGATTTCCTTTGGCATTCTTCCAAATATTTGGGAGCTAGTGGAGGATCTTATCAACCTTATAACTGAATTCTGAGGAGGGGTCATCTCTGGGCCTCCTTTATTGCTCCCATACCAAGAAAGAGGAAGCAAAATGTCTTTGCAACTTCCAGCCCACTAGTTTGATAAATGTAGCGTACAAAATCTTGGCTAAAATCCTAGCTACAAGGTTTAGAGCCATGTTGGACAAGGTAATATCAGAATTCAAAGGAGCATTCATAGCAGGAAGACAAATACTACTGCTCTCATCACTCATGAGTGCTTGGATGCAACGCATGGAGAAGGGAAAAAGGAAGTTGTGTGCAAATTGGATATTGAAAAGGCATACGACCATGTGGATTGGGGCTTCTTGGCCTACATGTTGGGAAGAATGGGATGTGGCCAGAAGTGGAGAAGCTGGATAAAGCAAGTACATTACTTCTACAAGGTTCTCGGTATTGGTAAATGGATCCCACAAAGGCTTCTTCCGAGCTTCAAGAGGCCTTAGGCATGGAGACCCACTCTCTCCATTGCTTAGCACTAAGCAAGATACTTGAGAAAGATCGGGAAGCAAGTTTGATTAAAGGGTTCAAGGTCGAAGGTGTGCCTCTAATTTCTCACCTCCAGTTTGTCAATGATACCATGCTGCTCTGCGATGAGGATACCGAAATGGTGTGAGATGTTTTGAGGTAGTATTGGGCTTAAGAGTCAACATATACCGAAAGACATACGACCATGTGGATTGCGGCTTCTTGGCCTACATGTTGGGAAGAATGGGATGTGGCCAGAAGTGGAGAAGCTGGATAAAGTGAGTACGTTACTTCTACAAGGTTCTTGGTATTGGTAAATGGATCCCCCAAAGGCTTCTTCCGAGCTTCAAGAGGCCTTAGGCATGAAGACCCACTCTCTCCATTTTTTAGCACTGATCAAGATACTTGAGAAAGGTCGGGAAGCAAGTTTGATTAAAGGGTTCAAGGTCGAAGGTGTGCCTCTAATTTCTCACCTCCAGTTTGTCAATGATACCATGCTGCTCTGCGATGAGGATACCGAAATGGTGGAAACTTAAGAAAGGTGGTGAGAAGTTTTGAGGTAGTATTGGGCTTAAGAGTCAACATATCCAAGAGTGACCTATTCAGGGTGTGGTCTACTAAAGAGGTGGATGACTTGGCGGCGGTGTTTGGGTGCAAGGCAAATGCCTTGGCAGAGGTGTTTGGGTGCAAGGCGAGGACTCTACCAACGTACTTAGGGCTTCCTATGTGTGTTGGTAAGGCGGCCAAGCAACTATAGGACAAGGTCATAAGAAAGGATAAATAGAAAAGGAGACACTTCTCACTAGGGGCATAATAATGTTGATAAAAGCCGCAATGTTAAATATACCGCTACATTGTCACTGTTCAAATGCCCATGGAAAAGAGCTAAGGTGAAGCACAAATTCCACCTAGTGAAGTGGGAGGAGGTATGCAAACCATATAGGGAGGGGGAGCTAGAATAAGGAAGTTGGAGCAAATGAATCAAGCTCTCTTAGGCAAATGGCTTAGAGATTTGGGTCGGAGGAAGGAAGATTGTGTAAAGAAGTACTGTGAGCAAGCATGGCTTTCATGAAAAAGGATGCTCGGTGAAGGAACCATCGCAGCGTTAGGCTTGTGAAAGGGAATATCATCACTTAGGAACAAGTTTTAAGGATGGGATTCGTTTCTCCTTAGGAGATGGAAAAAGAATTCAGTTTTAGAGGGATGTTTGGATTGGGGCCCGTTGTTAGTAGAGGCCTTCCCCACTCTAGCCAGAGTTGCCACAGATCTGGATATGACAATTGATCGGTGCTTCTCACGTGAAATAGGGAATTCAGTGGTGGACCCCCACCCGAAAGAACCTATTGGATGAGGAAATGATGGAGTTTGTTTCTCTTGAAATGGCTTCATCGACTAAAGGCAAATCTGGAAGAAAAGTATTATATGGTGTGGTCACTGGAAAAATCTGGTTGTTTTTTCTATCCGTTCCTTTTATAGGGGACTACGGCAGCCACCGCCAATTGAAGTTAGTGGTAAGTTGTCTTTCGTGTGGTCTAGTGATGCTCCTCCTAAAGTTACGGCGTTCACATGGTTGACGGGAATGAATAAGATCCTTACTGTTGACAATGTTCGAAAGAGATCAGTAGCAATACCTAAATGTTACTTGATGTGTGTGAGGGGGGCAGAATCAGTGGATCACCTATTTATTCGTTGTGCTTTCACCCCGAAAGGTGTGGACAAAATTCATCTTTTGTCCACTTCATTTAATGAAAAATTACCTTAAAAAAAATGTCTTCACTCCTCGAGTCCACCAATTTGAACAATACTAGCTTTAATGGACAATACCCTACTGATGCAGGACAATTAACAACTTGCTCTATAAGCTCAAACCGTTAGATCATGGTGAATCAATCCCTTTATCTCATAGCCCAGGCCCCACATCTCATGTGTTAGGACCTCGGCCGAACCCCCCTAGTGGGCCCCAAATCACATGGGTACCGCCTCGCACGGGTGGGACCCGCCTCACACAAGCCGCCCACCCCAAGTGTGCCCCTGCATCCCACAAGCAAACCCACTCGAGCCCGATGTCAAAATGCTCGTGCATTAATTACCCCCGGTGAGGAGTCTCAAACACGAGACCTCCCGCTCTTATACCAATTTGATGCAGGACAATTAACCACTTACTCTAAAAGCTTGAACTGTTATAGCATGGCGAATCAATCCCTTTATCTCATAGCCCGGATTAGGACCTTGGCTGAAACCCCCTCATGGGCCCCAAATCACATGGGTACTGTCACACACGGGTGGGGCCCGCTTCAAGTGTGCCCTTGCATCCCGTAGGCAACCCCACTCGAGCCCGATGTGAAAATGCCCTTGCATTACCTACTGTACCCATGACCCAGAAGATGGTGAATTATTGTTGAAGGATGTAACTATTATTATCATGTGTGCAAGATGTGTTGTACCATATTTTTTTACTAAAGAGCAGTCAAATACATGTACACTTGATAAGTATATAAATGTAACTACAACCTCAATATGGTCATATAAATTTTGAAATATATGAAACCAAGGGTTTTTAGGAGAATAAATTGATTACTCAAAACATGCTTCTACATCAAGGTTTAAAGTATCATCTGAAACAGGTATATATTGCCGGATAAGTACCAGTGTAGCCCATGAACAATATGGGTGTATCAACCCCTTATCTACCCGAAGCAACTTGATATAAGGCGATAGGTAGCGGTATCAATGTTTAATGATACGTTACATAACACCCATTTCAAACCTTGTTCTACATGCCATCATATCCCTTTTTTCTTATGAGATTTTTCCCACTGTAAATCTCACATTTAATCCATTGGCTTTTCTAAATGCTCCCAAACTTTACTTTCCAAGACTAAACCATTACCTTTTTCATGACGAAAATACCCATCAATACAAACCCATTTTTTGTAATCTTCTCTCCTCTCCTATTCTGCAAAAAGCCATTTTTTGGAATCTTCTCTCATCTTCATACAATGAATACCCCTCTACCTAAAACTCATTTTCTAGAATCTTCTATCCTCTTCATACAGCAATACCCATCTACCTAAAGCCCATTTTCTGAAATCTTCTCTTCTTCATGTAAGAATACCCTTCCACCAAACTATTACTTCTTTGCCTTCGTTTTAGTTTGTCAAGAAATGATGAAAATGGTGCCTCCATCGAAGAAAGCACGCACTACAGGTATATTTAAACAAATTGCCATAAACCCTAAACTAAAAAAATTTCTTGTGGGCCATAGAAGTTTTGGATCAAGCTTATATTTGTGTTTTCCATTCATCCATGTCTACATGATCCTATGAACAGGCTGGGTGACAAATAGACATCACTGTGAGGCCTAATGGTTATGACTGCGGCGTATTTGGAATGAAATATATCGACATATTATGCAGCCATGTCTACATGATCCTATGAACAGGCTGGGTGACAAATAAACATCACTGTAAGGCCTAATGGTTATGACTGAGGCGTATTTGGAATGAAATATATCGAAATATTATGCAGCAATCATGTTTTGGCGGGAACAGATATGCAAAAAATTCACTCCAATTTGGAGGAATTCAATAGCGTGCAATTGTTTGAGTGTTAGCGATAAATGATATTTGTCTTAGGCATGGGAGGAAGAGGGAAATTTTGTGCAATGTTGTATTCTGTTTTGTGATTGATATTTTGTGTAAATTTTATATTGAATGAAATTTTGTTTTGTATGAAATTTATAGTTAATGAAAATTCTGCATATTTTGTTTAAATTACGGACTTTGAAAGATTGAATGGGGATACTGACCATGAAACTCGGTCAATTTCATGTGAAGCTCGATCAATTTCATGAAGTGCCCAGTCTATTTCAAGAAGTACTCGTTCAATTTCACGAAGTACTCATTCAATTTCATGTGATGCTCGATCAATTTCATGAAGTACTCGTTCAATTTCATGTGATGCTCGGTCAATTTGACGTGAGGCTCGGTCAATTTCATGTTAGGTTCGGTCAATTTCATGTGAGGCTCGGTCAATTTCATGTGAAGCTCAGTCATTTTCATGCTAGGCTCGGTCATTTTCATGTGAGGCTCGACCTATTTCATGTGAAGCTCGGTCAATTTCATGTATAGTCCTCTCGTCCATGTACCTGGACCTCTTCGCATCCTTCTCTTGAACAAGCACTGACCCGGGTGGCACCCCAGAAATCCTGGCAATGGCATCCACGTCAAAATGTCTGAAGGAATTTCCGTTTTTATATCGAAAGTTATCAACTTTTGACATGGATTTCGAATTGTCGCGTAGAAATGTCGTACAGTTAAGGTGTCGGCATTGTTGTCGGCACTGACCCAATTGTGGTAAGCCGCTCAACCTCCTGACTATCGACGAACAAGTCCTTGGACCCGTGCGAGGTCGGGTGCCCACTCTCTTAACTCAAGCAGTCGCGATCGTTGAGGTTGACGCAAGTTTGTCCTCCCTCCTCTTGGAGCAACCGGGCCCCACCCCGGTTGACCCCACCATGTTGTCCAGCCAACCCGATCGACCCCACCATGCTGTCCAACAACCCGATCGACCAGGTCCCACCCTGTTGTTCGGTCCAACCCGGTTGACCCTACCTTGTAATTTCCTTTCACAAACCCATTTATGCTACCCCCTATTCTTCATTTCTTTCTACACCCAAAACCAAACTCTAATATCTCTCTCTCATATTTCTCCCTCCTTCCTCCATTCAAAACATATCTCAAATCTACTTTTATTTCTCTCTTCTTCATCCACACAAAACCCATCTCTCATCTCCCTTTCTTACTCTAATATTTCTCTCTTCTTCCACCTAAATCCAAAAAAACACAAACCCATTTTCCTTCCATATTATAATATTTCTCTCTTCTTCCACCCAAACACCAAAAAATCCAAACCCATCTCTCTAGGCAATCAAGAATATGGGGGCCTTCCTTGCTCTTGTTTCTTCATGGGTATTGCTCCCATTAATGGTGGTGCTTATGGCCAAGAAGCGTGATGCCGAGGAAGAAGCAAAACAACACTATGATCGTCGCTTCAATCGGAAGGAGGACAAACATGCATCAACCTCAATGACCACGACTACCCAGGTTAAGAGAGTGGGCACCCGACCATGCACAGGTCCATCCACATCTCGGGCAGGACTGTCAACGACTCATGCCCCGGTAGTCGAGCAACTACAACACGCCGTGGTTTTGGAAAGATTCGTCAACCACAAGATATGCTTTGAGTGCTACGTGAGCAAAGACTTGTTCATCGATAGGCAGGAGGTCGAGTAACTTGCCACAAGTTGGCGGGATCCCATCTTCACACCCTACAACAATGCCGACACCTCAACTGTACGACATTTCTACGCGGCAATTCGAAATCAATATCAAAAGTTGATGACTTTCGATATAAAAATGGAAATTCCTTCAGACATTTTGACGTGGATGCCATTGCCAGGATTTTCGAGGTGTCATGCGGGTTAGTGCTTGTTCTAGAGAAGGACGCGAAGAGGTCCAGGTACAAGGACGAGAGGACTATACATGTTTGTGGCGAACGCAAGAATTGGATACAAGACTAATTGTTTGAAGGTGACCGCAATGCTTCCAATGTACAGGTTCCTCCACCTTGTCTTCACATACGATTTGTACCCTAGGACAAGAAATCATACACAACTGACATAGTATATGTTGGAGTTCTATATTTACTAGGTGGGGATTATTACGAGTACACCAACGAATTACTAAGAGTACACAACCGGATTGTAATATTAGGATGAAAGTATTGTACCCTTGCCGAAACAAATCAATCCCTCCAATTGAAAGGAAATGGGTTCGGGTTTTTTTGGATTTGGGTGGAAGAAGATAGAAATATTAGAGTAAGAAATGGAGATGGGAGATGGGTATTGTGTGGATGAAGAAGAAAGAAATATGAGAGAAATAATAGATTTGAGATGGGTTTTGGATTGGAGGAAAAGGGGAAAAATATGAGAGAGAGATATTAGAATTTGGTTTTGGATGTAGAAAGAAATGAAGAAGAGGGGGTAGCATAAATGGGTTTGTGAAAGGAAATTGCAAGGTGGGGTTGATCGGGTTGGACCGAACGGCAGGGTGGGGTCAACTGAGTTGGCCAAGCAATTAGACTGGAGTGCGAACCATGTGCTGTAAGGGGCGGAGCACTTTCCAATCCCTTCTTCGTTAGATACCTTAGATGGAGAGCGATATATGGGTTGTAATTGTTTGTTTCTTCCCCATCTCTTTTATTTCCTCTGTATATCGGAGAGTTGCATAATTCACACGACACCAAAGCCCCACAGTGATGTTTATTTGTCATCCAGCCTGTTCATAGGATCATGTAGACATGGATGAATGGAAAACACAAATACAAGCTTGATCCAAAACTTCTATGGCCTACAAGAAATATTTCCGGTTTAGGGTTTAGGGCAATTTGTTCAAACATACCTGTAGTGCGTGCTTTCTTCAATGAAGGCACCATTTTCGTCCTTTCTTGACAAACTAAAACGAAGACAAAGAAGTAATGGTTTGGTGGAAAGGTATTCTTATATGAAGAAGAGAAGATTTCAGAAAATGGGTTTTAGGTAGAGATGGGTATTGCTGTATGAAGAGTATAGAAAATACTAGAAAATGGGTTTTAGAAGAGGAGAGAAGATTCCAAAAAATGGGTTTTTGCAGAAAATGGGATTTTCCATAATAGGAGAGGACAGAAGATTACAAAAAATGATTTTGTATGGGTTTGTATTGCAAGGGTATTTTCGTCCAGAAAAAGGCAATGGTTTAATCTTGGAAAGTAAAGTTTGGGAGCATTTAGAAAAGCTGGTGAGGGAAATGTGAGATTTACAGTGGGAAAAATCTCTTTTCTTATTGACAACAATGTTTATAAACAAAAGAAAGAGATATAGAAGACCACAGGCAATTAGTTGACCTAGGCATGTTTGAACAACCTCATTTAAACCTACCTTTCTTTGATATGAATCGATACGACAAACACACAACTAAATCGGTTGAAAACACTAACAAACAAAGGGAAGGTCTTGACACCCCTTCCTCCAGGGGACCATCTGCTACACCATTAGATCTCCAAATATATGATTGTTTCAGATGTTTAAGCAAGAAAGAGTACATTGATTTCCTTAAAGATGTAGGAAGCCTCTAGGGAATAGATCTTTGGATGCCCCTCCAATAACATCCTCTGGTCCCTTGAGCCATAAGCCTTACATTGAAGTTGCTAGGAATACATGTGTCCCTCCCTAAAGACCTTTCACAGCCATATTATAATCCCCCAACCATCAAGACCAAAGGGGACTTGGTATTGGTAAAGTAAACATTTTCATTTCGCAAAATGCTCCTAATTCTAGTGTGTTCCAAATTTCCAACTTGAGAGCCATCAAAATTTAGCTTCTAACAACCAATCAGCGGCAAGTTCCTGTTAGTGCTTTTCTTAGTTTTAGTGTGTTTGCTATTCCTACTAGCCCTTTATCCCAAAGAAAAACAAAAACAGAGATGCCCCAAAGACATTACCCAAAAGCGCCCAATTAATGATCAACAAGTTTTTTTTTACACGCGCCCCACACACACCCCACACCCACCCACGACGCACACCCCCGCATTCACGCCATAGTGAGATTTCACCACCTATGGATAAACCTTTCCATTGTGACCCACAGTTATCAAAATTTGCACATTTCTTTCCTTCCAAACAGCCCTCAAAAACACAAATGGACGAATCTTCAAAGGATTCTATCCTTGGATGGCTCAAAAAATGTGGAAAAAAAAAAATGAAACCAAATTCTTCTCACCACCACCCATTGAATAAAGAGATGCTTCCCATTTCCTTGGTCTCTCTACACAACACATGCTAGGCATCACGAGCCTATGTTACTTCTTATGAATGAGAGAATAGGACTCTTCTTATGAATCCACCTGCACTGATCCAAACTATAAAGATGCCTACAAAAAAGCCTCAGTAGAACTTGTTTACTAAAGAGAGTAAGGAGTCATTTGGCTCCTGGAAATCCAGCCCGAGGGAATGGATTCCATTTGTGAGGGGCAGAATTTGTGTTTGGGTCCACGGAAAGGGTGGGAAATGAATTTCCATGGATATCCAATTCCCAAAATTTGCTCATTTCATGATTTCCATCTTTAAGATGGGTTGCAAAATTTTGGAAAATGAATTCTCATCCAACAGCCATATTTTTTTCAAAAGGATAAAAAAGCATCTCCTCTCCCAACAACGCTTTCCCGATACCCAAACACAAACTACATTCCTGAAAATAGCTTTCCAAGTACCAAACACCAAGACAGAAATCTCTTTCATTGGAACCTGTTTCCTGGAAACAAATTCATGACCTGTTTAAGATTCCAGGGAGCTAAACAGCCTCTAAACTGCTACACATTGTACCTTCTAGTCTCTAGAGGATTATCGCATGTTACTAAAGATACAATTCTAATTTTCATATGCCCAATAGAAAAAGAAAGAGGGTTCAGACAAGCCCAACAACAAGAGAAAGGCATGTCAAAGATCCAATGCTGATGTAGTAAGGAGTATGCCTACATGATTTCATTGTGTAGTAACAAATCATAGAACCAAGGCCATGTAATTGGTTTGACCATCCTATTGCTTTAGCAAATGAGGCTCATTATGATAGCATTCACTGCCTATATGAAAATCTATAGAAGCTTCTAACTCTATGATCCATCATCTTCCTCAAAAGGTATTGTTGATTTATTGGTTCCAGGTCTAATGGTTTTGAAGCTTTAACAATCTAATTCACGCTTGCCCAAGGTCGTCAAATGGTAGATATCAAGTGACCGTTTCCGACAAATGCACAATCCAATTGGCATTTCTAATATCCGTAGAATTGGACGTTACGATGTTTTTAAATAGAACGAAACGACATAGGCAATCAGAACTCTCTTTTTTTAAGATGATGAAATTTTATAAAAGAAGAGAACCAGAGACAAATCTGAGACACAAAGATCTGCAGGGCAAATAAAAGAGATGTCACAACAATCAAAAGTTTTTAAAACAGCCCATCCAATAACCTCTAGCTTTACCCTACTAAACACCAACACCAATCCATTCTTATTTCGAAAACACGTACTATTCTTTTCCCCATAAATAGCCCATAAGACGACCATCAAGCCAACCACCACACCATCCTTATTTCCCAATCCCTCCTCCAAGCCAGGCCAAGAGAAGATCTTCAATTATCCCCAGCACTACCCACGACACTTTGGAAAGAACAAGGAACCCCTCCCACTTTGAGGCAAAGGGCAATAAATGAAAATGATGGATTGATTTTGCATTTTTCATGCACATCATGCAAATGATGGGGAGAACCATCAACATTTTTTTAAGATTGTCAATTGTTAGCACCCTCTTCCTCCCTACTAACCACACAAAAGCCACTACTTTGGGAGGGTGCCACAGAACCAAACCTTGGATGTGTAGCCTCTTCTCTCTCCCAATCAAAGAACTCGAGAGCAACTTGTAGAATGAACGGACAACGAAGCAACCCAAATTGTCTTTATTCCACACCATCGTATTCCTCTCACCTAAAGATGGAGAGCAACTTTAAAGATGCTTCTGAAGCCTACCGAACTCATCCACTTCCTCATCCAACGAATTCCTCTGGCAAGGAAGGGACCAGACAATTGCATCTCCACACAAAGAGAAGCAACAAGCAATCGAAGAAAAAAAAATAAATCGAGATATAGGCCAGGTAGCCTTGGAAACTCAGTTTGGAGCGAATTTTCCCCGAGCCATACACCTTCTTAGATTTGAATCCTCTTCCATCCCCAAGAAAAAAAAGCCTATAAACTTACTTGCCATGCCGGATACCGCCTTCAACAACCATGACTCCCTATAGAATGAGTCCTTTACCCACCATCTCCCTTCCTAAAGCCCATACTTGCCAGCAATTACCTCTCTCTATGGGCTCTCTTCTTCCATCCCAAATCTCCACAACCATTTGCCTCACAAAGCAAAGGTTCATATTTTACAAGTCCCTAATTCCTGCCCCCTCTCCATACGGCTTACAAACCTCTTCCCATCTCAACAAATGAAATTTTTGCTTCTCATCAATGCCCAAAGAAAGGGGTTAACCATTCCAACATATACAGAACTCAGGCAATTATTCTCATATTTGTGAGTATGGTTAAAAATATCGGCCAATGGGTATCAGACTTTGCTGGAAACTAGTGGTGATGCTTGTTTCATACATATCCCTGACTAGGGCCTAAATTGGTCAAAAATCTATAACAACAAGATCAGTGTGGAATGCACATCAGCAGATTCTCACCTAAGCATAACAATATTGGAGCTGATGGACGCATGCTCCAACATATATATTTTGAACGTCATTCACAAGCAAACATTGCAATGTTGTTGACCATATTCACACTAGCAATGCATTCATAACTCTATTTCCCCACTTAGAAAAAGAGAAGGTGTAAGACATATCTATATAAGTGGCCATGCGCCATTTAAACTCAGTTGACAAACAACACCTACTATAGCTGCAAGCCCTGACAAGATGTCAACAATGACCTAAGAATTGGAAGAATCCAATATCAAAATGAGCTAGAGGTAGCTAAATGCATTGAATCAATATCTACACCACACAAAATTTAAAGAACCTAAATGAGCATGACGAATGATAAATGCTCTGCTCACCCGCCCGAATGCAACTTTTGTGCCAAGCTCAATTAAACAGCTCAGCTCGCCCGAATGCAACTTTTGAGCCAAGCTGAGTCGAGCTTATCCGAGACAAGTCGAGCGAGTTAACCGAGCTAGCTCGGTTCGTGTCCAGCTCTAGTTGAGTGCCAATGCTTGGTAAAGCACTCGGCTGTAACACTATGCTTCTTTATGTTATTGACCAAAGGCCCCCTAGTGTTTTTTTTTTTTTTTTTTTTTTTGAGGTTCAACCTTCTTTGGAGACCAAAATCAACCAGATAAAATGTTAAAAAATCAGTGAGGATTTGAGGGTGAATACTACTTGCATTGGCACTGATTGACCGTGAAATGTGTGAATTGACCGTGCACTGATTGCACTGATTTCCAATTCCATTGCTCTTTTGTTCAGGTTTCATAGCACCTTACAGCCAACATCAGCATCTGCAACTGTTTTCAGACAAATGGAACCTAAGACATATTGACTTCTCAACATTTTCAGCAAATTTCACTTTAATTGAATTTGAGTGGTGTTTTAGGATTTTCAAGGGAGAAATTGAGTTTTTTAGCTTTGGGTTATCTTCCACGATCCTTAGAATCAATTTAAGGTTCTCTTCAAATGCCAGAGGGATTTGAAAACCCTCTAATTCATGAAGGAACTGGTTGTGGTTTCACTTGATTAAGTTGAGCTTTTGTACGATGAAGAAAAGACCACCGCATATGTTTGCTGGCCCCCCCACATTCGTGTTCCTTCCATGCGTAATCCCAAAAACGGATTGTGGGATTCCACCTGTCAGGAACGATACGGCTCTATCAGCCCGAAACAGCCTGATAGAGGTACAATATGGGGTGATATGACCCCGTAACAGTGGTGAACCATTAGATATTCCAAAAACAATTTGAAAAACCAGGGACCACACTTATTTATTACTGTTAAATAAATAATTGGAACTAATTATGGCCATCTCATTCTGTTATATGAAAGGTGCCCATTGCATAGGAATACAACAAATAAATATGGAGAAGCGAAAAAAAAGGTGATGGTTTACCCTTCTACCTATATTTCCCAAAAAGTCTATTCTGCTTCGATTTGTCTAATCCCACTCAAATCTTATGTTTTGATCCTCAAAACAGGCCTTGATCTAATCTAAAATTAATTTGTAAGCTTCCTTCATGGCTGAAATGTAGAAAATGTGGAAAAAAATGAGAGAATTTTAAAATAAAATTTCCAAAATCGAGCCTTTATGGCTGAGCCTTGTGACAGTGCCAATATGGGGGCAGTATTGGCTTGCATCGGCTGATAGAAGCCAATACAGACCACTTTTTCTTAATAGACCGGTTCACCCATTGTAATGCATAACAGGTGTAACTGATATCATTACCAAAGCAGCCAATACGGCCATAATAGGATGGATATTCAAAACTGTGGGTGTGGCCACCGATCAGGGCTCCGTGGGAAAAAGAATTTGTTTCACAGAAAATTGCAGTTTTCTACTGTTTGGTTTTCAAAAAATAGTGAGAAATCCTCAATTTCTGCACTTATTGTGCTTCGGAAATCATGATGAATCTTTTCTACAAAACCACTGTTTTCCATTCTTCAGATTGCAAGAAAAAGTGAAGAGCCTTCTCTAGCATTTAATGAGGAGTTATCTTGGAAGAGAAATCATGATCACCTTATCCATGAAATCAATATTTCAAACATTTGCAAGATCTGGACCACTCATTCAGTGGGCCTCATCATAAATGGGCCATGGTTCAAAATAGGACCATTTCTAATCAATCTGTTAGGATGGATTGTTCAACCAGCATGATCTTTGGGCCACAACCCATGTACAGTCGACCTACATGCATCCACCGTAGTGTGGACTCATATGTAATTAATAATTCACCAATTCAAAAATGCAATTATACTACATTTTTCAGGTAGAAATACAATTATAATACTTTTAAGTCTACCAAGTGTGGTAGAATGAAACAAAGAAGCAACAGTCAGTGCAGTTCAATTTGCACAGATTGATACTTATCGTATTGCTATACAGGTAAGTGTACATACCATTGATGAGATTCCATTTTCTTCACCATCTTCTCCCTCTGAAATGTGCTAGGCTTGCATTCTTGACAGATATTGACAATCAGTATAAAACTCGATGCCTTCAAAACTCATATATGTTTAGATCATAAATCACCCAAAGCTTGTTAAGCTCCCAGCTGTTAAGGCTATCATGTACAAAGGAACCCAGTTCTTCTCATGTGCAACCATGCACAATAAATAACATAAGAATAAAGAATGGCAACCACGGATCTGATGAAGCATGATTTGATCTGTCAACCCATTCTCGAAAGATGACTCAAAGCTAGTTTTTTGTTATTCGGGCAGATAATCGACATTCTTCCTCCTTTGAAACATGTGGATCAAGCTTCTGAAGATTATGAACAAAAGCAACCGCTTCATCTCTTCTACCATGCTTACAGTAACCATCTATAATTGAATTATATGTGTTCTCATTTGGCCTACAACCTTGTTTGATCATGTACCGCACCACATCAATAGCCTCCACAAACATTGAATGGGTTGCATAACTCGCGATGAAGGTGTTAAAAGTTATGATGTCAGGATGAAGACCCACAGCAGTCAGTTCCGAGAATATTCGTGAGGCATCTCGCATACGACCCCGCCTACTATACGCATACATGACGGTATTGTAGGAAATAAGATCGGGCTTTATGCCTTTTGCCTGGATTTCCCTGAGGATTTCTTCTGATCTCTCAAAATCACCCAACCGACCATACATATCCATCAAGCTGTTGTACGTTGTCAAGCTAGGTGTGAAGCCGCTTTCGTTCATGAAATTCACGATCTCATTTGCTTTCGCGACCATCTGCCTCCTCCCATAGATGGAGACCAGGGCATTGAGAGTAGTTATATCGGGGGAACAACCTCTTCTTCGCAACTCCAAGAAAGCACGCTCCGTATCAGATAGAAGGTTGCACTTACTATTAACTACAACTAGTGCCTTTAGAAGCATGGAGTGTGGTTGAATAACCCCTGAATATATGTCATCCGCAAGAGCACACATCCGTTTGATCTCCTTCCCATTGGCATAAGCATGTAACAACGAGCAGAAGGTAAGTCCGTTGGGCTTACAATGTCCATCCTTCATTTCAGCAAGTATCGTCTCGGCTTGTTTCCAAAGCCCCCCACGAGCCAAAGCAGACAAAACAGCATTGTAAGTTGAAAGATCTGGACCAATGCCAACAGTAATCATTCTCTCATAAATCACCATAGCTTGGTCGAACAATCCACACCTGCTGTAAGCACTAATCAAAGTGTTGAATGTGTCTCTCTCGGGTACGAACCCCGCCTTCTTCATCTCCTTGAACACCCCCGACACTTCAGATTCCATCCCATTCTGCCCAAATACCGCCAACAGTGTGTTCCATGTTACAATATCCGGGGAACACCCACTCAACCTCAGCTCCTCAAAAACTTTCATCATCTCCGCAAACTTCCCCCGATTCCCATGCATCTTGATCAATGCATTGAAAGTGCACAAATTCGGTTTGCACTCCACACTCTTCATTTCCTCAAACACCCGGACTGCGAATTCATCTTTCCCAGCCTTTTCAAACCCCGACAACAGCGTTGTGTAAGTAAAAACATCAGGCCGAATCCCCTTTTCTGCCATCTGGGTCTTCAGCTCCATCGCTTCATCTAACAGCCCATCTCTTGCATATGCCGATATCAACGAATTATAAGTCACTACACTCGGAACAAACCCGTTAGCCTCCATTTCTTTCAAAACACCCATCGCCTCCTTGTGCCTACGGGACTTCCCGTATACATCCAACAAAGCATTGTAAGTGACCTTATCTGGAACAAAACCAATCAATTTCATCTCCTCAAAGACCAAAGCGGCCTCTTCATGCAAAGACCCGCGTCGGCAGCAGCTTATAAGAGTATTATATGTGTAAGAATCGGGTGAAATCCCATCCCTCTTCATATCTTCTACAAGTGAAAGAATCTTATTCCATGGCATACCCATTTTCCCAAACACATTGAGGATAACATTGTATGTTATAATAGTGGGTTTGCATCCATCTACAATCATTTTATCGAAGATGGACACGGCTTCCCGATACCGTCCATTTCTCGAACAGGCTGTGATCAGGGAAGTATAAGCGTAGACGTCGATGGAGTGGCCCTCCTTCTGAAGGGTCTGAAGCAGAGAAGCGGCAACGGAGACCCGTCCATCGCTGCCAAGGATACTAACGATTACGGCAATTACAGGGCCACCCAACAACGACTCAGGATGCGTTTGTTTCCGCATCCATTCGAAGACGGAAAGGGCGATTTCATGCTTCTTGTGGAAACCTAAGGCCTTGATTATGCCTAAGAGATCAGAGGGCAGAGATTGTTGCTCACCTTGAAGGATGAGAGTGCGGAGGATGCCGTCGATGTCGGGATTGGGGGTGTTGGAATTGAGGAGAGTGTGGAGGACTTGCTGGCCGTTGATGGAGACGCGCTCGGTGGACCAGGGCTTTCCACGGTTAGGATCGAGGGATTTGCCGAGACGAGGTTTTCGGGAAGTGGGTGTTCTTCTTTGGGGGATTGGATGGTGAGGATTGGGATTGGGTTTGGAATTGGGATTGGTGGGAGGGTGGGGAAGGAGGAGTTCTTGGAGGAGAGGGGAAAGAGGCGAAGAAGGAGAAGGGTTTTGAGGATGCTGGGCTTCGGCTTCTTGGAATATGCGCTTTGATGGAGGTGGGCCTGGAAGAAGAAGAGGGAGAGCTAGCTTCTCTGCCATTGGCGATGAGAGAGAGAGAGAGAGAGATGCTATCGTTGAGATCTTTTATTTCAAAAACGGTGGTGACACATACTCCGGTGGTAGTTAATAACCATTTTAAAAATAGTGGTAACTTATCCTTCTTACACGTGGCACACATCTACGGCTATCCACTCCTTCAAAATTGTGGTGATATGAGAAATACACTTGGTATGAATCATAACCATCTAATTGGTGGCTATTAAATAGATGGTATAAGAAAAACAGTGGTGGTCTACATGTGGTGAACTATTATTGGAGCGTTTCTTTCAAAGAATAGAACACAAGTTTCTCACGTGCCACTTCCAGTGTACTGCTTACACACGTGTCAGATGTGTCTTGTGGGTCTGTCGGAATGAAATGGGTTGGATCTTCTTGCCTGTAAGGCACATGTGCGTAAAGGAAGTGGATGGCTGGAGAAATATTGATCAATGCTCCAAATTTGAGTTATGTGTGTGGCCCACCAGATGGACGGATCAGCCTGTTTCTTGGCCAGGGGAATCTAGATGGAGACATCAATCTGATAAGCGGCTTGAATCTTGCGTGTTGTAATTTTTGTGTGGTTGTAGTATACTAGCTATTTTATAGTCGCGAGGTGCACTTTACATTTCACTAGTAACTAGTATTCGCGGGAAGAGCTGAGGAGGGCATTTGGGCAGCACGTGTTTGATATGCTGCCGTTCATTAGATGAGGCCCACTTTGAACATTCCCTTGCCACTCATCTCATCTGGTCGGCCACCTGTATGAGAAAAATCGAAGCTGAGAAGGTGATGGCCAACGGCCTATATCAAACTTCCATACTTGACTCACCTGGTTTATACCCATTTTCGGCGATTGTAGACCAACGGTTGCCACTTGTTAACATTATGAGGGATGTCGTGGCAAAAATTATCTCATTATTGAGAGTATTTCCGTTTGATCGATCTTCAGCATGCATATAAAGTACATATGCGTAGACGTTTGGAGACTCTTCAGTGATTGAAAAAGTTTCAAATAATGGGAGATTGAACTAATATCCAAGCAAATCCTGCTACGAATTGATTCCAAATTAGGAGAAATAGACATATCAGTCCTATGATTCTGTCTTAACCTCCGGTTTAATTGGAATAAAGAGAATGAAAGGACTAGATTTAATTTGGTTCGATAAAAAATTAGTATTAGGTGTCAAATCCTTCCAACACTCTAAATTAGTCGGAGAATGGTAAAATGTAGGAAGTGATTTGATATGGACCTCCAACACTTCAATTAGAAGTGAAGGAAGTAGGCCACTAGATGAACGGCCATGATCGATTTTAAGTCTGGGGTCAACCCTTGAAATGCCCTGATCTTGACCTATTTGTCTTCATCAAATGAGCCTTAACATTCTTAAGCCTGATGACTAAATCTGATTAGTGGGCTACGGACATTTCACATCGAAGGGATTGACTATGAGAAGAAGATTCAAGAAGCCAACAGTCCTATATTTGACGGGATCCTTTTCTTTTCAATGCAAGCTAGCAATTTCAATTTTGTCAAGGAAAATCACGTATCTAAAAAAGCGCGGAATATCAAAGATCAACAAGAAAACCCAATGAGAGTTTTGCCACATTGACAAGTATAAAAAGTGCTATAAAAGAAGAACTTGGGATTCTACGCCAAACATATTTATTTACTTTACATTTATCTTTCCCTTTTATCTTAGCATAACGTAAGTTAGTTCTAGCTCTATTAAAGATAGCTCTATCGCATAATGTGACTTTCATTTATGATTTTTAGGAGAAGATTAAATATCCATAACCTTAAGTTGTAGATACATGATCAACTAAATTTCAATTTTGCTGATCGTATTCATTCGGTCATATCTTACTGACCATCGCTTCAGTCATCTGTTTTGATAAACGAATTAAGTTTTTATCTTTCCTTCTATTTATTTCTTTGATTGTTAATACTCTATTAATTATAATGGACCAAACATTCAAATATTAATAAAATTAGTATTATTTAGTATTCTTTTACTTATTTGTATACTTTTATTCATTTGAAAAATATGAAATTGAAAGCACTGGTAAGAGAAAAAGTTTTTAAGTTTACAAAGACACATCTATTATCATTAAGACAAAAAGAATTCATTTGAAAAGCCTAACCTTTACTCTTTCACAGACCTTAAGTGAAGCAAACCCTGGCACACCCATGCACCATACCTACAGTGGCAAGGTTATAAAATCGTGTGAATCACTTTAGACAGGTTATAAAACTAAAATCCAACTAACCAAAATCCTAGATTTGGACAGATGACAGTTATTTTTAATTTTTTTTGGGTTAGCTTGTTAGTACACACCCATGACAGTTATTCCTTTTACTCTTGAACATTGATTATCCTTCATTTTAACTATCAATTATCTTATCAATAATCAACACGTGGGGACATTATTTTAGTTAAGAGATATCTATTTTAACCGTCCAAGATGAGGCCTGCGACTTGGACCGTTCAATTAATTAGATGTATTCCATGTCCACAAGTTCATGTGTATTAACCATCATCGTCTCTGAGAGTATCAAAGTTTCGTTGTGAGGTCACAGGCGCGCCCACTGCATACTAACTCAAGCGTGCTGAGTAAACTGTGGGGCTCACAGTGATATATGTGTCATATCCACGCCGTCCATCCGTTTTTTCAGATTATTTTAGGTGGAAACAATAAAATTGAATCATTTTCAAGCTCAAGTGGACCACACTACAGAAAACAGTGGGAATAATGACTTCCACCGTTGAAACCTTCCTAAGAAGGAATGTGATGCTTATTGGTCATCCAACCCGTTCATAAGGTCACACAGACATAGATGAAGGGAAAACATTAATATCAGCTTGATCCAAAACTTCTCTGGCCCCCACAGTTTTCAACCGTGGTTATTCAATTCCCGTTGTTTCCTTTGGTGTGGTCCACTTGAGCTCTGGATATACTTCTATTTTGGGCTTTTCTCATAAAATGAGCTGAAAAAAAAAAGGATGCACGGCGTGGATAAGACAAATACAGCACGGTGGGCCCCACAGAGTTTACTCAGGACGCGACAGCGTGCTCGGGGATTAGCTACTGAACCCGATAGTAGCGAGAGTGGCTACTAAAGTGACGTCACAAATTTATGTGGGCCCACCATGATGTATGTGTTGTATCCACACCATTTGGAGAAATCATTTTAAGGCATGATCCAAAGAATGGAGCAGATCGAAAACTCAAGTGGACCACACCATAGAAAACAGTGGGATAGTTGCACCCACCGTTGAAACGTTTCCACGCCCACCATGATGTTTATTTGAGATCCAACCTGTTCATGAGTTAACACAGACATGGAATAAGTAAAAACATAAATATAAGCTTTATCGAAAACTTCTGTAGCCCCTAATAAGTTTTTAATGGTATAGGTCCAATCCCCACTGTTTTCTGTCTTGTAGTCCACTTGAGCTTTCAATCTGCTCCAAATGCCCTAAATTGATCTCTCACAAAGGATGGACGGTGTGGATACAATACGCACATCATGGTGGGGCTCACAGAACTTGGTGGCGTCACTTCAGTTGCCAATCTAGCTACTGACGACCCATGAGAGTGAACTATCTTGACCGTCCCTTACGTGGGTCTCATGATGTAGGTGCCCTAAGTCGAAATTGTAGACAAGCGAGAAATTAATTCAAATGAAAAATAGAGTAAACAATAGGACCTGCTTTTTCTAATGTTCCAAAAATCAGATTGGTCCACATATTTTAGTTACTGATTTGTGGACACTTGTTTAGGGAAATAGCACAGTTGGAACTTTTCATTTTAAAATAATTTTGAGAAATTATTTTTTTTTTTTTTGTATTTTTTAGTTATAAAATATTTTACTTTCATGTTTTAAAAATTTTAAAGTTTCACGAAGTTTGAAATGTTTGGTACATTGTATAAATTCTTTTTAAAATATGGCCTTAAAATTCCATAGTTAACTCCAACCTTGGCTGATTAATTAATGAATCGATGTTAGTATCTCTAATCCAAGTGATTCTTTGTTGGGGGACGCGGAAGCACACAAGAGATGGATCAAGTGGATTAATCCAATAACACCAAGTAAGCACAACGTAAGCACTCCAAATTTAACGTGAAAAAACCCTTGCGGGATAAAAAACCACGACATAAAGCAACAACTATCACTAATTACTATGTAAGCAGAAAATTACAAGTGATAGAGAGAATATTCAATTCAAATAAGCCTCGAATCTCCCTTTACAAGCCCTTGAAATCCTAGGAGCAAATTAGAAAGCCGTAGATCCCTCCCAATCCCGATTACACCCAAATATATAGCGTTTGGAAGAATCAAAATCCGATTTGGAAATAAATCCTGGAAATTCGCAAATATGTAAAAAATTGCACAAAACTTAAGTAAGTTTCGATGACATCAAAGCCACTTCAATGACATCGAAATAATACAAAAACATTCCAGCGACAAAACATGAAAATTAATTTTCTTCATTTGCATCAAGCCATCTTCGATGGCATCGAACTGTTCATTCAATGTCATCAAACACTCTTTAATGGCATCGAAAAAATACCCAGTTAATCCAGTGACCAACTGAAGAAAATCCGAAAATGTTTGATGACATCGAGTTGACTTCGATGACATCGAACATGTCATTGACGAACTATTGAATTACAGATTTAAGACATCTATCAACATTCTTAAGGGTTTATATGTGCATTCCCATTGGAGGACCCATATGTTACATGGTCTAGATTGATGGTTGGACCCATTTTCTTACAATAAACATGGACTATCCATATTTTTTTTTTCTAATAATTGATTAGATGATAAAAATGGTCTGATCAAAGCAAAGAACTGGGACAATCAAAAGTGGGCCTACATGATGATTAAACCATTTTCTTATGAAAATAAGCACAAGAAGAAAAGGGTATGATCATGGATCTCGGCTTCATTGTTTATTTAAATGTACTCTGATTACATTTGTCTTACAAAAATTACTTTAATTAGATCATTCCAATAATCTAATCAGCGGCTAGGAAAATATATGGTTTAGATTACCTGCAGAGACAATGCCATATAAACACCTATGCTTTGATTGAATTCTAATTCCCTAAACTCGCTTAAGATTTTCAAATAAGTTAAAAAAGTATTCATTTTGGCTTTGACTAACAGCTTTCGTTTAATTCCATTTGTTATATTCTAAAAATACAATTATGTCCTCTCTTTGTAACCTTTTGCTCATTACCCAAGGATTGAGGATTTCATTCTGATTGTAAACTATGTCGTGAGTCGCACAATGATGCGTTTGTTCGATCCACGCTGCATTCTTCGTGAAATATGATATAAGGGTATGAGCCCAAAAATAAAAAGATCCATATCTCACTGGACTCACAAGAGTTAAAAATGACAATTAAATACCACCATTAAAAAAATAATAGGGCACATTATAATTCTTTTTTTTTTTCCCCCATCCAACCTATTCATTAGGTGATGTGGACCTAAATTAAGAGGACCACTATAATTCCTTTTTGCCATCTAATATGTTTGCCCCTCAAGGGTAAGCATTTAATTACTTGTGTTTCCTATGTAGTCCACTTGAAATATGGATCTGCTTCATATTTTAGTCCATCACCTAAAATGATCTAAAAACAATGAATAGATGATGTAGATGTATGACATACATCATGATCAACCACAACTTTGGAAACCTTAGCGGGAAAGATGGCGTTGGATGAGAGCAACTTAGCTGCGACCTTGGAATTAGCTGACGTTGGTTTCCTGGGAAAGGCTTTCCTACAGGGAAGCTAGATGGGAGCCCACCGTGATCTCTGTGAGAAATATCTTGTGCATCTGTTTTGCAAGTTCATTTTAGAGAAGGTGACAAAACATGAGCCAAATTCAAGACTTAAGTGGGCCACACAAGAGGAAACAATGATGATTGAATGACCACCATTGAAAGATTATCTTAGGCTATATCCGATAATTAAGATAAACGATGATCAATCAAATATATCCAATAATAAAGATAAAATATCTAATTCAACATATATTGATTATTAATGTCACGATATTGAAGATGAACGACCTAATACGAATCAATTAGATCGTCCATATTCAATACCAGATTATTAACCAATGGTAATCATCCTGTTAATTAATTTCAATATATCAGTCCAATTAGACAATTTATCTTCACTATTGGTTCATTTAGTTTATTTGTTCTTGATATCGGCCTAATCAAACCATTCATCTTTATTATGCTTTAGAGCATTAGGTTCGGCTTTGGTCCAATCAAGTGATTAATTTTCAATATCAATATAATTATACCATTCATTTTATTTTCAACACAGCTAATTTATTTATCTTCAAAATTAGTCAAACAAGATCATTGATTTTTAATTTGGAACAAATCAAACTATTCATCTTCGATATTGGTCCAATCACACCATTTAAGTTTACTATGGTTTGAATTGAGCTATTTGGCTTCAAAATTAGTCTAGTTAGGCTTTAACCATTTTATCTCTAATTTTAACAAAATCGAACAATCTATCTTCGATGTTAGTCCGGTCATGCCCCAAACTCAGTGAAAGGGCTCATAGAATTTTTTAGCTTTGAATCCAATACTGACATCCACCGTAGTATCCCATTTTGGGCACTTAGTACCCATATGCCAAGTCCCAAAAGTGGAATCCCAAAAGGAGGATTTTCAGGGCAATTTTTATTTTTTGAAAAGGAGCATAATCACAAGTGTACCAAAACAATAATATCATCACATGTCCACTATATAAACTTTTGAGAAAAGTGCTGGAAGGGAAATATAAAATATAACAAAAATCAAAAGATTAGGTCCGTGCTTCGGCTTCAATATTGTTGATATGCTCTATTGCGTCATGAAACATAAATAAACAACCATGAGCTTTTATACGAAGCCCTGTAGAGTATGTGTGTGTGTGTGCATAATACATATGACATGTATACATATATTAGAGTAAATAGAAATGATGGAGGGTTATACTACTAAGTCTATGAATGCTATCAGTCATACTAAGGCTATACAATGCAAAGGCCTACAGGACCAAGTTTCATATGCTATAGATGCAATAAAAACATGCTAATCCTCATATAATCCACATATTAGAATGGTTCTCAACTAGAACATCACAAGCTTTAGTACACAAGCACTGGTCTATAGTATGCAATCATTACAATAGTAAGAGATCTCATTACTCACCTCGTCAATGATAATGTCAATACCCACCTGGCTCGCCACAAGCGGACCCATTTCTAAGCTTATTAGAATGGACCACAATCGCCAATACACATGTTAGGTAGGTGAGGCCGAACCCCTTTTCAATCGACCACGCAATAAGGAGAGATGCGATCTACTGGTATTCAACACTCGTACACTCATATATCCACTCGCTCTAAGCATTGGCGCATCATACTAATACCACAGGGTTCAAGGACTTTTAACAATAAACATCATACATGCAAATACTTAAAACATATTTTCGATGTCCATACTCATATATGTCAGCCACGGCAAAGCCGCGGTGGCCACACCCCTGATGTCGCTAGGTTAAGCTATAACCCTAATGCTATTAGGATGTAAATGTAATCATGATATACATAATGCTTAATGCATGAATCATACTATCCAAGTTATGCACCATATTGTGCGATCATGCAGGGTGACCCTATCTCATATGGGTCCACTAAGTATCTCAAAGCTATAAGACATATAAATGCAAATTTACCATGATTTAAGCAACTAATATAATGACATAATTACCAACCTCGGCCCCACAACTAAGCATACATTATCATGATCAATCAAAATCCAAAGCCAAGCATACAGTGATGCACATGACATATGGATGGTCATCTCATTAATGAACGAAGCATGTTACCAAATTGTGGGGGCATCATCACTAATAGTCTAAGCATACTAGCATGTTATAAACATATTTATCATACCATATATGTCCTTAATTGTAACGCCCTGAATTTCGAGGGTCGAGTAAAGCTCTACTCTTGAGATCCAACACATCACTTATTCAATATGGATAATGATTGTTCAGATTTCGCCCATATTAATGAGTTAAACATGAATAGGATTATACTAAAACAATATATCATACTCCGGATATAATTAAATTAAGCAAGCGGAAGTCTGAAACATATATATTTAAGCACGTAAGTGTTTCATAACTTCCAGAGTATAAATATGTAACCGGGCTGAATATATATACATGTATTGTTTGAAAATAAACAAAATGTAAAAAAGTAGATGAGTCCAACTAAGCCAAATATCCTTGTAGTCCCTGCGCATCGGCACGAGGTCTACATCAACCCGCCCAAGAGTTGAAAGTAGGAGAACTCCTCATCCATAAAGTCCTGCTCTGTCGCATAGACTTCACCAGCACCTGCATCTAAACCAGAGTCTTGTAGGTGTTCACCATCCCAAAGTAGGAATGAGTGGCCAACTCAATGGTACTATAAGGCAAAAGTTAACATGTTATCAAGTCAATCAAGCAGTAATGATAAAGCAACATAACAATCACTTCTTAAGTACTCTTGTTAATGCAGGAATGAAGTGCAAGTAATGATGTATGCCCTCACATCAAATCTCCCTCACAAGCGACTCCGACAACCTATTTCGCATATGAGAGTACTCCCTCAAAACAGTGCAACTTCATCGCCTTTAAAGCATATCCTAATTAATACAATGCGATGCATGGTCGTGTTAGCTGAGTACTTAATTAAACTTATTTATACAGCAGGTTTGGGAAGCTAGAGTATCTCCCTTTATATCATTAACCTGAATCGAAGGATCCATCTAGTGTGAGACCTGACCCCGGTTCGCATGTGTGCATGTGTGTGTGTGAGTATGCGTCTTATTTATTTTGGTCCCGCGGTCCTACCGATCAAATTTCGGTGACCCGCGACCCTTCAATAGTGTTTGCGTTCATCTTTGAGTCTGGTCACGTAGACCCGACTCGGTTTGACCCTAGACTTATGTCATCTCGTTCGTATCGTCATTACGGTCCAACGACGCATCTTGTGCATTCATCCGATTTATAGATCAAAAGTTGTAAGCATTTCATCATGTGGCCCACTTTTTTGTATAAAAGCATATGGACCACTCTCATGGCACAAGTTCCCATGCACACCACCCACACACACTACAATTCTCATGGAATAATACTACCCACCCTAAACACTACCCACACTTAACCTATCCTAGCAAACATTGTTTGTATCACCATAGGTTATAATTACTTCCCTTAAAAAGGATTTTCTCCCTCTTTCCCTCTCATTTTTTCTTTTCCATTTACAAAATTTCAGCAACCTTCTTCTCATCTTCCCTCCATTTTCCAGCCACCTTCTTCATTAATCCCCCATCATCTAGCCCTTGGAACATGATCTCAACCATAGATCTATTTTTCTTGGTGCTAGAGGATCTTAGTGTGGAAGTTTGGTGATCATCTTTGAGGTGGGTGACTATTCTTTTGTTGAATTCCTTTCTTTTCTTTAATCTCATTATCTCTTTATGGATGGATCACATGGGACCCACCAATCCATAGTGGGGATCCCATTTGATCCCATGGATGTGGCCCTTTGGCCCATCCTACATGCATGTCATGATCCATGATGGGGTCTAATGGGGCCATTCTCCATGGACCCCATCATGATGTATGTAATGATCCACTCCATCTCAAGGTCATCTAGACCTTAAGGATCATGTTGGGATGACATTCCAACCATCCATAGCAATTATAGATCATGAATGTAGTGATTTTATGTTGCATGTACAATTAACATAGTTATATGAGTATGATTCATTCTTAGGAGGGCCCATTAGTGGCGGGGCCGTACCCCCATGGCCGGATTACTTTCTTTTCTTCTTCTATCTTCTCTGATGTGTGTGTGGACCATTTAGTGGGCCTATGATGTCCCAAAATAAATAAAAATAAAAATCTAGCAAGGTGGGACACCCTTACCACCCAACTCCATGATCTTTGGACACCTTAATCAATGCATGCAAGTGTCCTAGTCTTAGTCTGTGATCTGGACATATGTGGGGCCCACTGAGGAAGGCCACACACCCTTTTTATGACTGAGATTATTGAGATATAAGCTGATGTGTCCAGTCATGTATTGCTATCCAGAAATTTCTGGACAGATTTTTGCTGGACTTGGGCTTGAATTTGGGACTGATTGGGGGACCTTTTGTACCCATCAAATATACTTTTCTGAAAGGTAGGAATCTCATCTTGATGTCCCCAAATTTTAGCCCCATCTGACCTTCTTTGGGGTCCCAAAGGTGTGGTCCAAGTGAGGTGGACAGTCTGGATTTTTTGCACTGTTCCAGCAACATTTCACCCTGGACAGGTTGGAATTCAAAAATTTATTAAAATATTTTTGGGTGTCTAAAAATTATAAAAATTTATAGAGAGGTTGACCACTCATGTGATTACCCCCTTACAAAATTTTGGGGCCAATGGACACCTGTACACACCATAGTGGTGGTTGGACCGGCCCATTACAATATGGTATCCAGATCAGTCCGATTTTTAGGACAGATTGATTTCTTTAAATAAATTAAAATATTTCTAAATGTTCAAAAATTCTGAAATTTTTTGGAGTTATGGTCTACCCATGATGGAACCGACCTACCAAATTTTAGGTCCAATGGATCCTTGTGCACACCGTGGCAGGGCCGGAATGGCCCACCACGTTGGGACGTCCAGGTCTGTCTAATTTTCTGGACAGAATGTTTTGTTTAAATTAATTAAAATACTTAAGAATATCCAAAAATTCTAAAATTTTGTGGAGGTGTGGCCCACTTATGGAAATCTGGCTTTGTAAAATTTTAGACCCAACGGACATTCGAGCTGACCATGGTATGGCCTGCAAATTGTGTCAATTTTGGGCCAAATACCTAGGCCCGTAGGACTACCCACCATGGGACGCCCCTACCTTGGGCAACTGGGCCTGCATTATAACGGCATGGCCTACTTGAATATATGTGTTGTATTTTTCCCCTCTCATTCGGTGGGGCCCACAGTGATGTGTGTGGGCCATCAGAGAAATAAATATGCTATAAATAAATTTTATTAAATTTCTAGCAAGCCCAAATAGTGGGTGGGCTGGAATTTCAGCATCTAGCCCAAGGTTGCTATCCACAAATATATGTTTTGGGGTAGCGTGGCCCACCATATTTGGGAACATTATTACACATATCATGCCCTATCTTGATTGGATTTTTGGGCTTAATTAGTACTCTTAAGGCCCACCTTAAATTGGTTTTATTAGAATAATATGTATAGTTGGCTATTGGGTTTCCTAGGCCCAATGTCTTAAAACATCCTTGATAGACCCCTGACCTTTGGGCCTATATTTAATACACTATTGTGATGGGTTTTATGGGCCAAAATACTCCGGTAGTTGGGCCCTTTCTTGGCCATTAAAGTAAACCATACTTGGGCTAAGATGTGAGGCCCAACTTACTTGTTTTAAATATAAGGATCATGCATATGTTGGAATAATGGGCTGCCCATTAGGCCCACCACAATGAGTGGACTCATGATCTTTATGGTTGGGCCCAACCTTGCTTGAGGGCCCACCATATTGCCTATGTGTTGGGCTTTGAGTATAAGCCCACTAGGCCATGGATTGCCTTAGGCCTTGGGCCTTAGTTCATGTTCGAGTAGTGGCGGGCTACCTCTTGGGAACCAGTTGAGGTTGGATGTCCTCCTAGGTGTTCTTAAGGTAGGCCCATGGGTTCTTCTATGGATGGTTAAAGGCCCACCATAGACCCTAGGCCATTTATTTAAGGCTCAATGTGTATATATGTGGAACCTAGCTTAACACATGTTTGGTCCAAGCCATCCAAGCCTTGGATCGCCCGATCATGGAGGCACTCTCTGCCTTGGGTTGTTGCTGGATTCACAATCCAGTAGTAGGCCCACTTAATCTTTTCTTGATGTATACACACGCTCCATCTGGTAGGGCCTCCTGTGAATATTGTTGACCTTCATGAGATCTTTCCCACTTATTTGACTAATTTCTAAGCTTTAGCAAGCCCAGGAAGTTAAGTGGGTCGAACGTTTATCAAGGGGCCTCAAATGTACATTGTTATGGTTGAAACTTTATTGGACACGGGACCCACCATATTGAGAACTTGTGTGCGTGTAGCATGCTTATATTTTATAATCCTTGGGCTTAATTAGTGCATTTTTTTTGGGTCACCTTTAGTGATCACATGAGGACCCCATCTTAGATTAGAATTTTGGGGCATCCCATGAGCCCAGAGTAGGTTGGGACGTCCCAGCTTGGCCCAACCATATATTGAGCCAACTTCAACCGTTTTAATGGACTTGTGGGCTAAGATAAGGATAGTATTGGGCCCTTGGTTGCCCACTTAAATTGCTAGTTATTGGGCTGATGTAGTTGGGCCCATTTCATCATCCAAACTTAAACTTATTTTAGGCCGTATATTGTGTGCGCGGGCTGCCCACTAAGTCCAACTTAATGCATGGATTATATGGCCATTGGGAATTGAGCCTTGAGCCTTAATTTCTCTCTTGGGGCCCATGTTGTTAAAAGTAGTATTGTATCTTTTTATGGCCTATTATGAGGAATGTATGTATGTGGTTACCTGTGTTCTTATCTTGAATGTAGGGCCTTGAGCCTTATATCTATATAGTTCGTGGTTGAGTGGTTAAATGTCCCCATTATGGACCCCTATAGGCCCCTTTGTATCTAAATGTCATTAGATGCTCATTTTAAACTCTTACTAGACTCACTTCTGTGTTACTTAGACACGTAGTTGTATGCTTAGTCTCGTGGGCTACCCCAGGTAAATGGGCCCCCACTAGAGGTGGGATTCCTTATGGATGTTGTCTAAATACCTAGTCTTGGCCCCTTCTTGGATAGGAGGAGTATACTACTTTGTATATCGCCGCATAATGCGTCTAGACTCGTCTTCATGACCCATGTGCATCATTGTATGCTTGGATGACACTATGTATGTGGTTATGATTGTGCCATTGGGCATTGCATGTTGCCTTCCTGAGGGACGTAGTATTCCCTCTTGAGCATGTTGGATGCTTGGAATTGATGCATAGTTGATGGTATGATTCATGCATCTGGCATTGCATAACATATCAGCATTATCACCCTCACTTCATCAGGGTTGTAGCCTCCACAGATACATCATGGATGGCCATGTTTGGACACCGAAAATGTTACTTAAGCATACCAGGTGCATAAGATGCCCATGAGTGAAATTTCCAAAACTTTCATGGTACCAAGGATCTGCTCCAACGCCGTGACTGAGTGGAATATATGAGCACACGAGGACCTTATACCGTTAGGCCGTGACTCCCACTATCGTGTAGTCGGTTGGATAGGGGTGTGGCCTTACTCGCCTGATATAAGGGGGCATTGCTAGGCTGAGTCTGACCAGCTCGTGAATGGGTCCACTACCTTCAGGCCTTACTGGTGATTGGCTGTCCGCAGGCAGGGTAGTGAGGTCTCTTACGCTCGTTTGACTGTGTGGGGTCTGTAGAGCGGTAGTCATCCAGCAGTGTAATGGACTTGGTGATTTCCTTATGATGGAAATGTACTTGATATGTGGATTGGATATGAGCACTGACATTACTTCGTATTACATTCGCATCGGCTGTGTAAGACTTATAATGCATTACAGTACTCATTGCATTATATAGCCTTGGTATGGCTTCCTGCATTATCGTACTGCCTTGGTATAGTTTCTTACATTCATGATAGCCTTGATAAGGCTATTGGTATTGGTATTGATCATGACTCCCTTCTGCATTCTCTATCTTCTTCTGAGCACCATTGTCACACACTTTCACCACCCTCTAAGCTTTCTATAAGCTTATGCGCGATTGATGCGTGCAGGAGATCCTAGGCAGGCGTCGCAGTGGCAGAGTTTGGATTAGAGCTGAGCTTGAGGACCCAGTGTTGCAGACTTTCTTTTGTTCCTTTTATTATCTTATGTATATCATTTTGGACCTTATGGATACTTGTAAAAGTTTAAATTCATAGTAGATTTTGTGATGTGTGCCTTTATTATTCTAAGATTTACTTGCTGTGATCTTGGGTATGTTTTAATTGGTAATGATTATACTGTTATGGAAATCATCTTTGTAGGATCCCAGGATCGGAACCTCCCTCAGGAGTCGAGAATGGGGTACTACGGAGGCTGTTGCGGCCAGAACTGGCCATCAGGTTCCTTGTAAGTCCGGTTACTGAGTCTAGGGTGTGACATCTAGGGTCGTCAATCCTAGTTAAGCACATACGATAGGCAAGTTGTACAACATCACTCCTAATGAAAAATAATTGATAGGCAAATTCAAAAGTTTATACTCGCGGTCACTACAGGGAGGCTCGTCACCTCAGCGTAGGCCGACAACACGAACACAATGTCCCATACCACCATGCCCGGGTCACGAATCTTGGTTGCTTACTGGACACTACGGGGAGGCTCGTCACTCCAGTATAGGCTGATAACTCGAACACGATGTCCCATACCACCATGCCTGGCTCATGAGTCTTAGTGAATCATGCTACCATGATGAATGCGGGCCTTTACATTGGTAAGTAGTACCTTAGATTCAAGCAATAGTATCCATACATGGTAAACACACAATAGGCCAATCGATTTGTTAGGCAAATTCGATTGGTATGGGCACACACTGACTTAATCGACATGGAGCGCATAAGCACCCCTTGTGGCCTAACCACTGTCGACAATCGTCGTGCGACCCAGATTCATCGAGTCTACCCAATGTGGCGAGACTAATTCGGCCATCTGAACAGGGATTGTTACCGATTGTCTGGGCTACATTGGAGTCCCAATCTTACTTAGATGTATTAAATGAACACATGTGATAATCATTTCAGCATTTGACAACCAATCCAAATAAATTCCTCATTTGAGCATTTCATCAAACACATTGATCACGTTACCAAACACTTGCATTTCATCCATAAATTGCGTAGAGGCAAATATGATTAAATGAAAGAAACTGCACATATGTATAAGGCAATTAAGAATCCTATCTTAATACTCATAATAAATACAAATCATCAATAATTTCTCATTCAGACAGTTCATCAAAAGACTACGCTTCGCCAAATATATAGACTAGGTTAGTTATAACATATATTTTACCAATTCCTTATACAGAGAGATCAACGTGCATATGATAGTGATTAATCCTAGATCAGTAACCATGGCAAGCACAAATTATATTCAAATGCTCATTCAAACATTTCAACAAACACATGAAATGCATCTTTTGCTCATCACAGTTCATGTGTACATTTCATACAGAAATCGGTATATCTAAGACAATACGACACCAATCAAGTTAGACATAAATCATTCGCTGACATTGAAAGCATTGATAACCATAACCTAAGCGTTTATAGTCCGCACCTTTCGTCGAAATACATGATTCGGACTCGGTCCAAACTCTACGTTGCTGAAAATAGAACGTCGGACACATAAATGACGTAATAGGTTAGCTAGTTTGATGAATAATCAACCTGGATCTCTACAACAACATTAAGGTTAGGTTTTCTTACCCAAAATCATAGCCAAAACAGGTTGTGTAGCATAGTGGGATGAAGATTTGGTGCGTGGAGTCGTGGGAGAGGGTTCCTGCAAAGATCTCCTAAGATCTCACTTCTCTCTTTCTTCTTTTTTTTTTCTCTCTCTCCCTTAGGGTTTCAAAGAAATTCGAATATGAGAGAGGTGGGGTGATATAAGGGCTATTTATAAGCCCAGAAGTGATGCAAATGGCCCCAGGGCCACTATATACATATGTTATACCCCTTAGGCAGCTATTTTTGACATATAGGGCTCACAGGGAGGTCCATTACTCACCTATGTCATATGGTATGTTCCCTGACAATGGATCTATGCAAGAACGTGATTTCGGTGAGATCGGATAAGCCGATCGACCGTGAAGGACCTATGTCAGATCAACGGTCGTACTTACTCAATCGGGGCCACAGTTAAACGGATATGTGCAGGGAAATTTTCCTTCCCCACGGGTGAAGTTTGGTCAGAAACTGACGGTTTGAAATCCTCAATTTCGCGTGTGAGTGAATGGCTCAATTCACTTCAGTTTTTGTTTATTTTCTAAAGGCATTCGCGTTTCTTACACACTTTACTCAAGGCTCATATTGTACATTTCTGGACACTATCTGGGCTTAATTCCCGCGATGGTTGTCAAGCCCAGTAGGACTTAGATCTTCCTATAGTTTTGAAATTAGTGGCCCATTAACGAGCGGTTTAGAGTTTGTTTGGAAAATCGGGGCATTTCTGGAATGAATTAGGTATCAAGATTTCTTGTGTACAATTATTAGGGTTTGGATTAACTAAGTTCATAATGTGACCTATTCGCAACCAGTGGAAATAAAGATTCGATTATAATTACTCTAAACCATCGGTTCTTAGGCTAAAAAGATACTGACTTAGTTTCGTTTATTAATTAAGATCTGACCCTTAGTTGCCATAACTTTCGGCATGTCTTCATTTAGTTATGGTCATCTCAATTAGTCAGTGATAGTTCGGCTAAAATTGACCCTATGTGAACAAATCCCGAGGCTAAGCTTGATGTTTAAGTGATCGGGTGGATTCGTTGGTCTTCTACAGTCGATCAATCCTATTTGTACGGTTCTTTATCGGTACCAGCCATGTATAAGCCCATCTCGAGTGTCGAGGGTCAGTAAGTGATGACGTGGCTAGTTATAAAAAAGAAAATTTAAGGATTTTTGGAAGTTTCAAAATAGCAAAAATTCGGGGTATTACATTAATCTCATAAGAAGACATGAGTTTAGTAGGGTCCACGGTTGATCACGATTGGCCCTAAAAGGGACCTCAATGTGGGCCCTACAAATGTTTCAAAGGCTAGTTCAAATGCGGGCCCATGTCTATACAAATCATGGCCAAGATGTGGGCTTAAATAAGGAATCCTTAATGGCTCCACACACAGTATAACAAAATAGACATCAACGTAGGCTACAAGAGTGATTAGGGTGGGAGTCGGTCACCGTTGCATCCTGGGGTGCATTACGTGAAAATGGCCCTTAATGGCTCAATACAAAGAATGTGGGACCTAAACAACAAACCCCACTAGTGTGATCAAGGAAGGCTCTAACAATGGGCTTCAAGGTCCATGTGGTGTAACCCACTTGATACTTGAATTTGCCCTTAAATCAGGCTCATGCATTAAAATTATATAGTAAAACAGATGCGGGGAGTATGTAACTCATACAATAAGGAGAGACCATGACGGGCTCCAATTACTGCCTCAAAGAGGTCCCACACGATGGACAACGTGTGTAGTGCCCATTGTCCAGTGTGGGGTGAACCTAGGTAATGGATCTGCTTCAATTTCAAGTCCATGTTTAAGTTGTTAAAACAAATGGATAGTGTGAGCATACAACATATGCATTAAGGTGAGCCCTCACAGTAGGCCACACTCGGTGGATGGCATGAATAAAATCGATACATCAAATGGTCCTTACTAGGGGATTGCATGGATAAAACATATACAACATGGTGGGGTCTGCAACGGGGCCCACACATAGACTGGATGACAAATAAACATTACAGTGTGCCTTAAGAAGTTTTTAAGCCTAGGCATTCCGTCAACATTGTTTCCTTGGTGTGGTGCACTCAAAAGCGGGCCCCATGCCCAAAATGGTCTGTTAGATGGGTGGATGATGTGGATAAAATAAATACATCAAGGTGGGACTCCAAAATGGGCCCCACATCGTAGAACAACATGTTAGATAGCTAATTGTCCAGCAGTGTAGTTTGTCTAAGATTTGGATCTGTTCCATTGATGGACAACCCACAAGGACCCATAGCCCGTTCCTGGGACTTGACGTATGGGCGTTAGGTGTCGAAAACGAGAAACTACGGAGGCTGTCAATACTGGATTCGAAGCTCGGAAATTTTATGAGACTGTTCATCGAGTTTGGGATGTGACAGAAGTTTATATCAAAGCATAACTTAAGAATACCCGCGAATAACATCATACATCTATTAATGGACCTAGATTATCTACCCTTCACTACATGTTTATTGTGAACTTAGAATGATTAGGACCCTGATCTTGAAAACTTAGACACTCAACCTAGGCTACCTTGGTGAACTTAGTCTAAAATAGGATTCCTTATTGCGAACCTAAAAACTTCCAAATATAGCACCTAGCATGTGCGTATATTCAAGAGTGATCAATACTAAGAGGTTCATTGTCCTTTTCTGTAGAACATTAAGCCCAAGAAATCTTCAAGTAGACCAAAGTCTGGGACTGGAATGTCTCAGTTAGCCCTAAGTATGAGTGTTGATTAGTTCTAACAAATGATGCATATCATGACCTCTATGGTAGAGCACCATGAGAAGAGATCAACCGATGTACTTGCCCGTTAGAGCATGATCACGCATTGAGAGACTTTAGATAGATAGATACCCTACGTTTCTAGGGCGAGCCAGACCCTATGACAATAGAGAGGTGGAGGTTGAGTTATCCTGATTCACGCCATATCTGATTGCTAAACAGGAGGGTTAGGAGGTTTGAGTAAGGGCTATGCTATGAACTTCGATCCCGTGTCGTTTGACACAAGCTCCTTACATTTGAGGAGGTAGTGGAATGGGCACTGATTTTGAAGGAGTGGGCAGATACTTTCAGAGAGCGGGACCAAGGCGGTGGCCAAAAGGGGAAGAGGAAGGCTCCCTTTAGCACTTTCCAATATCAGGAGACCCATCCACCGTAGAGGCTTATAACTGTTTGTTCTTTCAAGCACCAGCAACACCAGTAGCACCCCCAGCACCACTGTAATAGTATATCATTAGCGCCTATTTTGGGTACGGAGAGGAGGGGCATCATAATAGGGATTGCCCCAATTCTCAGTAAAAGTTACAGTAGTATCTGCTATCGAAACCCCATTAGCAGTAGCGACAATAGTATTCACCGCCGAGACCCCAACAGCAACAATGACAATAGTATCAGTTGTTGAGACCCTAACACAACAGTACCCGCCATTGAGAGCTCCCCAGCAACAGCAAAGGCAATTTTATAAGCCACATGACAATATTAAGATGACGACAACAACCAAAGAGGGGACAAGCACCTCCCCAGCAGGCACATGGCATATTCTAAAGCATTCAATAGGATCCTCAAGCACCCAGTGGAGTCATTGATACTATTATGGAGGCTGTCAGTACCAGATTTGGAGCTCGAAAATTTTGTGAGTATGTTCACTGAGTATGGGGCGTGACGAGTCCAAATAGATTGTTGATGTATGATTTTAAAATGATTGAACCATTGTTCTTTGATAACGATCTAGTTAGACCATTCATCTTTAGTAGTCCATAAGGAGTTGTTTGTCTTCAAAATCCATTCAGTTGGTGTTCACTCCCCAAGTGCAGGGTTGTGATGTAGTAATAAACTCGGTAAGACCGAGGTCGAATCCACATTGACTGAAACCTGTACGTTATCTGAAAATAACCAGATCTAGAACTAGGCTAAGATGAAATCTAAACCAATTGTGATTTGAGGAATAATGGTGAAATATTAATCTAAACTTAAGAGAATTCAGAGGAAGGAAACTAGGGATTCAGAGGATCCACTTGTAGAGATCAGGGAGATCTTTTGTCTGCTTTAGGAACTTCAACTGGACTTAGAGTCCATCTTCATCCAGTTGAAAGGTATAACCATGAAAATCAACTGAACTTACATTATTATAGTTTTCACAAGATGAAAGGTATATGAATTAGAATGGATTCCATCACCAAACCATGCCCAGGAGACAAAGTAAACAATAGAATTAAACTAATTGACAACTAATCAGATGATTATGAAGGTGAGGAAGGGTACCGACATCCAACCATGCCCAAGAGACGATGGTAAACAACAGGACTTCCTGACGTCATAAATATCAAAAGGAAAAAAGAAATACTTAAAGCCATTGCAGACCCATTGTAATTTCAGTCACAACAGAACATTAAAGACTAAAAATATTCCTATAATAATCAAACCAATATCAAATTCGGTTCATGAATTAAAATCAAATTAAAGGCAATGAATAGAATCTCCCATCTCACTACAAGCTACACCTCTTAGCCCTAGCTAAGAGGTTTAGCCTAGCATGGATAGGCTATACATCTTAAAAGAATTACTAAGAAAAACCAGTAGAAAAATTAAAATAAAGAAACTAAATGTTACTCTCTCTCTTTGCCAATCCACGTCCAAGCTCCCCGCCTCCAAATTCCAGCCGTGTATCCCCCCTCCTCTCTCTCTAACTTCCTTTTATAACTGTAGAAAGTTGTTGCTTGAGACGGCGTGAGAGGCTGGAGTGCGAAAATCATTCTAAGCAGACTTCTTGTGGGACTCTGCTTATGTGCAGGGAAACGCAGAAACTGACCGTGTTTGGAATGAATATGAGAGGCGGAATCTTCCCTTCTTTGAAATCTGCCAGCGTGGTGAAGGTAAGAACCCCTCGACTGATCAACTGGATGGTTTGGATCAATGATCCAATCACGGACAGTGGGCCAAGAAGATCCGCAACGTCCGTTTGATGCGGACGCGTAATAGAGCTTACGCAGGTAGTTCTGTCTGTAGGTGGGGCCCATTAACGATGGAAATCAAGAAATCCACTCCGTTCATTGGGATAAGAAAGGGAAACCGGTTGGGAAATGTGGATTTGTTTCAAATTTGGCGTGGCCCATTGTACCAAATCCTTTCGCCGTCAATCTTTCTTTTGGATGATCAAAAACGGATCTCCGGTACTTTTTGAAACTTTGCCACCTATGCATGAGTGATATGGTCCTCGTGAATCTCATGGACGGTTTGGATTATCCATATGGACAATGTATGGGGCCCACAACATGAATCAGCGTCCTCACGCTAGTCTTGCGGTGACATTAGTGGGGTCCACATACCCCAGTGTTTGAGAAATCCACCCCATCCATTAGTTTCATCTCGGAAAACCGTCTAGATATGCACGGTTTTGAATTAGCTTGAGTGTGGCCTATTGAGTTTTAAACGCGTCGTCCGTTTGATGCGGTGATGATGTCTCCATGCGTACGCGAGCTGTGATTTGAAAACCCACCATATGTACGGTCGGTTTTACCTTCTGGAGTGAATGGACCGTCCGGATTGAGTGTATGACTGGTCTAGGTGGTCCCCCAGCATCCTTCGAACGGACGATGTCCGTCTTACGTACGGGCTGGGAGAAATCCCACTTGGAGCGGGATTCTGTCGGGTCAGTGTATGCTGACCCAAATTGTTTGGTACGGTGCTTCGTGGGTGCACACCTGCTGTGTACACCGGCCACATGTAATGGGTCCTGACGTGATGTATTCAAGAAATCTGCTCCGTCCATATGTTCTATCATATCCTCTTAGGTGTTGAGTCCAGAATAGAAGTAAATCCAGAGATCAGATGGGCCTCGAATCAGAGATTCGTGGGTTGATCCATCCGTTGGCCCACTTCTACAAGGATACTGGAGCTGAAATTTGATACGTACGGTTCATTTATGGTCCTTAGGATATGTATGAAGTTTCGAGCTAAACGGATGGTGGGAACCTTGTGATCTTGCATTATGGACCAATTTTAGACTACTTATACTTCAGTTTCTTGATTTTCTCGAATTTCTGGCATGTACATCCGTCGATCGTGGTCCCCTGGAGTCCGTCCCATACTTTTGTGAAATCTGAGCATTAAATCTCATCTTTTAGCATCTTTTTCAGTCCACGCTTGCAAATGTACCTTGCATCACAACACGATTAAAATAGGGCATTAAATGGTATCATGTTCATAAATCCAGTTAGTAATTGGGGTCTGATATGCAATATTTGACCCTCAACACAACCCCCAACCAGCATTTTGCTAGTCCCGAGCAAAGTATGCGAAAATTAAGTTGAGAATTACAAAACAATTTCTATGAACTCAGGTGATCTTTGAGACACAATCTAGATACTAGAATTCTAAAATTCATGAATGTTGGGCATTACTTTCTCCTGAGCTCAAGTGCACAGTAAACTTCATAGTCAAGTTCAAAATATTAATCCATCAATCAGACTATTTCTAAACATGGGTGTATAGTGTAACCTCGACTTATCATCATTAAGATTCACTTCTCTATTTTAGGATATCATTGGTAATCAACAAGAGAAGTCATGATAACCAAAACTTGCCTCACCGATTATTCTTTCATATATATATATATATTTCATTAAAAGTAACGCCATGGAGGGGAATCAAATCCTCACATATAGGGAGCAAACCTATGGTGAAGACCGTACACCCAAACCTTTTTTCACATGTCAATATCATCCATGAGGAATCAAATCTACACCTATAGGGAGCAAACCTATGGTGAAGAGTATTCGCCCAACCTTTTCTAAAGGTATCTGTTTTTTTTTCTTTCTTTCAATTGACCATGATGGGCAAATTTCCAAGCTGGTTCCTTACATGCTTAGTGATTACCAAGGTAACCTTTCAATATTAAACTGAAACCTTTATGTGTAAGCTAGATGTGACCTGTGAAATCATGACTCAATCAATGTTTAAAACTTCTAATCATGGATTAATAATTCAAACTTAACTGTGAAATCTAACAGACACTGAATCCAAGAGTCATAAATTACCAACATCACATATCTTGAAATTATAATTGTCCTATATGGCCGTCAAAATCACTTTGAATTCACAAGAAATGTCAGAAAAATTAAAAATTTCCACAATTTTTGCTCAAGACGAAGAAAACACTGATTAGGTAACATAATCTCCCACCCCCAACCTAAAAGCCACATTGTCCTCAATGTAAAAGATATGAGCATAGAATGCACATGGGACAACAAAAGTAAATGTGAAGTGACGGGAAGATAGTACCTGGATGATGAATCGTGAGAGACTTTCCAAGAGATCGCAGCATGGAATCCAATCAGCACGAGAGAGAAAGCAAAAACTCACAAGAATAAAATCCTACCTATACCACTTTCGCAGGTGCTCTCGATTGCATTTAGCGTATGCAACAAGCCTTTAAACCCCTAGGTTGCCCCTAGTGGACGAGTTGTAGTCTCGTGAGGGTTTGCAGTAATGTTACCCTCAAACATTGAACTAACTAACTAGGAAAATGAAATGAAAAGCTGGGTTGCCTCCTAGGAGCGCTAAGTTTAACGTCTTTAGCTAGACCAAAGTAAACTACCCTAGTCCTAAGAAAGCGATAAACCTACCTATACCTCCATCAGACTAGGAGATCAGTCCTGGTAAACAGGATCATTCAGAGGCATGGACATGTCCTCTGAATCAAATTTCTCGACAAATGGCTTTAAGCGATGTCCATTTACTTTAAACTCCTTGCCATTGTCGGGATCTCTTATTTCAACGGCCCCATGTGGATATGCGGTAACAACAATGTAAGGGCCTGTCCAACGAGATCGAAGCTTACCCGGAAAAAGATGTAATCGAGAGTTATACAAGAGGACTTTCTGGCCGGGCGTGAATGATTTTCATAGAATATGTTGGTCATGAAACGCTTTCATCCTGTCCTTGTAAATTCTCGAGTTCTCATACGCGTCATTCCGGATTTCTTCGAGTTCATTCAACTGAAGTTTGTGTGGCGAGCCAGCGCTGTCCAGATTGAAATTCAAACTTTTGATCGCCCAGTAGGCTCTATGTTCCAACTCCACAGGCAAGTGGTAAGCTTTCCCATAGACGAGTCTAAAGGGAGACATTCCAATAGGGGTTTTAAAAGCAGTACGGTAAGCCCATAAGGCATCGGTCAATCGGATTGACCAGTCTTTACGATCAGGGTTAACCATGTTCTCTAAAATGTGTTTGATCTCCCTATTAGAAATCTCAGCTTGTCCACTTGTCTGTGGGTGATATGGGGTGCTCACCTTATGAGAGATACCATATTTTTTAATTAAACTCTCGAATGGCCTATTACAAAAGTGTGAGCCCCCATCACTAATGATGGCTCGAGGCGTTCCGAATCGGGAAAAGATGTTTTCTTTTAGGAATTTAATGACCGTGCGATGGTCATTAGTTCGACACGGAATCGCTTCGACCTATTTAGTGACATAGTCCACAGCAAGCAAAATATATAAATTCCCAAAAGATTGGGAGAATGGTCCCATGAAATCAATGCCCCAGCAATCAAATGCCTCTATGATAAGAATGGGATTCAAGAGCATCATATTTCGACAGGACAATGCTCCTAATTTCTGACAATGCTCACAAGCTTTGCAAAACTCATGAGTGTCCCTGAACATAGTGGGCCAATAGAAGCCACACTGCAGAATCTTGGCCGTGATTTTTTTTGCAGAAAAGTGACCACCACAGGCCTGTGAGTGACAAAAGGAGATGACACTCTGATGCTCATTGTCTGGGAACATCTCCTCAAGATTTGGTCTGGGCAATATTTAAACAAGTATGGATCATCTCAGAAGAAGTTGAGCACCTCAGTGAAAAATTTCTTCTTATCTTGCGCAGTCTAATATGTCGGTATGGAACTTGTAGCAAGATAATTAGCAATATCAGCGAACCAAGGTGAATGGGAGACTCCGAACAGTCGTTCATCAGGGAACATGTCGTTGATATGGGTCGCCTCAAGGGCATCAGAGGTATTAAGGCGAGAAAGGTGATCGGCCACTACGTTCTCTACTCCCTTTTTATCTTTAATTTCCAAATCAAATTCTTGGAGTAGAAGGATCCATCGTATCAGGCGGGGCTTAGAATCATTCTTAGAAAGAAGATACTTCAGTGCCGCATGATCTGTATAGATAATGATTTTGGATCCGATCAGGTAGGACCTAAATTTGTCCAAGGCGAACACTACGGCTAAGAGTTCCTTTTCCGTAGTCGAGTAGTTCACTTGGGTAGGATTTAAAGTCCTACTCGCGTAATGGATGACGTAGGGCCTCTTATCTTTTCTCTGGCCTAGAACCGCTCCAAGAGTATAATCAGAAGCGTCGCACATAAGCTCAAAAGGAAGGCTCCAATCGGGTGGCTGCATGATGGGTGCAGTGGTTAAAGTGCCTTTAAGCTTGGTGAAAGCTTCCCGGCATTGCTTAGTCCACTCGTATGGAGCATCCTTTTGAAGAAGATTACATAAAGGACGAGAGAGGAGACTGAAGTCCTTTATGAATCGCTTATAAAATCTGCGTGTCCTAAGAAGGATCGCACATCCCTGATGTTCTTGGGTGGAGGTAGGTTAGAGATAAGATCGATTTTTGCCTTATCTACCTCAATTCCCTTGGACGAGATGATATGTCCAAGGACAATCCCCTTATGAACCATGAAATGACACTTCTTCCAATTAAGTACCAAGTTCTTTTCTTCACATCTTTTCAGCACACATTTAAGACTTTCCAAGCACTTGCTGAAAGATGAACCATAGACAGAGAAATCGTCCATGAAGACCTCTAGATATTGCCGCACCATATCAGAAAAGATACTCAGCATACATCGCTGAAAGGTGGCAGGGGTATTACATAGTCCAAATGACATCCTTCGGTAAGCAAATGTGCCGTAGGGACATGTAAATGTGGTCTTTTCCTGGTCCTCAGGAGTGATTTCAATCTGATTGTAGCCCGAATACCCGTCAAGGAAACAGTAATAAGAATGACCAGCTAGCCTTTCCAAGATTTGATTAATGAGGGGTAAAGGAAAGTGATCCTTCCTTGTGACGGTATTCAACTTTCTGTAGTCAATGCACATTCTCCAACCAGTAGTGACTCTAGTTGGCACGAGTTCATTATTAGCATTGGCTACGATGGTGATTCCAGACTTCTTAGGAACCACCTGAGTTGGACTCACCCATTGACTATCAGATATAGGGTATATAATACCCACATCCAATAGTTTAAGAACCTCGGCCTTAACCACTTCCTTCATGTTTGGATTTAGTCTACGTTGTGGTTGCCGAGCGGTCTTCGCATTATCCTCAAGATATATGTGGTGAGTACAAATCGAGGGGTCGATTCCCTTGAGGTCCGCGATCGTCCATCCAAGGGCTCCCTTATGCTTAATGAGAGTAGCTATGAGCATACTCTCCTGTTCTTTCTCTAGGTGGGCAGAGATCACCACCGGGTATGTCTCATCTTGACTTAAATATGCATATTTCAAATCAGAGGGCAAAGGTTTTAGGTCAAGCTTCGGTGGCTTGAGGTTAGACGGTAGAGGCACTACATCGGTTTGTGGCAATTCTTCAAATTGTGGCCTCCACCGGTTAACTTCAAGTATCGGTGCAATATCAAGTAAGGCACACGTCTCCCTAATCATATCATCATCAAACTCATGGGAGTAGGCCAGACACATCTCTAGAGGATCAGAGGACAAGGTAAGGGGTGTCATATCTTCCACGAAAGTATCGATCATGTTAATGTCATGGACATCGTCATCATCCTCTGAGTTGCTGCCGTTATTAAAAAAGATGTTTGACTCTAATGTCAAATTCTCAAAAGACAGTCATAACACCATTTCTGCAATTGATAACCGCATTTGACGTGGCAAGGAATGGGTGACCAAGAATGACGGGAATCTAAGTGCTCATCTTATTGATGGGTTCGGTGTCCAGGATGATAAAATCTATAGGGTAGTAAAATCTATCGACCTAGACTAACACATCCTCAATTATCCCTCTTGGTACACGAACAGAGCGATCAACAAGTTGTAGTGTGGTTAGGGTGGGTTTTAGTTCACCCAAATCTAACTGTTTGTATACCGAGTAGGGAATCAGATTAACACGCTCCTAATTCAAGAAGTGCATGATCAATTCGATGGTTCCCGATTACACATGATATGGTTGGGCTACCGGGATCCTTGAATTTCTGCGACACGTCTTGCTTCAGGATGACACTCACTTTCTCCGTCAAGAAGATCTTCTTTTGAATACTCTGCCGTCTTTTGGTCGTGCATAGGTCTTTCAGAAATTTAGCATATGAGGGAATCTGTTTTACGATATCAAGTAGAGGAATGTTGACTTTCACTTGTTTCAACACCTTCAGAATATCCTGAGAGTTAGAAAGACGTTTTGGTGCAACCAACCGTTGGGGGAACGGAGCAACTGGCTTCTCTAGAAGTTCCGGTTCTAATTTTTGTGGGACATCACTAGATCCATCATTATTGTCCTCTTCTGGTTCTTGAGGCTTTTCGGGCCTTACCGGAAGGGTTTTATCAATGATCTTCCCATTCCTAAGAGTGGTGATGGATTTAGCGTGCCCCATTTAATTTGAAGAGCTGGGATCATTTATCTCGTACTGCGGTTTAGGATTGGGAGAGGTTGTGCGGGAAGCATCCCCTTTTCTATAACCGTCATACATGAATCCATTTTTTGCATAAAATCTCGCATTGTCTGGGCCAGCTCTTGCATGGAATTTTGAACCAGTTCTTCTTGACGTTTCCCCTGATTTGGATTTTGATTGAAGAAACTTTGAGGGGTAGTAGTTTATCCATGCCTCAAACTAAAATTTGGATGATTTCTCCAACCAAGAAAACCGTCCAGATATGCATGGTTTTGAATTAGCTTGAGTGTGGCCTATTGAGTTTTAAACGCGTCGTCCATTTGATGCGATGATGATGTCCCCATGCGTACGCGAGTTGTGATTTGAAAACCCACCATATGTACGGTCGGTTTTACCTTCTGGAGTGAATGGACCGTCCGGATTGAGTGTATAACTGGTCCAGGTGGTCCCCTAGCATCCTTCGAACGGACGCTGTCCGTCTTACGTGCGGGCTGGGAGAAATACCACTTGGAGCGGGATTCTGTCGGGTCAGCGCATGCTGACCCAAATTGTTTGGTACGGTGCTTCGTGGGTGCACACCTGCTGTGTACACCGACCACATGAAATGGGTCCTGACGTGATGTATTCAAGAAATTTGCTCTGTCCATATGTTCTATCATATCCTCTTAGGCATTGTGTTAAGGGTCAAATATTGCATATCAGACTCTAGTTACTGCTTGGATTTACGAACATAATATTGTTTAAAGGCCGACTTAATCGTGTTTATGCTGCAGGTTGAAATTAGGAGCTTTGATTGTAAAAGAGCACTTAAAGCATGGATTTAATGCTCTGATGACACCACAGGCAAGGGACGGACTCCAGAGGACCAATATTGAAGAATTTACATACCAGAGATCCGAGGAAATCAAGCCGTTCACATTAAAGAGGCCCGAAACTAGTGCAGAATGCAAGATCACAGGGTTTCCGCCATCCGATCGACACGAGACTTCATACATGGGATGTGGGCCATAAATTAACCGTACATATTAAATTTCAGCCATTGGAGATCTCGAGAAATGGGCCAATGGATAGATCAGCCGCTTAATTCATTAAGTGGGGCCCACCTGCCACCTGGATATGCCTCACTTCTGGTCCCAACGCCTAAAAGGATATTATAAAGTGGATGGACGGAGCGGATTTCTCATAAAAATTACAGTGGACCCCACTGGGGGCGCACGAGTGCACATGAGGTGCACTCCCGAGCCGCACCGGACGGTCAGCCCGGTCAAAGACGGGCTGACCCGTCTTCTTCTCGCTAAAGAACAGCGAACGGACGCTGGTCGTCCGTTTTTCACTAGTAGGGCCCACTCATCATCTAAATGGATGATCCAAACCGTCCATTGCATCCCTGGGGTAGGTGTGACCCTCTCCTAGGTGTCCTTTTGGACCTATGCTCGTGTACGTACGCGGATCGTGATCAAACGCAAGATTAACGGTGTAATACAAAGTTGCGTGGACCACACCTACATCAATCCGATCTCGTCAGTCCTGAACGGTTTTTCGCCAGAAATACAATGGACGGAGTGGATTTCTCCATCACCGACAATCTTGGGCCCACCGACCATCACAGCGCAACGCCGAGATCTCTGTTTCGCAACAGAGAGTTGCGGACGAAGCTTGGTGGGCCACGATCATCATTCCATTCACTGATCCAAGCCATCCACCTTGTTTCTCATCCAAAACCAACCGTCCCCTAGCTTGCTTTTTGATTTCTTCAGGGATCACATGTACTTGAAGGTTTAAGAGCAAGACGGACGGCGACAGAAGAAATCTGTGGGTCACCACGAACCGGATCCAAAACCAATTATGACCGACCGGTTTTTCGTCCTGCAGCCAATGGATGGAGTGAATTGCACCGACGCTGAAGGATGTGGACCCCACTGATGCCACCGCAAGCTAATGTGCGTTCTCTGTTTACGCAAATCGGAGAACTCTGATTTTTGCGGGCTGATCAGCGATCTTGGCTGGGATCGGACCAATGATCCCAGCCGTTCAAAATCCTCTTATGGGACGACCAACCAGTCCTAAGGAGTCTGAACAGTTTGGATGATGAAGAGTTCGGAAGAAATCTACCGTAAGATCAAAGCACCGCAAGCTATTTTACGTTTCACCGTGCGCAAGCTGTTGATTTTGTAAAGGAGTCTCGACCGACCTCCCCGCTGGGTGCTTATATAAGAGAGAGAGAAAACGGCTGGACGTGATATATTTTTTTTGCTGGACATGGAGCACCAGGAGTAGAGAGAGGGAGCAGTAGTTTTTTTTTTATGTTTATTATTATTATTTTTTTCTGTTGAGATATTTAGCCTGACCATCTTGCTGGGCTAAACCTCTTGGCTAGGGCCAAGAGGTGAAGCTTGTAGCATGATGGGAGATTCTATGCCTTCACTTCAATTTTAATTAGTGAACCGAATTTGATTTTGATTTAATTTTATTCTGGGAATGTTTTTAGTCTTTAATGGTCTGTTGTGACTGAAATTACAATGGGTCTGCGATAGCTTTGAGCATGTTCTTCTCCCTTTTATGTTTATGACGTCAGGAAGCCCTGTTGTTCACCATCGTCTCCTGGGCATGGTCGGATGACGGTACCCTTCCTAACCTTCATGGCATGTTGATTGGTTGGTAATTAGTTTAATTCTATTGTTTGCTTTGTCTCCTGGATATGATTTGGTGATGGAATCCATTCTAATTCATATACCTTTCATCTCTTGAAAATTATATCAGTGTCAGTTCAGTTAATTTCCATGATTTGTGAAGCAGGCATAAGATCTCCCTGATCTCTACAAGTGGATCCTCTGAATCCCTAGTTCCCTTTCTCTGAATTTTCTGAAGTTTTAGATTAAATATTTCACCATTATTCTTCAAATTACACTCAATTTAGATTTCATCTCATTCTAATTCTAGTTCTAGTTGGTTTCAGATCACGTACAAGTTTCAGTCCCTGTGGATTCAACCTCGGTCTTACCGAGTTTATTACTACATCACAACCCTATACTTGGGGAGTGAACACGTTGAGTCCAGAATAAAAACAAATCCAGAGATCAGATGGGCCTCGAATCAGAGATTCGTGGGCTGATCCGTCCGCTGGCCCACTTCTATAAGGATACTAGAGTTGAAATTTGATATGTACGGTTCATTTATGGTCCTTAGGATATGTATGAAGTTTCAAGCTAAACGGATGGTGGGAACCTTGTGATCTTGCATTATGGACCAATTTTAGACCACTTATACTTCAGTTTCTTGATTTTCTTGAATTTCTGGCATGTACATCCGTCGATCGTGGTCCCCTGGAGTCCGTCCCATACTTTTGTGAAATCTGAGCATTAAATCTCATCTTTTAGCATCTTTTTCAGTCCACGCTTGCAAATGTACCTTGCATCACAACACGATTAAAATAGGGCATTAAATGGTATCATGTTCATAAATCCAGTCAGTAATTGGGGTCTGATATGCAATATTTGACCCTCAACAGTTGGCTTGTTCATTTCCATTATCAATATAATTTGAGCATTTATTCCTAATTTCAGCACAATCAGATCATTCATCTTCAATATTAGCCATTTAAACTGTTGATCTACAATTTTAAACTGATCAGATCGTTATTTTATTATAACGGTCCAATTAAACTATTAATCTTTGATAATGTTCAAAAGGAGTCGTTCATCTTTAAAATCCATTCGGCTAGCCTGTTGATTTTCAGTACTAGTGTAATTTGAACATTCACCCCCAATATAAGCACAATCCGACCATTTATCTTCAATATTAGTCCAATAGGACCGTTGATCTTTAATTTTGGAGTGATTGCATTATTCATCTTTTAATGTTGGTCCAGTCAAACAACTCATCTTTAGTACAATTTAAATCGGGCCATTAAGCTTTATCATTATGTCAATCGGGTTGTCGATTTCCATTATGGACCCAATTTGACCATTCATCTCTAGTCTTAAAACAATTGAACAATTCATCTTCAATGTTGGTCTAACCAAACCATTGATCATTAACTTTGAATTAATAAGACCGTTCGTCTTTGATATTACTCCAATTGAACTGTTCATCTTTACTATCAATCCAATCAAGCCATCACATTTGACATTGATCCAATAGGCTGTTGATTTTCAATATTGGCCTATTTCGACTATATCGAATTTCTGCACAATTAAACCATTCATTATAGGTCATTGCTGATCTTTAATTTTGTAATGACTTGACTATTGATCTTTAACTTGGATTAATTAGACTGTTCAAGGTTAGTACTCAAACTAGGCCTTTGAACTTTCAACATCTGTCTAATTAGACCATTGATTTGCAATACAGGCTCAATTGGACAAGTAGATAACAAAGATTACACACACAATCTTGTAAACTCATCTATGATTGCTTATCAAAAGTGTAGCCCATATAGAATTTGACTATCCATCATATGGGCTCATCATTTATCCGATATAGGTGCAAAGTTATTTGAAACGATACAATATTTTCACACACAAAATCTGATATAATTAGAAGCTACAAATTTCACAAAAGTGATCAATTTTAGAATTAGAAAAAAAAATGTTTGATATAACAAATGGGGTAATTACAAAGTAGGATAATTTTATTTCATGATAATAAAGTTTTGTTAAATTTCACGTAATTTTTTGCTACCAAATGCATCTAATTAAACAAGTATAGCTTTTCTCACAATCTCTAAATTGGGGTCCATAATTTGAACAATCTAATATAAATACTTTAATCATGCATATTGTCATTCACGAGTGGTGTATATTTTTTTGTATGTAAATTATGAAAATTCATGAAATCATATAAAATAAAAATTGGTAATAGATGTCTACTTCTGGTAGTCATGATTATTTCATTTTCAATGATACATATTTTGTCTACCTCTTCTTCTTCTTCTTCTTGTTTTTTTTTTTTTTTTTTTTTTTTTGTTCAAAAGGTGGGAACACACTACCCATAATTTTATTGATGATTGTTTTATTTACAACGATAGATATTTCATTTACAACCAGCTATGATAGGTGTTAAGCAAAAAAAAAGCCCCCCAAAACAAATCATGCCCTACAAAATTTGCACGAATAAAAAAATGGAGAGGCCAGGCCTAAAAAAGAAAAGAAAAGAAAAGTAAAGGAAAAAAGAAAAACCTATCCCCATTTTATGCCATTGTTATTTCCCTGGAATATTACCTATGCCTGCCCTCTCCAAAGCCAAGCAATCCCTTCAATTGTTATTTGAACATTCCACAAGCTAACAATATACCCAACCAACTCATATGCCAAACTGGGATGTATGTGCGAGATCCAAGCCATACATAAGGTGTTGCTCATTGTGTAATACCTTTGCTCAAAATCCAAGTCACTCTCGACATCAATGGTCGACAATGCTAGCCTAATTTCTTATACATTCATATAGATATATACAACCAACTAACTTATTGTAATCCATTAATATGCAAAATGACATTGAATGAGTGGATAAGAGGGTGAATATGATATTAGATTATAATTTTCTAAATTAATCTTAATTAAAATTTAAAATTTGTGATTAATAATTTTAGAACTATTCTTAGATCAGGATCTTGCTAAATATAAGTTGTATTGTTTCTATAAGAGGATCACCCATCTGTCAATGAAAATTACTAGAGAGTTTCTTTGTCAATTTATTTACCAAACTTCTAGGCAATTAATCATTCCGACGATTAATGTAATACCCTGGCCAATCAATACTCGGGTATTGGATGCCCTTGTTGTCACTATAAATTTTTTTGATCAATTATGCAAATGTATGTGCATGTACATGATCTTTAAACACATTGAAATTCATTTGTGAAACCCTATCTCTGGAACTCTGATTTCCACAAAACTTAGTAAGACTCTTTAATAGATAAATTTAACAGTACAAAAATCGAAATCAGAACTTGAATCACAAGATCCACCATTCATTAGGTTCATGTTATATGATGTATCAATCCATCACCTAATCAACTCAATTAGATCATCACATCACTAAATTTACTATTGATTTCAGTTACATAGACCCTAGACCCAAGAATCCTTGAATACTAAGTTATCGAAATGATTTGACTATTGGATTTGTGTCAAAAGGAATTTAAACTCAAATTCCACTCAGTATAGACCACCTGAACTTTGGATATGCTTGAATATTGGATTGATGACCTCTCACGAATAATTCCACACCTACTATAATGCTAGCAATCTCAAGGAGATCTCTCCCTTCACCTTAACCATTAGTTTTGGCGCAGCTCAATCCTTCGATATAGGGCATTGGAGAATAATCTTTCTGTTAGAGTGTTGGCACAATCTCATCCATCCTCCTACTTCTAGAAACCTCTCTGGACCATTGTAAACGTCCATTCTAGGGCATCATGTAGCCTTATTTGCATCAATAAGGAGACCTCATTCTCTCGCGAGATATCGTGCGAAGACGAGAGATCGCAGAAATCATCGAGATTTCATTGGTTTTATCCAAAACATGAATCCCACAGTATTCTCTGGACAAATCCATGCCATCTAAGAGCATCAGATTGAAAGAAGAACCATCCAAGGATGATCCACCATTAATGGCTGGATCATCTTCCTCATTTGATCAGAAAGCCCATCATCCTTCGATGAGCCTCATTCCTTAATCGAAGATGTCTATCTGGTGGCCCATAACACTAGATATCCATGTATAATGATGGATAATAAACACGTAAGTGGGAACTAAGATTATCATCTCATCTCTAGAGATGGGCATTGAGTTGAGTCGGACCGAGTTAGGGCTGACCTGACTCGATCTGGTTTTAAAATAGGCTTAACTCGAACTTGACCCGACTCAGTATTGAGTCCAGCATGCTTGACCTGATCCAAGTCTAGGTTTGGCTTAGACTAATCCAGACAGAGTCCGACCCGATCACATGCATCGAGTTGGGTCGAGTCGACACCAAGTCGGGTCAGGTGCAGCGAGTATCCACGGGCTAAAATCAGAACTCAAAACCTAGATTCACTTGCCAGAATTGCTTCCTCTCTATCAACTATACGGCATCTCAAATCTGAAATGTCAGATTTGAGTTTTTGAATATATATGTATGAGTCAAGTTTCGGATTGAGTCAATTTAGTACCGAGTTGGATTTCAAGTCGAGTCGAGTCGAGTTACTAGGTGACTCGAGCACAACTCGGTTTGAGTTCGGAATGGATGAAGTCAACTCAATTCGAATCGACTCACCCACTCGGTTCAGATAGAGTGGGTCTGAAGGAGTCGAATGTAACACCCAAAACTTTTCAATACCCCAGTATTGAAAGTTCTTAAGTGTTACCATGAAATTTAATGTAAAACTTATGTGTTTACGATACCAATCTAACTATTGTAACCTTACATCTAATTCTTGACACAAATCCAACCTTTGGGAATGATCTCCATTCAATAAATCAAGCCATTTAACCGTTGATTTTAAGACAAGATGCTCCATCATGTGATTTGATATATGAACCATCCCTTAAATGAATTGGCAAATAACCCTTCATCCATAATAATTTAGACATGAGTTCTTTTATAAGAATTATTTAGAAATGTGCCTATAACCATGTAGAACCATTAGATTTCACAAAACTCTTAGATCAACAATAATTATGAAAATGCCATTAACTTAGACCCCCGAATTCTAGACTACATGGTTCCTACGATCTGTTTAATGTGAAAATTTACACTATGCCTATGTATCATAAATCAGCCATACACGTCAAATTTCAGCCCTTAGGTCATTGTGAAAAGTGGCCCGAATTGATAAATCATTCGATAATCGTTACTTTGGTGTCCATTGAGTGAAGAAACCTCGTAGGTAGTTGTAGTTGGACATTTCCCTTCATATGGACGGAGTGGATTTACCCCGAACCGCACGTGGACCCCACATCAGGAATCGTGCGTGTGCATAGGAAAGGCATGCCTGCACCGCACCAAAACCGAAGGCCGGTCAAAGAAGGATTGACCCAACTCCTTTCAAAAAGGGAGCCTTCTCACTCACACCTGGATGGGCGAGCTTCGTCCGCTGTGATGGATTTTGGGCCCCCACCATCATCCACATGGGTGATCTGGACCATTCATCATGATCAGAGGGTCAAAAAGACCAAACCCTGGTCTCCTCCCTCTCTCAATCCAACCAAGAAACCGGACGAATCCTCGTCCGACATTCGTCCGTAAGAAAAGAAACCAACACGGTTCCGACTTCTCTGCGTAGGAGAATCTAATGTGGGACATCTGAGTCGATCAGGACCATCCAAGATAGAGAAGACACTCCTCCAACCATGCGCACATCGAGAAAATGAGAGGTAAGGCCGTGAAAGAAATCACCCTCCAATATTTTCACATAGCCAGCTGCGTTAAAGGAGGTCATCTGTTGAACTATGGCCTGATCAATCCTGTGATCTAGGATGCGATCACAACCCTCCATTCTTAAGCCCTTCAGAGACAGCACAAGGCCACCTGAGTTTAATCAAAGCTGTCCAAAACAACAAGGAGGGACGTCTGATCCTCTCCACCTTGTCCAAAAGAGAAGGAATCCATGAAAGAAGGGATTTGGAATAGAAGCGCGAACAACAATTTCGTTGTTCCGTCTTTCTATGTAGTGCAACATGAATTGCGTAAAAACTACGTAGGAAAGATCTGGAGGATCTCACGTTCTATAAATTCTCCTCTTTTGACACTGGAGAGGGCACGCAGCCGAGAAAGAGAGAAGGAAACCAGAGAGGAAAAGAAATGTGAGAAAGAGAGAGCAATGGCCAGCACCCTACTGGACGTATCAGTAAAAAAGGAGAAGGAAGAAAGAAAGGAAGAAAGAAGAAAAAGAAAGAGAAAGAGAAAGGAAAGGAAAAGAAAAGAAAAAAAGAAAGAGAAAGAAAAGAAAGGAAAAGGAAAGAAGAAATAGACCGACAACTCCGGACGCCTTCGGATAAGCAACCCGCTGATTGATTGGGTCTATCCAAAACACAAGGTAGGTCCCACGACAAATCCTACACCCTCTTCTAGACTCTTTCCTTTCCCCCCCTTTCCAATAATCCTAGCCTGAATCATAGCTTAGGAAAGATCCTGATTATGTTAACCTGGGTATTATAATGGCCTAACTTAATGCCTTGTATTAAATATGTCAGAATTAGAACGCTATGACATAAAACTAGCCATGTTAGAGAGAAATTGTGGTTGAAAGGTGAGGGTTTTTGTAAGACCCTATCCATTTCATTCATTTTCTATGCCTATGTGCATGATGATCGACGCCCTTGACCAGACCTGGATTGGCCATACATAGTGCAAACCCAATTGACTAGAAACCCAAGACTTTGAAACCTCGCCATATCGACCGTCTCGTCGCTGCGGTCGTAGAGGTACCACCTGTACATCTGTACGACGCTCTTTAGTGAGATACGCCGCGAAGAATCGTTGGTGTATCAGGTGTGCATGACGCCATATACTCCATTCCACACATGTGCACAACACATGCTATGCACACATGCATTATGCCACACATGTTGATGTCACACACCAATACCACCCCTCTCTCATGTGTACCTGTAACACCCCGTACTTTTCAGTACATGAGTGTTACTATGGATACCCAACTTAGTGTAAACATAGACCTAACCTATGTAAACATTCAACTTCATGTTAGCCTGAATCCTACGGCTAGGTATAGTTGTCATCCATAGATTGAGCCATCCATCCATTGATTCTCAAAATGAATCGTCAAATAGTTAGATCCACCATTTGTCACCTCCTTAACAACCTGAGGACCTAAGTCGTACAGCTAATTGGTCAATGATCTACATTCGGACTAGGCTATAAATCCCATCATTAGATCCTTCGAGATTGGTAGATAAAACCCTAAACCCTCATTTTTGTGGCCCATTTAGGGATTAAAATGTTCCGACTATCAAACCAACCATCAAAGTGTAATTTCACTAACTTCGGAAACCTGTAGAACCACTAAGATCAAGGTTAGAAACTATCTGACCGTCGAATTTTATAGAATCAACACCACCAACCTTACTAATAATAAATCAAACCAATCAGCCCATCCCAAAACTTTAATACCAACTAATCTTCAGCCTTAGGTATTTAATGATACTCCAGAGAGGCATGGACGGTGTGGATCACATCGAAAATCACGTGGACCCCACCTTTAAGGTCGTGCATGAACACAAACTGTGTGCACCTGCAAAATGCTAGACCATGCACATGGTCAAATCAGGCTTGACCTGATGAAAACTAAAGATTTCAACGATTTCCAGCGTTTCTCTCGCCCGATGCGAATTCAAACTGAGGCGTCCATCTGCTGCTAAGCATAACACACCATCAAGTCCCACCTTTGAAATCCAGACCAACCGTCTTGATCTTTGAGGCCCACCGACCCTAGCCACGTTGATTTATGTAAGGTGATAATCGCACAAGTACATGATCGTTCCTCCCAGTCAGCAATGCCAACGCCCTCGCCAAATACAGTTATCCACGTCAACTGGATCTGCATCATTAGCTCCACGCTGGCAGATCTGTTCGCTCCAGACACTCAGAGCTCATCCACGCTGTCGGCCGGAGTCCGCGTCACCCCTATAGTTTCTCGAAATATCTCCCTATGCAGCAAAAGGCAGAAGGAATATTACCCGTTTTAACTCTTCTGATCTCCACCCTTCCTTGGCTTCTGGAAGATTCGTCCAAGCCATCTGAGACGTCCAAAATAGGGTTGTTGAGCATTCCTCCTAAGGAACGAGATATTGAGGAGAAATTAGAATGGCGGGGAGTTCTCGCTGATGGAGCTAATCTCTTAATCAACGGCCCTCCTTACGCTGTGAAATGGACCCCATCAAGACCTTTTGAATGTCTCAGATCAATGAATCACCCGTCTAATAGGAAAACACCATTTTTAGCCAACCATATTCCCTGAAAACGACTGTCGGACCCACATTCCATAGGATCATTCCTTTCGCACATCCAGACCGTTCATCATATGGGCCGCCACACATAAAGCCCATTAGGGTGGGTCTTATAGACCCACGTACGAGATCTAACACGCGGAGTGACCCTGATGACGGGTCATTCTCGGCTAAACCATTTTATTTCCACACTAATCTCCGTGATTAGTTATGGAACTCGCCAGAAGGAGGAGGGCTATATATAGCCATGAATTAGGGTGTCTCCCAAGCAAAAACCAAAAGAAAGAAAGGGGAAAGCGATAGAGAGAGAGAGAGAGAGTGAAAGAAGAGCCCTTTGGAACGAGTTCAGCAATGAACTCAACTCCCAACGAGTGTCGGGCCAGAATCAGATCTGGTCGTCCATTTGCTGAGAAGAAGAAGGAGAGAGTTAGGGTGAGGGAGGAAGATTCCTCTACCTCAAACAGCCCCTGCCTCATTCGACAATTTGAACCCACCGCCTAGTTGACTTAGGGACGTTACAGGATTTCCAGACTGGCTCGCCACCGATTCTGATTATTCCAGCTCGAATCAGCAACGTCCTTTGTCGTAGATCAAGAAGAACCAATCAGCTGTGGGAAAATCCCGGTCAGATTCAGGTAATCAAACCGCTATCCCAGCCGAGTCCTTGAGACTGAGTCACAATCAAGTCAATAGTTTTCTGACTCGACCGAACCTGCATTTCAGGATGAAACCCTGATCAGATTCAGAGATCATTTCACCCCAATCCGTCTACCACATCATGTAGCACAACTCAAATCCCATCTTAACTAGTTTGGGTTTAGGGAGTTCCAACTGAGTCAACTCAGTAATGACTCATTACGGCCCTGGAAAGACTTATTCAGGTACCACTTACAACAGCCCTTCTTGAGGAACAACCATTGCTTCAACAGGGTTTTGAAACAAGCAAACTACTTAAGGCCGTACCCAATTAGATGAAAATTGAGAAGTCTAACCGAGTCAACTCGGTCATGGTTCACTAGTATCTTCTAATGTGACAAACAGGTGCTGATCTCAACTGTTTGCCATAAAGAATACTCTCCTTTAATCAGTCCAAATCAGATCATCACACTCATTTCATAGGATCATTACAAATCAGGGAAAATGCCCCAAGGTGAGGGATATCCCACATGGCTTTATTCATTTCATTAAATTCTAAGGTTGTTTAAACTTATAGAGATACTATAATTGCGTAAATAGTACTTGTGCTTTTTACTAGGAATTGATATGGATATGCATGTGGGGATACCTAAGAATGTGTGACTTTAATCCATTTCATGAAAATTGTATCACGGTCATTATAAACCATTTGAAGTCACTCAAGTACTTTTTGTTAAGAATTCTAATTTCCCATTCTAATGTAAGTTTGTTTCATTGACCCTCAACTAGTAGGGTTCGTTCTAATTTGAATATCAATATGAGTAAGTAATTCTCTAGTTTTCATATGAATATGATGTGCATGAATTAATACATTAATTCTCTTAATCATACCTCATATTTGATAAATAAGGAGTTAAAACTTGGCTTTATACTGGCTTTGATAGTTTGATAATTGCATGATATTGAGTACAATCCCACAAGAAATGACAAGGGTCATTAGATCTCATCTTATAAATCTAGGTTATGTATGGGATATTATTTTCCATGAGAAATGTGGATAGTTGTGTTTGTGTTTGGATAGTTAGTATATTGGTATCTTTGATAAATAACCTTATTAACATCGTGGAGTTAAATGAGTATCATGGTACATAACATTCACGCATGACATATGAGCTTTTTCGAGTGCTCGATGTAAGTCACACTTTATTCGATTTACTGGAGGTTCTAGTACTTCAGTTAAACTCGTAGAGCATGTGCATTTGTACCACTTTGGACGCTCTTTCTTCACATGAGACTTTTCTGGGATTAGACACTCTTCGGGTGTACCCCGTGTATTTTTTCAGAAGATATCTTCAGGCGCACTCACTTACATGGCTTTTTCTAAGTAGATAATCTACCGGGGGCGGTCTACATGGTCTTTTTCGGGTGGCTAGTTCTCCTTGGGCGTACCTATGAGTATTTTTTCGGGTGACTAGTTCGCCTTGGGCAACCCTTTATTTTAACAGCTGGATGTGCATCCCCAGATCTGTACTTGTACGTACATTCGTACACCCATACATTCATTTATAATTTCTTGATTAGTCTTCTTGTAATTTGAATATGTTGATTTAAACTATTTTGGAATAATATGATATGCATGAATCCTTGCGGGAAGTTCCACTCACCCAATCGTGCGGTTGCATCAAATAGACACAGGTATGATGAACAGGTGGAGACCCCTATGACGAGATTCGAGAGACGACTGAGGTGAAGTTTGGCGAGGAGGAACTCTATGTGAATGTTGTTGAGCCATTGGAGCTCAACTGATATTTTAAGATTTATATATTTACATGTTTCATGTTATAAAATTTGCTACTATTTAGATGTATGTTGTCCACTTCATAACGTAATACTCGGGTTCTCTATGAGGAGCGACTATCCTCGGGTTTTGAAACCCAGGGTGTTACAGTACCCCAAGTCAACTCTTCTCCATGCAACACCTTATGTATGATGTCATCATACCATGCCACCCCATGTCTCATATAATCCACCATTAAGTCCTAATCATGTATTACTTACCATAATCCTTGCCTAAGCTAATCATAACCACATCAATCTAACCTAACCACAATTTTAGGAAATTCCTTACAAATACCCCTTCAATCCTCAACATTTTCACCATTTTCCCTACCATTAGTAAGATAGAGAGAGAGAGAGGTTATCTTGGTGGGCCATCAATCCCATCCCTTCCATCCATCCAATCCATCAAGGTGAGTACACCCTCCTCACTCATTCTTATTTTGTTTTCCTTGAGTTTATGTATGGTGGAGATGGTGTTGATGATAATGATATGATTAATGGTGTGGATGCATAAGAGAAAACATATGAAAATAATTTGTTATAGATATCATGTGGACCCATTGATAGTGGGTCCCACCAAAATTTTGTATGCCATCCAAACCGTCCAAGTGTGGCCCATTGGGCTGGCCAAACTCACACACACACTCATGCACACACGTGCACACACATTCAATATATATATAGGAGTGGGCCACATGATGTATGTATTTGATCCACACCGTTCATCCAATTTCCTAGCTCGTTTTAGGCCTTGAGTCGAAAAATGAAGCCAGTCCAAATCTCTAGTAGGCCACACCATTTTAAAAAATATTTTTTATAGTGGTATTTACTATCAAAACTATTAAGGCCTGATGTGATGTTTCTATATGCCTAAAAATACTGAATATTGGGCTCGTTGGATCTGTATGAGCCATAAAATCCAACAGATGGAGTGGATCGTCCTGATGTGGGCCCCACCTAAGAAAAACCTTAGAAAAAAAATAAGCAAGGGCTAGATGCCCCTTGTTGTCAGCATCTAGGGGTCGCTGCAATAAGCAACGTCTTGTTGCTTGGAATGGCAAGGGTCCATGGGACCCAACAGCAGGCCCCACCATGATATATGTCGAACATCAGCATCGTGCATTTGATGGGTCCCCTTTAGAAATTGGGTTTCCCCCAAAATCAGTCGTACACAAAATATAGGTGGCCCACACCATCTAAAATCATGTAAAGACTTGGTTAAAACATATAAAAGCACTCACTGGGGTCCACATGAAATTTGGATGCATCTGAAACTTGGTATGACCCCTTAACCAAGTGGGACACACATAATGGATGGGCTGGATTTGTGAACCACGCCTCGGTGACCCAACAAATGATTATGAATGTTTTAATAGAGGGTAATCCTCTCAACTTGTGTGTGTGGTGTGGCCTATATGTGCCACATAATGACTTGATTTTAAGCCCCGGGCCCACCATGGATTGGTGCATCTAACTGATGGTGTTGAGGGTCGATACGCATCACGGTGGGTCACACACAACTCAACCTCATGGGAAATCCCCATGAGCTCCACCGCATAGAACCCATTGTGAAATCCATTTATGTGTGGGCCTAAGAATGTTAAGGCCCATTTTGAGTGAATGCTATGTGGGCCCATCAGTGGTAGTCTTGTTCGGGCCAATCATTGGGCCTCTTTGGCAAGAGTTTGTAATCTCCATGTGTTGAATGTATGCCAAACTGATATTGTAATTTTTGAAGTGATGATGATGAATCCCTTAAATGGGCTGATTGTGGTAGCCAAATGGACCACCCAACAAACCATACAGGTAGGTTATGGCAAGCCATTAATCGATCCATTCTAGTAAGTAGTCGTTTGTGATAACAAACAAGCATTATTCATGTGTTAGTTGTGATTATCTATGCTTGTGATGGTGGGACATGTGTAATGAGGATGTATATGATGACGACATATGGAGGAGGTTGGATACTATGATAATACATGTGTACACCTATGCCTATGTGAGCCTAAGGACTAAGTGGGGCCACCTCATGAACTGCTTGGAATTACTGAAAGTGTGCTAAGTGTTGATTGGTGGCATGATACCTATACATAAACCCATTGAGATGGACCACTTAATCCTTATATGCCAATGAATGTGTCGGTGGCAGGACCATATGCGATTCTTGTTGTGTGTTATGTTAAGTGATGGCTTGATAACTAGCTATAAAATGGAGTGGATCTGTACACACTTGTGATGCAGAAGGTATAAATACTTGCATGACCTTCTTGACCATGTGTAAGGAGTGCACACTAGACTATTGTTTTACTTATTTGACATTGTGGTAGTTTTCGGCTAGCCCAGCGTGTTGCACATGTTGGATTTATGTACATGCATACATATACATACATCATGGACTTGAGGTGCACATTGTATGTAGTGTGATCATGAATGGATGCATGTGCATATTGAGATCACAGGATGATGATGGTGCATTTTGTGTGGATGTTGCACATATATCCGGTCCCAGATGACCGTGGATCGAGGTTGGATGTGGATGGGAGAGGAGCCCGATTAGCCTTAGAGCTACCTTGGGTGCATATATGATGTAAATGCATAATATTGCTCTTGTGCAAATATATTGCCTGGTGTGCTTGTGTATATCATAGCATATATCATAACATCCTTGTGTGACGGATGGAACACCACAACAACATCGTGGTTGTATTGATGAGACCACCACAGCGGCATCCTGGTTGGTATATATGAACACTGGAAATTTGGGTTTCTTTATACTGGGTCCCAGACCCCTGGGTGAAACTCCCTAAACCTCGAGTGGTATCCTTGAGCCTTATTGTTAAGACCGGGAGGATGCCATGGGTCATCTGGTGCCGAAGACCATAATAGGACTGACTCCTGTCGACGCGGTCGGTGAGAAGAGGTTCGGTCACGCCTAGCTGAAGAGTTGGAACGAATGTGGTTGGGTTTGACCAGCCCCTGAAATGGGTCAGCTACCAATGTGACGGGAGGGTATTGGCATGGCTATATGCCCCCCACTAAAAAGGTGGGTATGCAAGGCCTCTATTTAATATGTTTCGGACTTACTTTGGATCTGAGGCTCAGGTGATTCTAATGATGATAACTGTATTGTGATGTGGATTTTTAGAGGAGGACCTACATGCCTACATATATCCAACATACCTTTGCATATCATCATTTGCGTTGCATCCTATCCACTTGGCTTTATGTGGCACTATATATCACTATGTTTTAGTTCATGTACTCTGATATTTTGATTGTTACTATATGTTTGTACATTATGCACACACGTGTGTACTCACTAGGCTTTTTACTTAAGCTTCTTATTTTCTTATTTTTTTTCAGGGCAGGAGTAGCTTGAAGGACTTAGCTTTTTGGATACATCTTGTCTGAGTTATATTTTGGTGATGCCTTCATTTTTGTACAATTTGAAAAAAAAATTGTACTCGTATTATGACTAAATCAATAATGAAGGTTGTCACTTGGTATTATGATCATGGATCTTTATGCTCAGATATATAACAAAAAAAAAATTCAGTCAAAAAACTTTCTTGTGGTTCGCCGAACTCGGGACTTGGTGTATAGAAGTTGAGTGCCAGATTCGGGGCATTACAGAAGCTGTCCATTCCCGGATTTGGGTGTGACAGTTTTTCCTTTAAGGTTACCTTAATTTAAGTTGGTATGATTTAATTATCATTTTCACATGTTTTATATGTTACTATGATTCTCTTCATGCGATCGTATAATTTTACCACCATCAATTGCATATCCTTTGGAAATTATGATATGACTGTAATTTCATGTGATCTTTATGAATTTATGTGGGGCGATGGATACAAGCCTTGCCTTTGCCTTATCAACTTTGTTGAGCTAGCCCTTGCTACTCTTTTCTTTATTGAGTTGGCCATTACCACTCTCCTGTTATTGAGTTGGCCATTTCCACTCTCCTCTTTGTTGAGCTAGCCATTGCCACTCTCCTCTTTGTTGAGTTAGCCATTGTTATTCTCATTATTATCGAGTTGGCCATTGCCACTCTTCTCTATATTGAGTTAGCCATTGCTACTCTTCTCTTTGTTAGTCTTGTGCTATTTACCTTTAAGGCTTGGCCATGTGTCTTGATATTCTAGAACTCCCGTAATTTAGTTTACATTCTCTTAATGTAAGTGATGTGTTAAAGGTATCACAACTAGTGATTCAATTATTATATTATGGACGTAATGCGCTCTAGGTAGAGACCCTCTTAGTCGACGCATAATTCCATAGGTTTTTGGGTATGGTGCACAAATCGATATAAGTAATTCGCAATGCGTATTACATACTTACGAGATTGGATGTCACAAATAGTCACTCAATGAAGAAATTGTGTCACGCAATTCATCCAACTCATGTGTTGTGCCGCCTTAAGGTATTCACGTAAATCCACGGTAGCATCAGACATGCTGATGAATCTTCGTAGTGTGAGAATGCGAGGTGATCCGGGTTTTTCTATGAACTATATTCCACATTGTGATGATCACTATGTATGATGAGCCGCACACACTTTGCTAGGCATGCATCTCATGTAGATTGTTTGCGCATGTTGATACCCTTGTAGTAGTGGAATACGAGACGTATTAGAACCTTTACATTGCTCTATGAATCTCTTGAATTATTGTTAATCTTAAAGGATAACCATCAATATGAGTAGGGCGTTGACCCTCTCTAACCGTACAGATGATACAGGTAATGTACAGATTGAAGACCTAGAGGACCATCTCCTTATGGAAGACTATACTGAAAAAATAAGAAGATAGTTTCAGAATTTAGTTTTATACTTCCGTTGCGAACTCGATAATGTAATAAGCTCCCATTGAGAGGGCATTTAATTATTTACTGAATTCTTTTACTCTGATGGAATAATCAATACAGTTGATTTTATTCTTGTGAATGTTACCTTCATCAATGCATCCGGATGTGATCTAAATGAAAAAATAAAAATAAATAAGATGCAATTTTTAAAGCATTCAATCTATACATTATTAACACCCGGTTTTCTTGAGCACGAGTATAAACTCTGGCCATGAAAATTCAGGATGTTACATCGAATGAGTCAAGTTTGTTGAGTCAAGTCATCCCGTGCCAACTATACTCATCTCAAACCCATTAGTTAGAGTGCTCAAACCTGCAACTAATCTTTTGATTAGTTATGCGCGAAGAATTTAGAATCAGATTAAGATGGGCTATATAAGCTCTCTTCGGTTAGGAAAACCATTCCAGATATAGTGAAAGGAAAATATTCAAGAGTAAGGGTCGAGTTGTTTCATGCTGCACCACACTGACTCGGCTGAGTCGAGCCTCATTCGTATTAATAAGGGGATCTCATTCTCTCGCAAGATATAAACCCACCACTTAAAGTGCCCAAACCCATAACTAATCTTTTGATTAGTTATGCGCTAAGAATCCAGGATTAGATTAAGTGGGGCTATATAAGCTCTCTTTTGTTAAGGTAACTATTCTAGATATAGTAAAAGGAAGAGAATCAAGAGTAAGAGTTGGGTCATTTCATGTTGCACCACACTAACTCGGTTGAGTCACGAGCTTGGGTTTGGCAAAGTTTGGGTCAGTTCAGACCTTTTCTGAGTGTTAAGGCTATGTAGGAGTAAAAGAATGAGAGAACATGCTAGTTTCTGCACCAAGGATGGGCAAGCTAAGTTGTGAGATCATCTCTGTTCGAGTCATAGGTTTGAGCTCAGCATGTCTGGGCCGAGTCCAAACACTACTGGTTGCTTGAAAAGAGGATAGCAACAAGAAGAGCAAAAGGAAAAGGAGAAAGGTATACGTCAGAGCTAGGATTTTTGTTCAGCATTGCTAATTCCCTAGAAAGTCACTAGTTCGGGTTAAGCTTCGTTGGAGTGAGGTTGAGCCGTGTTTGGCCAGATCCTGTCCATGTCCAAACCTGTTGGACTTTTCCCAAGAAGGTTGAGAGATGTTGGGGTTGAAGCAGACCATGTTCAACCGCTGATTTCTGGTAACTAGGTAGGGTCTAATGCATTTTTGATTCATTGTGCATATTGACTAAGTTTGATCGATTGAGTCGCAACCGAGCCTTTAATTCATTTGTTACGGTCAATTTGGTAAGGTGTCTCTGTTCAGCTATTGATTCATATTCAAATTCTAGAGCTGAACTCAGTTTCACTAGTTGTGCATCATTAAATCATTGAGATATTATATCAATGCTACTCGTGTATTTAGGATTGAATCTAAACCGAGTCGGGTCCTTCATTAGCCCTCTAACCGGAATTGTTGCTCCAATTCTGTAAAATCAGGAAATTATTCTCTTATGGATAAACTAGAATCATCTTGAGTAATTTTTGGAATGATAACTCATACTACGTTAACTTAATTGGACCACTAAATTTTAGTTGGCCCATCTGGGACTAGTGAGATTAGCCTAGACTTGCATTTAGATTGTCGAATCATCTATACTAAGCAATAGTCCATAGTGAGCTTAGTTTTGAGCTGAGTTAATAAACTAGGTTAACACCCTCATATTAATGAGTTACTGAGTTAACTCAGATCATTTATGTTGAGTTCCCTTTGTTTGGAATCTATGTAAGTGGATGTGGACACTGGAATTCGGCATCCACGCTGATGTATGGTTTTGGGATGGGATTAGGATGATTTGTTATTGTTGGAGTCGCCACTAGCTGAAAAATCTTAGAATCCCGCGGTCGGCTAGAACCACGGAACACGTTAAGGTTGGAGAAATCCGAAGACTCTCTCTCCTTAAATTGACTCCTGGTCTGTGATCAAAGATTCTAAGTAAGGGACCTCGGTTACAAAGAGGGAAGGTGTTAGGCACTCTCTCTGTCTGTACAAATGTACGGTCTCTACTTAGTGTGGTAAAATGATCTCAAGGGATGATGATGATACTGTGGTCATGATGGGACTAGTCACATGTCGATTTCTGATATGGCAAGATCTGAGATTTCGGCAGGCCACAGAGCATACATCCGATAATGTGTCTAGAGGGCGGATGTAATGATGCTTATGTGAAAGGCAAAGAAAAAGTGGACTAGGTCACTAGGAATTTCTGATGTGACAGGGTCCGATGTATAGCAAGTCACAGAACATACGTTCACTAGAGATCTAGAGAAGCAGGGGGTTTGAGAAGGGAGTAGATGTCATGATGAATGCTTGTGGGATGATGGACTTTTGGCTTGATCTTGAGTAGGCTAAAACATAAAGTGGACCATGACCAATTTGGATTAGGCTTATGGGTTGGAAGGGTTGAGTTGAGGGCTAGGGGGTGGCTGGAAAAATCTGCATTTCGAGGGGCTTGGGAGCTCCTTCCCTTTCGCTCACTCTCTTCCTTACTCACTCTCTTTCTCTCCTACTCTCTCTTGGTTGTTGGGTGCTTTTGAAATGAGAAGAGGAGAAGGCTATTTATAGCCTTCTCCAATGGTTGAATAGTAAATAGTGGGTTTGAGAGGGTTAAAAGCTGAGGTGGCAAGTGGTGGTTGGTGGAGAGGAGAGAGATACCATATGGCATTCTCTCAGCTTATGGGGCTGGTAAATTGGTAAATAGTGAAGGTAGGGGGTAATTTTGAAGGAAAGTTGACTTTTGGACCCTGGGACAGCTGTCCATATGCGGGCTGTGAATGGTGGCAGCTAAAGTACAGCAGGCGGCAATCAGACTGCCGCCTGGGCCAGGTTCAGGCCGGGCTCATGCATGCGGGCTTCATGTGGTGCTCTGGTTCGTCTGGTGGTCTCCTTTTTGGATTTTTGTAGCTCAAAGTGGTGGATTTCGGTGCAGATAGGGGGTTCTGGCCAGGGTATAGGGTATGGGCGAGGCTGTATGTGTGCTGAACGGTTTGGATTGCTGTTTCAGGTTATGGATTGGGGGTTTATGGACTTTTGGGTTATGTTTTTAGTTTAGGCTGGGATTAGGGTTTGGTCCAAGGCATGACCATGGTTCCTGGATAGTCTTAGCCTTCTCAAGACGTTAGCTTGGGTGAGGTGTCTACAGTGGATTACACCTAATTCAAGTTAAGGCTATCTTGATTCAAGAATGACCAAATCCAGCTGAGTTGACTTATTCGGGCAAGGTAGCTTCTATCTCTACAGTTTTTGCAATCAAATTCCCTTTGTAGTCTAAAAAAAAAATCTAATAATTAGCCTCAAATTGTACTGTGGGAATCTGTATTGTCCAAATACCCTTAGATTGTTAGACTTAGAGCAAGTTGGGTTCGAAGTCAACTAGGTTGAGGTAAGGTAGCTGTCAAATCCTTCATTAGAAGTTAATCAAGATTTAATTATAGGTGTTTGAAATTTTCAAAATAAAAAACTCCTAGTACATTTGAATCGATGGGCCTCCATTTAAAGGTGACGATCTACCCTCAAGATTTCCTCGACGTTTTAGTTGGGTGTTAATTTTCATAATTTCATTATGTATTATTTGATTTAGGAATTATAGTTAGCCTTGAAATCCATGTTTACCTTAAACGTGTAAGTATTTAATTACATGTTTAACTCTTTGATTGAATGATTTATTATATTTATGTATGATTCATTCGAATATGGAATCTAGTATACTTTATTACTTGTGCTAAAATGTTAAAATGCTTAAAATAATGTGAATGCGAAATTAGATGTAGCAATCGATAATTATTGTGTACCAAGTATAATGTGGTAAATTATAAATTAATTTGGGAGTTTTGCCGCATTTATAAATTTATGAAAAATAGAATTTATGTATGGAAATTGGGAATCTTAAAAATGTAAATGAAAAAACACCTTAAACTAGTAGCTTTTTACATGTAAATGCGATCTCAATTTAATTAAAGATTTTTATCTTATGTTTCATTGTGCGCATGTGGATTGTGCGATGAACCCTAAGGGCCCGTTTGGCCACCTGCATTAGGTCAGATTAAAGTGGATTGAATTGAAAAAGTAGTAATTAATGCATGTGTAAGGTATTGTCTATGGATTGGGTTTATCCCATGCTTTGTAATGCCATGTTTGGAAGATATGGGAGTACATTTTATCCTGCTGGATTGAAGTAAAGTAATGTTTGGAAAGATATTGTGGGATTGCAAAATTCATTTTGCAAATATCCCGGGATTGCTAAAGTCACATTTGGAAATGGACTCAAGATTGCAAAAATTACATCCCATTTCTCCCTATTTATGTTTGAAAATAGACTCGGGATTGCAATTAGATTGTACACGACCCACATATGTTGTTCACATGTGGCACACCATCGCCTCACCTCAGTAATTAATTTATATTAACACCCAATTAGTGAGGGAGATTTGAAGAAGAATTGTGCCCCATCACAGGATAGATCATGGATTGCAGACACCTATACTTGAACACAAACATGTAACATAAGAGAGAGTACTGTCGTCCAAGTTAAAAGTTGCAATAGATAACAACGTCCATGCAGACGGCGTAAGTGAAGTTCTTATAGTTTGATCACAACATACAATGCAAAAAAAAAGAAAGAACTAGGATCGAAATAAAAAAGAAAATAAAGGTCGTCCGAATGGCCGGATATAAGTCATCTGTGGATATACCCTCTGAAACCGTTATTGGTGTCCCAAATGTCATATTCAAGTCTTCCGTTGATGTACCTTGTGGAACCGTTGTTGACGTCTGACGTTGAGGTTGGGTGGAGATGTTTGAGTTCAGAGTTTGAATATTTACATAGGACTCTATGTCGGCAAGAGGAGACGTCTCCATCACTCGTCTCTGGCCTGATCTAATTGATGTATGGGAGCTCAAAAAATTCTCTCATTTCTCTGTCGCATCCTTCAAACGTGTGAATGAGCGATGATTATTGCTGCTAAATCCTTCGACCTGCAGTCATGCTTCCTCCCATGAAGTATATATGCCAGGCCGACGACCAACATATACAACATAATACTTTTCCTTCGGCATCTGCATTAACAATTAAAACATACAATATTACTAATACAAGGATATACACATATGTCATACCAATGGGCATTCAATTAGTTTAAGTAAACAGATAGTAAAAAAAATAGTAAAATGATATAAAAAACATACGAGTCCAAAAGGTCTAAACATCATATCCACCACAATGATAATTAAAAATATTACATGTCTACCTATGCTAATATCATATCCAAATATCTAGCGTACCATTTATGCAAATCCTAAATAAGTCCTTTACTCAATCACATAACAACTAAACTTCGAATTGCAAATTGTCTTATATGATATAGAGAAAATGGAGCGTCTCAATCCTAAGATGAGTGGTGTGTGAACTTAAGGCGGATTATTTCCACCAGATGGGCCCCATACATTCTGAGCAACTTTTTCAGCCAATCATACTGATCTTGTCCTCGTAGTTTAACGAACATGGCAGTAAACTGCTCATCCTTGGAGAGTAATTCAACGACATTGAATAGGTCAGTTTGTGTCAGTCCTTCTACCTCTTCTAAGGCACTTAACACTCTAGCCATTCGATTGGCTTCCTTACCGACACCCATGCGAATGTCAAATTCACGTATTGCATTGGCAACATTATTTATAAATGCACCAAGTACCTCACCAGGACAAATGGGTCGCGTCCTTTTCTTAGAAGAGCTATCGCTATGAATAGTGTCAGAAGTTGAATGTGGGGTTGGACTATTGCGAAATGATTTATTTAAATTAAAATGGTGACTGTTGGTTGAGTAGCTTAAATCCAGTCTGGAATCATCTAAATTATTCGAAGATAGATCAACATTATCATTCATCATGTCATTCTTATCCGATCAAGCCTCGTTTAAATCTCGTTGTACTCGAGATGACGAGGCACCCAAATTCCTACTTCCTTTCACATATCTTCCAGTGGCTTGATTATCCTCGACGACTACATCTCAGTCGTCCAAGCGATTTATCCTCTTGCCCCACAAACAATCCGCACGTGGATTAGACTACAAAAAAGAAAATTGGATTAATGATTAGGAAACAAATGACTATTATATAATATCATAATATGTGGAATTCATATAATGCAACGTGTGATGATCGAGATGTTACCCTTAGTCATCCTTCCCAAACATCGTCTAGGGCCGTCACAACCATTCGCTCACTGTCTCATCCAAAACCGCTCGCAAAAAGCATTTCTTTGACATCACTATGTTATCTTTTGTGATCCCTCATCTGATTAGAGACATTTATTCATGTGACACTCACGTTTGTGTGTTTTGTAATTTCAGTTACTACAACTTCGTATGCCGACTTTTTGAACCCATTGTCAAACTTACATCTTTGTGCAATTTGCTCAAGTAAAGTAAAGAATAACATTTTGTCCATTTCAAGCATCCATTTCACTTTCGTTGCTATACTTAAAGGCTCAGCTAAGGACTTTTGAGTGATATTCAATGGTGAGCAATGAGTTGGTCTAGGTGAATTTCTAGCAGGGGACGATGAAAGTGTATTCTAAGGTGATCTCCACGACTCGACCATCTCACTTACGAAAAGCAGATATGCTTCATATTGTCACCACTAACTATGGCAAGACATTTAGCAATTAGAATAGTATGCCATGAAAATGTGCATGCAGATGTTATACAGTTCGAATAAAAAAGTTCTTTATAGTGTAGCAAAGGAGATTCTGAAGCTATACTACATATTGTCATCATTAACTATTATTAAGAACATATTGAAAAGGTTCTATAATTCCTACTGGTGATTTAGAAGTTTACCCACATTCGATCAACAATTTCGTCGCGCACTGTAATCCATGCATCTGTCTGGCACTGGGTTACTTAAACTAACCACTGTCTCTCATTGTTCAACGAAACCTCATTCGGCATCAGGTTAGTTTCTATATCTTCTTCAGATATCCCAGCAGCAGGAAGGCTTTCAATAGACTTGTCCTCCAAATGTATGAAATTATGTAGCACAAAGCACGCCATTACAATTTTAACTTGTGTTTCATACGAATATGGAACAACCGTCTTCAATATAGGAAAACACGCTATTACAACACCAAAACAACATTTAATTACATTCCGGAGTTATGAGTAACGATAGTTAAATAACTCCTTATTCGTGGGAGCTCTTCTAGTCCAATACTCTTACAGGTAATAACGAACGCCATGATAAGGAGCCATAAAACCCGGCGAATGTGCATATCCAGCGTCAATAACATAATATTTTCCTATAATTATCATTGTATGGACTTGCTTAAATGTGGGCTTAAATGTAAAATATCAGAGAGAGATTGTTATTGGTTTTCATTCGTGAATGTTACTGTGTGAGACCATTAATGGATCATCTGTACAAGTGAGGGCATTAAAAAGAACCCTAGCATCTGAAGTCGAACCTTCCTAACTAGCTAGAACATAAAAATTACATTTTAAATGAACAAGCCACAAATACATTTTGGGACAAAAACCAGTTCCTGTTCCGAAAGCTCGCATTGTTGTGGGCTGGTACATGGGTAAGAATGTGGGTTCCATCTATTGCACCAATGCAGTCCTAAGTAGAGATTACCAATGTCATTATTAAGGTGTTAAAATTTAGTCCAGGCATTATTGTTTTAAAAATTCAGAAGTACAAGTATTACCTAAAAGTATGTTGCCCAACTGGGATTTGAAGCGATCTCATGAGGTGTTTCTGGTCCATCTTGGTTAACGTACTCGGGATACAGGGTGTCACGACCCAAACTCGAAAACCCGGCTCACAAAATTCCCGATCGCCAAATTCAATGCCGACAGCCTCCATAGTACCCCATTCTCGGCTTCCAATGCTCATACGCCAGAATTCGATCCTGGGATCTTACAAGAAGGATTTTCAACATGAATTTGTTTCATAAGAAGTATAACCACAAGTATACCCAAATCCTAAGAACAACATCATCACCACATATCTACTAATATAATCATTTGAGTACAATACTGAAAAGAAAATACATGCATATAATAAAATCTCCAGAAGCTCTGCCGCACGCTTCTGCCTCAGTTCGACTGCGTCCTATCGTCACCTGCATGCATCTATCATGCATAAGCTTATAGAAAGCTTAGAGGGTGGTAAGTGTGTGCTTAAGATAAGTGTCAAGTATTCAATGCAATGCCAAAATCATACAATATCAAAAATACTGGTAAGATCATGAATCATACGATATCAGAGTAAGCGAAAATACTGACAAGTCCATGAGTCAATCAATATCAAAATACGCAATATAGATCAACTATACAAATGAGAGCCAAATATCAGATGTCGATGATGCAATGTAATATACAATTCTTGATGAGTTTACGAATACTGTTAGTTGTATCCATACCATATAAATGCAGAAACACAGTAACCCAAAATGTCATATGCTTGCGGATGTAATGCAATATGCAATGCAAATGAAATGACTATGCTGGAGAGTGAAGTCGTGATGATAGTACGTAGTATCGCAGGCTATGGGGTCCATCACAAGGGACTTCTATCCAAACTAGTCCCATAACTAATTTGGATAGTCAGACTCAATGGGTAAACTCCTGATCTCAGGTTAGTCGCGCGCCCCAACCGAAATTCTTGCCATTGCGAAGGTACACGTAACAAACAGTTGCGCACCACCAACCCAAGTGTATAGTGAATGAAGGAATGAATGAGTATGTAACTCCTACTCAACAAGTTCACATATCAGTATTGTTCATCTCTGAAATCATCACCGGGGTTTAGTACACTCCAAATGGCACTGCCTCTCTCCCAGTTGCACAGTCCAAGTGAGCATAAGAAGCCTCACTATCCGTCTGGCCAATAGTCTGCCAATACCTATCCGGCACGTTGATAGCAGACTCATTCACGAGCTGGTCAAACTCAGCCTAGCTATGCCCCTTACGCTCGGACGGGTAAGGCCACACCCCCTCTCAACCGACCACGATATAGTAGGAGACGCGACCTCCTGATATTCGGCACTCAGGCGCTCATGTATCCACTCGGTCTCGACGTTGGGGCATCTCCTGGCCTCGGAGGTTTAGGGACTTTCACCCACGGACATCCAAAGTTCCCAGATGCTCAAACCAAATATTTTCAGTGTCATGCCTGTGGAGGTCATAGCCCTGATGTCGCTAGGGCGTAGAGTAATCACAATTACATAATGCAAGATGCATCAGTCATGTAGTCCAATCATGCATCAATCCTACGCATACCGTATACTCATGTGGGAAAACTCCACTAATTAGGGAGTCCTATAAACCATCTACCTAATGGCACATGTAATGGTCAATCACATCTCATAACAAACATGCAGATGATGCTTATGGGCATGTATTATAAAGTTATGTTATCGCATGCTCATAATCGGTATCAATAACCGACATCGACAATCGACCTTGACAATGTGGACATTTAACCAACATTACCTCTAAGGAATGGCCCGCATAGAGCCTAACATACAGTAGACCCATGGCCTCATGCAAGGGCCAAATATACAATTTCATAGGCCTCACTCAAGAGCTTAATACACATCACAATGGGCCTCAAATACAGGTCGCATATACATCACATTGGGCCACGACAATCGGCCCCGATATTCAGCCTCAACAATCGGCCTTGACAATTGGAATCGGCCTCGACAATCGAAAATCGGCCTCGATAATCGAAATTGGCAATCGGTCACGATAATCGGCCTCGATCGCTAATCGGTCAATCGGCTATGACAATCAGAATCGCTCAATAATTGGCCTCGATACTCGGAATCGGCAAACGGTCACGATAATTAGCCTCAATCATTAATCGGTCAATCGGCCATGACAATCAGAATCGACAATCGGTCATAACAATCGGAATCGATCAATAATCGACCTCGATACTCGGAATCAGCAATCAGTCACGATAATCGGCCTCGATCGCTAATTGGTCAATCGACCATGACAATCAGAATCGGCAATCGGCCATGACAATCGGAATCGATTGATAATCGGCCTCAATACTCGGAATTGACAATCGGTCATGATAATCGGTAAGAATAGGCCTATCAAGGCCTAATAGAAGGTCACAATGTGGACGGCTAACCATCATTGCCCATCAATGTGGACCTTTAACCAACATTGCTCCCAAAGAATGACGCTCATAGGGTCGATCGTATAATGGGTCCACGGTCTCATACAAAGGTCTAATACACATCATCATGGGCCTTGCTTATGGGGCATATACGTATCACATTGGGCCTCACTCATGGACCAATGTAACATCAGGTCGTATCAACGGGTCGAATCAAATGGGCCAAGTCAATTGGGTCGATCAAATGGGCCGAGTCAATGAGCCAAATCAAGTGGGCTGAAACAAATGGGCTGAGTCAATTGGGTCGATCAAATGGGCCGAATCAAATGGGCCGAGTCAAATGGGCTAAACCAATGGGCTAAGTCGAATGGGCCCAAACCAACCACACCATTCATCTACAGATAAAGATCATTTTAGAGTATTATCCAAACAATGAATCAGATCAAAAGATCATCTGGACCATACCACATATAGCAGTGGTGATAATGATTCCCATAGTTAAAAATTTAGAGGGTCTACCGTAGCATTTATTTCCCACCCAGACTATTCATAAGGTCACCAAAAAGCTGGACGGGGAAAAACAAATATCATATTGGTCCAAAACTTCTGTTGTAACCCAAAATGGGGTTTCAATGGTAGACGTTCAGCACCACTTGCTTTCTGCAGTGTGGTCCACTGATACCGGATCTGTCTTATTTTTCTTCTCGAAGCCCGAGGATGAGCTCACCAAATGGATGGACGGTTTGGATGAGAACAGACATCAAAGTGGGGCATCGACCGTCCAGCGGAGATGGATGGTCGATTTACTTAGCCTGGATGGACGGTTGGGATACAGCTCATGCATCAGGGTGGGAATCCACATACGTGGCCCACCAGAGCTCGTCAAATGGATAGATGGCTGGACGTATGTCACTGTCAAGGAGGGTGGGTCCCACGTCCCACGTGTGGAGGACCCACACACATCGTGGCTAGCCCCCACCATTCTTTGCCTTGGGCCGGTTGGGATGGGCACCACGTCACTGGGTCCTATAGACCCCTCTAATGTCAATACAACAGCTATATAGATGTTGTATGCATTTCAAACGCACAGGTGGGTCCCAGTGGGGCCCACAATTTATATAAAATTAAATAATATATATTATATTACATCCACCTAACATCCAGCGTCTAGCAATGGACGGCTGGATGTACTCGGTGGAGAGATATCACGTGGGTGTGGCCCACCTAATTACATTTAATATAATATTAAATATCATATATTATATATACGTGTTTGTGTGTAAGAGTGTGAAGGGTTAGCTTGTTAGTATACACCCATGTCAGTACACACACTCCATGTTAGCCACCCTTGCCGGGATCATTACCAAGACCTCAAGTGTTGAAACGAGGTATCTTTACTCAGTCTGGAAGTTGAGCTATGGATCTGGGTGTCCAGTGGGTGAGGTCCCCACCGTCCCAACAGTGGACGGTGTAGATCCTCACCAATAATATGGTGGGTCACACTTTCTGATGGATGGAGTGGGTATAACATATATTGGTGGGGCCCACTCCAACATAATGAATATAGAGAAAAGAGAGGGAGAGAGAGAGATATATATGTGAAGGGGAGGGACCCGCCACTATTGGACCCTCCCTTGTACAATGCATTCATTAAGTGAGTCCCACGACAAGTGGGCCCTCAAATCATGAAATCAATAGTAGAAACTCAAAGATCACCCACCGTGTTGGCCTCCTTCTTGCTCCCTTAGACTTGTATGCTCCTATGCTCAACTTTTAACGGTGGATAATAGAGTTTTGATGGTGGGGATGAGAGATGAGAGGGTGAGCCACACTTATTGTTTGGGAAAGCTTGGAGAGGCTTGGACGTATGAAGCTTGGGAGATTTGAGAAATGAGAGAGAAAAGAATAATAAAAGGGATGGATGGAGTGGTGGGTGTAAGGAAAAGGGATGGGGAAGTATGGTGTGTTTGAAATGGTGTAAAAGAGGGATGGTGAGGAGAGAGAGAGAGAGTGTTGACTTATGGTAAAAGGAGTGGTCATGTGTACTTGTTGTTGGGTAAGGTGGCATTGAGGTAAGGTGGTGTACTTGACTTGATTTGACGTGACATATTATAGAGATTCCCTCAAAATTCGTAATGCGCAATGTTTCTTTGGAATGAACGCAGACCCACATCTCTTAGCCTGGGTATCGGTTCAGTGCGCGAGTCAGAGTGTTAGAACCACGGCGACGGTGCAGTCGCTAAGGTACAGGTTTTGGTTCAAGCCGACTTCACTATGTAGGACTCGGCTTAGGATCGCGCGCAAATGTCGAATACAGGTCGAGGATTACTGGAGTTCGACTAGAAGGATCGCGGAAGCCTACAGAATGGTACAGACTAGGATAAGGGTCTTACAGAGGGAGAGGATTGCATCAAGTACCCGATGGAAGTGATGACTCACTGTTTCACCAGAACGTATGAATTGGTGTCCTAACACCCGATTGCGTACACTATGTCCAATAGTGTGCAGGAAGAGTACTAGTTACTCCTTAAGGCATACATTCCTACTATCACATAAATGTGTCTTATCTTGTAACTGTTGAGTAAGGCGGAAAAAACCTCTCGACTCATCCTAAGTTGAGTTAGATAGTCTGTGTCATTAGTACGCACGGTGGAGTTTGATGAATCTAGTCCGTCCATTGTTGCCTTGTCTTGATGGTTGTATAAACATGTATGTACGAGAGCATTCACCAACTGCAGAGATGCATGCTCCCGCAGCAAGAATAAATATGCATGCGGCCACTTCTTCTTCATCCAAGTCATCCATTACTTATTTATCACCTACGCTTTGAGGATAATGGTCCATTAATTTGACTAATGATTAGTCTTCAATGTACATGTAAAGGATTACACCATTAAATTTCATTACTTATTTATCACCTTCATCTGTGTAAAATCATCATACAAGTGGTGTGATGGTGGAAAGGATTACACCATTAGAATCCATCATGCAAGGCCATTCATGTTCTCCATTGAGCTTAAAAATCAGACCGATCCAAAACTCAGATAGGCCCTTCATGTGTGTGCCAAGCATCCTCGAGTCCTTAAGAGTTCTAACATTATATTCATGACAAGGCTGGTTAAGGCATAGATAATGATGACCAAAAATTAGATATTATTAGTTATGAGTCATTGTGTATTGATCTTTTACAAATTCTTTATACCTCATTTAAGTCAGAATTTTTGTGCAAGTCCACCAATGATCACTAATAAACATCGGATTGGGATTCCACCATGGACTACCTAGGGTTCCAAAATCACCTTGATCAAAGCCCTCCCATCACAGGCATGCAAAATGATTGGTAAGAGTAAAAAAGGTCTTATCATTGGGGTGACTAAAGGATAGCAATTGCAATCCACAGTGGACTACTATCCTATGGTGCACAATGATTTTAGTTGAGCCCACCTGTATGCTGCAAAGCAATTCACATGGGAAGAGGGTGTGAAGAATTTACATGGATGCTGCAAAGCAATTCATATTAGGGTGACTAAAATACTCTTATCCAGTCCTGATAATCAATATAGAGTGTTCCGAAATCATCCAAAAATCAAGCCAGATAAAGCAGGAGGCCTGCCTGTGTTCGTCCCTTCACAACCATAATTCAGGGCTGTGTGGTCTCATTTTCTACTCTTTTGTAACTGTATCCATGAATACTTTGCCACCTTCTTGTCATTGCTAAATAATATAATTTTATTCTATAATTTTGTAGGTATTCAAGTGCATCTGGACTTGAAAAAGCAGTAGGAGTACAAATGCAAAGAAGACGCCGGCAAGCAAACCTAGAGGTTCCCAGTCAGCAGAGAAGGTTGGGCGGGGTTCAGGACCCACAACGCGAAAGAGATAATCAGGGCATGTTAAAATTGGTTTTGGGTATGTTCTTCAAGTGCAGTGAAAGAAGCTTCTTGTTTTTGTGGGCCATTTATAGCCCATTTTGAGGAGCTTTAAAAAATAAAAATCTCCGAGACTTTTATCTTTTGTTGTTTTCACATCGTTTCTTTTCTTCTACTTATTGATCTTGTATCTGAATCATGTTTTTAGCAGTAACTCCTCTGGCCTTTGCATGTAAATGAAATATTTAAAAGAGCATACATTTCCAATTGTTCATAAGTTTGTACAAAAGTCTCTTTTTCTGCTCTTATTAGGGCCATCTATCAGTGGGCCACTATGGGTATGCTTGTTACCTAGTTCACTCACGTGTTTTGAATGTAGATCCATGATTATCATTTTTCCATGTGTGGCCCACCTAATGATTGCCAACTGAAAGGTAGCCTAGGTCGTGTGCTATGACTAGCCGCTTATGAGAACTTATATGGCAGCTGCTTCAACTCCTCCAATCATGAAATAAATGGAAACTCAATTACAAATTCCAACCATCCAATACAGAGGCATTGAAAATGATGCTGGAACCAGCTACTAAGCAATGAGTTAGTTCTTGCTACTATTGTACGAAAACATTATCAACAGGGAAAAGATAGTGGAATGTTGACGGGCATCGTTCTGTTTCTCTTTAAGTCTTGCGTGCTGCTGCGAGCTGTTTTGCCTAAATAGAATGTAGTTTAACAACAAAGGTTATAACACTTGGGGTGCAACCTTGTTATGGTCATTGTAGACCTTTTCTTTAACTAGTATCTTATTCTCAATAATGAGGTCTTGAGATCTGCCTAGATGGTAATTGTGGGCTCTTACTACAATTAGGAAGAGTGTGTCTAATCTCTTCTAAGTTGGCCCTTTACTTCCCTTAAGACATTTTTTTATGTTCTATCTTGGAGAAAATGTACTTGTTCTCGTTATCATCACCACTTCATCCATTGTCCTGTAGACTCTGGAGTTGGTGGTCATCCTATATAACTAACCTTGTCATGAATATAACATTATAACTAAAATATAATGTTATAATAACACTCAACTTTGGGGCCCACATTGATGTATTTTACTTACATCTAGGGCGTCTATCCACCTGTAACACCATGTTTTCTGGCCTAGCAGACTTTGGGGTGCACATCATGATGGACCCCAGACCAAAAATGTAGAATAAGTGTATGGTACAAACAGGTGTAGAGGAACAGGGTTCATGGACATGAGTAAAATATGTATGAGAGATCCAAATCCACTCATCATACTAGTGATGTCCCATTACCAAAAGATCTTTTCATATTACAACCCTAACCCACCAGTTTGTCGAGTAAAAATACATGCTTAAAAAATACATAGTTAAAATAGTAAATGTAGTAGCAGTGCCCACCCAACTGAGGAAATTCCATCACTGGGGATCCAGTATATCTACAGTGGGTTGCAAAAGATCATTGATTTGGATCACCAAATCATGGTCAACTACATTAACTTCGATTGGATGAAATTGCATTCGTAATCCCATCAATCCTTATTACGTGTCCATATACACGCCCATATATGAGATCTAATCCCCGATATTTTATTAAGACACTCCTGTACACACACCCTATATGATAATACATTCATAAAATAGATCCATATACAATGAAGTGATATGGAAAATTTGTAATCACACATATGGGTAAAGCAATCCGAGAAGGGGTGATCACAACATACCTATAATTCTGATGATAACAAGAAGGATATTATTCAAAGTGTCTTCCGAACTGAAAATATAAATGAAAATATTTTAGTACGTGGTGGGAAACGCTGGGGATGGATTATTACAAAACATATAACTGATTTTGTTGATCCAACCATCCATTTGTTAAATAATCAAATGCATGGTTGGCCACCGTGGTTTACAAATGACCCTGCACACGATTAGGATCATTGAAAAGATATTCAAAATGAGATTTTGCCTATGCACATTCAATTGAGTCTTCCCCAAATGAGTCCAAACATAAATGAACGCCCACTGTAGTTTACAGATACCATCCAATAACCTCGCCATTAACGTAGGGTGGGAGAGAAACCGTGGAGAGAGGAATGAAAGAGAGTGATGTTAGGAAAGAGAAACAACACATTCCTTAGCCTGGGATATCACAACATGCACGTTTACCTCTTTTATCTCCACCTCTCCTTCGGTTGCTATATATACACGAGTAACTCCTTCCATCTTTGACTACAATGGAGGAAACGAGATGTTTCGCCAACATCATCTCTCAGGCGATGGTATGGTTGTGAGATGCATCGAGTTGTGCGCCTATAGGGCATATGAAGCCGGAGGTAGCCCTGCTCTTCTCTGTCTGTGAGAAGAGAGTACGAGTTGTTTCCATATTCAGCCGTCCTACCGAATAACATGAGTCTCCTTCATATATGGATGTAGATTTCCTGCAAAAGACTTCGCATGAACTTCCTGCGATGGGAAGTTAGGTGGGACTCACCGTGATGTTTAGTGGAAATCCACTACGCCCATCAGTTTTGCAATATCATTTTAGGTGATGGGCCCAAAAATGATCTAAATCCAAAACTCAAGTGAGCCATACATCAGATAAACGTGTGTAGGTAAATTCCTACTGTTGAAACCTTCCTGGGTCCATCGTGTTTTTTATATACCATCCATACCAGTCATAAAGTAAATTCTAAATGGATGAAGTAAAAAGTTAAAAATTATCATGATTCAAATCTTTTGTGGCCCCATGCATGTTTCAATGGTGGACATTCAATCATCTATTGTGTGGCCCAGATGAGATTTGGATTTCCATAATTTCTGGTTCCATGTCCTAACAGTGCTGAAAAACTGATGAACGTGGTGGATTTCCCATAAACATCACAGTGGTTCCATCTAGCTTTCCTTCACACGTAGTTCCTACGAAAGGCTTTCGTAGGAAATCTGCGTCCTTCAGATATGTGTTTGGAAATGTTTGACAAGTGTGGACCGCGAATGACATGCAGACGCTGTATGATGGTCACAATGACTTACAAACCATAAATCCACACCGTCCATCCCTTTTCAAAGGTATTTAGAAGGCATCATCAGAAAAAATAAAACTCAACGAAATCTTAGGTGGACCACATCACAGTGCGTTCACATGATTGAACGATGACAATTAAAAACTTCATAGACTCCAATTGATTACTACATTTTTTGGGTGGGACATAAAAACCTGATATAATTCGAGTGGACGGAGTAGATGTAATCACATACATCACAAGGGGCCCACAGTCAGGCGTCACACCCAAGTCGATTGATTCATGCGGATGTCACACAATCCCCTCAGTTGGAATAATAACGCAAGCTACAAAACACAATGATATTACCCTTCATGTTCATGTGGCATTGTGATGCCTGGTGGGGCCCATCATGAACTTTATGAAAGATCCAAACCGTCCTTCCGTTTGTACAGATAATTTTAGATTCCTCCAAAAGTTAAGGTACCCCCATGATCTATAATACGCTATGGGAGCATTTCCTACCATTGAAACATTCCTTAGCCCACCAAGTTGATTCCCAAATAGATTTTCAAGCTTTTATCTTAAAATGATGAGGACAATCCCTTGGACAGGGTAGATTTTTTCAAACATCTTCCGATGGGCCCCACTAACCATCTAAGCGCACGTACATCCAATCCACATGCATTCTATCATGATAATTGGGGAAGTGGAAGCGGGTGGCATCCTACTCTTTTAAGAAATTAAATACGGACATAGATTGATCTCGGTGCGGCTCCTTGTGATGTAAGATAAATATCCATGCCGTTCATCCATTTCCGCTATTTATCTTACGACATGATCCTAAAAAATGAGGCAGGTCCCAGATCCACTTGACCACACCAGAGGATGCAGCGGTTCTACTTCATTCCCAGTTGTGGTCCACTCCATTCCTAGTTCGACTGCATTTTCCAATTCATGCCCTGAAAGGACCTAAAAATAATTTTGGATGACATGGATACCACCATTTACCTTTTCACTCACCGACATAGGATGCAAACCATGCATTTTTTTTTTTTGGAATAATAGTGGGATTCAGTGAATCTAGGAAGGATTGCCAAATCCTTCCCCCTCCACCCGCGGTTTGGGCAGGAGACCCAAAGACCCCTATCTCGGGTTTGAAAAATGGGCTCCAAACATACTCCTACGGTGGATTAGATGGGATGACGAATACAATCCCATCTAATATCACCTAATGCAGGTGACCAAACGGGCCCTAAGTGTGTCCTTGATTAGACTTGATTACCTAAGCAGCTTGTTGGGTTGAACCCTTTGAAATGTCCAGATTTAGACTTGTGATGGAAATGTTAACTTGAATTATCTCATTTGGCCACTAGTTGAATGGTTTATCATAACTAGTTACTTTGCAAATTGGACTAATAAATATTAGGTTAATCATGCATACATGGCATGTGGATTTTACCGAGTGAATAGTTATTATGGATCGTATTGTAAGGTATTTTACTAAATGACTAGATCATTATGGATCATCCTTTGCATGAGATTTTATCAGGTGACTAGTCATTGTGGGTCATACCGTATTTTGTTGGATGATAAGTTCAATATGAGTCGTCCCTTTTTTCATGGTCGATTTTGTCCCCAAATCGCCAGCTGGATGTGTATTCTCAGTTTGTGAGCATTTCATGTATTCACTCATTAAAATAAGAATAATTGATATGAATTATATGTTTGTAAATTATTGCTTCCTATCATAAAAACTATACTTAGCTAATGTCGTGTGCATAATCTTAGAGTGGGAGAAGGGTTCTCACTAGGATGACCACTCACATTTATTTTATGTAATTGCACCAACTAGATGGAGGAGTAGAGCAAGAGGAGGGTGCTTGTGAGGTCCCTGATGAGGCTGGAGAGGAGCTTGGTGATAAAGAGTCATATTTGAGCGTGGCTGAGCTCTATCAATTCAACCAATAGTTTTAAATTTCCTTCCTTGATAGTTGTTAATACTCTTATACTTTTGGTTACATTTTTTGTTTGTACTATCTCCTTGTGAGCAAACTTTTGAATTTTATCTTTGTTAATATTTGAATATTGCATCTCATGTTTTGGTTTCTCCTTAATTAACTTTTGTTATATCTTTGAATGTATAATGAATGAGACAATGTGCGAATATTGGGAATCACATTTACATGTAACATTTTTCCCAAGTTAATACTTGGGTTTTTGAAGTAAGAGGATTATACTTGAGTTACGAAAATTGGAGTGTTACAATTAAGTTCTAAGTTAGGCGTTCTCATTAATCACTCTCCAACTTGGGGGAGTATCAGATTACAAATATATAATTTAATATTATTTAGATTATAAGATTTGTTATTAGCAATTATACAACTACTCTTATATCGGTATCTTGCTAAGTGGATGACTTAAACAATAGAGAGTTTCTCCACTTTAAATATGCGGAATTAATAAACATTATACTAAGTGAATGACTTAAACAATAACATGAATATCAATGGTATTTTTATCATGTTGAAGTTCTGAAGTCAAAGAGGGTAATATTGACAAGTACAAATTTTTTCTTTAAAACTATCATACATCAACCTTTTAAGGTTATTTAAGTAAGTTATTTAAAAATTAAATTTATTGACTTATTACAAACTTTCCACCTTAGATGAAATGGTGCATGAGTTATACAATTGGAAACAGTTCCTTTGAACTTGCAATTATTTAAAAACTTATATTTTTAATAAATGTAAATAATTAATTTCAATGCATGGTTGAATATTTTTAAAATAATTTTATAAGGTGTTGAGTTTTTTCAAAATTTTAAAAAAAATGCTGGATTTTTTTTCAATTTATAAAGAAAAATTTAGGAAAATGGTTGTGACTTTTAGTGTGGTTGTGACTTTTAGTGATTATTGATGAACATTCATTTGTGAATGGTGATGCCTCTTGGTGAATGAAGCATTCTTTAATTTAGAATTACAAGTGAAAGAATGTCATTAATAATTGAGAGATGCTTTTGTTGAAAAAACACTATGAAAGAAACTGTCGTTCCATGAAAATGAACCTAAAGCAACCCTTATGACTCTATATAAACTAATTTTCAGGTCATTCTAAATTACAATAAGAATTCCAGCAATTTTCTCTCCTTCTTCTCCATTTTAATTTTGAGTCTTTTGAATAGTTGCATATTTTTTAGGTAGTAAATTGCAAATAGAATTTTCAAGCAACAAACTATAAATAGTTTTTCAGGATGTAAACTTTAACAGTATAGAAGTCAGAACTGTATGCTGCAAAAACATGTTTGGGGTACGGTTTTTCAAGTTTGCAAGCCAAAGCCCACATTTCTCTAGTTTTGAAGAAGATGTTTATTGTATCCTAGAGGCTAATTTATTGTAATCTTCTTGCAAACTGGTTTAACCATTAGTAGGGTATAAATATCACCTTAAAGATAATGACATCATAATGGGCCTTAACCTCATCTTTAAATGAGTTTTTTCATTTCTTTCTACCTCTACTCTTATAATTTTAAGGTAATATTTTGGTATTTTTTGTGAGACATCCTGACTCTATTCAAGTAATAACATTCGATGACTCAAATTTCCTTCGATGGCAATTGAGGGTGCATCTCTTTCTCACATTACTCAAGTTAGATCACATTTAATAATGATACGATAGAACAAGTTCAAAAGTAACAAGATTAAAGGTGTAACAACTGCATATGTAAGGGTCATATCTTCAATGCTCTTTTCAACTCATTATATCATTTACCATCAAAAGAAGACTGCTAAGGAATTGTGGTAGGCATTGCTCACCAAATACACATTAGAGGATGATAGCAATAAAAAAATTCCTTATAAGTTAATTTTTTTTAAATATTAAATGAAAGATCTGTTCTTGATCAAGTCCATGAGTTACAGGTCATCATTCAATAATTCATTGCTAATGACATTAATCTCTATGAATCCTTTCAAGTATCCACTATTATAGCCAAACTACCACCTAAATGGAAGGATACTAAAAAATCTCCAAAACAGAAAAATGAGAAAATGTCTTTAAAAGATCTCCTAATGTTTTTTCGAATAAAAGAAGAATCTAGACTCTGTGGTAAAAGATAAGAACAATAGGAGGCCTAAAGTAACACTAACCTAATCAAGAACAGTGTTAATCAAGATTAGAGAAGCCACCTTTTAAAAAGCATGATTGACTCAAACCTAATAACTAAGGTTAAAAAAGAATACCTCCAATAATGGTCCATACTTTTTTTTTTTTACAAAATTTCTGGCCAATTTAAGAAAGACTATTGAAAATACAAAAAGAAAATGCAAGAAAAGAAAAGACAAGTCAATATGATAGAAGATATGAATCTGATAACCGTCATTTCTGAAGTTAACATGGTGAGTGAGGATGTTGAATGGTGGGTAAAATCTAGTACTACCAAACATGTTTGTAGAAATTACAACATATTTAATTTCTATGAAATAGTGAAGGATGATTAAGAGCTATACATGAGAAATACCTCCACAACCAAAGTTGTAGGAAAATAAAAGATATTATTCAAGCTAACTTTTAAAAAATTTCTTACTCTGAACAATGTATTGCATGTACCGGATATCAAGAGGAATCTTACCTCTAGTAATTTACTGACAAAGTTTGGCTCCAAACTCCTCTTTGAATCCGATGAGTTCATTACGTTTAAAAATGGGGTATTGTGTGGAAGGGCTATGTATCCAATGAAATGTTCAAGTTGAACCTTCAAATGAAAATTCTTTTTCTATTTATATGCTTGATTCATATGATGTTTAGCATGTTAGATTATAACATATTAGTTATCGCAATATCGATAATATGTCTAGTCTTAATCTAATTCCTAAGTACACAAAACCTAATAATAAATGCAATATATGTGCATAATCTAAAATAACTAGAAAATCATTTTCTAATGTGCAAAAGAATCACAAACCCTATACTTAGTTCATAGTGTCATATATGAGATAAGTTGTATAATAAAAAGAGGAGGAAAGAAATATTTTATAACTTTTATAGATGATTTCTTTAGATATACCCTAGTATACCTATTAAGGAATAAAAATAAAGTATTAGAAAAGTTTAAGATTGTAACGCCCTGAAAATTAGGGGTCGTGCATACGCTCGATCCCAAGTTCCCAGGTATCACTTATAACCGATTTTACTAATTTGCGTTTAATCAAGTTTAGATGTGCATTATGGAATTACTTGAGACATGAAGCACAACCACAACTAGTCTACTGAAATAAAAGAGGCTAAACATATACAAGTCCAAAATAATATAAATGGGTCACACAAGGCGTTGCCCAACAAAATTATAAAAATATGTCCAAAAAGAATGATGAGCTGAGTCCAACACCCAGTGATCTAGAATCCATCTACTAGGCCAATGGAGAACCGCCCATCAGTTGGAAGTAGGACAACTCGTCCTCCTCATCAAGACTCGCGCTGCCAGGCTCCTCGTACTTTGTGTCGCCTGCAACTACAGGAGAGTCTGTTTGGTGTTTTAAAACACCGTCCCAGAGTGAGAGTGAGTGATCAACTCAGTGGGTGCTATTAGTCTTAAGTTATAACAAACATCAATTATATTATGAATTTAATGAAAGATAAGCATCCATAAACACCTAACTAATCTTGTTAATACAAGTGCATGATAAATAATATGATGCATGACCTCGCAATAATACTCCCTTAAGCGACTCAGTCTAACGATCCCGTATGACCAACACTCCCTCATTGCGACCTCAACTGCCGAGTTGTCAACCTAACTAGTGCAATGCGTTTATGATATTGTTAACTAAGTTCTTAATTAATTCCATTCATCAAGCAAGTTGGAGAAACTAATACACCCCATGTATCAATGCCCTCAACTAGTTGCGAGGTCAGGACCCTACGATTCTTGATCCCGTCGTTCCTCATCCCTAACTTCAAGTACATGGGGAGTGTTGAGAAAAGGGATCGCTCGTGGTCACTACGGGGAGGCTCGTCACCCCAACGTAGGCCGATAGCTCGGACACAGTGTCCCATTCCACCATGCCCAGCTCACGAGTCGGTGGATCATTTTCAATTGATTATCAATGGGCTTCACAGCTGAAGGGTATTCCAAGTTCCATACAGGCGTAAGCAGATAGGGTTAACAAACATGGTTGGTAAGTAAGTAGACTAGACCGCACAAGTTCAAGCGAGTACGTAACAGACGACATCGGGTACAAGCGACCCATGTAGTCCAACTATGGTCGCCCATACATACCCTCCCAAATCCATGGGTTTAGTCTCAGGATGGTCCTACCAACGGGACTACTATCTCTCACCTCAGATTTCTGACCAACCTAGGGGTTTGATGGTATTCAATAACACTTCAACAATCAGGGTTTGTCAACTCACACAAGCGATATCATGCATTCATATTTTCCAACATAAAATTCAGATTTTTCTATAACCCAATTGCTAACAATATTATGAAATAAAGGTGCACGTGTGTTGTGTGGGTTAGTGAGGAAACCAAGCATTTCATATATCTCCTAATACCAAAAATATACACAAGGGTTAGTGCATCAAACATGTTATGAGGAAACATCATACAAGAATCGAACAAGGAACATACAAGCAATCATCAATTCATACCCAATCATGTTTAGAACATCAAACATTCCATAATCATTCCACATTGATTTGGGGAGGATCTAAAGTATAAGGTCTTGTCTAAGTTTCTCTAAATTACCCAAGTACATCACCCAACAAGCAAAATCATTAGATTCATATTAAAATTGGTGCTAGGCCACCTAAGAATAATAGTCCGCACCTTTAAGAAGGAATCTCTGATTTTGAGCTCCTAGAGTTAGGTTTTTAGAGAAAATTGTTAAAAGACCTAAACAAACATACAAGCTTATGAGATTTGGAATAAACAACTATTGAAATCCTAAATTATATTTAAAGTTCAACACTTACCTCCAACCATTATCGGAAAAGCTCCAACGATGACTCTGGCTATGGTAAGGCAGCTAAAGAGGGGATGAGAGGGCGGAGGTGCACCAACACCCACACCTCAAGGTCTCTCTCTTCTCCTTTCTCCTCTTTTTCTTCTCCCTTTCTCCTTTTTTTTCTCTTGCTCTAGGGCATGAAATTCGTATGGGAGGAGGGGTGCCCCAAAGAAGCCCTTTTATAATGCCAGATTTGGTGTAAATGGCCCTATGGGTTGAGTTTTTGTTATATTAGCCCTATGGGAGGATCTTTCTAAGCTCTAGGGCCCACTATGGGGAATACATATTGATATATGTCGTAGGATAGTTAGCCTTGACGATGATCTCCGTAGGGATATGATTGGCTCGCCATCTAGATGCATCAATCAACAGATATGATTAAAAGTCTGTTCAACGGTCACCGATAGTCAATCGGGATCGCGGCTATACGGATATGAGCAGAGAAATATCTTTACTCCACTAGTGAAGTTTGGTCGTAAACCGCCGGTCCGAAATCCTCAACTTTGCATAAGAGTGGACGACCCATATCACTTAAGTTTCAGCTTCTTTCTTTAGGGTATTTGCACTTCTCATGCACTTATCCTTTAGCTCAAGTTGAGTGGTTCTGGACAGTACCTAGGTCCGACTCCTGCGATGGACGTCAAGCCCAGTAAGACGGATATAATTCTATAGTTTTGGAACTAGTGGCCCGCCAACAAGCGGTTTAGAGCTTGTTCGAAAAATCGGGGCATGGGCATTTTTGGAATGAATTGGGTATTGAGATTTCTCGTAGATAATGATTAGGGTTTGGATTAACTATGTTCATAGTGTGGTCTATTTATGACTAGTGAAAGTAAAAATTTGGTCATGATTACTCTAAACCGTCGGTTTTAGGCTAAAAGAGTAACAGGGATGATTTGGTCTATTAGTCAAGATCTGGGCCTTATCTGACTTGGCCTTGGTTAGATTTTTAATTTAGTTATGTTTGTCTTGATTAGATAGCAATAGGTCGGTTAGATTTGGGCCCTATGTAAGTAAATCATGGGGCTAAACTTGATGTTTAAGTGATCGGGCGGATTTGTTGGCTTCCTACGGTTGATTAATCGGACTTGCGCGGTTCTTTACTAGCTCCACCCATGTATAAACTAATGTTGACTGCTAATGGTCAGTAAGTGATCATATAAGTTAATTATTAAAAAAAATTAAGAATTTTTTGAAATCCAAAACAGTGAAAATCCAGGATGTTATAAAGATATATAAGGAAGAAGTAAAGAACCAGTTAGACCGAAAAGTTAAAATCCTAAGGTTGGATAGGGGATGAGAATATCTATCCTTACAATTCTTGAGTTTTTACAAAACTCATACTGTAATTTACCAAATTGTGGCTCCCTATTCACCCTAATAAAATGGGATAGTAAGAACATAAAAATAAGTCTCTTATAAGCATAGTAAACTCTATGCTAAATAATGTAGGTCTAAGTTCAGAGTTTTGGGGAGAAGCCCTATTAACTGTTTGTCATATCTTAAATAAGATACATCATTCTAAGAATCGTAAGACTCCATATCAACTATGAAATAATATGATTTCCAACATCTTATACTTCAAAGTTTGAAGTTCTAGAACTTTAGTTAGGTTTACAGAGCCTAAAATACTCAAGATAGGGTTAGATCTCTTGAGTGCATTTTCTTGATATATGCATAAAATAGTAAGGCATATAGGTTTCTAGTCATAGAATCTAATGACACGATTATGATAAACACCACATTATAGAATCTAGATATACTGAGTTTTATGAAAACTCATTTTCTTCTTATAACTAGAAAAGAGTCAGAATCTCAATATCCTAGTATATGTATTAGTACTCAAATACCTCAAGACATCACTAGTCTCAATAAAGGAGACATAGAACCTAAAAGGACTAAGAGAATCATGACAGATACATCTTTCGGACATGAATTCTACCTTCTATTAATAAAATGGGATAAAGAAAACATGACAGAAAATTATATTGATATGCAACATTGAAAATAACCCCGTGACTTTAGATGATGCCCTTAAATATCTAGATGCTTCCTTTTGGAAAGAATTTATAAATGATGAGATAGATTATATATTACAAAATGGGACATGGAAACTACTAGATCTGTCCTTAGGATTAAAACTAATAAGCTGCAAATGAATATTTAAAAGAAAACTAAGATCATATGAGACCATGTAAAGGTTTAAGGCTAGATTAGTGGCTAAAGAATTTACACAAAAAGAATGTGTCAAATTTTTTTATACCTATGTGCTAGTAACAAGGACATTAACTATTCGAATTTTAGTTGCTCTACCTTCCATCTACAAATTAGAAATCCATCAAATAAATGTAAAGACAACTTTTCTAAATGGTCACCTTGATGAAGAGGTATATATGGAGTAAACAAAATGTTTTATAATTTCGAGACAAGAAAATAAGGTGTATAAGTTGATCAAGTCATTGTACGAACTTAAACAGACACCTAATCAATGGCATGAAAAGTTGGATAAAGTGGTCACCTCGTATGACTCTAAGATAAATGAATATGATAAATATGCATATTTTAAATTTTCTTGTAATGAAATAATTATATATCTATATGTAGAGAATATATTAATATTTAGTACATGTTTAAAAGTCATAAATGACACTACAAAAATTTTATCATCTAGTTTTAACATGAAGGATATGGGTAAAGCCAATGTGATTCCAGGCGTGAAGCTAATAAAAAATAAGAATGGTATAATTTCGTCTCAATCATGTTATGTTGAAAAGATACTTAGAAAGTTGATCATCATAATAAGAATATAGTTTCTATTCCATTCGATTCTAACATCAAGTTAGTGAAAAATGAAAGTCGTTGTGTATCTAAGAGTATTCTAAGGTGATTGATAGTCTTATGTGTGTTATGATTTCTACTCGACCTGATCTTACTTTTGTAGTAGGTAAATTGAGTAGGTTTACAAGTAATCCAAGTCTAAATTATTGAAATGTTATTCAGATAATACTTCGATACTTGAAGAAAATAATTAACTATGATCTAATATTTTTCTAGTTTCCCTAGTGTACTTGAAGGGTATGGTTATGCAAGTTAAGTCATTGATTATGATAAATTGAAGTCTACCAATAAATGAATTTTTACACTTTGAGAAGTCACTATTTATTAAAGATTCAAGAAGAAAACTTGTATATCTTATTCTACTATGAAATATAAATTTATAGCTTTAATGGGTAGTAGTAAATAAGTAGAATAGTTGTAAAAGCTATTGTTAGAAATATCATTATTGGCAAAGCCTTTGTCACCTGTCTCTATCTACCATGACAATAAAGTGACACTATCAAAAGCATGTAACAAGACTTATAATAAAAAATTCAGACATACCAGTTTAAGGCATAGTTTTGTGTGGTAACTACTTAGTGATGGCATTATAAAAGTTCAGTATGTGCGGTCCATTTGGCAAAAGAGCGGAGACCTCATCTCATCCCATCAGTGTTCCATCTGAGGGCGTTGCCTCACCAGATTATGTGCTGTTTATTTGGCGATTGGGATTCAAACCATCGGCTCAACAGCATCAGCCTAATCGACTAAGATAGCGCTTCCCCGAGACGACCTCAACGCTTTTTCCAAAATGGATCTATCGACGTCCAGTGCACGTTATAAAAGTAGTATGTTTGAGCACTGAATTTGAGAAGTTCGCTTTAGCCCAACAATGCGCAAAGGGGTTCTTCCGACAATCAACCTAAGCTAAGCTAGACACACAAAGATACCGATCCCTTCTGCTAATGTACCTCATAGTTTGGGTTATACCTTCCTCAAGTGTCAAATGTGATGTTGTACCTAGTCATTCAAATTAGATCTCAATTTTGATAAAGCGAAAAAGAGGTTACTATGGTCAATGGAACTAGCAAGGGATGTTATCAATAGAACATCAAGAAGAACGAGACTTAAGCCCATTTCACAGACACCCGATGAAGGAAATTCAACTGAAGTTAATAGGTTCAATGGACAAAATGCTCCATAGGAAGTGACTGAAGTAGTATTGTATATTTTCTATCTATCTCATAAATGTATATATAGTCATGGGTACATGTAATGATTAAAATGAGAATGAGCTTCTACTCTTAATGAGTCTTTTTAATGGTGTTATTATTACAGGGGTATTCATAAGGACTAACCCATCTGAGTATTAGAAATGGGGTTGTTTCTTTATGTTTGAGAGTTTTGATTATTCTCATGAACTCATGAATTTAATATTGAGCACAAGGTCATTAATATGTTATAATTTTAAAATACATGGCAATTGAAAATATGTGTATGTGACATGTCTGATTGTGTCATATAGAATGCTAGTTCAAGACTATGGTCATTAAGCATTCTGATGCAACTTTGATTTATATACACTAAGTGAAGGTTCAAATCCATAAGACATATTTTCTTAAGCACATATCTTCCTTATATACGCTAGTATCTTTATTTTGAAAAATAATGGGAGAAGGTTGGATTTTTTTCAAAATAAAAAAATGTTAGGTTTTTTCAATTTATAAAGAAAAATGTAGAATAGTTGTTACTTTTGGTGATTGTTGGTGACAATTCATTTGTTAATTATGATACCGCTTAGTGAATAGAGCATCATTTAATTTTGAATTAAAGGTGAATGGATGTTATTGTTAAAAAGATATCATGGAAGAAGATGTTTTTTCATGAAAATGAACCTAAAAGTAACCCTTATTGCTCTGTGACGCAGGGATGAACATGATGAGGATAATTACTCCGAATCCACGAAGCTTCTCTGGACTCCTCACAGAAACTTCTTGAATCCACGAGGAAAGAAGCAGAAAAATAGAAATAAATTCTAAGAAATTCAAAATTGATTAATTGATGACTAAAAACGAGTTCACAACCCTTTAAATAGGGGTACCAAGTAATGGGAAAGAAATTAGAATCAAACTACAACTAGAACTCCTAGAATCCGCGACTTACTATAAATAGTAAACTTACTATTTATAGACGGTCGTGATGTCTACTAGTGCGCAAGGTTTTCGGCAAAAATAGTAAGTGCCCTATTTGGCTTCACCAAACCGTTCTCCTAATTATTCTAAGCTCTTTTCACGTTGGGCGCAACTCCTAAAGCCCAACGGATGAAAAGTTATAATCAAACTAAAACTTACTATTTATAGTAAAAATGAAATTAAAGCAGGAAAACGACCGTCGATCCAGGGGTTTTTCACAATTCCGGGCATCGCAACCCAGCATAACTGGGTTGGTTGGCTAAAGTAACTCGTTCTACCCCAAAATCATATATTTTATGTCAGCTAACTCATCCTGGATTGCGAGATACGCCCGAGCTAAGGTCCCACGGTCCGAATCACTTATGTCGTCGACCTGGCCTTTTCTGATCCATCTTGGTCATGAAACTGTCTGCAACCCGCTCTACATCAGTCCCCTCCACTTTAAAAGAACTCGTCCTCTAGTTCTCATCCTGCGCTGGTTCATGATATTCGGTCAGGTCCGCGACGTTGAAAGTCCGTGAGATTGCCATGTCATCTGGAAGATCAACAACATAAGCATTATCATTGATCTTTCGAATGATCGGGATAGGTCCAATCTTTTTATTTTTTAACTTATTGTACGCCCCGGTCGGAAATCTCTCTTTGCGCAGATGGACTATAACGCGGTCGCCCACCTCGAACACTTTTTATCGTTGGTGCTTGTCCGCTTGTTCCTTGTACTTCTCGTTTGAGGCATGTAGCTTGGTCTGCACTTCTGCATGGATGCCCATGATCTTGTCTGCCATATGTTCTTCTGCAATACTCGTGCCTGGGTGCTTGGGCAGAGGGACCAAGTCAAGCGTGTGGCGAGGCCCTCGTCCATAGATTATCTGGAACAGTGATTTTCCTGTCGAGCGGTTCACCATGTTGTTGAATGCAAACTCTACTTGAGATAAGGTCAAATCCCACTGCTTCAGTTTTTCTCCTGAAATACAGCAAAGGAGGTTTTCCAACGTGCGATTCACAACTTCGGTCTACCCATTAGTCTGTGGGTGGTAAGCACTGCTGAATTGAAGTCGTGTATCGAATCGATTTCACAAAGTCCGCTAAAAGTGGCTAATGAACTTCGTGTCACGATCAGAAGTAATGGTCTTGGGGACCCCGTGTAGCCGTACGACCTCCCTGAAGAATAGATTCGCCACGTGTGTTGCATCGAGGGTCTTCTTGCATGGGATAAAGTGTGTCATCTTGGAGAAACGATCTACCACCACGAACACCGAATCCATACCGCGTTGTGTTCGTGGGAGCCCAAGTACAAAATCCATTGATAAATCCTCCCAAGGACCGTCAGGCACAGGTAACGGGGTATAGAGGCCCGTATTCTAAGATTGCCCCTTGGAGGTCTGACAAACATGACAGCGTTGTACGGCCTTTCCCATATCACGTACTAATTGTGGCCAGTAATACCGCTCTTCCACAAGAGCTCGCGTCTTGTCTCTCCCAAGGTGTCCACCGAGTCCACCTCCATGTAGCTCTTGAATAATCTGCTCCCTCAGAGAACTTTGAGAGATACACAATCGATTTCCTTTGAATAGAAAATCGTCCTGTATATGAAGGTCACTGGGGTGACCTTCTTGGCACTTCATCCAAGAATCTCTAAAGTCCTCGTCCTCGGCATACAGCTCATTGAGACAGTCGAAGCCGACCACCTCGTTGCTCATCATAACAAGTAATGATGCATGACGACTAAGTGCATCAGTCACCTTGTTCTGCTGCCCTGACTTGTGCTTCAGAATGAACGTGAATTCCTGTAAAAATGCAACCCATCTAGCATGCACACGATTTACATTAGTCTGACTATTAATAAACTTTAATGCTTGATGGTCAGTGTACAGAACAAACTCTCTTTGAATTAGATAATGCCGCCAATGTCGCAGCGCATAAACAACTGCGTACAACTCAATCTCATAAGTCGACCATTTCTTTCGGGCTTCACCGAGCTTCTCGCTATAGAAGGCTACCAGCCTGCCTTCCTGTGATAATACTCCCCCAATTCCGACGTATGATGCGTCACACTCAACCTCAAACAATTTATTAAAATTAGGAAGCACCAAGACCGGTGTTGTAGACAAACGATGCTTAATCTCATAAAAACTCTTGTCAGCTTTATCGGTCCACAGAACGGTCCTTTTTTCATGCAATCTGTTATAGGCGCAACTATGGTGCTAAAATCTCGCACAAATCGACGATAGAAAGTCACCAACCCGTGAAAACTCCTCACCTCATGAATGTTTGTCGGGATCGGCCATTCCCTAATAGCTCGCACCTTTTCATCGTCCACACGAATGCCTGTGGACGTTACAATAAATCTTAGAAATAATAGGCTGTCAGTTAGAAAACTACACTTCTTCAAGTTGAGGTACAACTTATTAATTTGTAGGACCTGCAGCACCTGCCTGAGATGTTTCCTGTGCTCCACCTCATCCTGGCTATATATCAATATGTCATCGAAATATACTACCACAAATCGGTCAGTGAACGATTTTAGAACTTGATTCATCAAACGCATAAAAGTACTTGGTGCGTTCAATAGGCCGAAGGGCATGACCAGCCACTCATACAACCCTTTCTTTGTCTTGAATGCCGTTTTTCACTTATCACTAGGTCGGATACGAATCTGATGGTACCCGCTCCTTAGATCTAGTTTAGAGAACACCTTGGCCCCTTCTAGCATATCGAGCATGTCATCCAACCGTGGTATTGAGAATCGATATTTGATGGTAATTTTGTTAATTGCCCGGCTATCGACACAAATGCGCCAGCTTCCATCTTTTTTTAGTGTTAATAATGCTGGTACGGCACATGGGCTCATGCTCTCTCTCAAGAGACCCTTACGGATTAATTCCTCCACTTGCTCCTGAAGTATCTCACACTCCTTCAGACTCATCCGATAATGAGGGCGATTGGGCAGGCTAGCCCCAGGGACGAGGTCAATGTGATGTTGGATGTCCCTCATGGGGGACAATCCATCAGGTAAATCCTCAGGCCAGACTTCTTTGAATTCGTTTAACAACAGTCTTAAACTTGGAGGGATGTTTAAGGGTTCCTCTTCCTCGCCCTTCACCACTACGGTGTATACCTTGCCGGTTTTCTTTGATTCCTCCATGAAATCCCGAATGGTCAATAGGGAACTCCCCTCCACTTTAAAAGCTTCAGGGTGGTTCTCTGGTGCCATAGGAGCAAGGATTATTTTTCGACTATCCTTGACGAATACGTAAACATTGTCTCACCCCCGATGGGTCGCATCGCGATTCGATTGCCAGGGTCAACCGAGTAACATGTGGCAAGCTTCCATGTTGACCACGTCACAAAGTATCTGATCCTTATAATTTTTACCAATTGAAAATGAGATAGTGCATTATTCAGTTACCTTGGTCTCATTCACCTTTTTTATCCAGCCAATTGAGTACGGGGAAGGATGTTTAGTCGTTGGTAGCCGCAACTTGTTCACCATCACTCTTGAGACGATGTTCTCGCTACTACCACCGTCTATGATCACATCACAGACCTTTCCGTTGACAGTGCACCGAGTACGAAATATATTATGTCGCTGTGGATGTAATTCCTTTCGTGGGGTATACGGTAATCGCCTCATAACTAGAAATTCGCCACGATCCTCACCTATTACTTCATCGTCACCTGCTATTTCTTCAGTGGTTTGTTCATGTTCATCATAACCATGGCCTTCTTCTACGGCCTCATCTTCAGTGCTTCCTTCGTTTATAGTCAAGTGTGCTGCGGGACGTTGAGGACAGGTATTTAATAAGTGGCCTAGCTGGCCACAACGGTAACAATTGTTCAACCTTGGCCGAGCATAAGGATTTGGAATCCTACTCGGGCCCGCTGTCGTGGGTGCTGCGCGCTGAGGTCTGGATGAGCCGCTCCCCGTATCACGGCTTGCGGTTGTAAGAGATTGAGGACGCTCTCCTACTGGTTCTTTTCTTCGTGCCAGCACTAGATCCTGCGTGGGACCCGCCATGGGGGGTCGAGTTGAAGGATATGGACAAACAGGAACTCTTGCAAGTTGTGTTTCTGCCCTACCTGCCAATTGAACTGCTTCATCCACGGTCCCAACTGGATACATCTGAACTCGGTCCTGAATTGTCGGTCGCAACCCACCTATAAATTGTGCCACCTTCTGTGACTCAGATTCTGACAGATCGTTTCGTGTACCCAACCACTGGAATTCTTCAGTGTAATCTGTAACAGTTCGATTTTCTTGTCTGCAATTTTGGTATTGCTGGAATAATATCTGCTCATAATCATTGGGGAGAAATCGTGATCAAAGAAGACGTCTCATCCGTGACCATGAAGAGATGAGCGCCTTGTTTTGACGGGCTCGTGAGAGTTGTAATTGTTACCACCATGCAAAGGCACCAGATTTTAACTTAAACGCTACCAATTTTACCCTTTTATGATCTGGCACGTCCATATAATCAAAATATCTCTCTACTTCGGCTAGCCAATCGAGGAAATCTTCTATACATAATAAACCATTAAAACTAGGAAGTTCAGCCTTACCTCGATAGTCTCTTTCGGCACGATCTAAGTAATCGCCTCCATGGATTGGTCGTCGGGCAAAACCCTCATTAAGGTCTTCATCGCTAGAACTTGAATCATCTGGTGTAGCCCTACGGTTTGCCACTGGTAGTGCTCTACGAAAATCGGGGTTGCGTCGTATAACAACCATAGGTGGTGGAGCCACCATGGGTGGTGGAGCAACCATAGGTGGTGGAGCACCGCCTAGGGCTCGGGGCGGAAGTAGCGCATCCGCAAGATGGTCGAAGGTTGCCTGTAGCCCTTGCATGGTCAACTGACTCTCACGGTGGAAAGCTTCCATTTTTTCCAAAAGATAACGAATCCCTGGATCACCGTCCACAGGATTTTGATTCATACCTTCGTTATTTGCCATCAGCCCGAGGGGAATCCTCGCTCTGATACCAATTGACGCAGGGATGAACGTGATGAGGATAATTACTCCGAATCCACGGAGCTTCTCTGGACTCCTCACAGAGACTTCTCGAATCCACGAGGAAAGAAGCAGAAAAATAGAAATAAATTCTAAGAAATTCAAAATTAATTAATTGATGACTAAAAACGAGTTCACAGCCCTTTAAATAGGGGTACCAAGCAATGGGAGAGAAATCATAATCAAACTACAACTAGAACTCCTAAAATCCACGACTTACTATAAATAGTAAACTTACTATTTATAAACGGTCGTGATGTCTACTAGTGCGCAAGGTTTTCGGCCAAAAATAGTAAGTGTCCTATTTGGCTTCACCAAACCGTTCTCCTAATTATTTTAAGCTCTTTTCACGTTGGGCGCAACTCCTAAAGCCCAATGGATGAAGAGTTATAATCAAACTAAAACTTACTATTTATAGTAAAAACGAAATTAAAGCAGGGAAACGACCGTCGATCCAGGGGTTTTTCACAATTCCGGGCATCACAACCCGGCATAGCTGGGTTGGTTGGCTAAAGTAGCTTGTTCTACACCAAAATCATATATTTTACGTCGGCTAACTCATCCCGGATTGCGAGATACGCCCGATCTAAGGTCCGACGGTCCGAATCACTTCTGTCGTCGACCAGGCCTTTTCTGATCCATCTTGGTCATGAAACTGTCTGCAACCCGCTCTACATCACTCTGTATAAACATATTTTTGAGTCATTCTGAATCACAACAAGAATATCAACAATTTCCTCTCCTTCTCTTTTTTCTCCATTCAAATTTGGTCTTTTGAATAGTTGTAGATTTTTTAGGCTGTAATTTGCAAACAGTTTTTCAGGAAGTAAACTTTAATAGCATAGAAGTCGGGAGTACACGCCTTAAAAGTGTGTTTGGGAAGTAGTTTTTCGATTTCGCAACAGAAGCCCATATTTCTCCTATTTTATAGAGTATGCTTATTATATCTTGGAGGTAGATTTGCTATAACCCTCCTACAAATATTGCCTTAAAGTTAACTACATGGTAACACACCTTAAGCCTTTCTTTAAGTGAGTGTTTTCCTTTCTTTCTGTCTATACTCTTATTAATGGGTCACATAATGGACCTAGTTTCAACCAACAAGAATAAAACTTCCTTTTTAATAACCTTTTGTATATTGATTCATATAACATGCTCCAATTGCTTCATTGTTTTTTGCTATATAAATACCCACATTGCAACAAATCAGCTGTGGAAATTATCATTTACCCGTGCTGAAATTTTATATATGCAAATTATACAAATTTATAAAACATAAAAAAGAAAAATCAAGACAAGTGTCTATTTATAATAGTCACTACAAGAAAATAGGCCTTTAGCCACAATTTTTTAGCCTCAGTTGAAAAAATGGAGGCTAAATGTGTCTTTTAGCCTCAGTTGTTAAGGAACTGAGGCTAAAAGTTCATCTTTCGCCTCAGTTGTATAGGAACCAAGGCGAAAAGTCTACCTTTTAGCCTCAGTTACATAGGAACCGAGGCGAAAAGTCACCTTTTAGCCTCAGTTGCATAGGATCCGAGGCGAAAAGTCTACCTTTTAGCCTCAGTTACATATGAACTGAGGCGGAAAGTCTAGTTTTTAGCCTCAATTGCATAGGAACCGAGGCGAAAAGTCTACCTTTTAACCTCAGTTGCATAGAAACCGAGGCAAAAAGTCACTTTTTAGCCTCAGTTGTATAGAAACCGAGGCGAAAAGTCACTTTTTAGCCTCAGTTGCATAGGAACCGAGGCGAAAAGTCTACCTTTTAGCCTCAGTTGCATAGGAACCGAGGCGAAATGTCTACCTTTTAGCCTCAGTTGCATAGGAACCGAGGTGAAATGTCTACCTTTTAGCCTCAATTGCATAGGAACCGAGGTAAAAGGCCTACTTTTTAGCCTCAGTTGCATAGGAACCGAGGCGAAAAATTTACTTTTTAGCCTCAGTTGCATAGGAACCGAGGCGAAAAGTCTACTTTTTAGTCTCCCTTGTATAAGAACCGAGGTTAAAAGTCTATATTTAAAAATATTGAAAAAAATTGAGAATACTGAAAGAATTAATAATTTTTAAAAATTTTGACAATTGTGAAAAAATTGAGAATTTTGAAAAAAAAAAATGGAGATAATTGGAAAAAAAATGAGAATTTTGAAAAAAAAAATTCATAGTTTTGAAAAATGTTTGAATTTTGAATTTTTTAAGAACTAAGAATTTTTAAAATTTTTTAGAACTTTTAAAAAATTAAAAAAAAAGAATAATTAAGAATAAAAAATGATAATTATGAAAAAGTATGATTTTTTTTTAAAAAATTGTGAATTTTAAAAAAATTAAGAATTTTGAAAAATTTTGAAATTTTTGAAAAAAAAACGAATTTTGAATTTGAAAATCTTGAAAAAAGTTGAAAATTTTCAAATAATTGAAAATTCTGAAAAAAAAAATTAAGAAATTTCAAATGAAATTGGATGGTCGGAGGAAAGATTTCACACAAAAGCCAAATGTCTACTTTTTAGCCCCGGTTGGAATAGGAACCGAGGCTAAAAGTCAAATGGATGCTTTTTCCCCTCGCTTGTGCGAGCGAGCGAGAGAGATCTTCATTCACTTTCTAAGGTTTTCCCCTGGGATTTTCTCACGCGCATGGATGCTCCATTCCTTTGCATGTATGCATGTATGACATACATACATTCGGCGCCATCCTCAGCTCCTTGCATCCTTCTACCCTTCTCCTATAATACCCTCCGTCCCTCCGTCGTTCGTCTGGAAGCAAGAAAACAAAAAATAAAAAATAAAAATGCAGAGAGAGAGAGAGAGAGGTAGGGAAACGAGAGAGAAGGAGAGAAGGAAACTGACGAAATCCTCTCGCATCTAGGGTTGCAGAAACTCTAACCAATTTTTCTATCCCTTTTCTCTCTTTCCAATGCCCTACATTCTGAAAATCCCTGGAATTTCCATCCTAGGTTTCTTCCATGCACTCCTTGATCTGCATTACCGGGATTTTCTGGAGAGAAAATGGGGTTTTCTAGGGTTTATAGCTGAGAAAGAATAGAAGCCTCTAAAATCCCGGTTTTTTCCTGAAATTTCTAGAAATCTGTTCTGTTTTCCTGTTTGTAGAGGTGGATCTGACCGTCGGAGATCTTCAAGGTGCTTTGTGTTTGTCACTTCAGAGTTTTTTGGAGAGGAATCGAGAGGTTTTCGGGTTGCTGGTTTCAGTGATACTGAATCCTCGGAATTTGAGTTTTCACATCTCCTTTTTGGAGACATCTACCGTTTTTTTGCTCGGATCGGAGCTCAATCAGCGCGGAAGCTCGGATCTCTGGAGTTTCCAAACCTTTGGCTTGCTCATTTTCACTGAATTTTTGTAAGAGATCTGACCTCTTGTGTTTCTTTCTCTTTTCCTCCAAAGGAATATGATCTATCTTTCCTTTCCAATCTCTGTTCAGCTCTTCCTTTAAAGCTTTTCATGAGTTTCTTTGATATGTTAAAACTCTCAGAAGCTAAAGTCATTTTTGAACTATTTCTGTTGTTCGATTTCTTTATTTTGCATTTTATAGGTTTTTCCTTCATTAGATTGATGTTCAGATTGTGTATCTAATTCTATTTAAATTAGATGTTGCAATGCTGGATATAATACGTTTTCTTTTTTATTGGATGCTGGATATAAAATTTCTGTAGCTCCTAAGAAGTTTTAAATGGTAGGTGATCATTCTGCACTACTTACTGGATATAATATGTATGGTTCACTTGAGTTTTGATTCTATCTCATTTTTTTAGCTCGTGTTCTAAAATGATTTGGCAAAGAAAATGGACAGGGTGAATTTCTCATCAACATTACAAGTGGCCTACCTAGCTCCCATGGCAAGAAGTTCATGGGAAAGATTTCCGAAGAAAAGTCTGGTGGGTTTGTCACTTGTGAGAGCCATTCCGAAGAAAAGCGTGTTGACAATATAGTGGGTATTGCATATACAATGGATATGCTGGATTATGTTGAAAAGGTCAGTTCTGCTATGGTTTTGATTTTTTTATTTCACTTGTGCTCATGAGACTTACTTGCAATATGTTTAGGAGTGTAAGTGTTTATCACTCTTTCTATGGCATGGGACAATTTGATCAATCTGCTTTTGAAGGTTGATAAACTAGAAAGTTCTACTGTGGGAGCAATTGCGCATAAGCCTACCTACTTTGTACCTGATAATTTTTATTCGCATTTAATTATGTAGTTGAGAAACTCGCTACACGTTATCCGTAAAGTTGTTTTTGCAATTTTATTTTATATCACAGATTCGGAATGGAGCATCCATTTCATCTAATGCTAAGTGATAATTGTTTATCCTTAGAAGCGCTGAATGAACTAACAGATGGTTACCTTGCCTCGTATTATGCTGAAAGACTGCTATACTGCACTTTTACATTATAAATTTTCATAAAGCTCTTCTTCTTCTTCTTCTTTTTTTTTTACAAAATGAATGATGAAATTTGGATGATATCACAGATTCAATGTCCGTGTGGAATCTGCTGAGAGAGTTCCACATAGGAAGGTTCATATGGCTATTGTTCTAAATGAATATGGTGGAACTGTGGGAGTATGTTTACATCCTTCACATTTTCTTTAACAATGCTCATGAAGTTCAAAAGCTGTTCATGTTACTATTTATGTGATTTTGGGTGTTAACTATTTTAATACTGTTGCCTCGTTGATATTTTTTAACATCAAAAAGTAGTGAACAATTTTAATACTGCTTTTTGTAATAAAATTGGTACCTACTCTGGTTGACTGCCAGAACTTTTACATGGTGAGAAACAGCCACAACATCTTGCTTTCCTAGCTTGGTTTTTAGGAGGACGGACAAGAAAGTAGGTAGGAGGTCGAATGATCCTGCATCACAAAGACTTGACATGTTGGCATGTTGGAGATGCATCAACATCTTAGGAAAGATAACTGTTAGTTGTCTCTAGTATCCATGAATGTGTGCGCTTGCATGCATATCTGTAGAGTATTTAGCCTCATTGCACCCTCTCTTGCTTCCCATTCTTTTGCACTTGTTAACATTTTAAGTAGAATGTGTGCGCGTGCATGCATACTCTGTTTGAGGTTCTCTCTGTACATGCTAGCATAGGATACTTGGTTATGGGGTCAAAGGGCATTAGGAGTAGAATGTTACTGGTAGTTTACGACTCTTTCAGGGATTGCCTGCCAATTTTCTTTCATGGAACAGTTTTTCATTGGTCTGCAGATGACCGTGTTACTAAATTAGGAAAAAAAAATGGTGCTAATATAATCTCGCTGATCTATGTATGTTTGTTGTGATTGTCATAGGATATGGTGAAGCTTGTGATTCAGAGATATACTAGAGAAGCAAGTGTGCGAAATCTAGAGAGAAACTTAGTCGCCTGCTCGTGCAAATTTCTTTGTCAAAGTCAGCTGAGCAAGAATGTGCGATTCCGGTCGGCAAGAAAGATGTATACCCGATGGCATAATGACTTCTTGATACAAGACTTGCAGATGGTGCTGAAGTTGAAATGGAAGTCATTCCAATGGGTGTTAACGGACATGAAATATCAAATGCTCTTAGGAGTACCCACATTGGTTGTAGATGAGGCTATGCTAGAAAAGATACTGGGGGTAATATATCTTTTTTCTTGTTAGTCAAGAACCTCATTTATGAAATTTTATCTTTATGCTAATGTGTCAAGTTTATGTTTTTTCATTCATATGGTGAACAAATCTGATGGTATATATATTCTGTATTGACACTGGTATGCAGCCTCCTAGGTTTGATGACTCGAGAAACTGCAGAACGTATGGCAACTCCTGGAGTATCAGTTGGGCTTGTCTGGACCTCCTTTGGTGGAGATGTCCAGTTCGTTGAGGCCACATCAATGGTGGGAAAGGGTGATTTGCATCTCACTAGCCAACTTGGTGATGTTATCAAAGAATCTGCTCAAATAGCTCTAACATGGGTAATTTTTGTTCATTTCTTCTTATCCAACATGGATTGTTCGGTTCTTATGAGTCACAGATGCCAGCATGGTTTTAAATGGCAACCCCATTCCTCATGCATCCATCCCTTGTTTCCATGATAGGAAACCTTTAGCTTGTGGTCTCAATTTCATGTTCAGTTTTGACCTCGTCCTATTGGCTATTTCGAAATCCTCATTGCTGATGTATCTTATTTGTTTTAGGACAGACTTCATCAGAAATGAAATTCCTCAACTGACATTCATTCATGACCCAAAAAAGAAAAAAGAAAAAGAAAAAGAAAAAAACTAGTCTAGAGAGTTCAAAATTCAAGTAAGAATTGAATCAGGCATGTAATGAATCATTTTTTGGAGATTCTTTAGGTATGGAAAATTTCAAAGATTCTTTAGCTAAGGCCTGTAGTTGTGTCATGCAGGCTTCTTTTTCAAATGATTGTTATACATTTGGGATTTATCTTTCAATAAAAATATACGTTTGGGATTTTAGGTAATTTATTTATTTAAATGTTCATTAATTTGGTAGGTAAGGGAAAGAGCAGCAGATCTGAAGTTTTCAGCTGCTGGGGATATCAATTTGCTTGAGAATCAAGCATATTCATATACATTTTCCAGATAGGAGTCAGTACCTAAGGATGGACCCTCAAGGAATCACTTTGGTAACATCTTTAGTTTCTCTGTTTAGTCAAAGAAGAGTTCGAGCAGATACAGCAATGACTGGAGATTACTACCGAGCATACATAATCTAGTTTCTCTGTTGCTCCAGTACATACTACTAATTATACATGATATAGATTACTACCGAGCATACATAATCTAGTTTACTACTAAGTATACATATAGGTTATATATCCAAATTGATATTGTAATTTACATATGAAATGATGGGTGCTATTATTATAATCTTGCATGTTCGATGAACTGAATATTTATTAAAAGAAAACTAAGAGGGGAAACAAAATGGATGATGGGATCATGGGAAGTTATCTGGCTAATACAAAGAAGAGGAATCCTCCAGCTGCCCTAAAAGGCTTCTATCTGCTCCTACTAAATGCAGCATCCGGCCTGGCCTGTTCCATAACCAACCATTTAGCCTTATGAAATGCTTGATTTGGACATAAGGATTTGTCATTGAAAATCCTGCCATTATGATCCAACCAAATCAACCAAATGATGCACAAAAGCACCAAGCACTATATCTTCCTTTTCTTCCTACCCTTCCTAGTGAAGTGCCACATTGCCAACAACTCGCAAATTTCCTAGGCATGGCCCAGCAAACCTCCAGTAGCTCAAAGAACTTGTCCACACTTTCCTGGAATATGTGCAGTGTAAGAAGAGATGAACCACATTTTCTTCATTTTTTGGCAAAGGATGCATCTGTTAGGTATTATCATGTCTCTTCCTCAAGTTTTCAAGCATTAGTATCTTGTTTTTGCCAGAAAACCAACCAAAAGCCACCAACTCAGGGTGGATCTGGGAACTTCTAAATGTACTGGATCAGATCCTTGTGAGATTGCAACTGGGGATCATGAAGCATCAGGTAGAAAAATCTCACTGTATAAGCTCCAGTCTTACTAGATTTCCATACACATCTATCCCTATATGAGGTGAGATGTTTGTGATCGTGCAGCATTTCCATCAACCTAACATGTTTCGTAAATCTCCTGATTGAGGAGATCCCTCTGAATGTAGCATTTCCATGGTTGATTTTACATAAAACAGAGAATAGATCATACATTTTAATTTTAATGTAAATTACTACTTAATCTACTATAAGATTGTAAACCATAATTTTGTGTTGTAAAAAAATGATTCACATCATAAATGACCCATAATCCGGATTGTGAGATTTGGAACAGAAAATGATTTTGGGGTGGCGATTTCTCCAGTCAAGGAAGATACACCATTGCCAAGATTCCATTGACCTGATGTTCCAACAGGTTAAAAGCAGAGTTATTTCTATTTTTGTTTTTGGGTTCAGTCACTTTCTCGAGTTGTAATAGGGAAGATAGCACGGGGAGTTGTGTTCATTTGACACATGGACAGTCGCACACAAAGTTGTTGCTAATGACGAGTTCTTCTTCTTTGCAGATGCTTTCAGACAATCGAACAAGCTATAGTTGTTCATCAGCCAAGCAAAAGTCATACCTAAATCTTGCGTTGTGACTTTGTATTATTTGTGGAACCTAATGTTGTGTAATGGTTTGATTGAGTTTGTTTTGAAAACTTTAAATAGTAAACAAGTGAGATTGATTGTTTGATTGAGTTGTTAACTATTTTATTGGTATTATGGCTTTCATGATTGATTGTTTCATGAGTGGATTGAATGAATGGATTAGTAGTTTAAATAAATATTTAAAAAAAAATAAACATTTTTAGCCTCAATTTGTAACCGAGGCTTGGATTTAGCCTCTGTTGTTGAGAACCAAGGCTGAAATTCCCGTGGCTAAAGGCTTTAGCCTCGGTTGTTGAGAACCGAGGTTAAAAATAGATTTAGCTTCAATTGGAGGCAACCGAGGCTAAACTTTGGATTTAGTCTCAGTTGGAAACAATGGAGGCTAAAATTTTAATTTAGCCTCATTTCGATAAAACTGAAGCTAAAAAGGTCTTTTAGCCTCACTTGGAGAACCGAGGTTATAAAAGTTATTTTAGCCTCGGTTGCTAAAACTGAGGCTAAAGCCTTTAGCCACGGGGGTTTCAACCTCGGTTTGGATAACTGAGGCAAAACTGAGGCTAAAGGCTTTAGCCTCAGTTTTTAACCTTTTTAGCCTCAATTTTGAACCGAGGCTAAAGCCCCCTTTTCTTGTAGTGAGTTATAATAATTTCATTTGTAATGATATGTATTTTAACCATGCCACCTCTCTTTCTTCTTTTTTTTTTTTCCTTTTTTCGAAAGGTAGAAGCACACTATCCATCATTTTAATATTGATCGGTACAAATTTACATCTGTAATGGGTGCTGAGTCAAAAGAAAAGCCCCCGAAACATTCCGACCCTACAAAATTTAATGGAATGCAAAATGGAGTGCCACACACACACACACACATATATATATATATATATATATAGGAAAACGCTCACCTGCGAACCAGTTCGTACCGTTCATGTGAAGCAACACCTAGTGAAAACCCTTACTTTTATCTAAAACTTTTATCCATACCGTCCATAGCAAAGAGAAATTGAAATCAAGGAAAGAAGCTGTTTACATTTTTCACGGTCCACCAAAGTTTCGGATCAAAGTAAAAATTCATTCTATGGGGTTTCATGAGGTTCTGCTTCATGTGAACCGTTCAGATTTGCGAGATTCATCACGTATGATGGGTCATCAAAAAAGTTCGTACGTACTACGTACGAACTGGTTCGCAGGTGAGCGTCTCTCTCTCTCTCTCTCTCTCTCTCTCTCTCTATATATATATATATATATATATATATATATATATATATATATAAACCCCCAAATCATGCCATAATGGTACTTCCATCAAATATTACCTATGCCTCCGTTCTCCATAGCAAAGCAATCTCTCACATTTTTAGGTGGTCGGCTGGGCTCTTGTATATCCTGTTTCCTCACCTTTACTCTCGATCCAAGCCAAACAATCCACCAGGGAGTTGGATTCTCTGAAGACATTGGTGATCTTATGATTTAGCCTTGAAAGCCCATGGCCACCTTTTGGATGGTCCAGATTACTGAATATGAGTTCCAATGGAAGTTGAAAAATCCTTGTCCATTGGAAGATCCCAGCCACCAATCCCAATACTTTTTATCCTACGGGCCTACCCATCAAATCACATCAATCCAACGATTAGATTATTATGAACCATGCAATCAATGGGCCCGATCACTGAGCATGAATGCCACATTTTTCTTCTCCTGTGCCCAATCCAATTAATTTTTATTTTTATTTTTATTTTTTAATTTCAAGCCAAAGCATAACCTTACATTTATACATGACTTGAGCCCTGGCCCATTACTAAAATTACTCGACCTCTTAGATAGGGCCAGGCCCATTGGACCTTGAACCTTGGCCTAAATCGAGCCTGTTGTAGACAAGGCCCAAAGACCGAATAGCCCACTCCTCAACATCCAAAAAAGTACGTGGACTTTGAATGGGAAGGGGGATTTGGTTATTTCTCTTCATGATTTTTTATTAGATCTCCTTGCTCGATTGGTGGGCCATGTTATCCTTTGCATGCAAATGAATCCAATGGCTAAGATGATGTGACACAGTAAACCATTGTGCCTTGTATTGTACCCCTTTATTATTCGTCTCAAGGAACAAGTCTTGGTTCATTGCCACTCATCACCTTAAGGCCTGTTTGGCCGGGCAGATTGGATGGGATTAGAAGGGATTAGAAGATAGATCCCGGGATTGGCCAGGCCTGCCAAACAGATACAGGATCCTGATTCCGGGATTTAGTAATCCCATGGATCTTAATACAATCCACTGACATCACCATCATTACCTTTAAATCCAATCCAATCTACTCTAATCCCTTCAAAATTGCCTCGGACGTGTTTGGTTGGAGGGATTGAAAGGGATTGGAAGGTTTAATCTCGGGATTAGCTGGGCGTGCCAAACAGACCCGATATAGCAATCTCGGGATATAGCAATCCCATATATCTTGCACCAATCCACGGCGCAGCTATCATTGCCTTGAAATCCGTGCAATCCACTCTAATACCATCCAATCCCATCCAATCTGCCCCGCCAAACAGGATACATATATGTTATGTGAATCTGGGCTGTTCATTAGGTGGGCCTGATGACGCATGTTAATAGAAAAGCACAACGATTGGATAATCTTAAAGAAGAGAATCGAATAAAAAGAGGCTCACCTTATGCCTATTTTATGTAAGCAGATTCATTTAATCGTTTTCTGATGTGGGCCACCAACCATTCTTTCTTACCCGCCCATTGGAATGCCACTGATAGTGCAGTTTAGACCGTCCGATCAGTGTGATTTTTCATCACGACATCATCTAAGCAATTGGATAACTAGATGCTGATTTGAATTTACCTGCCATAGAGCCACATGTGCGCTGATGAACCGGAGCTGGTTTGCCACACGACGAACCCAATCCAACTCAACCCCAAATGGCCCCTACAATCTAACATGCTTTGAAAATTCAAACCAACAAATCTGGTGGGCCACTGCAATCATGTATTTGCTATTTTGGTTGCCCTAAAAATCAAATGTATATACTTTAAAAAGTATTTCTAGGTAGGGGTCCCCTCCAAAGCCAAACTTAGAAAAACTGATAAAGGCTATTGGACATGACGGATGAAAGAGATGCCCACTTTCCTTGCAAGTGAAAACAAGCATGCCAGATCAGAACCACTCATCATGTGGTCCCCACTGCATCAATGTTGTGGCGTAAGAATCAGATCAGTCGCCTTATAATCCAAATTTATAAAATGTGATCAATGGCCATGGACGTGATGGATGAAAGAGATATGCCCACTTACACGTGATAACAAGCATGCAAAATCAGAGTCACTCATCATCATGCAGTCCCTAGTGCATCATTGTCATTAGAATCAAACCAATCCGATGATCAAGTCACCCAAGTACATACATTGAACTCAGATCCAATAGATCAATTTCTCTTCACCATTCATTTATTTCATAGAGGTGTGGTCCACCTCTTGCCTCTTATTTTTTTTTAGCATCATACAATATGAGAATGATCAAGTGCAAACATTTTCACTGTAATTGTGGTGTAAAAGACATGTGAACTCTACCATGATGCATTTTTGACATACACTCTGACTATCATGCAAGCCCCTCTAGCGATGGGAATTTATGACTCAAGTGGGCCAAAGAAAATTTCGAGAGAGATTATTCTTCCCTTCCTAATTTCTCTGCTCGTGTGGCCCACTTGAGTCATAGATTGACCTAATTTATGAACCCATGGCCAAACGATGAATGACATGCATGATCGTCAGAGTGGATGTCTTAAACACATTATGGCGGAGCCCACATAGCTCTTTGCACTATAATTATAGTAAAAATATTTGCTCTATATCATAACTCAAAATGTAATAACAAGCTTTAAAAGGAAAAAAAAAAAAAAAAAAAAAAGATTTTGTGGATGCCCTACCATTATTAAGCTGATTTTTTCAAAATTACAAAGAGTCCTAGAAGAAAGAGTAGGCAAGTCGCTATCGCTATCAAAATAGAGGCTGGTCATGGGCACGTTTACAAGCATAGTCAAAAGAGGACTGTACGTTTTCCATTATCTTTCGCTCCTTTTTGAAAGAGAACTCTTACTTTTTATTCATTTAAGGCGATGCAAGGAGAGTATATGTGGTCCTCCCAACCTTTTTCATTCTCCCTCTTTGGGTCTTGCCTGGCATGCCCATAACACAATCCATGATTTATGACACCAAACGTGTTTTTTCATAAACTTCGTTCCCCTAGGCCGGTAGCCCTCAGGAGTAGCCTAAATTGTAGCTCGCGGTGGGGCCCATTTTTCATCATTACCCACAATCCGATCGTCGGATGGCACATCGCGAAGATTCCCACCGGTTGGGATTATAAGTTGACCCCAATCGTGGCCTTCAACTGGAGGGTTAAACCCAAAGGGCCAACGGTTCAGATTCACTGTATATATACTTGTTCTATTGATTCAGATTAAATTTATTATGAGAAATAAAATTTTACTTGACCAATCTTGATTAGACGGTTAGGATCTTTCTAAGGTATGGCCCATCGTCCTTATTGCTTGTGTGCGACAATCTGCTACTAAAACCATGATAACCATTAAGATAGTTAAGGTGGCCCCTACCTTTGGTTGCCCCTATCTAAAAATGATGTGGGTTCCACCTGCTGGACCAGGACCTTGACTGAAAATGTCTTATGATGACCTGCACCAACCCTCACCTCATTCGTCCATTAGAATAACCACCTGAGTTAATTTCAACTCTTTTCTGACAACATTAGAAGTACAGCCTCTCCTCTGAACTATGCAAAAAAGCAGCCTACAATGTCGATGAAGATTATAATAAAAATGAGGAAATTTTACAAAAAAAGGTACCTAATTAATATAGAATCTACAGTGCCTTTTTCGAAAAGATACTTCATTAACCCATATAATTATCATTTCTTAAGTGGCTGGTTAGATGTACATGCGAACAAATGGGTTGGTTGCTTGGGTGGGCATTATTGTGATGTTTATGTAAAATCTACCTTGACCGCTCGGTGCGTCACCTCATGTTAGGACAATGGTCCAAAAATCACCTTCATCCATGATTCATGTGGACCAGATTATTAGAAAAAATGTAAATGGTAATGATTGCTCTTCAAATTGTTTAGCTAGGCATAGCTCTCATGTTTCAAAGATAGGGAAGCCTTAGTAAGAGCGTGGTATCTAATGGTTGGAGTGGATTCATATAATCATTACGATGGGTCCCATAAAAATCAATAAAACACATCTTTTTCCTAACTATTTTCTTTGATGTGCCTCACTTGCATTATAATTCAAGCTATTTTTGTAATGTGGCCCTAAATAATTGGGATTATGTATCTAATGTTGGAGTAAATTTTGCATATACATCATGGTGGCCCCACCAACAATCAAGTCCTAGCGTGGAGAACTCCAAGCGTAGGGGTGATTATTTAGAAAAAAAAAAAAAAAAAATTTCAAATTGTATGATAGATGGCTCTTGATTTCAACAATCCACCATGATTTTTATGTAAGTTACACTCCTACTATTAGATATTTAATCTCATATTAAGCATAGAGGAAAAATAAATGAACAAATAAAGTTGATCAGTGATTCTAATGGCTACACCAAAGGAGACAATTCGAAGGTTTTTATGAGGCCCACCATGATAATTATTCAAAAATTTACATATATCACACTAATGAAAACAGTATAAAGGGAATGCAATGCCATGTACATGGTTTCAAATCATGTGGTAATTTGAATAAAAAAGAGTTGATTTTTGAGCCTTTAGCCTCACACAAGATGATGCACATGATGGTCAGGGTTTACCTAAAAATCGGTGGGTCCCACCCAAGCCACCAATTCATTTGCTCTCTAGCCACCGTGACAGAAATGGAATAATCATGATTATACCAGTTAATGAGATGGCTTTTCAAAAACTTTTTGAAAAAGGCATCAGAAAATAAATTTTATATTAATTAGGGTTTTTTTAATAAAATATCTTTAAAACAAATGAAGAACTTTTTTAAAAAATTTAAATTCACATCAAGTTGTGAACCGTCCAACGCAATAACATGTAGGCTACATTTTGCATGGTTAGGATCATCTAATCAATCAAAGTTTGCCCTATCAAAGAGGAGTTGGATCAAATGGGTGGTCCAAATACCCTAACGCTTAATTCTTCACTTTTGCATGTGAAGACAAAGCGGGCTCTCCTATGATCATGGTGGGTATTGAAAACTAGGGTACAACGGTGGATTGTACATAACCCTGTTCGTATGGCCTGCAATTCATCTGGCTCCATAATGACAGAAAAGGCATATTCTGCCACCTGATGCCAATATCATTTTTTGATCGTATCTTCACAGTCTTTAAAAGGTGGGCCTGAGAAATAGACGGTAAGACCATTGTTACTGTTACCGTCTATTTTGCATGCCATTGATTGTATGGTTCTGATCATCCAATCACGGTGATCTTTAGATCATGTTCAATGTACTACAGATGACTTATCTCCCACGGTTTTCATAGATGAACCCCACTTGGAACCACATAGATATATATCGGTGGGATTCTGAAGCAAAGATGAACGTTATGCGGTCGAACACCGTCATCCTCCGCAATAACTACTTCGAATCTACGGTGCTTCTCCGAATTCTTCACAGGGACTTCCCAGATTCTCGAAATAAATAAAATAAAAAAGGAAGACTCCTCATATAGACTTCCCAAACCTTTTAAGGAAAAAGTAAGAAAATAAAAATAATATTTATAAAATTTTGTAAATTAATTGATAGATAATAAAAATAAATTTACAATCTTTTAAACTTAGATACCAAGTTTTGGAAGAAGTTTCAGAATTAAACTAAAACTAAAACTCTCTAAAATTCGTTACTTACTAGTAAATTTATTGTTTACAGTGTCATATACAGCTTAACATGTTATTCTCCTAAAATTTTTAAATACTTTTTATGTTAGACACAACTATTAAAGCCCAATCAATTAAAAGTTACAATCAAACTAAATTTTACTAAAAATAGTAAAAACAAAAATAAATAAGAAATTTGACCATCAATCTAATGTAATCTCACAAATTCGGTGTAAGCAACCCGGTGCAGATTAGTTGGCTAAAGCAGCTCATCCTACCCAAAATAATATATTGAATGTCGAGTAACTTATCCGGGTTTGCAAAACATGCCTGTTTTAAGATTCCGAGGTCTCAATGAATTCTGCTATCGGCCCTTGGAGGGTCCATCTTGGACATGAAAGTGGCTCTTTGATCTGAACCGTCATCTCATCTAATGTTGGTCAAGCCAATTTTCAGTATTTGCCATGTTTGCATTATTTGCAACCGATGGTGAGGACACCACATGAACGGATAAATGACCACCGGTGGGCCCGTGCACGGAAGAGGACCTAGCAGGTGGCCGGCTTCCGGGTGGATCCCTAACTGTGTGGCCCACCTTGACGTATGCACCTTAAATCCATACCGCCCATCCGTTTCTCCAGGAATGATCCGAAAAAGGAAGCGTATAAGATTATCAGGTGGGCCACACCACAAGAAACAGTGGTGATTGACAATTAAAAACTTCTTGCGGCCACAAAAGTTTTTGATCAATCTGATATTTACGTGGTCTCTTCATCCAGGGTCTGTGTGACCTAATAAACAGGTTAGATGGAAAATAAACATTCCGGTGGCCCCAAAGAAGTTTTTAGTGGTGGGTATTCAATCAACCCTATTTCGTGTGGTGTGGTCCACCTAAGATTTTGACCTGCTTCAATTTTGAAATCATGTCCTAAAATGATCTGAAGAAACGGATGGACGGCGTGGATGTAAGACATATACATCAAAATGGGCCCATAGTCAGGGATTCAACTACCTAAGTGGATCCGCATCCACCGAATCCGCGCCCCAATTTTCTGGTAATCCTACAGACAAAGTGTCCTCTTAACTCTCGAGAGTATCATCTCCCCAAAATTAGGGGTTCGTTTTGTCTCTGTCGCGGCTTAGGACACAGCATTTGTCGTCACCTACTGAGGCCCACATACTGAGATGATCCGATGATTTGAACCATCCATATTCTATTTAATATTATAAAAATTTCATTATCCAGTAATTACGTTTTAATAATCTCACCTTTGATTTTTAGAGTGGAATGCACGCGTTTAAAAACTGTATTTTCATGTTCTAAATTCGTGTTTAGATATTCATTTAAAAAAGTCATTCATTTGGAAATAATTTCCTACAGGTCCCTTATAGCACAAAGACGGTTCTGATCATTGTAACACTCAGCATGTGGGCCCCAGAGTGCCGAGACAGACCGATTATCCTTCACCGCGACAGAGGTAAAACGAGCTCAAACTTTCCAGAGTTCGTTTTGCCTCCGTCGCAACTGACAATCTATCGTGTGTAGCCATTCATTCATATGAACTTATATAAATCTATCCAAAGATTTTATATAAGTTCATATTCTCTTTACTACCGTAAATAAGCTATTATCCAATAATCATACTTCATTCATGATCCAAAATTTTGATTTTATAGTTAAAAGATATCAATTGAAAATAATTCTTCAAATAATTCTAAACTCATCTACAATATTCAAATAAAATACAACCCATTCATTACAACATATTGGCGGTTCCGATCATCAGAACACTAAACATGTTAGCTCCAGTGGGTGGCAATGCATGAACGATCCTCAGTCGCAACATAGGCAGCAAAACTAGGTCGATTTACAAACGTACGATGGCACGTACGTAATTTTATGGTTAGTGTTGGCCATTTTGCGGATTTAAAAGTAATAATATTTCTTCGAAATTCGTTGACTGAAATCAATACAAACACGACCTTGCAGTGGCGTCTCCTTTCTTTCTCGTACTCGATCTTTCCGCCCTTCTCATTCTCTCTTTCTCATACGACGGCTCTTCCATGATCGTGGACAGACCTGAAAAGATTACATGGGGTTTAGGACCTTAACCTGTATCCGCTCAGCGCAACTTAGCTAACTACTGTAGTGTAGTCTAACATGCGCCAATTTAGCTCGCTTTATTCTGTGTGTGGGGCCCACTTTGATGAATCTGTTATATATCCATGCCGTCCATCCGGTTTTAAGATCATTGTAAGATATGGTCCGAAAATTTAACAAGATATAAATCTTAGGTGGACCATATAACTGAAAAGGGTGGTGAATGGCTATTAAAATCTTTTTGTAAGTCACAAAAGTTCTGGATCAAGCTGATCTTCATATTTTCGCTTCATTCAGGTCTGGTTGACCTTATAAACGGATTGGATGAAAAATAAACACTACGTATCTTGTTATAGTGGGCCTTGAGAAGTTTTTTATGGTGGGCATTTAATCACCACAGTTTCCTGTGGTGTGGTTCACCTGATACTTGGATCTTCCTAACCACACTATGGGAAACTAAATTGACTAGAAAAAACGGATGGACGGCGTGGATATACGACATATTCATCAAGGTGGGCCCCACAATAAGGGTAACACCCACAAAGGTCTTACCCGGGTAACAACTAATCCGCTCCCGTAGCATACATGATCCTGGCCGTTTATCAAGGAGGGCGTGTTCTGAATCATGACTTAGACAAAATTCAGGCTGCTCAACAGATAAGCCAAACGAGATTGTTCAAATACTTCATTTTCCTCGTCCATGTGCGGCCCACTTATGTAGCGACCTTGGATCATGTCATGCTTACCGTGCTAACTACCTGATGAATGGATCGGATCTTTCGTGTGTGTGATGACTTGGCACATGTACGAAGATGGCTCGTGACCATCTCCCTGCTAGGTGACTTTAATTAAGCCAACGTGACTTTAATTAAGCCCGCCTATTACGGAAAGCGATAGTCTAACAACACCGGTTAGACGCAGGGAGTAAAACACCCAAACACGTTGGGGCCCACATTGTCTAATCCGTCCATCAGGTGATAAGACTTAAATTCACCGCACAAACAAAATTGCATCAGTGGGAAGAATGTAAAATTGCATCTAAAGCTTCTACGTTCAAGAGTTGTGGCCCATTTGAGTTTTAGATCAGACTGAGTTTTTGTTTCTCCCTTAATTCCACTGATTACACCTGATGAACGGGTCTGATTAAAGAAAAACATCCTCGTGGCCCTACACAAAAACCTATGGTTAGAGTCCCATCCGTTGATCCATGTGGTATGGTGCGAGTCTAGCTGGTTTTTTTCTATCATGGGTCATCATCAAGGAAACGGATTGGCTACTCCCTGCCCCCAGCCAATGGCTGATGGTCGTGCTCTGTGGGCCCCACCATGAAGTGTGTGTTTCATCCATGCTATTTATCTATTTTTATAGATCATTCTATGGTATGAGACTAAAAATTAGGTATATACAAATCTCAAGTGGACCACGTTACAGGAAACAGTGTTGAATGAAAATAGATCATTTTATGGTATGAGATTAAAAGTTAGGTATATCCTAATCTCAAGCGGACCACATTACAGGAAACAGTGTTGAACGAACGGCGGTTAAAAACTTTTGGAGCAAGCCGATCTTTGCTTACGACATAATCAACCGATTAGATGTCAAATAAACAATACAGTAGGCCTTACGAGGATTTTAATGGTGGATATCCCATTACTATCGTTTTCCTGTAGTGTGGTCCACCTGAGATTTATATTCCTCTCATTTTTGGGATGTAGCCATGAGGTGACCTCTAAAAATAGATGAAACACGTACATCATAGTGGGGCCCAGGGGAAGTAGCCAGTCCGTTTCCTATCATCAAGGATGGCACCTGATGTTCGGAGTAGCCAATCCGTTCCCATCATATCAAAGACGGGTCATCATCATGGGTATAATGCAGAGGCTTTCCGTCCACGTCATAGCATCTACCGTTAGGATGCAACGAGGCTCGGTTTGGTAGTCTGCAAGAACATCATATAATCTAGTCCATCATGACACCCATGGCTAGAAACAACGAAACCCACCTTTTTTTTGTAAATGATGCAACAAATGAAGCGCGCTGATTTTTTTCACAGGTCGGTTTCCTCATTTTCATCACTGGTGGGCCCGAATGACAAACTAATTACATAGTCCTCCAGACTACTAAACATAACCTAAGAAAGGAAAATGCAATTTAGAGAGAGAGAGAGAGAGAGAGAGAGAAGGATTCGAACTATTCCAAACGTACCTGGTACAGAAGCCATGTTCTCCTTTGCTTTCTCGTCCTTCTTCATCATATCACCATCATCATCGTCACCACCATTTCCAATTGATTTCTTACGCTGGGCCCCAGCAAAAAGCCACGTGGCATTCATCTGCTTATTAATCATCCTGGAAGCATAATAAGGGACCTTACCTTTCTTCCTCTCATTCAATCCAAACCATCCATTGACAAACACCACACAATCTATCAAACTCTCCTTCCCCAATCCCTTCATATCATACGCCTGCGACCTTCTCCACAAACTCTTCTTATGAGAATTCGCCGGTGTTGCAAGACAAAGCGCCCGAGTAGCGTCACTAACCGCCTTATCAGCATCTCTCAGAAGCAAATAGCATTGAGCTCTGTTACTATAAACAACCATCCTCTCTTTCCTCATCTTCAAAGGACACGAATCCAAAGCTTCTGAATAAAATTCCGCCGCTTCTTCAACATCTCCAGCCCAAAACCTCTCATTCCCTTGTTGTTTTTTCGATACCGCCAATACCCATTTCTCTTCAGCTTCTTCTCTCGACATGGTTTTCTCTCTCTTACTCCTTTCCACCTTCAAATCCCACACCTCTTCCAATACTCTATTCTTCTTGTTTTTGAATTTTCCATCTTTATAATCCAACAAAAGAGCTTGTGCAATTGCTTCTCCTACTTTCTTTCTCCCACCAATCTCTTTAAGTTCTACCAAATCTGCAAGAAAAACAGCAGCAATCTCCGTAACTTTAAATCTGGTATCTGGATCTTTTACAAGTAACAGAAGACAATCAATAGCCATGTACTGCCAGTCATCTGAAGACCTTGAGAGATTACAGAGACTCTCTATCACCTCCTGACAGTCAGCAATACACTTCCTTCCCATCTTACTATAACAAAGAATCCGCAAAAGTCCAACACCAGATGGAGAAGTGTCATTAACGAGTCCACCCCACATCTTGCATAATTCCTTCAAGAAACCATCTCTGCAAATCAGATGAAGAGCTCTTTCCTTGCATGCAAAGCAGTTTAGAAGGTAGAGAGACCAGCACTGAAGCTGGCTAGCCCATTCCTCCGCCTTCCGATTCTCCATCTCCAAACCACCCATACCTCTCGTCAGAAGATCGCACTGATACCGCAACCTACTCTTCTTATCATTCACCCCCACGAACTTAACGTACACCATCTCAAGGCAAGTGGAAGCCACGTGCATGGCGAGCTTTACTATCTCTTCTTCATGCTTCGAAACTGCGTAGAACGTTGTTTCGTAGCTGGCAAGGTGTCCGAGTGCTCGAACCGCGACTCGTTGCTCGACCCAACTCAGCTTCCCTCTGAGAAGCTCGAGCAAGGGTGGGATTACACCCGACCGGATGGCTATCGTGGCGAATTCTGGTTCGTTCATGGTATAGGAGCCGATGATGTGAGCGGCGTAGTAAGGGATGTATATGTTTTGGTCTTGAAGGAGCCATGAACGGTCATCGACGCCTCTGGAAATGAGGTGGGCCATGCATTTGAAGATACCAAGGGATGGAAATTCAGGGTCGTTGGGGTGGGCCATGGCAATGTTCCAGAGCCCACTCAAGACCAAAACATGCTCTTGATCGTCCCTTTGTGGCATCTCTAAAAAGCATTTCTCCACGCCAGCTCTTCTACGACATGGGTCTTGCTCTTTCATGGCGCAGAAGAAGCAGGACGGAGTGGCGCACGTTTGCTGTGTGCGCGGCACTACCTTCTCTTTCTTCTTCTTCTTTGGCTCCATGAGAGAGATTGGATGTAGAAAGAGAGAGGGAGAGATGGAAAGGGAGGGTTTTGCTGGTGTAGTCACACCTAGCGGCGCATGGAGGATGTTTTATTATCATAATTTGTTAATTTGCGCCTTTTTATGAGAAAGGTGAGGGGGATCAGTTAGAGGGTTTAATGATACTGGTGATGACGTGGATTTGTACTTTCGTTGCATTGTTTTCATGCATCTATTTTCCCGCCTGGAAAAGGAAAATCTCCTTTGCAATTTAGATACTTCTTAGAAGAAACGCATCCGACGCGAGCTACTGTACCGTACGTGTTCCGCAAGCTACCACTAGCTGGAGCGGTGGACCACCTGAAAAAGAAGTTCAGATGGGTCACACCAAAAGGAAAGGTTGGGAGGGAACATCTAACCCATTCATCAGATTCGTTCTAATAAGATGAAGGGACACAAAAAATCAGGACATTCGAAAATGAAGGTAAGCTACACCAGATGAGATTTTAGGAATGATTTTACATTGTTTACTGCATCGTGGCCGACTATGTTTTAGATCAGATTGATTTTTTAGAGAGATCGTGAGGGGGAAACAAGATGGATGGGTTGGATCGTATGTGTAGTTGACGTGGGGCCCGCAGAAGCCCGGTGAACCAGAGGAGAACAATTCATGATATTTATACCGTACACGTGGCAGGCAGACTCATCGCTCCTGACCGTTCACTTGGTTGCTACTGGTGTGGATGGCAAATGGATATCTATTGTCCTAGCATCCAATCGTAGGCCTTCAAAGCTGGAAACAGATTGGCTACTCCACCTGCCACCAGCCCGGTGGCTGGTGGTCGGTGCTCTGTGGGCCTCACCATGATGTATGTGTTTCATCCACGCTGTTTGTCCATTTTTAAAGATCATTTTATTCTTGATCTCAAAAAAATGAGAGGGATATAAATCTCAGGTGGGCCACACCACAGGAAAAAAAAAATAGTGATTGGATATCCAACATTAAAATCCTCCTGAGGCTCACTGTACTGTTTATTTGACATCCAATCTGTTGATTAGGTCATACAGACCTAGATGAAGGGAAAAAACAAAGATAAAGATTGATCCAAAACTTTGATGGCCTCCAAAAAGTTTTTAATGGTCCACGTTCATTCAACATTGTTCCTGTAATGTGGTCCACTTGAGATTGGGATATACCTCTTTTTTTGTCTTATTCCCTAAGGGCGTGTTTGGATTCACGTTTGGGAATGTATAGTATCGTATTGATCACCTTGATGGGACATGTCCTTTGTTTGTTTTCGAACGGTCGGGCGACGCATTCCACGCGCGCGAATACGCCCTAGAACTAGTTTTCGTCATCGATTGGATAGTACCTACTTACGGCTATTCAGTGTCAGTTCCCGTCTCTTCGTTGTACTGTATTGAAGAGGAATAGAAGTCGAAAATACACCATATCTCACTGTTCGTTGGGAGAACGGGAAATGTTATACTCCTTCGTCTCCGTATATCATCTCCCTTACCCTGGATGTCGGAGATGAACTCAGATTATTCCCTCTCATAGACAGACTTCATCTTACAGTGGCCACAGTACCTTGCTGTCACCTTCCTCTTTGCAAACGGGGTGTCTGTGCTTCTCAGTCCAACTGCGTAGTGCACTTGCTTCAGGTATGATCCTCCCTCCTCTGGAAATCGGTTTGGATTCATCCAACGACCATTACCGTAATCGGATTCTATCTCTATACGGTCATGCGTATGCACCGTGACCATATACACCCTATTTCCCATCTCTATGCGTATACGGAGGATGGTGGGGCAATCTTCTCCTGACGGATCCATAATCGGTTTTGATAAAAGATTCCGCTGAACATTGGAAGTCTGGAAAGGATGGGTGCATGACACCCATCTGTTTGCGGAAGGCCATATACAGGTGGTGTCTGTACCATGGAATCGTTCGATCAGGTGTATATGCCCTGTATTACATAAAACAATTCTCTAAGATTTCAAAACTGTTCCTGAACGACATTTCTTGTCTTCGAAACTTTCTTTATTTGGGGTAAGCATTATCTCATAACGAACTGCGCGCACAGTCTGGGTTGATCTCAAATAGAGGCATTTCTCTATCAACAAATTTGCTCCGTTTATCTGAAATATCTGATTGAGGAACCCGGTGGTTATTGAGGTATTTTTTTGTTTCCTTCTGGAAATAGCAAGTAAAAGTTTTCTTCCTTTCTCATAAAGCAACTGAATGCATGTACAAGTGCTTTCTCTGTTACATTTATCTTTCCCTATATTTGCTACTTCTGCTGTTAAACATGTTCGATGTATCAATCTCAAGTTAAAGGTTTACAAAACTCTTCCCATAATTATGTTGTGAAATCCGATGTTACATCCTCTGTTTCTGATGTTTCAGGGTTATTAAAATATTCATCTTTAAAATGTTGTATAACATATTGACTAACAAGCTGTTTAATTATGTACTCTGTTTACATATTGTACATACTCAACATGAAGATGATTTTGACCTTTACATGTTGATGTTTCAATCTGAGGTTGAGGGATTAGAAAAGTTTGCTGTTGATTTTGCTCTTAACTCTACTGTACTTTTTATAATTCTATTATTATCTGTTATGAAAAGAATCTATTCTAATATCTTCATTAACTAATTGAAGAACCGAGTGGTTCATATACTCTTTCTAACTTTGTGTACATGAATCTAGGGGTGTACACGGGTCGGGCCGAGTCGAACTGGCCTCAGCCCGTCCAGGCCCGTTCAACAGCCGCACCAGGTCCGAACCAGACCGGGCCTGGTCACCGGGCCAACATCTCTAGTCCGAACCGGGCCCGAGGCGAGTTCGGGCTGAGTTCGGGCCAGTTTCGAACCTTCAAGTTCGGGCCAATTTCGAACCTGAGTTCGGGCCAGTTTCAAACCTTACAGTAAATTCATGGGAAGGGCTTTGGCAGGTAATCCGCGTCCCATTACAAGACCCTCAATCAACGGTTTAGATAGTTGAATTATAAACTCCACAAAAAAACCTAACTAGTCAGGACATTTACATACATTTGACAAAGCATAAAATAAAACATTTTATACAAACGGTTGCGGTTCGACGGAGGGACGAGCGAGCTCTGGTGGTTGCACGGACGGCCGAGCAGAGAGAGGCGGACGGCCTCGGGTGGTTGCACGGACGGACGAGTAGGGAGAGGCGGACGGGCTCTGGTGGTTGCACGGACGGACGAGCAGGGAGAGGCGGACGACCTCGGGTGGTTGCGCGGACTGACGAGCAGGGAGAGGCGGACGGCCTCGGGTGGTTGCACGGACGGACGAGTAGGGAGAGGCGGACGACCTCTGCTAGTTGGACGAGATGGCCGCTGGTCGGACGAGATGGACAGATTAGAGAGGTGGAGAGCCAAGAGAGAGAGAGAGAGAGAGAGAGAGAGAGAGAGAGAGAGAGAGATTTTGTGGGGTCGGGTAGGGAGGGAGCGAGCAGGGAGGAGAAGGTTTGGTGGGGACGGTGGGGTCGGGCGTCTTCAGCAAAAGAGAAAAGTGAAAGGGATAGGGTCGGGCGTTTTCAGAAAAGGGTAAAGTGAAAGAGGAGCTAGGTTTTTTTTTAACAGGTATTTATACCTAAAGGCGGGCCGAGTCGGGTCAGGCCGAGTCGGGTCAGGCCGAGTCGGGTAGGGTCGGGTCGGGTTTCGTGAAGTCCGAGTTTGGCCGAATCCCGGGTCGATCCGAACTCGGCTTGAACTCAAAACGGGCTTAGAAAATCCGGGTCAGGCCGAGTCGAGCTTTTTCGGGCCGGGTCGAGGGAGCTAATCGGGCTAGCCCGGTTTGTGTACACCCCTACATGAATCACTTGATGTTAACAGTTTTCATGTCTCAATACTGCTCAACAGAAAGTAAAAAATTGTAACGAGGTTAAAAAATAACTGAAAAGCCTGAAACATGTGGTTTAACAGTTATTATGAATTTTGTGTACATATGTTTTTTCTGCTGTTAACATGCTTCACGTATCGATCTGAGTTAGAACGACAAAAAATTCTCAGAGGCATAATCTTTTATTCAGTCTGCTGTACTTTTTATAATTCTGTTATTATTTGCTGTTAAAAGAATCTATTCTAATATCTTCATTGACTGATTGAAGAACTAAGTGATTCATGTACTCTTTCTAACTTTGTGTACATCTTGTTAAATTGATGTATACAATTTTGATGTATCAATCTGTTCAGCAGTAAGTTCAAAAATTGTCTTCTAAAAAATTAGCTAATATAAGAAACCAGTGTTTAATCTGTAATTTGTAACTTCTTGTACATCTTCTAATTCTGCTGTTATCAGATGAGATGTATCAATCTGTTCACTGACGATAATATATATCCTAATGAGAACCAGCATGTTTTGATCAGTTATTATGCAATCTTAAAAAAAAAGGGCGTACAAGAATATACATATATATATATATATATATATATATATAATAAACAAGTGTATTATCAGATATTTTCAATTGTACAAGTTTGATGTAGTATGTATACATGTTTATAGACTAGTCAAATTTACATTTTCTTCTAATTGTCAATCAGATCATTTTTTGAGTTCCCATAAAATTATCATGGCTTCTGAAAGTGCGGAATATTTCGATGATAGATCATCTGCCAGTGATTAGCATGAGAGTGAAATAGTCGTTGCTATAACCACCATTACAACCGCAGTAATTGTAATGGGAGCGGCTAAATATTATCGCTGTTACTGTATAAAGGTTAAACCCAATGAAAGCCAGATTGAGAGGGATAGGTTCATAAGCCGAATTATACGTAAGAGCGATACTGAGTGTCTTGCGTTGCTAAGGATGGGTAGGGACAGTTTTTTTGAATTATGTTCGCTATTGAGGGATCGAAAATTACTTTCCGATAGCAGGAGATGCAGTATGGAGGAGCACGTTGTAATGTTTCTTCATACTGTCAAACATAAAGTACGTAATCGTGTGATTGGTCATCGTTTTACACGATCTAGTGAAACTGTGAGCAGACACTTTAGTATAGTGCGGGAAGCCATAATCGGTTTATATCCAAGTACGTGAAGTTTCCTGGTTTACACACACCTAAGAAAATTTTCGACAATCCTTTGTGAAGTTCATATTTTCAAGTAAATTTGAAGATATGTTAGAGAAATTTCTAAATTATAAGTTGATAGTTAATGGATGAACTGATCATATGTCATCCTTCTGATTGTAGAACTGCATCGGGGCCCTAGATGGTACCCATATCCCAACTTATTTGCCAAAAGAAAAAAGCTTCACTTTCAGAAATAGGAAATGATTTCTATCACAGAATGTCTTGCCCGCATGTACTTTCGATATAAAATTTGTATATGTGCTTGCTGGCTGGGATGGATCCGCATCACCATGACTATTTTCTTTTTCCACATGGTAATTGCATATAAGGGATGATTGTTTTTTTTATAGGTACTTATGTGTGATGGATATTTGAAACATATCTTGCAATTGTGTTGAAAAATATTATGTTGTTGACGCTGGATATGCACATTCGCCTGGCTTTATGGCACCCTATCAAGGTGTGTGATATCACTTGAACGAATATCGTACTGGAAAGAAGCCTGCGAATAAAAAGGAACTTTTCAATTATCGTCACGCACAGTTGTGAAATGTCATAGAGCGTTCATTTGACCTTTTAAAAAACTGCTTCCCTATTCTACGTACTCCTCCTCAGTTCAAGTTTATAATGCAAGTAAAAATTGTTATAGCTTGTTGTGTCCTTCATAATTTCATTTGTGTTAGTGGTGATGATGGACTGATTGAGGTAGTTGAGGACAGTGGGGACAGTACAGAGGATGTTGCGTCATCCCTTGTAAATGTAATGAAGGACAAGCGTTAGCTCGGTTGATGGATCGCGCACTCGATGACTGGATAAGGAAGAGAGACGAGATTGATGAGAGAATGTGCAATGACAGTCTTCCACGCACAAGACAATGGACTTATGTTTCCTGATTTATGTCATGATCCGCTTAGTCGAAAGCGAGAATATTTTCACATATTTTCACCAAGTTTGGAATATTATGTTTAATATTCGTGTTGAATATCATTATGTCTGAACTTTAACTCAGTACTATACTGCATTACTTGACTGTAGCTGTTATATCTCTATTTACATTTTCTGCTTGTAGGTTCTATGAATTTTCTAAGGAGCACTGTCAAGGACCTAAGGAAGAAAGATGTGGAGTCATTCCCTTCAAAGAAGGGTGTTGCTTCAATCCAGCGCCCGAGTTCACCAACTGAATTAATTGGAACTCATAAGAAAAAGCATACACCCTCTCGCAAAGGGCCATCCCCGAAATGTATATCCTAGCTAGGGCGTAGTGTAGGCAGTCCACGTAAAGTTAGTAGACTTCAATGGACAGACAACATGGATAATGCATTGGTTGATGTGTTGGTGGAACAGGTGAACCTAGGACTTAAAAGTGATGTCGGGTTTAAACCCGAAGCGTACAAGGTCACGATTAAAGTAATCTACGTACTTGTGGCATTTTGCTAGAGAACCGTCATATTTCTAATCACTTACGGACCCTAAAGAGGTTGTACTGGGTAATAAAGAATGTACTCAACGCCTCAGGTTTTGGATGGGACGAACAAAACAAAATGGTTCTTGCTACAAAGGATGTATGAAATGGATACATCGCGATATGATATTCACATATAAATGCTTTTAAAGTTTGTACAGTTTGATTTTACAAAATTGATGAAAACATTGTCTTTGTGTCTACAAACACACCCCTACGCCGAACGGGTGCAAGGCAAACATATTGAAGATGGGACAACCTCGCGTTCATGTTTGGCAATGATTGTGCCCACGGTGAATTTGCTAGTATGGCATATTTTTCTCCAATATCAGGGAAAAGGCACGGCTGTGACGAGTTCAACTCTGATGATGAGTCGTATGAGAGGGCTTCCTAGACAATACATTTGTCATCCTCTGAAGAGGATGACCGGAGGCCCCCTCCCCGAGTTCGAGGTGGTGAAGGATCCTTATTAAATCGGGCAAAACATACTAACAAAAGCCAAATGGAAGCCACTTCAGGTTCTCATCATAGCCGCATAGAGGGGAGTGAGATAAACCATGTGCGGAGGTGCAGGCCGAGTGAACATATCGGCGAGAAGATGGGGGAAGTGGCTGAAGCCGTTAACAACCTGACCATTACATCAGCGTTGGGAAAAAGCATGACGCGCGTTTAGCGATTGCTGGATATCCTGGAAGAGGTGGATGGTCTTTCATATGAAGACCAAATCCGTGCTACAAGGTTCTTGGAAACTGATGTAGTTAGTGCAGGGTATTTTATAAAGATGGGTCATGAACGCAGGAAGGAATGGATAGAAAAAGTGATCCTTCCTCGTTGTAGCGTGGATTGAGAATGGGGCACGTGGTTCATATCACTTGACTTTTTTCATATTTGGAGTATGTGTTTTTTTGGATGGTTTACTGTATTAACTTTTTTTTTCGAGTTTGTCATGGCTTGGTTTGGATTTGTTAACTTTAATCTTTTTTGGATGATACATATCCTGCTGAAGCAGCACTGCTAATGTTGTACTGCATGGACTGTTCTATTTAACTATTTGAGAAGCTGTTACCGTCGTACCGTTGATACTACTTGCAGATTAAAACTGTTGATACTACTTGCAGGTTGAAACTGTTGATACTACTTGCATGTTAAAACTGTAGACTTATATAATATTTCTATACTACTTTCCCCATCTTTTTTTTGATAATGAAGATACATTTCAGTCTGGTTCTTATGTCATTTCTATATTAACACTCTTTTATGTCTTATTTTCTGATAAGCCCTGACATTCGTAATTTATTCATCTCTGTTGTACATTGGTTTTGTTGGTTACTGTTCTGAAAGTTATACTGATATACCTTTGTCATGGGTAACTGACGTGGATTAAGACGTTTCTCACTCACGGTTATATCGAATTGTTACTAGTAATGTCTTTACTTTTGACAAACCCTTTTATTTGATTTATCGAATTCTTGATAGTGTAACTGGTATTGTGAATGTTCATAATCCAGCGGAGGTTTATTAGTATGGTTGCTACTGTAATTATATATATCTGTCTCATTTAAGGTCCTAACGTAATCAGTACAAAGAGCATGTTGTAGACAGAAATCAGCTAGGATAAAGGTTAGCTAATTATGATAATGATAAGGGCTTAAACCTGAGTGAATTCAAACATTGTTTCTTACCCTACTTCTTTTGAATTGTTAAAGGTAATGTCCAGTCTGATTTGTTGAGTTTCTAAGAGTTTGGATGCAGTTCTCTTTACCCCCACTCCCTGAAGCTACCCAAATATTCATATACTCAATTTGAATTTAATAGATTGTTGCATTGCTTAATGCAATTTCTAAACTTTAACTGTCTCAGTAAAATTTATGGCAAATTTTTTTAATATTCTCTTCACCTCCCTCATATATTTTCAGAAATATACAAAGCTCTACTGAGAGATATAGTATGTAAGACTGATACAGTTTATTGTTTTCGTGTAAATCACCTGGTTTACTTCATCTTATTGTAAAGAAAATCAAAGTAATACTGGTAATAATTCTGCTATTGAGAAGCTTTTAATGTTGAATCTCAATATGAATATATCATTATGGACTGATACACTTTTCACTTGCATTAAACTTGACAAATTATTTTTTAATTCGGGGCCCTGAGATCAATGAAAGGTCTGAAGCTCGCCTGTGTTTGCAAATTTATCCAGGTGATAAGGAGATTTAATAATATTGTCAATGTGTGAACGAGTTCTGTGGAACGTTGTTAACTTGAACATTTCATTTTATTTGCAAAGGTGGCTGTGGGGATTAATTTGCAACCTGTTGCCGAAAGAAACAAAATTTGGTGTCAGCATCTTCGAAAGTATGGTAATATGGAGATTATATAGTACAAGTAGAGGCAAAAGGAAAATGAAAATTTCTTTTTTTTCAGTTTTTTTTTTTATCAATTCAGATATCCTACCGGTACAGCCATTTATTAATTCTTAGAGCGGAATGAAGCAAAAATATTATGTAGTGTTTGTCGGGAGGAATCTTGGGATCTATGCAACATGGGATGCATGCAATGCTCAAGTTAATGGATTTAGTGGATGCAAACACAAGTTGTTCAAGACTTTTGAAGAAGCTACGCAAGCCTGGAATGAGTATCAGGTTTGTTGGATACTGTTTATTTCATATTATCTGAAATTTTTGTTAGTCAAAGCAGAGAAGATTACAACTATATCATTTAGGCCTCTTTCACCGATCGAATCGCGCGACATACAACTGGAAGTGGGGCTGTTCGTGCATCTTATCGTCCCTCAATAATGGACAGTGGCAACTATGTAGCTGCTCTCACAGATCGAACCGTAATCAGCACCAGGAATGTCCGTGAAGATGGCAAGGCTGAGAGGGTGCCTGTTGTTGAAGTTGGAGACGAATCTTGCATGGCTCTGCTTCTTCGTATGCTGTTTGGATTGTTGTTTTTTTATGCCGGTATTTGGTTGTTTTGTTGGTTGTAGTATATGTATGGCTGAGGAAAAAGAAATAGCTACATTTTTTTTTTTTGGTAAAACATGATGGTTGGGTCCTCTGGTTTTATCGTGTACTGTTTTTTCACAGACATTCAAAAGGGATTCAGAATACACCGATCACACATTGACATGCTGATGTTTTTGAACTAATTTGATTTTTTTTTTTAATATTTCCAAATAGTAAAATATATTCACTGATATTTGATCTTCACCGTGGAAAAGCGATGAACGATCAAGATAATTTACGCTTCGTGAAATTGAACCATTGAAAAGGACATCCATGCCGTTAAATACGTCAATCGAACAGGGTGTAACGGATGAACAGTTAGGATCCTTCCAAATGGCCTTTTAACCCATGTGGGGCCCATGGCCTTCTTAGTCCTGAAAAATGTATCCCCAGCATCCAGGCACATATTGACTAAACCGAATGTTGTTGATGTGTACCGTGTGATAGATTATAAGGACGCTGTGGCATTTTTTTATGACATCCATATCGTTAAACAGGTGAATCCAAGTGGGGACACTGGTAGAACGTTCATCATTCATGTACCAGAACGAGATGGACCATAGGGATGAATCACAACAATAAGACTGGGCCCCGTTTAAGATAGAATGTCTAAGCATGTACTAATACGCTTTATCGTACATAGACTACCAATATGTGCGTGTGTGCGTGTATGTATGTATATATATATATATATATATATATATATATATATATATATAGGGAAAAGGTACTATGCACTCGAGCTGATGGGAACGTCCCATGAGGTCGAGCTGTGTGGGCCCCACCGTGATGCGTTTCAACCATCTACCCCATCAGTCAGATGCACCATTCCATCGTGGGCCTAGGTCTCAAAAATCAAGTCAATCTGTGACTTGTATGGGCCACACCACATAAGAAGTTGAGAGGGGTCGTGCACCATTAAAACATTAATAATCATTTTTTTGGGCCCACCGAGATGTGTCCCACTTGGATGACGGTTCAGACCAAGTTTCAGCAGCATTCAAAACTCAGGTAGGCCCCACCAAGTGCTTTTATATGTTTTTGGCATGTCTTCACATGATTTTAGATGGTATGGCCCACCTGAGTTCCGTATACGGCTGATTTTTGAGATATCTCATAATTTAAAGGGGACCAATCAAATACACGGTGTTGATGGTCGACACGCATCACGGTGGGGCCCACACAGCTTGACCTCATGGGAGCTTATCGTGAGCTCGAGCGCATAGTACCTTTTCTTATATATATATATATATATATATATATATATATATATATATATATATATATATATATATATAAAAAGGTAGTATGCGCTCAAGCTGATTTTAACGCCCCATGAGGTCGAGCTGTGTGGGCCCTACCGTGATGCGTTTTGAACATCTACCCCATCAGTCAGATGCACCATTCCATCATGAGCTTAGATCTCAAAAATCAAGTCAATCCGTGACTTGTGTAGGCCACACCACATATAGAAGTGGAGAGGGGTCGTGCACCATTAAAACATTCATAACCATTTTTGAGGGCCCACCGAGATGTAGTTTGCAAATCCATCCCATCCATTATGTGTGTTACACTTGAATGAGGGTTCAGACCAAGTTTCAGGCGCATGCAAAACTCAAGTGGGCCCCACCAAGTGCTTTTATATGTTTTAATAGTGTCTTCACATAATTTTAGATGGTATGGCCCACCTGAGTTCCGTATACGGCTGATTTTTGGGATATCTCATAATTTAAAGGGTACCCATCAAATGCACGGTGTTGATGGTCGAAACACATCACGGTGGGGCCCACATAGCTCGACCTCACGGGAGCTTATCATCAGCTCAAGCACATTGTACCTTTTCCCTATATATATATATATATATATATATATATATATAAATATATATATATATATATAGACACACACACTGCATAGCCCTTATACATTGTTTCCAAACATTGATCTGACATGAAATTGTATATATGATAGGACAATATGTCCTATCCAAATATTGGTTAATGGCATGTTTCTGATGAATGTATTTTGAATATCACCCAACGTATACATGAACAGTTGAATACCATACAAAACACCCAAAACTTGAATCCAAACATACCCTAAAATGATCTTGAAAAACAGGTGGATAGCATGGATGAAACACATACATCACAATGGGCCCACATATGAGAAGGGATGGGGAGAGGAGTGTCTCTATAGTTGTGACTTTTGAAACATGTGCCATCCATGATATGACCCACTCGATGGACTGTCCAGGTTGACACATAAATCCCTTTTAAGGTCACAAAATGGATGGTGAAGATTAATCAGATCCACAAGATCTTTTCTATGCTGATCTGAACACTGTGAAATCCAAGCGATGAATGGTCTAGATCATCCAAGACCACTATTGGGCCGTTCTTAATAAGGACCATCGATGAACAGTACACCAAATACGCCAGTTTTAACCGTTTGTAAGTGTGACCCGATATTTGCAACTTTTTGCGCCATGGCCCATCCTGGTAGGTGAGCTGATTGGATGGTCCGCGGGGCATTGTACTCAACGTACGGTGGTGATGGACAGAAGATGATTTGGCCTGTCATAGCAGGACACCTGTCGTTTAGCCTTTTATGCTTGCCTTCAGCTTTTAGAGTGCTTTTCCACCAAAAGTAAACAACATAGATAGTAAATGTTTGAACTCCATCGAGTGCATTTGAAATTACAATCGCTTCACACGTGGAAAAAACCTCACTTGTACAGGATCAGTCTGCTCCTCAGGCGATCCACGTTATTTAGATTCCAGCCGTCCAAAATCAGCAGCTATGATTATTTGATAGACTACCAGCATGCAACTTTAACGGTAATTTCTTTTATAAAGGTATGTCTCATTTGATGATAATGTAGGAGAATAATTTTTTATTTACAGCATCTAAATAGTTAGAGTCTCCTGACCATCGGTTCAGATTTATGACACGTATTCCATGTTTGCAGGTGTTAGGCGAATGCTCTTTCGAACTGCAGTCGAGCGAGTGCAGTTACAATTTCTCAAAACAGATACATGCAATAGCGTGTTCTTTTCATTTGAAATTCGCTGCGAATGGACCAGTCATGGTTCGTTGCATCTCTATGGTACAAGTGGCTGTATGTGGATGTATCTGGGATCTCTGCCGGTGGGCCCTACTATGGATGGCCCATGGCTCAAATATCTCCCTGATTGAATAGCACCAAGTGTTATGATCGTCCTACAATTTAATAAGTCAAGATCTTCCTTATAAGTTTTGAAATTCTTCTATCCGGATGCACAATCTTCAAGCGCTCAACACAAACGCACTATAGGTGGACATGGAATACGCATGGAGGATCCAAGACGTTTATCAAACTGTCTCCATCAGGCTGGTCAGCTTATCAGGTGAGCCACCACATGCAAGTTGAATGTAGGCCGTTGGATAAAAATTTTACCGTCCATTCATTTGCATACGTGGTGCCCATCTGATGGATAGACCGGTTGGAACTTTTTGGATGAAGGAGCATCATTCACTACAGGGACCATCCAATGGACATCTCAGATCTTGCACAAATGTGCCACGTAGGTACATCTAGAGCGCTTGCGTTTTAGTGAAGTGGACCACATGGAGCTTTCAAAAGGGTCATTTCAAGACGGGTAGTTGTGGTTTAGTTCGCATGTCAACGTCGCCCTTCTTTTTTTATTGGGAGCTATTTGAGACCCTTGCATGGTGATCTATACACATGAATACAGAAAATTGTACAAATGTCATACTCTCGAGTAAAATCAAACCGTTCAAAACATGGGACCCACTGTAGATAAGTCATAACCATAAAGATAGATTGATCCAACGGTTCGCTTGTCTGATTAACGGATAATATTTTGTTGAAGTTGGGCCGTTGCCTATTCTTTGTATATTACCCCTGTGTGAAACTTCCTTTACGATCCATCGAAAGTAAGTTCCATGATTTAGACGGTTTAATTTGAGTTACGTTCATGCCACGTGGACAACGTCCAAGCGCATGTGTATGAACTATTGCGCATTTCCAGAGTACCAAAGATTTGCTTGGTGCAGGTTAGATTTTGGTCACATGACATTGGATTTTGCATGTTGTTGCCTTATTATTTTTACATAATTCCGTTTCATAAACAAACGCTAGCGTTATTCTACCGTAGGCCCACTTGTGTGTGTCCTCACATCCCATCTGTACATTGCTGAAGTCCTTAGGAATTACAGGGTTATCTACCCATCCACTTATGGCCCATGGATGGTTAATCCAGACCGTTGATATGACGAGCCCCACCATGTATGCAAAATGTCCAGATTGGAAGATCCAAACCCTTCAATCTTTGCCCTATTTTGAATATTGTGGACCATTGGTGTACATTTTTTCGTTTATGTCCATTTGTAGGCTGCTGGTTGAGGGGTTACAGTTCCAATCAGGTAGAGAATTTGTGGCCACCACCATCCACTGTGGGGCCCATCAAGACTAGTGGTCTGGATCGTTTAACAGTTTCTGGCCCCACATGCAGGAGATAGTCCGCATCATTACAATGGCCATTGCATCCTAACCATCCCTCTATTTCTCTCTCTCTCTTCATGTTTGTGTTTGGAGTGCTTTCCAACTCACAAGAATACTGGTGGGGTTGGTCCCAAGAGAATGCGGCGCCAATTAGAAAAAACATAAGTTTAATGGCTAACCTAATAGGGGTGGATACTGCGCCCTACCTGAACTTATTCCAAGGCATGTTTATCATGATGATGTATGGTATAGTTCCTTTGTCGACAGCTGTTAGTATTGGGATGCATATCTTAGGTTCCGTTTCACCGTCCGTCCGTACGATTTTGTGGGCTCTATTCGAATCATAGCGCTTGATCTTGGGAGCCGGGAATTTGTGGGCCCCACCTGAAATAAATGGCCGAATGGTGGAGATTAAATGGAGTAGTGATTTGATACTCGGATGGAGTTTGATGCTCGGTGCGCATGCACACGTAAATTGTATATGGGTGTACGGTGCACACCTAAAATTTAAGGAAACGGATTGGCTAATCCCCGGTGGCTGATGGTCGGTGCTCTGTGGGCCCCACCATGATGTATTATGTTTCATCCATTCCGGTAATCGATTTTCACAGATCCTTTTAGGCGTTGATTCCAAATATGAGAGGGATATAAATCTCAGGTGGACCACACCACAGGAAAACAATAGTGATTGGATATCCACCATTAAAATCCTCCTAAGGCCCCACTGTACTGTTTATCTGACATCCAATCTGTTGATTAAGTCATACTGACCCAGATGAATGGAAAAAACAAAGACCAGCTTGATACAAAACTTTTATGGTCTAATGGTCGACGTTCATTCAACACTGTTTCATGTAATGTGGTCCACTTGAATTAAGATATACCTCATTTTTCTCTTATAGCATAAAATGATCTAGAAAAATAGATGTACGGCATGGATGAAACACATACAACATGGTGGGGCCCACAGCTCACTACCATCAGCAATTGGCTGGTGGCAGGGGGAGTAGCCAATCCGTTTCCAAAATTAAAGCCTGCCTGGACAGTGGGACCCACAACAGGTGGGGCATAGCCCTGGAATTAGATTGATTAGATGATGTAGACCTGAGATTAGATGATCTAGAGAAGTTCTTATATCTATACGCATGCGTAGGGAGCATCATACTACCCCAGTATCAAAGTCTCCTTAGAGGTGATTCTAACTCAAATCTTACTCTATCTTCGCGATATCTCGGCCGTTCATCTGGTGAGTCCCTGTTTTGTGGTCATCCGTACGAGGAAAATGGATGGTCCTCTCATCAGTTGGGCCAGACGAGTAAAAAGATTCGTTAGGGAAAATGACGGAGGCTTCATGTTATCCGTACACGTCTGGCCCACCTGATGACTGGAATGGCTTGATGGTAATTTCCCTTCATCCAGGTGGAAAGCACTTTATGAATGGTTTGAATGGGATCTAAAAATCACTGTCGACTTTAGCAAGGTTTCAACGTGGGGTGTCTCCATATCCACTGTTTTCTGTGACGTGGCCCACGTAAGTTTTGGATCTCTCTCATGTACTTAAAATGAGCTGAAGAAACGGTTGGACGGACGGGATATAACATCACCATCGTGGTGGGCCCTACAGAGCTTTACGTTACAGGGGAGCAGTGGGACTTGGAATTTCCTGCCTAGGATGCTAGGTGGGGCCCACCATGATGTTTGGGAGAAATCCACACCGTCCATCCGTTTTTCAAGGTCATTTTAGGACATGTTACGGAAAATGAGGTGGATCCAAAACTCAAGTAGATGCAAGGAAGGAAGCAGTAGAGATTCAATGACCATCGTTGAAATATTATTACAGACACAAAAGTTACGTATCAGGAAAAAATTTTCCGTGTTTTTATTTCATCCCAGCGGGAATGACCTCATAAACGGTTTGGATGGCAAAGAAAAATCAAGGTGGAGACCAGGAAGGTTTCAACGGTAGGATACTCTTTCTCCAGTTTTCCCTCTCGCATGGCCCACCTGAGTTTTGTATCCACCTCATTTTCTGTTGGTTACCCAATAATAACCTCTCAAAACGGATGAACGGGATGGATTTCTAATAAACATCACGGTGCCCCCACCTGGCATCCCAGCGCAAGAACTTCCTGCAAAAGGCTTTGGCAGGAAATCCTCGTCCGGACTCCGGACGCAGTTGCCTGCTACACCCTGTCGTGTTCCTGCGCTCAGAAGCTATACAGGGCCTGCCCCAGTCCATCCGTTTCCCCAAATCATATCAGGGCATAAGCTCAAAAAAGAGATAGATCCAAAATGAAAGAAAACAGTGAGGATTGAACATCCACCGTTGAAACAGACGTGGGGTCACAAGTTTCTTATCAGACTAATAGTTTTATGTTTTCACTTCATCCCAATAGGAATGACCTTATGAACGGTTTGGATGGCATATAAAACATATTGGTGGACCCAGGGTAGGTACCAACGGTAATGCATTTTCCTACCCACATTTTCCAATCGTGCGGCCCACCGCCTCATTTTGGGCCTCATGTCCCAACGTGAGCTGTAAAAATGGATGGACCGTGTGGATTTCTCACAAACATCACGGTGAGGCCCACGTAGATTCTAACCGCAGGAACTGTCGCAGGCAATCCACGTCCTTCGCATCCAATGCAGTGGACCCATCTGTCAGATACACCAATCTCGCACATCCATTCATTGGTAACTGCGAAGAGAGAGGAGGAAGCGGATTTACTACTCCCCCTAACACCAGCCAATGGCTGGTGGTCGGTGCTATGTGGGCCCCAACATGATGTACGTGTTTCATCCATGCCGTCCATCTATTTTTAAAGATCATTTTATGGTACGAGACCAAAAATGAGTTATATCACAATCTCAAGTGGACCACATTGCAGGAAACGAAACAGTGTTGAATGACTGTCGACCATTAAAAACATTTTGGGGACCATAAAAGTTTTGGATCAAGCTGATTTTTGTTTTTTTCCATTCATCTGGGCCTGTATGACCTAATCAACAGATTGGATGTCAAATAAACAGTACATTAGGCCTTAGAGGAATTTAATGGTGGATATCCAATCTCTATTGTTTTCATGTGGTGTGGTAAACGTGAGATTTATATTCATCTTATTTTTTGTATCAAACACTAAAATGATCTTTTAAAATGGATGAACGGAATGGATGAAACAAATACATCATTTTCGGGCCCACGGAGCACCGACCATCTGCCACGGGGCTTGTGTCAGGGGGAGTAGCCAATCCGTTTCCGAAGAGAGTTACCCAGATCTCGCATCTTCAGCAGCGAAACGCAAAGGGACTGGCACGCGTAAGATTCAGGGTTTCCATCACAGTACACGTGCGGATTTGGCTCACGTGAGACAGATCAGGACGATTCATCAGGTGGGACCGACCACGAATTCTCTGATACAAAGAAAAGATCAGTCCATTCATCAGGCCAATGTATTAGTGAGTGCATTATCTCCATGTGGCCAACGTGATAAGTCGACCAGAAGTCATCTTTGGGCTAGGGAACGATCATAATGGCCCACTTAACGAACAGCCCAGATCTTTAACACACTTGGCACGGTGGCACGTGTACTAAAAAATCTACAAGTTTAAAACCCTCAAACTCAAGCGTGCGAGTCCGGTGATCGGGCACCAACAGACATGCCTTGGACTCATGTGGGACAGCCACTTCACGTGTGTTCCACGTGTCTGGCAGCAGTAGTTCATTAAAAGAAGAGATGGAAGTGTGTTTCGGATCAAATGATTGTATAAATTGTCGCATGGTGCAGTAAAACTATATGAATTTATCGCCGTTGTACCATAGAGTGGGCCCCACAGATGCATTTGATACACGGTTAGCCTGATTCGTGCGATGAAGTGGTCCCCACATAGACGAATCTTATTACCGTTGCTTTGATGGTGGAGATTGGATATTGGTCCATTTGACCCAGATCATAGGCGTGTGTAAGATCCAGGGCATCAATCAAGTGGGCCATCCTTGAATATGGCCTGGCCCATGATCTCCACCAGCTGAATGTTCATGAATCTCCACAGCTGTGCCACGTTGGCACATGCATCATAGCTTGCTCTTCCAATACCTCCGAAATGGTTCCTGCCATGCAACTAAAATTGGACCGTTCAAATTATTGGCCCACCCTAAATGGGGCCGTTTGAACTGATATTTCAATTATCGGATGTTAAAATTGCAAGTTATTATTAATTGCTGAGAATTATTTTCAGTGTGTCTGGATTAGATATATTCCAATTATCAGGTTTAGTTGTGATCCTCAGGACTAGAACACTTGTTTGGTTAAATTATATATTGGCAGTAATATATGGTATTGATTAAACTATAAAGCAGTTCAATTATTAATTTAGGACATCCATCATGTTAGAAAATATAATATTTCTTCGTGATACAATGAACTCTCAATCTGAATTTCAACATGAAAATTTGTATATTTTAAGTGTTGAATAAAGCAAGAGGCCAAATTGACTCTCAATCAACACAAAGGTAATAAAACATCAAGGTAGACCGTGCGAAGTGCTAAAGTATGCCTAATAAAGCGCTCGAGCAACTCTACGGCCCACGCTGCACGCGCGGACGCCGTTCTCGAGGAGATTTGAACCCATAAGCAAAAACCCCTTCTCTTACCGACTGGCTATACACACTATATATGGAAAGTTTAAATAATTAATATATTTATTTACTTTCTAAAAATAACTTTTATTTTTGAAATTTATTTTTATTCTAAAAAACACAACACATGATGTAGGTCCTACTGTGGCTTGCCTATCATTTTTTAAAGTCATTATTATCTTATGATCCTCGTTGTATAGGGAAATGGCCGGTCCATATTGATTATTGATTTAGACCATCCATCATATGAGTCCATTTTCGAGTTTGGATTGCCCATCAATACACACACCGTGGATTAATGATCATAACCATGCATTCGGTGGTTAGGAAAATGGAAGCTTTATATTGATCATACTACAAAATGGTGTGATAATCAACCACTCATCATGTCAGTTCCATCCTGCTGCCCACTCCTCATTAAAGATTATCTACACCATATGAAACATGACATAGGGAAGGACGTGATGAGGTTGATTACAGTCTTCCTCAGGGAATGATTACTCTGAATTCATGAAGTTATTTAGGGCATGTTTGGCCCGATGTGGTGGATGGGATTATACCATATTAAGTGGGTTATGATGTTTAATTCCATCCAACAGTCAGTTTGGGACGACGATGGTACTTCAGCGCAGGCGACCTCGTAAACCCAACTAGCCACCTAAGGAATTTGGCAAATCCCAACTACAGACATCGCCCATCCATCGAAACAGTGTGGGATACAGGATGGGATGGGCGATCTTCATTTACGGTCGTCTTAGGACGGTGCCCTGATGGAAGAGACAACTCCTAAGGTGAGGGTCACCGCTCGGTTCTTCTTCATATATAGTTGAGGATGAGTGGTTTAGGCAAATAGTGTGCCATGTTTTCTTCACCGGCAATGAGAAGTATCGATTGTCTTCCTCACTACCGACGAGTAGGTAGGAATCTCTAGATTTGAAGGTAAGTCCAATACACACATCTGAGTTTTGGGATCCTGTTTTGTATCCGTAGTAGAGTTTATATGCCTCTGAGATAACAAATCTTATATGCCTCTGATTCTTGATACCCACAGCTACCCAACCGATTCTTCCCAACCAGCAATGATTTAGGTTTTGGGATTCTCTTTTGTATCCGTAGTTGAGTTTGTATGCCTCTGAGATAAGCTCAACAACGGGACTTTCTTTTCCTCTTTCGTAGGCAGACGGGAAAAAATCCTACGGCTTTTATCTGCTAGACCCCGCATGGCCGTTGAAATATTATCTGTTGATTGGAACATGTATGTTGTCAGGAATATTACTGTGGATTGTTGCTGTTCTTGGATTTCGTCAAAAAATTTCTTGCGTAGCGCAGTTTCACCATGTCGGCCTTTTTGTAATTTGTCCTCTCATATGCAATTGTTATAAATATTCTTTTGTATAAGCTTAAATGATTTCATTGCTAATTGGGAAGAATCGGTTGGGTAGCTGTGAATTTTTACCAGCAATCTGTTTGCTTTTAACGTTGACGCCCACCTGAGGAGCAGAACGGCCATCATTTTTCTAAAACTTGTACAATGAAATCTTGCCCACCATTAAGGCATGAATCATTCTCACCAGCCAGCTACCCATTTGCTATGTTTAGATCCTAACACATATGGCGAGTCATCTTTGACTCGCCCAATGTGTGGGTGTTTTGGTGGGGCCCACCACATGGGGTCCATGTTCAGCATGAACTGTAGAAGACAATATACTTGTGAAGATGCCCATGATTAAATGGTTCAAAGAGGATAATTGGTTAAAATTCAATCAGTTGAGCCACAAAAATGCCTTGCCTCCTAAGATAGGCAATCTTCTCTCTAGTTTAAACCCACCTTTCCAAGGTTTTTTTTTTCTTCTTTTTATATAATGCACACCCAATGCCGCCATTTGAACCCATGACCTTATGTGAAATCCACTCTATCTGCTAGATCTATCACCTTGTTAAGGTTAGGGCCAAAAAAATTTAGATGTTGGTGAACCACATAATTGAAAACAGTGGAATCTCCTTATGCTCGCCTACCAAAAATTTTATTTTTTCTATCCTAAACTAAACACTAGATGTGTAAATTTTCTCATCCTAAACTCAATACTGGATGTGTAATTTTTTTATTCCAAACTCAACAATGGATTACACACCCAATTAAAGTGGATTTCCCAGACAAATCACAATCAAACCTATCAAAAAAAAGGACGAGATCCCTATCTCAAAGTGTTAAAAAGAGTGAGATTTATACTAAATGGAATTTTGGTCGGAATTTTATGGTAGACAATCCTTATTATTTACAGGACGTCCATAATGAGTATCTGAGTTCCACTTCCACAATTGGATGTATAATCCCATGCTAGTTCCTATGTGGAAAAATTAGGAGTTTCAAAAAGCTACATTGACCTATGATGCAGGTGAGTTACAACGTGCCCATTCTTACGCACGACGCTTACATGAAATCCACTCCAACGACATACCAAAATTCCAGACCAGGGCTCAAACATTAGGCCCATTTTATTTGTACATTAGTTTAAATCGTGTGGTTTACTTGAATAATGGATAGGGCTTATATTCGGGTCTGGGTTAACATGGGATGACTCATCCAAGGCCATGGTGGAATTCACGTAAACTGGTAAACATCATGGTGAGACCCACTTGAACCACCTAACATTTTGCTTGTAGATCTAAAAACAGTCGTTAGTACAAGCACGACATAGTCATTGTCAATGCACAGAGATTTACGAATCATGTCTCTCTCCGGACACAAACCAACACATCCTATCTTAGAGTGCCTAAGGAATCATAAAGATGTTCTACACACACAAAATTAACTATATTAATCAATAAATTATCATTATATAAAAGGTCATAGAACATCATAGGTACTAGTTTTTCAAGGGTTGATTACTTCAGTGCAAGAGGATAAATCTAGGAAAAGCGACTATAATCATTAACAAATAAAATCTAATGGCGTCAAACTCCATTATAACAAAATGACACTTATTCTCAAATGTCATAATGAACAAGTTTAAGAGCAGTAACTTGTCTAGTAGATAAAGTAAAAAAGAAGAGTTTTTTTTTTTTTTTTTTACTTTTCCTAAATGTCACAAATGCACAAGCCTTAAACTGTTGTCTAAATATATATTTTTTAAAAATTACACAGCTTGGATTCAACTTTAAATTCTAATCCGTAGCTCCCATCTCCTTGAAGGACCAGTGGTCAGGAATAAAGGTTATTCGTAATTCTTAGTAGAAATAGTGCTGCAAATGGAGAAAACACAAAAGGGTCATCCATGTAGTGGGAATGTTCACATTTTTTAATAAATTGTACATTAGTTTTGTATAAAGGTGGCCCACCTGATAAGTAGACCAACATGATTTGTAACTATCATTCATCTGGGATTTGTAAATGCTTTATTTTTTAAAAAAATGTATTAAATTAAGCTTTCAACATAGATGGACTGTGTGGATGTAGTCACATACCTCACAATGGGTTCCACAGCTAGGGGTCTCACCCAATCTGCTCCCATAGAAAACACGCTTTCATGAAAAATGGATGTGATAGCGTGGGATGGGATGAGAAGGAGTCATCTTGATTTATAAGTTTATCAACACCGTCCATCTATTTTTCATAACATTCTAAGATAGAAGCCTAAAAATTAGGTAGATTAAAGCTGAAGTGGTTCCTACCCTACTCGCTTCTCATATCTGCTTCTGATAAGTTGTAGCTTGGTACATGTGTGATGTATCCAATCCGACGTTTAGGTTGATCCCGTAATATACATGCTTATTGTGAATAATGTCGGTAATCTGATGATGAAGATAACCAAATAATCTACTTTCCAATAATACTCAGATAAATGTAATTATATTTATGCGTGTGTTTTACAACTTAATCAAATTCCTTATGCCTGTTGATATGCAGATCTCTTGTAAATCGTCGGATATTTCACACCTTATGAACCGATCATTTAGTCTATTCTCATATAGGTAATGTTTTACACAACTTATTTTGCTAGCTTGATGTTCAAAAAACATGTTGATTATGGCGATTATGTTACCCCAATTAGGACATGGACGATCTGAGAAATGGGTTGATTGTTTTAATTAATATGACTTATAGATTTACTTCTTTGTTATTAACATGATTTGCCTAATGGGTTATCATAAATCATTTATTATCGAATTCCAAATGCCTATTGCTAATCTTCAGTTATGTCCGTTAACGATCGGTTAGCAGAATTATTCTTCTAAACCAAATTTTCTACAAAAAAGAGAATAAGTAAATAAGCTATGTTGAGGACCACATTTTATAATTAGTAATATGGGTCATTACAAAGGGATTGTGGATTTCTATTAAAGACACCTTCGTAAATATATGTGTAGGTGATCCATTCGTGATGAAAAATGAAGAGGATGAAGAGATGGTGAGGTCCGTTGTTGTTCACGCGATGATAACTTATGTAGCCGTGGTTGGAGAATATTGTCGAGTATACATGTTCATACAACCGGCACGTCATGCGGATGATGAACGGGCGAGGTTCATCAACTCTATTATTCGAGCTAATGATCGAGACTATGTTACTCAACTCAGGATGAGTCGAGAAGCATTTTTTCAACTATATACTAAAATACGCAAGAAGACACTTCTGCGCAATAGTCGTAATGTCAGTCTTGAAGAACGGCTAGTCATTTTCCTATACATAGTGGGTCATAACGTTTGCAATCATGTAATAAGACATAGATTCATTCAATCAGGTGAAACCGTTAGCCATCACTTTCATCGTGTACTAGATGTCTTCGTATCATTATACCCTGAGTACGTTAAACAAGCCGGATAAGAGACATCCTCTGATATTCAAATAAATTTAAATTGGGTTGTATACTTTTAGGCATCATTTTGCCTAAAGGCCTCTTTCTATATATCGTTGTTCATATACTTCTATTCACAACTCTTCCACCTTTTGAAATTTGATGAAATGTATTTAGGATTGTGTCGATGCAATTGACGAGATACACATTATTGCTCATGTACAAGCAGCCGACCATGCGAGCTTCCACAATAAGAAAGGGGTCCTGTCTTAAAACATACCTGTGACCTGTTCATTTGATATAAAAATTTTGTATGTATTAGCTGGTTGGGAAGGTTCTATTTCAGATACGAGGGTGCTACACAACGCTTTGAGCCGAATTAATGATCCTTTAATTGTCCTAAATGGTACTCCTTGTTAATTCGATCGTTGTCCTTCCCAATTTGCTTACTAATGAATGATTCGAATGGATGCTTAATACAACATTCATTCAAATGTGTAGGAAAATACTATGTTGTAGACGTTAGATATGCTCATTCACTAGAATTTATGGTTCTATACCGTGGGGTTCGATACCACTTGCAAGAATATCGAACCTGCAGAGCACCCGCGAACATGAAGGAGTTATTTAACTATCGACATGCACAACTGCGCAATGCTATTGAACGTTGTTTTGATGTAATAAAAGATAGATTTTTCATATTGAAGATGACAATGCAATATCCATTCCAAACATATGTGAAAATTATGATAGCTTGTTGTGTCTTACATAATTTCATACAATCGGATAGTGAGTATCATCAAAATCTACAGGATGCTGGTATACATGTAGTTGACGTGGATAGTAACCCTACACCACATGAGGTCTCAACAAATGACGAGAGACAATGATTACTTCGAATTACCCAATGAGAGAAAGAAACGTGGATGATATTGTGCAATGAATATGGGCAGATGTGCAATATAATAGTAGGCTAGATAGTTGCATTATACTAACTTCTTCTTTGCAAGTAATTGTAAAAAATATGAACTGTTTTGATTTATGTAATGTGAAGTATGTGTTAATGGAGGACTATTTCTAAAAGTTGATAACTATAATTTCAGACAAGTACTTCTAATTTGATTCTTCTGCTATCGTCATTTACATTAAAACCTTGTGTGTTGACCTTAGATAAGCTTCGTCCATAACTATTTGTCGTATGTGTAGGTGGAATGTCGAACTCTTGGTCAAATGATACGTCGACACCGACACAGTTGCTGGTTAAAACTCCAGTGCTACCAACTCGATGTTCACCACATGAAAAGATGGTGAAATCCCTTGCTGAGCCACCGTCCCGGCCGCAAAAATAAATGGAGTAGACTAATGGATCAAGTACTATTCAACATGTTGTTGGAACAGATTGTATTAAGATGTAAAGTCGACAATGGTTTCAAGAGAGAAGCATACCAAGCAACTGCTGAAGAGGTGACGAAACATACACAGGTTGTTGTCAATTAGCAGAACGTGTAGAACCGGTTGCGGTATCATAAGAGAGAGTATCATGACGTAAGGGACATGCTTGCCGCCAGTGGATTTGGATGGGATAATGAGCGAATGGTGGTCACGGCACTTGACGAGGTGTGAGAAGAGTATCTTAGGGTAAGATTTTTAAAACTTATGTGTATATTATAATGTAGTAGACTTTCATTTGTTAATGACGCTTATATAGATAATACTCTTTGCAATTACTTGTAAGTAGTCATTTGTTGTAGTCTCACTCGCGCACTGAAAAACTTTGAGGCAAAAGAATCAAGTGAATGAAAGATTTAGCGGTTATCGTCGGATCCAATCAGGATACAGGACATTATGTGGAAGGAAGTAGGAGTATAGTTGCGTCCTCCTCTCAGATTTAACGAGATCTTAATGAGGCTTGGACGAATTTCGATGATAATGTTAACGATATTGTTGACCTTTCAGAGGATAATTTAAGGAAGTCGATAGGGAACAATCAATTTTCATCAGAGACACCGTCCATGAAAAATCAATTATTCCGCGACACTCTCAATCACATATCGAATTCTAATAATAATCATAGTGGGAGTAGTTCGAAGAAACGAATGCAGCCTCCTCATCCTTGTGATGTACTCGGCATATCTCTTAAAAGTGTTGGGGAGGCAAGGTGTGATTTTGGCCTTGGAAAAGAGATCAATTGAACTAGCAAAGTATTGGATGTCCTCGAAGAGATACAAGGGCTGACCAACTCTGAGTTCATCGAAGTTGGTCAACTCTTAAGTAGGGACGAGAAGTTTGCATCATTTTTTGTCAGTATTCGACCTAAGCGTCGTGTCAATTATTTAAAGAAAACACTCTGCAATAAGTTTGGCGATGTAAGTAGTGGTTTTGGTTGATGGGGACTATACTCTGTTTGATACAATTTGGTGTTGATGGATATGTAATAACTTTCCTTATTTTGTGTGGTTTTTGGATTGTTTAAATTTAGTATGTAGTATATACTAAACTTAAGATACTTTGAAGAATATTTTGGACATGTAATCTCCTTAGTTATAGATTCATATGCTGATTGGATATAATCAGATCACATAGCTTATTATGATATTGTCAATGGAGAATATCCATAAATGTAAATATTTATGCTCTACTACAATCCACCACTACAAGGGTACGTATTCAAAACTATTTCTATACATTTAGATAGACACACTAATCTTCCAGCTTGATTGGGTACCGCTTTATTTAATTTATATGCATTTATATTCAATTACGTTTCTATACATTTCGATACGGTTCTTTATGACTATATTTATTTACGTATCTATACATTTGGATATGCTAGTCATTTGTATTTTAAATGAATTACTAAAATGATTCTTCTTTTATGATTTGTATGCTCTCATTTTACTTCTTTGATGGACATGTCAATATCAATGGGGAAAGAGAAATATTACATCGTACTCGTTGGTCGCCGATCGGACATATATCTTTCTTGGGATGAGGCCAAATTAGAAGTTGAAGACTATAGCAGGAGTAGACATCGAGCCTTCAAAAACTGGAAAGAAGCGTCTTTTTTTTGAGACAGTCACTGCAGTAGTATAACTGCTCAACCAGCTATAGGATGAGCCAAATATGAGGGATATGTATCCGCATGTTGTGATGTACTTGACACAAGGACTTCCTTTTCGTTGACCCAACAGACGACCCGAGCCATGGTTTCTCGAGCTACGTTGACTGATGATGCCGCCATGTCCATTGGGGAAAGAGTGTAACGAGGATCGTGGTTATGTTTTTCATTTTGTATGTCATTATTAAACTCTAGTTATAGTCGTTGGATATCCGTTACTGTTTTAATGAACTCCATTGAAACTTCGTTATGGTCTGCAAACTTGATGCATGATGTTCCATAGCATTTAATATTTCTTGTTTATGAGATATTGATGTAACATCCCGAATTTTTACTGTTTTGAATTTTCAAAAAAAAAAAACCCTTAAATTATTTTTTTTAATGTAATTAACTTATATTATCACTTACTAACCATTAACACTCAATGCTAGCTTATACACAAATGGTTCTGTCTGGTCACGATCAGACCATGTGCGGCCGTCAAGCCAGGTAGCCCGATTACACTTAGTGACAGCCCGTGTGGGCCGCCCAGCGACCGAGGAAGGTCAGAAAAATCTAAAAAAATTTAGGAAATCATAGATTTCACTGGGCTTGTGGTCCAACGCGGACTACGGACCCAATGGACACCCAGAAGTACCATCTGGCGCTTGCCCAATACGCCCCACCAATGCCGTTAAAATCGCACCGACAAAGAAATCGAGACTCGGGCCTTCCAGCCGTCGGATTTCTTCCAAATTTACAGTGGTAATTTAATATATTTTTCTACACCCGTCCACCAAATCTGGGACCCGATCGTGGCACGGTGACCGTTGATCGCAAATCGGACCCGTACGACCAAACCCCGCATCCGTTTGTTTCCAAATTTTGTAAGGCCCCTCATCGGGCCATGGACCACTTATCCTATAAATTTCATGGCCAGAGGGCTATCAGAAATACTCCAATCACCAAAATGGCCCCCACAGGACCACTTAAAGGTCAGAAACGCTTACTCAGATCATATTTCTGTTCATCCATTCGTCCTTAATTTTTTCATGGGCCTTAGTCGGACCATAAGGCACCTACACGCCGAATTTGGTGGCCAGAAGGGTGTTAGGGCCACCCCAACACCAATAGGGAGTCCCATAAGTCTATTTTAGAAAATTGTGGAAGCTTGGGGCCGTTTCCACCAAATTTGGCATTATAAAAGGGCCTCATTTGGGGCACCCCTCTCTCCATACGAATTTTGCCCTAGAGAAAGGGAAGAGAGAAGAGAGAAAAGGGAGGAGAGAAAGAAGAGAAAGGAGAAGAAAGAGAGAAGGAAGAAGGGTAAGGTGGACCTTAGATCGTGGTGGGGCCCAAGGAAATCAAACCTCACATCTCCCTACCTTATCTCCAAGAAGAAATCTCATCCACAACCACCATTTTCATTCCGTTGATCGCCTAGGTAAGATCCAACACTCGTTCTCCTTGAAACCCTTGTGATAAGAAGGGTTTTGCTTGAGATTCTAATATACAAATGTTGTTTTAGGGATTCCAACCGATCAACCCCTGAAATCCACCCTCCTAGTGCGTTCCTAAGCCTTCAACGAATCCGAAGGTGCGGACTATTGTTCTTAGGTGGCCTAGCACCAATTTTAATATGTGTTTAATGATTTTGGTTGCTTGAATGTTATGTTTGGAGAATCTAGAGAGACCCTAGGACTTGTATGTTTGTTAGATTTGTATGTTGGGCTTCCACATGATGTTGTTCTTACCTTCCACATGATGTTGTTCTTGCCTTCCACATGATTTGGTGTATGGACGATTAGATGCTCATGCCTTGTTGATCTTCTCATATGATGTGCCTCATAATACGTATGATTCCTAAATTTTTGTGTATTTTGATCCCAAGGGAGGTATGAAGGTCTTAACTTCCTCACCAACTCACACCACACACACACTTCTTGTTTATAATATTAGTAGCTTTACATGTTGGTGGAAATTTAGAATTGTTTGTTGAGAAGCATGAGAACATGATGTCGTTTATGTTAGATGATGCATTGATACTTGGTATGTTATGGATCCCCTTCACACCTTTGGGTTGGTCAGGAACATGATGAGAGACGGTAGTCCCACCGGTAGGACTATGTTAGGGCTATATCCATGGGTTTGGGCGGGTGTGTTTGAGTGGCTGTAGTTTGACTACATGGGTCCTTTGTGCCCGAGGTCACTCGTCTCATGCTCGCCTGGCCCATGCGGTCTAACCTACTGTCTGACCAACCTTGTTTGTCAACCCTGTTTGTTCATTTATGTATGGAACCTGAACCACCCTGCAACCGTTGTAGCCCAATGATAACTCACCTGAAATTGGTCCACAGCCTCGTGAGCCAGGCATGGTGGAATGGGACACTATGTCCGAGCTGTCGGCCTACGCTGGGGTACCGCGCCTCCCCATAGTGACCGCGAGCGATCCCTTCCTTTCGGCACTCCTCATGTGCTTGGAGTCGGGGATGAGGAACCCGACGGGATCACGGACCGCGAGGTCTCGGCCTCACGCGTTGATGGGGTCTTGGCCTCGCAACCAGCTTAGGGCATTGATACGTAGGGTGAATCAGAATCCCCAACCTGCTGGATGAATGGACTTAACTAATAACTCGGCTAACACGATCGCATTGCACGCATTAGTTAGGGTGGCGACTCGGAAGTCGAGGTCGCTCTGAGGGAGTGTTGTCATATGCGATCGTTAGATGGAGTCGCTTGAGGGAGTGTTGTGGTGAGGGCATGCATCATATCATTCCGCATGCATGCATTTTAAATAAGAGTTATTAGGTTTTGATGATTGTCTGCTTTTCATTAAGTTCATATTACAATTGATGCTTGTTGTAACTTAAGACCAATAGTTCACACTGAGTTGATCACTCACTCCCACTCTGGGACGGTGTTTTAAAACACCAACCAGACCCATTCATAGATGCAGGTAACTCAGGGCATGAGGAGCCTGGCGATGTGAGCTTGGACGAGGAGGACGGACTCTCCTACTTGCAGCTGATGGGCGGCTCTCCATCGGCTTGATCGGCCGAATTTAGATTTGTTGAGCCATGGGCTCAGCTTTACTCTTTTTGGACTAGCCTTCTTTTGTTATTCTGTTGGGCAACGCCTTGGGCGACCCTTTATTATTTTGGACCTGTATATATGTGGGATATCCTTCATTTCAGTAGACTGGTGTGATTGTGCTTCGTGCCTCAGGTAATTCCAAATTATGCCGTTAAATTTGATTAATCATTAAAAAAAAAACCATAACTGCATGATAAGTGACACTCGGGAACTCGGGAGTCGAGTCTATACACGACCCCCGATTTTCCGGGGCGTTACAGATGGTATCAGAGCAATAGTTTGGAATCCCTTAGGCCATGGGTCATGAACTCACCAACGCGTCCGCTAACTTGTGAGGAAACACAATAACGATACAGAAACGATAGGAAACGCAACGAAGACTTAGAATGGTAGGAACCATCCTTGAACCGGAACTGGCGACCTTAGACGAACGGTAAGACTTCCCAGGGATTAGGATTGGGTAGCGAGAGATAATAGAGACGCTAGGAAACAGGTCCGAGAAACTTATAATACCTTAGCCCGATGATAGGAACAAACCAGAACTGAATGATTAGAGGGTCAAGGCCACCGTCCAAGTCTAAACGAGCTAACACCAAACTAAATTTAATAGTTTCGACCCATTGGGGGGTAAGGACTTAAGGGAGAACGAAATTTCAATGACAATAGTGAAAATATAGAAAAATCTAATTTTGACCTCTAACCAGGAAGAATCTCATGGAATGGATAGGCCAATTGCATAGATCAGCTCGTTCTACCCCAAAATCATATATGGCATGTCCCGGGGGGCCTTACCGGCACCCGGAAAAACACCCGACAAGTTGCCCCGCCAATCGGAGGGGTCACCCCGCCGACCAGCGTGGCCGCCCGCCGAGGCTCCAGCAGCCCGCATGGCCCCGCCGTGGCCCCGCCCTCACCCGCCACGCCGGCGTTGTCACCCCGCCGAAATTTTTACAATTTTAGGTCAACTTCAAAAATCCATATCTCCTTCGTTACAACTCTAATTTAGGTGATTCAAAAGCCAGATTAAAGATGAATGAGTCTAGTTTTATATAAAAATAAGAAAAAAATAAAATAAAATTATAATATAGCTAAAATTAAGCTGTTCTATCAACTATCCAAAAAAATTTTCTGATTTCGGACAGCTGTTGCTCCTAGAATTTTAATAATTTATTTACAACTCCAAATGAGATGAAATTTTGTGAGATGTCTTTAAACTCAATGATAAAACATTATAAAAATTTTAAAAATTAATTTAGTTACCAAAAGTACAAGAAACCTTACAAGAAATAGATCCCCTTTCCCACTACTCCCACTCCATCATCTTCACTCTCCCATACCCAAACTCATCTCTTCAAAATTCATCTTCTCCTCCTACAAACTCCCCATCTCCTCTTCCTCACCTTCAAACCACCTTCCCAAACCCTTTCTAAACCATTTTATTTTTCTCAACCCTGTTCTCAAGTCCATCCACAGAATCCCATTCATAAAGCCAACATCAAACCTACTCTCTCTAACTAACTCCCATTATTTTTTTTCTCATACTCAACCCAAACCCATTTCCAACATACATTCCCCAAGACCCAACCTCAGACTTCATTCTCAAACCCCACTCCATTCACTCATTCACTCTCAAAACCCATTACAAAAAAAAAATCCCTTCTCCATTTCTTTAACTTTTCTTAAATCTCACTACCCACTCACTCAAATTTGCATCTTCTCAAACTCCATTCTCCCAACCCATCTCCAAACTTCATTTCTAAGATCCACCAAGCCTAACCCATACTTATTCTAAAACCCAATCCTCCAAACCATCTTCTTTTCTTTTTCAAAACCCATATCTTTTGTTTATTCCCACCTATAAACTCTCAACTCATTTTCCAAATCTCTCTCATCACCCATATTTCCTTCTAGACCCATTCACTAAAACCCCACTCCTTTCACTCTCTTCTCCCCATTTCCAAATTTCACTTCCCACAACCTACCTCAATACCATCCTCAACTTCGTTTTCCTAAACACCATTCCAATATCACTTTCAAAGCCCATTCCTAAAACAAACTCCCAAAACCATTCCATCCCCATTTCCCAAAACCCATCTCAAATCCCAATCTCTACTCAAACCTCATATCTCAACTCACATTCCGTTTCATCTTACACAACCTTATTCTCAAACTCATTTCCATTTTTATACATTCTCCACAACCATCCGTCTCCTTGCCAAAGAAATGGCATATCTAGCAACCGTCGCCGTCTTCTTCGCCATTCTGGTGATCTTTTCCCTCAAGGGGAAGAAGCACCCCCACCCGCATCCGACCCAGAAGAATAGTATCTTAACCTAACGAACAATTAGTAGATTGTTCGAGTCAGTTAGAATTGCTCTCATGTGATTGAATGATAGTTGTAACCTTTTCCTACTATGATTAGGCTATGTTTCCTTTAAGTTGCGGTATTTAGTGATGCTTGTAATCCATGCTATAACATGTAACTGGCCATACTAATGGCATTTTGAAATCGATGTGGATGTATGGATTGAAATTCTCTTGTCACTTGGTGAATGCTTGCATGTATGGGTGCCTATAGACGAGTCATGACTTTTCATATTAAAGTTTAACATTGGGGGTCTATTTGAAAATTATTTATAATCGTGCTAGGAATCATCCCGTGATTAAATTGATTACACACACACACACACATATATATATATATATATATGCTTAAGTTGTACCGTAAGTAGGATTGAGTTTCATAGTTTAGTGCTCGATAAGCTCAGGTTAGGGATGAACTATAGTAAAATATATTGAGTTTTCCTATTCTCTTATGGACTCAAGGTTCGAACAACATCGAGAAGATAATGTCCTTCATCCTTGCCTTCCTGCGGCCTTAGTAGCGTTGTTAGCCCTTCAAACCGCCAGAATACCTTAAAACTTTTGATTCTTCCTCCCCTGTTAAAATTCATGAAACCAAAGCGTGATTTGCCCATAACCCACTAGCCATAGGATTAAAATGGTAATTCATATAAAAATTTGCGACTTTAAAAACTTTTTAGGATGATCGTTGCCCATAGGCATGTTGAGAGAATTATTAAACCCCAAATTAAATATAAATTAAATCGAGAACTCTCGTAGGCCAAAACCCAAAAGTGTAACCTTATAAATAGGAGATCTAAACTTTTCAACGAGGGTCGTTCCTTAAACATTTAGGTTGATGGGACTACGGAATTATGATACCATACACTTGCAAAGTATTCGCGGCTTGACCCAATTCTCAATCCTGAGTAACTACCAACGGACTCACTGCTTTGACCGAGCGAAGACCAGATCCATCGATTCAAAGGGATACAACGTGTTGTCTCGTCCCGTCAATCGCGACAATCGACGATGATCGGATTTGAGCCTACCACAACCGTTATTTTTTCCGTATTAGCTTGATCATAAAGAGTAGAATGCACCACCCTTAGGTAAACTTTATCAGCAAACACTTAGCACGATAATCATGATTTTGACATTATTTTCAAATCTCAAGGGTGAAATTTTTTTTTTTGGGGTAGAATATAATAAGCAAGGCTAGTATAGTTAGTATACACCCTACCACGCATATAAACCTGAAATCAATAAAACTTAGGCAAACAAAATGATAATATATTTATTTATTACCCTTAGGCAATTTCGGGGACGAAATTATTTTTAAGGGGGGTAAATTGTAACATCCCGAATTTTTACTGTTTTGAATTTTCAAAAAAAAAAAAAACCCTTAAATTATTTTTTTTAATGTAATTAACTTATATTATCACTTACTAACCATTAACACTCAATGCTAGCTTATACACAAATAGTTCTGTCTGGTCACGATCAGACCATGTGCGGCCGTCAAGCCGGTAGCTGACACACTTAGTGACAGCCGTGTGGGCCGCCCAAATGACCGAGGAAGGTCGAAAAATCTAAAAATTTAAGAAATCATAGATTTCACTGGGCTTGTGGTCCAACGCGGACTACGGACCCAATGGACACCCAAGTACCATCTGGCGCTTGCCCAATACGCCCCACCAATGCCAGATTAAAATCTGGCACTGACAAAGGAAACTGAGACTCCGGGCCTTCCAGCCGTCGGATTTCTTCCAAATTTACAGTGGTAATTTAATATATTTTTCTACACCCGTCCACCAAATCTGGGACCCGATCGTGGCACGGTGACCGTTGATCGCAAATCGGACCCGTACGACCAAACCCCGCATCCGTTTGTTCCCAAATTTTGTAAGGCCCCTCATCGGGCCATGGACCACTTATCCTATAAATTTCATGGCCAGAGGGCCATCAGAAATACTCCAATCACCAAAATGGCCCCCACAGGACCACTTAAAGGTCAGAAACGCTTACTCAGATCATATTTCTGTTCATCCATTCGTCCTCAATTTTTTCATGGGCCTTAGTCGGACCATAAGGCACCTACACGCCGAATTTGGTGGCCAGAAGGGTGTTAGGGCCACCCCAACACCAATAGGGAGTCCCATAAGTCTATTTTAGAAAATTGTGGAAGCTTGGGGCCGTTTCCACCAAATTTGGCATTATAAAAGGGCCTCATTTGGGGCACCCCTCTCTCCATACGAATTTTGCCCTAGAGAAAGGGAAGAGAGAAGAGAGAAAAGGGAGGAGAGAAAGAAGAGAAAGGAGAAGAAAGAGAGAAGGAAGAAGGGTAAGGTGGACCTTAGATCGTGGTGGAGCCCAAGGAAATCAAACCTCACATCTCCCTACCTTATCTCCAAGAAGAAATCTCATCCACAACCACCATTTTCATTCCGTTGATCGCCTAGGTAAGATCCAACACTCGTTCTCCTTGAAACCCTTGTGATAAGAAGGGTTTTGCTTGAGATTCTAATATACAAATATTGTTTTAGGGATTCCAACCGATCAACCCCTGAAATCCACCCTCCTAGTGCGTTCCTAAGCCTTCAACGAATCCGAAGGTGCGGACTATTGTTCTTAGGTGGCCTAGCACCAATTTTAATATGTGTTTAATGATTTTGGTTGCTTGAATGTTATGTTTGGAGAATCTAGAGAGACCCTAGGACTTGTATGTTTGTTAGATTTGTATGTTGGGCTTCCACATGATGTTGTTCTTACCTTCCACATGATGTTGTTCTTGCCTTCCACATGATTTGGTGTATGGACGATTAGATGCTCATGCCTTGTTGATCTTCTCATATGATGTGCCTCATAATACGTATGATTCCTAAATTTTTGTGTATTTTGATCCCAAGGGAGGTAGGAAGGTCTTAACTTCCTCACCAACTCACACCACACACACACTTCTTGTTTATAATATTAGTAGCTTTACATGTTGGTGGAAATTTAGAATTATTTGTTGAGAACATGATGTCGTTTATGTTAGATGATGCATTGATACTTGGTATGTTATGGATCCCCTTCACACCTTTGGGTTGGTCAGGAACATGATGAGAGACAGTAGTCCCACCGGTAGGACTATGTTAGGGCTATATCCATGGGTTTGGGCGGGTGTGTTTGAGTGGCTGTAGTTTGACTACATGGGTCCCTTGTGCCCGAGGTTACTCGTCTCATGCTCGCCTGGCCCGTGCGGTCTAACCTACTGTCTGACCAACCTTGTTTGTCAACCCTGTTTGTTCATTTATGTATGGAACCTGAACCACCCTGTAACCATTGTAGCCCAATGATAACCCACCTGAAATTGGTCCACAGCCTCGTGAGCCAGGCATGGTAGAATGGGATACTATGTCCGAGCTGTCGGCCTACGCTGGGGTACCGCGCCTCCCTGTAGTGACCGCGAGCGATCCCTTCCTTTCGGCACTCCTCATGTGCCTGGAGTCGGGGATGAGGAACCCGACGGGATCACGGACCGCGAGGTCTCGGCCTCACGCGTTGATGGGGTCTTGGCCTCGCAACCAGCTTAGGGCATTGATACGTAGGGTGAATCAGAATTCCCAACCTGCTGGATGAATGGACTTAACTAATAACTCTGCTAACACGATCGCATTGCACGCATTAGTTAGGGTGGCGACTCGGAAGTCGAGGTCGCTCTGAGGGAGTGTTGTCATATGCGATCGTTAGATGGAGTCGCTTGAGGGAGTGTTGTGGTGAGGGCATGCATCATATCATCCCGCATGCATGCATTTTAAATAAGAGTTATTAGGTGTTGATGATTGTCTGCTTTTCATTAAGTTCATATTATAATTGATGCTTGTTGTAACTTAAGACCAATAGTTCACACTGAGTTGATCACTCACTCCCACTCTGGGACGGTGTTTTAAAACACCAACCAGACCCATTCATAGATGCAGGTAACTCAGGGCATGAGGAGTCTGGCGATGTGAGCTTGGACGAGGAGGACGGACTCTCCTACTTACAGCTGATGGGCGGCTCTCCATCGGCTTGATCGGGCTGAATTTAGATTTGCTGAGCCCGCTTTACTCTTTTTGGACTAGCCTTCTTTTGTTATTCTGTTGGGCAACACCTTGGGCGACCCTTTATTATTTTGGACCTGTATATATGTGGGATATCCTTCATTTCAGTAGACTGGTGTGATTGTGCTTCATGCCTCAGGTAATTCCAAATTATGCCGTTAAATTTGATTAATCATTAAAAAAAAAAACCATAACTGCATGATAAGTGACACTCGGGAACTCGGGAGTCGAGTCTATACACGACCCCCGATTTTCCGGGGCGTTACAATTGATGATAAAAGTGAGCCATGAAATTCTGTATTTGTGGACACAAATCGATGTTAATGAGAGGTCCAGACCGACACCGAATAAAAGCCATGGATCAACATCAATGTGTCACCTCCCAACTAAAGTCACCATCTAAAATGGTCAATTGGTATTCGTGACTTGGATGAGCGGGACACCAAATAACCCCACCTCATAGTTGACCCACTATGATCTATAGCCGTTGGATCCACATGCTGGGATCGTTAGATACAAGGCTGCATCGGACCACACTATAGGAGGGCATCCATTATCATAGTCGGACGGCTGTTGCACCAAACACACATGACCGCATGGGAGTACCAATAAACTTGGCATTTCCAAACACTACCACTGTTTATAACTGGAGCATTACCCAATCTCACAACCTATCCAAACACACTTCCTTCTCCATCCTTGACTATTACAATGTCAATGGACAACTACTGACAGTCCATCAATTACCTTAAATAGTATATCATCCCATCTACTTCACTCTAATGTGTCCGGCCAAACATGCCCTTAGACTCCTCATAGAGATTCATCAAAACCACAAAGGAATAAAAAGAAATAAATTCTAATAAAATAGAAAATAAATTGATTGATGATAAAAATGAATTTACAATCCTTTAAATAGTGATATCAAACTTATGAAGAAGTTTCATAATCACACTCCCTAAAAACACGACTTAATATAAATAGTCAACCTATTATTTATAGCCGGTCATGATTTCTATTAGACTTGATGGTTTTCAGCCAAAAATAGTAAGTGCTCAATTTAGCCTAACCACGTTATTCTCTTAATTTTTCTAAACCTTTTTCATATTGGGCACGACTCCTAAAACTCAGAGCATCAAGAGTAATGACTGAACTAAAAGTTATTATAAATAGTAAAAATGAAATTAAAATGGAATCTTGCAAATCCAGCATGGGAAACCTGCACACCAGGGTTAGTTGGCTAAAGTAGCTTCTCCTACTACAAAATCATATATTATATGCCAAATAATTCATTCTGGTTTGCGAGATATGTCTGTTTTAGGGTTTTGACAGTCTGATCACTTCCGCCTCCAATCAGGCCTTCTCTGGCCCATCTTTGCCATGAAAGTGTTCACAACCCATTCTATATCGGTCCACTTTCAATGAAGATTAGGATTCCCAAAGAAACTGAATGCCCCAAATCCAAATGACTCCTGAATGGGATCTCTAAATTTAATCACACGTAGATGGTAGAGTCATGTTGTATAGAGCCTAACATGATGTGTATTAGACATCCAACCCATTCATCAGCTGTGTCCCCCAGCATTAGCCCCAAGCCGAAAAATTGGCCTAATTTATTACTCAGGTGGACTACATTAAAAAGAAAACAGTGGAGTGGAGATGCCCACCGTATGTTTGCGTGTGGCCCACCATGCTGTGTATATGTCATTCAACCCATTCATCACATGCATCCTACCTAAATGAATGGAGAAACCAAAATTCGCCCCATTCCAAAGTTCATCCTCACCACACCACATGATTTAGAGGTTTTATGCATGATTTTATGCTTTCCCTGTGGCGTAGCCTACTTGAGTTTCGAACTTGATTGATTTTTTATTGCCGCATCTAATGCACGGTTCACATGTTTGGTACACATTAAGGTGGTTCCCAGATAGATAGAGAGAGAGAAGAAAGGCTCTATCAATTCCGGTTCATGCATTGCAATATGGGCCATCACATATATAAGGCTAGTTAAAAAGTACCAATTTTATTTTTATTTTTTTAAAAGAAAAAAGAAAAAAAGGAGAGCCAAGATACCCAACACACCGGTTTGATTAGGCCTCATTGTGATGTGTATGTAAATCCACACTCAGTACATCACTATATTAGCCCACGTTTGGTCTAGGCCCTAAAAATCACCGTGACTTGTGATTCAAGTGGGCCACACCAAAGGAAAAAAGTTGAGAAAGATGTGCATCATGTGAAATCCACATGGAGCGCATTAGATGGCACATATAAATTTAGGCCTTGGGCTATAATTTGTTCCATCCCTTATTCAAGTCGACCACACCAATGGAAACAATTTAAAGGTTGGGCGTAAACCTGTATACGATTTTCAATCATATTGTCCACCTGAATCACGGATAAAGCTTGTTTTTAAATTCTAGGACTAAGTTAGGTGAAGCATGGTAAGAGGGAGAACTCAGCTTCCATAGGACCCCTGTGGTATGGAGCTCTCCGTACTGGTTGGTGCTAGCAAAGCTCTCTGGACCACACCATGATGTATGTTTCTTATCTACTCTGTCCATTCATTTTTTCTAACTCATTTTAGGGCATCATCTCAAAAATTAGGTAAATCCAAACCTCAGGTGGACCACACCACGGGAAACAATTGTAATTGAATGCTCACCATTAAAAACTTCTTGGGCCCACAAAAGTTTTGGACTAAGCCGTTGTTCATATTTTCCCTTCATCCAGGTATGTTTAACTGGATGGCAAATAAACATTACAGTCACGCAGACATGGATGAAGGGAAAACATTAAAGTCACACCATCAGACAGTTTCCTTCATCCACACTGGAATGCTTATTTGCCATCCAGCCACACACAGGGAAAACACAGATATCGGCTTGATCGAAAACTTAGTTTCCGATTGTGGGTGTTGATTCACCGTTGCTTCATGTGGTGTGGTCCACTTGAGATTTGGATCAATCTCATTTTTTTCTGGATGGCACTGATAAAAAATCATGGTAAGCCCAGGGGTCTTTTTCCATAACCGACAAGTACCGAGCTCGTACAGGTGGGGTCACTACCGAATCCGAATCCCAAGTGGACCCAATGTCCCTTATGTAAATCAGTAATAGTAACTTCTCACCCATTTAATTTTCCATTTTTATATAAATAAAATGATAACTTCCCACCAATGTTTGAAAATGGGAAATAATCTTTTCCAATTCATATTAAAAACATAATACATTGTACGTACGGGTGCACATGGAACCGGTAGAACTGGTAAACCGAATTAGAACAGACCAAACTGTAAAGTTTGGTCTGGTTCTGAAGTGTACCAGCTTCAGTTCTGGTTCCGAAAACCAAAGAACCAATAAGTCCAGTTTGCGGTTATGTAGAATCAAATTAAACCGTAAAACCAAATAGTGAAACTGGACCATCCCAAGTAAAAAATATTTATAAATAAATAAATAGATAATCATAATCATTTGATTCTCTTCACACTGCCGTTGCTGCCCCCTTTCCATTCTCCTCTCTCTCTCTCTCTCTCTCTCTCTCTCTCAATTGAGCCGGATCTTTTGATTCTCTTCACATTGCCCTTGCCGCCCCATTCCATACTCTCTCTCTCTCTCTCTCTCTCTCTCTCTCTCTCTCTCTCTCTCTCTCTCTCTCTATATATATATATATATATATATATATATATATATATATATCAATTGAGCCGGATTATAAAAAGTCCGGAATCGTAGGACGAATCAGTTTTTATGGTCTTGTTCCAGTTTGATTATAGGGTGATAACTATCCGATTTCAGTTTTGATTTTCCTTAGAAATAGTTCAGCTCTAATTTCACCCCAGAACCCGACCGTACCAACTCATGTGCACCTCTAATTGTATGCAATCAACAAGGATTGCATCCTTTTTAAATGTACAAGTCCTACCGTGATGCCTTTGATCCGTGCCAATCAATCATTTGTTTCACCGCATGAACTCAAAAGTGAGGCAAATTAACTTCTCAAGTGAACCACACCACGAGAAACAAGGGGAACCATGGCCATAAACATGTGTACCTGTCATCCGACCTATTCTTATTCATAAGGTCAGCTTCATCAAAAAAAAAAAATATCCCTCAGAATGTTTTCAATGATACACCCACGATTCCTCCTTATTTCATTTGGTGTGCTCGACTGGCGCTTTGGATCTATCTCATTTTTAAGTTTATACCATAAAATGAGTCGATAAAATGGATGGCTGGCATCGATCCAACACATAAATAATGGAAGGCCCCATAGATTTTTTCAGCCACGGTGTTCTCTTTCCTCGGCTCTAGCGTCATAGCATTCCAAACACGTGAACCTATCAACATCACGAGAGGCCCCGTCATCAATTACACTTGTAAACAATGATTACTTATTTACATTGGATGACACGTGGAAACAGAAAATTCATGCTCGGTGGGCTCCACCATTACTTATTATTTATTTTTAAAATCCACTTCTAGTGCTCAATTGCTCAATTTTAAGCATGGGTCCACAAATCAGGCTCATCCATATACGGGGAGAGTGCCCATCCTTGATTTTTGCATTGCCCATCTTTGGGAGAAATTCACTCCAACCATTAGGTGTTTCATCCCAAATTAGATATTGGGCCAAAAAAATCAAGCCAAAATGTGATTCATGTGGGTCATACTAAAGAAAACAGTTGGAGAAGAGACACCCACCCTTGATTTTTTTAGGGCCCTACTGTAATAATTATAATGATTATATGAAATCAACTTCACAGGTTACGTACCAAAATAAAATTTAGGCTCGGGCCTAAAAATCAGACCTATTCTTGATTCAAGTGGGCCACACAAATGGAAACAGTCTGGACCGTGAGCGTCCCCCTTCACACTATTTCACTCGTATGACCCACTTAAATGACGGATATAGCTGATTTTTTTGTGACCCAGGCCTAATATAGCCAACACATCTAAGGTATGCAAGGGAACGCCTGCCATCCATGATTCAGGCAGCCGCATCAGATATGTTAGGGAATGCCCACCATCCAATCTATTTCACATGCTGCGACCCACAGTAAGTTCTCCTCTTGTGAAGATCATATATATATATATATATATATATATATATATATATATATATATATATATATATATATATATATATAAAAAAAAAAGGTACACCCATCACGGTGGGGAATATATATATATATATATATATATATATATATATATATATATATATATATATATATATATATGGAAAAAGGTACTATGTGCTCTGGGAATGTCCCATGAGGTCGAGCTGTGTGGGCCCCACCGTGATGCGTTTTGAACATCTACCCCATCAGTCAGATGCACCATTTCATCGTGGGCCTAGGTCTAAAAAATCAAGACAATTCGTGACTTGTGTAGGCCACACCACATACAGAAGTGGAGAGGAGCCGTGCACCATTAAAACATTCATGGGACGTTTTTTGGGCCCACCGAGATGTGGTTTACAAATCCAGCCCATCCATTATGTGTGTCCCACTTGGATGAGGGTTTAGACCAAGTTTCAGCAGCATTCAAAACTCAGGTGGGCCCCACCAAGTGCTTTTATTTGTTTTTAGCATGTCTTCATATGATTTTAGATGGTATGGTGTAACGCCCTGAAAATCGGGGGTCGAGCAAAAGCTCGGCTCCCGAGTTCCAACGCATCACTTATGCAACATAGATAATGATGATTGTATGTTGTTCATATTGGTGCATTAAACATGAATGAGATTATACCAAAACAACAGATCATACTCCAGAGACAGTTAAATTATGCAAGCGGAAGACTGTGATAGATATACAAAATATATAAACTGTTGTAAGTCTCCAGAATGTGAGCATGTTACCAGGTTAAATATATACTTGTATACTCAAAAAATGAACAAAATGGATATATAAGGGTGTTTCAAAAGTGCAAATCAACAAGTGGAATGACATCTAATTAGCAACCCTGTAACTCCGTCGATCAGAACACGGCTCACATGAACCCGCCTGAAAGCAGCATATAGAAGAAACTCTCCTCATCATAATAGAAGTCAGGCTCCGCTTCACGAGCATCGCCATCATCTGAAATTACAACAGGGTCTGGTTGGTGTGTACAACATCGTCCCGTAACGTGGGAGTAAGTAGCTAACTCAGGTTAACATGTTATCAATTCAATCAAGTAGTAATAATAAAGCAGTAAATCACACATCCCTAAGTACTCTTGTTAATGCAAGAATGGTATGTATGTATGATGCATGCCTTCGCCTACGCTCCCTCAGCGACTCCTTCTTACGTTCGCGGCATGCCACACTCCCTCAGTGCTTGACCATCAACGTCAAACGCACATGTATGCGGTGCATGAACGTGATTACCAAGTTCTTTATTAGTCATTTTCATACAACAGGATTGGAAAACTAAGGTACCTCCCTTATATCACTTCCCAAACAAGGATCCATTCTAGGGTCGTCAGTCCTAGTAAATCTCATACGATGATACGGTTCTAGGTCGCTGCAAAGGGCTCGTCGCCTTATCAATGCAGGCCTAGTTATACTCTAGTTACTACGAAGAAGCTCGTCGCCTCAACGCAGGTTCAGAGTATGCTCGAGGTCACTACACCAACGCGTCATCCGGGGCTGACGCAATCGTAACACCTCTTCAGATATTGTCGAACCAACAGGTATCAGAGTGCGCATCGGTGGTTTTGTTTGGCAATGGCCCACACGAGGCTCACGCACAAAGCGTCTTCTGATCAGTGTAGGCCGACAGCTCGAATACAGTATCTCATACCACCGTATTCGGCTCACGAGTCTGGTTGCTCACTGGTCACTACAGGGAGGCTCATCGCCACAGCGTAGGCTGACAGCTCGACCACGGTGTCCCATACCACCATGTCCGGCTCATGAGTCTTAGCAGATCACGGTACCAAGGTTAACAGGGATTTCACTAGTGAGTTTGGTACCCTAGGTTCAAGCAGTAATGTCCAAACATGGTTAACATATATCGGCCAATCGGGTTATTTGACAAGCTCGACTAGCATGAGCGCACATCGAATTGATCGACATGAAGTGCATAAGCACTCCGTGTGGCCTAACCACTGTCGTCAACTGATATACGACTCGGATTCGTCAGGCATGTCTCATGTGGCGAAACAACGTCGGCCACTAATTCAAGGCTTGTTACCAATTGCCTGGACTATACAATAGCCCCGAACACAATCAATCTCAACAAACCAGCATATGAGATAATCGAGCAATAATGAATACATATTTCAAATCATACAATCAATTAAGCATTTGATGAAGTACAACATAAACATGAATATGTACATATTCAATTTACAAACAAATGGATATCTAACCATGGCATAAATGGAGGAAAACATACACATCATTAGAGTAGTTGAGAATCCTATCTTAATACCCAATTAAAGAGCAGTCAACCAGTATTTACTCGTACAGACATTTTTACATACACTTAATCTACACATTACATCATACATGGTATGTAGTAGTTAGAATACGTATTAGGACAAGTCCTTTCGTCAAAGGATTGCCGCCTATATACCAATCATATACCCACGATGGTTAGTCGTGGCGTACGTTAATACATAGTCTATACTCACTTAAACATTTTCACAAACACTTAGGCCCTGTTTGGGCAAATGTTTTAAGCCGTATTAAAGGGTATCACGTGGGATAGGATTGTCAAATCCCACCGACCCTAACCCCCCTCGTGTTTGGGCGGTGTCGACTGCAGGTACTGGAGACTTCTTCGATGTATTCAGCGAGATATGGAGGGATTGCGAAATCCCTCCTTGGAATCGATGCCGGCTCTCTCACATCCTTCCCATCCACAGCGAAAGCAGAAGCCATCGTACGGAGATCGATGGGATTTCTCAAACCTACAATGATGCGTGGAGATAGGGTATGGCGGGAGAGAGGGTATGGCAGAGGTGTTTGGCGCAAAATCGGACCTATATACATGGATGCATGTTCCTCCATCGTTCTAACTGGGTAGAGAGGTATTACAATCGCTTGCTGCCGTGAGCGTTCCGTGAGGTAGGTGTTCCCAAACTATTCTTCAAAGAACTATCCATTCTTCAGAGGCTTTGGGTTCCATATGGGTTTTGTTCTTCTCTCTTTGGTGTACATAGATGTTGCAGTAGTTCTGAGTTTCTTGTACACTATTTTGTTGTTGAACCAATGGAAAGTTGCAAATGGGTATGACATTTTAGGGGTTTTGTTTTTTACAAAATGATTTTTGTTCTCTTTTGAAATTTCTGCTGTTTTAGAGCTGGATACTGCAAATAAGATTCGAACTCGAGAATGTCTATGCTGGAAGGAAGTATTTTGATGTCTTTTATTCTTAATATGGTGAATTTCCTTGTGGTTGGAGATTTCTGGGCTTCTTATGCATGGATATAGGCGATCTCCAATCTTCAGATGGGCTTTTTACTTGTAAAATTGTTCCGATTTTGGAAAAATCAGACATGTTTATTGTTTGTTATCCAATCTCCTGGTTTGAGACACCTGTGGATTTACTTCTGGTTGGAGTTTTCTGTGCTTCTTACATGTCGGATTCCTGGGATTCTTCATATGGCTTTTGTTGTTTGTTTGGTTAATTTTGCTTCTAGTTGGTCATCTCTGGGCTTCATAGACATGAGTATTGTTAGTATTGGGTGGAGGTATCTGACATGCAAATTGTATGTTGAAACATTGAAAAGTTACAGAAGATTACTGTTATTTTTGTGAATAATTTGTTTCTGGTGTCGGATGTTATTGCATTTTTTTCTGGACATTGGTATCTCTGATGTTGACAAGTAAGGTTTCTGTATCCTTTGCAAGCCTTGTGTATGATTCTCCAGAAGTAATGTATGCTTCTTGGTTTGAATTTTGTCCCTGTATTTAGTGATCATTTGTGCATCGGGTTGAAAGTGCTGAGGCATTTGAGGCTTCTAGTGTTCTTTGAAGGATAGTTTTTTTCATGAGTATAATTGTGATATTGCCTCTGCCTCTTCATGTTGTCCTTATTGATTAAAATGTTTGCTGATGGGGATTCTCCTAATGTATTCAAGTGGGCTTTCTTCACCATTCTGCAAATTTTCTGCTATAATTCCTAAACCAGTTTGTGCATTATCTGAATGCATACATGCCTGGGTTTACTTCCAATTAAATACTCTTGTTGTCCTTTTATAGTTTGTAACTCATGCACAGATTTAGAAGCTAATATGATAGTGCATGAGCTTTTTACATCCATCTGGCCATTCCAGACATCAAGTGACCCAGATGTATTGTTAGCATTTTCGAACCATCGATGGGCTTTTTATGTCCATCTGGCCCACCTGATCGATGGATGAACTAATTTTGTGCACCACGTCACATACACAACATGGCCGACTGTTGAACGGCTTGGATGTCATCCAAGCATGTTACTCAATAGCTACTCCTGCGAATAGCTCTCTTAAAGATCATTTTCCAAGCTTTTGAAGAAGAGAAATCGACAAAGCATGATGAAGGGACATCCACAGCATTTTGGTCCACATGAACTGTGTCACGGAAAATCCATGTGTACGTACTTGCATTTCCCACTGCTTTCTATCTTCTACATTTTATTTTTCTTGCCAGGCAGGCGAGTTGGCGAGTAATGCAGCTTATCCTAGCCGTGTGTTAGAGTTTCACAAGGACCTCATAGCCAATCATCCCATCGCAGGTTGGTGGATGGATTGGATGCATCCGTTTAACCGTAAAGAGTTGGAAAGATGGACGACTACTGTTTGTAGATGCAACACACGTAAGTTGTGTACCCGATCAACCGGCCGGGCAGAATTTTTCCTCATGGGAAATATATGGAAGGACCCACGTGATGAACGGATTGGATCTGACTTTTTATCATGTAGTGCATGGGCCACCGAAAGCCACTGTGTAAAAAATTTTCCAAACATGGCGTGGAATTGGGACGGGACCAGATGAATCCTATCGCACTTAATCCCTTCTAATCCCACTGCCCAAACACGCCTAGGTGGTGGGATGGTTGCAATACCACACCACCCAAACACGTCCAAACATTGGTCATGGAATTGGTGACTACACCCAAACCACCGACAGTCCACTGACAGCATTAAATGCGTCATATCAGCCAATTCCATACACCTCAATGCACCTAAAAACATTTGCCCAAACAAGGCCTTAGGTTACACATGTGTACATACACGACGTATTTTAATATAACATGTATTAGGCTAATCTGTTCACCCAAAAGTTTATACATATGCATCTAGCATACATAGACAGCAATTAATCATGGCAAGCACAAATTCGTATTTCATACGTATACGGTATTTTCTACAAATACGAAGAATACAGTATATTTAATATAGTTAACGTATAACTGAAAGAAGAAATGGACAACACTTTGTACATGTGAAATAGCATCCACGTCAGTAATCTATCATTAACTGACATTGAAAGCCTTGAAAACTATAACCTATACATTTAAAGTCCGCACCTTTTGCCAGTAGACGTGAAACGAAATCAGTTTGAACACAACGACTTTGTCTACTACACAACGACAACCTATAACAGGGAATAGGTTAGATATCTCATCACTTACGCTATTTGAAACTCTAAAACAGGTTAGGTTTAGGTTTTCTTACCTAAAAACGGGATCGGTATCGCCAGAAGAACGACACGGTAGTCGTAGATTGACACGTAGTTTAGTGGGATTAAATCCCAAGAAGAAATTCCAAGTCTCTCTCTCTTTCTCTCTCTTTCCTTCTCTCTCTCTCTCTCTCTCTCTCTCTCTCTCTCTCTCTCTCTCTCTCTCTTTTCTTTCCAGGGTTTAGAAAATTCGTATGGGTTATAAGAGAAAGGGTTTAAGGTCTTTATATAGGCCCAGAACTTCCGAAAATAGGCTCAGGGCCAAGGTATACTTAGATTATGTCCAAAGCCCATCTGTTCCGGCTCAACGGAGCACTTCTGGAGCCCCTCCTTGAGCCAAAGGTCGGACTTAAGCTCCCTTCTGTTGGATCTAGGTTGACCTAAGTTTTCAGTCCAATCGGATTCGCAGATCGACCGCGGTGGGCCACTTTCAGTTCAACGGTCCACAATCATCGATCAGGGCCACAAGTACATTGCCATGTGTATGAATTTTTCCCTAATCTGAGAGTGTAATTGGGTCAAATTCTGACGGTCTGATTGCTGATATCAGGCTCGCAAGCGACAGGTCTCAGATTACTTAAATTAGATTTAATTTTTAAAGAAATCCACGTTTTCTCACACACTTCACTCTGAGCTCAAGCGAATAGCCCCAGGACACAATCTGGATTTAATCTTCAAGATGGTTGTCAAGCCCAGCAAGGCGGTCTTAATTATATAACTTCGTATTAATCGAACTTTCGACGTGCTGTCCAGATCCGTTACGGAGTTTCGTGATGCCCCCGAGGGCAACTGGGTAATGAGATTGATCCTAGATTTTAGGGTAACCTAGCGTCAATGATTCTATAAGTTTTAGGTCTTGCAGATCCTATTTAAAGTGATTCAAACGGATTTCGTAGCTAATCTAGTTTAGCACTTAGTTACTTTGTCTAATTCCTAAAGGATTTGAGGTTTAAGAAGCTAATAAGGGGTTAGGATCAACCCCTTGCCTAAGGACATCTAACTCCAGGTTGACAAAAATCTGGGGCGTTACAATCTACCGCCCTTAAAAATAATTTCGTCCCCGGAATTGCTTAAGGGTAGTAAGTCAAAAATTTTATTATCCCTTTTGCCTAAGTTTTCTTAATTTCAAATTTATATGGGTGGTAGGGCATATACTGTCTAGGTTATTCTAGTTCATTTTAGTCTACCCCCCTTAAAAATTTATTTATTTATCTCTTGCTTATACCCTAACGGTTTGCTACAAGTTATTTCTTTATTTATTTGGAGTCTTGATGGTGATTTCCATCTATTTAGCGTAAGATATTTGTTTTCAATAGTCGACCAACACGGAGAGACAGTTGCAATGGGCTTGATCCTGATACATCGATCATCTACCTGACCAGGATAGAAGGCTCACCGTATCCTTTCCTAGTTCTGGTAGATCCTGGTCTTCTACTCGGTCAAGCAGTGAGTCCATTGGTAGTCGCCCAGGATTGAGAATTGGGTCAAGCCGCGAATGCTTCGCAGTTTATATTTCAGTAACTCTGTATTCCAATCACTTTAAAAACTTAAGGAATGCCCATCCTTGAAAGGTTCAAATTTCTTATTTATTAGGTTGTCTTTTAAGTCTTGGTCTAAGAGAGTCCTTGTCTTAATTTAGGTCTAAGGTAGGAGTTAATTCATAGCTTACTAGATCGTCCTAATATTTGGCTGAGGCTTCTATTGGGTTCATATCCAACGAGCACATTTGTGGATACACCGACCTCGTCTATTGTAATTCAGCTCATACCCATTGTTAGGCTCTTTCTTTAATATGAATTGGTTTAGCACTTGAACTCTAATTATTTTTATTCTAGTAACTTTAATGTTGACTTTCTAAGGAAGAGTCATCCTGTTAAGTGACATATCCCTATGCACAGCCTCGATCAATTTCCTTCAATCCTGGGCCAGTGGGGAGGGGCTCACCACGCTTCCGCTGCACCACTTTGATCCAAAGGATGTACAGACTGACTTAACTAGATTGGGCTCATAACGTTCCACCCCCCTTAAAAATATTTCTACTCTCAGGATTCAAGACTCTATGTCCTGATCCGTACGCTGGAACAGGGTGTAATTTAGGACTTATCCTTGACGCGAAATGGGATACTATCCCACAATACAATGGTCTTCCTTCCATCGATGATGTGTACTATGGCATTGGTACCTATGGTTATAGAAAGGAGCTAAAACGATGGGAGCTGTGGTTGAATTCAAGGACAGGTGTGAGTGTGTGGCAAGATGCCTAATCCTACCAAAGGAGGACTTTTATCACGGTCCCGACTTACCTTATTTAATCATGTCTAGCTTAACAGGCAGGCTATCTTTCTAAGTTCATATACACAATATGTATGCCAACATAACATATGATTTGGGACCTAATTCCTAACTGTCTATTGCCCATTTGGGAAATTCCTTGGGCCTAAAGAGAATATCTCTATTGGCTATTTGTTCTTAACACTTCTCAAAGACGAAATAATAAACTTTTAGTTGCAAGTGGTCGGCCAACACGGAAGGAAAGTTGTGTAGTGGGTCTGAGTCGGTTACATGGACCTTCTGCCTAGCCATGACAGAAAGTTTGTCGTATGAGTTCTTAATCCTAGTTGATCCCGACTTTCTGCTTGATCAGAGCATAGAGTTCAGTGGTAACTATCAGGATTGAGAATTCAATTCAATCCGCGAATACCTCGCTTATATATAGTTCTCTACTCCGTGTTCTCATTTGTAATAAGTCTTTGAGAAGGCAATTCTAAGGGGTATGTTGATTTTCAATCCGAGAGATATATAAGTTTCTCTATGCGTGAATAGTTTCTAATCAAAACAACCTTCTTAAGAGTTATGAAAGAAGCCTATAAGTATTAAGGGGATTCAACGAAGGAATGAGGTCTCACTCCAACCCAATCAAGTCAACTACTAAATCTATCTTTCAAGTATCTTAGCATAATTAGTCTTTTACGTCCCTTAGTATAACCAGTAGCATAATCTTAACTTATGAGTAGCAGTAATCCAATAATTGTAATCCAAAGTCTATGTAACACCCCGTACTTTCCAGTACTCGGGTGTTACCATGTAAATTAATTTAATGTAAATATATATATAAATAATGCAACTTAATGTAATATAAATACAAAAATAATACAACATAAGCATATACACTCTAGAAGGTTATTTATATATGCTTGAAAGATTTAGGATTTTCATATTGATACATAACTAAAATCCATACCATGTGTATACACTTACAACATCATAAATATAAATTACAAATTATAGGATTTATAATATATAAAAATAAATATACTAGAAAGATTTATCGTGAATGACATATTTCAAGCAAATTAACAACTTGATATGATTTAAAACATAACACACGTATAACATGAAAATGATACACAAATAATATATAATAGGTTTTGCTTACTTACATTCATACATTTTATGTATATTAACAATTTGTGAAAATATAAATTAAATATGACAAATTATATAAAATCATAAGTGGGACCCACAACATGACTAAAATGCATGCATTCGTGGGGAAAATAATAATAGAGAATATAATAATAATAATAATAATAATAATAATAATAATAATCATAATAATAATAATAATATAATATTATTAAAGGTAGTATAACATAATATTTAGTGTTATAGAAATCATAACAGGCCATATTTCCATAACCTGACCCTTGGTTCTTAGCTTAAATGGTCCCTTGGACTCGTTTAACCGTTGAAGTTCAAATCCCGAGATGATCCGACCGCTAGATCATTGATAATCCACAAATAGAGCCTAAATCAGATTGTGGGCCCCACCCAGGCTCCCCATCAACATAATCCTTGATTTAAGACCCTGGTTGGGACCCACCAAATAGAATGGACGGAGTGGATTAGTCACAAACGTCATGGTGGACCCCACCTTGGAGCACGAGTGCACATGGGGAGTGTGCACTCGCCGTGCACCAGACCGAATAGCTCGGTCAGATACGTCTGACCCGCGAACTCTCAAAGTAGCAAGATTTCTCTCTCTCTCCATTTTTGCAGCCGACGGACAGCGTCCGTTTTCTTGATCTCTGGCCCACCAAAACTGTCCATCTGGACAATCCAAACCGTCCATCTAGTAGAAGGACACTAGCTGACCAAAACCTGATCCGTATCACACGATGGAATGCATGCATGTGACCACAACCTCCAGCGAAAACAGACCCTGAAAAACCATGTTTCTAAAAATAGAAACTATCCCCATCGCCAGCTTGGCGATCCGCGTGCGTAGGAGTCCGTAAATCTCGGCCGTTCATCCGAGAGAGATCCTGACCGTCCCTTCCAGACCGCCCTTGGGTTTTCTACCCACCGTAAAGAGAAACCACAGATGGTTTCAGTTTTACCAGCCGAACTCAAGTCGGTTTCCTCCGGATCTAATCTGGGACGCCCATCTTTTATCCAACGGCCCTAAGGGAGTTCAGGGCTCGTTTTAAGTCGAAAATATGGAGCTAGAACAGGTCTCACTCCCACACCATTGTCGCAGCTCGTCAACCAGCCGTTTTCATTTTATCTTAGAACCCACCGAGAAAAGATCATCTGAGCTTCGATCCATCTATCCTCTAAGCTCCATGTAGTCCATTCGGACCTTCTGCAAGTGGCAGATTGAAGGAAAATGCCGTCATTTGAGATCTGCCATTAATGGCATTCATCTTCTCCATCGCTCGAACCAGGTAAAAATCGGGTTGGGATGCTGTTTTCGGACTCCCACCAGCTGGTGATGCCGTTGGGACAGAAAGAGAAGAAATTAAGAAAGAAAGGAAGGAGAAAGAAGAAGATGGGATGTGCGGTCGTTGCACCGCACCACCACACCCGAAATAAGCTGAGTCTGGTCCGAGCTAGGGTGTGCTTTGGGGTTGCTGCGTCCATTGCTGGATGCCCCAACACCTGCAGAAGAAAGCTGAGAAAGAAAGAAAAGAAGAAATGAGAGAGAGAGAGAGAGTGACTGGTGGTTACTCGGCTCAACACTGAGTTGATGCGTTGAACGGGTCGAGTTGAGTGAAGTTGCTTCCTCTGCTGCTACAGCTGATTCGGCTGCCGATATCGCCGACCGGTCCCGAGTCGTTGCCGCAGCCGTGCAAGTTGCTGGGTTGCCTCTGCAGGCACTTAGCAGCAACCCAGGTAATTTTCAAACGCCCCATCTCTGCGTTGGCTAAGTGAGTCTAACCATTTGAATGTGGATGAAAAATCCTTTCATTAGGTGCAAGCCAAATTCAGTCGTTCCAACGAGTTTTAGACTGAGTCGAGTCCGAACTCAGTCCCAAAATCCTACCACCAACAAATACCATTACTTCCACCCCGCATCACCAAATTTCTTTCATGACTGGTCTGCACATGGCCTTGCATCTTCAACAACCCACGTTAAGATTTCTACACTCACACGTAGTATTAGACCTTGTGCACATGGACAGGAAACAACAGGAAATTTGCTAGAACTCCCATTCAACTCAGCCTATGGCTAGGATCTAAAGGTTTTCTGGGCCCACACACACGTGATAGTACATGATAGCAGGCAAATCACATTATCCCATCCATCAACCATCAAATTGGTCGGACCTGGAAGATCTTCACCTCGAAAGTTGATCATTCAATTAGTATGATTTTAATGGCATTTGATCTTCACATTGACAACCAAAGTCTCGATAGTTTGTGCATTACATGTACATAATGTTAACGAAATATGAGATAAAAGGCATGTTGGGTTTCCTTGTCAACTATGTCACAGTGCAAGCAGTGAGCACCCTTGTGATTGGTGAACCAAAGAAGAAGTGTGGTCATCATGCACTACCTACCTAACAACATATTTGTTTCAATTTCTCGAGAGTTGCTAATGTCAGCAAAAATGGATACCTAAGGCTGATTCTTTTAAACAAATAAATGAATAAATAAAAGGGAAGAAGGAGACGGTTCTCAGAAACGCCTATTATAGGGAGTTGTGACATGAAGCTCTATGGGGCCCACAACGATGTCCATTTCAAATTTACTTCTTCTATTAGTTTCCCCTGCTCATTGTAGGAAGAGATCCCAAAAAAAAAGAGAATAAGGAAAACTCAAAACCCAAGTGGGCCATAGCTCTATGATTGAGACATACTTGAACCTAACTTTATAATTAAAAACTTTAGGGAAAGACCCGGCCCTAGGTAGCATATAGAACTTGGATCTAATTGTACTAGTTCCTGATTTATGATAGGATTCGATTCTAAGGAGACACGCACTCCCTGGCAATGCTGGTGGGCAATGCGAACTATGAGGTGATGATTCTTCCCCTTGAGCTTTCCATCTTCTCATTAGCTTAAGTTATAGTTTTTATTTAAATTCATAATTGATATCTCTCCTTATAATCACATGTGTTAGCTGATAGAAATCAAATTGCTGTCTTCCATGCTTTATGATTTTCCTGTATAATTGTTCATGCTTGTGGATTATTTGTGGATTGCTTACGGAACCTAAACTGGTACATTAGTGGGAAATTCCCACGTATGAATGTACACCCATACTTGGGATGTAACTTGACTCTTTGTGATCGTAATGGACCTTCGACTCGGTGGTTTTTGAGTGGTGGTCTAGATGGATCATTGATGTGGGCCTACCATCCAGGGTTGTTGTGCCCAATGGTTTTTAAGGATGGTCTTTATCGTATGATTTTGATATTCGCCCTATGTGGCATATTTTGATACTCGCCCTACGTGGTTTTATTTGATATTTTCCCTACATGGGTTCGATGTTTTATACTGTGCAACCATGCGATGGTAAGCCCCACATATTGTAATATGATTGGCCACTAGTCGATGAGTTTCCATTAAACATCCTAAGGTGGTAGCCTCATGAGCCAGGGATGGTGGAATGGGACACTATGCCTGAGCTGTCGGCCTACGCTGGGCCATGTGCTCCCCGTAGTGACCTTTGAGCTTATTAAACCTGCTGATTGTAATTGGACTAATAACGGATTGGCTAATCATGCATACATGGCATATTTCGATGACTTGGATCACTCTGCCCTGCGATTACGCTGAATGTTGCGCTTATGACCAGTCATTCGATTATGATGATGACCTGGATCTTCATGCCCCGCGATTATGCTGAATGTTGCGCTGATGACCAGTCACATCGCCTGTCTGGATGTTTTACCCGGGGCACAGACCGTCTGGATGTTTTACCCGGGTCGATGATTGCATGGGTGACGACCCCAATGTCCGTCTGGATGTTTTACCCGGGACATAGGCTGTCTGGATGTTTTACCCGGGCCGACAATTGCATTCATGCATCCATGCATATAATAAGACTGCATTTACTCTGTTTTGGTTGTCTGGATGTTTTATACTATTTCTTACCTAATGCGGTGGTGTGTAATCTTGAGGGGATTTCACACTGAGTTGGCCACTCATCCATCAAATATATAACCGTACAGGTAGCACAGGTGGCTCCAACGACATTCATGTTCATATTGATGAGGAGCAGGCTATGGTTGATAAGGGTGCATGATTATATTTGCTAAGGGTTACTACAGGATTTCATATCTCAAATTTGTTGTAATTTACTTTATCTCACATGTAATATTATTTCATTTTGTAATTGTAAGAATGGGGACATTGGTTTGTATAAGTCATTATGGGCACTCTTTTGTATATTCTAAATGATAATGGAACTTTCTCTTATGCTTACTTGTCCATTCTACGCTCATCTGCTTACTCTGATAAAACAAAAAAAATGTATACATAAATTTGACCATCAGTTAAGGTTAACACTCGGGTTTTTGGGAAACGGGTCATGTACTCGGGTCCTGAAAAGTCGGGTCGTTACAGTTGGTATCAGAGCATGGTTTGGACAACTTGGCCTTGGGAAATGATCTTATACAAACTTCAAATGTCTCAAGTTAGGATATTTAAAACTAGAAATTTGAACTTAGGTGAATTTCCTCTAGAATTAGAAGAATGGTTGAGAACATAGAGACCCAAACTTAGGTTCCCTTAGAAATAACTTGGATGGTAATCCAAACTTATATGAATTTCCATCTGAGCAAAGAACACTTTGAGAATGTAGAAACATGAACCTAGGTTCCCTCAAAATTGTTAGGAAGGTTATTAATATGGAATTCCCTTATAAGTGGGAGGTCATGCGAATATAGAAATTTAAAGGTTAGGCTCCGATTGTTTGGACAACAACAGAACTTAGCAATGATTCTAGTTTCCCTTGAAGATTTCAGTTTTAGTCATTTGAACCTAGAACTAAAACTTGGTTCCCTTGTGAATTACCAAGATTGTTGTTTGAACTTGGAAATAAAATGTGTACCAATCACCCATCATGATGTGCTTAAGACTACATAAGGACATTCTTTATACTTGACTTTCACAAGAACAATTTCTAGAAATCGAAGATCTGACTCTCATAAGACTCTAACAGTTAGAAGTGATATTGTTACAATATTCAGTACATGAAATAAACTTAGGCCTATAGGGAATTCCTTACTCACCATAATGTACGTTAGATTGATCGTAAATGCTCTTTAAACTTAAGGAGCAATACTAGGAATTATAAATTAAATTCCTAATACATCCTTCTACTTAGAAATAATAGTTCCCAAAATTCCACAATGTAAGATTAATTGAAGGTGAAGTTATAGAATTTTAGAAAAATTTTCGACCCTAAGTTGAGCTTATGAGGACTAGATTTGAGAGCCTTGATAAACTTAGCAAATTTTAGACTCAACTTTCACGTAGAAACTATAATCCTAAAATTTTCATTAGCACTTAGCTAATCAGAGTGCGCATCGGAAGCGTAATAGGCCACATAGTCTTATCTATTATGGAAATAAACGATCACATGATATTCCTCAGGGGTCTAGAATAATTGAGGTCACGAGTTGATGAAACCACACTTAAACGAAGTTTACATGGTTTGACTCTAATTCTAAGTCCTAGCAAATCTCAATGACTCCAATGCTCTGATCAAGTAAAGGATCGAGGTTTAACCGGACTACGAATGGATACCAAAACCCTCTGTCCTGTGCAGACAGATGATCGATGTATCAAGCTCAAACCTACTACAACCATCTATTCGTGACAGCCCGAACGCAGGAAACAAAAAAAAAAAAAAAAAATTTGTATTGTACTTTAAATAGTAGGAACTATCATTCAAGGTAAAGGCAAAGCTAGGAGATTAGTGTTCGCCATCCAAATGAACTTAAAATCTTAGTAAGTACTATGAGAAATCCTGATGTTGACAAGTGTTAGTTCCAGTTAATATTGAAATGATTTCTAAAATTTAGTGGAACTTAAACACATCAGTTGAATTGCTAGGATGGAAAGTTAAGGGTTGGGGTGGATTGGAATATAGCATTGAAATTTCATAACTTAGGCATACATGAAATAGGGTACACCTGTTACTGAATTTCGGGGGCGAAATTCTCTTTAAGGGGGGTAGATTGTAACACCCCGTACTTTCCAGTACTCGGGTGTTACCATGTAAATTAATTTAATGTAAATATATATATAAATAATGCAACTTAATGTAATATAAATACAAAAATAATACAACATAAGCATATACACTCTAGAAGGTTATTTATATATGCTTGAAAGATTTAGGATTTTCATATTGATACATAACTAAAATCCATACCATGTGTATACACTTACAACATCATAAATATAAATTACAAATTATAGGATTTATAATATATAAAAATAAATATACTAGAAAGATTTATCGTGAATGACATATTTCAAGCAAATTAACAACTTGATATGATTTAAAACATAACACACGTATAACATGAAAATGATACACAAATAATATATAATAGGTTTTGCTTACTTACATTCATACATTTTATGTATATTAACAATTTGTGAAAATATAAATTAAATATGACAAATTATATAAAATCATAAGTGGGACCCACAACATGACTAAAATGCATGCATTCGTGGGGAAAATAATAATAGAGAATATAATAATAATAATAATAATAATAATAATAATAATAATCATAATAATAATAATAATATAATATTATTAAAGGTAGTATAACATAATATTTAGTGTTATAGAAATCATAACAGGCCATATTTCCATAACCTGACCCTTGGTTCTTAGCTTAAATGGTCCCTTGGACTCGTTTAACCGTTGAAGTTCAAATCCCGAGATGATCCGACCGCTAGATCATTGATAATCCACAAATAGAGCCTAAATCAGATTGTGGGCCCCACCCAGGCTCCCCATCAACATAATCCTTGATTTAAGACCCTGGTTGGGACCCACCAAATAGAATGGACGGAGTGGATTAGTCACAAACGTCATGGTGGACCCCACCTTGGAGCACGAGTGCACATGGGGAGTGTGCACTCGCCGTGCACCAGACCGAATAGCTCGGTCAGATACGTCTGACCCGCGAACTCTCAAAGTAGCAAGATTTCTCTCTCTCTCATTTTTGGTACCGACGGACGGCGTCCGTTTTCTTGATCTCTCGGCCCACCAAAATCGTCCCATCTGGACAATCCAAACCGTCCATCTAGTAGAAGGACACTAGCTGACCAAAACCTGATCCGTATCACACGATGGAATGCATGCATGTGACCACAACCTCCAGCGAAAACAGACCCTGAAAAACCATGTTTCTAAAAATAGAAACTATCCCCATCGCCAGCTTGGCGATCCGCGTGCGTAGGAGTCCGTAAATCTCGGCCGTTCATCCGAGAGAGATCCCGACCGTCCCTTCCAGACCGCCCTTGGGTTTTCTACCCATCAGAAGAGAAACCACAGATGGTTTCAGTTTTACCAGCCGAACTCAAGTCGGTTTCCTCCGGATCTAATCTGGGACGCCCATCTTTTATCCAACGGCCCTAAGGGAGTTCAGGGCTCGTTTTAAGTCGAAAATATGGAGCTAGAACAGGTCTCACTCCCACACCATTGTCGCAGCTCGTCAACCAGCCGTTTTCATTTTATCTTAGAACCCACCGAGAAAAGATCATCTGAGCTTCGATCCATCTATCCTCTAAGCTCCATGTAGTCCATTCGGACCTTCTGCAAGTGGCAGATTGAAGGAAAATGCCGTCATTTGAGATCTGCCATTAATGGCATTCATCTTCTCCATCGCTCGAACCAGGTAAAAATCGGGTTGGGATGCTGTTTTCGGACTCCCACCAGCTGGTGATGCCGTTGGGACAGAAAGAGAAGAAATTAAGAAAGAAAGGAAGGAGAAAGAAGAAGATGGGATGTGCGGTCGTTGCACCGCACCACCACACCCGAAATAAGCTGAGTCTGGTCCGAGCTAGGGTGTGCTTTGGGGTTGCTGCGTCCATTGCTGGATGCCCCAACACCTGCAGAAGAAAGCTGAGAAAGAAAGAAAAGAAGAAATGAGAGAGAGAGAGAGAGAGTGACTGGTGGTTACTCGGCTCAACACTGAGTTGATGCGTTGAACGGGTCGAGTTGAGTGAAGTTGCTTCCTCTGCTGCTACAGCTGATTCGGCTGCCGATATCGCCGACCGGTCCCGAGTCGTTGCCGCAGCCGTGCAAGTTGCTGGGTTGCCTCTGCAGGCACTTAGCAGCAACCCAGGTAATTTTCAAACGCCCCATCTCTGCGTTGGCTAAGTGAGTCTAACCATTTGAATGTGGATGAAAAATCCTTTCATTAGGTGCAAGCCAAATTCAGTCGTTCCAACGAGTTTTAGACTGAGTCGAGTCCGAACTCAGTCCCAAAATCCTACCACCAACAAATACCATTACTTCCACCCCGCATCACCAAATTTCTTTCATGACTGGTCTGCACATGGCCTTGCATCTTCAACAACCCACGTTAAGATTTCTACACTCACACGTAGTATTAGACCTTGTGCACATGGACAGGAAACAACAGGAAATTTGCTAGAACTCCCATTCAACTCAGCCTATGGCTAGGATCTAAAGGTTTTCTGGGCCCACACACACGTGATAGTACATGATAGCAGGCAAATCACATTATCCCATCCATCAACCATCAAATTGGTCGGACCTGGAAGATCTTCACCTCGAAAGTTGATCATTCAATTAGTATGATTTTAATGGCATTTGATCTTCACATTGACAACCAAAGTCTCGATAGTTTGTGCATTACATGTACATAATGTTAACGAAATATGAGATAAAAGGCATGTTGGGTTTCCTTGTCAACTATGTCACAGTGCAAGCAGTGAGCACCCTTGTGATTGGTGAACCAAAGAAGAAGTGTGGTCATCATGCACTACCTACCTAACAACATATTTGTTTCAATTTCTGAGAGTTGCTAATGTCAGCAAAAATGGATACCTAAGGCTGATTCTTTTAAACAAATAAATGAATAAATAAAAGGGAAGAAGGAGACGGTTCTCAGAAACGCCTATTATAGGGAGTTGTGACATGAAGCTCTATGGGGCCCACAACGATGTCCATTTCAAATTTACTTCTTCTATTAGTTTCCCCTGCTCATTGTAGGAAGAGATCCCAAAAAAAAAGAGAATAAGGAAAACTCAAAACCCAAGTGGGCCATAGCTCTATGATTGAGACATACTTGAACCTAACTTTATAATTAAAAACTTTAGGGAAAGACCCGGCCCTAGGTAGCATATAGAACTTGGATCTAATTGTACTAGTTCCTGATTTATGATAGGATTCGATTCTAAGGAGACACGCACTCCCTGGCAATGCAGGTGGGCAATGCGAACTATGAGGTGATGATTCTTCCCTTGAGCTTTCCATCTTCTCATTAGCTTAAGTTATAGTTTTTATTTAAATTCATAATTGATATCTCTCCTTATAATCACATGTGTTAGCCGATAGAAATCAAATTGTCAGTTCTTCTATGCTTTATGATTTTCCCGTATAATTGTTCATGCTTGTGGATTATTTGTGGATTGCTTACTTTAACCTAAACCGGTACATTAGTGGGAAATTCCCACGTATGAATGTACACCCATACTTGGGATGTAACTTGACTCTTTGTGATCGTAATGGACCTTCGACTCGGTGGTTTTTGAGTGGTGGTCTAGATGGATCATTGATGTGGGCCTACCATCCAGGGTTGTTGTGCCCAATGGTTTTTAAGGATGGTCTTTATCGTATGATTTTGATATTCGCCCTATGTGGCATATTTTGATACTCGCCCTACGTGGTTTTATTTGATATTTTCCCTACATGGGTTCGATGTTTTATACTTGTGCAACCATGCGATGGTAAGCCCCACATACTGTAATATGATTGGCCACTAGTCGATGAGTTTCCATTAAACATCCTAAGGTGGTAGCCTCATGAGCCAGGGATGGTGGAATGGGACACTATGCCTGAGCTGTCGGCCTACGCTGGGCCATGTGCTCCCCGTAGTGACCTTTGAGCTTATTAAACCTGCTGATTGTAATTGGACTAATAACGGATTGGCTAATCATGCATACATGGCATATTTCGATGACTTGGATCACTGTGCCCCGCGATTACGCTGAATGTTGCGCTTATGACCAGTCATTCGATTATGATGATGACCTGGATCTTCATGCCCCGCGATTACGCTGAATGTTGCGCTGATGACCAGTCACATCGCCTGTCTGGATGTTTTACCCGGGGCACGGACCGTCTGGATGTTTTACCCGGGTCGATGATTGCATGGGTGACGACCCCAATGTCCGTCTGGATGTTTTACCCGGGACATAGGCTGTCTGGATGTTTTACCCGGGCCGACAATTGCATTCATGCATCCATGCATATAATAAGACTGCATTTACTCTGTTTTGGTTGTCTGGATGTTTTATACTATTTCTTACCTAATGCGGTGGTGTGTAATCTTGAGGGGATTTCACACTGAGTTGGCCACTCATCCATCAAATATATAACCGTACAGGTAGCACAGGTGGCTCCAACGACATTCATGTTCATATTGATGAGGAGCAGGCTATGGTTGATAAGGGTGCATGATTATATTTGCTAAGGGTTACTACAGGATTTCATATCTCAAATTTGTTGTAATTTACTTTATCTCACATGTAATATTATTTCATTTTGTAATTGTAAGAATGGGGACATTGGTTTGTATAAGTCATTATGGGCACTCTTTTGTATATTCTAAATGATAATGGAACTTTCTCTTATGCTTACTTGTCCATTCTACGCTCATCTCGCTTACTCTGATAAAACAAAAAAAAATGTATACATAAATTTGACCATCGCTTAAGGTTAACACTGGGTTTTTGGGAAACGGGTCATGTACTCGGGTCCTGAAAAGTCGGGTCGTTACAGTTGGTATCAGAGCATGGTTTGGACAACTTGGCCTTGGGAAATGATCTTATACAAACTTCAAATGTCTCAAGTTAGGATATTTAAAACTAGAAATTTGAACTTAGGTGAATTTCCTCTAGAATTAGAAGAATGGTTGAGAACATAGAGACCCAAACTTAGGTTCCCTTAGAAATAACTTGGATGGTAATCCAAACTTATATGAATTTCCATCTGAGCAAAGAACACTTTGAGAATGTAGAAACATGAACCTAGGTTCCCTCAAAATTGTTAGGAAGGTTATTAATATGGAATTCCCTTATAAGTGGGAGGTCATGCGAATATAGAAATTTAAAGGTTAGGCTCCCTAAAAGATTGTTTGGACAACAACAGAACTTAGCAATGATTCTAGTTTCCTTGAAGATTTCAGTTTTAGTCATTTGAACCTAGAACTAAAACTTGGTTCCCTTGTGAATTACCAAGATTGTTGTTTGAACTTGGAAATAAAATGTGTACCAATCACCCATCATGATGTGCTTAAGACTACATAAGGACATTCTTTATACTTGACTTTCACAAGAACAATTTCTAGAAATCGAAGATCTGACTCTCATAAGACTCTAACAGTTAGAAGTGATATTGTTACAATATTCAGTACATGAAATAAACTTAGGCCTATAGGGAATTCCTTACTCACCATAATGTACGTTAGATTGATCGTAAATGCTCTTTAAACTTAAGGAGCAATACTAGGAATTATAAATTAAATTCCTAATACATCCTTCTACTTAGAAATAATAGTTCCCAAAATTCCACAATGTAAGATTAATTGAAGGTGAAGTTATAGAATTTTAGAAAAATTTTCGACCCTAAGTTGAGCTTATGAGGACTAGATTTGAGAGCCTTGATAAACTTAGCAAATTTTAGACTCAACTTTCACGTAGAAACTATAATCCTAAAATTTTCATTAGCACTTAGCTAATCAGAGTGCGCATCGGAAGCGTAATAGGCCACATAGTCTTATCTATTATGGAAATAAACGATCACATGATATTCCTCAGGGGTCTAGAATAATTGAGGTCACGAGTTGATGAAACCACACTTAAACGAAGTTTACATGGTTTGACTCTAATTCTAAGTCCTAGCAAATCTCAATGACTCCAATGCTCTGATCAAGTAAAGGATCGAGGTTTAACAGGATTATGAATGGATACCAAAATCCTCTGTCTTGCGCAGACAGATGATCGATGTATCGAGCTCAAACCTACTACAACCATCTATTCGTGACAGCCCGAACGCAGGAAACAAAAAAAAAAAAATTTGTATTGTACTTTAAATAGTAGGAACTATCATTCAAGGTAAAGGCAAAGCTAGGAGATTAGTGTTCGCCATCCAAATGAACTTAAAATCTTAGTAAGTACTATGAGAAATCCTGATGTTGACAAGTGTTAGTTCCAGTTAATATTGAAATGATTTCTAAAATTTAGTGGAACTTAAACACATCAGTTGAATTGCTAGGATGGAAAGTTAAGGGTTGGGGTGGATTGGAATATAGCATTGAAATTTCATAACTTAGGCATACATGAAATAGGGTACACCTGTTACTGAATTTCGGGGGCGAAATTCTCTTTAAGGGGGGTAGATTGTAACACCCCGTACTTTCCAGTACTCGGGTGTTACCATGTAAATTAATTTAATGTAAATATATATATAAATAATGCAACTTAATGTAATATAAATACAAAAATAATACAACATAAGCATATACACTCTAGAAGGTTATTTATATATGCTTGAAAGATTTAGGATTTTCATATTGATACATAACTAAAATCCATACCATGTGTATACACTTACAACATCATAAATATAAATTACAAATTATAGGATTTATAATATATAAAAATAAATATACTAGAAAGATTTATCGTGAATGACATATTTCAAGCAAATTAACAACTTGATATGATTTAAAACATAACACACGTATAACATGAAAATGATACACAAATAATATATAATAGGTTTTGCTTACTTACATTCATACATTTTATGTATATTAACAATTTGTGAAAATATAAATTAAATATGACAAATTATATAAAATCATAAGTGGGACCCACAACATGACTAAAATGCATGCATTCGTGGGGAAAATAATAATAGAGAATATAATAATAATAATAATAATAATAATAATAATAATAATCATAATAATAATAATAATATAATATTATTAAAGGTAGTATAACATAATATTTAGTGTTATAGAAATCATAACAGGCCATATTTCCATAACCTGACCCTTGGTTCTTAGCTTAAATGGTCCCTTGGACTCGTTTAACCGTTGAAGTTCAAATCCCGAGATGATCCGACACTAGATCATTGATAATCCACAAATAGAGCCTAAATCAGATTGTGGGCCCCACCCAGGCTCCCCATCAACATAATCCTTGATTTAAGACCCTGGTTGGGACCCACCAAATAGAATGGACGGAGTGGATTAGTCACAAACGTCATGGTGGACCCCACCTTGGAGCACGAGTGCACATGGGGAGTGTGCACTCGCCGTGCACCAGACCGAATAGCTCGGTCAGATACGTCTGACCCGCGAACTCTCAAAGTAGCAAGATTTCTCTCTCTCCATTTTTGCAAGCCGACGGACAGCGTCCGTTTTCTTGATCTCGCCCACCAAAATCGCCCATCCGGGACAATCCAAACCGTCCATCTAGTAGAAGGACACTAGCCGACCAAAACCCGATCCGTATCACACGATGGAATGCATGCATGTGACCACAACCTCCAGCCGAAAAAACACGAAAAACCATGTTTCTAAAAATAGAAACTATCCCCATCGCCACCATGATCCGCGTGCGTAGAGTCCGTAAATCTCGGCTGCTCATCCGAGAGAGATCCCGACCGTCCCTTCCAGACCGCCCTTGGGTTTTCTACCCATCGAAAGAGAAACCACAGATGGTTTCGGCTTTACCACCGAACTCAAGTCGGTTTCTCCTGGATCTAACTGGGACGCCCATCTTTATCCAACGGCCCTAAGGGAGTTCGTGGCTCGTTTTAAGTCGAAAATATGGAGCTAGAACAGTCTCACTCCCACACCATTGTCGCACAACCAAATTGCTTCATTTTATCTTAGAACCCACCGAGAAAAGATCATCCGAGCTTGATCCATCTATCCTCTAAGCTCCATGTAGTCCATTCGGACCTTCACGCAAGTGGCGATTGAAGGAAAATGCCGTCATTATTTGAGATCCGCCATTAATGGCATTCATCTTCTCCATCGCTCGAACCAGTAAAAATCGGGTTGGGATGCTGTTTTCGGACTCCCACCAGCTGGTGATGCCGTTGGGACAGAAAGAGAAGAAATTAAGAAAGAAAGGAAGGAGAAAGAAGAAGATGGGATGTGCGGTCGTTGCACCGCACCACCACACCCGAAATAAGCTGAGTCTGGTCCGAGCTAGGGTGTGCTTTGGGGTTGCTGCGTCCATTGCTGGATGCCCCAACACCTGCAGAAGAAAGCTGAGAAAGAAAGAAAAGAAGAAATGAGAGAGAGAGAGAGAGAGTGACTGGTGGTTACTCGGCTCAACACTGAGTTGATGCGTTGAACGGGTCGAGTTGAGTGAAGTTGCTTCCTCTGCTGCTACAGCTGATTCGGCTGCCGATATCGCCGACCGGTCCCGAGTCGTTGCACAAGTGCCGTGCAAGTTGCTTTGGGTTGCCTCTGCAGCACTTAGCAAAGAACCTGTAATTTTCAAACGCCCCATCTCTGCGTTGGCTAAGTGAGTCTAACCATTTGAATGTGGATGAAAAATCCTTTCATTAGGTGCAAGCCAAATTCACTCGTTCCAACGAGTTTTAGACTGAGTCGAGTCCGAACTCAGTCCCAAAATCCTACCACCAACAAATACCATTACTTCCACCCCGCATCACCAAATTTCTTTCATGACTGGTCTGCACATGGCCTTGCATCTTCAACAACCCACGTTAAGATTTCTACACTCACACGTAGTATTAGACCTTGTGCACATGGACAGAAACAACAGAAATTTGCTAGAACTCCCATTCAACTCACCTATGGCTAGGATCTAAAGGTTTTCTGGGCCCACACACACGTGATAGTACATGATAGCAGGCAAATCACATTATCCCATCCATCAACCATCAAATTGGTCGGACCTGGAAGATCTTCACCTCGAAAGTTGATCATTCAATTAGTATGATTTTAATGGCATTTGATCTTCACATTGACAACCAAAGTCTCGATAGTTTGTGCATTACATGTACATAATGTTAACGAAATATGAGATAAAAGGCATGTTGGGTTTCCTTGTCAACTATGTCACAGTGCAAGCAGTGAGCACCCTTGTGATTGGTGAACCAAAGAAGAAGTGTGGTCATCATGCACTACCTACCTAACAACATATTTGTTTCAATTTCGAGAGTTGCTAATGTCAGCAAAAATGGATACCTAAGGCTGATTCTTTTAAACAAATAAATGAATAAATAAAAGGGAAGAAGGAGACGGTTCTCAGAAACGCCTATTATAGGGAGTTGTGACATGAAGCTCTATGGGGCCCACAACGATGTCCATTTCAAATTTACTTCTTCTATTAGTTTCCCCTGCTCATTGTAGGAAGAGATCCCAAAAAAAAAAAGAGAATAAGGAAAACTCAAAACCCAAGTGGGCCATAGCTCTATGATTGAGACATACTTGAACCTAACTTTATAATTAAAAACTTTAGGGAAAGACCCGGCCCTAGGTAGCATATAGAACTTGGATCTAATTGTACTAGTTCCTGATTTATGATAGGATTCGATTCTAAGGAGACACGCACTCCCTGGCAATGCTGGTGGGCAATGCGAACTATGAGGTGATGATTCTTCCCCTTGAGCTTTCCATCTTCTCATTAGCTTAAGTTATAGTTTTTATTTAAATTCATAATTGATATCTCTCCTTATAATCACATGTGTTAGCTGATAGAAATCAAATTGTTGTCTTCCATGCTTTATGATTTTCCCGTATAATTGTTCATGCTTGTGGATTATTTGTGGATTGCTTACGGAACCTAAATCTGGTACATTAGTGGGAAATTCCCACGTATGAATGTACACCCATACTGGATGTAACTTGACTCTTTGTGATCGTAATGGACCTTCGACTCGGTGGTTTTTGAGTGGTGGTCTAGATGGATCATTGATGTGGGCCTACCATCCAGGGTTGTTGTGCCCAATGGTTTTTAAGGATGGTCTTTATCGTATGATTTTGATATTCGCCCTATGTGGCATATTTTGATACTCGCCCTACGTGGTTTTATTTGATATTTTCCCTACATGGGTTCGATGTTTTATACTGTGCAACCATGCGATGGTAAGCCCCACATATTGTAATATGATTGGCCACTAGTCGATGAGTTTCCATTAAACATCCTAAGGTGGTAGCCTCATGAGCCAGGGATGGTGGAATGGGACACTATGCCTGAGCTGTCGGCCTACGCTGGGCCATGTGCTCCCCGTAGTGACCTTTGAGCTTATTAAACCTGCTGATTGTAATTGGATTAATAACGGATTGGCTAATCATGCATACATGGCATATTTCGATGACTTGGATCACTCGCCTGCGATTACGCTCGAATGTTGCGCTTATGACCATCATTCGATTATGATGATGACCTGATCTTCATGCCCCGCGACATTACGCAATCGAATGTTGCGTGATGACCATCCACATCGCTGTCTGGATGTTTTACCCGGGGCAACGACCGTCTGGATGTTTTACCCGTGTCGATGACTGCATGGGTGACGACCCCAATGTCCGTCTGGATGTTTTACCCGGGACATAGGCCGTCTGGATGTTTTACCCGAGCCGACAATTGCATTCATACATCCATGCATATAATAAGACTGCATTTACTATGTTTTGGTTGTTGGAATGTTTTATACTATTTCTTACCTAATGCGGTGGTGTGTAATCTTGAGGGGATTTCACACTGAGTTGGCCACTCATCCATCAAATATATAACCGTACAGGTAGCACAGGTGGCTCCAACGACATTCATGTTCATATTGATGAGGAGCAGGCTATGGTTGATAAGGGTGCATGATTATATTTGCTAAGGGTTGCTACAGGATTTCATATCTCAAATTTGTTGTAATTTACTTTATCTCACATGTAATATTATTTCATTTTGTAATTGTAAGAATGGGGACATTGGTTTGTATAAGTCATTATGGGCACTCTTTTGTATATTCTAAATGATAATGGAACTTTCTCTTATGCTTACTTGTCCATTCTACGCTCATCTGCTTACTCTGATAAAACAAAAAAAATGTATACATAAATTTGACCATCAGTTAAGGTTAACACTCGGGTTTTTGGGAAACGGGTCATGTACTCGGGTCCTGAAAAGTCGGGTCGTTACAGTCTACGCTCCTACGCTAGATGATTTCATACCATTTATAATACAAGAAATTATTTTATCACTTCAGGTCAAAAGTTGTCCGATTGGAATTGAGTTGCCCGAACTTGAATTAACTACGCTCGAGCATTACACACATGCTCATACTAGCTAAGGAGGTCCTAGGGTTCATGTTATTAATTTATAGACTCTAAGGGCCTGTTTGGGTATTAAGTTATATTTAAATGGATTGCGTAGCTTAACCCGCTTCGAGATTGGAATTGACATGTTTGGATGGAGGGTGGGGTGGGATTAAAATTAATTTTATAGGCTGTGGAAAATGAGCCTTGTGTTGGAAAGTGTGAGATGGAATTTTCAAATCCCATGATGATGAATTTCTAAGTGTACTTTGAAAGGAAATCCCGAAATTTACTTTTAATTGCATACATTCCAAACACGGTATTGGAAAATATGGGATACACCCAATCAAGGGACAAAACCTTACACATACATTTATTGTTACTTTGACAATTTCATCCACCTTAAACTCACCTAATGCAGTTGGTCGAACAGGCCTTAAATTTTTCAATCTTTGGAGGTTGCGAAGGTTATGAGACACAAAAATATGGGTTAGTGGGTTTACACGAATTTGAGCCTACAATGGGGGATTCAAGAGCTCAAATCGAAGATTATGGAGAGGGTAGGCAGCAATGGAGACGAGTTTTCAAATGTGTGGTGAAGGTGGTGCACGAAAATGAAGGAAGAAGAGGTTGGAGGGGCAATTTCGGCAAAAAATCAGAAGTTTGGGAGAGAAAGGAGAGCTTGGAAGGGTGTGTGAGGAAAGAGGGGGTAAATGAGCAGGAAAAGGGGGTCCCCACTTGATTTGGTGGGCCCCACACGTGTCTAGGGGTCGGCCCGACGCTTGCCCGCAGTAGCCTGACAAGCCCAGCCGAACCTAACCGCGGTCCACCGCGGTAAGCGCGGCGCCGCCGCGGTCCTCTAGACCCAGCCCGATGCCACCGTGGTGGGGCAGTGGTCACCCCCCTCCCGGGGTACCGATGGTGTATAGGGTCCACTAAGGATCCCCCCGAATTGCACCGATTTGGCCCCAACTCCGTTTTGAGTCGTTGGGAGCCATTTGGGCTCTCATTCGCGTATATTCATGTGTTTCCAATTTGTTGAGCATGGGACCTGAAAGTGTCACTTAAACCCGTCGATTGACAGTCTAGAATGGTGCTGCGATCATTTCACGCGATCGGGAAAGCCTACGGGTCCGATTCCTATAGTCTGTTTCGGTTGATTTCGTCGTTTGGCGAAATGGGAAATCCTAAGTTTGTCTCTCCGTTCCGTCGCTCCCTCCTAAGTCAGAGTACGTCAGTGTGCATCGTGTGACCATAACTCAGGTCCGGTTTAATCCAAATCATGCTCTGATACCATCTTATAACGCCCTGAAAATCGGGGGTTGAGTAGAAGCTCGGCTCCCGAGTTCCAACGCATCACTTATGCAACATAGATAATGATGATTGTATGTTGTTCATATTAGTGCATTTATTTTGAATGAGATTATACCAAAACAACAGATCGTACTCCAGAAACAATTAAATTATGTAAGCGGAAGACTGTGATAGATATATAAACTATATAAACTGTTGTAAGTCTCCGGAATGTGAGCATGTTACCAAGTTAAATATATACCCATATACTCCAAAAATGAACAAAATGGATATACAAGGGTGTTTCAAAAGTGCAAATCAAGAAGTGGAATGACATCTAATTAGCAACCCTATAACCCCATCAATTAGAACACGGCTCACATGAACCCGCCTGAAAGCAGCATATAAGAGAAACTCTCCTCATCATCATAAAAGTCAGGCTCCGCTTCACGAGTATCGCAATCATCTGAAATTACAACAGGGTCTGGTTGGTGTGTACAACACCGTCCCGTAACGTGGGAGTGAGTAGCTAACTCAGTGGAACAATAAAGCACAGATTAACATGCTATCAATTCAATCAAGCAGTAATTATAAAGCAGTAAATCACACATCCCTAAGTACTTTTGTTAATGCAAGAATAGTATGTATGTATGATGTATGCCCTTGCCTACGTTCCCTCAGCGACTTCTTCTTATGTTCCCTGCATGCCACACTCCCTCAGTGCTTGACCATCAATGTCAAACACACACGTATGCGGTGCATGAACGTGATTACCAAGCTCTTTATTAGTCATTTTCATACAGCACTATTGGGAAACTAAGGTACCTCCCTTATATCACTTCCCAAACAAGGATCCATTCTAGGGTCGTCAGTCCTAGTAAATCTCATACGATGATACAGTTATAGGTCGCTGCAAAGGGCTCGTCGCCTTATCAATGCAGGCCTAGTTATACTTTAGTTACTACGAAGAGGCTCGTCACTCAACGCAGGTTCAGAGTATGCTCGAGGTCACTACACTAACGCGTCATCCGGGGCTGACGCAATCGCAACACCCCTTCAGATATTGTCCAACCAACAGGTATCAGAGTGCGCAGCGGTGGTTTTATTTGGCAATGGCCCACACGAGGCTCACGCACAATGCGTCTTCTGATTAGTGTAGGTCGACAACTCGAATACAGTGTCCCATACCACCGTATTCGGCTCACGAGTCTGATTGTTCACTGGTCACTACGGGGAAGCTCGTCGCCACAGCGTAGGCCGACAGCTCGACCACGGTGTCCCATACCACCATGTCCAGCTCATGAGTCTTAGCGGATCACGGTACCAAGGTTAATAGGGATTTCACTAGTAAGTTTGGTACCCTAGGTTCAAGCAGTAACGTCCAAACATGGTTAACATATATCGGCCAATCGGGTTATTTGACGAGCTCGACTAGCACGAGCGCATATCGAATTGATCGACATGAAGTGCATAAGCACTCCGTGTGGCCTAACCACTGTCGTCAACCGATATACGACTCGGATTTGTCAACCGATGTATCACCACTAATTCAAGGCTTGTTACCGATTGCCTGGACTATACAATAGTCAAACACAATCAATCTCAACAAACTAGCATATGAGATAATCGAGCAGTAATGAATACATGTTTCAAATCATTCAATCGGTTGGGCATGTGATGAAGTACAACATAAACATGATTTGTACATATTCAATTCACAAACAAACGGATATCTAACCATGGCATAAATGGAGGAAAACATACACATCATTAGAGTAGTTGAGAATCCTATCTCAACACCCAATTAAAGAGCAGTCAACCAGTATTTACTCGTACAGACATTTTTACATACACTTAATCTACACATTACATCATACATGGTATGTAGTAGTTAGAATACGTATTAGGACAAGTCCTTTCGTCAAAGGATTGCCGCCTATATACCAATCACATTAGTCGTGGCGTACGTTAATACATAGTCTATACTCACTTAGACATTTTCATAAACACTTAGGTTACACATGTGTACATACACGACGTATTTTAATATAACATGTATTAGGCTAATCTGTTCACCCGGAAGTTTATACATATGCATCTAGCATACATAGACAGCGATTAATCATGGCAAGCACAAATTTGTATTTTATATGTATACGATATTTTCTACAAATACGAGGAATACAGTATACTCAACATAGTTAACGTATAACTGAAAGAAGAAACGAACAACACTTTGTACATATGAAATAGCATCCAAGTCAGTAATCTATCATTAACTGACATTGAAAGCCTTGAAAACTATAACCTATACGTTTAAAGTCCACACCGTTTGCCTGTAGACGTGAAACGAAATCAGTTTGAACACAACGCCTTTGTCTACGGCACAACGACAACCTATAAAAGGGAATAGGTTAGCTATCTCATCACTTATGCTATTTGGAACTCTAGAATAGGTTAGGTTTAGGTTTTCTTACCTAAGAACGGGATCGGTCTCGCCGGAAGAGGGACACGGTAGTCGTATATTGACACGTAGTTTAGTGGGATTAAATCCCAGGAAGAAATCCCAAGTCTTTCTCTCTCTCTCTTTCTCTCTCTTTCCTTCTCTCTCTCTCTTTTTTTTCCAGGGTTTAGAAAATTCGTATGGGTTATGAGAGAAAGGGTTTAAGGTCTTTATATAGGCCCAGAACTTTCGAAAATAGGCCCAGGGCCAAGGTATACTTAGGTTATGTCCAAAGCCCATCTGTTCCGGCTCAACGGAGCACTTCTGGAGCCCCCCCTTGAGCCAAAGGTTAGACTTAAGTTTCCTTATGTTGGATCTAGGTCGACCTAAGTTTTCAATCCGATCAGATTCGCAGATCGACCGCGGTGGGCCAATTTCAGTTCAATGGTCCATGATCATCGATCAGGGCCACAAGTATACTGTCATGTGTATGAATTTTTTCCTAATCCGAGAGTGTAATAGGGTCAGATTCTGACGGTCTGATTGCTTATTTCAGGCCCGCAAGCGACAGGTCTCAGATTACTTAAATTAGATTTAATTTCTAAAGAAATCCACGTTTTCTCACACACTTTACTCCGGGCTCAAGCGAATAGCCCCGGAACACAATCTGGATTTGATCTCCGAGATGGTTGTCAAGCCCAGCAAGGCGGTCTTAATTATATAACTTCGTATTAATCAGACTTTCGACGTGCGGTTCAGATCCGATACGGAGTTTCGTGATGCCCTCGAGGGCAACTGGGTAATAAGATTGATCCTAGATTTTAAGGTAACCTAGCGTCAATGATTCTACAAGTTTTGGGTCTTGCAGATCGTATTTAAAGTGATTCAAATGGATTTCGTAGCTAATCTAGTTTAGCACTTAGTTACTTTGTCTAATTCCTAAAGGATTTGAGGTTTGAGAAGCTAATAAGGGGTTAGGATCAACCCCTTGCCTAAGGACATCTAACTCCAGGTTGACAAAAATCTGGGGCGTTACATATGGCCCACCTGAGTTCCATATACGGCTGATTTTTGGGATATCCCATAATTTTAAGGGGACCCATCAAATGCACGGTGTTGATGGTCGACATGCATCACTGTGGGGCCCACACAGCTCGACTTCACAGGAGCTTATTGTGAGCTCGAGCGCATAGTACCTAAACCCTATATATATATATGTGTGTGTGTGTGTGTGTGTGCGCGCGCGTCTTGTGCCAAGAGAGAGAGACCAAAACATCCGCGATATTAAAACTTTTAGTAAATTGTGATTGGGTAGGTTTGAGAAACATTAATGAAACATAAAAGAAATAACAATGAAAAAAATACAGAAATTTCTGTTGAATTAAGAACATGTTATTTTTAATTTGTTGAATCAAGAACATGTTATTTTTCAAGAGAGGGTCTCAAGTTCAACTAGTTGAACCACAAAGTAAGGTCCACCCAGTGGATTACTTCCAACCTGTTAAGTTCACACGAAATCCAACCCTTTCAATAGGTTGGCACCACCACAATCACGGAATGCAAAATCAGCCCTATCTAGCCTTCCAGTGGACCACACCATTAGATAATTGGCGGTCATTGACAAATAGAAAAAATACAAGTAGTCCGCTTGAGTGGATATGGCATTTGCACGAGGTAATCCTCATGATGGGGACAACCTATTCCATGGATTGGATGTGCACTGAGTGCACCATAACTTATAGTCTGACTAATGGGCCTTGAGAGCTAAAATTAATTAGGAAAGTTTTGCATTCCAAACAGATTCCAAGGGTCCATTTGGATCGTAAGTCATTTTTCTTTAGCTACTTATGCCTTGAGTAGTTAGTTAGTCTTGATCTCTACTCGTTCAACGCACAAATATGCCAAGTAAATAATACATTTAATCCTAAAAAGAATTCATAAATTCTTTTTTCAGCATTACCTTGATGTGGATCATCCATCATTTAGAACCACCTTTGATGTTGAGTCAGCCATCATGTGGGATCCACCTTTAGTATCCACCATCCATTATGTGAGGCCAACCTTTGATGTTGACCATTCGTTATGTGGAATGACCTTGGCCCTATCTTCAATGTGAATTGTTCAATGTACGAGGCATGCCTTCAATGTGGACTATCAAACTTGTGAGGCCCACCTTCAATGTGGGCTATCCATCATGCATGGCCCACCTTGGATGCGGGTCATCCATCATGTCAAACATTGGTTGTGGATTGTCCATTATCCAGGGCACACGGTGAATGTGGATTAACCATCATATGGAGCCCAACTCTGAAGTGGGCTGTCCATCATATGGGGCCTACCTTGGATGTGGGGACCAATTATTATTAGGAGCCAACCTTTGATGTTGATTGTTCATTATGTAGGGCCTACCTTAATGTGGGTCACCCATCATGTGGGACCCACCTTCAAGTCACTAGCAATCATGTGAAGTCCACCTTCAATATGGACCATCCATCAGGTGGGCTCTTCGAAGTGGGTCATCCATCATGTGGGGCCATCTTTGATATGGACCATCCATTGCCTGGGCCCCACCTTAATGTTGGTTGCCCATCATGCGGAGCTCTCTCTCTCTCTCTCTCTCTCTCTCTCTCTCTCTCTCTCTCTCTCTCTCTCTCTCTCCCAAGTAAAAAAATGATATTTTTTTATTCAAGTTATTTTAAGGTATTCTGCAACTTTTAAATGCCATTTTATCATACTAATTTTTATCACATAGGATGTCGATTTGTTGCCAATGCTCTCCCAAGTACACCCTAAAAGAGTAACTAAGGGTCTTTTGGATGCACGAAGCATATGGTGAAAAAGGTGTTGGAGGATATGCCCTACAAAACCAATATGAGCTCTAATCCACTGGCATAGGGCTAATCTCAATTATAGAGCATGATGACCAGGAGTCCCTTGTGAATACCTTGATGTGTCTTGGTGCATAGTGTAACTTTAAACTTGCATGAATATAAGTTAGTTGAGGAGTGCATCCTCTATAATCCTTGGGAGATAAAAATTTAACACGGCTTATTAATCAAGGAGAGTCATGGCCCATGGATCTAAATACCATGTATACGCCATAACTATCACAGATATATATGACACACCTATAGACATTCTATCGTGAGATGTACAGTTATCCTATGTGATGGAACTAACTTGAGATAATATGAACAATCTCCTCCATCAAGGATCCAACTTCATATTGGTATGCCTTCTTCCTTGACTCACATAGGAGTGTAAGTGTACCATGGATATAAGATCCACAGTCAGACCTTTGGTACACTTACACTAGTTGGATCGTGTTGAAGTTACTGATCTAATATTTCATTCCTAGTTGAGATTATCATGATGATCTCGACTTGATGTTGCATAGAAATGAATAATCCTTTGCCCAGGTGACATATATAGGTCACGGGCCTAACTGACAGGCAAGACTTCCTAAAAGCCATTAAAAATATACATACCTGGGTATTTCTACCTAGAACTGTTGATTCTTGCACGGGCCAACAAGTAACTCACTATGTTTTACCAAAAGACTTTCTAATAACTACATCTATCAAATCAAGAACTCATCAAGTGATTTTTCTATTGAGCCCGGAACTTAAAAATGTTTTAATTAGCTTTTTAAATATTTTTTATCATCGAAGTTTTATTTATACCGTTAAAATTGTTTTGATAGCACTTAATAATGGCCTAATGGTCCAAATTGGATGGTCCACTATTTTACTAGCATGGGATACAGATCCCCAATAGATAGCCATGACAATTAGAGAATTAGATCATGAGTACATACATGGATAAGACCGATCAATGCACTTCCTTCCCAATAAGATACAAAGTTGTTCGTAGGGTGGTTTAATACCATACTAGGACCCCTTTGAAGTCCTAACCTCCTCTTATATATATAAATCCTACCTTGGAGGAGAGCATTAAAACAAACCCTCCGTTGGGCATATGAGACAAAGTATAGAGAAAGGGCAGGGAAAGAACACCTCCATCTTCATTTCCTTTATTCCACCCTTTTCACCTTTGTGGTCCACTTCTGTGGACTGTTGGAGCTCTCTTTGACACTTGCCAGAGTTACTTTGGGTTGCTTGATTTTGTCGGTATTGGGATAAATTGGGGAGAGACCTTTTAAGTTGGAAGGTCATCATCCGCATCGGATCATTCTGCACCAGCAAATCACCTCATAATATATTTTAAATTGGGATATCTTACTATTCAAAGAAAATTAAATTTCTCCTCGAAATCTCATCAAAAGGGCATCCATTGGACATCAATTTGGAAGACCATAAATATTCAAAGTAGTTTAGTTGACACTAGAAAATCATTCTAGCTCACTTTGGACCAAATTTCATCAAATGGTCCAGATTCAGATATATTTAACCAATCTACAGATTACGGGGCCCATAGATCAATAATCTCAATCCCACAAACGAGGCCCTTGTACAAATTAAGGGCCCACTTGGACACCCTAAAAAGTGGAGTTTGATGCCTCAACACTGTTTTAATTCAAACTACACATTGTTCGTTTGGATGCAGTTTTACAAATTCTCCCTTAATCTCCTGCTCACAAACCCTCATCTAATCCCCGACACCTCCAAATAGGCACTAAATAGCCCTTGCCAAAAACCAATCCAATTGATTTTGGGTCCTTGTCCTTGCCTCGGTGATAGACTCCCTGGAGTTTCAACACAAGGTCTGGGATTCGAGTACCCATTGGTGGTGAAATCCCACTAGGCGTATGTTGGATGGCACGAAGATGGAAAACCCACAGCATGAAAAATACAGATGCTAAGATTGTATGATCAGAATCACTCTTGGGTTGTGCTCCAGTCATAAGTTGGCCAACAAGTTCGACACTCCAAATCAATACATGTACATAATGCACAAAGTATATAGGTAGGGATGTATATGAGCGATCTAGCTCGACTTGACTCAATTCAAATGACAACTCGAGACGAGCCAAACTTCATGACCCAGCTCGTTTTGAAAATAAGCTGAGTTCGAACATAGTAGAGCTTGACTCAACTCGAACCCGACTCAGCTCAAAGCTTGAGCTTGGCTCAACTCGAATATATATTATATATTATTATATTTAAAAATTAAAAAAATTAAAACTTAAACCATACCCTACCCATTCGTCTCTTTCTTTCCATTTCCCTCTCTCTCTCTCTCTCTCTCTCTTCTCTCTTCTCAAAGGTACCTCTATTAGTCTATCTAATATATATATATATATATATATATATATATATATATATATATATATATATATAATGAATATTTGATTTGGGGGTTGGGTCAGGTTGCTGGGTTGAGTCACGTGCAAATTGAGTGCTGGGTTGGATCGAGTTGGGAGCATACTCAACTCAACTCAAGGTAAGCTTGTCTCGACTCAATCCACTAGCTCGCATCGAGCTCAACTCAAAAGGTTTGGCAATCAAACCAAGCTCCAATGGTAAGTTCGAGGCCATGCTCGAACTCAAGGAGAGCATAGACGAGCCAAGCCAAGCTTGACCCACCTCGACTCGACTCGGCTCGATGTACAGCCCTAGATGTAGGTGAACTATATCATTTCAAATCTAGCCATCCATAAATCTTGAATATCTTAATCCCAATCACACTAACCAACTTAGATGTCCAGAGAAATAAAAATGGCCGAAAAAACAGTCACTTGGCATGTTTTCACCGGACATGTTTTGGGCACATTTCCGAACAAGGTGGAAAATGGAAGATGACGATCAATAGAGAGACCCATCTGCATAAGATCAACCAATGAGACAATGCAAAAGTGCAAATGGAGCAACATGAACAGGGTTTGCAAAAGTGCATCATGCAAAACACATGCAATCGTATCCACATCAGACATGCCAGTTGAATGTGGAGCAATATCACTGTCTTAACTCTTTCTAACCACCCCATTTGTAGGCTACAGATTGGACGGCTATGATAGTAGGTAGCATCACTGTGATTTTTGGGACATTCACATGGCAGCCCACCATTTCCATGTTCCCAAACAACCCAACCATGAACTAGGAAATTCAATCATCCGTCAGACTTGACTCTTTAGTGAGTAGAGAGCCTACAGAAGGTTCTCTTGGAAGCAATTACAAGAAAAATTCATTGATTCATCACATAAGGGGTAACAACAAATCATTCCTGACACTGAAAAATGCATCATGCATTGTAATTCAGGATACCTCCCAACGTGTTACTAAGTTCTTTCAATAACCCAAACCGGATAATTTGGTTCTTTTAAATAACCCCAAACTGTTCATGAGAAAGGGCTTCTCTTGTATAGGAGACGCCTGATAAATCCCTCAGATTGAATACCTCAATCCCATTATACAAAGGTGATGGTCACTATCCATTTCAAAACAAAAAAGCTGATTTTCAATGTGCTAAAATTATCCAATGCAAAGATTTTATTTGTTTTTTATACACCATGCAAGGCAAAGACTTATCATGTAAACAGTTTGGATTATTTGAATCAGCCAGATTCAAAGGCAATAGTCCCTATGCATCGTGGTACAATACAGCAGGGCGTATTGAAGAAAACCTTGAAATCAGAGGGCATTGTGCTTTGAGTAATCACAGGACGTATGAACATGTTATATGGGAGGTGAAACACAAAAAAAAAAAGCACGTGCATACAAAGTATTGAGAAAGAAAAGAAAAGAATAGAAGGAACTTGTCAGGACAAAGCAGTTCTCTACTTCAAAGTGCAAACTGAAGACATTTATAAAACTGCAAATATACCCGTTTCTCCCAAGGCTTTAGATGTTAAGGAAAAAACAAGATTAAAAAGAGGCCGCATAAGATCTTGCACCATATAACAAGGTGGCACAAGAACAAAACTTGACAAAATACGAAGTTGTTTGCCTGCAAATGCAAGAAAGGAGTGCTACGACTAATTGCTGTTACCCGACTAGCATTTTGGCATGCTTTTCAACGAGTATCAAGATCAACTAGAAACTAACCCATGTACAAAAAGCCAGCTCCTTGGAAATTTCTCTCTTTTTCCTTCTTTGTTGGACTTTCAGTTGAGTTCTTGAGAAGAGGATTTCATTTCATAAAGTGAGGATTAAGAAGCCCTGAAATCTCAAGAAATCCAACACGGTCTCTCCCTCCGAATATCTTTTTCAATTTCTCATCACACACTATGATCTTCTTGTTTTCCGGGTCCTACCAAAAGAACAGACAAGAAATAGAATCACCATCCGATTTCATGGAAAGTGCATCAAATGATCTAAGTGCTAACTCTGTGGTTTCACTAATTCTCAGACACATTTGTCCCAACCCATTCACATGTAGCTGCATGTGCCAAGCTGGCATGTTTGTGAAATTCCAAGCTGTCCATCAGGCACAGACCCCACCTTTTTCAATGCCTCACCAGAAAAAATCAGACTACCCCACTCATCAGTTGGGCGTACTGAACAAATTGATAGTCTATTCATTTCATACACCATGGCCCACTTGATGAAACAGGTCTTAATTTTCACTCTTGGGCACAAAAGGTAGGACCCACTCGATGGACAGCTCAATTATGACATTTAATACATTGGCACATGCAGCCACAAGAGAATGGGATGGAGTACACACCTGTAGAATTAACAAACCTCTAATATAGTTAAAATTTCCATTGACTACAAGATGTCTGAAAGCTTGTCAGAAAGCCCACTAAATTAAGGATGTAAGAATATTGAAAATTCAGAAAAAATCATAGAACAAAAGTACTCATACAGGCAAACACCAGGATACAAGATCAACCACCTACTATCAGGTAGGTTTTAATCCACACGTACATGCAAGGCAGCCCACCAAGCCATCCAACAGATAGGTCCATCCATATGGACAGCCCTGCCAAAAGCCAGGCCATTGGACTGACTGGGTTGGCATAGTTATGCAACAAATGGACAGGTAAGAAAAACTTGGCCAGCTTGGACCAGAAACTGGCCATGTGGCCAACGGACTGGCCTGATTTTTTAGCAACAACGTCTCCACTAGGACCCAGATGATGGACATCTTGGATCTCACGATCGAGTTCCATGTTGGCACACGGTGGCATGTAGCTTGATGCCTTGTACATGTGTCGGGTTAGCAAACCTCATAGAAGATATCTACAATATATATTGCTATGGAAAACCCAGACAGCAAAGTCATAATAAAAGACTATTGCAAGAGTTTCAACACGAGGTCATGGGTTCGAGTACCCTTTGTGGTGAAAACCCACCATGGTGTGAGTGCATGTGTGTGTGGGGTGTGAGTGCGTAAGGAAAAAAAAAAAAAGACTATTGCAACACCGGATTATGAAATCCAACATCATGGGCCGATCTGACCTGCACCAGAGCTGTTTTATGATTGCACATGTCCATGATTCAATTTTGGAATATACGTAAACTGCACTGAGGATTTGTGAAGGTTACAACACCTCCAAAGATATACTATCTTACACAACCAGCAATTTACCGCCAAGAACGTGAAATTGCAGCAAACAAACTCGATAAAAATCAGTAAATAACAAATCAATAACAGCCAACAGAAAGTACCACGGAACCAAATCAAATCAATCTTTGGTTACCATGAGAAAGGGATAAAACCCACAACACAAAATATCAGTTTGGATTCTCTACCTCCTGGCAAAAAAGGAGCTCCAATTCTCCCAAAAAAAAAAAAAAAGTATTATGTGCCTCAAAACAGCATGCAGCAGGCCCAAGCCATGCCTTCTATACTTGAGAAAAAACCCAAAGATACTAAAAACATCCCTACTCTTGTTACTCAAACTAGAACCTAAAAAGGAATGAAACAATTGAATTCGGTGAAAATAATTTCACCAAAATGTGGCTCTTCTTGAGCAGATATTAATAGACTTTTATTTTCCTCCTTTTCTTTTTCTTTTTTTCTTTTTAACAGTGATATAGATAGATTATTCATACTCGGGAATCAGATATATGATCATATAGATCTTTTCTTTATTGATCTGCACACTGGATGTAAATAATAATCCTTTCAAGAACAAGGATTTAACTACCAGATCACAATTGTGTCAATTTTCCACCAGTAGAATGCTCTACAATAGAATTGCATACCGAATAAAAATACAAGAAACTCATCATTTTTAGTCATCATTTTAGGGGTCTAATTCAAAACACAACCTTTATTTTCAGCTTGCACATATTGCAGGTGTTGAACACTTTCAATACCTTTTGTCTTCCCAAAATGACCACTTTCGATACCTTGGTCATTACCTTGGATCAATAATTCATGAGTGGAGAGATTGAAAAGGATGTTGCCAATAGAATTCAAGCTAGGAGAAAGAAATGGACATGTGCCTATAGAGTTTTATGTAGAGGTGGGCAACTTGGGCCTGATCCGGTGGATCCGACCCGACCAGACCCGACTCGGTACCGTTCCGAACAGAACCGACGGTCTGATCGGGCCTGATCGACTCTGATCATCCAGATCCGATAGTTTTTCGGGTTGGGTTCGGATTGGCCCTGATCTGACCAGACCCGAAAACCCGATCCGATTGGATCGGGACAGATCCGATCCTACCCGATCTGGAGTAGTTTTTATTAATCCTTCTACTTTTTCCTATGGTATGGTCCACTTGAGCTTTGGATATGCATCAATTTTGAGTTCAACCACTAAAATAATCTGCAAAAACGAATGGACAGTGTGGATAAATCACACACATTCAAGGTGGGCCCCAACAGAGTTTGCTATGTCCAATAGCAAGTAAATTTGTCGGTGTACCGCACACAGCTATGTAGCTAGCTGTAGCCTGTAGGTGCTAGCTGTGTGTAAATGCTAGCTATAGTTACGTGTCATGCCAAGACGAGCACTGACGCTCCTTGAGCTCCAAGTTGTACGAACGGTTCAAAGGATATCAAAGTTACATGGGCCCCACAGTGATGTATTTATTATATCTACACTGTTCATATATTTTTAGAGACTATTATAGAGCATTATTCAAAAAATGAATAATATCCAACGATCATGTGGACCACATCACAAATAGCAGCAGAGAATGAATTTCACCGTTAAACAATTTGTGTGGTCCACATGATCGTTAGATCTGTCTTAATTTTAGTCTCAAGCCTTAAGACGAGCTCGCCAAATGAATGGACGGTTTGGATATAACACATACCCCACCATCAGACCCATATAACTTGCTAAACTCAATAAAGCAAGTAACGTACTTAGCGTGAAAAGAAAGTCTTTGCATGCACGTCAACATAATACATTAATACATCAAAGAAAGCATGACACGCATTTTTTATAGTCACGTGGGGCCCACCTTCATGTATATATGTTATCTAAGCCGTTCATCCATTTTGACATATCATTTTAAGCGTTGAACAAAAAATTACGATACATTGAAGACTGAAGTGGACCACACCGTATCAAATGATCCGAATAGTGCCCAACCCGATCCGACTCGGTTTCCCTGACCGAGTCGGACTCGGATCGGGTCAAGTCAATCAAGCAACAGATCTGTCCGAGTCAGGTGACCTGGACTTAGTCTCGGATCGGATCGATTTCGGGTCAGCCTATTAGAATTTCAGATCTGACCAGGTTAGGCCCAATCTGGTCCGACCCGGACCGATGCCCAGCTCTAGTTTTATGTGATAGTCGTGTACCAATCAAACTGAAAGGGAAATTTTATAGGATTAGTTATAAGACCAGCCATGTTTTATGGGACAGAATGTTGGGCAGTTAAAGAACAACATCTTCATAGAATGTATAGCTGACATGAGGATATTGAGATGGACGAGTAGCAAGACAAGGATAGAATTAGAAATGAATACATACGAGGAAACATGGTAGTACCAATAAGTAATAAGATGAAGGAAAGTAGACTTAGATGGTTTCGTCATGCATAACAGAGACAAAACCGCGCCAATTAGGAGTGAGTTGGTACAAGTTGAAGGCACTACAAGGGCAATGAGAAGGCCCAAAAGGATGTGGATAGACATAGTAAGAAAAGACTTGATGACCTATGGTCTAACTGAAGGTCTGGCCCTTGATAGAGTGGACTGGCAGAACCTGATTCATGAAGCCGACTTCAATTAATTGGTATTAGGCTTTAGATGATGATATATTGCAGGTGTTGAACAATAAGAATTCCCTTGTTGCTTTACTGCTTGTTGGTTGGGGCAGTCACCTCCGGAAGGGGTAACCAGGTTGGGTGCCTAAACCAATAGTGTAATCCAACCAAAAACAATTTCCTTGTCGAAATAGCCATCAGGAAACACTTTCACATCAATACAGCAACTAGGCAAAACCACCTACATGTTACTAAGGCTACAACATCTTTGCAAAAATCTACTTAGTCATGGACCAAGACATGAATTAATGCACCCCACACATCTGAGCAAACCTTCGGCCCAAGGTGTCCCGTATCGGTATCGGTTGGCGTAACGGTGCCCTCCGAAACCGATACGGATACGGGGGCATAACGGCCCGTAACGGCGCAATTTTTATTTTTTTTTTGCCAAAAAAATATAAATTAAATCCAGAATATTCTAAGCATTCCAAATATGCATTCATTTATAAATTGGAACATATTTATGGTGGTGTAACGGTCCACTCTTTGGTGAGAAGTTGTATCGGACTGTCTAATTAATTTTTTAACCAGGTAACTTGAATTTGACTACAAAATTCATATATTTAATTTTCTAAATATGTCATTTATATACTTAACAACTTGATATCATTTCTCCCAATAGTTCTTTTTAAAAAATGAAATTAAATTCAGGTAAATGGCGTTGCCAATTTGGGGCTGACTTGGAGGACCAATCTATTCTCCAAATCAGCCTCAAATTCATGCCATTTATTGTCATTATCCCACTTATAAATTGTTGGACATTTATTGGATAGTGAATCATAAAAATAATAATAATAAATAAATAAATAAATAATCAAAAGGCCCTATTTAAAAAAATAAGAGTCCACAAATTAACAATTCAAACAATTTGATTTTGGCATTGTGAGTTAGCAATTGCAGTCCATAATTTTATAGCCAAATTTTAAGTTAATATATGTCTCGTGTACAATTTTTTAAGGCTTGAATTAGGAGGGACTCGGATTGTGAAGTGCAGCACACGTGTCAAAGTTTTTTGGGCCCCACCCATGATGAATGTGTTATATCCACACCGTCCATCCATTTTGCCAAATAATTTTAGGGCATGAGCCCAAAAATGAGGCACATCCAAAGCTCAGGTGGACTGCACACCCTAAGAAACAATAATAATTAAACGTTCACCATTAAAAATTTATTGGGGGCTAGAAAAGTTTTAGATCAAGCTGACATGCGTGTTTTCCCTTCATCCACGTCAGTGTGACCCAATTAATAGGTTAGATTGAAAATAAACATTACGGTGGAACTTAAGAAATTTTTAATGGTGAGCATTCTATAACCACTATTTCCTATGGTGTGGTCCACCTGAGATTTGGAAATTACTAATTTTTTGGATCCTGACCTAAAATGAAGTGGCAAAATGGATGGACGATATGGATAAAATATATACATCATGGTGGGGCCCACTCGGGTCTGATCAGATTGGATGGAAAATAAACGTTACCGTGCGCCCTACGAATTGTTTAACCGTGAAAATCATTATCTTCGCTGCTATTTTTGGTGTGGTCCAAATGATCTCTGGATATAATTCATTTTTTGGGTGGTGCTCTAAAATGATCTCTGAAAATAAATGAATGGTGTAGATGTAATAAATACATCACTGTGGAGCCCATATAACTTTGATCTCCTTTGAACCGTTCATACAACTCGGAGCTCGAGGAGTGTCAGGGCTCGTCTTTGCGTGACACGTACCTACAGCAGCTAGCTGCTGCAAATTTTTTAAAAAAAAATGGAGAGAGGGAAACCGAAAAGAAAAAAAGAGGGAAAGAAGAGAGAAAAGAAAAAAGAGGAAAGGGGGAAAGAAGAGATTGAGAGAGAGAGAGAGAGAGAGAGAGAGAAGAAGAAGAAGAAGAAGAAGAAGAAGAAGTAGCGTACATGACCGCATGCTCAAAGAAGAAGAAGAAGAAGAAGAAGAAGAAGAAGAAGAAAAGAAAAAAGAAAGGAAAAAAGGTAAGGTTTTTTTTGTTTTTTTTTTTTTTTTTCAGGGCAAATGTGTTAATGAATTCTGGTCCGTAAAAGGCCGTTATGGCCCGTAATGTGCCGTTCTGGTCCTGAGAGATCAGAACGGCCGTTTCGACCCGTATCGTGTAATGAGTCCCACTGCATTCAAGCATTCGTGTCCGTGTACAACCGATACGTAACCAATTTGGGATACCCTGCTTCGGCCTCTTTCCTGATACATCTATCAAAGCATCTTTCCTTGTATTTAAGGTGTGTTTGGATGCACCACTGAATTGAACTCCAATGTTGATTCAATAAAGCAGAAATAACCTAATTGCAATTTCCTTAGCATTCATGTCATTGTTTTGGGCAACTCCAAATCATCTTGCATTCTGTGCAGTAACAAATCACAATGACAATACTTCCAAGTTGGACTCCAAGAAGCATCACCACAAGTAGAGGGCTAGGATTGTTGTTCACAATTCAATTAACTCTTATATCCATATGCATCCGTTGCTGAGAAGGTTTTGAGTTTCCTTGGAACGCAAAATCCCACGTCTCATTCTACGTCAAGTCATTCTCCCCGCGTGGCCGATCTGCCAATTAGCTCCATGATGAGCACTACAAATTGACAAGACCCAACCTCCTACAGTGCTTGAGTCATGTTAGGATGATGAGTTCTGGTGTGAGTCTAGTGACCAAGTATCAAAAGCCACTCCTAACATTCTCCACAATAATCAACCGAACAATTACATTTTCTTTATCTTTTGCTTCAGCCTTCAATTTGAGAAAAACCAAAGAAGAATTTTTTTCTAAAGAATGAAGTTTTCTAAAGGATAAATTTCTCTAAAAGAAGAACTTTTTCTAGAACAAGAACTTTTTTTAAAAGAAAGTTTTCTAAGGAAGAATTTTTTTTAAGAGAAGAAAACTTCCTTCTTCTTTCTATTCTTCTTAGAAGGACGGACAAAGCTTTCCTCCTTTATAAAAAAATTTTCTTTAAAAACTCGACAAAGCTTTCTTCTTTTATAAAAAATTATTCTTCAAAAACTCTCTTTGAAATTTTTATAAAGAAGAATAGAAAGAAGAAATTTTTCTAAAAGTAGGAATTTTTCTAAAGAATAATTTTTTTTAAGAAATTTTTCTAAAAGTAAAATTTTTTTTTCTAAAAAAAGAGAGTTTTCTAAAGAAAATTTTTTTATAAGTAGATTTGTTTCTAAAAGAAAGTTTTCTAATGAAGAAATTGTTTTAAAAAATGTTCTGTAAAAAAATTTCTTTTAGAAATAATTCTTCTTTAAAAACTTTCTTAGAAGAATTCCATCTATTAGAAAAACTTCTGTGAAAAAAAAAAAAAAACTTTTAGAAAATTTTCTTTTTTCAAAAAAAAAAATCTTCTTTTAGAAAACTTTCTATTCTTCTTTAGAAAATTTCCTTTTTTTTATAAAAGTTTATTCGTTTAAAAAAAAAAATTTCTTTTAGAAAAATATAATATTTTCAATATTGATAACCAACGATATGATACCATTCTAGAGTACAAAAATTCCAACATATGAAGAAGAATATCTTTAATACTATAATGATATCTGTGATGGTTTGATATTTCCTGGGATTCCTGCAGTCTTTAGCAATATCGATAATACATCCAGCAATGTCTCTGATATTTCCCCCTCTTTTATCCTCCACTAAGAGAACTTTATGAATTTGGTTTCTCTTCATTAATCCTCTTTACTTCACATCTCATCTTTTTTGTATCTATCCATCATGGAAGTAACTTTTAATCTCTTATAATATAACTCCCTTGCCATGTCTTCTTCGAAGATTTTGTTCTCTTACTTATCTCGATAGATCTCTTAATAATCCAGTTTCTATTCAGTCTTCATCTTTCCTTAAGGGGGTCTTTTATGGTGGTAAATAAGTAATCATTATTTAAATTTTGAATTGCAGCCGGCCACCTCTACAACATTGATGTTTAATTGGCTAGACACTAATGCCGAAGAGGAAAAACTAAAATCTGTGGGGCCCACCGTGATGTATGTGTTTGATCCACGTCGTCCGTTTTACCAGCTCATTTTAGAGCATGAGCCCAAAATTAGGGGAGATCCAAAGCATAAGTGGACTATACCACAAGAATCGGGGGACTTAAATGCCTATCATTGAAAACTTCTTGTGGGCCACAAAAGTTTTGGATCAAGTTGATATTTGTGTTTTACCTTCGTCCATGTCTGTTTGACCCTATGAACAGGTAGGATCACAGCTACAAATTATTGTGGGACACATACTTGGTTTCACCTTTCAACGGTGGATGTCATTATTTCCCTTGTTTCCTGCAGTGTGGTCCACTCGAGCTTATAATCTGCCTCAATTTTAGGCTCATGCCCTAAAATGAGCTTGTAAAACAGACGGACGACGTGGATCAGACACAGCACGATGGTAGCCACAGATTTCACTCACGCATTCTAATCCAATTTTCAAGACAACAATCTCAAAATCAAGGCATAAATATTAGACGATTCCCTCTCTTCCAAACAGCAACAAGAGGCCATCATTACTTATTTACCATCATTTACGGTGGTAAATAGAAAAACAAACACCCCCTAATTGCTTTCTATTGTTTCTCCCAATGGACCATCTCACATACCACATTCTATCCCTCATTTGTGGGCCATTTGCTCTATAAATGCCTACTACTCCTAATACCTTGTAGTCTGCCCTTATTACACTAGTGTACACATAAGAAGATTTTCCTTGGGACAACATCACTCCTCTGTGCTAACTTGGTGTATTGTTTGTGTTTTATTGCTTGTATTGTATGACGTTCAAATGTTATGAACTCATTTTAGATATAATTACATCACTTATGGCCGACAACACATAGCGTGTATGTGTTGTCTCGTACACAATATAAAACTATATGCTTAGTTTCTTTGTAATGTTTTGAGCTCTGAGTGTGTAATCATGTATCATTTAACATCTCTTCATTGAAAATCCACCATTTTCCTAAAGGTTTCCCAATGTTTCCTCAAGATGTGATACATTACATGATACATGTGATATTTCCCATTGCTCCCTACCATAATTCCGCAACCCAAGGGTGTGATACATATTTCCTTAGATGCAATATATTAACATCTCTTCAATGAAAAATTCACCATTTTCCTGAAATTTCCCCAATGTTTCCTCACGATGCAATACACTACATGATATATGTGATATCTCCCAATGTTTCATTTCTAGATCATCTAACAATCTTGATTCAGCATCAGTGGAGTTGGTTTTGCTTTTTGGACCCTCTGAATATCTATGCACAGGGGGAACAAGCCATGGCATTGGTGGCGCATTTAGAGAAGTTATCTATCATAACAACAAAGGGTGGAGGGTTAGCCAAGGCATGGATGACTCGTTCATGGAGTCATTAGATATTCCACCAATATAAGAAGCAAGAGGACAAATTGAGCACAAGTCAAGAATTGCCAAACGTCAAGCTTGTAGCCATAATAGTATGTGATAGAGATTATGGTGGATCCAAGAGGTAGTTAAATTGGTGGGAAAGAAGGTAGGTGTATCATTTGGTGACGGTAATGAAGATTATGTGGTTGTATTTCAATTTGTAGAGGAATGGGGAGCTCAGAAAGTTATGGCAAAGCATCAAGGGATAACTTACCTATCTACGAGAGGAAGAAGAGAGCTAACGCGACTTAAGTCACTAGTTAATTACAACTCTTCCAGAATAGGGAAGAAAGGGAAGGGGCTACGTGGAGTGCTCAAATGAAGATACTCAATTGGAATGCCAGGAGGCTAGGCTGCAGGGAGAAAAGGATGCAGATTAAAGACCCTTGCAAGCACGCTAAAGTTCAACTAGTGACCTTATAGGAGACTAAAATGCAGGGGATGGATGAGAATCTGCTTGATTCTATTTGGGGCTTAAGGAAAACAAATGGGTGAGGTTAGATGCAAAAAAAAAAAATGTGCTTAGGGGGCTAAGCGGTAATGTAGGACTCGAAGGTATGGAAGGAGGACACACAATGCGGAAGGAGGACACATGGTGCGGATTTAGGTTAGACAAGAGACTAAAATTGCTTTAAAAATGAGGGGGGGGGGAGAGAGAGAGAGAGAGAGATTGTCATTGGAAAAATGATGTTTTAGGGGAAAGGGAAGTAGAAACTAAAGCCAAGTTGCAAGAGATCCAAGCCTTAGACATGAAAGAAGAAAAAGGTGATTTGTCAACAAAAGAGGAGGGCAACGAGGGTGAAGCTATTACATGAATGAGCTTATGTAGGAGGATATTAAATGGAGACAAAAGTCACGTGCTACATGATTAAAAGAAGAGGACAGAAATACAAAGTTTTTTGCATAAAATTACTAGTGCACAGGCTAGGAACAACAAGATCTAGTGTAACGGTGGAGGACGAAGGATTGAAGACAAAACGCAAGTGTGTAACACTAATGTGAAATTCTATGAAGTCTTGTTGACAGATGAGGGATAGAAGAGGCCACGGCCGAAACACCTACCCTTTGTCGTCGTTGGAAGCTACAGATCTCAAGAAACTAATAATGGTATAGGAGATAAGGGTGGCAGTGGCTATGTTAGGAGGGGATAAAGGATCCAGGACAGAATGGATTTCCTTTGGCATTCTTCCAAATATTTGGGAGCTAGTGGAGGATCTTATCAACTTTATAACTGAATTCTGAGGAGGGGTCATCTCTGGGGCCTCCTTTATTGCTCTCATACCAAGAAAGAGGAAGCAAAATGTCTTTGCGACTTCCAGCCCACTAGTTTGATAAATGTAGCGTACAAAATCTTGGCTAAAATCCTAGCTACAAGGTTTAGAGCCATGTTGGACAAGGTAATATCAGAATTCAAAGGAGCATTCATAGCAGGAAGACAAATACTACTGCTCTCATCACTCATGAGTGCTTGGATGCAACGCATGGAGAAGGGAAAAAGGAAGTTGTGTGCAAATTGGATATTGAAAAGGCATACGACCATGTGGATTGGGGCTTCTTGGCCTACATGTTGGGAAGAATGGGATGTGGCCAAAAGTGGAGAAGCTGGATAAAGCAAGTACATTACTTCTACAAGGTTCTCAGTATTGGTAAATGGATCCCACAAAGGCTTCTTCCGAGCTTCAAGAGGCCTTAGGCATGGAGACCCACTCTCTCCATTGTTTAGCACTAAGCAAGATACTTGAGAAAGATCAGGAAGCAAGTTTGATTAAAGGGTTCAAGGTCGAAGGTGTGCCTCTAATTCCTCACCTCCAGTTTGTCAATGATACCATGCTGCTCTGCGATGAGGATACCGAAATGGTGTGAGATGTTTTGAGGTAGTATTGGGCTTAAGAGTCAACGTATACCGAAAGATATACGACCATGTGGATTGGGGCTTCTTGGCCTACATGTTGGGAAGAATGGGATGTGGCCAGAAGTGGAGAAGCTGGATAAAGTGAGTACGTTACTTCTACAAGGTTCTCGGTATTGGTAAATGGATCCCCCAAAGGCTTCTTCCGAGCTTCAAGAGGCCTTAGGCATGGAGACCCACTCTCTCCATTTTTTAGCACTAATCAAGATACTTGAGAAAGGTCGGGAAGCAAGTTTGATTAAAGGGTTCAAGGTCGAAGGTGTGCCTCTAATTTCTCACCTCCAGTTTGTCAATGATACCATGCTGCTCTGCGATGAGGATACCGAAATGGTGGAAACTTAAGAAAGGTGGTGAGAAGTTTTGAGGTAGTATTGGGCTTAAGAGTCAACATATCCAAGAGTGACCTACTCAGGGTGTGATCTACTAAAGAGGTGGATGACTTGGCGGAGGTGTTTGGGTGCAAGGCGAATGCCTTGGCAGAGGTGTTTGGGTGCAAGGCGAGGACTCTACCAACGTACTTGGGGCTTCATATGTGTGTTGGTAAGGCGGCCAAGCAACTATAGGACAAGGTCATAAGAAAGGATAAATAGAAAAGGAGACACTTCTCACTAAGGGCATAATAATGTTGATAAAAGCCGCAATGTTAAATATACTGCTACACTATGTCACTGTTCAAATGCCCATGGAAAAGAGCTAAGGTGAAGCACAAATTCCACCTAGTGAAGTGGGAGGAGGTATGCAAACCATATAGGGAGGGGGAGCTAGAATAAGTAAGTTGGAGCAAATGAATCAAGCTCTCTTAGGCAAATGGCTTAGAGATTTGGGTCGGAGGAAGGAAGATTGTGTAAAGAAGTACTGTGAGCAAGCATGGCTTTCATGAAAAAGAATGCTCGGTGAAGGAATCATCGCAGCGTTAGGCTTGTGAAAGGGAATATCATCACTTAGGAACAAGTTTTAAGGATGGGATTCGTTTCTCCTTAGGAGATGGAAAAAGAATTCAGTTTTAGAGGGATGTTTGGATTGGGGCCCGTTGTTAGTAGAGGCCTTCCCCACTCTAGCCAGAGTTGCCACAGATCTGGATATGACAATTGATCGGTGCTTCTCACATGAAATAGGGAATTTAGTGGTGGACCCCCACCCGAAGGAACCTATTGGATGAGGAAATGATGGAGTTTGTTTCTCTTGAAATGGCTTCATCGACTAAAGGCAAATCTGGAAGAAAAGTATTATATGGTGTGGTCACTGGAAAAATCTGGTTGTTTTTTCTCTCTCTTCCTTTTATAGGGGACTACGGCAGCCACCGCCAATTGAAGTTAGTGGTAAGTTGTCTTTCTTGTGGTCTAGCGATGCTCCTCCTAAAGTTACGGCGTTCACATGGTTGACGGGAATGAATAAGATCCTTACTGTTGACAATGTTCGAAAGAGATCAGTAGCAATACCTAAATGTTACTTGATGTGTGTGAGGGGGGCAAAATCAGTGGATCACCTATTTATTCATTGTGCTTTCACCCAGAAAGGTGTGGACAAAATTCATCTTTTGTCCACTCCATTTAATGAAAAATTACCTTTAAAAAAATGTCTTCACTCCTCGAGTCCACCAATTTGAACAATACTAGCTTTAATGGACAATACCCTACTGATGCAGGATAATTAACAACTTGCTCTATAAGCTCAAACCGTTAGATCATGGTGAATCAATCCCTTTATCTCATAGCCCAGGCCCCACATCTCATGTGTTAGGACCTCGGTTGAACCCCCCTCGTGGGCCCCAAATCACATGGGTATCGCCTCGCACGGATGGGGCCCACCTCACACAAGCCGCCCACCCCAAGTGTGCCCCTGCATCCCACAAGCAAACCCACTCGAGCCCGATGTCAAAATGCTCGTGCATTAATTACCCCCGGTGAGGAGTCTCAAACACGAGACCTCCCGCTCTTATACCAATTTGATGCAAGACAATTAACCACTTACTCTAAAAGCTTGAACTGTTATAGAATGGCGAATCAATCCCTTTATCTCATAGCCCGGATTAGGACCTCGGCTGAACCCCCCTCATGGGTCCCAAATCACATGGGTACTGTCACACATGAGTGGGGCCCGCTTCGAGTGTGCCCTTGCATCCCACAGGCAACCCCACTCGAGCCCGATGTGAAAATGCCCTTGCATTACTTACTATACCCATGACCCAGAAGATGGTGAATTATTGTTGAAGGATGTAACTATTATTATCATGTGTGCAAGATGTGTTGTACCATATTTTGTTACTAAAGAACGGTCATATACATGTACACTTGATAAGTATATAAATGTAACTACAACCTCAATATGGTCATATAAATTTTGAAATATATGAAACCGAGGGTTTTTCGGGGAATAAATTGATTACTCAAAACATGTTTCTACATCAAGGTTTAAAGTATCATTTGAAACAGGTATATATTGCCGGATAAGTACCAGTGTAGCCCATGAACAATATGGGTGTATCAACCCCTTATCTACCCGAAGCAACTTGATATAAGGCGATAGGTAGCGGTATCAACGTTTAATGATACGTTACATAACACCCATTTCAAACCTTGTTCTACATGCCATCATATCCCTTTTTTCTTATGAGATTTTTCCCACTGTAAATCTCACATTTAACCTATCGACTTTTCTGAATGCTCTCAAACTTTACTTTCCAAGACTAAACCATTACCTTTTTCATGACGAAAATACCCTTCAATACAAACCCATTTTTCGTAATCTTCTCTCCTCTCCTATTCTGCAAAAACCCATATTTTGGAATCTTCTCTCATCTTCATACAGCAATACCCCTCTCTACCTAAAACCCATTTTCTAGAATCTTCTATCCTCTTCATACAGCAATACCCATATACCTAAAGCCCATTTTCTGAAATCTTCTCTTCTTCATATAAGAATACCCTTCCACCAAACTATTACTTTTTTGCCTTCGTTTTAATTTGTCAAGAAATGAAGAAAATGGTGCTTCCATCGAAGAAAGCACGCACTACAGGTATATTTAAACAAAGTGTCATAAACCCTAAACCGAAAAAATTTCTTGTGGGTCATAGAAGTTTTAGATCAAGCTTATATTTGTGTTTTCCGTTCATCCATGTCTATATGATCCTATGAACAGGCTGGGTGACAAATAAACATCACTATGAGGCCTAATGGTTAGGACTGCGGCGTATTTGGAATGAAATATATCGACATATTATGTAGCAATCACATTTTGGCGGGAACAGATATGCAAAAAATTCACTCCAATTTGGAGGAATTCAATAGCGTGTAATTGTTTGAGTGTTAGCGATAAATGATATTTGTCTTAGGCATGGGAGGAAGAGGGAAATTTTGTGCAATGTTGTATTCTGTTTTGTGATTGATATTTTGTGTAAAAGTTATATTGAATGAAATTTTGTTTTGTATGAAATTTATAGTTAATGAAAATTCTGCATATTTTGTTTAAATTACGGACTTTGAAAGATTAAATGGGGATACTGACCATGAAACTCGGTCAATTTCATGTGAAGCTCGATCAATTTCATGAAGTGCCCAGTCTATTTCAAGAAGTACTCGTTCAATTTCACAAAGTACTCATTCAATTTCATGTGATGCTCGATCAATTTCATGTGATGCTTGGTCAATTTGACGTGAGGCTCGGTCAATTTCATGTTAGGTTCGGTCAATTTCATGTGAAGGTCGGTCATTTTCATGCTAGGCTCGGTCATTTTCATGTGAGGCTCGACCTATTTCATGTGAAGCTCAGTCAATTTCATGTATAATCCTCTCGTCCCTGTACCTGGACCTCTTCACGTCCTTCTCTTGAACAAGCACTGACCCACGTGGCACCCCGGAAATCCTGGCAATGGCATCCACGTCAAAATGTCTGAAGGAATTTCCGTTTTTATATCGAAAGTCATCAACTTTTGACATGGATTTCGAATTGTCGTGTAGAAATGTCGTACAATTGAGGTGTCGGCATTGTTGTCGGCACTGACCCAATTGTGGTAAGCCGCTCAACCTCCTGACTATCGACGAACAAGTCCTTGGACCTGTGCGAGGTCGGGTGCCTACTCTCTTAACTCAAGCAGTCGCGGTCGTTGAGGTTGACTTATGTTTGTCCTCCCTCCGCTTGGAGCAACCGGGCCCCACCCCGGTTGACCCCACCGTGTTGTCCAGCCAACCCAGTCGACCCCACCATGCTGTCCAACAACCCGATCGACCAGGTCCCACCCTGTTGTTCGATCCAACCCGGTTGACCCTACCTTGTAATTTCCTTTCACAAACCCATTTATGCTACCCCCTATTCTTCATTTCTTTCTACGCCCAAAACCAAACTCTAATATCTCTCTCATATTTCTCCCTCCTTCCTCCATTTAAAACATATCTCAAATCTACTTTTATTTCTCTCTTCTTCATCCACACAAAACCCATCTCCCTTCCTTACTCTAATATTTCTCTCTTCTTCCACCTAAATCCAAAAAAAAACAAACCTATTTTCCTTCCATATTATAATATTTCTCTCTTCTTCCACCCAAACACCAAAAAATCCAAACCCATCTCTCTAGGCAATCAAGAATATGGGGGCCTTCCTTGCTCTGGTTTCTTCATGGGTACTGCTCTCATTAATGGTGGTGCTTATGGCCAAGAAGTGTGATGCCGAGGAAGAAGCAAAACAACACTATGATCATCGCTTCAATCGGAAGGAGGACAAACATGCATCAACCTCAACGACCACGATTACCCAGGTTAAGAGAGTGGGCACCCGACCAAGCACGGGTCCATCCACATCTCGGGCAGGACCGCCAACGACTCATGGCCCGGTAGTCGAGCAACTACAACACGCCGTGGTTTTGGAAAGATTCGTCAACCACAAGATATGCTTTGAGTGCTACGTGAGCAAAGACTTGTTCATCGATAGGCAGGAGGTCGAGTAACTTGCCACAAGTTGGCGGGATCCCATCTTCACACCCTACAACAATGCCGACACCTCAACTGTACGACATTTCTACGCGGCAATTCAAAATCCATGTCAAAAGTTGATGACTTTCAATATAAAAACGGAAATTCCTTCAGACATTTTGACGTGGATGCCATTGCCAGGATTTTCGAGGTGTCATGCGGGTTAGTGCTTGTTCTAGAGAAGGACACGAAGAGGTCCAGGTACAGGGACGAGAGGACTATACATGTTTGTGGCAAACGCAAGAATTGGATACAAGACAATAATTGTTTGAAGGTGACTGCGATGCTTCCAATGTACAGGTTCCTCCACCTTGTCTTCACATACGATTTGTACCCTAGGACAAGAAATCATACACAACTGACATAGTATATGTTAGAGGTTCTATATTTACTAGGTGGGGATTATTACGAGTACACCAACGGATTACTAAGAGTACACCACCGGATTGTAATATTAGGATGAAAGTATTGTACCCTTGCTGAAACAAATCAATCCCTCCAATTGAAAAGAAATGGGTTCGGGTTTTTTTGGATTTTGGTGGAAGAAGATAGAAATATTAGAGTAAGAAATGGAGATGGGAGATGGGTATTGTGTGGATGAAGAAGAAAGAAATATGAGAGAAATAATAGATTTGAGATGAGTTTTGGATGGAGGAAAAGGGGGAAAATATGAGAGAGAGATATTAGAATTTGGTTTTGGGTGTAGAAAGAAATGAAGAAGAGGGGGTAGCATAAATGGGTTTGTGAAAGGAAATTGCAAGGTGGGGTTGATCGGGTTGGACTGAACAGCAGGGTGGGGTCAACCGAGTTGGCCAGACAGCAAGACTGGAGTGCGAACCATGTGCTGTAATGGGCGGAGCACTTTCCAATCCCTTCTTCGTTAGATACCTTAAATGGAGAGCAATATATGGGTTGTAATTGTTTGTTTCTTCCCCATCTCTTTTATTTCCTCTGTATATCGGAGAGTTGCATAATTCACACGACACCTTAAGCCCCACAGTGATGTTTATTTGTCATCCAGCCTATTCATAGGATCATGTAGACATGGATGAATGGAAAACACAAATACAAGCATGATCCAAAACTTCTATGGCCTACAAGAAATATTTCTGGTTTAGGGTTTAGGGCAATTTGTTCAAATATACCTGTAGTGCGTGCTTTCTTCGATGAAGGCACCATTTTCATCCTTTCTTGACAAACTAAAACGAAGACAAAAAAGTAATGGTTTGGTGGAAGGGTATTCTTATATGAAGAAGAGAAGATTTCAGAAAATGAGTTTTAGGTAGAGATGGGTATTGCTGTATGAAGAGTATAGAAGATACTAGAAAATGGGTTTTAGGTAGAGGGGTACTGTTGTATGAAGAGGAGAGAAGATTCCAGAAAATGGGTTTTTGCAGAAAATGGGATTTTCCATAATAGGAGAGGACAGAAGATTACAAAAAATGATTTTGTATGGGTTTGTATTGCAAGGGTATTTTCGTCTAGAAAAAGGCAATGGTTTAATCTTGGAAAGTAAAGTTTGGGAGCATTTAGAAAAGCCGGTGGGGGAAATGTGAGATTTACAGTGGGAAAAATCTCTTTTCTTATTGACAACAATGTTTATAAACAAAAGAAAGAGATATAGAAGACCACAGGCAATTAGTTGACCTAGGCATGTTTGAACAACCTCATTTAAACCTACTTTTCTTTGATATGAATCGATACGACAAACACACAACTAAATCGGTTGCAAACACTAACAAACAAAGGGAAGGTCTTGACACCCCTTCCTCCAGGGGACCATCTGCTACACCGTTAGATCTCCAAATATATGATTGTTTCAGACGTTTAAGCAAGAAAGAGTACATTGATTTCCTTAAAGATGTAGGAAGCCTCTAGGGAATAGATCTTTGGATGCCCCTCCAATAATATCCTCCGGTCCCTTGAGCTATAAGCCTTACATTGAAGTTACTAGGAATACATGTGTCCCTCCCTAAAGACCTTTCACAGCCATATTAGAATCCCCCAACCATCAAGACCAAAGGGTACTTGGTATTGGTAAAGTAAACATTTTCATTTCGCAAAATGCTCCTAATTCTAGTGTGTTCCAAATTTCCAACTTGAGAGCCATCAAAATTTAGCTTCTAACAACCAATCAGCGGCAAGTTCCTGTTAGTGCTTTTCTTAGTTTTAGTGTGTTTGCTATTCATACTAGCCCTTTATCCCAAAGAAAAACAAAAACAGAGATGCCCCAAAGACATTACCCAAAAGCGCCCAATTAATGATCAACAAGTTTTTTTTTACACGCGCCCCACACACACCCCACACCCACCCACGACGCACACCCCCGCATTCACGCCATAGTGAGATTTCACCACCTATGGATAAACCTTTCCATTGTGACCCACAGTTATCAAAATTTGCACATTTCTTTCCTTCCAAACAGCCCTCAAAAACACAAATGGACAAATCTTCAAAGGATTCTATCCTTGGATGGCTCAAAAAATGTGGAAAAAAAAAAATGAAACCAAATTCTTCTCACCACCACCCATTGAATAAAGAGATGCTTCCCATTTCCTTGGTCTCTCTACACAACACATGCTAGGCATCACGAGCCTATGTTACTTCTTATGAATGAGAGAATAGGACTCTTCTTATGAATCCACCTGCACTGATCCAAACTATAAAGATGCCTACAAAAAAGCCTCAGTAGAACTTGTTTACTAAAGAGAGTAAGGAGTCATTTGGCTCCTGGAAATCCAGCCCTAGGAAATGGATTCCATTTGTGAGGGGCAGAATTTGTGTTTGGGTCCATGGAAAGGGTGGGAAATGAATTTCCATGGATATCCAATTCCCAAAATTTGCTCATTTCATGATTTCCATCTTTAAGATGGGTTGCAAAATTTTGGAAAATGAATTCTCATCCAACAGCCATATTTTTTTCAAAAGGATAAAAAAGCATCTCCTCTCCCAACAACGCTTTCCCGATACCCAAACACAAACTACATTCCTGAAAATAGCTTTCCAAGTACCAAACACCAAGACAGAAATCTCTTTCATTGGAACTTGTTTCCTGGAAACAAATTCATGACCTGTTTAAGATTCCAGGGAGCTAAACAGCCTCTAAACTGCTACACATTGTACCTTTTAGTCTCTAGAGGATTATCGCATGTTACAAAAGATACAATTCTAATTTTCATATGCCCAATAGAAAAAGAAACAGGGTTCAGACAAGCCCAATAACAAGGGAAAGGCATGTCAAAGATCCAATGCTGATGTAGTAAGGAGTATGTGATGCAGGACAATTAACCAATTGCTCTAAAAGCTCGAACTGTTAGAGTATGGCCAATTAATCCCTTTATCTCATAACCCAGGCCCCACATCTCATGGGTTTTAAGACCTCGGCCGAACCCCCTTCGTGGGCCCCGAATCACATGGGCCGCCCACCCCAAGTGTGTCCCCACATCCCATGGGCTACCCCACTCGAGCCCGGAGTGAAATGCGCATTAATCACCCCTGGTGAGGAGTCTCGAACACGAGACCTCCTCCGTGGGCCGCACCCACCCCGAGTGTGCCCCTGCATCCCACAAGCGACCCCACTCGAGCCCAGTGTGAAAATGCCCCTGCATTAATCACCCCCGGTGAGGAGTCTCGAACCCGAGACCTCCCGCTCTGATACCAATTTGATGCAGGACAATTAACCAATTGCTCTAAAAGCTCGAACTGTTAGAGTATGGCCAATTAATCCTTTTATCTCATAGCCCAGGCCCCACATCTCATGGGTTTTAAGACCTCGGCCGAACCCCCCTTCGTGGGCCCCGAATCACATGGGCCGCCCACCCCAAGTGTGTCCCCACATCCCATGGGCTACCCCACTCGAGCCCGGTGTGAAAATGCCCCTGCATTAGTATGCCTACATGATTTCATTGTGTAGTAACAAATCATAGAACCAAGGCCATGTAATTGGTTTGACCATCCTATTGCTTTAGCAAATGAGGCTCATTATGATAGCATTCACTGCCTATACGAAAATCTATAGAAGCTTTTAACTCTATGATCCATCATCTTCCTCAAAAGGTATTGTTGATTTATTGGTTCCAGGTCTAATGGTTTTGAAGCTTTAACAATCTAATTCACGCTTGCCCAAGGTCGTCAAATGGTAGATATCAAGTGACCGTTTCCGACAAATGCACAATCCAATTGGCATTTCTAATATCCGTAGAATTGAACGTTATGATGTTTTTAAATAGAACGAAACGACATAGGCAATCAGAACTCTCTTTTTTTAAGATGATGAAATTTTATAAAAGAAGAGAACCAGAGACAAATCTGAGACAAAGATCTACAGGGCAAATAAAAGAGACGTCACAACAATCAAAAGTTTTAAAAAACAGCCCATCCAACAACCTCTAGCTTTACCCTACTAAACACCAACACCAATCCATTCTTATTTCAAAAACACCTACTATTCTTTTCCCCATAAATAGCCCATAAGACGACCATCAAGCCAACCACCACACCATCCTTATTTCCCAATCCCTCCTCCAAGCCAGGCCAAGAGAAGATCTTCAATTATCCCCAGCATTACCCACGACACTTTGGAAAGAACAAGGAACCCCTCCCACTTTGAGGCAAAGGGCAATAAATGAAAAGGATGGATTGATTTTGCATTTTTCATGCACATCATGCAAATGATGGGGAGCACCATCAACATTTTTTTAAGATTGTCAATTGTTAGCACCCTCTTCCTCCCTACTAACCACACAAAAGCCGCTACCTTGGGAGGGGTGCCACAGAACCAAACCTTGGATGTGTAGCCTCTTCTCTCTCCCATCAAAGAACTCAAGAGCAACTTCTAGAATGAACGGACAACGAAGCAACCCAAATTGTCTTTATTCCACACAATCGTATTCCTCTCACCTAAGGATGGAGAGCAACTTTAAAGATGCTTCTGAAGCCTACCGAACTCATCCACTTCCTCATCCAACGAATTCCTCTGGCAAGAAAGGGACCAGACAATTGCATCTCCACACAAAGAGAAGCAACAAGCAATCGAAGAAAAAAAAATCGAGATATAGGCCAGGTAGCCTTGGCAACTCAGTCTGGAGTGAATTTTCCCCGAGCCATACACCTTCTTAGATTTGAATCCTCTTCCATCCCCAAGAAAAAAAGCCTATAAACTTACTTGCCAAGCCGGATACCGCCTTCAACAACCATGATTCCCTATAGAATGAGTCCTTTACCCACCATCTCCCTTCCTAAAGCCCATACTTGCCAGCAATTACCTCTCTCCATGGGCTCTCTTCTTCCATCCCGAATCTCCACAACCATTTGCCTCACAAAGCAAAGGTTCATATTTTACAAGTCCCTAATTCCTGCCCCCTCTCCATACGGCTTACAAACCTCTTCCCATCTCAACAAATGAAATTTTTGCTTCTCATCAATGCCCAAAGAAAGGGGTTAACCATTCCAACATATATAGAACTCAGGCAATTATTCTCATATTTGTGAGTATGGTTAAAAATATCGGCCAATGGGTATCAGACTTCGCTGGAAACTAGTGGTGATGCTTGTTTCATACATATCCCTGACTAGGGCCTAAATTGGTCAAAAATCTATAACAACAAGATCAGTGTGGAATGCACATCAGCAGATTCTCACCTAAGCATAACAATATTGGAGCTGATGGACGCACACTCCAACATATATATTTTGAACGTCATTCACAAGCAAACATTGCAATGTTGTTGACCATATTCACACTAGCAATGCATTCATAACTCTATTTCCCCACTTAGAAAAAGAGAAGGTGTAAGACATATCTATATAAGTGGCCATGCGCTATTTAAACTCAGTTGACAAACAACACCTACTATAGCTGCAAGCCCTGACAAGATGTCAACAATGACCTAAGAATTGGAAGAATCCAATATCAAAATGAGCTAGAGGTAGCTAAATGCATTGAATCAATATCTACACCACACAAAATTTAAAGTACCTAAATGAGCATGACGAATGACCTGATGAATGATGATATGGACATTCTTTAGTTCATTCTCCTAGAAGTGGGAAGGCACCTTTTACCTGATGCTAAGGGTGTCAACAAGTCAAGGAAAGCCATCGGGTCTTCTAACATGGCCCATCCCAAGTCTGGCTTAAACCTAAATTCTTAGGCCCAAAGTAGGGTTGCATCTAAAAGTTCAATCTCGAATAGCAATTGGCCCAAGCTTAAGTTGTCAGGCAAAATTGGCCTTGGGACTTGACAATAATGACAACAAGAACAATAATCGTAGCCTTCTCCTGGCAAATCAAGTCGACTTTCAAAAAGAAGATTGTGGATGTTTTACAATCAGCTACCCACCAAATATCAAAATCCCCTTTTACCCAAGCTCTTAATAATAATAACATTAGCTGTAGTAGCAAAAACAACAATAATGTATATAACTTTAATGCCTATCGATTCATATTTCACACCATCATCATCATTAAAGCTATGCCCTGATTATTTGGGGTTGAGTTTTTTAATCTTATTTCTCCAGCCAATCCTATTTAAGGCACCATCCTCAATAAGTTAATAAGGCTTCACATCCCTTGATGCCCTTCTCACACCTCAATCCACGTCCTAGGTATTCCTCTCATCCTCTCTTCAAGTAAGGCTATCAATGGATACCCAAACCCACAAGTATGTAACGCATGTGCACCTGACCTCTCAGCCAGATTTCTACAGGTTCGGTCCCATATTTTGGACCCATTACGAAATTGGGTCAAGTTCAGGTCTCCACTATTGGACCCAGTGAATATTCGGGTCTAGTCGGGTATAGGTTAGTTCCATATGATGGAACCCCATAAAAGTTGGTCAGATCGAGTCTAGTCGGACCTAGGTCAGGTCCGGTTAGTTCTACTAAAATTAGATATAATTAATACATATAATATATATTGACTATACTAACAAAAGAAATGAGGTTTTCTACGCCACACACATGTAAGAGAGCCCATTAAAACACCATGCATGTGTCAAAGATGCATATGTGTGTGCAATCTAATCCATCCAACAGGCAGGTCCAACCACATAAATGCTCTAATTAATCCCAAACACAACATGAAACCTGGATTCCAATACCCTATGGGTACCCGACAAGAACTAGAGACCCAGCAAGACCTGAACCTAGTTAGCCCACATATGGGTACTAAGGGCATGTTTGGTTCCATTGACTACTACAGTAATGTAGTGTAAAACTCACATCATTACATCTTACCTGTGATTGGATATTTCCATCTGTCAAATCACCATAATCCTTCCAAATCACGAAAGACATGGATTGGCATAAGGTTGTTTACGTGGCATAGTTTCATGGGCCCTACCATGATGTATGTGTTATATCCACACCCTCCATCCATCTTGCATAATCATTTTATGGTATGAGACAAAAAATAAGATAGATCCAAAGCGGAAATGGACCACACTGCAGCTAGCACTGGGGATTGAACACTTGCCGTTGAAACCTTTTTGGGGTCCACAGAAGTGTTGGATCAAGCTAATATTCATGTTTTCCCTTCATCCAAGTTTGTTTGACCTTGTGAACAAGTTGGATGGCACATAAATATCCTGGCGGGCCCTAGGAAGGTTTTAACGGTGGACATTAAACTCCCCAATGCTTTTTGTGTTGTGGTTCACATGAGCTTTGGATTTTCCTCATTTTTTGGGACATGGCCTAAATTGATATTACAAAATGGATGAATGGTGTAGATATAACACATGTTGATGAAATTACATTAAAATATATCTAATCAGGGAAAGTACTTTACATGTCAGGACGTGGAGCTGCAAGAGGCGTATTGTGCACGGCTGTGAAACCTGTTTTACTTCCGAATATTGTGGCAATGATAATCATTACTCATTTATCATACATTACACCACTTTGAACTTGCCAAAACAAACAAGCCCTAAAGGACCCAACCAGAACCGGATCCATTGACAACCTTATTTTCAAGCCCTTCAACTCCAAAAAATATTCCCCTCCTTGCCAAAGCTAAACCATTCTTAACCCTTCCTAGTCTTCAAACACATCATCTCAACATCCTTATCTTTACAACACTCAACCTCGTGCTTCTCTCCAACTACCTAAAATCCAGCCCCATGTCAGTCAAATAGTTATCTTATGAACTTTTCCCTCAAGTTTCACAGGGACACGATGACCACATGATGGCACACTTCCATTTCATCCTCCTAGCTCTAATTCTATTGTAAACATACTCATCAATCTCTTCGGTTGTTTTGGACGACCACGTTTCTTTACTTATCCTTTCCTAGTCTTCCAACATATCAGCTCAACATCCTCATCTTCATAACACCTGACCTCATGATTCCCTTTTAACTGCCCAACATCTTACCCCATATAGTATAGCCAGTCAAATAGTTGGCATCTGAACTGTTCCCTCAAATTTCATAGGGACGCAACAATGACATAATCCTATAGTGGCACATTTGCAGTTCATCCACCTAGCTCTAATTCTATGGGAGACATCCTCATAAATCTCTCATCCTTCTAAATAATAAGCCAAGGTAAAGAAACACATTGCTTTGAAAAGTTCCTTGATTTTCAATTAACTAAAGCCCCACCTCTATAATTGTTCTTGTGAAAGTTGCATTACAAATATTCCATCTTTGTTATGCTAATTTTAAAGCTTTTAGATTTTAAATCCTTCTTCCAAACATCCAATTTAGCATTTGCCTCCTATCTAGCCCCATCAACTAACAACATATTTGCAAACAATACAAAGTAAGACCCTCATCTCAAGAACTAGAGTTGAATAAATCTATAACAAGTGTGAATAGGCGAGGGCTTTATGCCAACCGTAATGAAGAGCCACAACAATCAGGAGCTCATAAGTCTTCTAACAGGCCGTTCTCACTCTTGTAAGTTGTAACAACAACCCCACACCTTTAATTACGTTGATATATCATCCCGTGACACATTTCCTCCTCATGACCAACTGCATAACTATGACTGTTAACTGGCCAGGTTTGAATTGGGTATTGGTGCATCCACATGCAGACCCACTTAAAGGGGTCAGGTTCATGTCTCACAAATTCTGGTTTGAGTTTGGGTACCAAATGCAGGGCATCAGACCTGATTTTAATGGGTTTGGGTGCCCATCGGGTCTTAGGGATGAGAGAGAGAGAGAGTGCGTGTGTGGATGCGTGTGCGTGCTACTAAAGAAGTTGCCCAAAGCACACGAGAGAAAGAGAGAGAGTGTGTGTGTGTGGATGCATGCACGTGCTACTAAAGAAGTTGCCCAGAGCACACGAGAGAGAGAGAGAGGACAATTAACCACTTGCTCTAAAAGCTCGAACTATTAGAGTATGGCGAATAAATTCCTTTATCTCATAGCCCAAGCCCCACATCTAATGGGTCAAAACCTCGGCCGAACCCCCCTCATGGGCTCATGGGCCCCAAATCACATGGGCCGCCCACCCCGAGTGTCCCCGCATCCCACGGGCTACCCCACTCAAGCCCAGTGTGAAATGCCCTTGCATTAATAATGCAGGGGCATTTTCACACTGGGCTCAAGTGGGGTCGCTTGTGGGATGCAGGGGCACACTCGAGGTGGGTGCGGCCCACGGAGGAAGTCTCGTGTTCGAGATTCCTCACCAGGGGTGATAAAATGCGCATTTCACACCGGGCTCGAGTGGGGTAGCTCGTGGGATGCGGGGACACACTCGGGGTGGGCGGCCCATGTGATTTGGGGCCCACGAAGGGGGTTCGGCCGAGGTCCTAAGACCCATGAGATGTGGGGCCTGGGCTATGAGATAAAGGGATTAATTCGCCATACTCTAACAGTTCGAGCTTTTAGAGCAAGTGGTTAATTGTCCTGCATCAAATTGGTATCAGAGCGGGAGGTCTCGGGTTCGAGACTCCTCACCGGGGGTGATTAATGCAGGGGCATTTTCACACTCGGCTCCAGTGGGGTCGCTTGTGGGATGCAGGGGCACACTCGAGGTGGGTGCGGCCCACGGAGGAAGTCTCGTGTTCGAGATTCCTCACCAGGGGTGATAAAATGCGCATTTCACACCGGGCTCGAGTGGGGTAGCTCGTGGGATGCGGGGACACACTCGGGGTGGGCGGCCCATGTGATTTGGGGCCCACGAAGGGGGTTCGGCCGAGGTCCTAAAACCCATGAGATGTGGGGCCTGGGCTATGAGATAAAGGGATTAATTCGCCATACTCTAACAGTTCGAGCTTTTAGAGCAAGTGGTTAATTGTCCTGCATCAATTAATCACCCGCGGTGAGGAGTCTCGAACACGAGACCTCCCCCGTGGGCCCCAAATCACATGGGTCACCCACCCCAAGTGTCCCCGCATCCCACGGGCTACCACACTAGAGCCCGGTGTGAAAATGCCCCTGCATTAAGCACCCCCGATGAGGAATCTCGAACATGAAACCTCCCGCTATGATACCGATTTGATGCAAGACAATTAACCACTTGCTCTAAAAGCTCGAACTGTTAGAGTATGACGAATTAATCTCTTTATCTCATAGCTCAGGCCCCACATCTCATGGGTTAGGACCTCGGCCGAACCCCCCTCATGGGCTCGTGGGCCCCAAATCACATGGGCCGCCCACCCTGAACATGTCCTCGCATCCCACGGGCTACCCCACTCGAGCCCGATGTGAAATACCCCTGCGTTAGAGAGAGATTATTTAGTGAGAGTAAGAGTGTATGTTATTAATGAAGCTTCTCAAAATGAGCATACAATTAAATCCCTGGTAGCATATTATAGATGTTAGTTATATTAATATATCTTTAATATTAAATAATAATTGAGTAGCTGACGGTACCCTATATGACTCTTATTTAAACAACTCTAAAATGGTGAACCAGAACTCAACCAAATTTTTTAACTGGTCCGATCCAAGGTTTTAAGCCACACGCGGGCGCACAATCGAACTCAACATGCTTGAAGCAGGCCAACTCGGTCATATTGGTATGGCTCAGCTGAGTTGGACGGAACACAAGTAGCTCAAATCTAAGAGGAGTTGTGTGGAGCCAAACCATAGTTTGTATCTAAGATCCATTTTGTTCATCATGTGTGCTTATCTCTTGTTAGTCATTATACCAAATTGTAGGCTAAAAAGGAATTTGGGTGGGCCACAACAGTGGAAACAATGATAGAGAATCCCATCATAGAACAATATCCGGCTCTATTTGGGGCCCACCTTTATGTTTATGTAGACATCCAACCCACTCATAAAGTGCATAAATATCAAGATCAATGCACACCATAAATATCAGGCTGATCTAAAACTTAGATGGGACACATCACTTGAATTTAGAGGTTTGGCGTATTTTTCCATTGTTTCCTTTGATTTGGCCCACCTGAGTTTTATGTCAACTTAATTTTTGGTATTATTTATATTCATTGTGGACCGCACACAATGCACAGTTTGGATGTCACGCATACATTAACACAACCCACAAGACATGACGTGATGGCTGCAACCAGTGTTTTAAATAGCGGTAGCGTATTGCGTAGCGTTCAACCCTCCGTAGCGTGTAGCGAAATAGCGTAGCGTGTAGCGTAAGCTACACAATACTTCTATTTTTTAATTAAAAAAAATATTATATATATATATATAATATACATATATATATATAATAAATATTAAATAGTAAGAAAAAACAAAATATTTTGGCATTTTGAGTTAGCAATTATAGTCCATAATTTAATTGGTAAATTTTAAGTTAATACATGTCTCGTGTACAATTTTTTAAGGGCCCGAATTAGGTATGACTCATATTGTGAAGTGTAGCACACGAGTGTCAAAGGTTTTTAGACCCCACTCGTGATGAATGTGTTATATCCACACCGCCCATCCATTTTGCCAAATAATTTTAGGGCATGAGCCCAAAAATGAGGCAGATCAAAGCTCAGTGGACACGCACCATAGGAAACAATGATAATTAAACGACTATCATTAAAAATTTATCTAGGGCTCAAGAGTTTTAGATCAAGTGACATGTGTGTTTTCCCTTCATCCATGTTAGTGTGACCCTATTAACAAATGTTAGATGGAAAATAAACATTACAAAGTGGACCCTAAGAAATTTTTAATGGTGAGCATTTTATAACCATCATTTCTATGTTGTGGTCCACACAGATTTGGATCTTATTAATTTTTTGAATCATAATCTAAAATGAAGTGGCAAAATGGATGGACGGCATAGATAAAATACATACAGTATGGTGGGGCCCATGTGGCACGTATACATTTTTTTTTAAATTTTGCAACGTTTTTCGTAACTCCTACCAGTACATTCATTTGACGCACAAAAGTCTTGTGGGTCTGATCATGAGGTATGTGTTATATCTAAACCGTTTATTCATTTGAAGAGCTCGTCTTAAGGCTTGACACGAAAAATAATCAGATCTAATTATCAAGTGGACCACACTGCAAAAGTGGGGGATTGAACGTCTACCATTGAAACCCTTTTTGGGATTACAGAACTTCTGGATGAATATGAAATTTGTTTTGACTCTTCATTCGGGTCTTTTTGACCTTTTGAAAAGATTGGATGGAAAATAAACGTTACGGTGGGCCTACGATTTTTTTAACGGTGAAAAATCATCATCTCACATTATTTTTTTGGTGTGGTCCAGACGATCTTTGGATACGATTCATTTTTTGGCTAATGCTCTAAAATGATATTTAAAAATAGATGAACGGTGTAGATATAATAAATACATGTTGTGGAGCCCATGTAACTTTGATCTCCTTTGAACCGTTCGTACAACTCGAGCTCGAGGAGTGTCGGCTTGTCTTAGCTTGCCACGTACCTCAAAGACTAAACTACACCGTCAAACCGCTTCCGATTTCGAAAGAAAAAAAAAAACTAGGAGAGGGAAACCGAAAAGAAAAAGGGAAAGAAGAGGGAGGAGAGAGGGAGAGAGAGGGAGGGAGGGAGAAGAAGAAGAAGGAGGAGGAAGCTGACGCGTCATAGACATGCGGCCAATAAGCCAAGGCCAAGAATCAAGCCATCGCAGAGATGTTGCAGTGTGGGGAAGAAGAAGAAGAAGAGGAAGAAGAAGAAGAAGAAGGAGAAGAAGAAGAAGAAGAAGAAGAAGAAGAAGAAGAAGAAAAGAAAAGAAAAAAAAGGTGCGTTTTTTTTCTTTTTCTTTTTTTTACCAATTTTTTTTTTTTTTTTTTTTTTAACGCTATTTTATACGCTATGTAGCGTTTTTTGTACGCTACGCTACGTAGCGTACGCTACACGCTACGCTACCACGCTATTTAATACACTGGCTGCAACTATGAGATGTGTTTGTGTTTGAGAATTACAACATTTTCAAAGGAGCTGCCCTTTCACTGCCACAGCTAGTGCTAGCTGTGATTTGAGTTCTTTGATACTCTAGTCGAGTATGGTGCTTGGCACACTTGCACTCAGAAATTACATACAAGGCATACATAAATCAAACCGACTACATTGTGCGACCCACTATTTTGTAGTCACGGTCCCAAATTGGTTAAACAATCCAAACCTCTAATCCACAGAAACTTGTTTGTTGAATCATGACCATAGTACCATGATGGTGAGTGATGACTCATCTTTCTCATATGTGAAACTTAATACATTCATATGAGATCAAAGTGATTAATAAATCCTAACAATCTGATTTGAAGTAAGCATGCCCGTATTGGGGGTATCGGCCCGTACAGGTTATATTACCTGTATGTACTAATTTCAGCAGTGACATGCAATTTTAGCGGTGACCAAGTCGGCATGCCAAACCAATTTTTAAACCTTGGTGCAATCTTAGGATCTATGTTCATTGCTTAAGGGACTAGTGCCAAGCTAGAGCAAAACCCGGCCCACAGCTACCTGATGTAGGACAATTAATCACTTGCTCTAAAAGCTCGTACTAATATAACATGGCGAATTAATCCCTTTATCTCATACCCAGGCCCCACATCCATGACTTAGGTCATCGGCCGAACCCTCCTCGTGGGGCCCCCAAATCACATCGGTTCCGCCCCCTCGTGGGCCCCAAATTCATGGGTTCCATCTCACACGAGCCACCCGCCTCACACGGGCCGCCCACCCCGAGTGTGCCCTTGCATCCCACAAGCCACCCCAATCGAGCCCGGTGTGAAAATGCTCCTGCATTAATCACCCCCGGTGAAGAGTCTCAAACACAAGACCTCCGACTCTGATACCAATTTGATGCAAGACAATTAACCACTTGCTCTAAAAGCTCGAACTGATAGAGCCTGGTGAATTAATCTCTTTTATCTCATAGCCCATGCCCCACATCCATGGGTCGTCCTTGGTCGAACCCTCCTCGAGGGCCCCAAACCGCATGGGTTCCGCCCCCTCATGGGCCCCAAATTCATGGGTTTCGCCTCACACGAGCCACCCGCTTCACACGGGCCGCCCACCCCAAGTATGCCCCCACATCCCACAAGCCACTCCACTCGAGCCCAGTGTGAAAATGCCCCTGCATTAATGGCCACCCCAATACATCAACATTCAACATGTAAAAGTAGTCACTCTAATTTGTCACCCTCCATCACCCTTGATGCATCCAATGTGGTTTGTCTCTACTTTCATCTCCCTCTGTTATTTTGTAGAAATCTTTAACACCCTCTCTAGTGCCAAACTTATCATACAATTAACCTTATGCGTTACAGTTCACCTTTCTAAATATTAATTTTCTTTGGTTTATATGTTTCAAAGTTTTTCATATTTCCATCTCTACCATTCGTGATAACCATAACTTTTTGCAAATTCATTTTGTGTACCCCCACTTATGCCTCTCTTGACTTTAGCAACTTCTTTCACACTTTTTTTACATTGTCAGCCATCAATGTCCACAACTCCCCAATGTCTAGTTCAAGATTCAACTTTTCTTCCACCACTAAAAAACACCGTTATTTCCCCATCTAACTTCCACCGTATTATTTTTGGGCAGTTTTTACTTTTGCCTCCTCTTTTTTTAACCCATGCATTCACACCCCACGCACTCACACCACCACGGTGGGTTTTCACCACAATGGGTACTCCAACCCATGACCTCATGTTGAAACTCATGTGAGTCTACCACTAAGGCATGAGTAAGGACCCTACTTTTGCCTCCTCTTTTCTAACTCTTAACACACACACATCTAAGACCACCTATCTATATTGCATAATTAGGAGTTCAACTAGCAGTCATTGTATGTTGACAGCTCTCCTCTTTGGCAAGAGGAAAAAAATCTACTTGTCATACGTATGGTCCCTAGTTAGCAATCTGGCATATGACAAAATTTTGGTACAGCAAACATCGGGGTATTGTTCAGTGCGGACACTGAAAATACGATTCACATTCGGGCCAATACAGAAAAACCAAAACTTCAGAAATGGATTCATTTAGGTATAATACAGTTTTATTTGGAAAGTTTAAGACCAAAAATTTAGAGTGTGTGTGTGTGTACGTAAAATCGAGTGTAAACCATACAAGTATACAATCAATCCACATAATGACTCAATGTATGCTTCTAGGTGTCCACATTTCAAGCATCATCCACACCTGAGTATCGTATCACTCCCCCTCCCTTACTGCCTTTTGCTTTGAGAAATTATCTGATACTCTTGCAGAGTGATGGATGAGACTCAGGCACTTAAAAAATTGAATATGTGGAAAATAAATTAATAAATTTAAACTTTCCAAATTATGGGCACTGGTTTATACTTATCATGTGCAAAAAATCAGACTTATTTGACCTTTCGAAAAAAAGCTGATTTGATAATGCAAACATCAGATTGGTGGATATTTACTGGACTGTTAAAATTGAAATATCCAATGTCCTATTTCAACAAACAAAAGTGTCCATGAACCAATGGTTAATTTTTTTTCAAAAACTCTTATTTTGGTCCTGTGACAAAGAAATAGGGAGTTCTACAATTTAATCGGCTCAATAAGAGTTAATATATGCTAGATGCACAGATTTTAAAAGCCTGTCTATCAGACCCCATATTATACCAGTGTATCAAATAAATAAATGTGTTGCAGCCTGTTTCATTTAGAAAAAATTTGATACTCTGACAAAGTGTGATAAATGATACACACGCACATAGAACTGAATAAATGGCATTCAATTAACTAAAACTAAATTCTCCATACTATGGGTCTCAATTTAGATCTATCATGTGCAAAAAATTACACTTGTTTATCTAACCATCAGATTGGTGGCCATTAATTGAATGGTTAAGATAAATAAATAAATAACAATGGTCCTATTTGAAACAAGGAAGTGTCCACAAATCAGTGATTAAGATTGCTTCAACATGTGATTTTGGAAAGTGCCTTGAAAACAGTGGGTTACATAGCTTACACAGTTCAATACAATTTAATACGCGCCATGTTTACAAGTTTTGGCAGATGAGGATCGAGTGTCATACTCTGCCAGAGTATAAAGCTTTGAGCCTTTTTTTCTGGTAGACTAAAGCATTGAGCTTTGCTAAGCCCAAACACGTGTGCAATAAGGCTCATGTAGACACCACGTGTGTGCATCCATCAAAACCGTGCCATTATATTGATGGTCCACACTTTCCAAACAAATTTACAGCAATAAAATAAAAAATAAAAAATACAAAACACTTAACTGAAGTTTTCTAACTCCTTAACCTGTTTCCAATATTGGGACCCACATGCTGAGTCGACCATATTTATTTTTCGGAAAACATGCGCAATGTCAGACCAACTTGAAGGATGGATTAGATCTTGCTGCCCGCACCTATGTGGCATGCTGCCACATGTGTGGCGTGTTCACAAGCTTTATTGCACACACGTACGCTTAGCAAAGCTCAACAGCTTTTTAAGCTTCTCGTTTCATCCTGTGGGATACCAACAACAACGGGAGGAGAAGAACATATATATATATATATATATATATATATATATATAGAGAGAGAGAGAGAGAGAGAAGCAATACATGTTGACAACAGTGACTGGAGGTTCAAATTTTTGGGGTAAGTCATAAGTTGGTACTCCATAGTATACTTGAAATAGGAAATACATACCAAAATTTCTTAATAGAAACAAGTTATACATGGACACAAATAAATCACATATTATAAATGTTTTATATGCCACAAAGACATAATATGTAAATTATTCCCCTTTTTCAGAATATATATATATATATATATATATATATATATATATATACAGCATATGGATCATTTTTGTAACAAATCCATGAATACGCTTATAATATGTGAATTATGTGTATTTTTGCTAACTAAGGTATCGTCCACTCTTACAAGTCATCACTCATATCTCTTTTCAAAATAAGTATTCACGAAGTCCAAGTCATATGCTATTGGAGAGTCAAGGTTGCCTCTCGCAACTCATTTCTTTCCCTAGTGATGTCCCCCACGTACCCTGTTGATGAGGACATCGTGCACACGCACGGCCGCACACCACCACCCCTACGCACGTATGTACGCAGAAGGAGGATCCCATCATCGATCTGGCTCGATGACGACGTCCAGGGATGGCCTCCTAGCTAGAAGACAAGTTTTGGTTCAGAAAAGTGGGCCCGATAGTCAAGAAAAGCCCATCATGGGATCTCATGATCGTGGCCTACTCGTCGGATTGATTTCATTTTTTAGGTTTTGCTTATTGTTATTATTTAGAACATTGTGAACGCTTTAGATTTCTGTGTTTGGTTTTTATTTTAGTTTACTTCATCGCCAAGTAATAGGTGTCGCACATGGTGCGAGTTTTTAGGTATAGGGCTCTCCCTATAAATAGGCACCCCTTGTAGTTCTTTTGATTCATTCAAGTTTAATAAAAAAATTCCTGCTTTATTTTTCTGCTCTCTTCGTGAGTTGTGGAAGAATTCAAAAGTGGGTGCGAAGCCCTCCCTTTTCGAAGGCCTAACTACCGTGGTGCGAAGCCACATCGACCTGGATTCATTCCCATCCCCCATCATTTTTTTTTTCCATCTTCTCCCACTATCCATACTTTGAATTCGTCCTTCCGTTGCATCAGAGTTCTTCATTACAGCAGGTTTTCAGATTTTAGCCCGTAGGCGAGCTGACACTTCGGCGGAGCACCACGCACAAGCTGTAGCTCGGATCGACCCGAAACTTCGGGGTTTTGGAGCCTTCCCCTGGCCGACCAGGGCCAAGGAAAGCTTTTCTGCAAACGACGCTCGCGCCCCAAGCCCGCTGCCCATACGCGGGATCGTCTTTTGGCTCAGGTTTTTATTGTCTTTTATCCTCTCATAGCCTTTTTTTTATGAAACCTAGCCCTAGATTACGTTTTCCCTAACTTATATGCCCCTTTTCTTTCCCTAGGGTTCCTTGATTTGAAACTGGTGAATCCCTTGGATTAGGGACTGATTACTATGTATGTGTGAAGGATTATTTCTTATCTTTGAGTATCGTTTGCTTCATAATTTTTATTGATCCAACTTTATCATGTGTAGGCTCGGACCCGCATAAATTCCCCTTTAATTGAACGTTTGGATTTTCATGTGGGATGTGGAATTTGTGTAATTGTTTCTGAAGTGGTATGATCTAAGCCTGAAATCTTGCATATCATATTTACATTTCATGTCCTGCATCAAATTTGGTATCAAAGCCTAAGGTTCTTGTAGGGGAATTCACCACATATTTATGGTTTAGTTTATATTTGTCCGTCAAGCATTCAGTGCATCATATATAGCTGAATTTTAGTAACGGTGTATAATCGCCTTCATATAAAGTCTCATAGGATCATTTAGTTTTTATTTTTTAGATGCATATAGTTGTCATAACAGGTCCTTAGGTTGAGTTAGCCTGTGTATGCCCACACGTACGGGTCGCGGTTTTGGTTTGCACCCTACTTTAAACATGGAGCAACTACAAGAATCAATGACCAAGTTAACCCAGCAGTTTGAGTCTATGTCTAAGCGCTTGGAACAACGCATGGATCAACGCCTTAACCAATTTGATGATCGCGTTACTCAAATATGCAGGGGCATTTTCACACCGAGCTCGAGTGGGGTCACTTGTGGGATGCAGGGGCACACTCGGGGTGGGTGCGGCCTACAGAGGAGATTATCGTGTTCGAGACTCCTCACCGGGGGTGATTAATGCGCATTTCACACCAGGCTCGAGTAGGGTAGCCCGTGAGATGCGGGGACACACTCGGGGTGGGCGGCCCATGTGATTTGGGGCCCGCGTAGGGGGTTCAGCCGAGGTCCTAACCCATGTAATATGGGGCCTGGGCTATGAGATAAAGGGATTAATTCGTCATACTCTAACAGTTCGAGCTTTTAGAGCAAGTGGTTAATTGTCCTGCATCACCTGTCATACCTTTCACTATCCTTCAATAGGGGCCCATTCAAGTCCCCACTCTCCACCTAGACATACACTTTCCTCGTCCGGCAATCCTTACATTAACTTATCCAGAAGCAATCTTTTGACACTATCCTATCCACCCCCCCCCCCCCCCCCCCCCCCCCCCAAAAAAAAAAAAAAAATCATCTTTCATGTCTTTATTCGCAACTATCACTGCCCCATTCTCAATACTACCCTTCCCCATAAACAATAATTTGCAGGCATCTCCCAACTCCTTGGCTCTCATGCATTTCCACTCAGTCTCCTTTTCATTGTATTATTAATATACATGTTAATAGGGCAAGCTCAAGCTTGACAAACCCGTAGGGGTCGTTCGAATACCTGTAAAATTTAAAACTAAACACTTCGCACCTGAAAAGAATTTCATGGGCAAGTTGTTTAGTTTTTGTCATGTTTGGCTTAAAGCAGTAAAGTTTTTTTAGGTAAACATTTTATTGTGTTTGGCTAACATGTAAAGTATTTACCATATAGAAAGTGTGGGCATTCACAGGCACAAAGCTTGGAGCAACAAATCCTGCACTTGTAAACACTTCTGAAGTAAATTTCTCCATCCAAACACTACTAGTAAACACCTTATACCAGTAAACCCTTTACAACTAAAGGGTTTTACAGGTATCCAAATGACCCCTTAATCATGTTGGCCTTGAGCCTTAAAACTTTGCCATGTTTCCAGCTCGGATCAAGACTCAAGCTCAGACCTGAAAGCTTGAGCATTCAAGCAACCCATAAGGTAGGCCTCAAGGCAATTTTTTTTTTTTGTACGTTATGGCCCACATCACCAGTGGACTAACCTAAGGTTTCATCCAAAGCATCTAAACAATAGGTCCCACCTATTACATGGCTCGGATATATCCAGCGGCACACTCACACTTGACAAACTTTCTCAAAATCGACAAGTTAACAGGGTCTTGAAAAACCTTTAATCATGTCAGGCTTAAGCTTAAAAACTTGGCCTGTTTCAAACTTGGGTCAGGACTCCAGCTCGGACCTTGTACTATTTGGTCAGGCTTGCAACATCCAAGCAGCCCAAAAGGCAGACCTCATGGTAAATTTTTATGATTATATGTTTTGTAAACTATGGCCCACCTTGTGAGTGGACTAACCTAATTTTTGGAACAAAGCATTCGACACAATAGGTATCACCTGTTCAATGGCTTTGATGTCGTGCCTGTGCATGTGCCACATTGTCACATATGGAGATGTGAATCGTGGCTGAGCTATACTTCGATGTACCAAAACAATAAAAAGCAGAGAACAAAACTAGAAACAAAAATATAGAAAAAGTAATAATAATAATCACATAAGTAGCTAATCCAAGCACAACTTGTATTTGAGTATTGAAAATAATAATAATCATAATAACAACAAAAAGAGGTTTGCTAATCCCACGTGCATGTACAGCCCTGCCATTCCACACAACAATGCAACATGTGCCAACATGGAAATACGTGTGAGAGATCCAAGCCCTCTATTAGAGGGGCAGACTATTCAGATTTTCTAGCCCAAAAGTCAGGCCATTCACTACTCAGGCAGGCTGCAGTGTATTGGGATAAAAACGAACAGCTAAAACATATGTTCCAAGCCATCCGTGGGTTTTCTACACTACGTCCCACCGGAGTGAATGGACCACCTTTTCGAAGTGGGCTCGTACACATGCCACAAGCATTTGTGCTTGTGTGTGGACTGTCAGAGCTCCAACCGGAGACAAGTATTGTGTACTGACACTGCCAGTAGCGACGTAGCTATTGGATGGTGCTCTGCAGGCCTCAAAATGATGTATGTGTTTTATCTATGCAGTCCATCCATTTTGAATCATTATTTTAGGACACAAGCCCAAAAATGAGGCAGATATAAATCTCAGGTGGACCACACCACAAAAAAACAGTGGTAATTGAACGCCCAACATTAAAAAGCTTCCCAGGGCCCACCACAACGTTTTTTTCCATCCAACCTGTTGATTAGGTCACAAAGACCTGGCCCCGAGAAGTTTTTAATGGTGGGCGTTCAATCACCACTGTTTCCTATGGTGTGGTCCACCTGAGATTTTTATCTGCCTCATTTTTGGACTTATGCCCTAAAATGAGCCGCCAAAATGAATGAACAGCATGGATAAAACACATACATCATGGTGGGGCCCACAGAGCACAGTCCAGCAGTATCAGTAGGGAATCAGCATCCAGCTCCAAGCGTTTTGGCTCAGCAAGCTTTGGACCCACAATATCAACACTAATAACAATAATAATAAAGAAGAAAATAAAGAAAAGAAGACAAAGGTCATGAAGAATCATCTCGGTGTACTCATTCGTCGGTAAACAACAATCCCCACCGTCCATTCAGGAAAATGCTTTTTTTCCAAATCCCATTTGAAAAAGCACGTTGGGATTCCCGTCCACCGTTCCTATGGAACGCCGAGAGATACACACAAACTTCAATGAACAAAACCCACTTTCAAAGGAAAACGATAACAAGGAAATGACATTTAAACCCAGATTTTTTATGCAAAGACCCCTTTTTTCTACTTTTTACTATGAAAAGAAATTGTGGTTTTTGTTTTATTCTATTGTGAGGACCTGGAGATCGTGCTGCTTGATATAAGCCCAAATTTGCTTGAGGGCTTGGGTTCGAGGAATCTCCGGTACGCCGAGCAGTTCCTGCATCGCAGGCGAGATAGGCTTGGGCTTCGTTATGCCACGTGGCTGTCGGTTGCCGGTCGTTGCCTGCTTCGACGCGGCGCTGGGGACGCTCACCATCGTGCGCAGGTTAGCAGGGGCCAGACGGTTGAACGGGAGCTTGGCCTTGAACAGAGGCGAGCTCAGGAAAATGCTGGAACAGCAGCCCGAAGAGAGAGCCATTGGATAAGCGCTACAGAGCAAAGCAAAACCCTTGGATTTATTTTTTTTATTTTTTTTTTTCTTCTTCAGGACAAGATTGAGGGCGTTTTGATGGAGGGAGCGCCTCCAATCCGTTTTAAAGATGGGGAAGTGAAAGGTGGCCCGCATGACCTTATGAAAATGTGGCTCCGCATCATTCCCACGGTTTCGGACGCTAATTGCGTAGTGAAACCCAACACCACTGAGCTACGTGGTGTGAGGACTCTATGGGCCCCACCGTGATATATGTATTTTATCCAAGCCGTTCATCCGCTTTTCCATCCCATTTTTGGCCATGATATCAAAATTTAAGAATATGCGAATCTCAAGTTAACCACACCACACGAAACAGTGGAAATTGGGTGTGGCTTCGGTGGTATCCACCTCGCAGTGGATCCCTAACTGTGGGACCCACCTTGATGAATGTACCTTACATCCATACTTTCCATACGTTTTGACGTATAATTTCAGGGCATGATCCAAAAAATGAAGCAGATCTAATTCTTAAGTAGAACGGACCACAAAACCAGTGGTGATTGAATACCCACCGTTAAAAAGATCTATGGTCCACAGGAATGTTTATTTTTCATCCATTACAAATACACGGAAGTAGGAAATAAATAATTCGCAACTTAATCCAAAACTTCCTTAGCCCACAAGAAGTTTTTAACAGTCAATCACCACTATTTCAATCACCACTGTTTTGCATAGTGTGGTCCACCTGAGATTTGGATCTACTCTAGTTTCTGGGTCATGTCATAAAATGAGCTGCCAAGACGGATGGATGGCATGGATTTAAGGGACATATATCAAGGTGGCCCATAGTCAGGAATCCACCGAATCCCCACCGTAGCCACGCAGGGGTGAATTGAACGCCTACTTCTGGGTCACACGATGTTGAAGACAAAAACCTGTGGGACCTATAAAGTTTCCAACGGTGGACACAAGTATCCCCGCTGTTTTCAACGGCGTTGTTCACTTGGACGCGGATTATATACTGACAGGTCGAGTAGCCAGACTCGCTAGTGAAGTTACGTCACCAAGTTCTGTGGTGCCACCATGATGTATGTGTTGTATATACACCGTCCATCTATTTGGAGAGATCATTTTAAGGGATGAAACAAAGAATGAGTCGGATACAAATCTTGAGTGGACCTCACCGCATAGAACAGTAGGAAGAGGATGCACACCGTTGAAACCTTCCTAAGGTATACTATGATGTTTATATGAGATCCACCTGTTTATAAGTTAATAAAGACATGAAAGAAGGGAAAAAAACAAAATTCAGCTTGATAGAAAACTTCTGTGGCCCTTAGAATTTTTTAATGGTGGGCACACTCTCTCCATGCTTTCTGTGGTGGGGTCCACTCAAACTTTTGATCTGACTCATTCTTTGTCTCTTGCCATAAAATGATATCTCCAAACGGATGGACGGTGTGGATATAACACATACATCATGAGGGGCCCCACAAAACTTGGTGACGTCACTTCAGTAGCAAGTCTTGCTACTCAACCTTTCAGTATCTAATCCGCATCCTGCTCACTGGCTCTAACGTGGACAAAACACATTCATTACGGTGGACCTCGCAGAGTATTCACAGCACGTAGTTATATGGTGTTGGGTCCACCGAGCAATCGCATCCGATGGTTTCCACACCCTGTTCTCCAGATTTCAGTTGGTGGAACTGATACATGGTTTTACAATCGAGACCCTTGATCTAAAGGGAAATGCCATGGATGTACTGTTTACTCTAAAGCATCCAGGATGGGATGGTAAATGTTGTGCAAAATCAATCAAACATGAGGCTACACGTGTGAAGGGCTTGTATTTAGGTTTCTAATGGATGATGTACCAACGTACCATGCTCTACCCGAATCAATGTCTGATTAAATTGCCGGTGTCTTCTCGTTTTAGTCTTACTGAAAAGAGTCTCTGGACACAGTGATCCAGCCATCCTCGGGACTACCATTTATGGTTAGCAATTAAGTGATTTATGAAAAGGTAAGATTTAGGCCCCTTTTGTTAAATTTGAAGTTTAAAGTCTGAATCTGAAATTTGGAGCCTGGATATGAAATCTGAAAGCTGAATCCGTAATCTGAAGTCAAAAAACTTATTTAGTAATTATGGCGAAAGTCTAAAAATTAAGTACCGAATTTGAGATAACATGTTTGTTAACAAACATATGAAATGTCTGAAATACGTTAACTTGACGCATTTGCCCCTATCTCCTATTTGAAAATGTTTTAATTATAAAGAAGTTATTTTTTATTAAATGAAAATGAAATTATTCTATTTAATTCAAATAAACTATAGTAATTAAGAGAAAATTAAAATATCATTATTCATAAAAATACGGGTAAATTCCTTATGGGGAGTATCCAAAACTTAGTTTAAGACATTAGACCAAAATGAGGAGTATCCAATACTTAAGTAGGCCATATAAGATGAAACAACGAGAAAGAAATGTCTACCGTTAAAACTTTTCTAGACTCTACCTTGATGTTTATATTCCATCCACACTGTTTATAAGGTCATTTGTAAAAACACCGTGAACTTAAACTGATACAAAACTTTTGTGGCCATATAAATGTTTCAATGGTGGTCACAAAATCTCCATTATTTCCTATCGTATAGCCCATTTAAGTTTTGGATACATCTTATTTTTGGTTGCATGTCCTAAAGTAAGCTCCAAAAATGGATGGATGGATTGTTTTCTCATAAACATTACAATAAGCCCCACACAGAATCTTTCCCAGGAAGATTGTGTGGAAGGCTTTCACGGGAGGAGGTTGATTAGATACTGACAGATTGAGTATGAGACTCGCTACCGAAGTGACGTCACCAGGTTACGTGGGACCCACCATGATGTATGTGTTGTATCCACACCATTCATCCATTTGGAGATATCATTTTAAGCATCAGATAAAGAATGAGTTAGATTCAAATCTGGAGTGGACCTCACCACATAAAATAGTGGGAAGAGTGACGCCCACCGTTGAAACCTTCCTAAGGTCTCCTATGATGTTTATTTGAGATCTAACGTGTCCATATGTTAAGACAGACATTAAAGAAGGTAAAAAAAACAAATTTCAGCCTGATATAAAACTTTTGTGGCCCTTAGAAATTTTTAAGGGTGGTTGGCACTCTCTCCGCTGTATTTTATTGTGGGGTCCATTCGAGCTTTTGATCTAACTCGTTATTTGGCTCATACCCTAAATTTATATCACCAAATGTATGGACGGTGTGGATACAACACATACATTATTTTGGGTCCCACATAACTTGGTGACGTCACTTCAATAGTCATTTTCACTAATCAAACTGTGTAGCTAATCCGCGTCCTTCGCGGGAAATTCGGGAAACGGACTGGCTACTCCCCGGTGGTCGGTGATCTATGGGGCCACTATGATGTATGTGTTTCATCCATTCCGTCCATCTATTTTTACATATCATTTTACCATATGAGACCAAAAATGAGGTATCTCCCAATTTCAATTGGACCATATTACAAGAAACAGTGTTGAATGAGTGTCGACCATTAAAAACATTTTGGGGGCCATAAAAGTTTTGGATCAAGCTGATTTTTGTTTTTTCCCTTCGTTTGGGCCTGTATGACTTAATCAACAGATTGGATGTCAAATAAACAGTACAGTGGGCTTTAGGAGTATTTTAATGGTGGATATTCAATCACCATTATTTTCATGTGGTGTGGTCATCCTGAGATTTATTTTCCTCTCTTTTTGAGATCAAGCCCTAAAATGATTTTTTAAAATGGATGAAAAACATAGATCATGGTGGGCCCCACAGAGTAAGAAGTCCGTTTTCGAAAATTCGCGTCCCTGCGAAAGCCTTTCGCAGGAAGTTCCTACGTTGGTAACTCAGGTGGGCCCATTGTCATATTTTCGAGAAATCCTCTCCGTCCATCCATTTGTTGAGTTTGTTTTAGGAAATGAGGCCAAAAATGAACCGTATCCAATGCTCAAGTAAGCTAAAAAAGTGATAATTGAACGTCTGCAATTAAAATATTTGTGGGGCCAAAAAAGTTTTAAATCATGGTATTATTTGTGTTTTCAGTTCATCCCATTACAAATGACGTTATTAACGGTATGGATGGCATTTAAATATCACTATCGAACCTCGAACCTAGGGAGGTTTCAACGGTAGAAATTTCCCTAACCACCTTTTCCTTTAGTATGGCCACTTGAGTCTTTTATCCTGCTTAATTTTGGTTTCATCTCCTAAAATGAGCTCACAAAACGAATGAATGGAGTGGATTTCTGAAAAACATCATGGTGGACCCCATATAAGTTTCAAGCGCAGGAACTTCCTACGAAAGGGTTCCGCAAGAAATCCTCGTTCGTCCGATATGGACGGAAGTGGATTGGCTGGTGTACCACACACCTATGTAACTGGTGTATTGACGTCAGCAAGTTATGTGGGTCACATAATGAAGTATGTGTTATATCTAAACCGTCCATCCATTTTTAGAGCTCGTCTTAAGGCTTGAGCAAAAAATTAGGGCAGATCTAAAGATCAAGTGTACCACGCTGCAAAAAGAAGTGGGGGATTGAACGTCTACCGTTGAAATCCTTTTGGGGGTCACAGAAGTTTCGGATCAATATAAAATTTGCTTTCGCTCTTCATCCAGATATTTTTGACCTTATGAACATATTGGATGGAAAATAAACATTATGGTGGGCCATATGAATTTTTTAACGGTGAAAATCATTATCCCTACTGCTATTTTTGGTGTGGTCCATTTGAGCTTTGGATATGATTCATTTTTTTGGCTAATGCTCTAAAATGATCTCGAAAAATGGATGAACGGTGTGGATATAATAAATACATCATTGTGGGCCCATGTAACTCTGATCTCGTTTGAATCATTTGCACAACTCGGAGCTTAAGGAGCGTAGGCGCTCGTCTTCCCACGACACGTATCTACTCCCCCTACCACCTAGGGTCATGCTTTGTGGGCCCATCATGATGTATGTGTTTCATCCATTTCGTTTGTCCATTTTTACTAAGCATTTTAGGGCTTCACACAAAATTTGAGAGGGATATAAATCTTAGGTGGACCACACCACAGGAAAACAATAGTGATTGGATATTCATCATTAAAATTCTCTTAAGGCCCACTGTACTGTTTATTTGACATCCAATTTGTTGATTAGGTCATACATGCCTGATGAAGGGAAAAAAACAAAGATCATCTTGATCCAAAACTTTTATGGCCCAAGAAGGTTTTTAATGGTCTACTTAAGTTTTGTTCAATTTCCATTGGTTTTTATGGTATAGCCAACTTAAGTTTTACATGTACCTTATTTTTGGGCTCATGCTCTAGAATGATCTGAAAAAGTTGATGGGCGGTGTGGATCAAACACATAAATCTAAATCATGGTGGGGCATAAAGAAGTTTCACTGGTTAAAGGTTGATTTTGTATTTCGCAAACAGTTTAAAAGAAAAAACATGTCGTAGTAACTTGAAAAATGGTACTTTTGGAAGCAAAATTTTTTTGTTTAATGAAAAATCATAGAGCGCATTCCGCGTTCACCATTAAGCCAGACTCATATGACAGAAAGAATTCAGTGAAAAACCACTTAGCGCTTTCCATCTTCCGCATTAACAAACACCACTAAGCATGGGAAAATTTCCCATTTTCGCGTTAAGTGCAAAAATTAAGCGTTAACAAACATGGCCTTAGTCTTTTGAATGAATTTTTTTAGTCTACGTTAATAAATTTAAAGACTTATTTTTCACAAATACTTTATTTTAATATTTCTCAAAGGAACAAAGATGAACGTATGAAAAAAAAAAAGAGACTAACAATGTTAATTTTATTAATATTTGAATGTATAGCCTATTTTACTCAATAGGCATCAAATAACCAATAAAATAAAATAAATAAGAGATAAGCATCATATTCATCTAGGTGATTGGTTAGTATGAAGTGATTGAATTAGTATGATCAATTAAATTGAAACTCGGTTGATCATTATTTAATAACTTAAGGTTACAAATATTTAATTTACTCCTATGATTCTATAGCGAAAGCTGCGATACACTAGTAATATAAGTTATAACTAGGCAAGAGTTTAGACTATGAAAGATACGATTTTTACTTTAAAAATAATAATAATAATAATAATAATCGATGTATTTGATGTAGGGCATCAAACTCTTTTTCGATTGCTCCTTTTATAGCTTGTAAAAGTTTTTTTTTTTTTTAAAGTATCAGAATCATATATTTCCTCTACAAGATGACGGGCATAAATAGCCGCTATACAAAGTTTAGATTATAAGTTTATGACCAAGTATCTCTAAGCTAGGAAAGTATATCTCTAATCAAATATTTACAGAATATCTCTAAAATAATTGCAGAATCAAATCAGTCTATACAAAGTAGTACACCAACTTGGAGATATTTTAGAATCGCGTCAATTGTCAACACTCCCCCTCAAGTTAGTGCATAGATGTCGCTCATTCCCAACTTGTCGAGACCGTCATTAAATACTCGACTTGACATTGCTTTGGTGAGTAGGTCAGCGAGTTGGTCTTGAGATGGAACATGAGGCATTTCAATAATCTTTGCTTCAAGTTTTTCCTTGAGGAAATGCCTATCAACTTCAACATGTTTAGTTCGATCATGTTGAATTGGGTTGTGGGCAATATCACAAGCTGTCTTACTATCACAATATAGCGTCATTGGACTGGCGTGCTTAATACGCGGATCTTTTAATAAATTCCTGATCCACAATAATTCGCATACTACCTTAGCCATTTCCCTGAACTCAGATTCAGCACTGGATAGAGTAACTACAGCCTGTTTCTTGCTTCGCCAAGTAACTAGATTTCCACCTACAAAAGTGAAATATCCTGACGTAGATCGCTTATCTTTGATTGCTCCAGCCCAATCTGCATCGGTATATCCTTTGACATCCAGGTTATCTCCTTTTATAAACACAATCCATTTTCTCAAAGATGACTTTAAGTAGCGTAAAATATATGTAACTGCATCCATATGTTCTTCGCTCGGGGAGTGCATGAATTGGCTGACAGCACTTAGCGCATACTCCAGGTCAGGCCAAGTATGTGCAAGATACATCAATCTCCCAGCTAGTCTCTGATATCTCTCCTTTTTCGTCGGAACTTGATCTGAATATATGCCTTGTTTCAAATTTTCTTCTATAGGAGTGTTAACTGGACTACACGCTGTCATACCAGCTTCACTTAATAGATCTAAGGCATATTTTCATTGAGATAGAAAAATACCTTCCTTTGACCTTGACACTTCAATTCCAATGAAATATTTCAACAAACCAAGATCCTTCATTTCAAATTCTCGGGCAAGGTGATTCTACAATGCATTCCTTTTTTCTGGATCATTTTCTATTACTATTATATCATCAACATACACAATAAGACAAGTAATTTTTCCTTTATTATGTTTCAATAAGAGGGTGTGATCTGAGTTACTCTGCTTGTATCCAAAAATCTTCATAGACTTCGTGAACCTTCCAAACCATGCCCTAGGAGATTGCTTTAGACCATACAGGGCTTTTTTCAATATATAGACATGTTTGTCGTCTTCTGACTCCATATTACATCTAGGAGGCAGCTCCATGTACACTTCTTCTTGAAGGTCTCCATGCAAAAACACATTCTTCACATCAAACTAGTACAACGGCCAATCAAGATTCACCGCCAGGGATATCAAAATACAAATAGTATTAATTTTTGCTACTGGTGCGAATGTCTCCATATAGTCAATTTCATAAGTTCGAGTGTACCCCTTGGCAACTAGTTGGGCTTTGAATCGTTCAATGGTTCCACCCGCCTTGTATTTAATTGTGAAGACCCACTTTCATCCAACAGGTTTCTTCCCTTTGGGCAACTCAACAACTTCTCAAGTTGAGTTCTTTTGAAGGGACTTCATTTCTTCATTCATTGCTTCCTTCCACCTAGGATCTCTCAGGGCTTCCCATACATTAGTAGGAATAGATACAGTAGATAATTGATTCACAAATTACTCACTTTCCTTTGACAGTCTATGATAAGATAATGGTTTCTCATGGGATACTTAGGTTAGAACTAAGAACAGGTTCATAGTTTACTCTAGGTATATCTCTGGTGGCTCGATTAGGTAGCACTTTTAGAAGAGGTTCAGAATTTACGTAGGGTTCAGGAAAGGAATCGGCTTCAGAGAGCAATTGGTTAGATGGTACCTCGTGAAGGGGGGAAGCTGATGCTTGTGGCGACTGAGAGATCGATGACTGAGATATTAGTGAAGCCACTTCCATTTGATTCTGACGATTTCTATCTTCTAAGGGCTGCGCATTCTGCTCATTTGCCTCTTCTGAACGTTCACCACCATTATCCAAATTTTCACCACTTGTAATGTCCAAGTTCTCCAAAGAAGGATTCAGAGTCTGCAATTCATGTCTATTCTCCCCCTGAAGTGGAGACTCAGGAACAGAATAGTACATGTCATTTTTGTAAAATACGATGTCAAGAGTAACATACATCTTTCGAGAATGGGGGCGATAACATCGGTAGCCCTTCTGAAGTGAAGCATAGCCAACAAAGACACATCGGAGAGCTTGAGGTTCCAGCTTATTTCTCAAGGGTTTAAGGAGATGCACAAAGGCTACACATCCAAAAAATTTAGGTGATAAATTCGGGACAGTAAGAGCATGTATAGCCGAATGAAGGGCGTTAAAGGGAATTTGAAATTACAAAGAACTGGAGCGTACACGGTTAATGAGGTAGGCCGCAACACTGAGGGCTTCACCCCAGTAACCAGTGGGTACGTGGGCCCCAAACAAATAGGCACGGACAACTTCCAGCAAGTGGCAATTCTTGCATTTTGCAACCCCATTTTGCTGAGGAGAATAATGATAAGTCGTCTGATGAGAAATGTCATGTAACTGCAGATACTGCTTCATGTCTTGATTAACAAATTCTCTACCATTATCAGTGCGGAGAACCTGTATGTGAGATTGATACTGAGTGGCGATCATCTTATAAAATTTCTAAAACAAGGAACTAACTTCATTCTTTGACTTCATCAAGCAAACCCAAGTCATACGAGTGTGATCATCAATAAAGAAAACAAACCAACGAAAACTATTCAAAGAAGGGGTATTGGCCGACCCCCATACATCAGAGTGAATCAACATAAAAGGTACGGGACTTTTATTCATACTCAATGGAAACGACACACGGTGACTTTTTGCCAGTTCACAAATGTCACATTTGAAATCTGAAGTAGTTAACTGGGAAAACAACTTTGGAAACAATTTTTTCGAATATCCAAAAGATGCATGACCTAAGCGCCTATGCCACAACCAAAATTTGAAAGTTTTGTCAGATTTATCCGCTGAGAAAACTTAAGCTAACTGATTTGAGCTAGCAGGCTTCAAATCCAGGTAGTATAGCTTCCCCCTTCTAGTACTACAACTAATTGTCTTCCGAGTCCGGATGTCCTTAAAAACACAAACGTTAGGCTAGAAAATCACAACACAATGTAAAGCACAGGTTATTTGAGCAACGGACAATAAGTTATGGTTGAGAGAAGGTACGACTAAACAGAATCGAGATTTAAACTATTTGGAAAAGTAATTGAACATTCTTCAATCACAGGTGAGGGAGTGTCATTGGCTGTAGACACTATATGTTCTATGGATGGTTTCATAGACTGAATATAGTGATTGTCAAAAGTCATATGATCTGTAGCTCCAAAATCAATTATCCATGTACTACTGCTACTAGGTACAGAAATATGTAGAACCTTACCAATGTTACCTGAAGTAACAATCAAAGAGGAAGCTTCTGCAGGAGTGTCACTGGAAGGTTTGGCCACGGCAACATAGGCCTGGTGATTCGGTTTTGAATTGCGTTTGCGTGGTGCTTTCACTGGATCCCACCAATCTGGATAGCCAGTTAGGTCATAACACTGATTTTGTATGGCCCATTTCACCGCAGTGAGTACACAGGCGTTCGGGTTTGGCAGCTCCTATTTCATAACTGCCCTTCTGAGATCATGTTTGGTCAGATTCAGATTTTGAAGTAGGTTGTCGAGGCTGAGGCTTGGCTCGGTGAACCATCAAAGCGAAAGACTCAGGGTTGTCAGGTTCAACATTCAAGGTAGCTCGGCATACAACATCCCGACATACATAGACGTAGGTGTCTTCGAGATCCATCTGGGGGTCCTTTCGAAGAACTTCACCCTGGATCTGTTCAAACTCTGTATCAAGTCCACTAAGCAAGATGTGCACACGCAAGTGTTTAACCGATTTCTTATAGGTGATAAGATCATTGGGATCCTTCATGATAATTTTATCACGATAATCTAATTCTTGAAAAACTTCGACGAGCTCACCGTAATAGGTTGATAGGGGGCGGCCAACTTGTTTGGTAGAGAAGGCGCGTTGATTCAATGCGAAGAGTTGTGTCTCATCCGATTCATTATAGAATGCTTTGGCAAAAGTACTCCAGATTTCTTATGCGGTGCGCAGTCGTAGGTAACGCTTCATTATCTCCGACGACATAGAGGTCAGCAACCAGCCTTTGACCTTTTGATTTTCAGCATACCACTTTGCATAAGTGGCATCGGTTTCCTTCGGGGGGTCAGTTTTGCCCATAATATATTGGAGTTTCTCACGTCCTGCGATCTGCATCTCCAATATTTGGGACCATACGTCATAGTTAACTTCAGTAAGGACAACACCGGCATGGAAGCCAGAGTTTTTGGATTGGATATAGATAACTGGGGTAGATGATTCAGGAGTAGAGGATTTGGGTTTATCATGAGCCATATGGGTTCTTCGATGGTGGTTGTTTGGACGATGCGGGAGGCTTTGATATCAAGTTAAAAAAAAAAGTATCAAAATCATATATTTCCTCTACAAGATGACGGGCATAAATAGCCGCTATACAAAGTTTAGATCCTAAGTTTAGGACTACGTATCTCTAAGCTAGGAAAGTATATCTCTAATCAAATATTTACAGAATATTTCTAAAATATTTACATAATCAAATAAGTCTATACAAGGTAGTACACCAACTTAGAGATATTCTATAATCGCGTCAATTGTCAACAGTCAATACAGCAAAATTCTTGCTAGATTTCCTTGTTGATCCTGAATTCATCGTCTATCCGGAATACTTTCTGAATAAGAAAGTCTTTAGATATATTCGAAATTTTTGGCTTCTGGTATCTTCTTCCCGTAGTCAATTCCTTTGATTGGAGATGTTCATAACTTACTAATTGGACTAATTAAGATATCATTGATCTCAAACCTCAACTTGATCACGGCCGCTTATCAAGTGTCCCACCTCCTACACTTCTAATCAAGGTGTTAAACGGTCCAGATCAAACCACCTCCTCCAGTTAACCTTGCTCTTTAATAATTCGGAGTGCTGAAGGGATTTGACATTGAATACTGATTTGTTATCGGACAAGATCATATATAGTTTTCCCATTCTCTTGATCCCAATCGAACAATGACCATAAGACCGGGTCATTTTACTCTCCTTCTTTTAAATATTACATACTTATCTCCTACTTTACATCCTTTTCCCTTACATTTGAAAGCTACAATGGCCTAATTAGATAAATTTTCAATGTGCGGAAGAATTTGGAAATCTAAGAGAATTTCAAGCTAAGGATGAAGATTTAAAGCACGGATGAGACCAAAAGCAAGCATGATGAAGCAGTGGAAAATAAGATCAAGCACTTAGAGCTTTGATCATGTTATGAAGCTGGAAAGATCTAAAGATTAAATATGCAATTTACAGCAAGTTTCGATTCCAACGACAGTCCCTCAATGGGTTTTGATGGGGATCGATGCGATTGAAGGATGTATCAAGAAACTCTGAATTTTCAAGTTTAGTTGTTAGATTGTTTTATACTTCCTCGATTCCATCAAACAATACTTAGATCATATTAACGACTATTGATAGGACTTGATTCTATCAAAGACTCATATCAACAAAGGTAGTAGGTACAAACGTTTGCAAATTTCACAAAGTCGGTGGAAATTTTATTATTTAAGGATGCCTTTAGGATATGGATAAGCAACAATCTAGGGCTGGAGAGAGAAATAAAGCTGGGGAAGAGCTCGTCGACGTCATTATTCTTCTTCAATCGTTTATTTCTAGTTTGTTTTTTATATATATAGTTAGCTATGAATGGTTAATTTCTTATCCAATACTAAGGATAAACTTTTTAAGAGATTATTAATATTTTAATTCATTTTTATTTAATGCTTATGTATTTGAATGTTGAATTGAAATTAGTTTGATTGAACTTTTATTATTGGCAAACATTTCGATCTGTAGAATCCCTTAATCTATTGTTAACTCCAGGTACAATAGATACTTTGGATTTCCCACGATCAATTACTTAAATCTTCACGAGAGATCAATCAATTACGATTCATATATCTTTGTTGGATATTTTAAATTGTCTTAACTGCTCTACATTCTAATTAAAACAAATCTTTATTCAATTATAATAAAGTTATCAAGTTGAATTGATGAATTTATATTAATGATTTATTAATTAGAGATTCATGGATCCTTAATTGTCATTTATTATTTTTTTTGCCTTTTAAGTTCACTAAAAATCCTAATTTTAAAATTAGTTTAGTTCTATTAGTGTTTATAATCAATTTAGTTCGTATGGATTGACCTCGGTCTTACCAAGTATATACTACTTCGCAACCTTTTACTCGGGGTTGTCATAACAAGTTTTTAGTGCATTGTCGATGACTATAACAGTTAAGAACACTTTATCATAGGTTTAATTCATAGGTTATTGTTTTTAAAGTAGTTTATATTTGTCAAGATTTTATTTATGAATGTTTTTGTTTGTTTTTGTAGGGTTTTGTTCAAGTTAGGTGTCTCCCTTACCAGTAACATATTTTCCTTATTCTCTTACTTTTCAATTTGTTATTTTTGTTGTAGAATTTTTTATATATATTAAGTTTTTAATTATAGAGTTTGTGTGTGTTCATGCTCTAGTGAACACTTGATCACACACTTCGTCTTCTAAGTGAAGAATGATTAGTTGAAGGACCACCCATTTACCGTATAGTTGGAAAATATCTGAATACTTGTGGATCAGCTAGAAACATGGTTGAGAATGACCGAACTTTGATGAGAATAAAGTGCATAACGTGCTGCCGGTCAGGACATTGCGTGATTACCTATGGCCCACAAGAACAACCACACCCCCTTCTATGGTTTTTCACGTAAATGCAAGTAACATCGATTTCAAACTGAGAGTTATCCAGTTGCTTGCAAAATTCCATGGACTTGATTATAAAAGTTCATATCCATATCTTAAAGAGTTCGATAAGAGTTCGATAAGATTGTCGTAATCTTACATTATAACATCTTTGAAAACATAGTTAGACTGAAGTTGTTTCCATTACCCTTGAATGAGATAGCAAAATCATGAGATTGCATTCTTTAAGGTCGAGATTCATTTGGACATAAGCTGAGATGACCCGAGAATTTTTTAAGAAGTTTTTTTTTTTTTTTTTAATTCACAAAACCAACATACTGAGATGCAACATTATGAACCTCTCTCAAGATGAATATGAAACGTTTTTCCAATGTTGAGAAAGATTTAAAGAGTTCTTACTTACTTGCCCACATCATGGCTACGAAACATGAAAACTCATTAGCTTATTTTACAATGGATTAAGTTTCAATATGCGTCAATTTGTAGAGATAATGTGCAATGACAAGTTTATGAGTAAATACCCCAATGAGGCTTGTAATTACTTTAATATTATAATTGAGAATGTCTAATCATGGGGCGCGTCTAATAAAGCTAGTAATACAAAGCATGTGCCTAAGGAGAAATGGGGAATTTATATTTTAAAAGAAAATGATGATGTTAATTCAAAGATAATGGGTCTTACTAAAAAAATTAAAGATACGGAATTAAGAAAAGTAGACGTGACTAAATCCAGTGAATTTGTTAAAAGTGCTTGTGAAATATGTAAGAGTAATGCACATCTAACCAAGGATTGCTCCACAATCCCTACATTTTAAGTGGTGTTACAAGTTTAAGATAATGCCATGAATGCTTATCAACACTCATTTAGTGTCCCAGATTCAAACACGTATATTATTGAATGGTGAAACGATCCCAAATTCAGTTGGAGAAATGGTCCTAATGCAAATGCGGGTAATAATCCATAAGGGCCCTTCACCAAGACACCTTATATGCCCCAATCGAAGAAAACCCCAGAAGATATATTATAAGCATTCGTGCATTGACAAATGCAAAATCAATCAGTTCAATATGCAAACCTTGCATTAGCTAAAAACTTCTGTTGAAAGAATTAAATCTCACTTCAATATTAAGGAAAAAAAATTTTCTTTTGCTCAACCGCAACCAAACACCAAAGGCCAATACAAGGTGACCGATTTCTTCCAATCGCGATTAAAATTATATTTTATCTGATTAAAATATAATTATATTAAACCAATTCCAATTATATTAAACCAATTGCAATCATAACCACCAACAAATCATAAATTCAATTAAACAATCATCTCCTAAAGTATTCAGATCTCAATCACAAGGAATTCAGTCATCTATTATGCCCAAGGTTTATAATTGATCAATTAATTGTATAGATTGATTAATTCTCTAATCAAGCTAAGCAATTTCTCAAATCAAAATATTCGATATAACTGGAGTTTACAATGAATCAAAGAAATAAATAACTTAAAGACTTTTATAAAGTAAATTCAAACCAATTCAATGTAATATCATTATTCAAACTATTATTGTTGAATCAAATAAATTAAATATTGTAATTAACTACAAACTCCATCAGTTGGCCCTAACTAAGAGATTAGCCTAGCATGGCTAACATCCCAAAAGAAAAACATGAAAAACAATTTAGAACTGAAAGATTGAAGAAGATAAAGAACAACTCCATGGAAGCTCTAAATAACTCAAAGACTTTTATAAAGTAAATTCAAACCAATTTAATCTAAAATCACCATTCAAACTATTATTATTAAATCAAATAAATTAAATATTGTAATTAACTACAAACTTCTTCAACTGACCTTAGCTAAGAGATTAGTCTAGCATGGTTAATATCTCAAAAAAAAGAACATGAAAAACAATTTAGAACTGAAAGATTGAATAAGATGAATAACAACTCCGTGGAAGCTCTAACACCCATTGCTCTATCTCCCAAGCCCCGATTTGTCCTCAAAATAGCTTAAAACACCTCCTTAAATAGAAAAATCCGATATAAACTTTGAACCAACTTTAAAATCGCCACTTTTGTTACACTTCGGTCACACAAACGAGCACATTCAGTCAGACCGAAGTCGCGCCAATGCCAGTCGAACGTTCCTTCAATTAGAGCCGAAATTATCCAAAAATTTTATGAAGTCTATGTCTCATTTCAGTTAGGCTAAACCACCTTCGGTCACAGCAAACACTACTTTGGTTGGACCAAATTTCCTTTCGGTCGAGACGAATTGCTCTTAAAATACACCATTTATTGGTGGACTATTTTTTACACTTTCAGTCGAACCAAATAGTCTGTCATTTCTGTTATTTAACTATTTAATTCTCTAGACTTCTCTTCATCTTTGATACTTGGTTTTATTTGATATTTAGCACGTTAGGTCTTCGTTTTCAAGTTCCAAATTTTTATGCATTTAACTTGAACTCCTTTAATCTTTAATTATACTATCTTGAGCATATATTCATCCTTAATTCCATAATTACCTCGCATGCAGAAAACATATGCTAGTGGATCAATTTAACATGTAAATGTAATTGAAACTAGTGCAATTGAGCGTATATATATGCAATATTTGAGTCTCAACACTTACCTTATAAATTCAAACATTGGTCACATATGTTACAACATGAGTCGTTGCCTTTAGTCTCTCTCAACTACCGTGAGTATCCGACCATGACCATTTTTTACATTGTGCAGACCGTCAATTAAGTTGCCCACAAACACCTTCTCTTCCTCTATTTTATCTGTAAGAGAGAATCAAAGCATACTATGTAGTTTGAGATTAGAACATTGCAGTTAATTTCTAATCATGGCATACGAGTACAAGATCTAGTTCGTTCAGAAGTTAGAATACACTGTTGTCATATCTTGGTAGAAAAAATCATGCCTGTCCAGTTAACAGATGCACTATACTTATACATAGAAAACGAACAGTAAGAAACTAACCAATGGTCTATGTTTAATGCATATTTGTCTGATGAGATGAACATTATCATTTTTATCCCATAGCACGAAAACCATGAGATCTACCTTATTTATGGCCTGATCTCTTACCCTTATAATATTTTTGGAACACAAGTGCAAGGCTTGTTATGAACAAACCTCAAGTGTAGGGATGTAATGTAGTAATAACTTGACGAGACCAGTGTTGTAGTCACAGGAACTTACATTTGTGCGATATTTGGAACACTTTATAACTATAACTATAACTAAGCTAACTACTTGATTTTTTTTTTAAAGGAGTAATGATGTAGTTAAAAAAGAAATCAATAAGTATAAAACACTAGAGTGCCAATGATCCACTTATAACTATATCTTAATATTAATTCACTCGATTCAATCATATAACTCAACTGGAATCGAAGTCTTATCATATCTAGTCGGATAATTGAGCAGTTAAATCATTATTCATATATCAAAACAGATTTAAATTTTGATTGAATTGGTTCCCATATAAAGCATCAACGTATGGATCGCAAAGAATTCAAAATATCTATCGTGCTTTTAGCCAACAATAGATCAATGAATTTTATAGATCAATCATTTATAAAATAGATAAGAAATTGCTATTGATTTTTCTAAGTATCCAATGTATACGGAGTCAACAATGGATCAAAATAGACTAAAAGTAAATCTTCCTTCAATCCAAATATCAATGAATTGTTCAACATTCAAATTAATTACATGAATCAAAATAAAATAAGCATTAAAAGTAACTACATGTTTCACCTCTTAGCCTTGGCTAATAGATTAGCAATCAAAGACACGATTGAACTAAAGTCTATAGAAAACCAAAAAAATAGAAGAACTTAAGAACTGGAGAAGAAGGAGGACTCCAAACAAGTTCCACAATTTCTTGCTTTATCCCTTCTACCCTAATTCATATATAGGAAAGCTCAAAATATCCATTTAAATAAGAAAAATCCTCACCGACTTGTAACCAACTTTAATTTACGCACTTTTGTTACGCTTCGGCTCCAACCAACCGTTGTCTTCGATCGCACCGAATTATCTTTGTTGCAACCGAATTTCTTTAATTTTCATCTGAAGTCTCTATCTCCCTTAGGTTACACTGAACCTTTTTTCGGTAGCACCGAACTTGGCTTCGATCGGACTGAATGTTAAGCCGAATTAACTCCGAAAATCACGGTTCATTACTAGACTATTCTGCACACATTCGGTTGGACCGAACCAACCTTAGGTGGGACTGAACAGTCTGTTATTTCTATTAATAGATTTTGTGATCTAGCCAGTCTTTTCTCTCTCCTTTGCACTTAGTTTTCTTGGATATTTGGCACTTGAAATATTCATTAATCATCTCAAAATCTTCAAATATTCACTCGGTCATTATTTGAGCATTAAATCTTCTTTTTAATAATTCTTTTCTCCTTATCTCTCTAAATCACCTCGCATAAAAAAAATATAATTAAATAAATTAAACGCATATATGCTTATAAAACCAATACACAATTAGGGAAAAATACACATTATTTCATACTCAACATGTTGATGCAGAAATCTAGATGCCCTCCTTAGACCACTTGATACTTGCAAGAGAAGACATATGGAGACCCTTGCTGCTGTAGGGGACCCTCTGATGCCAAAGTCAGACAGACAAGCTAGGTTTAGTAGAACGTAAGGTTTTTCTTGGAGTGATTCGTGTGTAAAATTCAGTGTACTTTTCACCATCGAGGATGCTCTTATTTATAGCTAAAATAGGTGGTGGCGCAGACGGCAATCTCCCTACTTAGTGAGTGCGTATTATAGAGGGAATCTGTAACACCTCATACTTTTCAATACTCGGGTGTTACCATGAGAACCTGGTTCAGTATAAATGCAATCCCGACTTATGTCAACATTCATACACTCTAGCCTAAATCTAACCATTAATGGTGATCTTCATCCATAGACCAACACACCCATCCATTAAATTCCTAAGATGGAGCATCACACCACAAGAGAAGTCTATTTTAGTGTTTTAACCACCTTGATAGACAGATCTAACAGTCCATTGTCAATATCAAACTTTGGACTATCAAATTCGCAATCCATCAGGTCATAGGGCCAAGGATTTATAATCTGTGTTAATTATAACCTAAACACGCGAGTAAACCATCATGTTTTCTCTAAATTAGGTAGGGTAGGTTTAAGGACGTTGAAAAATAAGTATGGACATGATCTAACAGTTGGATCATCAAGTATCACTAGATGGAATGCAAAACCATCAGATAAGGCCCGCTTGGGCTATGGACTACCTTATATCTAGATTAATGGCCCATATTAAGCTATTTGGGCTGATGGACAGGTTAGATTGTGTGAAACATCTTGGCGGACCACTAACGATCCGTGTTGAGGTAATCTGGCCGTCAAATCTTCATATATCGCAAGAGAACCCCTATATTTAGAAGTATGTCCTGCCTGAGACTTGAATCTGCCTCATCCTTTGGGCTGAGCCCTAATTTGAGTTGACAAGACAAATGGACGGAGTAGAGTTGCTAGTTTCATCACGGTGGACCCCACACAAGAGTGTGTGTACATAGTTGGAGCACACCCGAGGTGCACCAGATCAGGGAGACCAGTCAAACTGGGTCTGACCCGTGAAATATGAGAGAGGAAGGAATTTCCCTTCCTTTTTCTCCGGCCCAGTGGAAGTTTAAACCGACATCGTCTGTTTGACAGCTCCGTGGCCCACCATCACGAATCACTCTCATGATCCAAACCACCCATATTAAAAAGGATAAAAAAAACCGTATAATACATGACCGGTTTCACCCCATGGATCGCACACGTGTGACCACAAACACCAGCACAAACCGAGTGTGTGCAATTGACTTTCTGAAACTGAAAAGATTCTTTTCTCCTTTCCATGTTGGCATGCGTGTGCGATGGCTCTTGAAATCTCGACCCTCCACTTCATCAAATCCCAACCGTAGGGTTTGAGGCAATCTTAGGGTTCTGTAATGCCCCGATTTTTGGAACCCGAGCATATGACTCGTTCTCCAAAAACCCGAGTGTTGGCCTATAAAATTCAGTGTAAATTTGAACCGTTTATCATTAATCAGAGTTAGCAGCAAACGAAGCTAGAGTAAACTATGCATTGTATAAAAACATTCCAACCATGATAAAAATCCAAATGTAGCGCTCATATAGGACTTATACAACCCTCAAATAGCAAAGTTCATTAATAAAAAAAAAAATCTATCATCTAACGGTGGAGCTCAATATGGGCCATAGGGACCCCGTCTAGCTCCTCAGTTACTCGATCTGCTCTAGCAACCCAGTGAACAACATCGTCTCGCTCTACACCTATATCAACTAGGGCTGAAAGTCGGGCGTGTTCAACCCGACCGACCCGTGACCGACCCGACGTTGCGTTGGGCTCGGGTAGAAAATTTCGGGTTCGGTCTCGGGCTTAGGCCGTAGAAACACTAACCCGACAAAATTTCGGTCGGGCTCGGGTTGAAGTCTCAGGTTGCCCGACCCAACCCGAACCCGATTCTTATAATATAAATATATAATAAATCTAACGGATGGCCTTCACTGCACGTCATTTCCCGATGAGGGATTTCTCTCTCCCATGCGGCGCCGGATTTTTCTCTCTCATGCGCCTGATTTTTCTCTCCCATGTTGCATGGGATGTGGATAGAGTGCGAAAGCCTTTCTTATAACAATCCTATGCACGGATGCGATGTGGGGTCCACCGTGATATTTATGAAAAATCTAACCCGTCCACCCATTTTTCTAGCTCATTTTAGGACACTGGACCAAAAAAGAAGAGGATCTAAAACTCAACTGGGCCATAAAATATGAAACAATGGTAAAAGGAATTCCTACTGTTGAAACCTTTCTAGGCTTGCCTTGTTGTTTATATGCCATCCAAACCGTTTATAAGATCATTTTTACCGGGATGAAGTAAAAACACTAAAAAAAATTAGACCCATGAAACTTTTATAGCCATATAAATATTTCAACGGTGGTCACTAAATCTCCACTGTTTCCTTTCATGTGGCCCATTTAAGTTTTGGATCTATCTTACTTTCGGTCACATGTCCTAAAATAAACTTGAAAAACGGATGGACGAGTTTGATTTCTTATAAACATGGTAGTGGGCCCCACCTAGAATCTTTGCAGAGACTTATTGCGAAAGGCTTTTTGGAAACCCACGTCAGTTTGCATGCGCGATGGCAGTGGAAACGGATGGGCTATTCCCAATGGCCAGTGGTCGATACTCTATGGACCCCAACATGATGTATGTGTCTCATCCATGCCGTCCATCCATTTTTCTAGATGATTTTATGGCATCAGCCCAAAATTGAGGCAGATCAAAATCTCAGGTGGACCACACCATGGGAAAACAATAGTGATTAAAGATCTACCATTAAAAACCTCCTAGAGCCCATGGTAATGTTTATCTAACATCAAACCTGTAGATTAGGTCATAGAGACCAAGATGAAGGCAAAAAACAAATATCAGCTTGACATAAAACTTTTGTAACCCCAAGAAAATTTTAAGAAGTTTTTAATAATTGGATTTCAAGGATTTTAATCAACATTGTGTGGCCCCATATGAGATTTTGATCTACCTCAGCTTTGAGCCTATAACATAAATTTATCTGAAAAAATGGATGGACGGCATGGATGAGAGACATACATCATGTTGGGGTCCTTAGAACACCTACCACTAGCCATTGAGTAGCCAATTCGTTGCCACTGTATAAAGTCTACCCTGATTGCTTGATCCACCGCATGACTTTTAACATGTGGTAGTTCTTTGGCCCCACAATGATTGCATTTTACATCCATACCATCCATCAATTTTTATGGATCATTCTAGAGTATGGCCCCAAAAATGAGGCACATTCAAAGCTCAAGTGGACCACACCACAAAAAGCAATACGAATTGAACAAAATGCCGTTGAAACTTTCCTAGGGCCAAGCTTGATGCTAATTTTTCATCTGATCTGTTCATGATATCACACACACCTGGAATAAGTTAAAATACAAATATCAGGTTGATCAAAGTCTTTTATGGTCCCAAAAAGTTTTTAACGGTAGTCATTTAATCCCCGTTGCTTTTTGTGGTGTGGTCCACTTGAGCTTTGGATGTGTCTCATTTTGGGGCTCATGCTCAATAATCATATGTAAAAATTGATGGACAGTGTGGATGTAAAACCTAAATCACTATGGGCCCCAAGAAGTTTCACATGCTAAAAGTCATGGTGTGTAATATGCAAACTATTTTGGAGAGAGAAATTCAGGGGTACGAGTGAGAGAGGGAGTCAGGGAGTTCGTTTGCGCTGGAGAGATTGAGAGAGAGAGCATCTCACAAGGTATGTAACTATGTATCACCATCAATCTATTATTCTCTCTTTCTCTCTACATCATACAAAGGTTGGTTTGATTATTTTTTTTTTCCTTTTTTTTTCTCTGCATTTGAAATTATTTTGATGTTTTTCACAGTTATGATCAGCATATGCACGCAACACATGTCAAGATTCAATTTTTTTTGGTATTCATATCATCAAATATAAAATGCACATGATTAGTAATATTAATGACATTTTTTCAACATGTCGCTTATGTACAGATTTTTTATTTATTTATTTTTTTAAATTCTTTCAATATCAGGATATATAAGTAGATGTCTGGAATGGGTGATAGTAATGCTCCTATTGATGTTACGGGTAGTTCTACAGTTAGTGAACAAGTGACATCAAAAAAGAAAAGGAAGATAACGGCGACACACAATAATGTCTCAGGAATTTGGGAACACTTTAAAAAAGTTGAGAAGCCAGAAACAAAAGAAAAGAGAACATTTTGCAATTACTGTAATCAAGAATATCAAGCTGATAGTAAGCAAGACACTACTGCGCTTTGGAGACATTTGGATAAATGTAAGAAATATCCAAATAATAAAGATCCAAAACAACGGACATTGTCAGTGTTAGTAGAGAAAGATGGTGGGAGCAGTGGGATTGTAAATTGGAGTTTTAATCAAGAAGCTTATAGAAAAGCCCTTGCACGTATGATAATAGTTGATGAGTTGCCGTTTAATTTTGTCAAGCATGAGGGTTTTAGAAACTTTTGTCAAGTAATGCAACCAAAGTTTTAGATTTTGTCACGCATCACCTTAAGGAAAGATTGTCTTGAGTTATACAAGTGCGAGAGGGTTAAGTTGAAGGGCGAATTTGAGAAGTTGGTTCAAAGAGTTTGTATAACCACTGATATGTGGACATCCATCCAAAATCTTGGATATATGTACCTCACTGCACATTATATAGATAAAGATTGGAAGTTGCAGAAAAATTTTTTTAACTTTCGCGTGATTTCAATGCCTCACAGTGGTGAATACATTGCTAATGTAGTTGAGCTTTGTCTAATAACATGGGGGTTACAAAACATATAAACCATCATAGTAGACAATGCAAGTTCAAATGATGTGGCGGTTCGTTCATTGAAAAGAGAACTAGCTAAACAGAATGGGTTGCTGTTAGATGGCGAGTTCCTTCATGTGCGTTGTTGTGCACATGTTTTAAACTTGATTGTAAGAGATGGTATCAATGAAGTTAAAGAAGCAATCGTCTGTATCCGTCATTGTGTACGGTATGTTAGAAGTTCACCTTCTCGACTTCAAGATTTCAAACGTTGTGTGGTGGAAGAGAGAATAACCAGTAAAATGGTTGTTTGCTTGGATGTTGCCACTAGATGGAACTCTACTTTTTTCATGTTGGAATCCGCTTTAGTGTTCCAAAAGGCTTTTGAGAGAATGGAAGAAAATGACCAGCAATATCAAAAAGACATTGGTGAGTGGATGCCTACAAATGCAAATTGGGTTAAAGCAAATGTATTGTGTAAGTTTCTAAAAACTTTTTATGATGTCACCAAAGGTCTATCTGGTTCGAAGTATGTTACTGCAAATGCATACTTTCATGAGATTTATGCGATTGAAGGACTCTTATCTTCTTGGTCTGTAAGCGAAGATTTGAGCTATCGTGACATGGCATTAAAGATGAAAATGAAGTTTGCAAAGTATTGGGGGGACTTTGATCATGTTAATATATTGTTAGTGATTGCTGTGGTTTTGGATCCTTATTATACGTTAAAGTATTCGAAGTTCTGTTATTCCAAGTTGTATCCAATGGAAAAAGTGAAGGAGATGATTAAAAAAGTTAAAGATACTATGAATCGTCTCTTTGAGCAATACAATTCTTTTGCAATAAGTTTAGATTCAGCTGAAAATAATGCATTAACACAAAAGAGCATTGATACTCTTTCTGATGGAGTTGTTGGGCATATTGTGGATGTTAGGCAAGAATATCTCAGATTTCTGCAAGAAGAACAAGTTATTGTCACTAAATCCGAGATTGATCGATATCTTGAAGAAAATGTTGAAGTAGATTTGTCTAATTTCAATATTTTAGATTGGTGGAAAGTAAGTTCTTCAAAGTATCGCATACTCTTACAAATGGCTCATGACATACTTGCAATTTCGGTATCCACCGTTGCTTCAGAGTCGGCTTTTAGTACCGGAGGTCGAATTCTTGATCGATTTCAAAGTTCATTGACACTTGATATTGTGGAATCTTTGATATTTACACAAGATTGGTTATGGATTTCATCAACTCCAGTCGATATTGAAGAAAAATTGGAAGAGTTAGAAGATGATGAATCAAGTAACTAAACTAAACTTTTACTTTAGTGGTGTTTTTATAAATGTATTTTTATCTTTATTGATGAATTAATATAGTATTTATTTATTTTGTTTCAGTATCTTGTGAGCCATCCACAGTTGGATTCCAAAAGTAATCATATATATACAACTTGGATCTTCTATTTTTTGGTGGTATGTTCATGTCTTTATAGTTTCTACTGTGCTTTCTTTCTTACTTGTGATATTATTTGAAAATTGTTATGTTGTTGATATTTGATAATGCTTGAAATTAATGCTTGATTGTTAAAGGAGTAGTTGTCTTATTATTTGTTTAGAAAAAATAAAGTTCTTTGTGATAAATAACTACATATATAATTAATAAAATCATATGTACAAAAAAATAAGGCATGTATTAAAATATAATATACTAATGTAATAACAAAAATATTAGCATGTATCAACCCGACCAACCCGACCGAGCCTGCTTGGGTTGGGCTTGGGTTAAGAATTTCCAACCCGAAGTTGGGTTGGGTTAGGTTAGGGTTGAGGTATAGTAACCTTGGGTTGGGCTAGGGTTGAGCACCAACCCGACCCGACCCAACCCACCTGACTTTCAGCCATAGCATCAACTGATATAGTTTGATAGCGTCAATGGTTATCGCAGCGAGGAGCACCCTCTAAGATTACACACTCATCATTCACAATCTAACATAAATCGCAATATATGAGAAGAGACATATTAAACAACACAATTCAAAATCATAATCATATATTCAGAAATAGATAGTCAATATAATCTTAACATTAAGGAAATGTAATAAAAATCGCAATGAAAGGGGATGTGTCCAGATAGTAAAATAATCAATCTTATAAACTCCATAAAATGATTAGAAAACCAAGCTTCAAACTTCTACTTCACTCGGAAATCATATCGTACGTGAACAACGCAAGATAACCAGAAAATCGATAAATGAACTCCCGTTCCACCCGAAAATCACAGTATGACTGAATACTGCAAGATGAAGAGAGAACAACATACAAACATCCTCTTCACCCATAAATCATATCGTACGTGGACACCGCAAGATGGCTAGGAAATCGCTAAGTGAATACCTGTTCCACTCGAAAATCACAATACAACTGAACACCACAAGATGGCTAAAAAAATCGCTAAGCGAACACCCGCTCCACCCAGAAATCATAATACAACTGAACATCGCAAGATGAAGAGAAAAGCAATATACAAACTCTATATCACCCGGGAATCATATCATACGAGAACACCGCAAGATGGCTAGAAAATCGCTAAGCGAACACCCACTCCACCCGAAAATTACAATACGACTGAACACTGCAAGATGGCTAGAAAACCAACATGTAAACTCTATACCACTCGAAAATCATATCGTACTTGAACACAGCAAGATGGCTAAGAAATCGATAAACGAACTCCTGCTCCACCCAAAAATCATAATACGATCGAATACCGCAAGATGGTTAGGAAACAACAGGATACGTGAATATAACCAACAAGCCACAAAAGGGCACCAATAGACCATCAAAGCCATGAGGGCAAATATACGATCCAAGCCATGTAGGGCAAATATGCAGTCCGAGCCATGTAAGGTAAAGTATGATCCAAGCCATGTAAGGCAAATGTGCGATCCAAGTCACGTAGGTCAAATATGGACCGTAAGATGGTGAGTTCATGACAGGTTTCATTCATTATATTACTCAATCGCAAATGACAAAACATGTAGTTAATTAACAATGTACAACTAAAGATAACACGTTATCATTTATCATTTATGCTTGTAATAATTAAAAAGACATGTTCATTATCTAACACAGGAATCAGGTGCGCAACGTATTATCACATTCACATAATAAGTTAAGTAAATCAATCAAGTAACTTAGGAGATACTAAATGGGAGGGATTAAGGCATCATCTATGATTAGATGAATGAATTTAAGTGAGAAGCTCAAAGGGTGAGTCCTCACCTTCGTTAAGTAATCCAGTTGTGTGTGGCCCGCTAGATAGCACGAATGCAGCCTGATAGAGTCGAATCTAATTGATAAATATGTGACCACGACCCAATCAAAACATCAAGGGAAGTGGTTAGTACTTGGCTCCTACGGTCAATATATTAAGTAGAAACTCATTTAATCAACTCAGTAACAAACAAATGCAAATGAGTTTTCGATTTACCTTAACTTGATAGCCTATCTCGGCAACCTGGTATGAATCCAAGTGAACTTGGCCGAACTCAGCTGAAACCAACTGAGTTGAATCGATCGTGATTCGGATGCGCCCCCTCTCTCCCTATTGGGATTCCAGTCAGACCCGGACTAGGCCCACGCTTAATAACTCAACTGAGTCGGCTTATAGATGCAACCACCACCCAATCTCCCTCTTATTCCTTCTATTCTCAGATAGGTCACGCAAATTCTAGACTCAAACAGAGCTGGAGTGGACCCACTGGGGCAGCAACTCAGCCCGACTCGGTTAAGATCAACCGAGCCAACTCGGTTGGGTGCCGTTGGTGGTGGACGACCACCTCTCCCTACATCTCTTCTTCTCCTTCCTTCCTTCCTTTCTCCCTTTATTCCTCTTCTTCTCTTTTTTTTTTCTTTTTTTCTTTCAATCCCAGCTAGGTCTGGAGCAGGCCCACGCCTGACTCAACCCAGTCAGACTCGATTTAAACTGAGTCGACTCAGTTTTGACCGGACAGCAGCCCTAACCTCCCTTCTCTCTCTCCCTTCCTCTTCCTCTTCTTCTTCCTCACTCCTCTTCTTCTGTTAGAACACCCAGCAGCAACCTCAACCTAAAATAAGTCTTTCGACCTTGCTGAATACCTGACTGGGTCAAGCCAGTGAGTCAGCTCGACCCGTCAGTGTACCTGCTCGGTTGAGGTAGACCAGTCGTTACTGGTCTCAGTTTGCCCAGCAACCCAACTCACAACCCCCTCTCTTCTTTTTCTCTCACCCTCTCTCCCTCTCTGGGCCTTATCACACATCCAACCAGAGCCTGGATTCAGCCCCGACTCAAACACGGCCTGGTGTAGAAACGCCCGGCCCGACTTGGTGAGGTAGCAACAACAACTCCATGTCTTTCTCTCTTTCTCCCTTGTTTCTCCTCCTTCGATGCTTTTTTTCTTGCTTCCTTTCTCTTACAACTAGATAGCTCGCGTGACCAGACCCAGACCGAACTCGGTTTGAGTCGAGCTAGTGCAACAATGGGTCAGCAGGCAGAAAGAGGACGTCGTTCTCTCTCTCTCTCTCTCTCTCTCTCTCTCTCTCTCTTGTTGTCTTCTCTATTTTTCAGTCTTCTACCTTCCTTTCTTCCTTTGGAGGGAGCCAGACCGAGTCAGAACTCCGCTCAAGCACCCAAAACTCGGTGCGAGTTATGACAACAGCGGAGAAGATCTTGAGCGCTCGGGGAAGAAGCTCCAGCTCTAATGGCAGATTGCCATCTGATGGAGTTTTCTTCAATCCGAGCTGTGGGGATGGTAAGAATCATTCCAAGGAGCTTACAGGAGGGAGGTTTCGGAGTGATCTTTCCGGTGGTTTCGACGAACAGAAGCTCAGTCGACTTCTAAGGTTATGGTAGGACCAAGGAAGAAGACCCAGATTGAAAATAAACGTCCCAGATCTATTTTCTTGTTGGGAGATGGTTGTACATAGCTGGTATAATGAAACTGTAAGATCCGTATCCTAGTTTCTACTGTTCCGTCGACTCCCGCGGTCCTTCCGGTCGAATTCCGGTAATTCTCGACTCGTATCCGACGTTGCATGCGATCTTAAGCCGAGTCCTGCCTGCCGAAGGCGTCTCGATCCGAGACTTGTATCATTGTGACCGCACCGTCGCCGCGGTTCCAATGCCGCGTCTCGCGCACCGAGGCGATATCCTGACCAGAAGATGCAGGCCGACATTCAGTTCTAGGAAAACACCGCGCGTTGCAAATTCCAAGAGATCTATCAAATCAATCACATCAATCAAGTCAAGTACAACAAGTACAACATCCATACCTCTTTTACTAACAAGGCATGGCCCCCCTCTCTCTCCCATTCCCAAAGTCAACCCTCCTTACAACAACCCATCCTTCTCTCCTTACATCATCTCTTTCTCTCATTCCCTCTCTTTCATTCTCTCTCTTTCATCCTCTAAGCAAGAAACCGTCCATGGCTTCCACGGAGTAGCTAGGTGTGGCCCACCTTCCTACAATCAAATCTAACCCTTGGATCATCATCTCAACCGTTGAAAATGTCCTCTTAGAGTTCTAGAGTGCATATGCCGAAGAAGGAATAGGCGATCAAAGGTGGGTGAATCTTCTTTGTTTGTGGGTGATTTTCTTTTGTGAAGATCTTGACCTTTGGATCATGGTGGGTGTTTATTATTATTATTATTTTTTTTTTTTTTTGGATTTAGGGCCCACTTTTAATGGGACCCATCTTAATGTATGCTCTATATTGAGGGGCCCATAGTGGCGGGGCCTCTCCTCCACCCGATCTCTCTCTGTCTCTCTCTCTCTCCTCTTTTTTTTTCATGTGCAGCTTGCTGGACCGTGCTGAATGCAGGACCCACCAGGCGTGTGTGTTAGATCCACACCGTCCAGCAGCTTGTGGACGGTGCTGGACCCACAGTGATGTACATCCATGTCGTCCATGGTATGGACGTGGGACCCATGAATGTGTTGTATCCAGACAACCCAACAGCCTGGACGTGGCTCCACCTGATGCATGTATTTGTCCAGCCATCCATCCGTTTGGCCACGTGTGGACCCCACCTTGATGCTGCTGTTTTGACAACCAGCAGGTTTTTGTGGGTCCCTTTGATCTACGCCGTCCATCCAGAAACTGAGGCAGATCTAAATCCAAGGTGGATTGCATCACTATCCAGGATGTAGGACCGTGGGGACCACCGATCATGTAAGCATTTTATCCACCCTGTCCACCGTCATCTGGACGGTGGGACCCACTTGCATTATGGAACCCACAACAGTAGGACCTGTGAGTCCCATTGATGTATAAATTTCTCCAGCCGTCCATCACTGGACGCTGGACGTTGCAAATCTGCACAACACACACAGTAAATATATTTAATATATACACATTTATATATATATATATATATATATATATAATATAAGTGGTAGGCCCCATGTGGGACCCACCTGATGTGTGGCTGAGATCCACCAGACGTGTGGATTTCATTCACACTGTCCGTCCAAGGTGGGGACCCACCATATTGTATACGTTCCATCTATACCGTCCAGCTATTTCTGGACGTGGGACCCACCCACACATGCTACACGTGTGGAGTGGGCCCACCTTGATATATATACTCTATATTCATACCGTCCAGATGGGACGGTGGCCCTCCTACGGTCTATGTGTTCCATCTAAACCGTTCATTCACTTGGCAAGCTCATCTTGAGGCTTGGGGCAGATAAACGAAGTAGATCTAATGATCAAGTGGACCACAATGCCGAAAACAGTGGGGATTAACGTCCACCATTGAACCCTTTCTGGGAGTGCAAATGGTCTGAACCAATATAAAATTGTTTTTTTTCTTTTCTTTCTTTTAATTCAGGCCTTGGTGACGTGTGCACTCTGCACGTGGGGCCTGCCTTGAGTTGAAGATCCACACCGTCCACTGTCTGGACGGTGGAAGATCCACCTGACGTGGGTTTCATCCCAATCATCCATCTCACGGAGACCCACCTAGATGTATGTATTTATTCATCCACACCGTCTGTCCCTTGGACGGTGCTATGGAGTGCACCATGATCCCACGTGGACATCCCCCACACTGTATGGGTTTCATCAATGCCGTCTGTACATGGGCCCACTTTGAAATATGTTTTGTATACACCGTCCATCCAAACTGACGTGGGACCCCACCTTGTGTTGTGTTGTACACATGTGACACGTGTGACAGAGGGATGGCCCATCATCTGTGTTTTACCCAACCCATCCACCTGTTTTGCTAGATGGACCACCACGATGTATTTATTCATGCACACCGTCCAGATTGTGCTGGACGGTGCTGGACGATGTTAGTACAATGCTGATCTTCATGGGAGATGTTTGGACGGTGCTGTCATGCCAAGCACACCGTGATGTGTGCGTTTCATGCAGGTTGTCCATCTGCAGGGCCCACCTTGATGTTTGTATCAACCATCCATCCATGTGGGTTCTACCTTGATGTATCTATCGTATACGTGGACCCCATGTAACGTATGTACCTCCACCGTCCATTCCTTGGACAGTGGGACTTGCCTAGATGCATATGTGGGCTAGAGTACCCTCTCACCGGCTATGTGCTTGCCGCATATGCAACGCCATTGTGATGTATATTTGGGGCCCACCCGGATGTATTTGTGGCCCATTGGTGCGGCCCACCTATTATGTGTATTAGGCTCATTTGATCGGCCCATTGTGATGTGTATCAGGCCCATTTGGCGAGGCCCACATTGATGTATATATATGACCCACGTAAGGAGGCCCACCGTGATGTGTCCATAACCTTTGGCGAGGTCCAACGAGATGTATATGAGAGGCCCATGTGATGTATTTAAGGTCCAGGTGTAGGGCCCACCTGTTGTGTATTCAAGGCCCGATGTGATGTGTGATTTTGCCATGGTGTTAGGTGGGTCACTGCTTGGGAGCAATGTTGGTTGAATGTCTGCATTGATGGACAATGATAGTTAAATATCCACATTGTGACCTTTTCTTGGGCCTTGTTAAGCCCATTCTCATCATTCCCTTAGTGTGTTAACCCAAATAAGTGGGCCCTATTCGCCATAAACGAATGGCTCCATGTTATCAGATTTGACATGACCATAGCCATGGGCCGATCTTTATATTATGGTTGATCGCTTGTCCATCTATGGACCTCGCCTTGTTTATAGGCTGATTATCAATCGAGGCCGACAGATTCTCCCGATTTTTGTCGGGCCGACATGCGATTATCGATCAAAACCGACACCGATTCTCGATTGTCGTGGCCGATTGCTGATTATCGTGACTGATTACCGATCGTGGCCGATTGTCGATTGACGTGGCCGATTGTCGATTCTCGACGTGGCCGATCGTCGATTCTTATCGTGGCCGATTGACCGACATGATCGAGGTCGATTATCGGATCCGACCGATTGTGGCCGATTGCTTCCATTCTTATCGTGGCCGATTAACCGACACGATCGAGATCGAGGCCGGACATCGTGGATCGACACGATCGTGGCCGATTGTCGATTGACTTGGCCGATTGACCGACTACTGATCGAGGCCAATTATCATGACTGATTACCGATCGTGACCGATTGTCGATTGACGTGACCGATTGCCGATTCTATTTATTGTGGCCGATTGACCGATTATCGATCGAGGTCGATTATCGTGGTTGATTGCCGATTTTGATTGTCGAGGCCCAATGTGATGTATATGCGGCTCGTATTTGAGGCCCGTTGTGATGTGTATTCAACCCGTGTTTAAGGCCCAATGTGGTGTATATGAGGCCCATTGTGATACATTTGAGGGCTAGGTGATGGAACCCACTGTGATGTATTTGTGGCCTATGGGCAAGGCCCATTGGGATATGTATTAGGCCCATGATGCATGGCCCATTTGATATATTTGAGACCCATGTGTGGGGCCCACATGTCATGTATTTGAGGCCCATGAGCAGGGCCCACCTATTGTGTATAGGTGGCTTGTGAGTAAGGTCCACTATGTTGAATATTAGGCCTTTGTGTGAGGCCGTGGGCCTATTGCATGTTAGGCTCTATGTGGGCCATTCCTTAGGGGCAATATTGGTTAAATGTCCACATTATCGAGGCCGATTGTCGGTGCCGGTTATTGATACCGATTATGAGTAGGTGATAGCATAGCATCATGATACATGCCCATACGCATCATCTTTAATGTTTGTTATGAGATGTGGTTGATCATTGCATATGTAATTGAGCGTGTTGTTATGAGACTCCCTGATAGGCGGAGGTCATCTCACATGAGTGCATGGTATGCGCAGGATCGATGCATGACTGGATTGTATGACTCATGCATCTTGCATTGTGTACTATGATTACTATACGCCCTAGCGACATCAGGGCTGTAGCCTCCATAGGCATATCGTGGATGGCCAGAGGGGACACCGGAAATATTTGGTTCTAGTATACGGGCGCCATAGATATCCCTGGGTAAAAATCCCTAAACCTCCGTGGCCAGAAGACGCCCCAACGTCGAGACCGAGTAGATACATGAGCGCCCGAGTGCCGAATACTAAGAGGCTGCGTCTTCCACTGTGTCGTGGTCAGTTGGGAGGGGGTGTGGCCTTACCCGCCCGAGCGCAGGGGGCATTGCTAGGCTGAGTCCGACCAGCTCGAGGAATGAGTCCGCTATCGACGTGCCGGATGGGTATTGCGTACTATTGGCTGTGCGTATAGTGAGGTTTCTTACGCTCACTTGGACATGTAAGGGTTGGGAGAGCGGCAAGTGCCATATTGGAGTGTACTAAACCCCTATGATGATCCCGAGACGAACTATACCGATATGTGGACTTATTGAGTAGGAGTTGCATGCTCGTTTATTCATTCATTCACTATCCACTCGGTGGTGGTGCTTGCAACTAATTGTTATGTACCTTCGTTATGGCAAGGATTTCGGTTGGTGCGACTAACCCGAGATCGTGAGTTTACCACATTGAGTCCGACTATCCAAATTTAGGTATGGGACTGGTTTGGATAGAAGGCCCTTGTGATGGACCCCATAGCCTGCGATACTACGTACTATCATCCCGACTTCACACTCCAGCATGGTCATTCCATTCGTACCGCATAGCGCATTACATCTACTACATATAGCATTTTGGGTTATTATGTTCATGCGTTTATACGGTCTAGATACGACTGACGGTATTCGTGCACTCATCAGGAATTGCGTACTGCATCGCATCCTTAGCATCTGATGTTTGGCTCTTTATGACTCTTCCTTTGCATAGATGTTCTATAATGCGTATTCTGATATTGATTAACTCATGGACTTGTCTATATTTTTGCTTACTCTGTTATCTATGATTTATGACCTTGTTAATAAGGTTATTTACTCGAATATTCATGTTATTGTCAGTATTTCTGCTTATTTCTGATATTGTATGATTTATGGGCTTGCTAGTATTCCCGCTTACTCTGATTACTCTGATATTGTTTACTTGGCACTTACCTTGTGCACACACTTACACCACCCTCTAAGCTTTCTATAAGCTTATGCACGATAGATGCGTGCGGTGTGATGTTAGGTTGCGCATTGATTGAGCTTATTTGAGCGTAAACCTGGTCTCAAGCTTGATTTTTATTTATGTATTTCTTTCCATTGTACTCAACCTGATTATATTAGTGGATATGTGATGATGATGTTGCCTTTGTGAAATGGGTAATGTTGTGGTTATGCTTATCATGAGTTAAATGTACAAAAAAATCCTCTTTGTAGGATCCCAGATTAGAATCGCGTATGGACTCTGGAGCCGAGAATGGGGTACTACTAGGTCATCGGCTTAAGACCGATTCGCCGATTTGATTCCCGTGAATCCGATTTACGCGGTTTGGGCGTGATGAGAATCACCACGATTTTCTCCCAAGTATGGAGGAAACCCTAAACCATGTGAGTAGAAATGGATGGTTGAGATAAGCTTGTTCCAATGACCAAGATGCGTGATTTAGCCTCACGCGGATCGCCAGCTGGAAGGAAAACTGGACTTTCTGTTTTTGGAAAAAAATGAAAACACAAATAGCCCTCTTACGCTGGTATTTGTGAGCACACGTGTGTGATCCAATGAGTTGGTTGAGCATGGTTCTGGTAGGTTTTAAGTCCCCTACAAGATGGACAGATTAGATCATCTAAGTGGTTGATCATGGTGGGCCACAACGTTACCAAACGGACGTTGTCCGTTTACATTGGCTCGGGCGAAAAGGCAGGAGAAGCTCCCTTTTTCGGAAAAGCGCGGGTCAACGCTCGCTTGATCGCGCTGGAGGTCTGGTGCACCACGAACGTATGCACATGTTGTGCACATGCGATGAATGTGGGGCCCACTAAGATGGTATTGGCAAATCCACTCCGTCCATCTGTTTTGTCAACCCATATTAGAGCCCAGCCGAAGGAATGAGGCAGATCCTAAACTCAAGTGGGCCATACTTAGTGTAATTTGAAATTTACACTTGATTGTTATCGATCTGATGGTCAGCTTCATTCTAAATTTATTATCAACGATCCTGAGAGTTAAGTGAAGCCTCTAAGTGAAATCTAATGGTTAGTTTGGGTGATCAGACCCATTAGCAAATGATGAGGGGCCTTAATCCAACGATCGGACATAGATCCAACCATTGATCCTTAATTTCAACGATCGAATCCTGAGATTCAACAACATAATTGTTTCATATTCACTTCTCACTAGTCCTAAATGCCTTAAGACTGTATAAGTGGAAATCTGAGCACTGATCTTGTACTTATAGGGTCGATTAATTTCTTATAGACTAGATAACTGTTTTCCAAAGGGTTATAGGGGTCTAAGGACTACCCACCTAATGATTTAGGATTGGATTTGAGGCCCAACCCTTACATTTTAGTTATGTGTCACTCGCAACCTATTTATAAGATTGATGATTGATGGATTTGATGATACATCACTATAAGGTGGACGGTCAAATTCTCTTATCAGGGAAATCAAGTCCTATAAATAGGTCCTTCACATAACGTGATGGCCCATTTTTGGAAATCAATAGATGGATGACTCAATTTATGGGTGAGGATCCTTTTACTAGTCAAAATTAAGTTAGGATGAAGGTAAATGTTTAGATGAGTTGGCTTTGTGTTTGTTCTAAACCTAATTCTCATGGTAACACTTGAGAATTAAAAAATACGGGGTGTTACAGGTTCCTAGCACGATGAGAGAGCCGCCGTTGCATGTGGGCTTCAAAACCATTAAGCAAGGGATGATCACCGTCCCTTTTGTGGGTCCCACAATGATCATAGGACCCATCCACGCCATCCAAATGCCCTGGATCATGAGATCATCCATCGGATCCAAATCCACCATAGGAGGAGTCATCTTCTCTGTTGGTTGAAATACCCACCACCCTTTAGTGGGTCTTGTCTTTTGATTAGGAATGTCCAACAGGTGGCCCATATCCCTGGGATGTCATTAATAAATATTGATAGTGTTCGTGCAAGCAGATCTGAACAAGTTTAGACGTAGACGGTGCGTCAGTGCGCCGTTAAACATAAAACGTGTGGCTAATCCTATGTTAGTCGTCGACTCTTCCGAATGTCTGAGAGGTTATAAAGAGCCCTATTTCTTTTAAGGCAACCTTCATACCAAAGAAAGAAAGTGAGGGAGAGCTTGTTCGAGACGCCGTTGCCGCACCAACTGACTCGGTCGAGCCAATTCAAGTGTCGGTGGTTTCGGTTCCTTTTTAGCATCGTCCAGGCCCTGTTAAACACGTCCAGAAGGAGAAAAAGAAAGAAAAGGGGGGGGGACCGAGAGAGATGGAGGGATGCGATTGTTGCTGTCGCACCAAGATGGGTCGAGGGGAGCTATTGTCGAGCTCGAGTTCGGGGCGGGCCAGCGGGGAATGGTTGGGTCAAGTCTACTCTAGGTCTGGCTAGAGGTTCCAGTGGGGAGAAAAGGAGAAGGGAGAAAAGAGAGAGAGAGAGAGAGAGAGAGAGAGAGAGAGAGAGAGAGAGAGAGAGAGAGAGGAAGAGGAAGAGGAAGATAAAAGGAGATAGTTGGGTCCGATGCTGTTGCACCAATCCGACTTAGTTGAGTCAGCGCAAACCCAAGCGTGTGCCTGGTCCAGGTGTTCAGTTGTTGGACCTTTAGTAGAAGAAGAACAAAGGAAAGAAGGGAAAATAAACGAGAAGGAGGAGAATCAGGTTGGTGACTCTTGCACCAATCCAACTCGGCCGAGTCAAGGGCGACTCGGCCTTAGTTTTAGTCCAGGTTGCTGGACAGTGAACAAAAAAGGAGAAGGAGAGGGAGATAGCAAGAAAAAAAAGGAGAAAGACAGTGAGAGGAAGAGAACCAAGAGAGAAAGAGAAGTTGTTGGGGCTACTACCTGGTTGAAACTGAGTCGACTCGGCTGGAACCGAGTCCAGTCGAGCCGAGTTGATGCCCCAATGTTGTTCGGCTGAACTTTGCCTGTCCAGGTTATTGCTGGACATTCCAACAAGAAATAAAGAAAAAGAGAAGCAGAGGAAGAAGAGAGAGAAAGGGGAAAGAAGGAAGGAAGAGAGAAAGAGAAACGTGAGAGAGAAAGGTAGAGTTTGGGTTCGATATGCGAGTTAACTCGGCTGAAACCAAGCTAGCTAGGTCGAGTTGGACCTAGTTCAGCTGGAATCCTAGTAAGGAGAGAAAGGAGATGCATCCAAGCCTTAGTCGAGTCAACTTGGTTGGTTTCGGCTAAGTTCGTGTCAGGTTGCTGAGATAGGCTCTCAAGTTGAGGTAAATCACAACTCACTTCATTTGTTTTCATTGAGTATATCGATCATAGAAGCCAAGTATTTACTATTTTCCTTAATGTTTTGATTGGGTCGTGGTCGCATGTTTATCGACTAGATTTAACTCTACCGGATTGCAGTCGTGCTATCTAGCGGGCCACACACAACTACGTCACTTGATCAAGGTGAGGACTCACCCTTTGAGCTTCCCACTTAATTTTATCAATCTAGACATAGATGATGCCTTGATTCCTCTCATTGAGTTACTTATCTTACTATGTGAATATGTTAATATGTTGCGCAATTGATTTCTGCGTTAGATAATTAGCATGTCTCTTTAATTTTTAGCAAGCATAAATGATTGATGTTCACATGCTATTTTCATATGCACCACTTGTTAATTAATTGGATGTTTGCTACTTAAGATTATTTGATGGATTCAATGGAACTTATTGGGGACCCACCATCTTACGGTCCTTATTTGCCTTACACAGCTTGGATCACACATTTGCCTTACATGGCTTGGACTACATATTTACCCTCATGGTTTAATGGATTATTAGTGCCCTTTTATAGCTTATTGGTTATATTCACATATCTTGTTGATTTTTGAGTCATTATGCGGAGTTCGCGATGATTTTCGGGTGGAGCTAAAGTTCGTTTATCGATTTTCTAGTCATTTTGCTGAGTTCATACGATTCCGAATGACGCTGGAGTTCCTATGATGATTCTCTCTTCATCTTGCGGAGTTCGGTCGTATCATGATTTTTGGGTGAAGCTAAAGTTCACTTATCAATTTTTTAGCCATCTTGCAGATTTCGCGTATGATATAATTTCTGGGTAAAGTAGAGGTTTGTATGTTGGTTTCCTAGCCATCTTACGGTATTTAGTCATACTATGATTTTCGGGTGGAGCTGAAATTCACTTATCAATTTTTTAGCTATCTTGTAGAGTTCACGTACGATATGATTTCCGGGTGGTCTAGAGTTTGCATGTTGATTGTCTCTTCACCTTGCGATGTTCAGTCGTACCATGATTTCTGGGTGGAGTCGAAGTTCGCTTATCAATTTTTTAGCCATCTTACGGAGTTCACGTACAATATGATTTTTGGGTGAAGTAAATATTTGTATGCTCACTCTCCCTTCATTTTGCAGAGTTCAGTCGTACCATGATTTCCGGATAGAGCTGAAGTTCGCTTATTAATTTTCTAGCCATCTTGTGGAGTTTACGTACAATATGATTTTCGGGTGAAGTAGAGGTTTAAAGATTGATTTTCTATTCACCTTACGGATTTCACTTGTACCATGATTTCTAAGTGGAGCTGAAGTTCACTTATCGATTTTCTAGCTATTTTGTGGAGTTAACGTACAATGTGATTTTCGGGTGCAATATAAAGTTGTATGATTGATTATTTGACTATCTGGACATAATATTCCCTTTCATTGCGATTGATATTGTATTTTGCTTGTGATGAGATTATGTTGATTGGATAAATTTTTGAGTATATGATCATGATTATGAATGACCCTGTTTAATATATCTATTCTCATGACTTGTGATCTATACTGGATTATGAATGATGAGTGTGCAATCTTAGAGGATGTTCCTCATTGCGATAGCCATCGACACTATCAAACCGTAACAGTTGTTGCGGTTATGGAGCGAGCCGATGTTGTTCACTGGGTCGCTAGAACAGATCGGGTAGCTGAGGAGCTAGACATGGTCCCTGCAGCATATGTTGAGCTCCACCATTAGATGATATATTCATGTTTTCGTTTAATGAACTTTTGTTATTTGGGTTGTACAAGTCCTGTATGGGCATTACATTTGGATTTTTATGGTGTTTGAAATGTTTTCATATAACGCATGGTTTACTCTAGCTACGTTTACTGCTAACTCTGATTAATGGCCAAACAGTTTAAATTTACACTGAATTTTAAAGGCTAACACTTCAGTTTTTTGGAAAACGAGTCATATACTTGGGTTTCGAAAACTGGGGCGCTACAGAATCATATCCTGATGATGTCGTGGTGATCTTCCGAGATATTCCGCTAAGATCTCGAGTAGATTTGTGTTGCAGTCGTCTTCCGAGATCTTCGGCCAAGATCCTAGATAGATCTCTTTAATAAGGTCTGAGTAGTCATAATTAGAGGAAACATGTAGTATGAGGCCGAGGTGGAGTGTGAAAGGTGACTTACGTAATTGTCCAAAGGAGTAGTTTATCGACCTAGATTTTCTAGCGAGCCGTAGTCGAGTTTTCCTTTTTCGTTGAGCGGATCACCGATTTGCCGACTTGCCCTTCGATGTTGTATTGAATCATTGAAATCGAGTTCCCTTAGTAAAATGCAGACGAAATTGGAGATGACCATCCTCTTTATCTAGTCGTAAGGTGCGGGGCTTCCTGAGTGCAGCAGCTCGGAGTCTTACTTCGTACTGGCCCATATTTCGGGGGCTCTTACCAAGAAATGATTCGAGCGATGACTATTTTGCTAGTCCTGAGCAAAACATGCGAACAACTAATCTTTAAAACCCAAATTTCAAACCTTTTTAAAAAAATAACATTTCATACATTCTTATAAATATGTAAGTCAAATTCAAAGATATAAGTGTGAAATATGTCGGTCTAAAACCTAATATCACTAGTAAACTATTAAACTAAGTTCTCTTTCACCAATTAATTAATAGAATGTATTCGAACATCAAATTCGTAGTGTGCTCAATGAATTTCAACTAATAATCTTTAAAAGTTAAACTTTTCTCTATGAAGTTAACTATGATAATGTAACCCCGTGGATTTCGAGGGCCGAGTAGATACTCGACTCCCGATATCCTGGGTGTCACTTATATTTTGCAAAAGCTAGTTCTATAGTTCATTTTACTTGGCATGTAAGCACTCGAGGAATTAAAATGGATCATGCAACGTACATTGAAATGAGTGTAACTTAAACTCAAAATATGACTAATAAGAATATATATATATATATATATATATATATATATATATATATATATATCTCTATGTGTGTGTGTGTGTATGTTTAGTGTACAGGACTGTATCCCAGTAAAATACATACGGTTCCAAAATATAAAATGCCTCAGCCCTAAAGTCTCATCGCTGGCCTTAAGGCAACCTATAATAGCCCGCCCAACAGCTGGAAATACGAGAGTTCCTCCTCTAAGTCCACAAATGCCTCCTCCAGCAGGTCGGACTTGCATCTATGATAAGGTCTAGTTGGTGTTTTAAAACACTGTCCCATAGTGGGAGTGAGTGATCAACTCAGTGATTCAATTAACATCAAGTTACACATGTTATCAATTCCACGAGCATAGTTAATGATAAAACAACTTAAGGGCGTGTTTGGATTCGCGTTTGCGGTGTACATTATTATATTCGGGTATTGTTCATGTATACGTTGGGTGATTTTTAGAATACATCCATCACAAACATGCCTCAGCCCAATGTTTGGATAGGAGGTATTGTCCTAGCATGTATACAGTTTCTTGTACAGATCAATGTTTGGAAACGATGTATAAGGGTCATACATTGTATATACATATAAATATTAGTAGTCTGTATAGTACTGTCGCAATTTATAAACTCTCGTACATTCTATCCTAGGCGGGGCCCAGTGGCTGTTGTGATTAATCCTAGTCGTGCATCACGTTATGATTGAATAATCATGACCGTTCATCCATTGTCCCTAACTTGGATTGACGTCTTTAATGGTATGGATGTCATTAAAAACTTAAAAATTGTCCTTCAATCTTCCACACGGTCCAGTGTTGTTGTTGTGATTAATCAATGCCCTACCTCACGTTAACAGCAAAATAATCATGACTGTTCATCCATTGTCCCCAACTTGGATTGACGTGTTTAACGGTCAGGATGTCATAAAAAATGGCACATCGTCCTTCAATCTTGAACACGGCGTAGTGTTGTTGTTGTCATTAATCCTAACTGTCCATCATGTTAACAAAAGAATAATTATGACTGTTCATCCATTGTCCCCAACTTGGATTGACGTGTTTAACGGTCTGGTTGTTATAAAAAATGGCTCAGGTTTCTTCAATCTTCCACACAGCCCAATGTTGTAGTTGTGATTAATCCTAGCCGTCCATCATGTTAGGATTGAATAATCATGACGGTCCATCCATTGTTCCCAACTTGAATTAACGGTATATCCAGCATAAAAAAATGGCACATCATCCTTTAATCTTCCACACGACATATATGGACAATGAAAAGGGGCTCCAAACACAGATGGAGCTGTTAAACATTCAGGAAAACATGACTGTGGGCCCCACTTGATGCACCAGCCATTTTAAAATCCTTTGAAAGTGCTCAGTAGATGTGGGTCTACAAAGGGCATCGGATTATCCACTTGATTTGAAATGCTCACAAATATATATATATATATATATATATTATACTCTTGATCTGAAATGCCACAAATCTTGTAACATATATATATATATATATATATATATATATATATATATATATATAAGTCCATCATCCTGACTCTCACATAGAACTACAACCACTCTCACATAAAACTACAACTGAAAGATCAACCTCATAGCCGCATAGAAAATCAACATTCCAAGCAGCAAATGACACACCGGATGGATGCATGGTTCGTCCCTATCCCCAGCAACAGCCAGCCTCTCAGGCTGCCATCTTCCCTGTCGGACATGTTGTCGATTACGATTCGATCAACAATAACACCTACACAAGTCCCATTGTCCATCATACGAATGTCCGGTTTGCAATGAGGAAGGTGGTAGGAAGGTTATCGTGGCCACTGTATGTTGAAATCTGTTTTCGGAAGAGCCTCTTCTTAGTTCATCTCCGACATGCAGACTCTCGGAGATGATCTACGGAGAAGACGGTGTAGAGAATCGCCTGTTCTCCTCATGGATATTTTCCATATGCTACGTTTTGAAACTCCCTCCCACTTCAATACAATTCATTGAAGATACAGTACAGTTCCCTGCGTAGCTGTCAGTCAATACATTACAATCGAGGAGATTTTTTGGCTCCACGCTGTATTCGCACGCATGGAATTCGTCAGTCACCCACTCCGAAACAAACACCTGACATGTCACATCAGGGTCTTTAATACAATACTGTACACCCGCTACCGCGAATCTAAACAAGCCTTAAACATTCAAATCCTAGTTACTCTTATTAATGTATGTGCATGCTGTTATGAGATGATGCATGTCCTCACAATCCAACACTCCCTCATAGCGACTCCAACGCCTTATTTACAAATGTCAACACTCCCTTATCACACGATTACAACTCCCAAGTCGCCACAACCTAAACAAATACAATACGATGAATGTTTGTGTTAGCCGAGTGATTTAATTAAGTTCGCTCACGCAACAAGATTGGAGAAGCTGAAATACCTCCATTTTAATCATTATCTCATCCGGATCAATAGGCACAGGGCTGTCGTAACAGTTTCATGCTTGTGTCCCTTTATCCGCATTCGGGTTTATCACTTAGGTGACAACTCCCTAATCAATGTTAGGCTAACACTAGCCCGACTAATCACTAAGGATCCGGATGACATATCTTGAACGCACAGGGTTATGCAGCCCATCGATGGGTAGAGGGCGCCCACAAATATATAAGAGTCGTCACCCAAACACAAATGTGGAGCGGTTGCGACATCATTACAGTTTGATGTACTAGGCTCACGGCCTTCTTGGTTACTCATTGGTCACAACGGGAAGGCTCGTCACCCAAGCATAGGCAGACAACATGGACACGGTATCCCATACTACCATGCTTGGCTCATGAGACTTGAAGATTGTACAACTAATGGTTATTAGTAGACTTTTCAAATGGTATGGGGTATCCTAGATTCAGGCAATCACGATCAGACATGGTAAACATATGTGGTTAGTCGGTTGTTATATGAATTCAGTTGACTTGAGCGAACATTGGCGCAACCGATATTGGATGTAAGCATCCCGCATAGCTTAGCTACCGTCGATCATCCGTGTTCGGCCTGGATCAATCGAATGAATCTGGGGTGGCTGACCAAACCTAGGCCACCCCTGTGTTCTGCAATTTGTCGACTAACTCGACTACTTAAGTAATCTTAATCATTCGACAGAACTAGTTAACCACAATAGTAATTTACAAGAATGAAACACAAGTAATAAATATAACAATTTACTCATTCGGGCATTTCATCGAGCATACAAGCTTCACCACATCAACAATAACAATTTATAAAAAGGAAATCAAAATATACATATACAAGTTAGCATGCATTCACACATTCACAAGCATAAATTATTAACTGAAGCATAAGACTCGATAAACGACAACTTAGGGATAATGGTCCGCACTTCTAACAAAGAATCTCTGATTTTGAGCTCTTAGGGTTAGAGATTCGGGGAAAAATCATCAATTCATAAACCAAAATTAAGAAAAAACACCATTAATGACTAGAAATCTACACTAGGTTACTTAATCGAAGGGTAATATATAACTCTTACCTCCGATTCTTGGCATTGGTGGATTTGGTGGAGCTATAATAGTAGCCAAAGGTTTGGTTGAAGAAATACCAACCCTACAAGCATCAAGATTTCCCACACACACACACACACACACACACACACACACATTCTCTCTCTCTCTCTCTCTCTCTCTGTAACACCGTGAAAATTGGGGGTTGTGTACGCACTCGACTCCTAAGTTACCGGGTATCACTTATAACAAAATTTACATATTTTGCATGTAATCCGGTTTAAAAAGTAGTATGGAATTACTTGAAACATGAATCACAATCATAACTAGTCTACTGAATTGAAAGTGGCTAAATGTATATAAGTCCAAAATAATGTCAATGGGTCGCACACGGCGTTGCCCAACATAAATACAAAAATATGACAAAAAAGAATGATGTGCTGAGTCCAACACCCAATGATCTAAAATTCGTCCACTAGGCCGATGGAGAGCCGCCAATTAGCTGGAAGTAGGACAGCTCGCCCTCCTCATCAAGACTTGTGCCACCAGGCTTCTCGTACTCTGTGTCACCTGCAACTACGGGAGAGTCTGGTTGGTGTTTTAAAACACCGTCCCAGAGTGGGAGTGAGTGATCAACTCAATGAGTGCTATTAGTCTTAAATTATAACAAACATCAATTATATTATGAATTTAATGAAAGGTAAACATTCATAAACACCTAACTAATCTTGTTAATGCAGGTGCATGATGAATGATATGATGCATGCCCTCACCACAACACTCCCTAGTGCGACTCCGTCTAACGATCGCGTATGGATAACACTCCCTCATTGCGACCTCGACTACCAAGTCGCCAACCTAACTAGTACGATGTGATATGATAATGTTAGTCGAGTTCTTAGTTACTTCCATTTATCCAGCAGATTGGAGAAACTAGTACACCCCACGATATCAATGCCCTTAACTAGTTGAATACGTGAGGCCAAGACCACACGATCCTTAATCCCATCAGGTTCCCCATCCCCGATTTCAAGCATATGGGGAGTGCTGGGAAAGGGATCGCTCGCGATCACTACGGGGAGGCTCGTCACCCCAGCGTAGGCCGACAGCTCGGACATAATGTCCATTCCACCATACCCGGCTCTCGAGCAGACATGGTTAACAATTATGGTTAGTCAGTAAGTGGACTAAACCGTGCGAGTCCAGGTGAGTACGCGACGAATGACATAGAGTACAAGCGACCCATGTAGTCCAACTACTGTAGCCCATACGCACCCACCTAAGTCCATGAGTTTAGCCTCAGGATAGTCCTACCAATGGGACCACCGTCTCTCTCCTCAGATTCTTGACTAACCTAAGGGTTTTGATGGTGATCAATAACATTTCAACAATTAGGATTATCAACTAACACGAGCGATATCATGCATTCATATTTCCCAATACAAAAATTTAGATTTTTATACAATGCAAATGCTAACAATATTGTAAAATAAAGGTGCATGTGTGTTGTGTGGGTTAGTGAGGAGGCCAAGCATTTCATATATTCCCTAATACAAAAAAAAAACATAAGGGTTAGCACATCGAGCATGTTATGAGAAAACATCATGTAAGAATCGAGCAAGGAATATATAACCAATCATCGATTCACACTCAATCATATTTAGAACATCAAACATTCCATAATCATTCCACATTGATTTAGGGAGGATTTAAAGTACAAGGTCTTGTCTAGGTTTCTCTAGATTACATAAATACATCATCCAACAAGCAAAATCATTAGATTCAAAATAAAATTAGTGTTAGGCTACCTAAGAACAATAGTCCGCACCTATGAGTCATTGAGAGCTATAGGAAACGATCTAGGGTTGCCAAGCTCGCGGGTGGATTCGTAGAGATCTTGAGTCAAATAAACTTGCATGTTAGGGTTACATGCAAATCTAGCTCAACACAAAAGATTTATAAAAAGATGGGTGCTTACCTCCCTAATCGGTTGGAAATGGAGCTTGGAGTTGTGGATGTGGGAGAAAGGAAGGAGATTTGCTAAGGTTCTCTCCTCCACCAACAACACCCTCCTTCACTCTCTTCTTCCTCTCTTCCTTCTCCTTTTTCTCTCATCTCTCTTTGTTTCACCTAGGAAAAATTTGTATGAGGAGAGGGGGTGCCCAAAGATGCCCCTTTTTATAGTGCCAGATTTAGTGTAAATGGCCCTAAGGGCTAGGTTTTTCCTATACTAGACCTGTGGGAGGGTCTTTCTAAGCTCTAGGGCCCACTATGGGGTGTACATATTGATATACACCATAGGATAGTTAGCCTTAATGATGATCTACGAATGTATATGATCGGCTCGCTATTTGGAGGCGTCAATCGACAGATATGATTAGAAGTCTGTCCAACGGTCACCGATAGTCGATCGAGGCTGCGGCTATACAGATATGAGAAAGGAAATATCCTTACTCCACGGGTAAAGTTTGGTCGTAAACCGACGGTCCGAAATCCTCAACTTTGCATAAGGGTGGACAACCCAATTCACTTAAGTTTCAGTTCATTCCTTTAGGGTATTTGTATTTTTTATGCACTCGTCCTTTAGCTCAAGTTGAGTGGTTCTGGACAGCACCCAGGTCCGACTCTCATGATGGACGTTAAGCCCAGTAAGATGGACATTATCCTATAGTTTTGGAACTAGTGGCCTACTAACGAGCAATCTAGAGCTTGTTCGGAAAATCGGGGCATTTTTGGAATGAATTAAGTATTGAGATTTCTCGTGGGCAATGATTTAGGTTTGGATTAACTATGTTCATAATGTGGCCTATTTATAACTAGTGAAAGTGAAGATTTGGTCATGATTACTCTAAACCGTCGGTTTTAGGCTAAAAGAGTAACGGGGTTGATTTAGTCTATTATTCAAGATCCGGGCCTTATCTAACTCGACCCCGGTTAGATCTTTAATTTAGTCATGATTGTTTTAATTAGTTAGTGATGGGTCAGTTAGATTTGGGTCCTATGTAAGTAAATCATGGGGTTACACCTGATGTTCAAGTGATCGGGCGGATTCGTTGGCTTCCTACGGATGATTAATCGAACTTGTGCGGTTCTTTACTGGTTCCACCCCTGTATAAACTAACATTGAGTGCTAATTGTCATTAAGTGATATTATAAGTTAATTAAAAAAATTGATGGATTTTTTTGAAAATTCAAAACAATGAAAATCCAGGATGTTACACACACACACACACTCTCTCTCTCTCCCTTCTTTTTCTCTTCCTTTTCTCTCAATCTATATCTCTCTCTCTTCTCCTTCACCCAAGTTAGGGCATGAAATTCGTATGGGAGAAGGGGGTGCCCAAATGAAGATCTTATATATTTCCATAAATTGTGCAAATGGCCATAAGGAATAGGTTTTCATTATACTAGCCCTATGGGAGGGTGTTTTAACCTTTAGGGCTCACTATGGCATGTAGGAGTTGATATAAACTATAAGATAATTAGCCCTAATGATGATCTATGTAGGGATATGATCTGCCCGCCATTTGGATGTGTCGATCGATGGGTATAATCAAAAGTCTGTTCGACGGTCACCGATAGTCGATCGGGGTTACGGCTATACGGATATATGTTGGGAAACATCTTTAGTTAGTACCTCGACCTGGGTTACGATTTAATGATCGGAAAACCACAATTTCACAAAAGAGTGGGAGGTTCATGTCACTCAAGTTTCAAGTTTTTGTTTTGGGTATTTGTGCATTTCAAGCACTTGGCCTTTGACCCAAGTTGCGCAGCTCTGGGTACTATCTTAATTTGCCACCCATGATGGACGTCAAGCCCACTAAGATGAACATCTTTCTATGACATTGGGTTTTGTGGCCCACTAATGAGTGGTGTAAAGTTTATTTGGATAATCAGTGCATTCATGAGATAAATTTAGGTAGAGAGATTTCTTGTGCGCAATGATGAGGGTCTGGTTTAACTATGTTCATAATGTGGCCTATTCAAAATTAGCAAAAATGACGATTCAATCATGATCACTCTAAAACATTTGTTTTTAGGCTAAACGAGTAAATAGGTTGACTTGGTTCATTAATTAAAATCTGGCCCATAGCTATCTTGACTGTGGGTGGATATTTAATTTAGTTATGGTTGTCTTGATTAGTCAATGATAGGTCGGCTAGATTTGGGCCCTATATGAAAAATACATGAGGCTGAACTTGACGTTTAAGTGATCAGGTGGATTCGTTGGCTTCCTATGGCTGGACTAGCCTACGTTATCACTTACTGACGTTTAATTGAATTTGTGTGGTTCTTTACTGGTACCACCCATGTATAGGTTCACTTCGAACATCAAGGGTCAGTAAGTGACAATGTAGGCTAGTCATATAAAAAAATTTCAAGGATTTTTGAAAATCTAAAATAGCAAAAATTCAGGATGTTATAGGTAATCACCCCAAAGTGGGTAAATCAACACAAATTACTGAATCTGAACATATCTCCTTTTTTTCACTTATTTTTCCATATTTTTGAATTTTTTTTTATAGCATTTCATATTATCATTTCTTCTTTCTTTTTCTTCATTATTTTCTTATTTAAGTTTATACAATAGGTAAACATTTTTTATTCCATTGTTATTTAGCTGGTGTTTTTTTTTTCTTTTCTATACCAAGGTAGATAAGGATCTATAAACTTGGTTCTTAACACTTTTTAAGTAATCATCAAGTTAAAACACTAAGAGTAAAAGTTAACTTCACAGGGTATAAGTTAGTTGTGAAATGTGAAATAGGCTCAATTGATGTTTAAATGTTCCTATTAATTAATTAATAAACAAAACTTCATTTAAAAATCTACTAATCAACTAGATTATAGACTTTCAATGTTACTTTTTATTTTATCATCTCACTCTCATATATATTTAGATACATAGAATATCAATATTCAAAGAGAATTTTAAAGTATGAAAATTACAAAATTTGAAAAAAAAATAAATAAAATTTCTCAAAAACTAAGAGAATAATGATTAGTTTCATCTAATCTCACCCCAACCTAAAATTTACATTGTCTTCAATGTAAAAGGTATGCAATGCATCATAACACTAAATAATGAAATAAAAGAGAAATGAGTAAGAGAGAAAGTACTTGGGAAAGATCAATATAATGGCATGAAGTCTTCATCATCTAAAGGGATTAACACTAAACAAAAAAAAACTTTAAACAAACACAATCTATTATATCCTAATCATAATAAAACAATAAATGGATAGACGGACCTCCATCATACTAGAAGGTCAATCTTCATAGACATGGTCATTTAGAAGGATGAACATATCATCTTAATCAATTTTTTCAATAAATGGTTTAAGACAATGATCATTCACTTTGAAAATGTTACAATTTATTAGATTTTCTATCTTGACAGCCCTACGAGGATAAATCGTTTTGACTTTAAAGGGTTTGGTCCAACAGGATTTCAATTTTCCGAGAAAAAAAAAAGAATTTTCGAGCTATATAGAAGGACTTTCGGGTTTGGTTCAAAAGTTTTCTTAAGAATGTTCATATCATAGAACACTTTCATCATGTCTTTGTATATCTTAGAATTCTCATAAGCATCATTCTGGACTTCTTTAAGTTCATTCAATTGTAACTTATGCAGTGAGCCGACTTTGTTAAGATCGAATTTGAAATTCTTTATAGCCCAATACGCTTTATGTTCCAACTCTATAGGCAAGTGGCAAGCCTTCCCATAAATAGGCCTATAGGGTGACATACTAATAGGAGTGTTGTATGTTATACGATAAAACCCGCAATGCATTACTAAGTTGAAGTGACCAATCATTGCGATATGGGTTAACCGTTTTCTCAAGAATTTATTTAATTTTCTTATTTGATATTTCAACTTAGCCGATCGTATGAGGATTATGGGGGGTGCTCACTTTATGCGAAATACCATATTTCTTCATTAATCATTTAAAGTGTTGACGTTATGTATTTTGTCATTAATGCGATGGCACAAACTCTTATCAGGCCCTTTAAGGGGGAGAATCATCACATGTCACGTGGCCAGATTAATGTGTCCATTAAATGAGGCAATGTGCTTGATGTTGAGATATGGAGCCACATCTAGGGCCGTCTTTGACCGGTCGTGAGCAATACTTGACCGGTCGTGGACCGGTTCAACTCAAAGTCCAGCGAGCATCATTTTTTGGTCCCAAGGTGCTCGACCAGTCGTGACCCATTCATGACCGATCGTAGGGGTCGCTCGATCGGTCATAGTTACGCAGATTCGTTTCCGAATCCGATGCGGACTGCGGATTTTGATGTTGCCTTTCACAAGGATGCGGAAGAGAAGTTGCCTAAACTATATATAGGTGTTCCTAGGGCTTTTTTAGGTGTATTGGAATATTGAAAAAATAATTTTAAGGTGTGGGTAAATGGTTTTCTATGTTCTTCCAAGGGAGAGGTTAGTATATTGCCTTGTAATCTTTGTTCTTCATAGTGGAAGATCGTATCCGTGGTTTTTTTACCCTTGTTGGGGTTTTTCCACGTATATCTTGTCTTGTGGTTTGTTTGGATTGCTTTAATCTGTTTCTAGTTTATATTTCTTCTTGTTTATCATTTGTGGGTGAGGCCTGAGATTAGATCTCGGCTCACTGCGTTATTCGCATGCTGCGCAATAACTGGTATTGAAGCTTTTGGTTTAGTTCTATTGGAAGCGATGACAGAAGGAGGGAAAACTAGAATTGAGAAGTTTGATGGTTCAAACTTTGCCTTTTGAAAGATGCAGATGGAGGATTATCTGTATCAGAAGGACCTCTATGTTCCTCTAGGAAGAAAAGAGAAGAAACCATAGAAAATGACCGATGATGAATGGTTTTTACTGGATAGGAAGGCTTTAGGAACGATCCAACTCTCTTTATCTAAGAGCGTCGCCTTCAATATATCCAAGGTGAAAACTATAAAAGAATTAATGGAAGCCTTAGCCACCATGTATGAAAAGCCCTTAGCATCCAACAAGGTTCGTCTTATGAAACAACTATTCAACATGAAGATGTCAAATGATGGGAGCGTGGTTGAACATCTAAACGAGTTCAATACAGTCACGAGCCAGTTGGAATCCATTGGCATTGTTGAGTGTTGAGGATCAAATATTGCATATTAGACCCCGATTATTGCCCTATTTTATGTACAGGATAAGGCCTAACATCGGATTTTAATTATATTTTTGTTACAGGAGGAAATTAGGAGCGTGTATAGCAAAATGATGTTAAAAGTATGGATTTGACGCTCTGAAATTACCATAAAGACATGGATGGACTCTAGAGAAACCATATGAAGATTTTAGATTTTACGCCTGGGATCGGAGGAAAGCAAGCCAAAGGGGCCCGAAAAGGGTCCAGAATGCAAGATCACATGGTTCCCGCCATCCGATCAGTTCAAAATTTCATTCATGGGATGAGGGCCATAATTTAACCGTACATATTAATTTTCATCCATTAAAGATCTCGGGAAGTGGGCCAACTGACAAATCAGCCCACAAACCATCGATTCTGGGCCCACCTGATATCTGGAACTGCCTCAAATTGGGTTTTGGTGGTTGAAATTATATAAAGAAAAGGATGGACGGAGTAGATTTCTCGTAAACATCACGGTGGACCCTGTGTATAGGGAGTGTGCACCCTGCACGTACGCACCAGCGGCGCACCGCACCGCTCTTCGGTCAAAACGAGTGAAGACCCGTGTCCGCCTTCGCCGTTCCAACAGCGTTAACGCTGCCGACACTGGTTTTTGGTTGTGGGCCACCATCATCAATCAAATGGTCAATCCGAACCATCCATCTGTTTCCTGGGGCAGCTATTACCATTGCCTAGGTGGCAAAAATTCGAATGAAAGCATAGATCGTAATCCAAGATTGCTCAAACGCAAGAGTTGACGGTGTGATAAGATATTCGTGGCCACTCCAAAATAGAGAAAAAATACATATTTTTGGATGGTTTCAACGAGAAATTCGGTAGACGTCTTGGATTTTCCATTTAATTCAAGGTGGGACCCACCCATCACCACAGGTCGATCCACGTCCGCGTAATGCATGGACGCCGCTGGCGTGTTTTGCGGCGGTTTGTGGGCCCCACTCGTCAACCTTTCGGAAGATCTGATCCGTCCATCTTGTAGAGGGCTTCGAGAACTTCAAAACCATGCGATAGTTCGCTCCCATGCGTACACACGTGCGCAGTATCAGTGCAGGCCACAAACAAAGGTGTCTTGTGACGTTCAAAACTGAGTTTTTTGAGATTTCTTCTGTGGGCCGTGCTAATGGACCTTCAAAACCACCCATTCTTGACTGAAATTTTGTCATGTATCCAATGGACGGGGTGGATTTTCCAAAAAACACCTCTGTGGGGGCCCACCGATCACGGCTGCGAAAATTTGTACTGAAATGGAGTCCTTCTACGACTCTCTCCTTCCCGATTCCACCATCCAAAGCCTATATAAGGGGAGTTTTGGACGTGGGAAAGGCATTCAGCACCAGGGAATTCGAGATCCAGAGCCAGGGAGAGAAGAAAGAGAAGAAAGAGAAGGAAGAAGAGAGAGAGATCGATTGGTTTGGTGTTTTATTTTATGAATTTTATTTAATATTTTTTATGGATTTTATGGGTCACTAATCTCTCAGCTAGGGCTGAGATGAAGCCCTTAAATTGATTAACTCTTGTATTGGTTGATTTACTTTGAATATTATTTAATTTGTTTCTTTCTCTAAGTGGGCTTTATGGGTTTAAATTCTATACTTCTCCATCTATGAACTTGACCAAAGTATATATATGGATGTTGTTTGGATGCTTATTATAGGTGCTTGGGTCTGATCAAGAACAGGTTTCCTATAGAGGAAGAAACATGGTGCTTTAATGAATGTACATTCCATGTACCCGACTAAGGATATGAGATATGTTGTTCATAGCATTGCTTAAAGGATTTAGACATTCTGTATGCCCGATTAAGGACACAGATTATGCTTTCTCTGTATAAGTGGTATCAATCTAGATCAAGGTGAATCAACAGACAAAACAAGGGTTAGGATAATTAGGGGTGGATTCGAAAGTCCTAGTGCTCTTTCTCTAATTGAATTTTCTTCCTACAGTTTCTTAATTGTTTTTCATAGAATTGTGCTTAGTAATTAGTTCCATTATTTGTTGGATTAGTTAAGGAGAGTCATACATTTGAATTGTGATGATCAGTCCTCGTGGGAACGATCTCGTAATACGTACCATATCTACATCTGATTCGTATACTTGCGAGTTTAAAAATCATTTAAATCGTGTTGGTTTAAATAAAACATCAGTTGGCATTGTTGAGGTCAGGGCGTTATTGATTTTGTCCAGTCTGCCAGACAGTTGGGATGGTTTGGTGATTGCTGTGAGCAATTCTTCAGGGTCGACAAAGCTAAAATTTGATGATGTGGCCGGTCTAATTCTCAGCGAAGAATCTAGAAGGAATGCATCAGGAGTTTCATAGGACTCAGGGAATGCTCTAAACGTTGAAGGAAGAGGAAGATCACTGAATAAAGGAGGCAATAAACACGGGCGTTCTAAGTCAAGGAAGAAGTCCAAGGGACCGAAAGACAAAGACGGGTGTTGGTATTGCGGCAAGAAGGGGCATATAAAACGTGATTGCAGGGCGCTTAAGAAACAAGAAGGAAGCTCTCAAGGCGGGAAGGATTCTGTGAATCTGTCTGAGGAGAGCGACACAGAGTCGTTAATCTAATGCGAGGAATGAGTCTTGGGTTATAGACTCGGGTGTACCGTTTCATGCCACTTCATGTAAGGAAGTTTTGGATTATGTGAATCTGTCTGAGGAGAGCGACACTGAGGCATTAATTTTATCTCTTGATGCGAGGAATGAGCTTGGGTTATAGACTCGGGTGATTCGTTTCATGCCACTTCATGTAAGAAAGTTCTGCGTGATTATGTGTCAGGTGACTTTGGGAGAGTCTATCTGGGTGATGATGAGCCGTACAGTATTGTTGGAAAGGGAGACGTTCATATAAATCAGAAAGACGAAACGACATTGAAATTGAATGATGTCAGACATGTACTGAGTTTGAGAAGGAATCTAATCTCAGTGGGGCAGTTGGCTGATACCGGTTATGTGACAACATTCACTAGTGATTCCTGGAAGATCACAAAAGGTACCTTCCTTCTCGAGGCAAGAAGGAAGGTACTTTGTACGTGACTTCAGGATCGTATAGTTCACTCACAGTCGCATCAACTGGAGTGAATGAGCAGTTATGACATCAGAGGCTGGGACATATGAGTGAGAAATGGATGAAAGTGCTATTGTCAAAAGGGAAGCTACCAGGGTGGAAGTCTATTGACTTGGAATTCTGCGAAGACTACGTGTATGGCAAGCAGAAGAGGGTAAGCTTCAAGAAGACGGGATGCGCTCTAAAGACGCATCTGTTGGAGCTTGTACACACTGATGTGTAGGGACCGGCACAGGTATTATCTCTTGGTGGTTCATGTTATTTTGTTTCCTTTATTAATGATGCTAGTAGAAAACTGTAGGTCTATTTCTTAAAACATAAATTTGATGTATTTGATGAATTTAAGAAGTGAAAAGTTATGGTAGAAAATGAGACAGATAAAACTGTAAAGTGTCTCAGATCTGATAATGGGGGAGAATATTATGATAAGAGGTTTGAGGAGTATTGTACAGCAAGTGAAATCAAACATAAAAAATGATTCCAGGGACACCGCAGTAAAATGGTGTGGCTGAGCGCATTGACAGGACCATCCTTGAGCGCGCCAGGAGCATGAGGCTACATGCAGGGTTGCCCAAGATTTTTTGGGCAGATGCTGTGAATACTGCCGCATATCTATCAATAAAAGTCCCTCAGCACCATTGGATGATGGGTTACTAGAAGAAGTGTGGACTAGAAAAGAAGTGAACCTTACACATCTCAAAGTGTTCAGTTGCACTTCATATGTTCACATTGATGCAGAGCACAGAAACAAGCTGGATGTGAAGTCCAGGAGGTGCACGTTTATAGGCTACGGGCAGCATGATTTTGGCTACAGGTTTTGGGATGCAGAAAATAGGAAAATCATCAGAAGTAAGGACGTAGTCTTCAATGAAAAAGTGATGCATAAGGACAGTGTGCACGAAAATAAGGTCGAGAAAAAAGAATTCGTAGAGTTGGAAGAGTTACCGGATACGGGTGTTACAACGCCACAGGATGATCATGCATAGGAGCATTATGAGGCAGAGCCGCATACATCGGTTGTGAGGAGATCTACTCGGGGGGAGGAGATCCACGGTCCGATACTCACCCTCCTTACATTATTTATTGCTGACAAATAATGGTGAACCAGAATGTTTTGAAGAGGCATTACAGTCAGATACACGGGTTAAGTGGGAGCAGGTTATGGATGATGAGATGGACTCTCTTGAGTCTAATCATACATGGGATCTAGTCACTCTACCTAAGGGTAAGAAAGCTCTTCATAACAAGTGGGTTTACAGACTGAAGGAGGAGCACGATGATTCGAAACGATACAAGGCTAGATTGGTTATAAAAGGGTTTCAACAAAAGGCAGGTATCGATTTCACTGAAATATTTTCACCTGTGGTGAAAATGTCTACGATTCGTATGGTCTTGAGTATAGTGGCTATAGAGGACTTACATCTAGAGCAACTAGATGTTAAGACAGCCTTTCTTCATGGGAACCTTGAAGAAGAAATATATATGCATCAGCCGACAGGATACGTGGCACCAGGAAAGAAGAACAAGGTGTGCAGACTAAAGAAGAGTCTATATGGCTTGAAGCAGGCCCTGATGTAGTGGTTAGTTTCATGTTGGGAAATGGTTTTAGGAGATATCATGCAGACCACTGTTTTTATTTAAAGAAGTTTGATACGTCGTACATCATCCTTCTTCTATATGTTGATGACATGCTTATGGCTGGTTCAAGCATGAAGGACATCTTAAATCTCAAAAGACAACTGTCTAGAGAATTTGGCATGAAGGATTTAGGAGCTGCAAAATAAATCCTAGACATGAGGATAAAGCGTGACAGGGAAAATAAGAAACTGATTTTGTCACAGGTAGAGTACATGGCTAAGGTACTTGATCGATTTAGTATGGGAGGTGCTAAGCCGATTAGTACTCCATTAGCCAACCACTTCAAGCTATCTAAGGAGCCAGGTGCAAAGACGCAGGAGGAACGGGACTACATGGCTAAAGTCCCATACGCGTCAGCCATTGGGAGTCTCATGTATGCTAGGCGAGCACGAGACTGGACATTGCTCAAGCAGGGGGAGTTGTTAGCAGGTTCATGAACAACCCCGGGAAGGAACATTGGGAAGCCGTGAAGTGGATCCTTAGATACTTGGTAGGTACTAAGGATGTAGTGCTGTGCTATGGTAGATCAAAAATCAAGCTACAAGGCTATGTGGATTCAGATTTGGCAGGAGACATCGACAGCAGAAGAAGCACTACATGTTATGTCTTTACTCTAGGTAGTCTTTAGCGTCAGTTGGGTCTCTCGATTCTGAAAGATAGTATCTATCGATCGACGAGAGACGAGAATATGTTGCGCTTTCTGAAGCGTGCAAGGAGATGGTATGGATGCAAGGTTTCATGGAAGAGTTGGGTAAGAAGCAAGCAAATTGCAAGCTGTACAGTGACAGTCAGAGTGCAATACACTTGGCTAAGGATTTAGCCTTTCATTCAAGGACCAAGCATATTGCCATCAGATATCACTTCATACGTTCGTTACTAGAAGATGGATCGATTGCTCTGGAGAAGATTCAAACAAGTGAGAATCCTGCGGATATGTTGACCAAGGCGGTCACATGAGAGAAGCTGAAGCTATGTTCAGCTTTGATTGGTCTTCAGGCTTGAAGACTGGGAGGTGGTGCACTCCGGATGAAGGAGACGAAGGTTTAAGGTGATGTGTCTCAAAGTGGGGGTTTGTTGAGATATGGAGCCACATCTGGGGCCGTCTTCGACCGGTTGTGAGCTATACTCGACCGGTCGTAGGGGTCCGCTCGACCGGTCATGGACCGGTTCGACTTAAAGTCCAGCGAGCATCATTTTTTGGTCCCGAGGTGCTTGACTTATCATGGCCCATTCACGACCGGTAGTAGGGGTCGCCCAACCAGTCGAGCAGTCTGCTCGACCGGTCATAGTTTTACAGATTCATTTCCGAATCTGATGCGGACTGCGGATTTTGGTGTCGCTTTTCGCAAGAATGCGGAAGGGAAGTTGCCTAAACTATATATAGGTGTTCCTAGGACTTTTCTAGGTGTATTGGAATATTAAGGAAATAATTCTAAGGTGTAGGCAAAGGGTTTTCTATGTTCTTTCAAGGGAGAGGTTAGTATATTGCCTTGTAATCTTTGTTCTTCATAGTGGAAGATTGCATCTGTAGTTTTTTTTACCCTTGTTGGGGTTTTTCCACGTATATCTTGTCTCGTGGTTTGTTTGGATTGCTTTAATCTGTTTTTAGTTTATATTTCTTTTTGTTTATCGTTTGTGGGTGAGGCCTGAGATTAGATCTCAGCTCACTGCGTTGTTGGCGTGCTGCGCAACACTTGACACGTCTATAAAAGACTCGACAAGTGAGCGTATCCCATCTCACAATTGGATATGATCTCATACGCGAGGTTGTCTCTCGTAATCATTTAAAAATAGGAGATTTCCCCAAAGACATTAGAGGAACCAATAATGATCCAGAAGATTCTAAAGACCAAGAAGTTGAATCGACATTCAAGTCAACCCAGATACTGTCATAGGCCCTGAATCGTAAAAGGATGGCTAAACCTATATCAAGTACTGTTCTACATGATGATTGAAATTAAGAGAATGAGAGATCTAGTTTGTCCAAATGACAAATCAATATTGTGGGTTAAATCCCTCCAGCACTTTGGACTATCACCTTATGAATGTTTAAATGTAAGAGGCGGTTCGATCCAAACCAATTAATACCTCGATGTGAATGATGTGGGCCATTAAGAGACGTTGGGTGATCATGTTCACTAGAGATTGACACTTGAGCTCTCTAGACGTTGGTCCGGTTGTCTTCATCAGGGGAACTTTGGTGTGTCAGGCCTAACCTTCAGTGGGCCACAAACATCTCCGTGAAAGATCAGTTATGAAAGAAGATTCAAGAAGCCAATAAGTCTAAAGTACTTTCTTTCCGTGGCAATTGGCAAGTCTCGATTTGTTAAGGAAAACATTATGTATTCAGAAAGTCCGTACAAAGGACCTAAAAGCCCATCGAGGAGTTCTTACTGTCTCAGGAAAGCTATAAAAGGAGCACAAGGAGAGAAACTTGAGGTCCCACACCAAACACGTTTACCTACTTTTATGTCTACCTTACTTTCATGTCTATGCTACTTTTCTTAGTCTAGTTTGCTACTACCTAACGGCTCTTACTGTAGTACATTTATCTTGGGAGTAGGCTAAATATCAGCGACTTTAAGTTGTCAGATCACTATCTTCATCTAAGTTTCGATTTAGTTGTTCGTACCTCGATCATATCCTGCTAAGCACCTGCTTCGATTGTCTGTTGCAATAGGTGCATCAGCTACTTATTTTGTTTATCGCTTTTATTTTATTTACAGTTGTAGAGCACAACGGTTGTAATAGGGCTAAGATATCAATAAAATCAATCGTACTTAGTCCAACTTATATTCCTTTACATGCAAATCTTTAATTTTGATTAAAAAATACTAAACAAAAGCGTTAGTGTAATAAAAAGTTCTTAAGCCAATTGATTTTACATCTATCAGCACAAGGTAAAAAGAACTCATTCGTAAGAGCTAACTCCTACCATTGCACAAATCATCCGAGTATAGTGTTGTACACTAGTCAAACCAAGCTGAGCTTGGCACAACTTGGCTCAGTAAGTAGCTAACCCCAGCTCGAACTCGACTCAGCTTGGTCCTCAAGCCTGTCTTGCTAGCTCGGCTTGGTTTGGTCAGCAGCTCGGGCCAGTTCGAGCTGAGTTCGAGCCTGTTCGGCATATTCTCAAACATGTAGAATGCATCTTCAATTTCTCACATAATATAAAACAATAACAATATTTCACAGGTATTTCATCAAACACTTAGACAACATCATCAAAATCAAATACCTTGGCAAGCAACATCAAAATCAAACTGTCGACTTATCCATTCCTTCCTTGCCAACACTACGTTGAGTCATTTCATCGAACACTAGGCGAGCAACATTTATATTAAAGTAACCGAGTCACAGAGCTGATTTGATATGAGTCGGTTCGAGTTAAGGTTCGATCTAAGTCGAGTCAAGCTCGGGCAAGCTTGAAATCCACTTGAAATTCTTTCAAGCTCCAAAAACCAACTTGACTCAGTTTGAATCCAATTTCGAGCCGATGCGAGTCGAGCTTTTCCAAGTTGATTCGAGACAACTCGAGCTTTTTCAAGTTGAATATATCGAGTTGACCAAGCTAACTCAACTCGTGTACGACTCTATCCGAGTACAGAGCGTATCGATGTATCAATCCGTTGCCGAGAGGACCTTAAATTCTAGTCTAGTATCCAGCCTATCCATCTTGACACGAAGCACTGATGATTCAATGGAGAGGAAAAAAAAACCTTTAGTAATATAAACTCTCGCACGCCCATGCAATCATACACATATACGTACGATTTAAGCCTTCAGTCACACAGACAGCCCTCACGGGCTGAATTAAAGGCAACAGACATAAGCTTATGTCTAAATTTTTATTTGAGTATGTATGTAAACCGGGATTCCCGTTCTCAACAGTTTAATTTGAATCATTTGCGTGTCACGTATGCAATTTCAAGTAGTTGTGTGTCATCCATCATACTCCACCTAAGTTTCTTTGTTTTACAAGGCACGTATCATACCTAAATCGCAATTGGGCCCTACTGTTCGGCGGAAATAAAAAACTCCAACTATACTAATCTCAACCCCACCTAAGCAACCCCACAGCCCCCCTGCCCACCGCCCACGTTTCGGGCCAACCAACAACAGAGTCACACCACATGGATGAAGGGCCTATGACAGACGGTGGTCTGCGGCTTTTGTCGCCTTGCGTATTGAGAATTGCTTCTTGAATTCGACTTGTGAATACCACGTTTCAAGGACGCGGAGTACTGATTAACATGGTAAACTCTGTGGGGACCACCGTGATGTATGCGCCTTATCTACGCCATTTATACATTTTTTCAACTTATTTTAGGAAGTGAATCTAAAATTGAAGTATATCCAATCCTTAAGTGGACCACACCAAAGAAAACAGTGGGAATTAAACGTTCTTATTAAAAATTTCTCCGGAGACATGGAAGTTTTGACGAAAAAATAAGCACCGTAGACGAGTCTATAAAACGCCCTTATTTTGATCGCCCGGAAACGTATCTGACCAAAGGCGACTGTTAGGGCATGGACGCTGGTTTTTTGACGAAAATACCCCTGCCTGTTAGGGTAAAGCAGCTGAAAAAAGTAGGGTTATTTTTATCTTTCTGGGTTCGTTCGCACGACTATAGTCTACTTTGGTAATTAAGGTTTTATTCGCGTCTAATGAAAAAACATGGGTAGTACGTTGGGTCTATATGACGCAAAATCCCAAGTTTTGAATCAAGCTTATATTTGTTCCGTGCCTATATCCATGTTTGTGTGACCTCTCGAAGAGATTGGATGACAAATAAATATAATTGTGGGCCTGTAAGTGCTATAGTTTATATCCCTATCGGTTGTCAAATTTGTGGTGCCAAAATCACTGTTATATAACTTGCATAAGTGAAGCTCTCTCAAAGATCAACATTCATGAACAAGCAAAGCTCACAACAAGCAAAGCTCACAAGTACAAAGATCAACCTTGACTGCAAGTATTGCTCACAAGATAAGTCTCAAGAATGCAAGACTTCAAGAAGTGTATAAGGTCGTTCGTAAAGAATTCAAGACACTTTCAAGGTTGAGCTACATCAAGATTTCAAGACTGAACTACATTAAGACTTCAAGGCTTAAACTTCAAGGTCACTTGTTCCTAATATTTCAATGTCCTTACTTCACGATTGGGGTTTGATTGACCTTAGTTTGACCTTAGGAGTAGGCCATTTTGGATACATAAGTCATATATTTAAGTTACATGAGTTTGGGCAGTTCTAAGACTTGTCCTAAGCTTTCTTCGACTAGTCTTAACTTTGCTCGACCCGATCCTAAGAAATTCCTCGATCGAATCGTGAGTTTGTTATAAAATTCGAATATTTTCTGTTGAGGCTTCGACTAGTCCAGAATCATGTCGACCAACTATCGAAGGAAAGTGTCGATCATCTTGAAAGTCTTCGATTCAAAGTCCAGCGATTAAATACAGGGTCTTCGACCAGTCGAAGGAGACCTTCGACCAGTCGAAGGTGACCTACGACCAGTCATAGAACGGTCAAAACTTATCGCGCCCGATTTTTTTCAAATCTGTTAATTCTTCGACTAGTCGAAGAGCTCCCTAGACCAGTCGAAGACGCGATCTGCTCACCTATAAATAGAGCACGAATCTCAGAAGAATGTAGGAAATTAATTAATCCATTTAAGCCAATCTTCGTCAAACTTCTGAGAGATAATTCTGTACTCCATCTAAGCTAAGTGTGCTTATTTAATATTCTCTTTCTTTAGCTTTATTTAATTGATTTTGTTTATGCTATTCCAATCTAATTTGATAAGAGGAATTGTTATTCCTTTTCTTTAGAATTAAAATCAATTGAGGCTAACCCTATTTGGTTTAATTTAAAATCTATTAGAACTAGAACCATTGTAATTGAGTACTGGACATTGAACTTGGACATTTAATCATTTACTTTGACTTGGTTCTACCGGGCTGCTACAACGAAGGAGATAATCAGGTATTTTATATTTAATTGTAAATTCCTTTCTGTTTTGGTTTCTTTCAAGATTTGCCAGAAAAATCTTGTTATATTGGTTATCTGAGGAGAGCCAGGAAAACTCAGAAGTTGAGTTTTTATTTTTATTTTTTAAATTGTGTAAGCCCACAGACAAAGACACAATTGTAAAGGTTTTGGGTGGACCTGTGAAAACCTATTTTATTAGTGAACGCTAATATCCCTTGTGTGAGGATATTAGGAGTGGAGTAGCATTCTGTGTGGCTGTTGTTTAACAGTTGGTGAACACAGGCGAACCACTATAATCCCTTATGTTGTGGTTGAATGATTTATATTTCTAATATTTAATTATTTATTTGTGGGATGTATGTATGGTGGTGAATGTTGTAATCATTTAATTCAAGCATCGTGGGAATTTTGTAATAGTTTAGAATTTATTTTCTACTATTCCTTTATCAGCTTGATATTCAATTTCCTTTAAAGTTGTTCCAGCAAGATTGCCCTGCCATTTTTATGGTGTATGGCTGTCCCTAGAACAATACATTTGTGATTACAATTTATTTCAGTTCAATTTGTGTTTATTTCTGTATTCTTCTTTGGTTTGAGATTTGATACAAAGATCTTTCTAGAAATAAGGTTGTCCTACCATAAACTCTAGTTTTTGGTGTAAGGTTGTCCTTAGAACAACATTTGTATCAACCTCTTAAGATTTGAATTTTGAGGTTGTTTTACTTTCCTGCATTGTGATTTATTTTGGTTATCATATTCTTTTTAATTCCGCTGTTATAAGTTTTATTTGGCATAGTCCTATTCACCCCCCCTCAGGACATATAGCTAGGCCTTTTCAAGTGGTATCAGAGCCTAATAGCTCTTTTTTAATTCTTGGATTTAATTCCTGAGCTAACGATTTAAGCTATTTAAGATGTCAAATTTTGATAGCCTTTCAGTCACTAGGCTTCCACCCTTTGATGGCTCCAACCATGCCTATTGGAAAGTCAGAATGAGGATCTTCCTCAAATCAATGGATAAGAGTGTGTGACAAGCCACAGTGACTGAATGGAATCTTCCTATCATGGAAGTTACTGGGGTTGACGGTTCAAAATCTATGAAAGTCACACCATATTACCAATGGACCACACTTCAGAAAAGTGAGAGTAGTGCAAATGCTAAAGTACTAAATGCAATCACTTGCGCACTATCACCGGATGAGTTCAAAAGAATCATTTCCTGTGATACTGCAAAGCAAGCTTGGGATATATTAGAAATGACACACGAGGGTACTACAATTGTCAAAAAATCTAAAGTCCAACTCCTCACAACCAGATTTGAAGAAATTCATATGGAGGAAAATGAAATGTTTATGGACTTTTACACTAGACTGAATGACATTGTAAACTTAATGTGGGATCTTGGCGATAAAATCCTAAAAAGTAAAGTGTGTGCAAAGATATTACGCTCACTTCCTGAACAGTTCAATTCTAAAGTAACCGCGATCCAGGAATTTCGTGATACGGATAATATGAGGGTAGAAGAACTAGTTGGTTCTTTACAAACCTACGAGTTAAACTTTAAAGCTCCTAAAGGTAAATCTATCGCACTAAAATCCTCTAAATATAATTCAGAAGAAAATTCTGATTTAGAAGATGATATGACTCTTTTAGCTAAGAAATTTTACAAGATTTTTAAAAGCAAGAAAATGGTTGATTTTCAAAAATTGAATGATAAAAAGAAGTTTAGACATAAACCTCGAAAATCTTTGAAAGATAGTCAATGTTACAACTGTCAAGAATATGGGCACTTAGCAAATAGATGTCCTAAAAAGGACAAACCCAAGAAGAAAGGTATGTTGGCTACATGGGATGAATCATCTAATTCTGAAGCTTCTTCTGAATCAGAAGATTCTGAAATTGAGTCGGGCAATGAAGTTAAATCTCTTATGACTCTGGCCAAATTCACATTTTCAGATAATGACTCAACAAGTGAAGAAAATCTGAGTAGTGAATGTGAAAATGAAGATGATCTTCAAGACGCTTACAATGCCCTATGTAAGGAAAGTTGTAAAATTGCTGTCAAACTTAAACTTCAAAAAGAAAAGTTTTTTAAACTCAAAGAATGTTTTGAATCACTTGTCTTAGAAAAATCACAAATTTCAGATTGTTTTGAAAAATCAAAATGCGATTTGGAATTCAAAAACTCCCTAATTGTTGATTTGAAATCTGAAATTGAGAAACTAAAAAATGAAGTATCTTCTCTTCTGAGTCTAAAGGACACATGGAAATATGCCAAAAGTGATCCAAAGTTAGAAAAACTTTTATCCGGATCAAGAAAATGTGGCGATCTATCCGGGTTGGGCTATGATAAAAATTTATCTCATAAACAAAAGTATACTCCTATGTTTGTGAAAGGAGAGTCCTCAAACTCAAAAGAGAAAAGTACTTATCAAGGTTTTCTAGAAATTCAAAAACCTAGAAGCAGCCATGTCAACATTAATCAGAAACGAAATCCACTAGCTGAAAAGATAGTTGATTTACTCAAGGAGCTCTTAAAATCTAACTCTATAGGTTATTCTTACAACTATAAACAAAAGAAGACCAACTATGTTCCTAAACCCAAAACAGTTATGAAATGGGTTCTAAAGTTGCCTGCTTGGTTGCTCACACTGCTTTCAAAGCAACAAGTCATTCAAAGTGGTACCTAGACAGTGGATGCTCCAGGCATATGACAGGGGACAAAGCTTTATTCACGGATCTAAAAGATATGACTGATGGTTCAGTCACATTTGGTGATGGTAACAACTGCAAGATTATAGACCAAGGTACGGTTCAACTTTTTAATCTTCCTGTGTTTAAAAACGTTTTATATGTTAAAGGCTTAAAACATAACTTGCTTAGCATATCTCAAATATGTGATAATAACCATAGTGTTCGGTTCTCTAATCAAAGCTGTGAGATACTAAACAATAAGGGTTCTGTAATATTAACTGGATGTAGAACGTCTGAAAATTGCTATATTATTAGCGAATCCAGCTCATCTAATCAAACATGTTACATGGTCCATACAGACGAGACTGATTTATGGCACAAACGTCTTGGACATGTACATTATCGAAATTTATATAGATTGAGCAAACGAGAACTTATAAGAGGTTTACCCAAACTTCAGAAATTAGATAAAATATGTGGTGAGTGCCAGATAGGCAAACAAATAAGGAACTCACACAAAAAGGTGAATTCAAATACCACATCAAGACCACTCGAACTCCTCCACATGGATCTAATAGGACCTACCAGAATGGAAAGTCGTGGTATGAAAAAGTATATCCTGGTAATAGTTGATGACTTTACCAGATTCACATGGGTAGTCTTCTTAAGGGATAAATCTGAAACCCTTGAAGAAGTAAGAAAAGTTCTCAAAAGGATTCAAACTGAAAAATCTTCTCAAATCAGTAAGATTCGTAATGATCATGGATCTGAATTTAAGAATAGTAATTTTGAGAAGTTCTGTACCGACTAAGAAATATTACATGAATTCTCAGCTCCCAAAACTCCACAACAAAATGGAATTGTGGAAAGAAAGAATAGGGTGCTTCAAGAAATGGCTAATGTCATGTTGAATAGCATGAAACTCTCTAAAAATCTTTGGGCTGAAGCAGTCAACATAGCTTGCTATATTATTAACCGAGTCTACACTAGCGAAGATAATAATAAAACGGCTTACGAATTGTGGTTCAATAAAAAGCCTACTGTCAAATACTTTCGAGTTTTTGGCAGCAAGTGCTATATTTTACGAGATCGTGAAAATTTAGAAAAATTCAATACGAAGAGTTATGAAGGGATTTTTCTAGGATATTCCTTAAACAGTCGAGCTTATAGGGTTCTAAACAAAAGAACTGGTGTGATTCAAGAGTCCATCAATGTTGTCATTGATGATCATTTAAACACGCCAATTCCTAATTCAGATAATGATGAAGTTCTAATCATTGATAAACCTGATACTTCATCGAATCAGACTGATTCTGAGTTGAGGACTGTTAAAGATCATCTAACCACACAAATTCTTGGAAACCCTCTCACCGGTGTTCGCACCCGTAGACAACTTGAGGATATATGTAATTATGTATGTTTTACATCCCAAATAGAACCATCTAACGTAAAAGAAGCTCTTGCTGATGAGAACTGGATTGTTGCGATGCAAGAAGAACTTAACCAATTCGTAAGAAATGATGTTTGGTATCTCGTACCAAGACCTAAAGATAAACACATCATTGGAACAAAATGGATTTTCAAAAATAAGTCTGACGAGCGTGGAAATATAATTAGAAACAAGGCTAGACTAGTGGTACAAGGTTATACTCAAATTGAAGAAATTGATTTTGATGAAACTTTTGCACCAGTAGCACGTCTTGAATCTATCAGACTATTTATATCCATTGCATGTTTTAGAAAGATAAAGATTTATCAAATGGATGTGAAAAGTGCTTTTCTAAATGGCGATTTACATGAAGAAGTCTATGTTAAACAGCCAATAGGTTTTGAAGACCCCAAAAATACTGATAATGTGTATCGGCTTAAAAAGACACTTTATGGATTAAAACAAGCATCTATGGCATGGTATGAGAAACTAACAAAATTTCTTCTAAGTCATAATTTTCAAATGGGATCTGTTGATAAAACTCTGTTTGTTAAAAAACATAATGATCATATCTTAATGATACAAATTTATGTTAATGATATCATTTATGGATCAACTTGTATTGACTTGACTACTGAGTTTGCAGATTTGATGAAATCACAGTTTGAAATGAGTATGGTTGGGGAATTGACTTATTTCTTTGGATTGCAAGTAAAGCAACAACCTGAAGGAATATTCATTTCTCAATCTAAGTATGCTTTGAATCTAATCAAGAGATTTGGATTTGAAAATGACAAGAATTTCGATACTCCTATGAGTACTACCCTGAAACTCTCAAAAGACTCTATTGGTAAAAATATTGATTCAAAACTTTATCGGAGTATGATTGGTAGTTTGTTATATTTAACTGCTAGTAGACCTGATATTTCTCTAAGTGTTGGTATTTGCGCAAGATATCAATCGATCCAAAAGAATCTCACTTGATTCTTTGTCAAGCGGATTATTAGATATGTCGCAAATACTGTAAATCTCGGTCTCGGTATCCTCATGAGACTAGTGTCCAATTAGTTGGGTACTTGGATGCTGACTGGGCTGGTAATTTAGATGATAGAAAATCAACCAGTGGTGGTTGCTTTTACATTGGAAATTGTCTAGTTTCCTGGTTTAGTAAGAAACAAAATTCTATATCACTTTCAACAGTTGAAGCTGAGTATATCGCAGCTGGTAATGCATGTACACAGCTTGTTTGGATGCAACGAATGCTAAGTGATTATGGAATTAAACATGATTCTATGTTATTACATTGTGATAATTCCAGTGCGATAAATATTTCAAAAAATCCTATTCAGCATTCTCGTACTAAGCATATTAACATTAGATTTCATTATATTCGGGAATTAGTAGAAGAAAAAGTTATATCTCTGGAATATATTCCTACCGAAGATCAACGAGCTGACATTTTCACAAAACCTCTCGATAAAAGCATGTTCAAAAAGATGAAATTTGATCTTGGCATGTGCATTTTAAAATGATTATTTATGCCTACTTGTATCATAGTGTATATATTTGCTAGGTTGAATTCCAATTTTTGTATAATTTGCAATAAATATGAATCTTTGGACATTCTTCGACCAGTCGTGAGTGTACTCGACCAGTCGACCTTCGACCGGTCGTAGATATCCACGACCAGTCGTAGATCTCGGGAATCACTTAAAAATTTGGGGATTTTGCTTTCTTCCTCATTCCGTTTTTTTTCTAAGCAGCCAAGCTTCGACTTGTCGAACCCACTGTTCTTGTTCTTCAAGGTTAGTGTTTCATATACGTTTTTCTTGCAGATCTGTGTCTAGATTATTTCTTTTTCTAGCTTGAAGCTTTCTATTTTCGATTTCATTGAAATTTGGGGTTTGGATTATGAAAAATCTGTTTTGAGTAAACCCACTTCTCAATCATTTGCAACTTCTTATTTCCTTGTTATCGTTGTTGCAAATGGCTTCTAGAGGCAGAAAAACTATTTCCCGTGGTCCTTCTTCTTCTTCCAGATCGACCATTATCACTAAACGTCATCTTCTTGTTCCCAATGATGATCCATCTTATGTTACGGAAATTAGATCACGTAATGTTATTGTTGAACATCCTGTTGATATTAATCATATTGCACCTTTTAACATCCTTCCTATGCTTGAAGCTGTAGGTTGGGTTAACTTATTACATTGGGGTGGGCCAAAGATATCTGGTCCATTGCCCAATCCATGTTTGCATGTATTAGTGCTTTCTCACAGGATAATTTAACTTTTAAAATATCTACTAGTGAATGACCTTTTGACATTGATCGTCATTTTATTTCAGCCCTTATGGACATTCCTGTGAATGATGAGAGTATTCCTATTCATAATTTGATTGATAAACCCTCAGTTTCTGAAAAACGTATGCTCACTAGAGACTTGTGCAACATGGATGTTCATTGGATTCGTAAAGGGAATACGCTTCCCGCAAGGTATTTGTTACCTAAATACAGAGTTCTCCACAAAATCTTTGTGTCTAATCTGTATCCTCGTTCGGGTAATAAAACTGACTTAACCTCGTTTATGGTTCGTGTTCTCCATGCTATTGCCAGCGGTACTTAGATTTGTTTACCATCCTTAATTTGTCATTTCATTCTTCAGTTTCAACTCCATCCTGGTCTCGATATGCCGGTTAATGAGGCACCTATCCATCATCTGATTTTCAACAATACTAATATCAATAAGATGAAGCTAGAATTACTTCCTGAACAAGGTGGTGATGGTGGTGGTGGTCATGAAGAAGCTGGTGATGACATTAGTATGGATGACATTTTTGAGGAACTGGATTCTGATTCAACAAATGATCCAGATTTTAAACCATCTGATGTTGATGCACGTCTGAGTGCATTGGAGGATAAAGTTGAGAATATAAATGTAAAGATGGAAAACATGTCGGTTGCTCATGATTTACAATTCAAGTACATGCGCAAATATCTTAGGTGATTAAACAAAGGCATGCACCAACTTGATCCCTCTATTCCTGCTCCGTTATCTGGTTCTGGTTCTAATTAGTTTATATGGGATTTCTGGTCTATAATAACTTTATAACTTAGCACTAGGTTGACTGATTTTGAGTTGGATACTATCTTTGTTTTATACTGGGTATTTGTTCTATGTGAAACTATGCTGGATACTATCTGATTTTCTGCTATAATCTCGTAACTCCTCATATTTACTCTCATATATCCCTTTATTTAGTTCTCCTTCCTTGTTGTTTCCTTTGTCATATTGTGACAAAAAGATGGAGAATGGTTTGTTCTTAACGATGTGATTGTGAGAGTAGTAGCATTGGTTATGTTACTCAGGGGGAGTATGTTTGAACTAGTTGAATGAACTGGATGAATGTTGAATATTGAATATTGATTTGCAGGTAAGCCAGTTGATATTAACTAGTTCTTGATTCTTTAACCAGTTGTTTTACTTTATGTTTATCTTGGTTACGTGTTTTGTCACTAATTTGACAAAGGGGAAGATTGTAAGTGCTATAGTTTATAACCCTATCGGTTGTCAAATTTGTGGTGCCAAAATCACTATTATATAACTTGCATAAGTGAAGCTCTCTCAAAGATCAACATTCATGAACAAGCAAAGCTCACAAGTACAAAGATCAACCTTGACTGCAAGTATTGCTCACAAGACAAGGCTCAAGAATGTAAGACTTCAAGAAGTGTATAAGGCCATTCGTAAAGAATTCAAGACACTTTTAAGGTTGAGCTACATCAAGATTTCAAGATTGAACTACATCAAGACTTCAAGGCTTAAACTTCAAGGTTACTTGTTCCTAATGTTTCAATGTCCTTACTTCACGATTGGGGTTTGATTGACCTTAGGTTGACCTTAGGAGTAGGCCATTTTGGATACATAAGTCATATATTTAAGTTACATGAGTTTGGGCAGTTCTAAGACTTGTCCTAGGCTTTCTTCGACTAGTCTTAGCTTTGCTTCGACCAGTCTAAGAAATTCCTCGATCAGTCGTGAGTTTGTTACAAAATTCGGATATTTTCTGTTAGGCTTCGAATAGTCCAGGAATCTGTTCGACTAGTCGAAGGAACAGTGTCGACTGCATCTTCGACCAGTCGAAAGTCTTCGACTCAAAGTCCAGCGATTAAATACAGGGTCTTCGACCAGTCGAAGGAGACCTTCGACCAGTCGAAGGTGACCTATGACCAGTCATAGAACGGTCAAAGCTTATCGCGCTCGATTTTTTTTAAATATGTTAATTCTTCGACTAGTCGAAGAGCTCCCTAGACCAGTCGAAGATGCGATCTGCTCATCTATAAATAGAGCACGAATCTCAGAAGAATGTAGGGAATTAATTAATCCATTTGAGCCAATCTTTGTCAAACTTCTGAGAGATAATTCTGTGCTCCATCTAAGCTAAGTGTGCTTATTTAATATTCTCTTTCTTTAGTTTTATTTAATTGATTTTGTTTATGCTATTCCAATCTAATTTGATAAGAGGAATTGTTATTCCCTTTCTTTGGAATCAAAATCAATTAAGGTAAGCCCTATTTCGTTTAATTTAAAATCTATTAGAACTAGAACCATTGTAATTAAGTACTGGACATTGAACTTGGACATTTAATTATTTACTCTGACTTGGTTCTATCGGGCTGCTACAACGAAGGAGATAATCAGGTATTTTACATTTAATTGTAAATTCTTTTCTGTTTTGGTTTCTTTCAAAATTTGTCAGAAAAATCTTGTTGTATTGGTTATCTGAGGAGAGCCAGGAAAACTCAGAAGTGAGGTTTTTTTTTTAAATTGTGTAAGCCCACAGACAAAGACACAATTGTAAAGGTTTTGGGTGAACCTGTGAAAACCTATTTTGTTAGTGAACGCTAATATCCCCTGTGTGAGGATATTAGGAGTGGAGTAGCATTCTGTGTGTGTTTGTTGTTTAATCAGTTGGTGAACACAGGCAACCACTATAATCCCTTGTGTTGTGGTTGAATGATTTATATTTCTAATCTTTAATTATTTATTTGTGGGATGTATGTATGGTGGTGAATGTTGTAATCATTTAATTCAAGCATTGTGGAAATTTTGTAATAGTTTAGAATTTATTTTCTGCTATTCCTTTATCAGCTTGATATTCAATTTCCTTTAAAGTTGTTCCAAATAAGGTTGCCACCGCCATTTTTATGGTGTATGGTCGTCCCTAGAACAATACATTTGTGATTACAATTTATTTCAGTTCAGTTTGTGTTTATTTCTGTATTCTTCTTTGGTTTGAGATTTAATACAAAGATCTTTCTAGAAATAAGGTTGTCCTACCATAAACTCTGGTTTTTGGTGTAAGGTTGTCCTTAGAATAACATTTGTATCAACCTCTCAAAATTTGAATTTTGAGGTTGTTTTACTTTCCTGCATTGTGATTTATTTTGGTTATTATATTCTTTTTAATTCCGCTATTATAAGTTTTATTTGGCATAGTCCTATTCACCCCCCCTCTAGGACATATAGCTAGGCCTTTTCAGGGCCTAGGAAGGTTTCAATTGTAAATGTGATTATCCCACTGTGTTGTGGCCCACTTAGCTTTAGATATGCTTTAGGTTTATACAATGTCCTAAAATGAACTGATAAAATGGATGGACGGCATGGATAAGACACGTGTATTAGGGTTCGCTCCACAGAGTTTACTCATCACGCTACTCATTAGGCAATCCGCATTTTGCCTTTCACACGTGATAATGTGGCGTATCTATGCAAGATGCCGCTCATTGAATGACACCCATAATTTAGATTAATTACCAAGATTAGTCTCGTTTGATGGATGAATGGGACATACTTGAATCTTGAATTTCAACCATTGATTTATTCTATCAACCATCCATTTATTCCTTTTACAAGTAGGGCCAAGATTGTTAGTATATTGGATCTGTTTTATTTAAAGGCCATGTCAATGGTGTGTTCTACCGGATGGATAGTTCAGATCTAGCAAGCGTTCTCCATTCATACATTTTCTTCCGCGACGTCTTCACCTATCTCACGCGAGGGGTACACTTAGCATTAGGGGTCATTTAGCACTGTGGATTGGAGGGGGTTTCCAATCCCCTTGCTTGTTTGACAACATAAGGGGTCGTTTGGTACTGTGAATTGGAGAGGGTTTCCAGTCCCCTGGTTGTTTGGCAACATAAAGTGGGGATTGGAGGGGGTTTCCAATCCCCTGGTTGTTTGGCAACATAAAGTAACTGGGGGTTTTAAATCTACGGGGTTTCCAATCCCCTCTTCAAGGGGATTTGCAATCCACGGTGAGAGCTTGGATTACACCTAAAATCATTTCAATAGTGACAGGTGTAATATGTGTGTCACTATACACTATCATTTGATTGGGCACATGGCCCACTAACGATGATCAACATCGTCTAAACATTGTCCATGTAAATCAGCACCGTCTAAACATTGTCCAACACCGTCCATGTAAATTAACGATTAAAAATCGTTTCTTAGTCACTCAGACATGATCTTGTGCTTGTGGCCCATCTGAGACTTGGAATTTCATCATTTTCGGGCAAAACATATATTTTAGTGGGCTTATCACAACCATTGTATCAAAAATTACATATCTTACTAATTAGAGATATTAAAGTTGATTGAGTAATTAAATTTAAATCCCTGTAAATATACCGTAGATAGGTACTTTTGGATTAAAGTTGATTCACACTCTAGGGTGCCAAACACATTGGGAGGATTGCAAATCCAGGGGGTTTCTAATCCTGGGGGGTTCTAAGTCCAGGGGGTTACAAATCCACGCTCCCAAACAGGCCCTAAAGTAATCGGGGGTTTCAAATCCAAGGGGTTTCTAATCCCCTCAAAAATCCACGGTGAGAGCTTGGATTACACCTAAAATCATTTCAATAGTTGCAGATGTAACATGTGTGTCACTGTACACTATCATTTTATCGGGCACATGGCCCCCTAATGATGATCGGCACTGTCCAAACATTGTCCATGTAAATCAGCACTGTCCAAACATTGTCCAGCACCATCCAAACATTGTCCATATTAATCAACGATTAAAAATTGTTGGTTAGTCACTTAGATATGATCTTGTGCTTGCAGTCAATTCGAGACTTGGAATTTCATCATTTTCGGGCAAAATATATATTTCAATGGGCTTATCACAACCATAGTGTCAAAAATTATATATCTTACTAATTAAGGATATTAAAGTTGATTTAGTAATTAAATTAAAACCCCTGTAAATATACCATACATAGGTATTTTTTGAATTAAAGTTGATTCACACTCTAGGGTGCCAAACACACTGGGAGGATTGCCAATCCAGGGGGGTTTTAAGGGGTTCCGAATCCAGGGGTTCGGAATCCACGCTCCCAAACAAGCCCTTATTTCTGCCGCATTCGATACGGACGCGAATTTCCAGCGAAAGCCTTTTGCAGGAAGTTTCGTGCAAGGGTATCAGGTGGGGCCCACTGCCATGTTTGTGGGACATTTACCCCATTCATTCGTTTGAAGAGCTCATTTTAGGACAAGCGATAAAATTTTAAGTGGATCGAAAACTCAAGTGGGCCACATGAGAGGGAAAATTGGGGAAAGAAATACCTATAATTGAAACCTTCCTGAGATCTAACTTGATGTTTATATGCCATCGAAACCGTTAGAAGGTCTTTACCGATGTGATTAAGTGAAAATACTGAAAACTTAGCCTGAAGAGAAGCTTTACGGCCACAAGAATGTTTCAACGGTTCTAACTGAATATCCACTGGTTCCTCTCGTGTGGCTCACTTGAGTTTTTGATATACCTCATTGTTGGTCAAATATCCTAAAATGATCTCTCCAAGCGGATGAACGGAGTAGATGTCCCACAAACATGGCGGTGGGTCTAACCCAGAATTCTTGTGCATCGAAGGAAATCCGCGTCCATTCGATACATAGACATGACACGGTAGGGCAGGAAGAACGGTAACATTGTTAGAGGGTCATCTTCCACGCGACACCTGGCAGGGTGATGTATTTATCCGGGTCCACCAGGATGGATGGCTTATTTTTTAAGAATAAAAGCCCACCGGACAATCCTACCCGTTACTTTTTATAAAGTTTATCCCATTGACCGTTAACTGTTTTTTCTTTCCACCGTCAATTTAACGGCCATAGATCAGATAGATAGATTCCTTTAATAGTAATTATCTCCATACACAAACCATCCATACCAGGGCCCTGCATGTGGACGGACCTGATTTTCACGTACCATGCCACGTGTCCTACTAGAGATGCTCTACCATATTACGGTTCTTCCTGCACCGTAAATCTCCCCGCGAACGAACATTCCCTGTCCGTTCCCTCTATTTAATCCCAACCACCGCTCTCCCTTCACTCCCATCAGCGCAGGTTAAAAACAGGGGTGCGCAGGATAAGAGAACAAACCACAACCATCCGCCATGGATCGCAACCGCATGTGCATTATAGCATTCTTCTGCATTGTAGTTGCCAGCGTCGGAGGTCAAGCCCCTGCAACAGCACCGACTGCAACACCTACAACCGCTGCTCCACCCGCAGCAGCTCCAACGGTATCTAAATCTCCAGCTCCAGCATCTACAGCTCCAACCACGTCGGCCCCACCTACTGCTGTCTCAGTCCCACCCGCTGCCGCACCGAAAGCCACTCCACCGACGCCTATCGTTCCAGCTCCCGTCGCAACGCCCACGTCACTTCCGCCTGCGACGCCACCGCCTGCAGCGGTGCCCGTTAGCTCTCCGCCGTCGCCTCCGTCTGCATTGCCGCCTCCAGTGCCGGCACCGGTTGCTCCCCCCGTCGTTCCTCCGCCCGCGCCGGTGTCTGCCCCGCCGCTGCCGCCACCGCCTGCAGAAGTGCCCGCGCCGATCCCGAGCAAGAAGAAGACCAAGCTTTCTCCGGCGCCGGCCCCCGAGCTTTCGAGCCCACCCGCACCGCCGAGTGAGTCGCCTGGGCCGTCGCAGGGATTGGGCTCGCCCGCGGCCTCCCACACCGCAGATGAGGTGCGTTTTTCAGACCCTTTTTTTTGTTTTACAAGATAGTCTGTGCTAACGTGTCCCGGGTGGGTGGACGAAACCCGAGCGAGGCGATCCGTAATGCTGTGTGGGCACCAGTTGCTACCATCCAAGAAAATGTAGCAACTTGAAGTCGACAGAGTACTGGAAAGGACACTGATTAGACGATCTTAGCCATACGATTTGACTGTCCATGGATGGCCACCGATCAGTGATCATCCAGTCAGTGTCTTTGTTCCCTCTATCAAAAGGGGAACGGTCTGAAAGTGATCATCCAGTCACTTGGACGGTCAGGATGTTATACGTGCCACGTACTATGAATGGCATAGCTAACGTTTTAAGATGGTGCCAGCAAATCCATCCCATCGTTCGCTTGTAGCTTCCTCGTAGGGAAGCTCCAGATCTGAACATCTCATGCGCCGACAGCGCATGATAGTTGAAATCGGCGCATGATAGTTGAAATCGGCGCATTGTAGAAATGTAAGTAGGGAAGATCTATCGTGAGCTCCCCTTTCAGGGGAATGCTAGCAACGTGAATCCTTAGGAGCGGAGAGCTAACGTACGCTTCTCTTTGCTACAAGGAAGAGATGGGAGGGGAATGACACACGTGGCACACGTATGCAGTCCCAGGACATGTTCATCCCGTGTATTTACAGTGGGCCAGCGGCTTTTACCTGAAATGCTGATTGCTCCCCGGTCGCCTGGAAACACGGGACATGCGTGAGAGATCTAAGCCGCTCATCGTGCAGTCCTGTCCGTGCGCAATGATCACCAGGTGGGCCACAGTTATGCACAGGATCACAATTTCTGTGAACAGACCATTTAATCCCAATGCGGTTACCATGCAATCAGCGGCACGGATCTCCACACGTGTTTCTCTCTTCCACGTGAGTGCACTCGATCGAGTGCACTTTCACGTTTTCTCGATTCATGACAGGAACGTAAAAGGCCTGGCGTGCGTGTATTGGCTGTACCCGCGCGAGTGTGTACGTTATCACACTTGAATTTTTTATTGTGCGAGTAAGGAAGCGTTGCTGCCAGTATCCTTCTCACACATGGAAGGTACATTCTCGGGTTTCTCAGCCTGGAGAAAGACAGCTGGCAAGCGTCCAGTCGATCAAACCAAAAATTGCATTGAATTGCGTGTTGAGTTCCGTTGAAAATGATCCGGTAAGATTTACCATTGCGGGCGATGTAAGCCGTCGGATGCGGTGTATCGGGATATGTGTTTTGTGGTTTAACAGACAGGCTACGGCAGAACAGCTGATGACACTAAACACGAGGCCTGGCCCATCTGGTTAATCTAAGCCGTCCGAAACTGGTCCGTATACACGAGTCCTAGCTAGAGACGGACGGTCCTGTCAGGGCTCTGTGGGGCCACTGATATATGTGTTTTATCCCAGCCGTCCATCCATATTGAAAGATCATTATAGGGCATGAGCCCAAAAGGGAGGCAGATCGAAGGCTCGAGTGGACCACACCACAGGAAGGAGTGGTGACAATGATCCCACCGTTAAAACTTTCCAAGGGCCCACCATGATGTTTGTTTGCCATCAAACCTGTTCATAAGGTCACGTAGACCTGGATGAAGGGAAAAATAAATATCAGCTTGATCCAAAACTTCTGTGGCCGCTGAAGTTCCTGTGGTGTGGTCCTCTTGAGTATTCGATCTGCCTCATTTTTCTATTAATCACCTAAAATGATTAGTCAAAATGGATGGACGGAGTGGATAAAACAAACACATACATCACAATAGGCCTCACGGAGCCCCTTACAGGACCGTTGGTTGGGTACTGAGCAAACTCTGTTGTGCCTACCATGAATTTATGTGGTTTGTCCACTCCTTTCATACGTTTTTCCTGCTCATTTAAGGGGTTGAGCCCACAATTAAAGCATATCCAAGGTTCAAGTGGACCATCTTACAATAAACAAAACACATGCATCACAATGTATGTGGTTTCTCCACTCGGTAGGAGTAATGATTTTCACCGTTGAAACCTTCCTGGGACCCACGGTGATGTTTCTTTTGTCATTCAATCTCTTCATAAGATCACAAAGACATGGATTAACAGTTATGTTTCTTTCATCATCCAATCTCTTCATAAGATCACAAAAACATTGATTAAGGGAAAAACCAAATATCAACTTGATACAAAACTTATGTGGCGGTAGACATTCAATTCACATTGTTTCCTGATGTGTGGTCCACCTGATATTTGTATGTGCTTCATTTATGGGCTGAAGCCCTATAAGTATCTGGTAAAATAGATGGACGGATTGGTGGGCCCACAGTACGTAATGAGCTTCTAATAGGAGACCTGGTGTACTTGTTTAAACCTTGGTTATCAAGGGCATAGTTCAAGGGCATAGTTTGGTAGCATCAAAATTTCATTCCGTGTATTCGGGTAGTCTTGTCTTGTCAAGGCCTTTAGCATCAAAATTTCATTCCGTGTATTCGGGTAGTCTTGTCTTGTCAAGGCCTTCTTGATTTGCTTCAAAGACCGTTTGCAAGCTGGCAGGACTGTCGTTGTTTGGCAAACATCCTGAATAACAGAGATTTTCTCTCACATGCGGGGCTTATGCACACCACATGTATGCATGTGTTGTGCTTGAGAATATACATGTAGCATATTCGGTGTGCATGCGACATGGAAATTTTGACAATATGTGGTGCACTGGACACATGAAAAGTCACTTGATGATTAAATGTCGCATAATTTTTAGAGCTGAAATATGTCAGTGGCATGTTGGCATGTGTGGCACATTTGTACCTCAACTAGCTAGGGCCTGTTTGGAAAGTGGGATTAGGTGGTATGGAATTGCATTTGGTCCCATCTACATTTGGAAATGATAGGAAGGGTTAGATTAATCTAGGTACAATATCATCTAATCCAAGTAGTGGATATGACATGATTTTTGGTGGATTTTGAAATCCACCACATTTGTGGGCCCCATGTTGATGTATGTGTTTTGTCCACACCGTCCATCTATATATGCCCTTTACAAGTGACAATCTACTCGTATATACATACAGGTGATTGACATCAGTTGTGAAATTGATTACAATTCCATGACCCATAGACATTAAGGTGGGCCCAACTGTCACGACATTATCGGATACAGTGTTTCAACAATTGAATGTGCTATTTGGACAAAGTTAAAAAACCATACTTTCAAACATGCTTATCTTTTGACTAATCAGAAACCAAGATAAGCAACTTGAGGCAATAAGTTATTTAAAGTAACTTATTATCCAAACACGCCCTTAATAACCAAACTAACTTAAGTTGAAAAAGTAACTTACTAAAGTTACAAAGTAACTTTAGGTGTGTTGTATCGTATTTATGACCGTTTTTAGGAAACCTAATTGGAAAGAACACGTGTTATAGTAAGGGAAAGATATAACATGCTAAAGATCTTCGATAATGCTTGAAGTGCTTTTTATGGAATCACAACTGACAGGATGACAAGATAGAGAGCAATTGAAAGGAATTCAAAGGTAAACCAAGCAACCAATAATAATCTAGGAAGTCGATCAAGCGGTCGATAGTCATCCAGGAGGTCGATCAAGCGGCCGATAGTCATCCAGGAGATTGATCAAGTGACTGATAGTCATTCAAGAGGTTTACCGAGTGACTGAGTGAAATACAGTTGAGTCAGTAAGGAAGTTTAGAATGATTACTAGGACATGTGGCAAGTTTAGAATAAAGTCTCCAAAAGGCCATATAGTGCTGAAACGGTTATAATAATTGTCAAAACATGGGACGTGTCCAGAAGGTCAGTAGTGCTGAAATGGTTATAGCAACCGTCAGAACGCGGGAGGCATCCAGATGGCTAGGTTTAGGCTAAAAATAATAAGGGAATACAACAAAACAAATCGTCTCATACCAACCAAATCAAACCAAATCTATCTTTCAATTATCAGTAATTTACATTTTTTTGTATAATTTTTACATTTATTTGCTATTTACATTTCTTAGTGTGATCCTTAACGATAATCAAGTAGCTGTTAAGTTTTAGCTGTAATTCGAGCCTACACTTATACGCTGGATTCAATTCAAGTATGAAGCATAGTTCTCCATCCAAGAAGTTATTTTGTAGTTGTTCTTCCCAACCGACTGTAAGAATTCTTTTCTTATGGTTCTTTTATCTGTATCGAAAGTTCTTTCGTATGGAAGATAAATGTGCAACCCATTATTAGAGGTCGAACCCTATCCTTTGATTATCGCTTGATCCTTATAACATACCTGCAAGTGGCTGAATATACGAATATTTATGGCAACCAAGTAGTTTAGTGTCCTACCGGGCGTGCCAAAAAGCTGTTGTGGTTCGATTTATAGTTTCGATCATGTGATAAATTCAAGCATACCATAATTGAATGCGTGACTCAATTCAAACTGAACAACTATGACCCCAAGTGTTAAGATAGGCAGATACATAGTATGTGACTAAGATTGGTAACTTATTCAGCTACTCACACAGTATGTATGTTATAACGATTAGGCGATAATCAGAGGGTAGGGTTCATCATCTGATAATTAGTTACACCTTTGCCTTTCGTACGAAAGGATTTTCGATACAAATAAAAGAATAACAAGAAAGGAATTCTTATAGTCGGTTGCGAAAAATAGCTGCAAAATACCTTCATGGATGGAGAACTCTGTTTGATACTTGAATTGAATCCAACATATGAGCGTAGACTTGAATTACAGTTAAAGCTTAACAACTACTTGATTACCGTTAAAGATTACGTTAGGTAAATGTAAAGTGTACACTAAGAAATGTAAATGATTAGTAATTGAAAGATATATTTGATTTGATTTGGTTAGTATGAAATGATTTGCTTTGTTGAATTATCTTGCTATTTATAGTTTTAACCTAGCCATCTGTATGCTTCTCACGTTCTGACGGTTGCTATAACCGTTTCAATACTGCTGATCTTCTGGATGCTTCTCACGTTCTGACAATTGTTGTAACCGTTTTAACACACATGGCTTTCCAGAGGCTTCCTTCTAAACTTGCCACCTGTCTTAGTAACTGCTCTAAGCCTCCTCGCTGACTTGATTGCATTTCACTTAGCTGCTTGGTCGACCTCTTGGATGACTAACGACTGCTTGATTGACCTCCTGGATGACTATCGGCCAGTTAATCGACCTCCTAGATGACTATCGGTTGCTTGGTTTGCTTTTGAATTCCTTTCAACTGTTCATTGTCTTTTCATCTTATTAGCTGTGATTTCGTAAAAAGCACTCCAAACATCTATAGAGATCTTTAGCATGTTATATCTTTTCTTTGCTATAACATGTGTCCTTTCCAATTGAGTTTTCTAAGAACAGTCAAGAATACGATACAACATTGAGGGTCCTATCGGGTGTGCCAAAAAGATGTTGTGGTTCGATTTACAGTTTTGGTCACGATTCAAATGGCATAATTCGACCATTGGATGTAGTTTAGGGCTTGTTTTTTTCTTCCATGATATGGTGGATTCTCACGAAAGGGCTGCCCCCAGGTATATTTGGATTCCCACATCGCTTTCTTATTACTTTTATACTAGCTTATGTTATCTATCCCACTGGGCATGCCATATTGTTGTTGCCGCTAGCTAAAATTGTTGCATGGTTGGTGCACGGTAAATATTTATGCCAACCAAGTAGTTTAGGGGTCCCACTGGGCCTGCCAAAAACTTTTGGCGCTAGCCAAAATTGTTGCACGATCGGTGCATGATAAATATTTATGGCAACCAATAGTTTAGGGGTCCCATTGGGTGTGCGGAAAAGCTGTTGTAGTTCGATTTATAGTTTCGATCACGTGATAGATGCGGGTGTGTCATATTGTTGTTGCCGCTAGCTAAAATTGTTGCGTGGTTGGTGCACGGTAAATATTTATGGCAACCAAGTAGTTTAGGGGTCCCACTGGGCTTGCCAAAATTGTTGCACGGTCGGTGCATGGTAAATATTTATGTCAACCAAGTAGTTTAAGGGTCCCATTGGGCGTGCCAAAAGGCTGTTGTGGTTCGATTTACAGTTTCGGTCACGTGATAGATGCGGGCGTGCCAGAATTGAATTTGTGGCTCACTTCAAACCAAAGAATTATGACCCTAAGCTCCAAGATAGGTAGATATGTAGTACGTGACCAAGATCGATCAAGAGTGGTCACCTATTCAGCCACTTGCACAATATCAATGATCAGATGATAGTTAGAGGGTATGATTTGTCATCTGATAATGGGTTACACGTTTGCCTTTCGCATGAAAGGACTTTTTGATACAAATAAGAGAACAACAAGAAATGAATTCTTATAGTCGGTCATAGAGAACACCTGCAAAACACCTTCTTGGATAGAGAACTCTGCTTGATACTTGATTTGAATTCAACGTATGAGCGTAGACTTGAATTATAACTAAAGCGTAACAACTACTCGATCATTACTAAGGATTACACTAGGGAATGTAAATAACAAGTAAAGGTAAAGATTACACTAAGAAATGTAAATGACTGATAATTGAAAGATAGATTTAGTTTGATTTGGTTGGTATGAGACGATTTGCTTTGCTGAATTCCTTTTGCTATTTATAGTATTAACTTGGCCATCTAGACGCTTCCATATTCATTGACTTTCTGGATGCATCCAACATTTTAACAGTTGCTGTAACTGGTTCAACACCACATGATCATATGGAGACTTCCTTCTAAACTTGCCACCTGTCTTAGTAATCGCTCCAAGCCTTCTTGTTGACTTGATTGCATTTCACTCAGCCGTTCGGTCGACCTCCTGGATGACTATCGGCCGCTTATCGACCTCCTGGATGACTATTGACCAATTGGTTTGCTTTTGAATTTCTTTCAACTGCTCCTCGTCTTTATCATCCTGTTAGCTGTGATTTCGTAAAAAGCATTTCAAGTATCCCTTGAGATCTTTAGCATACTATATCTTTACCATGCTATAACTACTTAGTTGTTATAAATATCCATTGTGCACTGGCCGTACAAGAACTGACAACTTTCGGCACGGTCGGTGGGACGAATAACATGAGCCAATATGAAAGTAATGAGAAAGCGATATGGTCGGCACGTCTTTTTGAGATAATGATGGCTGAGCTACATGATATGCAAATGGCGAATCAACATATGGTAGAGAAATTGCAAGTTCAAGCTGAGCAGTCACGAATTTAGGCTGAGACCTTCAATAGATGGATGGCCAGCCGGGCAGGAAGCTTGAATATGATGTTTTTTGATAAAACACCTACCGTGCCGCAACAAAATGTGCCTCAACCAATTGTTGATATTAATTATGTTGGAAATCTGGCGTCAGTACTGCCAGCACCGCATTTACCTCTTCCATAATAGAATATTTATTTGGCTCTAATTCATGAGATATGGAATGCTTCATTGTTTACGAGTTTAGGCGACCAGAGAGAGAGGTTAGGAATTTTGTTCTTGAAAAAGGAAACTAGGATATACTTGGGGGGTAACCCTTCCGTGGGACTCCACCGTATCATGGAAAGGCAAAATCAAGTAGGCTCTAAACTAGGTCCAATGGCCGAATCACACCATTTGAATCGTGATCAAATTATTCAGATGGTTCAGGAAGTAGCAGGCTAAGTTCACGGTTGTATTAATACCTCAGTTAACCATATGCCCTATTCGGAATGGAATGATCGACAATCTCCGTTTTCTGGCCAAATTTACCGTTCTTTGATCACGATGGCCGAGTTTGATCAGGATGATCGATTTTGTCATTTTTTGATCAAGACGTTGAGTTTGACCAAATGGCTGAATTTGTTGTTTCTTGATCAAGATGGTCGAGTTTGATCAAAATGGTCGAATTTACTGTTTTTTTGATCAAGATGGCCGAGTTCGGCCAAGTCAGCTGACTTTCAGTTTTTTCGATCAAGATGGTTTAGTTCGACCAAGATGTTCGACCAAGATGAGCGAAATTGATGTTTTTACACGGCCGAGTAATCTCATTTATTGCGCCAAACCTTTTACTAAAAGCGAAGCGATGTGGGGGCAATGTCGTACCATATTCCTAACCGTTCTTGGAAAACCCAATTGGAAATGATATATGTTATAGCAAGGGGAAAAATATAACATGTTAGAGATATCTAAGGATGCTTGGAGTGGTTTTTATGGAATCACAACTGACAGGATGACAAGACACAGAGCAGTTGAAAGGAATTCAAAAGAAAACCAAGCGGTCGATAATCATCCAGGAGGTTGATCAAGCGGCCGATAGTAATCCAGAAAGTCTATCAAGTGGCCGATAGTCATCTAGGAAGTCGACCGAGTGAAATGCAGTTGAGTCAGCAATGAGGTCTGGAGCGATTACTAGGACAGTGACAAGTTTAGAATGAAGTCTCCAGAAGGCCATGTAGTGCTGAAACAGTTACAACAACTGTCAAAACGTGAGACGTGTCCAGAAGGTTAGTAGTGCTGAAATGGTTATAGCAACCGTTAAAACGTGAGATGCATCTAGATGGCTAGGTTAAGACTATAAATAGCAAGGGAATTCAACAAAGCAAATTGTCTCATACCAATCAAATCAAAACAAATCTATCTTTCAATTACACCGGTCATTTACATTTCTTAGTGTAATATTTACCTTTACTTGCTATTTACATTCCCTTGCGTAATACTTGGTGGTAATCAAGTAGCTGTTAAGCTTTAGCTGTAATTCGACCCTGCCCTTGTATGCTGGATTCAATTCAAGCATCAAATAGAGTTCTCTATCCAGAAAGGTGTTTCACAGGTGTTTTCCACGACCGATTGTAAGAATTCCTTTCTTGTTGTTCTTCTATCTGTATTGAAAAGTCCTTTTATACGGAAAACAAAAGTGTAACCCATTATCAGAGGACGAACCTTACCCTACTATCGCCTGATCATTATAACATATTGTGCAATTGGTTGAATAGGCGACTGATCTTAGTCGATCTTGGTCACATATTACGTATCTACCTATCTTGGCGCTCAGGGTCATAGTTTTTCGGCTCGAATTGAGCCACACATTCAATTCTGGCACGCCCGCATTTATCACGTGACCGAAATTGTAAATCGAACCACAACAAGGTGGTATCTAAACGTGTCCTTAGTCGTATATAGCGCGTCTTGGTTATGTCTGTTCACTCCCCAAGTATAGGGTTGTGATGTAGTAATAACTCGGTAAGACCGAGGTCGAATCCCAAGGGACTGTAACTTGTACGTTATCTGAAACTAAGTAGAAATAGAACTAGAATGAGATGAAATCTAAATCGATTGTAATTTGAAGAATAATGATGAAATATTAATCTAAACTGAGAAGAAAATTCAGAGAAGGGAAACTAGGGATTCAGAGGATCCACTTGTAGAGATCAGGGAGATCTTATGCCAGGATTAAAAATCAGGAAAATTAACTGAACTACCGTTGATATGGTTTTCAAGAGATGAGAGGTATATAAATTAGAATGGATTCCATCACCAAACTATGCCCAGGAGACAAAGCAAACAACAGAATTAATCTAATTACCAACCAATCAACATGCCATGAAGGTTAGGAAGGGTACCGACATCCAACCATGCCCAGGAGACGATGGTGAACAACAGGGCTTCCTGACGTCATAAACATAAAGAGGAAAAGAACATGCTCAAAGCCATTGCAGACCCATTGTAATTTCAGTCACAACAGACCATTAAAGACTGAAAACATTCCCTTAATTAAACCCAAATCAACATCGAATTCAATCTTAAACAAAGTCACAAGCAAGGAGGCCTCCTATCACGCTACAAGCTTCACCTCTTAGCCCTAGCTAAGAGGTTTAGCCACGCATAAACATGGTGGACTCAAAATAAAATAAAATAACTAAAAGAAAGAAAACTAAACAAACTTCCTTTTTTCTCTCTGTCTCCTTCTCTCCTGTTCTGAATTTCTCTAGCCGTGGATAAAAAAAACTCCCTCTCCTTTTTCCTCTCTCTCTCTTTTATAACATGCCAGAAATCGGTGCCGTGTCAAAACCGGAGTCAGTGGAAGTTACGCAGCAGCAGAAGCAATTTACGCAAACAGTTCTGCGTGTGTTTTTTTTTGTAAGGAAAGAGTCATCCATGCCTTTCATTTAAACATCATGGTTGGGGTTATGACCCTCCTATGCATCTTCTGGACGGATCGGATTATCGATCCGATCCTCCCTTTGATCAAACAGAGGCCCATCATGCGGCGGATTTTCTCAGGCGAAGCGCGCGGCGTATGAGGTCGTCTTTTCTTTACGCTGTGGAGCTCGGTGGGTCCCCTTTTTCTGTTGTTCTGAAAAATCCATGCCGTCCACTGGATGCACGACGAAATTCCGGTCAGGTAGGGCCTGTTTTGGATTGTTGCTGACGCGGCCCACCTGATTTTCTAATCTCCCATCCGTTAGATGTTGTGGAACCTGTTTCCCCGTATACACGTGCATGAAACGAAATTCTCCATATGTACGGTCCGTTTTGCTTCTTGGAATGAATGGAGGGCTCGGATCACCGATCCGACGACGATCATGATCATAGTGGGACCCACGGCTGCCGGATTTCACGGATGCACGAACAGCGACCGCAGATTCTTCCGCTGTTCTGATGGCGGGGCCCATCATCAATGTCAGTTATCAAATCCATTCCGTTCATTGTATTCTACCCGAAAAACCGTTCGGATATGACGTGTTTTGGACAAGTTTTGGTGTGACCCACCGATCTCTCTGCTCCGCCATCCATTATGCGTTGAAAACCTTCGTGTAGATGTAGGGTCCGAAGACATCAGGAAACAGGCCGTCGTACGGTCGGTTTTATCCTCTGAAGGTAATGAATGGCTCAGATCATCCAACTGGATGATGATGGTGGCCCACTACAAGATGCCTCCATCCGTTTGTTGAAACAGAGCTTCCCTGTTGCGGTTGGAAGCTTGCGGTCAAACGCAGTTTTGACTGTATTGCTTATTCGGTGCAATGTGAGTGCACCGTCGGTGTGCACTCTCACTCACGTGAACTGGGTCCCACCTTGATGCCTGTCAGAAATCTACACCCTCCATCCGTTTTTCTGCTTTATTTAAAAGGGTTGAGCCCAAGATTGACATAAATCCAGAGATCAAGTGGGCCTAAAACCAATAGTTTATGGGCTGATCTGTTCGTTGGGCAGCTTCCACAAGGATGCAACGGCCAAAATTCAACGTGTACGGTTAATTTATGGTCCTGAAGCCATGTATGGAGTCTCGTGTCGATTGGATGGCGGAAACCCTGTGATCTTGCATTCTGCACTAGTTTCGGGCCTCTTTCATGTGAACGGCTTGATTCCCTCGGCTCCCTGGTATATAATTTCTTTAATATTGGTCCTCTGGAGTCCGTCCCTTGCTTGTGGTGTCCTCAGAGCATTAAATCCATGCTTTAAGCTCCATTTTTCAGTCCATGTTCGCAAATACACTCTGCATCACAAATACGATTAAACTCGAACATTAAACAATATTATGCATGTAAATCCAGGCAATAAATGGGATCTGATATACAATATTTGACCCTCAACACAACCCCCAACCAGCATTTTGCTAGTCCCGAGCAAAATATGCGAAAAATAAATTAGGAATTATGAGACAATCCCTGTGAAGCCGAGTGATATTTTGAAAAACAATCCGGATATGAGAAATCTTAAGATTCATGAATGTTGATTATCAATTTCTCCTGGCCTCTCAAGCATGGTGAATTTCATAATCAAGTTCAAATATTAATCCCTAAACTAGAATAATTTCAAACATTGAGTTCCATGGGTGTTTAGTGAAATCTCGGCTTACCACATTAATATTCAATTCTCCATTTCATGATATCATTAGTAATCAATCAAAAAATTCATAACTACCATCACCTAAACCAGTACTTTGCCTCACAGATCATTTTTTCATTTTTCTAGTTTTTTTTTTTTATTTTTTTTTTTTTTAAGAAGACTACGTCTAGAAGGGGAGTCCAATCCTCACCTATAGGGAGCAAACCTATGGTGAAGATCGTACACCTAAACCTTTTTCTGATATCATCCATGAGGAATTAAATCTACACCTATAGGGAGCAAACCTATGGTGAAGATTATTCGACTTACTCTGATGGCCATATCTTTTAAATCGGTTTCTTTCATGCTCAAGTGATTACCAAGTTAATCATTCAATATCAAACCGAAACCTCGCAATGTGTAAGTGAGATGTGGTATGTGAAATCATGACTCAATCAATGTTCACAACTTCTAATCATGGATTAACAATTCAAACTTAACTGTGAAATCTACAGATAATTGAATCCAGAAGTCATGAATTACCAACAATACGTATCTTGAAATTCTAAATCCAGGATATCTGTCACAAAATCACTTCAAATTCACAAGGATTTCGAAAAAATTGAAAAATTTTCACAATTTTTGCTTTTTTGCTTAAGACCAAGAAAATACGATTAGGTTACCTAATCTCCCACCCCAACCTAAAATCTACATTGTCCTCAATGTAAAAGATATGAGCATGGAATGCACATGGGACAACGAAAGTAAAAGAGAAGTGATGGGAAGATAGTACCTGAATGATGAATCGTGAGAGACTTTCCAAGAGATCTCAACATGAGAGCGGGTGAGCATGAGAGAAAAAAAACAACACAAAAATAACAAGAAATAAAATCCTACCTATACCACTTTCGCAGGTGCTCTCGATTGCATTTAGCATATGCAACAAGCCTTTAAACCCCTAGGTTGCCCCTAGTGGACGAGTTGTAGTCTCGTGAGGGTTTACAGCAATGTTACCCACAAACATTGAACCATCTACTCATGCTGCAAGGTTCATCTTCTGGCCAGTATATTGATAAGTTCCTCAGTAAGTTCCTCGATAAGATCATCCAAAAGCCCTTTTTGCAAAAGGCTTGGGTGCCCTGGAGCATGACTTTCCAGAGAGACTTATGTACCTCATAAGAAATTTTCCATTGCATTGCTTGAGGTAACCAGAGTATGTACGATTCACCTGTGACAGAAGAAGTTTCAACGTTAGTATCCCATGGTGAATCAGAGACTACAAGTAGATGAAGTTTAGAAAACTTCGCAAAAAATGATGTAGCCTCAACACATTTCGAAGTGTCAATCTTTGGTTCAATTTTCAGCTCCTCCTCTTTTAATGGTAGACGGTTAGGATCAGGGGAAGAAGGGGCTTCAAAATAAGGGTTCTCTCATGGTCGGTGATAACTACCGAGATGTTGTCTTACAAGGCATCCACTTTGTCTTTGACATGGGATCGTTTGACTTTAAAAGTGTGTGCCCAAAGAATTATCAAAAGAGTCGGAATTTCAAATGAGAGTGACTTATTTTTCTCATGGAAATCAGTGAATGAGATGCTCAAGGACTCCATCGCCTTAAAAGTATATGAAGATATGTTCTCTCTGCTCCACTTCTGCACAAACATATTGAAGATCAATAGGGAAGCATCGATGGGATCACTTTGTTCATTGAAACTACTCAATCGAGGCGTTGAACTGTCGGATGTGTACAAGCTCGGATGATGGTCTTAATTGAGCGATTTCAAATTCTAGAGTCGTAGCGGAAAGCACTGTCCTTCTCCTAATCACATTATCATTTAATTCAAGAGAGTGGTCCAAACATGTCTCACGAAGTTGGAAGGGTCGGTTTAATGAGCTCATCTTCCACTTTTAAATCGATATGTTAGGTGAGTGGAGTAGCTCAAGATGACCGATCACTTCATGTGCTTCTTGAGCATTGACCTGACCATACTGAGATTGATTCCAGGGAATTTGGGTTGTGCTCTCATGAATCTCATCCCAATACTTCTGGCTTCCAATTCAAGCAAGACACACTTGAGATGGGATCGCTTTCCTTACATTCTAAATTCGGTTGAGGTTCGAATAAACTAACCTCAACCTCATCATTGAGATCCTGTGTATCATGTAAGGAAAGTGTGTCATCATTACTGTATTTGAAAGACACCCATGTATCTCCATCATTCTTTTGAACGGTCATTGAGATCGGCTCATTGGGAAATTGAACCGTATGCTCATTAATGGAATCCAACTCCTCATTCCAAATTCCAGATTTCGTCAAAAGCGAGTGAGGATCACTTTCCTTGCATTGTGTTTCTGGATTGGATTGTAGTTGGGATGCACGAGCTTCTTCTATCCTTTCAAGGCGCGAATTCAGTGCTTCCATTGCTTTTCTTATTTCCGTAAGGCATTCCATGGTATACTGAATTTCATCCTCTTGATCGTTTCTCGGTAGGTTCTCAACGGTAGGGTATCCAAGAGAATAATCATTACATGTGGTTGGTTCATCTTCCCGCTTTGATGGTTCCACTGGTTATAGTCATACGGGTCATTGGTCGAGAGTTGATACGCGTTATCATTCCAATAATCACGTCTTGTTTCCTTAACTCGTGGAATGCAATTATTTTCCGTCGATAATCACCGAAGGACTTCTTAATCAAAGGAGCATCATGTTTCAATTGGTTGAAGTAATTTTCAAAAATATTTGGGGCATAGACTGTTTTCCATTATTATCATCATACATCAAAAATTTTTCCCAAGATTCCTTAGCTATCTCAGCATATATACGTTCCAACTCTTGCATAGTAAAACCCTAATTCTGAATCTAATCCTAAGAAAGAAAATGAAAATCTAGAAAGAAAGAGAGGGTTGGGAGGAAGTTACCAAATTGGAGTCCCTAAGCTAAAGACCTGCAAAACAAAACAGAACAAGTTAGTTTCTGAAGTAAACCAAATCTAAAGAGTTAGAAAATCTAAAAATTTAGAAAGCGTTTACCAAATTAGAAGTTCTATCTTAACAACCTACAAAATAGAAAATAAGTTAGTTCTATGAATCAAAAAAAATATAGAAAACAAAATTAAAAATTAAAATTAGTAAAATCCTAATCTTAAACTAACTCTAAAACTAATTAATTTCAGAAAATCGTAGTACAATGGATCCAAGAATGGCGCTTAAAAAACTTGTTCACTCCCAAGTATAGGGTTGTGATGTAGTAATAACTCTGTAGAAGACCGAGGTCTAATCCCAAGGGACCAGATATCAGTACGTTATCTAAACCAAGTAGAAATAGAACTAGAATGAGATGAAATCTAAATCGATTGTAATTTGAAGAATAATGATGAAATATTAATCTAAAACTTTTTAGAAGAAAATTGAGAGAGGGAAACTAGGGATTCAGAGGATCCACTTGTAGAGATCAGGGAGATCTTATGCCAGGATTAAAAATCAGGAAAATTAACTGAACTACCGTTGATATGGTTTTCAAGAGATGAGAGGTATAAAAATTAGAATGGATTCTATCACCAAACTATGCCCAAGAGACAAAGCAAACAACATAATTAATCTAATTACCAACCAATCAACATGCCATGAAGGTTAGGAAGGGTACCGACATCCAACCATGCCCAGGAGACGATGGTGAACAACAGGGCTTCCTGACGTCATAAACATAAAGAGGAAAAGAAGATGCTCAAAGCCATTGTAGACTCCATTGTAATTTTAGTCACAATGCAGACCATTAAAGATCAAAACATTCCCTTAATTAAACCCAAATCAACATCGAATTCAATCTTAAACAAAGTCACAAGCAAGGAGGCCTCTATCACGCTTCATAAGCTTCACCTCTTAGCCCTAGCTAAGAGGTTTAGCCACTTAAACATGGTGGACTCAAAATAAAATAAAATAACTAAAAGAAAGAAAACTAAACAAACTTCCTTTTTTCTCTCTCCTCCTTCTCTCTGTTTCCGAATTTCTCTAGCTCGTGGATAAAAAAAACTCCTCTCCTTTTTCCTCTCTCTCTCTTTTATAACATGCCAGAAATCGGTGCCGTGTCAAAACTGGAGTCAGTGGAAGTTACGCAGCAGCAGAAGCAATTTACGCAAACAGTTCTGCGTGTGTTTTTTTTGTAAGGAAAGAGTCATCCATGCCTTTCATTTAAACATCATGGTTGGGGTTATGACCCTCCTATGCATCTTCTGGACGGATCGGATTATCGATCCGATCCTCCCTTTGATCAAACAGAGGCCCACTGCGGCCGGATTTCTCGGGCGAGCGCGAAGCAGAAGCAGAGGCTGCGTCTTCTTTACGCTGTGGAGCTCGGTGGGTCCCCTTTTTCTGTTGTTCTGAAAAATCCATGCCGTCCACTGGATGCACGACGAAATTCCGGTCAGGTAGGGCCTGTTTTGGATTGTTGCTGACGCGGCCCACCTGATTTTCTAATCTCCCATCCGTTAGATGTTGTGGAACCTGTTTCCCCGTATACACGTGCATGAAACGAAATTCTCCATATGTACGGTCCGTTTTGCTTCTTGGAATGAATGGAGGGCTCGGATCACCGATCCGACGACGATCATGATCATAGTGGGACCCACGGCTGCCGGATTTCACGGATGCACGAACAGCGACCGCAGATTCTTCCGCTGTTCTGATGGCGGGGCCCATCATCAATGTCAGTTATCAAATCCATTCCGTTCATTGTATTCTACCCGAAAAACCGTTCGGATATGACGTGTTTTGGACAAGTTTTGGTGTGACCCACCGATCTCTCTGCTCCGCCATCCATTATGCGTTGAAAACCTTCGTGTAGATGTAGGGTCCGAAGACATCAGGAAACAGGCCGTCGTACGGTCGGTTTTATCCTCTGAAGGTAATGAATGGCTCAGATCATCCAACTGGATGATGATGGTGGCCCACTACAAGATGCCTCCATCCGTTTGTTGAAACAGAGCTTCCCTGTTGCGGTTGGAAGCTTGCGGTCAAACGCAGTTTTGACTGTATTGCTTATTCGGTGCAATGTGAGTGCACCGTCGGTGTGCACTCTCACTCACGTGAACTGGGTCCCACCTTGATGCCTGTCAGAAATCTACACCGTCCATCCGTTTTTCTGCTTTATTTAAAAGGGTTGAGCCCAAGATTGACATAAATCCAGAGATCAAGTGGGCCTAAAACCAATAGTTTATGGGCTGATCTGTTCGTTGGGCAGCTTCCACAAGGATGCAATGGCCAAAATTCAACGTGTACGGTTAATTTATGGTCCTGAAGCCATGTATGGAGTCTCGTGTCGATTGGATGGCGGAAACCCTGTGATCTTGCATTCTGCACTAGTTTCGGGCCTCTTTCATGTGAACGGCTTGATTCCCTCGGCTCCCTGGTATATAATTTCTTCAATATTGGTCCTCTGGAGTCCGTCCCTTGATTGTGGTGTCCTCAGAGCATTAAATCCATGCTTTAAGCTCCATTTTTCAGTCCATGTTCGCAAATACACTCTGCATCACAAATACGATTAAACCCGAACATTAAACAATATTATGCATGTAAATCCAGGCAATAAATGGGATCTGATATACAATATTTGACCCTCAACAATGTCTATTAGGGTTATGTTTTTCTAGAAGAGTTATTCTCATAGTGTTTGTCAAGCACTTGAAATAAGGATTATTTGAGGGTTGTGTTTCCCTAAACTAGTTATTCTCATGGTGTTTGTCAAGCACTTGAAATACGGATTATTTGGCACATGTTGTACATGTGCACATTGAAAACATGCATGTGGCGTACATGTCGCGTTTGAAGAAATACAATGGCATAGCTAGTACATGTCTAAAGATGTGCAGTGGCATATGTGGGGCGCTTGAGGAGGGTTATGTTTCCCTAAACTAGTTATTCTCATGGTGTTTGTCAAGCACTTGAAATACGGATTATTTGGCACATGTTGTACATGTGCACATTGAAAACATGCATGTGGCGTACATGTCGCGTTTGAAGAAATACAACGGCATAGCTAGTACATGTCTAAAGATGTGCAGTGGCATATGTGGGGCGCTTGAGGAATTATGATGGCACAAATGACAAATGCATCACATAACTAAGAATATTTGGTGAAGTGTTGGCTGAAGGGCATGTAGATTTGCGATGCTTGGCACTTGTGGGAAATGTGTACCACAAGAGAATAGTTAGGCACTCATAACGGGAAAAAGTAGGTCTAAGTTTGTTTTTTTTTTTTTTTTGAAAAAAAAAAAGCAAAGGCCCTAGGACAAAAAAAAGAAGCTCGCTTCTATAATTTTTCTTTTTATTTTTTGTCTAGAAATGTATTATAGTTGAACTTTATGGCCACTAAACATTTCCTTACCCTTAAGTTTGATGAACTATAATCCTGACTAACTAGTTAAGGACTTGACCTTTGCTGCTACCAGATAGTCCCTCACGTGATAAACGGATGGATCAAAGTCTTGACATAGACAAGCCTAACCGGTATTGAACTTTTGCTACTACCAAATGATATTTCTGAACCCAAGAAAAACAAAGATAACTTAGTATTTGTTTATTGCTGTTGCGGAGGTTTCGTTGGTTCCTAAAAATGCTAGTGACTTGCTTGTCCTTGTTGCATATGTGTATATTGGTCACCATACACATGACAAAGTGCCACATGCCAATGAACCCATAATGCTACTGACCATCTTTTAGCACTGTAAATACGTCACATTTGATCTTCAAATGCTTTTCATGTTTCACATGTGCAACGTTCCTAGTTGTACGTCATTGTGTGTGCACCACCTTACGCCATCAGGTTGCCCACCACACTTACATCTTTAAGCACCACATAGATGTCACGAATGCTCTGTTAGAAGCGTGCATGTACATGAATAATTCTTCCTTGGGTGCTTGACAAACAACATCAGTCTAGGTTAGGTCAAAGCTGGTGAAACCAGTCAGCCTAGTCCAGCTTGATCAGAATAGCCAATTGGAGCATAACTTGTCTTGCTTCTAAACAGGCCTTTAAGGGTTCTCCTCCTTGGCAAATGGACATTTTGCTAATGTGAAGGGTTCTGTATGTGTGAGCCCTGTGGTTTGTTGATCCGGATTGCTAATCATATGGGGGGTGGCATGGTGAACAGTGTGTCACTAAACCCCTTGGAGTTCCACGGGATGGCATGCATCATGGTGCTATAAGTCCGCATGGAAAGAACCCAAGCTAATCCTTCGCCCAAGTTCTCCTCATAAGATGGGCCTAGTTGGACGTGTGCATGTTTACGTGTGGAAATTTCCACCATAGCATGGAGGCTATGTGGATGAGACTTTGATTTTTGATGGTCCACTTGTGTTTGCTTGGCCATGATACCCCACAACCTTGGTGGATTAGAACTATTACTAGATTCTAGCCTCTACTCTCTTTTAGGTTTGATGGAATACATACCGAAGTATTACATTGGGATTATAACCTTGGATGTAAGCTTTCATTATCCTTGATGCGATCGACACTTTTTACGTAACTCTTTTCCTTTAGTATAGTCTGTTGGGAGAAAAGATCCCTTCTCAACTACACACATAGCAATATCAAAATTAAAAGAAAACAGAGAAAATATGCAAACTACAGCACAGAAATTTACGTGGTTTCCTTTCGGTACATCTACGGATTCACACTGATCCACTATGCTCAAAGGCAAAAACAAATAAGCAGCTCTCAATACAATTCTCTCTCTCTTTCTCTCTCTCTCTCTCTCTCTCTCTCCAGAAAATATATTACCTCAAAACATATTACCTTAGAACGAACTAGGGTTTACATAAAACACCGTGAAATTGCCCTCCAGACTAGGGCCTTTGCCCATGGCCCAAAGCAAGGGGGCGCTGCCTACTGCAACCCCCTGCGAGCTCAGCACGGAGCTCGACTTGCGACACTGCTAGCTGGACGAACAATATTATCTCTGGTGATAGGCTCCACAAATCCTAACATAATCCTAACAAGACCATGTTATAATCCTAACAATATTATCACCTTGCGACACTTTTTATCTCTGTTTAGCCGTCCATTCATCCGACAATCCTAACCTTCTGATTGATTTGTGGACCCTTTTTAGAAAAAAGAGAGGAAAAAGTCAATGGTACTCTCCTTATTGGTTGGGATTTTAGTTATGGCCAATCCAATGCAGGGCCTACCTGATGATCGGATCTTGGACACGTTTACCCACGGACCTGGACCGATTTCTTAACTATGTACATTGTTGGAAAAAAAACAACTTGGGGGACTGAAATGGGGGAATTGTTATTTTGCAGAACGGAGTAGAGAAGGCGATCTGCATGAGGAAGGTGATGGGAAGCTTGATAGCTGTCACATGGGCTCTCCTCTTCTTGTTTGGTATTGTTGTCTAGAGCTTTTTCTTTCTTCTTTTGTCTTCTCAGAAGATTACATGTTCTACCCTTTTTCTTTGATTTCTATGGGTTCTTACCAACACATTCACTTGAATTTTTTTTAAGAGGATAGTTTTGTATTCCAGAATTATTTGACTCTGGATATGGAATTATGGATCTTCTCTCTCTCTCTCTCTCTCTCTCTCTCTCTCTCTCACACACACACACACACACACACACACTGCTTTTATGGGTATGTGGGTCCCCACCACTACACCCCATCAGGTTGGCTGCCATTGTATGAAATGAATGGACGGCTAAACAGAGCTAGGTGAACTGGCGGCCCTCATCTGATGAATGGTCTGGCATGATGCGTGAATACAAGTTGGGAGGGCTCAGATGTTCTAGACATTTGTCATTAAGGTGGGTGGCGCTAGTAAGGCACTTACCATTGTCTGGGAGAAATGGGACCATTAGTCCCTCGATCCCCTCCCACACGGGACACGGATTGCATCCAACCCTGCCAGGATGTACGCTTCTTCGCTGCGACCCTTGAACCAGTGATGTGGGTGGGACCCTGACCATGGGGCCTACCTCGATGTATGTGTTGTATATCTAGGCTGTCCATATGTTTTTTCAGCTCATTTTAGGGCATGGCCCCAAAAATGACCCTCTTGAGCCTTGCATCTGCTCCCTTTTGGACTAATGCCTTAAAATGATCTGTTAAAATGGATGACTGGCGTGGATAAAACACATACACCATGGCGGGCCCAACAGAGCTGGCTTAAAAAGCTTCCCAGGCGTGTTGCGGCAGGTGTTGGTTAATGCATTTTTATAGCGCCAGATTTCTCGAGTCGTTGGGCCATCCATCTCTCGACGTCTTGAGTCGATATCGGGCTGAATGTCCATCTGTACACCCGGTTAGCCATACACTTCACATGTTTCTAGCTATTCATGTGGCATCATCAAATGATACAAGTCTTGGCTCAAACTTGGCTCGAACTGGCCCGAGCTGCTGACCGAACTGAGCCGAGCTGGCCAGTCAGGCTCGAGGTTTGAGCTGAGCCGAGTTCGAGCCGAGGTCAGCTAGTGGCTGAGCCGAGTCGAGCCGGTTCGACTGGATGTACACCCCTAGATCTGCTACAAAGCTATGTGGACAGAGAGTTTTAACCCAAACTCCGAATGTGGGGCCCACTGTAACGTGCGTTTCCGCTTTCCTGCGTTTCTTTAAAAAAAAAAAAAAAAATTTTTTAAAAACCCAGATGGTGAGGACTCACTCACCCCAAACACGTTGCATAGATATCTAGGTTGATCCAGATCACGACAATTGGATCGTAGATGGGCACAGCCTCATGTCGAAATTGGAGCTGGACGGTCTATCCTGCAACCCACGAGGACTGAGATGTATGCCATGTACGACTCTGATGACACATGTAAGGATTGTACAAGTCTGATAAGACTCATCCAAGTCCACTCGGATTTGGTACGATCAGAGCTGGTTCGATTCCACAGGTCACACCGGCCTAAGCTTGGTCGGTTCAGTTTCCATTGTGGGAAGTGTGAAATGATTCAGTTCACTTAGGGGCCGTTTGGTACCATGTATTTGAGCGTACTTGAGAGGATTTGAGAGAATTCGGGGGATTTTACCCCAAATACTTGCTGTTGTATACTTTGAAACACATACTTTTTGTGTGTTTTGAAATCTTGGGTTTTGTTAGGTGGGCCTTATGTGATTAATGGTTTGGATGATCTAACCATGGGATATTTAGATTGAGAAAGTCAGTAGGCTCCACTATAGTTGTGGTGTTTTTGGACTGAATTATGTATTCACACTATTTCAGTTGAACATGAACTCTATTTAGTATGGTGACTTTTAAAGGAGTAGTTGTGATGGATCGAATCAAGTTCATGAGGCTAATTTCATTGGTACAATCTAAAAAATTTGATGGCATTTAGGTATGCCTTTAAGATTTAGTTATTCAATTTTATGATCCCTAATTGATGTATAAATGATGCTTATTTGGTGTTTAGTCTTATAGTGATTGGAGTATAATAAGAGAAATGTATTTTCTACTCCCTCTCTTTGAAGGTAGGAAAGTGTTTTTAAATTTAAGGTTTTTACTGTGATTGGAGTGTAATAGGAGTGAAATGACTTTTTGAAAGATTTTACTTTGATTGGAGTGCGATGGAAGTGAAGTGACCTTTTGGCTCGCGTGTAACAAAGGTGTTGCAAGGCTGCTAATTTGCCGGACATGTGTCACGTTAATGATAACTCCAAAAAAATCTAACTACCAGCTGCAACACTAAAATCCCATTAATAGAATGATTAAAACTATCCAAACATTGACCATTTAAATCGACGATTAAAAAACATTAGTGAGTCTCATATTTGTGATCTTTAAATCCATGGCCCACTTGAGGAATTTCCTCATTTTTTGGCTAGAGTATGTGTTTGAATGAGCTTATTACAATCACTTTGTCGAATATTACATACATATGCTAATTCGGGATATTAAAGCTGATTTAGTTAATCAAATTCAGGTCTTATGAATATGTTAAAGAATTTCAATGCATTTCAAATTGATTTCAGTGCATTCCAATAATAAGCTATCAAAGATTTCAATGCATTCCAATAACAAGTTGCCAAACACCACTAGGGATTTGAAATCACATTAATTTAAGTGTAATTATGATTTGGATTCCAATGCATTCCAAATATCAAAATGCATCATTAGGTGGTCGTAAACAAGTTCATAACGGCAAAGTGGTAAGGTTGGAAGGATTCAGCCAACTCAGACGAGTCCTGACTCATGCCGTCTCAACTAAGTAAATCGGTGAATGGGGGCACTTCTATTTATTTATAGCAATAAGGCATGGTTTACATGAATAGCTGTTGCTCAAGTCCCTGCAGTAATCCAAATAAAGTCCATTCAATAACACCATTGGGCCCACTTTGTTTCTCTGCTTAATGTTGACTGTCCATTTTGATAATCTTGCATGGATGGCTAATTTAATTTGAAATAAGATATTTGATTTTATGATGCTAATCACTTGGTATATGTTTATAAAAGAACTGACAGTTGTAAAGAAAATGTCCACATTCAAAGGGTTAGGATCATCCAGTTGGCATGATTTTCCACCAACCAACGGTTGGCTAGACCATGTACCCCATTTCAACTTTGGGGATTCTTTCAGGTGTCCTGTGAAGTTGGGACTTAAAAAATATTCAAAATATATGTTTGCAAATGACATTTACACCTACAGGGGGAATGATCAGGTGTGTGATTGCTTGTTTGAGTGGTATGGGGCCCACTATGATGTGTAATTCCCATTCAAACTGCCCATTAGATGTGCTTTCCCAGTGTTAGGATCTCAAAATCTCAAGTGGGCCACACAAAGGGAACAATGGGGGACTTTTAAGAGGGGAATGCTTGCCTTAGAAACTTCAAAATGGAATTGGGCAGTCCAGTCATCTGATCAATGTCCTGGGAAATGGACCTATGACATGGAGCATCCACGTGTCAAAATACAACTAGGTGCATGGTAAGGATAGTAAGCAGCAGTATCATCTATGATAGGACCCACTTGTCTTTCTATGAGTGATCCCAACCATCACGAGGATTGATGCTATATATCCCTTTTTAACCGTCCATTTGAATCCATTTATCTAATGGTCTTGATACAGTAAGTAGAAGAGAATTGAGAACATGTCCCATCCTTGATTGGGCCATTCTAAGACCCAAAAACCAACCCCAATATAGAACAGGCTCATCACAAAACCCATGAAAAGATAAGATATTGAATGGATACAGCTTGGGCCCATGGATCAGTGATCCATGCTGTTGATCTAATAGGTCTCATTTGAATGGACCATGCAGCAAAAACCTCCAAGACTGGAAGATCCTTAGCTAAACAATCTTTGGCACATTTCTGTTGAATGTGGGTCACTGTTGTAATTGAGCATGGGTCCATGAAAAGGCCCAAACTAAAGCCCATGAATAGGTAGAGTGGAAGCTCCATATTAGCTGGTTCGTGGGGTGGCATGGGTCATGTTCAGGTTGGGTTGGGGTCAGTCAGAGCCCAACGTGTTTACTAAACAACCCAATAGTTCAGGCCCATACGGCACCCGTGACCGGACCTGACCCACTTACTAGCCCAAGCTTGTCCTGACTTCACCTGACATGACCCATTTAGTGTTAATAAGGTCAGGCTCGACTGACCTGACCTGACCTGACCCGACCCGGCATGACCACACTCGGGGTTTAAGAATGGAATATGGGATCAAGGTACGTGATCATGTCCAATCATCGGATACATATAAGTAGAGCTGTGCATTGCGTTGAGTTGGACTGAGTTAGGGCTAGCCCGACTCGATTCGGTTTTGAAATAGGCCTGACCTGAACTTGACTTGACTCGGTACCGAGTCCAGTATGTCTGAACCGATCTGAATCCAGGTTTGCCCTAGACTAATCCGGACCGAGTCCGACCCGGTCAAAAGTACCGAGTTGGTTTGAGTTGGCACCGATTCGGATCGAGAGATGAAGGAGGGAGGGAGTGGAGAGGAGAGAGAGAGGAAGAGGGCGTGATGGTGGTGGGTGGCTGTCGGGCTTGGAAGAGGAGGGAGGGAGAGAGTGGAGAGGAGAGAGAGGAGTAGGGTGGTTGCCGGCCGTGGAAGAGGAGGATGAGGGAGAGAGAGGGTTTGGGACCGGGTAGGCGTCGGGTGCAGCGTATAGGGTTAGATATATTTAAAAATTAGGGTTTTGTTTTATTTTATTTTATATATACCTAAATCTGAGTCGAGTCTGTTTCGGATCGAGTCGAGCTTGATCGGATCGAGTTTTGTGTTGAGTCAGGTTGAGTTACTGGGTAACTCAAACTCGGCTTGGTTTAAATTCGGATTGGGCGAGCCTACTCGGTTTGGACCAGCTCACCAATTCAGTTCGGGTTGAGTCGGGTTTGAATGAGTAGGACGAGCTGAGTTAGGCAATTCGAGTCGTCCCGTGCCTAGCTCTACATATAAGCATGCATTCATCATGTGTATGTATATATAAATCTGGCCCAGGCCAGTGATAACCTATATGTGCGGGTCCGGTTCAACCTGAGCTCGCCCATTAATGTAAACAGGACCATCTCTAACCCGAACCCAGCCCATTTACTTAGATGGACCGCTGACCTGAGCCCGACACATTTACTCACTAAACGGTCCACATTTCTAACCAAATCCCGAGCCACTACCCACTTAAATGATGGGACCAGTTAAGCAGGCCAAGCAAAGGGCGGACCTGGGGTGGTTCAGGCCCAAAATTTGAAACTGGTTGGGACGGCCCTTGCAAAATATTGTTTTTGTCGAGCCCAGGCCCGGTCGATTCCAACACTACGGTTGACCGGCTGGCCCACCTGACCCATCACCACCATAGTTGCTCCAATGATGAAGCATTCTATCTCAAGATCTGTACAAGTGGGGTCCACTTTTCTGTTATCCGTTTGTTCATCTAATGGGCCCCATGTGGATGGACCTTGGATTATATCACCTTAACAATATTCAGTGAACCGTTGGCCATTCGTGAAACCGTTTGGATTCTATAAACGGGGAGCTTTTCGTGACGTTTTCCATCTTTGGTGGGGCCCATAAGCCCAATAGTCTAGACAACCAAACCATGGGACCCACTTTTATGAATTTAATTCCCCACCCTTTGACAACTGTTCAACCCGGAACTCAGCCACTGAGAACTGGTATTTCTTTACAAAACTTATTGGGGTTTTATTTGATACTCTGGCAGAACATCGCTCCATACACAGGCACTGAGAAATTGTATATGAGGCATACATAGCTCAAACTAAATTGTGGAACCATTCAGATTGGCTGAGAAATCCTTACCTCTGATCTGTGGACACTTTTTTTTTTTTTTTTTTGTTGAAATAGCACCCTTGGATATTTTTTTCATTTATTAACTGTCAAATAAATATCCACCAACACGATGGCTAGATAATCAAATAAGTGTAATTTTTAGGTCATGAGACATACAAACTAGGATCACCTGTCACCATGCCGCGATAGGCACCACACATGTGCTAGCATGGCACATATGTGCAAGATCCAATCCATCCATCAGGTTGATCTGGACTTTTACAAGTTTTTCCAAAATAAATCTGGTCTGCTCAACATCTAGACCCAATATTGGAAATAGGTGACTGGGTTAGAAAACTTCAACTAAATCTTTAGAGCTGTACATTTGTTTTGCAAACTGTGACCCACCTGATGAGTGGATTAGTCTGATTATTAGGCTACGGCATCAATATAGTGGTGCCATTTTGATGGATGGATTAGATCTCAGACCTATAGTCCCATTACTGGCACATGTCGGGCATGTATACGAGTGTTATTGCACACACGTGTTCTTTTAGCTGAGCTCTATCAATGCTGCAACATTGTTAAGAATAATATCTGTGGTTGTCTGAATCTAGGCTAACATTCGTGGTTGATGTAGATCTCAGATGGCTTATGGCCTTATTATCCTCCTCTGATAAATTTGTAAAAACTAGAGAAAATATGGGGATCATCTGATGCCTAGATAAGGCTTATAGAAGATGATGGTAAGGAGGTAGATTAGGGCTTATATGCATCACCTTTCTCTCCCATTGATTTAGAGTAAGTGGTTGTATATGTAGGGCGTGGGAGAAGGTTCCAAACCTATGAATCCCACTATGCTACACTGGAGGCCTCCTGATTTGGCGGGATTCTTATCCCGAATATGTCGAAGTCATCCTTGGGCAAGATTGGGTAGGGTCCTTATCTCTTTCGGATATAGGGTGAGATTCACCCTAGATTTCTCACACCACCTCTCTGGCAGTGGTTGACCTGGTCAGCCCGGGATGCTGGGGAGCTTGGGGTTCAGAGCCCGAGCTCCTTCTTCACAAATTCCTTACCCGTGTTGTAGACATTCCTGGAGGGAAGAGTCCTCCCCTACCAAGCTCCGTCCTTTGACGACTTAGCTCGGCGGCTCGTTTATGAGTTGAAGGAACCGCTCATCCTGTGCTGATGACCCTTCTACTCAGATCTCGGTCACCCCAGCTTAGACGATCCTCCTCAGCTCGGAGGCATATCACTTGTAGATAACTGTTGTTCTTTTTGTGTGAGAGACCGATTCAATTTTTTCCAAAACAGTTCCCCCCACTTCCGAGCTCGGCCTGCATAAGCTTGGAAGTGAGGTATTAAACTGGTTTGGATACACATGAATTTGAAAATTTGAACTCAACTCAAATATTCACTAGCTGGAAGAGGTAGGGGCTGAAAATTTGGTGTAGGTGTGGAAGTCGAAAACACGTCATTATTGTTAACCCAAAAGGCACGCCATGAGTGCCCATATGTTGCAATCGTCGCCTCAGCTTCTGAGTGAGTCGGGAGGTGACAACCTATCAACTGAGTCGTTGTGTCTCTACCCGGGCAAATCCTTTGGCGAAGTGGGGAGAGATGTCTCAGTCGAGGCATTGCTTCGTCAGCTATGTGAGTCTCACGCTGACACATGGCACTGTACATGAGTAGTTGTCTTATGGGGAATGTGTATAAATATTCCGAGTCTTCAAAATGTTTTACTCATTTATTTTGTGAGATGTCTAAGTTCCGCCGACCCGCTGGTGCTTTCACTTTCATTGTCTTTCTGGTTTTCACCATCTCATCTCCCTTGGAGTACTCGTGTTGAAGTGTTCTCTCAGTACACTGTCTTTCCATTGCTCCATTCTCTTCCATTTTTTTTTCCATTTCATTCTCCTCGATGTCTCTCGAGGAGGATTTTGGTGTGGCCACCATCTCTAACCATTTTTTGGATTAGTCAATAGGTGGTGTCTTTGACTCTAGATCTCCGCCGTCTGTTGAGTCTAGCTCTGCCGAGTCTGATCCTCTGGGGTCTGTCTACTCCATTTGAGGTGGAATCGCAAGCTAAGGAGCTGGCCTCCTCATCCTCTGGCGAGCTAACCTTTATTGCTAATAACTTCATGTCGAGTTGAGGGTGACCGATCTGTGAACTCTTAGTTCAGTCTATAGTATTCCTAGCTTGGTGGGTCTTCACCTTCCTCAAGTTGGGAGGTCCCGAGCTGACTTCCTAAGGGGGAGGTCGTGTTGTATCCTATTTTCTTTTCTTGTGGTCTTCATCTACCTCTCTACCCTATGGCAAGAGAGGTACTTTATTGTCTTCGAGTCATCCTGGGGCAGCTGAATCTCAATGTGTGGCAAACTATTTTTAGCTGCTGCATCCTTTGACAGCTGGCCGGGAACTCTAAACTCATAGTGGATGAGCTCTTTCACTTGTACCAGACCAAGAGTAGTCCTGGCTCTCATGGTTGGTATTATTTTCCTTCTTGGCCGAGCAAAAGTCAGGCCATTATCGCCAATAATTTGTCCTCCAATAAGGGCTGGAAGGATAAGTGATTTTTTTCATTTAGAGAATGGAAGACTTCGATGGTCGAGTTGGAGGTTTACTGTCTCGGGTCTCGACCTCCTACGCCCTTCTAGGTCGGAACACACACTAAGCTATTGTATTTGCATCTTATTTACTCTTCCTTTCAGTACTAGCGTTAGGTCGTTTCTGTTTGCAGCTTTACCCAGGTCACAACCTAGCCTTCCTGACGATCTTCAACATCAGGTTGTGGTCGCCTGATCACGACCTGCTGACCAGCAAGACTATAGGAGGTTGGTCACTGGCGAGATTCTACATCGATTTGGCTTGACTTCAGCTAGTAAGTTACTTAGCTCGATAACTGGCTCTTACTGGTCGGTGGTTCCCTAACTGAACTTTCTTTGTCTTTCATAGAAATGTCTAATTGTCCCATGTCGAAGAAGATGGCTCTTGTTGGGGCCGACTTAGATAAGTTGAGAGCTACCGCGAAGAAGGTAGCTCATTCTCCTGCTCCTCATATTCCTTTGGGCGTGTCGATTCCATACCAGTTGAGGCCACTACCAATGCCGCTGTTGCTCCTCCTGCTCGGCCACAGGAGGTAGTTGATCTTGATACACCATTCCAAAGGGTCGTGAGGGCATGAGTCGAAGAGGCGCTGGGTGCAGAGGGTGCTTTTGAGCACCAAAACTTGGCTCTTAGGGGTGCTACTGGGGGGGGGGACCCTTTATCCTCGTCCATCCTGAGGCACTTGGTCGTGCTCCTTAAATGGGGTCGAGGCTCACTCCCTGAAGATGAGGTGAACACCTTGTTGGGATGTGTCTGGATTGCCTAATTGGGATGATGGCAACTGCTACTTTCAAGGTATATTTGTCATCGGTATGTCACACAATTTCTTTTCTTGCTAATTTTCTACTAACTCCTTAAATTCTTTTCTATCATAAGAGTCCCTTGGTGCCCTTGTGGTCCGACAACTCATGGTCGAGTTAATGGACTAGGTCAAGGAGGCTGAACTTGCTGCGAAGGCCCAGGAGGCATCGATGGTTGTAGAGTCTCAGGAGGCATTTTGAGTTGAGGATGAGGCAGAGAAGGTGTCTCTCCATGATGCCCTAAGGATGACCAAGGAGGAGCACGGGGCAAACCTTTGCCAATTGTTAGACGTGGCTTCTTAGCTGGAGGTAGGGTGTCATATAAATGTTGAGCTAAACGCTAGGGCAACTGAGTTGAAGGTTGGTATCCCAGTGATAGAGGCGACCATGGTGGAAGCCTACAAGGCCTACGAGGACCAAGAAGCTGAGTTGGATGAGTTCTTTAGCCTTGACTATTACAACTGTCGGGATGAAGTCCATAAGTGGTTCCTTGAGCCTGACCTATCACGGATGGACAATGAGGTCGGCTCGAAGGCTGGGGACACTTGTTGCCTCTTTAACAATTTCATGATATGATATATGTTGTCAGGCAGAGTTTCGACCTGGTTCTTGAGGGAACCAAGTCGACCTCCTCAATTCTGTAATTTTTGTACCATAGCTTGTGAGGGTGGCTGGGATTGGGGAGGTACCGCGAAGCCTGCTCTTCCTTAGATTGCGGTTGGGGCCTTCCCTTTTTTCTTTTCCATTAGATGGAGGACTGGGAATAGTTGTAGTTACTCAAGATGGTGAGAACATGGGTCGTTGTTCCCACGGATGGCGCTAATCGATTGTTGCCCAAATCTAGCCAATAGATGAGGTTGATGTAGAGCTGAGACGACTTATGGCCTTGTTATCACCTTATGATAGATCTGTAAAAACTAAAGAAAATATGAGCAGGGGGTGCGATGGACGACTGTGGACCATCCACTGCCTAAGTCAGGCTCGTAGACGATGATCACGAGGAGGTAGATTATAGCTTAGATGCGTCACATTTTCTTCATTGGTTTAGAGTTTGTGAGCTTATATAATGATGATTTAAAACCAAGCGATGAGTGATACTGAGTGTATTAAGTGATGAGTAAGAATTTGATCAATTTGGAAGAAACTTAGTCCTAGTTTTAAGTTGGAAATTTTATCCTGAATCATGCTTATTACTCTCATTTTTCATATATTTTTTCTTAAATTTTTATATTTGTAAAATTACCGATCTCTTGTATTCAGAACTATTTATTGGGCTATTTTTGCTCATACTATTCATTGATGGAAAAACCATATACTAAGGGGCATGTAGAGATGCTACGAGTTGGCCAGATGAGATTGATAGTGTGGAGCATTTGTTTTAGATGGATGATAGAAATAAACATTAGTAGTTTTTATTAATTATATATATTTTTTCAATTTGAGCATTTGAGAAAATGGTGGATGATGGAAGTTCATTAAATCGAATAATTCAAGTAGTTATTGTTTTATCTTTTATGGTTTGGATGTGGATTGTGTGATGAGTAATTATTTTATGACTTAACCCCAATCATGACTTTAAATTTGAGGCTATAGTTAGCCTTAACCCTAGTTTCAGTTTTGAGGGTGTGATAGATTGATATCAGAGCTCTAGATTTCAGATAACTTGAGGGCCTAGGGAGAAACTTTGTACTAGTAGGAGAACTAGCATATACGAATATGACTACAAGATACAAAGATTTCCCAATTAGTGGTAGAAAACTGATTTCCTAATAATTTGAATTCTGAATATCTTTTATATTTATCATAGAATGGCCAGAAAGAGGGAGAGGAAGAATGCATGCAGAAGGTACGCTTATAGTTGGAAGTTTAAGGGAGGCAAAAGGGGAACACTCGAGGAGCTCAGAGAACTCAGTAGAAGGGAGAAACAACACCTTTGAAGGTGCTGATCTTAGCTACCCCAAGTATAGGGTTGCAAAATAGTATATACTTGGTAAGACCGAGGTCAATCTTCAACGACTGAATTGGTTAAAAATACTACTAGAACTAAAAAATGAATAGAAATCTAGGTTTTCCTGTTAGGACAAATTGGAATAATGTAAAAACAATTAATAAATGTGAATTAAGGCTCTAGGGATCCACTTTTAACAAACCCTTATAGTAATTCACTAATTCAACTTCGATGAAACAATTATAATCAAATAAGGATGTCTTCCAATTGGAATATAGAATAATTAAACCAACTTATAATATCCAAACAAGGCATGAACCCAATTGATCGATTTCTCATGAGGAACTAAGTATTTGATCATAGGAAATTCCAAGCATCTATTATACCCAAAGTTAATAATAGATCAAGGGATTTTACATATCAAAACTTTCACCAATACTAAGAATTCAATCAAAACATTTTTAATTTATCATTTAAACTATTATCATTGAATTAAAAATGAATTAACTATAGTAATCCATCAAAATATTCACCCCTTAGCCTTAGATAAGAGATTAGCCAATCAAAGCTAACATCTAATCTAAAAAGGAAAGAAAAACAGAAAAGAAATTAGAACTGAAGTAGAAATTGAAGAAGGAAGGTGTTGGCGAAGCTCCTCTCTCTCTCTCTCTCTCTCTCTCTCTCTCTCTCTCCAAGCCCTATGATGTCCTTTAAACTCATCTAGAAATCCTTCTTAAATAGAAAAATTTCCACCGACTTTGAAACTCACGCACGTACGCAAACCGTTGATCGAGCCTTCAATCAATCGATTCCAGTCAAAGACCCGTCAATCAAATCGAACCAACTTTCGATCGAATCGAAAATAGCAAAAATTGTCTAGCAAATAATTTCAAAAGTTTGGTATTTTCTTGATTGAATTGAAGATCTCATCGATCGAATCAAAGATGCTCAATTCTGTCCAGCAACCAAATTAGGATTTCTGATTTTCTCGATCGATCAGCTTCAATCAAATAAAAAAATGTTGTTTTTCTTCACTTCACTTAAAATGCATTTGATCTTCGATCTTCCCTCTAGGTACTTGTTTCCTTTGGATCCTTATCACTCAATCTTCATCTTCTTTGGGCTTTAATCCACACTAAAGACTTGAATTTATCTTAGATGTCTAAATTCTTCTACACATTAAAAATTAATCTAATCAGGCCAATTTAACATTCTTATATAAGGAAAAATGATGCAAAACGATGTATACATATGCAATATTTAACACTTATCACACCCTCCAACCAGCATTTTTCTACTCCTGAGCAAAACATGCAAAAAGATTTCAAATATCCAAGACTAAAAATCCTTTTTAAAAGAAAACATTTTATATATTCATATAACTGTAAAGAAGCCTAACTAACTGAATTGTAAGACACAAAACGTATGTGGGAAATCACAATCTATATTCTAGTAAACTTAAGAAATAATCTGTCATGAGTTCAAAACATTAATCATCCAATGGAAAATTCCAAACATTGACTACCATGGTGCTCGGTGAATATCTAGCTTTATACCAATAAGGGATCAACCCTCTTTCGTATTGATAACACCAATAACCTAAAAGTGAGAAGATCAACCAAAGGCATTGAGTAAAAACCTCACTAGGTATCCAATAAAAATTCAGCTTACTCATTTTTTGAATATCCATATATCAATCATTCTTCTTTTTCATAGACAACTTTCTCTTTTATTTTTTTAATATTCCATTCTTTTCTTTTATTTTTCAATTGGTAGCCCTTTTATGTATTCTTCTTTTTAAGAGAAACAAATGAACTATATAGTCAAGGTTCATCAGGCTTGGCAACAATCAGGTTATCATATACTATATCAAACTTAGACCCCGGCAATGAAAGCTTAATGTGAATTGTGAAATTCGTGATTCATCAATGTTTACAAATTCCATCAAAAAGTTACTGAAAGAACTCAATTTTGAGATTTACAAATATATAAATTTCTAGACTTTCAATTCATATCACTAAGTGCCTTATTAATCTTATATTCAAACTACTTCAAATCACATGAATACACATCAATCATCTTCCAAAAAATATATATATTTAAAAATTTAGCATAAAATAACAAAAGTTTTAGCAAATCGAAGAACTTGAACTTTCCACAAGAAAACCCACCCTTAACCTAAATGATACATTGTCCTCAATGTAAAAAATGTCATGCAATAAAAACAACATGAGAACAACTAAAATGTAACAAGTAGAGAATAAAGAATACTTGAAACGATGAATGATCATAATCACTTGATTTCTCTACGTCGGCAAAATAGAAAAAATAAAAGAGAAAAAGAAAAAAACAACACAATCTACTAAAAAAAGTAATCTACAACGGTAATGGAAAGGGATCTTTATCAGACTAGATGATCAATCCTGATAAATAGGATCTTCCAAAGGTATGAACTCTTCCTCTAAAACAAACTTCTCAACAAATGGCTTCAATCTTTGCCCATTAACTTTAAAAACATTGCCATTCATAGGATTTTCAATTTTAATAGCCCCATACAGATAACAATGAAAGGGTCGATTCATCTGGATCTCAATTTACCTAGAAATAGATGGAGTTGAAAATTGTATAAGAGAACTTTCTGATTTGTTTCAAATGACTTCCTGAAAATATTCTTATTATGGAATACTTTTAGCATTTCATTGTAAATTCTCACATTATCGTACGCTTCATTCTAGATCTCTTCAAACTTAACAAGCTGGAGTTTACGTAATGTAACACCCCACCCTTCTGGTACGCAGGTGTTACCACTTAAACCAACGTTAATGAAATCTAGAATTTATCTAACAAAACACCTTGAACTCAACGTATGTAGGATGAGACTTCTCGTCATCATTGAGGTCATCCATCAGGGGCCCTGGGAGTTTAGTCAAAGCGTGCATCAGCCATCAGGGTGAGTTGGGCTATACTCCTTAAATTTAAGCAGTAAGCGAACCTTTTAGTCGAGGGGTATTGGAACAATATACTAATGATCGACCGTAGAAGGCTAATAAATAGCCAACCAAGCATTCACTACCCCTCGGATTCCTAGTTAACCGTTGAAACAAATTCTCGAATCGATCCAACCACCAGAACAGTTCATACTAAGCCAGATAAGCCCTGAGACATGTGATACGGCCCACCTGGGCCTCACCTCTGCCCCAAACTAAGTCAAGACCCCTATGTAGGGTTCCTTAGACGAATGGACGGAGTGGATTTATCATAAACGTCACAGTGAACCCCACACTGGGTGTGAGTGCACCCAGTATACCCGTGCACGATGTGCACTGGATGCATGAAGCTGGTTAAAGCAGCATTGACCGAGCCCCTTCGGAAAAAGCAACAGAATTCTCCTGCCGTTTTGAAATTTAAAATCTGGTGGACTTTAAGCTCCAAAGTGAGTCACCCTGGCCACTTTATGGATGATCCAAACCATCCATTTTGCTCGTGGGGTCCGTCCAACCAAAACCGTATAGGGGTTTGGACTCATGCATAGAAATGAAGAAGTTGGGATGGAACTGTTCATAAGTTCACGTACGACTAGGATCCTCAGATGAAGGACCATCAGGTGGCTTGACATGCAAGCCAACGTCGGTTAACCAGGGGATTACCGCCGTCCACTCGCCTAGGCAAGAGAGTGGTCTCTCATTGCAAAAAATGGCTGGGCAAAATGAAAAGGCAAAAAGGGAGTCTTTCCCTTTCAGGAAAGGGGATGCTGGCACACCTCTTGCCATCCCTGGGGCCACATGAAACGATCCTAACCCCTCCTTGTGAGGTGGTACGAGATGAGAAGGAAGGATATCTCATCTCATGAGAAGATGGTGAGAACCGGATCTTCTTGTGAGATGAGCCGAGACTCATGTTTGTGGTCCAAAAGGTGGGCCCCACACTGATTGAAGGCTCCATCTGGTTCACTCAAACGAACCAAATCACACCGAAATACCCTGGATAGTGATCTACCATTAACGACCATGTCATCTTTCCCGTTAACCCATCCAAACCTGATCACGAGATGGGCCCCACCAAGCCCAAAAATTTGCTTTCCTGGTGGGCCAGGGAATCAACAATCCATCCCCAAGTATGAACGGGCCCCATGCATGGCCGTTTGTCAATCACAGCCGTTGCTAAGAAGGAGTTCTTTTCCAACCGATGGTAGCCTCTCTCCTATGCCTATAAAAGGGCACTGTTGCCCTCAGGATTCACACTAGAGAAGGAGAAAAAGGAAAATGAGAGAGAGAAAGGAGTGAAAGAGAGGGAGAAACGAGTCGGCCGAGTGGACTTAGTGCAGACTGCACCAACTTAGCCTGTGAAAATCAGACTGAGTCAGGTTAGTGTGGGTCTGTAGCTTCACAACCAGAGAGAGAGAAGAAGAGGGAAAAAAGAAAAAAGAGAAAGAGAGAGAGAGAGAGAGAGAGAGAGAGAGAGAGAGAGAGAGAGAGAGAAGGGTGTAGGTGCGTGTGCTGCTACTCTCCAACTCAAGCTCGATCGAGCCAGGTAACCCCTTCCCTCCACCTTCTTAAAAGCCTCCAACCCAAGTTGAGAATGACTTAAAAGTGGGCCACCGTTAGAGCTGGAATCAGGCCTTAACAGGCCCTGATTCGAGACAGGATTTCAAGACTCAGATGGACCATACTAGGAGCCGAGATTTGGCATCCATCAGGCCATAAAAATGACCGGAATCAGCCCTCATTAGGCCTTGGATCGGGCTGAAAACCAACCTCCAATATGGATAAAAATGGCCTCTCAAATGGGCCGTAAATAGAGTTGCAACAGGCCCCAAGAGGAGCAAAAAACGTCCTTCAAATGGACTTCCGAATGAGCCACGGCCTGGGTCCAAAACATACCTCTGATGGGCCATCCAATGAGCTGAAACTAAGCTCTAGCAGGGCTGTGAACCCGATCCAAAACCAGGCCTTCATCAGGCCTGGACTTGGGCTGCAGACGTTCTCTACCTGGGCCTTGCAACGGATTGAAAACAGTCCTTCAGTGGGCTATTATCTGGATTGAAACCAGCCCAGCACTGGGCATGGGTTTAGCCATGTCCCACATCATGGTGGGTCGCACTCAGACCTATAATGTGGGCCAATGCAGCCCTTGAATTGCACCATGGTTTGGGGGCAAGGAACTGCCACCGTTCAGGCCAAGTGATGGCTGAGGTATGGGCCAGAAACAGACCGTGCATAGGCTGAGAGATGAGCTGAAGGTCGGGCCATAGACGGCACTGAAAACAGCTCTTTAGCAATCTAGGCCGAAACCAGCCTTCAACTAGTCCTAGAGAAATTGAGGTAAACACTAGCTCCAAGCTGGGACGAACCTAGCCCGAGTTCAGGCTAAAGTCAGGCCACACAGTGCTTTGATAATGGGCAGCACCTGAGTTTGAAACTCAGTGGCCTCATTTCAATACCTGGTGGGCCTCACATCAATTCTTAGTGGGCCACACCTCATTGCACAAAGTGGGCCGCACCACCTCTAGAGTGTAGGCCGTGCATGAGATCCAAGCTCAGTGGGCTGCACCACATCGAGTGGGTGGGCCACACTTGAGATCAGGGTGAAATTGGCCAGACCACTGTCCAGCGTTTGGCAGCATGACTGGGCCGAAATGGGCCCAGTCTAGCCCATTTTCTGGGTGGTAAGTGGGCTACCAAATTAGGCCACATCACTGGCCCAACTCAGATCAGATTTGGGCCGCAAATCTGGGCCAATCAAGACCCAGAAGTGGGCCGAAAATAGCCCAGTCTGGGCTTTGGTTGCAGGTGGTTTCAGGCCTAGTCCAGGCCACGCCAGTTGGGCCATGGCTGGTGGCCCTGTTCACCCTAGTTCGGGCCCAATTGTCCTTGTTCATGGGCCCTTACAAATCCCATTCAGTCAGGGACTTGAACGCTTTCTAACACAAGGTTCTATATTGGGAATGACTCTAGGTGACTATTTGCGTAGTTTGGGCCACGAGGCGACCACAGGAACATTGAATCAGAGAAAATACTACAACTCTCCAGGTGATGACTTTTTCCCTTGGGCTTTCCATCCCTGAGTTAGCTAAACATAGTATGCATCAAATTACTACCACTAGTTTAAGGTCCTAATAATTGTTGTAAATTTCTAAGTTCTATTAACTGTCCTATCTAAAAATTATGATTTGATGTTTTATGTTCATACTACATGATAGGCCCATATGCTAGTTAATTCTTGAGAAATGATCACTATTCCCATGTTTTAGTATTGTATCGCTTGATAGTTAGTATTTTGGTTTCATGATGCCTCCTTATAAAATTTTAATATCATCATTTAAATATATATGTCTTTACATGTGAAACGATTGTTGTGAGTCGCGTTAACATTTAACTCACAACATTACACGTGGAGAACTCCACTATTGTACGTGACCCACACTTGGGGTATAACTAGACGGTTTGTGTGGAAAAATAGGGCCCTTGACTTAGTGTCATTTTGATCAGAGGGTCTTATTTAACATCCCAAGGTGGAGAACCTCATGAGTTGGGGATAGTGGTTATGGGACACTATGCTCGTGCTGTTGGCCTACGCTGGGTGACGACCCCCCCGTAGTGACCATTGAGTTACTTAAAATAGCTGATTGTAATTGGAATAATAACGGGTTGGCTAATCATGCATTCATAGCATTTGGCGATGACGGGTGGCTAATTCTGGATGCTGTAGCACATGCCCTTCTATTTGGGTATCGTTTCGCTAGCTCCCAGACCACCGACTATTGACCCTTGGTTATTATGGTGTACGAGTTATGCTACGCTAGTAACTGACGTATGAGATATGTACAATAATTTGGCACTATGCTGTACGAGATATGCTATGCTGGTGACCCGTCTTTTGCATGGGTGATTAGCTCAAGTCCGACTGGATGAGCATCCCCAGGTCGATGTGCATTCATACATCCATACATTGTAAATAAGATCGCATCTGTTTGTTTTGCATGTTTCATTGCTTTTCTTTAAACTATGTTTGCTACGGTGGCAGTGTATAATCTTGAGGGGAATTCACACTGAGTTGGCCACTCATTATCGAATATCCAACCGTACAGAGTATGCAAGTATAGATGGGGAGGATGGTAGCACTGGCCTTAAAGGCACGACAGCAGACCTCGAGGAAGGATATTATGACGACGAGCCACAGTAGGAGGCGGTTGAATATTTCAGACTCAAATAGTAGATGTAGTATTTCGTTTACAGTTGTTGGTACTTGAAAAACTTATAAATTTTGTAACTATGGCCCCCAGTTGTGTGGGCCAAATATTTGGGTTTATATGATATAATCCATGCTTGCCTATGCTATCGCACTCTGACTTTAAAATTTTTCGCTATATCTCTAATTGATTAACTCTCGAGTCTCTAGAATGAGTCTCGTACTCAAGTTTTGGGAATCGGGGCATTACAAGTTGATATCAGAACAGAGTCTGGGATAGCTAGGCTGTGAGATCGACATACAAAATTTATAAGGAAATAACTTAGATGAAACTTAGGAAATTCCTCATAGAAAGTAGATAGAATGAATAAACGTAGAAACAAAAAACACTTAGGCTTCCCTAGATATCGGTAAAGTAAAACATTTGAACCTACAAAGGAACCCTGATATTTAGAAGAGATTTAGGATATGGATTGAAATCCTAGGTGCCCTAGAAAGACCTTCTAAGCAATGCTGGCTGTGTTGCGTATGACTTATTTTCTCTCAATAGTTGGCCATATCTAAGATGGCGTGACCCGCTGACATATGGTGCAGTTTATTTAAGCATGACTTGTCCATGTGGTCATCTAACTAAGTAAAGAAATTTGATGATGGCCTAAATTTAATGTGTCGACATATACTTAATGTTGCTGTCATACCATGCTAATTCATTACTCTATCACCTAAACCATGAAATTCTGACCTCTCAGGGAGCCATGCAGCCCATATTATGGTCCCAGCGGACCAATACGGTCGATATTCATCCCATCCCATCAACCGAGTGCCAGAGAGAGCACAGTCTTGGATACACGCTGGGCCTTCCGCCTGGAGTAACAAACATGGACAACGGGTTGAAAGTAGTAGGGGATTCTTCTTCCCCTCAGATCTTTGCATCGGGACTGCTGTCATAATATTTTGAGCAAAGGACGCCTACTGTCGAGGCATCCGCAGGGGGGTAGATCAAGGCAGCGGCCTTCACAACCTTTAGACAGATGGCTACAGCCATGTAACAGCAACAGGAGTCGTTCATGAGGTAGCAGTAAGACATGCATACACTTATGATAGAATCCTTGCGGAGTAGGAACCGCAGGGAGATGTCTCGAGAGAGAGATGACAGGGGTGCGGATATCTTCAAATGATTCCAGAGGCTTCGACCACCAACGTTCGAAGGGGCGCTAGATTCGGTACAGGCAGAGTACTGGCTGGTAAGAATCACTAAGTTAATGCGGCCTCTGGAGTATTCTGATTCACAGATGGTAAACTTGGCTACCTACCTGTTAGAGGGTGAAGCAGAAAACTGGTGGTAGAGTATACAGCGAGGTGTCCTAGCCTCATACACCTGGACATGGGCAGGCTTCAGGGCAAAGTTCCTGTAAAAGTACTTTCCTCGGTCATGTAGGAACTAGAAAATAGCCCAATTTTTAAGACTGGAACAGGGAAGTATGATCGTCGCCCAGTACAAAGCCCGATTTGATGAGCTTTCGCGATTTATACCTAAGGCCCTGAAGGATACGGAGTACAAACTACAGAAGTTCAAGGAAGGACTTAGGCCGGGAATAAAGTCGCATCTGTGTGCCTGGGATTTCGATGACTTTGAGGAGCTGGTAGACAAGGCCATGAGGGTGAAAAAGACTTTGAGCGCACCATGCAGACTCGTCCTTCAGTTAGAGATACCCTAGCCAGGCCTAGATAGGCACCTCCTACCCCACCAATACCGGAGAGAAGAGCCAGGGTCGTACTTGTCGGCACACTGTCCATACCTCCAAGGAGGAGCTACGACTACTGCCACAGAGGTGGTCATGACGTGTGGAACTGCTTTAAGAAAATGAGGGACGAAGACATCCCACCTCTCGCAAACCGCCCCTAGCTGAATCTCGCAGTAGCCTGGGTAGTACCTAGGCCGCAGTCACCTAAGTCGGGACCAGCAGTTCAGCAAAGGGTTCCCCCGCTTGCATGTTTGCAATGGCTGCTATCGAGGCTGAGGAGGACCCTCATCAGACGATCCACGGTACAACTCACGTCCATGGTACCCCTGTACTTCTCTTATTTGATTTCGGTGTAACTTTATCTTTCATAGACTCTACTATTGCAAGCAAACTAGAACTAACATAATTCGAATGCATGCCCCCTTAGTTGTAGCATCCCCTATAGGTAAATTCATCGAAATAAACAAATTATGCCAAACTTGTCCCCTAACTCTCACAAACCACGAAGTGGCTGTGGATCTGGTCGTTATGCCTATAAAGTGGTTCAACACATCCTCGGTATGGATTGACTTTCTCAGGTTCGGGCAGTGATGGATTGCCGTAGTAAAATGGTCATTATAACAGTCCTTGGGCAGGCCTCCTTTACAGTGAAGGGAAGGAGTAGGCACGGTACACTCGAAAGCTTACAAGCCCTAGATGAATCAGAATCAGTCGAGTCCACCATCAACCAAATCCCAGTAGTGCGGGATTTTCCTGAGGTATTTCAAGAAATACCAGGACTACCCCTAAGGCGAGCAGTACATTTCTGCATAGATCTCAAACCAGGAACTGCTTCCATATCATTGCCCCCGTTTCGCATAACCCCTTGTGAGGTGAAAGAACTTAGGAGTCAGATAGACGAGCTTCTGACCCAAGGTTTCATCTGCCCTAGCATTTCTCCATGGGGAGCGCCGGTCCTTTTTGTGAAAAAGAAGGTCGATGTGTCTCAGCATTGATTACCAGTGACTGAATGAAGTCACGATAAAGAACAAATACCCCCTGTGACGTATCGACCAGCTCAAAGGTGCTAGGTACTTCTCTAAGATCGATCTGCGATCGAGGTACCACTAGCTGAGAATCAGGGACAAGGATATCCCTAAGACAACATTCAGGACTCACTATGGGCACTATGAGTTCTTAGTAATGTCCTTTGGCCTTACAAACGCTCCGGCAATATTCATGGACTTGAAGAATTGAGTTTTTATGCCATACCTGGACTAGTTCGTAATCGTGTTCATTGCCAACATCTTGGTTTACTCCAAAAGCCAGGAGGAGCATGAACAATACCTATGCACGGTCCTGAGTATGCCGAAAGATAATTAGTTGTATGCCAAGCTGTCTAAATGTGAATTTTGGGAATAGGAAGTGAAGTTTCTGGGGCATGTGGTGAAGGCAGAAGGCATAGCGGTCGATCCCGCTAAGGTGGAAGCAGTATCAAGTGGGAACAGCCTACCACGGTCATCGAGGTTCGAAGCTTCTTGGGCATGGCAAGGTACTACAGGCTCTTCATCAAGGAATTCTCAAGGATCACGCGATCGCTCTCTTAGCTGACAAAGAAGAACGCCCGATTCACCTGGGATGAAAATGCGGAAGCATCCTTTCAGGAGCTGAAGATGAGACTGACGTCCACGCCAGTGCTCACTCTTCTACAAGAAGGGGAGACGTTTGTGGTGTATAATGACGCTTTGAAGATGGGTCTAGGCTGCATTCTGATGTAGAACGACAGGGTGATCGCTTATGCTTCTTGTTAGTTAAAGAAGCACGAGGAGAATTACCCGACACATGACCTAAAATTGGTGGTTGTGGTCTTCGCTTTGAAGATATGGAGACATTATCTCTATGAGGAGGATTTTCAGTTATTCTGTGACTACAAGAGCCTTAAATATATATTCACATAGGACTTAAATATACGCCAGCGTCGGTGGATGGAGACCCTTAAGGACTTCCACTTTGATATATCTTACTATCCTGATAAGGCGAACTCTGTGGCCGATGCTCTGAGCCGAAAGAAGAAGCAAGAGCTGATAGCCACTCTAATGATCAAGGAATGGGAAATGATAGAGTTTGTCCAGGACTTCGATGTCCAGCTCACACTCGATGAGCCAGATGCTTATGTGGCTCTTCTGATTGCAGAACCGACCCTGGTTCACCAAGTGATTTCTTCCCAAGACCAAGACGAATGGCTTACCAAGATGAAGGAGAGGTGTAGGAGCGAGGAAATGCCCGGTTGGAGGATTGGTGGTGATGGCGGTCTCCGATATCAGGGACGAGTATGCGTACCTAACAATGTAGATTTGAGGAAAGAAGTGATGGTAGAGGCACTTCACTCTAGAATGACCATACACCCAGGGAGTACAAAGATATACAATAACGTAAAAAGGTAATATTGGTGGGGCAACATGAAGAGAGACATAATGGGTTTTGTGGCAAGATGTATGGTATGCCAGAGATTAAGGATGAGCATCGCAAGCTCATGGGCCTTCTTCAACCACTACCGTTGGCAGAATGGAAGTGAGACAACATCTCTATAGACTTCATTACAGGACTTCCTAAGACTCAGAAGAAACATGACTCGATATGGGTCATTGTGGATAGGTTGACAAAGTCTGCTCGATTTCTTCCTATTCGTACGATAGATTCGACTAACAATCTGGTAAGGTTGTACGTTCATGAAGTCATTCGATCCTATGGGGTTCCTCGAGAAATCATATCAGATCACGACTCATGGTTTACACCCACCTTTTGGAAGAGGTTGCAGGAGGAACTCGGCACGAAACTCAAATTTAGTATGACTTTTCACCCCCAGAAGGACGGGCACATGGAGAGGGTGAATCAGATTCTAGAAGACATGCTGAGAGCATGTGTCCTCGACCTCAAAGGAAACTGGGATGATCACTTGGCCCTTGCAGAATTTGCATACAACAACAATTTTCAGTCTAACATAGGCATGACTCCTTATGAAGCTCTTTATGGTCGCCCCTACCGAGCTCCGCAATGTTGGGCAGAAGTAGGAGAGAGAAGCTTGTTGGGACCTGAGATCATCCAGGTTACCACTCAGGTGATCAATGTTATTCGAAAACAGCTCTGCGCCGCCCAGAGCAGGTAGAAAAGCTATGCGGACAATTGCCGACGCGACTTGGAATTTGCGACAGGTGATCACGTATTTCTGAAGGTTTCACCGATGAAGGGTTTGATGAGGTTTGGGCAGAAGGGAAAGTTGGTGCCGTGATTTATTGGACCATTCGAGATATTGGATCGTGTGGGAGCCGTAGCATACCGCTTGACACTGCCCACTCACTGGCCAGCATTCACAACATCTTTCACGTATCCATGTTGAAGAAATACACGCTTGATGAGTCATACATTGTTAGCTGGGAGCAGATCAAACTTACAGACAACGCCTCTTACACCGAGGAACCTATCCGCATCTTGGACCACAAGGAGCAGGTTTTGACGATGAAGATGATACCACTAGTCAAGGTCCTCTGGTCATACCATGGTGAGGAGGAAGCAACTTGGGAGCGAAAAGCAGAGATCATGGAAAAGTACCCTCACCTGTTCGGCGACGCACCACAGGTAATTTTGAGGGCAACTTTTCTAAAAAGGGGGGTAGACTGTAATACCCCACACAACTAGTACGCGGGTGTTACCACTTAAACCAACGTTAATGGAATCTAGAATTTATCTAACAAAATACCTTGAACTCAATGTATGCAGGATGAGACTTCCAGTCATCATTGAGGCCATCCATCAGGGGCCCTGGGAGCTAAGTCAAAGCCTACAGAAGCCATCAGGGTGAGTTGGGCTAAACTCCTTAAATTTAAGTAGTAAGCGAACCTTCTAGTTGAGGGGTATTGGAACAATATACTAATGATCGACTGTAGAAGGCTAATAAATAGCCAACCAAGCATTCACTGCCCCTCGGATTCCTAGTTAACCATTGCAATAAATTCTCGAATTGATCCAACCATCGGAACAGTGCATACTAGACCAGATAAGGCCTGAGACATGTGATATGGCCCACCTGGGCCTCACCTCCACCCCAAATTAAGTCAGGACCCCTATGTAGGGTTCCCTAGACGAATGGACGGAGTGGATTTATCACAAACGTCACAGTGGAACCCACACTGGGTGCGAGTGCACCCAATATACCTGTGCACGATGTGCACTGGACAAATGAAGCTGGTCAAAACAACATTGACTGAGCCCTTTCGCAAAAAGCAACGAAATTCTCTCGCTGTTTTGAAATTTAAAATCTGGTGGACTTTAACCTCCAAAGTGGGTCACCTTGGCCACTTTTTGGATGATCCAAACCGTCCATCTTGCTCATGGGGTCCATCCAACCAAAACCGTGTAGGGGTTCAAACCCATGCATAGAAACAGAGAAGCTGGGATGGAAGCGTTCATTAGTTCATATACGGCTAAGATCCTTGGATGAAGGACCATCAGGTGGCTTGACATGCAAGCCAATGTCGGTTTACCCAAGGGATAACCGCCGTCCACTCGCCCAGGCAAGAGAGTGCTCTCTCATTGCCAAAATGGCCGGGCAAAATGAAAAGGCAAAAAGGGAGTCTTTCCCTTTTAGGAAAGGGAACGCTGACACACCTCTCGCCATCCCTGGGGCCACGTGGAATGATCCCAGCCCCTCCCTGTGAGGTGGTACAAGATGAGAAGGAAGGATATCTCACCTTATGAGAAGATGGTGAGAACTGAATCTTCTCGTGAGATGACCTGAGACTCACATTTGTGGTCCAAAAGGTGGGCCCCACACTGATGAAAGGCTCCATTTGGTCCGCTCAAATGGACCAGATCACACCGAAATACCCTGGACAGTGATTTGTCATTAATGGCTAGGTCAACCCATTCGAGCCTGATCACGAGATGGGCCTCACCAGGCCCAAAAATTTACTTTTTCGATGGGTCAGGGCATCAGCAATCCATCCTCAAGTATAGATGAGCCCCATGCATGGCCGTTGCTAAGGAGTTCTTTTCCAACCATTGGTAGCCTCTCTCCTATGCCTATAAAAGGGCATTGTTGCCCTCAGGATTCATACCAGAGAAGGAGAAAAAGGAAAATGAGGTAGAGAAAGGAGTGAAAGAGAGGGAGAAACGAGTCGGTCGAGTGGACTTAGTGCACACTGCACTAACTCAACCCATGAAAATCGGACCGAGTCGGGTCAGTGTGGGTTTGTAGCTTCACAACCAAAGAGAGAGAGAGAGAGAGAGAGAGAGAGGAGGGAAAAAAGAGAGAGAGAAAGAAAGAGAGAGAGAGAGAGAGAGAGAGAGAGAGAGAGAGAGAGAGAGAGAGAAGGGTGTAGGTGCGTGTGTTGCTACTCTCCAACTCGAGCTCGACCGAGTCAGGTAACCCCTTTCCCTCCACCTTCTTAAAAGCCTCCAACCTAAGCCAAGAACGACCTAAAAGTGGGCCACGGTTGGAGCTGGAATCAGGCCTCAATAGGCCCTGATTCGAGATAGGATTTCAAGACTCAGATGGACCATACTAGGAGCTGAGATTTGGCATCCATCAGGCCATAAAAATGACCAGAATCAGGCCCTCATCAGGCCTTGGATCGGGCTGAAAACCAGCCTCCAATCTGGATAAAAACGACCTCTCAAATGGGCCATAAATGGAGTTACAATAGGCCCCAAGAGGAGCTAAAAAATGTCCTTCAAATGGACTTCCGAATGAGCCACGGCCTGGGCCCAAAACATACCTCTGATGGGCTGTCTAATGAGCTAAAACTAAGCTCCAGCAGGACCATGAACCTGATCCAAAACCAGGCCTTCATCAGGCCTGGACTTGGGCTGCAAACGTTCTCTACCTGGGCCCTGCAATGGACTGAAAATAGTCCTTCAGTGGGCTGCTATCTGGACTGAAACCAGCCCAGTACTGGGCCTGGGTTTAGCCACATCCCACATCATAGTGGGTCGCACTCAGACCTATAATGTGGGCCGATGTAGCCCTTGAATTGCACCATGGTTTGGGGCCAAGGAACTGCCACTGTTCAGGCCAGGTGATGGCTGAGGTATGGGCCAGAAATCAGACCGTGCATAGGTTGAGAGATGAGCTGAAGGTCGGGCCATAGACGGCACTAAAAATGGCTCTTTAGCAATCTAGGCTGAAACCAGCCTTCAACTAGTCCCAGAGAAACTGAGCCAAACACTAGCTCCAAGCTGGGACGAACCCAGCCTGAGTTCAGGCTAAAGTTAGGTCACATAGTGCTTTGATAATGGGCCGCACCTGAGTTTAAAACTCAGTGGGCCTCATTTCAATACCTGGTGGGCCTCACATCAATTCTCAGTGGGCCGCACCTCATTGCACAAAGTGGGCCGCACCTGAGCTCTAATCTCAGTGGGCCGCACCACCTCCAGAGTGTGGGCCGCACATGAGATCCGAGCTCAGTGGGCTACACCACATCCAGTGGGTGGGCCACACCTGAGATTAGGGTGAAATTGGCCAGACCACTGTCCAGTGTTTGGCACACGACTGGGCCGAACTGGGCCTAGTCTAGCCCATTTTTTGGGTGGTAAGTGGGCTGCCAAATTAGGCCACATCATTGGCCCAGCTCAAATCAGATTTGGGCCGCAAATCTAGGCCAATCAAGACCCAAAAGTGGGCCAAAAATAGCCCAGTCCGGGCTTTGGTTGCGGGTGGTTTCAGGCCCAGTCCAGGCCACGCCAGTTGGGCCATGGTTGGTGGCCCTGTTCACCCTAGGTCGGGCCCAATTGTCCTTGTTCATGGGCCCTTACAAATCCCATTTAGTCAGGGACTTGAATGCCTTCAAACACAAGGTTCTATATTGGGAACGACTCTAGGTGACTGTTTGCATATTTTGGGCTGTGAGGCGACCGCAGGAACATTGAATCAGAGAAAATACTACAACTCTCCAGGTGATGACTTTTCCCCTTGGGCTTTCTATCCCTGAGTTTGCCAAACATAGTATGCATCAAATTACTACCACTAGTTTAAGGTCCTAATAATTGTTGTAAATTTCTAAGTTTTGTTAACTGTCTTATTTAAAAATTATGATTTGATGTTTTATGTTCATACTACATGATAGGCCCCTATGCTAGTTAGTTCTTGAGAAATGATCATTATTCCCATGTTTTAGTATTGTATCGCTTGATAGTTAGTGTTTTGGTTTCATGATGCCTCCTTACAAAATTTCAATATCATCATTTAAATATATGTCTTAAACGATTGTTGCGAGTCGCCTTAACATTTAACTCACAACGTTACATATGGAGAACTCCACTATTGTATGTGAGCCACACTTGGGGTGTAACTAGACGGATTGTGTGGAAAAATAGGGCCCTTAACGTAGTGTCATTTTAATAAGAGGGTCTTATTTAACATCCCAAGGTGGAGAACCTTAAGAGTCGGGGATGGTGGTCATGGGACACTATGCCTGTGCTATCGGCCTACACTGGGTGATTAGCCCTCCGTAGTGACCATTGAGTTACTTAAAATGGCTTATTATAATTAGAATAATAACGGGTTGGCTAATCATGCATTCATAGCCTTTGGCGATGACGGGTGGCTAATTCTGGATGTTGTAGCACGTGCCCTTCTTTTTGGGTATCGTTTTGCTAGCTTTCAGACCACCGACTATTGACCCTTGGTATGCTGTACGAGTTATGCAACGCTAGTAACCGACGTGCGAGATATGTACGATGATTTGACATCATGATGTATGAGATATGCTACGCTGGTGATCGGTCTTTTGCATGGGTGATTAGCCCAAGTCCGACTGGATGAGCATCCCCAAGTCGATGTGCATTCATACATCTATACATTGTAAATAAGATCACATCCTGTTTGTTTTGCATGTTTCATTGTTTTTTTAAAAAACTATGTTTGCTAAGGCGACAATGTGTAATCTTGAGGAGAATTCACACTGAGCTGGCCACTCATTCATCGAATATCCAACCGTACAGAGTATGCAGGTATAGATGGGGAGGATGGTAACACTGGCCTTGAAGGCGCGACAACAGACCCCGAGGAAGGATATTATGATGACGAGCCGCAATAGGAGGCGGCTGAATATTTTGGACTCAACCAGTAGATGCAGTATTTCTTTTATAGTTGTTGGTACTTGAAAAACTTATAAATTTTGTAACTATGGTCCCCAGCTGTGTGGGCCAAATATTCAGGTTTATATGATATAATCCATACTTGCCTAAGTTATCGCACTCTAACTTTAAATTTTTTCACTAGATCTCTGATTGATTAACTCTCGAGTTTCTAGAATGAGTCTCGTACTCGGGTTTTGGAAACCAGGGCATTACACGTAACGAGCTAGCCATGTTAAAGTTGAAGTTGAATTTCATACTTCAATAAACTCTATATTCCAACTCCACATGAAAATAATGAGCTTTCTTATAGACAAGTCTATAAGGAGACATTCTAATAGGGGTTTTATATGCAGTACGTTAAGCCCACAATGCATAGAGACCAATCATTACTATCTGGATTTACTGTCTCTTCCAAGATATGTTTAATTTTCCTATCTGACACTTTAACTTGCCCACTTATTCCACTTGTTTGTGGGTCATAAGGAGTACTCACTTTATGGGTAATACCATATTTCTTCATTAGATTTTCAAAAGGCTTATTACAAAAGTGAGAACCTTCATCACTGATAATGGTGTAGGGCATCTCAAATCTCGACAATATATTTTCATTTAAAAATTTGTAGAACTGTTTTATGATCATTGGTTCTACAACTAATTGCTTCCACCCATTTTGAAACATAATCCACAACCAATAGGATGTACATATATCCACACGATGAGGGGAATGGTCCCGTGAAATCGATGCCCCAGTAGTCAAACACCTCAACAATTAGAATTAGCTTCAAATGCATCATATTTTTACAAGAAATTTGACCTCTTTTTTTTTACAACACTCACAGGCTTTACAGAATACATGGGTATCCTTAAACATTGAAGGCTAATGGAAACCATACTGTAGAATCTTAACTATAGTTTTCTTAGTGGAAAGATGTCCACGATATGAGTGAGAGTGACAAAAGGAGATAACGTTAGTTGATTCATGGTTAGAAATACATCTCTTAATAATTTGGTTTGGGCAATATTTAAACAAATATGGATCATCCCAGAAAAAGTTACGTACCTCGGTGAAAAATATCCTCTTAGTCTTGCAGAGTCTAATGAGTAAAAATTTTACTTGTGATAAAATAATTAGTAATGTGAGCATACCTATGTAATTGGGAGACTAAGAACAATTGTTCATTAGGGAATGTATCTTTAATGGGTGTTGTCTACATAGAATTCAAAAGTACAAGGCGAGACAAGTGGTTATCCACTACATTTTCTACTCCCCTTTTGTCACGAATCTCTAGATCAAACTCTTGGAGTAAAAGGATCCATCTAAACAAACGGGACTTGGCATCTTTCTTACTTAGAAGATACTTAAGAACCGCATGGTTAGTGGCAATTATGCTTTTGGATCCAATCAAGTAGGACCTAAACTTATCCAGTGCAAAGACCATAACAATGAGTTTTTTTTTTTCCATAGTGGAGTAATTAACTTGGGCACTGGTTAGAGTTCTACTTGCATAGTAGATAATATAGGACTTCTTGTCTTTTCTTTGTCCCAAAACTGCCTTAACAACATAATCACTAGCATCACACATGATTTCAAAATGAATAATCAGGTGGTTGCATTGTGAAAGCTTTTTTGGCATTTATTGCTCCACACAAATGGGGTGTTCTTTTGAAGGAGATTAAACAATGGTCTAGAGATGTGACTGAAATCCTTAATGAATCTTCTGTAAAATCCAGCATAACCTAGGAATGATCTGATGTCTCTTATACTTTTGGGGGCCGGTAGGTTAGCAATCAAATCAATTTTGACTTTGTGTACTTCAATTCCACTGGACGAGATGATATGTCCAAGAATAATTCTTTTTGAACCATGAAATGACACTTCTCCCAATTTAGAACTATGGATGCTGGACCCCGAGCGGATCGCTCTCACACTGATGGCGATGTATTAGAAGTGCTTGCAAGTGTGATTATAAAGAGGTTATATTTGACTGGAGTGACCACTAGCTAATTAATTTGATTCCATAGACGGCAAGACCCTGTAGAAACGTTAGGATAGAGAATCTGAGTATTCCCTGCCCTAAGATGACTCTTTGATCTACTACTGAGATTCCAAGGAACTGTGGTTATAGAGAGAGAATGTGTTAGGCACCCACTTTGCCCACATAAATGTACGATCTCTACTTCACGAGATCTCTCAAACTTTTGACGATTGGGTTAGTACTTGCATGCTAATAATGCAGGGGTGTGTGTAATGTTGTGTCCAATGCAATGCTTACGACAAGATGTAGTTTTGGCTGGATAAATCCACCTTGACTGCCCACTTGCTTTTTGATGGACAAGATTTGATTAACTCGGCGAGTCATAGAGCATATATTTGAACCGATCGAGTGCTGAATGCTATGTATGAAAGACTATATATCTAATGCCGTGAGCATATGATGTTGTGTTAAATGCAACGCCTATGACAAGCTTTGGTTCAGGCTAGATAAATCTGTCCTAACTCCTCCACTTGCTAAAGTGAAAAAACCAATTAGCACAAGTTTATGATGGGTAGGACCCAACTATGTAAGCATACATTCATACTGATTGGGTAGAAGATGTAATGCAATGTAGAAAGGATGATCTTGATGAGTAGAGGGGTTAAGAAGGAAATCGGTTTTGCAAAATACTAATGTTGAGATTAGATGGAGTTGTTAGAATTTGGATGGCTGAATGGATGGTAGTATCTCAAGGATTGGTGATGCGGCCAGGATCAAAGTCTTAATGGCTTAAGAGACTAGGGATCTTACTGGATTTGGTTAGACCTATGCTAGGCTCTCCTTTCCATGGCTCTTTCTTCTCCTTGGTTGAGGGATGTAACGACTAGCTTAAAGGCTTGATGGGTGTGTTGTCATTTCTGAGATGGATTGAGGATGATTGAAATGAGAAGCGTAGGGGGCTATTTATAGCCTCTGTTCACTCCCCAAGTATAGGGTTGTGATGTAGTAATAACTCGGTAAGACCGAGGTCGAATCCACAGGGACTGAAACCTGTACGTTATCTGAAACTAACTAGGACTAGAACTAGAATGAGATGAAATCTAAATTGAGTGTAATTTGAAGAATAATGATGAAATAATTAAACTAAAATTTAAGAGAATTCAGAAGTGGGAAACTAGGGATTCAGAGGATCCACTTGTAGAGATCAGGGAGATCTTATGCCAGTATCACAAATTAAGAAAATTTACTGAACTGCCATTGATGTAGGTTTCAAGAGATGAGAGGTATATGAATTAGAATGGATTCCATCACCAAACCATGCCCAGGAGACAAAGCAAACAACAGAATTAAACTAATTACCAACAAATTAACATGTTTATGAAGGTTAGGAAGGGTACCGACATCCAACCATGCCCAGGAGACGATGGTGAACAACAGGGCTTCCTGACGTCATAAATATAAAGAGGAAAAGAACATGCTCAAAGCCATTGCAGACCCATTGTAATTTCAGTCACAACAGACCATTAAAGACTAAAAACACATTCCCATAATAAAACCCAAATCAACATCAATTCAGTCTAAACAAAGGCACAAGCAAAGAGCCTCCCATCACGCTACAAGCTTCACCTCTTAGCCCTAGCTAAGAAGATTTAGCCACGCATGGATGGGCTAATCATCTTTGAAAGAAAAATACCTGAAAAGAAACAAAAACAAATAAAAAGAAAAAGAAAAGAAAAACTCTCTCGTTGAGAAAACCTCCCAGCCGTGAAAAACTTCCAGCCCCCCTATGCCCTCCCTTCTCTCTCTCTTTTATAACATGCCAGAAATCGGTGCTGTGTCAAAACCGGAGTCAGTGGAAACTCGTTTTAGAAACTACATACGCAGAGATTTACGCAGCAGCAGAAGCAATTACGCAAACAGTTCTGCGTGTGTTTTTTTTTTAAAGAAAAGAGTCATCCATGCCTTTCATTTAAACATCATGGTCGGGGTTATGACCCTCCTATGCATCTTCTAGACGGATCGGATTATCGATTCGACGGTGATAGCGGACACAGTGGGGCCCACAGCGATCGGATTTTGAGGACGCCTGCGAAACAGGGATCGCTCACATGCGCTGATGTTGCTGATGGGGTCCACTTCGATGTATTCTAGAGAAATCCAAGCCGTTCACTGCATTCCCCTCAAAAACTCTGTCAGACACGGATGATTTTGGGCCGGGTACATGTTGATTCGCGGAGGCTTTCTTAACGCCCTCCATTCTGCGTTGAATCCCTTATATAGATGCAGTATCGGAGAAATTTGAGAAATAGGTCAGGGGTTGATCGGTTTCACCTCCTTGTCTCGATGAACGGCTTGGATCAATGAATGAAATGATGATCGTGGCCCACCAAGCTTCGTCTGCAACTCTCTGGCGCGAACAGAGAGATCCGGCGTTCTTATTTGTGATGGTCGGTGGGCCCAAGATTGTCGGTGATGGAGAAATCCACTCCGTCCATTGTATTTCTAGCGAAAAACCGTCTAGGAAGGGATGGTTTCATATGTGTTTAGCTGTGGCCCACAAAGTCTAATACTCCACCGTCCGTCTTCTGTTTGGATGGTTGAAATCCAATCCACACTATCTTCTGAAATTCTGTTACCTAGAATTGGATCATACGGCCTTTGCGAAACTAATAGACGGTCCGGATTTTCGAATTGACTGATGAGTGGGGCCCACTGAGCAACCCAACGCCAGACGGCATTAACGCCGTTTGCGTTTTTGAGCTTTTGTCAGTCAGCGGGCGCTGGCCGACTTTGAGTGCGTGGGTGCACGGCTGGTGCACGTGCACACTGTGCACATGCAGTGCATATGTGGGGTCCATCATGATGTATGTATAAATCTCCCCCGTCCATCTGATTTTTCAAATAATTTAAGGTGTTGAGACCAAAGGTTAGGCATATCCAGAGATCAGGTGGGCCCCAGATTGATGATCTGTGAGCTGATTTGTCCGTTGGGCTGCTTCCGCGATGATCCAACGGATGAATTTCGACGTGTACGGTTCATTTAGAGTCCTCAGGCCCTGTATAGAGTTTTGAGCCGGTCAGATGATGAGAACCCTGTGATCTTGCATTCTGGTTGGTTTTCGGGCCTGTTAAATGCGAACGGCTTGATTTCCTCTGATCTCTGGCATGCAAATCCATCAATTTTTGTCCTCTGGAGTCCGTACCTTGTCTTGGTGATGTCGGAGCGCTAAATCTCAGCTTTAAGCACTCATTTTCAGTCTCAGCTCGTCATCACATCCTGCATTACAAACATGATTAATTTGGACCATTAAATAATATTATGTTCGTAAATCTAAGCAGTAACTAGGGTCTGATATGCAATATTTGACCCTCAACAGCCTCCCTACCCAATTTTCTTGTAATTCTTACAAAGTCCAAGGTAAAATGGGGTTGGATGGCTGGTATATGAGATTGCCACATGGCAAGATTTCAATGGTTGGACTGGATGGCATGGGATGTAATTTGGAGTGTAAGAGAAGGGCATAGGAGTCCATTCACTAGGGCACACGGATGAGGATGGAAAAGGGGGAAGAGGCACACTATTGGGCTCCTTGTCATAACAGGGAGCTTGCCATGTGGCAGTCGGCATACAGTGTGCCACCTAGGCCACACAATACTCCTTGTTTTGGTAGGCGAGCTCCCTCAAGTGTGTGGAGGGTTCTGTCTCTATTGGTGCCAGCTGTTGTACCTTTGGGATTTCGAATGGGCTCTTGGTTGGGCTTGGACCTTGGGTTAGTTTTGGATTTGTTCTGACAAGGTGAGTTAGCAGGTACGCTGACAAGGTGAGATGATTGGGTGAGTTGACTCAACTTCGAGGTTTGGACTAGGTTTAGGGTTTAGGCTAGGGTTCGGGTTAAGTTTAGGGTTTTCATCCAACTTGATAAGCTTGTTGGCCTGGGGTGGGGTGTCTACAAGAACAATGTTCTTCTCTTCGCATTTCATTAAGATCAAACATAAGTTATTCAAATGCTCATTGAATGAACAACCAAAGACAGAGAAGTTGTCCATGAAGACTTTTAGAAAATGCCCAATCATGTTAGAAAAGACACGGAGCATGCATCTATGGAAAGTGGCTGGAGCATCACACAACCCAAAAGGCATCCTTTTATATGCAAAGGTACCAAAAGGACAAGTGACTAGGGTTTTCCCCTGATCTTCAGGGGCAATCTTTATCTGATTGTATCTAGAGTAATCATCAATGAAACAATAGTAAGAATGACCAGCTAACGTTTTCAAAATTTAGTCAACAAAGGGTAATAGAAAGTCGTCTTTCTTGATAACCGTGTTTATTTCTTATAATCAATGCACATTCTCCAACTAGTAGTGACTCTGGTTGGCACTAATTTATTGTTGGCATTCATGACTATAGTAATTCCATATTTCTTAGGAACCACTCAAGTTGGACTCACCCATTGGCTATCTGAAATAGGGTAGATGATACCCACATCTAGTAACTTCAGGACCACTGCATTAATCACGTCTTTAATGTTTGGATTTAATCGACATTGTGGTTGTCTAAATGATTCAACATTCTCCTCGAGGTGTATCCTATGAGTACAAATCAAGGAGTTGATTCCCTTGATATCTGCAATTGTCCATCCAATGACACTGTTGTGTTCATTGAGAATCGAAATTAGTTTATTCTCTTAGTCTTTATCAAGATAGGAAGAAATAACCACTGAAAAAAGTGTTTATCTTGACCCAAATAAGTATATTTCAACTCAGACGACAAAGGTTTCAGGTCAAGTTTCAGTGCTTCAATACTAGACGGTAAAGGCTTAGAATCCGTGGATGGAAGTCTTTCAAAGCATAACCTCCACCGGTTGGTCTCAAGCACCAACATAGAATCCAACAAGGCATTCACTATGTCTAAGATCACGTCATTGTTAGAATCAATGAAGTGAGCCAAGCATGCTTCTAAAGGATTGGAGAAATTGGTTAGAAGGAGCTCATCCTCCACAATGGAATTGATCATGTTAATCTCGTGAACTTCATCATCATCTCCTTGTTGTTTTCACATGTTAAACATGTTCAGCTCAAGCATCATATTGCCAAAGGAAGGTTTCATGACTCCATTCCTGCAATTGATCACATCGTTTTAGAAGTTGCCAAGGATGGGCGTCTAAGGATGACATAGGAATGTGAGTGCTTGTAACGCACCGTATTTTCTGGACTTGAGTATACGACCTGTTTCCCAAAAACCTGAGTGTTAACCTTAAAGGATGGTCAAATTCGAGTATATATATTTTTTCCAATTATCAGAGTAAGCAGATGAGCATAGAATGGACAAGTAAGCATAAAGGAAAATTTTCATTTAATTTGGAATACACAAGAAGCTGCCCATAATGACTTATACAAACTAATGCCCCCATTCTTACAATTACAAAATGAAATAATATTACATATGAAACAAAGTAAATTACAACAATCTTGGGATGTGAAATCCTGTAGCAACCCTTAACAATTACAATCATGCTTCCTTGTCAATTATAGCTTGCTCCTCATTGATATAAACATGAATGTCACCTGGGCCACCTGGGCTATCTGTACGGTTATATATTTGATGGATGAGTGGCCAACTCAGTGTGAATTCCCCTCAAGATTACACACCGCTGCATTTGGTAAGCATAGTTATAAAATAGTAAGGCAATTAAAACAACACATGATGTAGTGTCTTTTTAAATGCATGGATGCGTGAATGTACATCGCCCCGGGGATGCACATCCCTGCGAAAGTTGGACTCGTCACCCATGCAATCATCGACCTGTGAAATCATCCAGTCGGAACAATAGATCGATAATCAGTGGTTTGGGAGCTAGCGAAATGATACCTCGATGATCCTAAGGGCATGTGCTACAACATCCAGAATTAGCCACCCGTCATTGCCAATATGCCATGGATGCATGATTAGCCAAACCATTATTAGTCCAATTACAATCAGCCAATTTAAATAAGCTTAAGGTCACTACAGGGGTTTGTCACCAGCATAGGCCGACAGATCGGGCATAGTCCCATACCACCATCCCCAGCTCATAAGACTACCACCTTAGGATGTTTAATGGAAACCCGTTGACTAGTGGTCAATCATATTGCAGTATATGACGGTTACCATCACATGGTTGCACGGTATAAAACATCGAACCCATATAGGGAAAATACCAGAACAAAGCCACATAGGGCGATATCAAAGTAAGCCACATAGGGCAAATGTTAAAATAAGCCATATAGGCCGAGTATCAAAACCATGCGATAAGAGACCATCCTTGAAAACCACTTAGACACAACAACCCTGGATGGTAGGTCTATATCAATAATCCATGTAGACCACCACTCAATAACCACTAGATCAAAGATCCATTGTAATCACCGTCAATCGAATTACATCCCAAATATGGGTGTACATTTATAAGTGGGGGTTTCCCACTAATGTACCAGTTTAAATCTTAGAAGCAATCCACAAGTAATCCGATAGCATGAATTAAATATATAGGATAAACATTAAGCATGTGATGTAACAACTCAATTCCAACAATTAACACATGTGGTTATAGAATAGAGATATCATTTATAAATTAAATAAAACTGTAACTTAAGCTAATGGGAAAATGCAAAGCTTAAGGGGAATAAATCATCAACTTACGTTTGAACCACCTACCAGTGTTGCTAGAGAGTGCGTGTTTCCTTAGAATCAAACCCTATCATGAATTGTAAAGTTATATACAGTTAGGTCCAAGCTTACACACTATTTAGGATTAGGGTTTTAACCTAGGGTTTAGATTACCTTGGTTTTAGGGTTTCATCCTTGGGTTTAGTTCTGGGCGTAGATTTAGGATTTTGAACTCTAGTTGGTGTACCATTAACTATGATGTAAATTTAATGATTACAAAGTAACTATTAGCATTATTGTTATTATTTATATTGGCCAACGTAGTAATAACAATCGTTATGATGATAACTAATATTATAACCTACTATTAATGATAACATTTAAGAGTGACAAAACAAGGCATTAGGATTTAATAATGACATTATTATTATTATTATTATTATTATCATTATCATTATTATTATCTGTCTATAATAACTATTATCAGTATAATGAATGCTTGAGATTGTAAGGGCCCATAGACATGGAAATCGAGCCCGCACAAAGGTGGCCCAACAAAGTCGCCTGGACTGGGCTTGCTCGGGCCAGCCTGTTAGGCCCAATATGAGCCCAAAGATTTAGGCTGGGCCTACTGGCCTGGCCCATTTGTGCGACTGGCTTGGCACAGGCCCATTATTATTTTTGGGCCTGGAATTCAGCCTAGACTCAGGCTGATTCCAGCCCATTTCCTTGCCTGCATTCAGCTCAGTTCTGGGCTGGCTTTCAGCCCAGATAATAGCCCAACTAGAGAGCCGTTTTCAGTCTGTTGCAGGGGCCAAAAAGGCCTGATTTTGGCTCCTCTCAAAGCTTGTTTTTTAGCTTGATACAAGACCCGTTTTTTAGCAATTACATGGCCTGTTTGAGAGTTGATTTCAACTTGGATTAAAGCCTTTTTAAAGGCCTATACAACTCTGTTTATGGCCCAGCTGGAGCTTCGTTTCAACACATCTCCAGGTCCAGCTAAGGGCCATTTTAGCTTGGATTGAAGGCCCGTTTAAAGGCCGTTTTGAGCCTAGCTGAAAGCTAGTTTTGTCCCAAACCGTGACCCAACAGAAAAGCCAATTCTAGCTCTTCTTTTGGACAGGTTTTAGTCCAGATTGCGGGTTGTTTGCTGCTCATTTTGCTAGCAGAGATGGGACGCTCGGCCCAGGTTCGGTGGCAAATTTTCAGCTCAAGCTCGGCCCAAATGGAGGACGTTTGCAGTCCATCTTCACGGCCCACTAAAGGACATTTTCAGTCCTAGTCGCCACGGCCTATCTGAGGCACGACTGAGGGTCATTTTTGGCCCTGGCCATGGCCCAAACTCAGTAAGAGAAATTGAAGGGATCGCCGGTAGTGGACTTAGGGACCTTATGACATTGCGCCAAAGGCCACTGAAGTCGGGGATTACCTGAAGTGTTGAAACAACGATTAATGCTCCCTGGATTCCACGCCTGATTTGCTTGGATGTCTTCTTTGTTCCTCGACCTTTGTTGAGGGTCAAATATTGCATATTAGACCCCAGTTATTACATAGATTTACGACTATGAAACTGTTTAACAACCCAATTTATTCGTGTTTTTGTTGCAAGGTGACTTTACGAACTTGGACTAAAACAGGGTGCTAAAAGCATGGTCTAAATAGTCTGAAGTCACCAAGGCAAGAAAATCAAGAAACCGAAGCTCAAGTGGCCTGAAAGTCAGCAAGAATGCAAGATCACAAGGTTCCCACCATCTGATCGGCTTGAAACATCATACAGGGCCTGAGGACCAGAAATGAACTGTACACGTCGAATTTTAGCCATCGGATCCATGTGAAAGTGGTCCAACGGCTTGATCAGCCCATGAATCGTTAAACTGGGGCCCACCGGATATCTGGCTATGCCTCAACTTTGGGTCAACGCCTTAAACGGGGAGATCAACTAAATGGATGGAGTGGATTTCTCACGAGGACCACGAGTGGATCCCACATATCAGAGGAGAGTGAACCGTACTAATGCACTCCCGAGCAACACCAAACTAATGCACTTGGTCAGCAGGCGCTGACCCGTGCCAACTTCAGAAGTTTTAAGAAAACGGGCAGCATGGGACGCTGCCCATCTATTTGATAGTAGTGGGGCCCACCTATCATGAATCTTGAAAATCCGATCCGGCCATTGTATCCGGACTGAGGGGACGACCACAATCATGGTGACCTTTCGGTCCCATGCTTCCGATCACAGAGATCTTTGTTTAAACCTGAGACGGACGGTCGGTTTAAAACTCAATGGACCACACTCAACCAAATCCAAAATAAATCACCTCAAAACGGTTTCCTGAGGAAAAACTAATAGACGTAGTGGATTTCCAAGATAGCAAGTACGTGGACCCCACCGACTCCCATTTAAAGAAACAGAGCTTTCTGTTTCGGTTTCTGCTGTGAAATCCGGAACTGGGAGCTGCGAACTAAGTTGGTGGGCCGTCACGTTGATCCGGGAGCATGATCCAAACCATCCAACATATCTGGACGATGATCAAGACCAAGGCCTAGGTGGAAAATTTTCAATAAACAGCGAGGATCTGATTTTGGCTGTTCAAATGGAAGAATGGACGGTGGAGTAAAAGATCCCATGGGCCGCATTAATGCGAGTCCAAACCAGCCATTCTTGACTGGTTTTTCGAGAAGAACACATTGGACGGGGCGGATTTCGTAAAAGACAGCTCTAATGAGCCCAACCAGTGTCACTGCGTAACAAATATGCAGGCCTGTTTTGTGTCCGGAAAATCCGGTATTTTCTGGCAGCTGTGGGCCACTATCTTGGATCGAATGGAAGATCCAAACCGTCCATCGTGATGCTCAACCAAAAATGCCCCAAGGGACTTCATTATTTTAAATAAATATGTGAGGACGGTGGAAGCTTTTCCACCCGTTTTCTTGGCTGCGAAAAGACGTTCACGCGGACTCTAGCCGATTCTCTTCACCGACTCTGCTTGGCTGCTATAAAAGGAAAGAGAAACAGAGAGAGAGGGGGCTTAGGCAGACGGTTGGGAAGTCAACAAGGGAGAGAGGGAAGCTTGTTTCTTTTTCACTAGTTCTTTCTTTTCTTTTCATGTTTTCCTTTTTTTTCATGGAGTTTAATCTAGCCATGTTAGGCTAAACCCCTTAGCTAGGGCTAAGGAGTGAAGCTTGTAGGGAGATGGGAGACTCTATTTCATGCCTTTAATTTAATTTTGATTTACGAACTGAGTTTGATTTTAATTGATTATTAAGGGAATGTTTTTAGTTTTTAATGGTCTTTTGTGACTGAAATTACAATGGGTCTGCGATGGCTTTGAACATGTTCTTTTCCTCTTTATGTTTATGATGTCAGGAAGCCCTGTTGTTCACCATCGTCTCCTGGGCATGGTCGGATGACGGTACCCTTCCTAACCTTCATGACATGATTGATTGGTTGGTAATTAGTTTAATTCTGTTGTTTACTTTGTCTCTTGGGCATGGTTTGATGATGGAATCCATTCTAATTCATACACCTTTCATTTCTTTGAAACTATATTAAGTAAGTTCAGTTGAGTTTTGATGAAGGCATAAGATCTCCCTGATCTCTACAAGTGGATCCTCTGAATCCCTAGTTTCCCTTCTCTAAATTTTTTAAGTTTAGATTAATATTTCACGATTATTCCTTAAATTCTATTTGATTTAGATTACATCTTAGCCTAGTTCTAGTTCTACTTAGTTTTAGATTACGTACAGGTTTCAGTCCCTGTGGATTCGACCTCGGTCTTACCGAGATTATTACTACATCACAACCCTGCACTTGGGGAGTGAACAAGTTTTTGGCGCCGTTGCCGGGGACTGACGGCTATGATTTTCTGAAATTAATTGGTTTTAGAATTAGTTAAGATTAGGATTTTTTCTAACTTTAGGTTTAGTTTTTTTTTTTTAATTTTTAGGAACTAACCTAACTTTCCTGTTTTGTAGGATTCTAAGATAGAAACTTCTAATTTGGTGATATCTTCCTAATTTCTTTACTTTTTCTATTTTTAGAATTAGGATTTTATTTTTAGAAATTTTCTAACCTTAGACTTACTATTCTTAGAAACTAACTTATTTTGTTTTGTTTTGCAGGTTTTTAACATAGGAACTTCTAGTCTGGTAACATCTTTCTAACTTCTCCTTTACTTTCTGTATTGCTGTAGGATTTTGCTTTCTTCTAGAATTAGATTCAGAGTTAAAGTTTCACCATATATATGAATGAGTGGGCACGTCAGTATGTTGAGATAGCTTATGGAAAACAGCTTATGCCTCAAAATTTTTCTAAAAATTTCTTCGAGAATCAATCAGAATATGATACTCCACCGATTAAGAAGTCTTTCGGTGATTATCTGCGGGAGAATAATTGTATTCCACGAGTTAAGAAAACAGTACGTGATTGTTGGAATGATGACGCGTATCAACTCTCGACAGATGACCCGTATGGTTTTGATTAGTGGAAACAGAAATATGTCGAGGTTGAGTCAGTAAAACAACATGGTAAGAACCCTCGTGGATCAACCACTTCTGAATATTCACCAGAAATGATCCAAGAGGAGTCATATCCGAGTTACACAGACTATGTTACTGGCATGAGGAAATTAGTAGAAGCACTTGAATCACGCCTTGATAGGCTAATGGAAACTAATTCATCTCAACCGCAACCCGTTGATCCTGTTGATTATTCCTTTGGATTCCCTACTTCTAATGAAATAACGGAGGCTAGTTCGTTTCAACTACAATCCAATCCAGAAATACAATGCGAGGAAAGTAATCCTCACTCACTTTTGACAAAATCTGGAATTTGGAATGAGGAGTTGGATTCCATTAATGAGCATACGGTTCAATTTTTCGATGAGTCGTTCTCAATGACTGTTCAAAAGAATGATGGAGATATATGGGTGTCTTTCAAATACAGTGATGATAACACACTTTTCTTACATGATACACAGGATCTTAATGATGAGGTAGAGGTTAGTTTATTCGAACCTCAACCAAATTTAGAATCCCAAGTGTGCACTGCACAGAATTAGATGAAGATGCGTATTGGGATAATGATCATGAATGTTCAGCCCCAGTTCCCCTGGAATTAATCTCAAGTTTGGTCCAGGTCAATGATCAAGAAGTGCACGAAGTGAGCGGTCATAATGAGCTACTCCACTCACCTGACATATCTGATTTAAAAGTGGATGAGCTCCTCACAACCAACCCTTCTATCTCTTGTGAGACATGTTTGGACCACTCCCTTGAATTACATGATGATATGATTCAGGAGATGAATGAGTTACTTGATACAACTCTGGAATTTGAAACCACTCAGTTGAGGCCACCATCTGAACTATTAAATTTTAACGATTCAATGCCTCTTCTGAGTAGTATTAATGAACAGAGTCAGCACATCAATGCTTCGTATACTGATCCTCAATCTGTCTGTGCAGGGCTGGAGCAAGAAAGCACACTCTCGTCTACTTTTAAAGATGATAGAATCCTTGAACAGATCATCACACACTTCAAATATGAGAATGAGTCACTCTCAACTGAATGTCCCAATTCTTTAGATGATTGCTTGGCACACTTTGTAGATTCAAACGATCCCATGATAAGAGACATAGTGAATGCCTTGCAAGACGACATCTCGATAGTCATTACTGACCAAGAGAACCCTTACTCTGAAGCCCCTCCCTCCCCAGATCCTCACTATTTACCATTAAGGGAGGGGGATCTAAAAATTGAACCAAAGCTTGGAACTTCGGAATGCATTGAGACTACATTACTTCCTGAAAATTTTTCTGAATTTTATCTACCTGTAGTCTTTGATTCACTATGGGATACTAACTTTGAGACTTTTTCTGTCACAGGTGAATCGTATATACTTTGGATACCTCAAGCAATTCAATGGAAAATTTTTTACGAGGTGCATAAGTCTCTCTGGAAAGTCATGCTCCAGGGCGCTCAAGCCTATTGCACAAAGGGCTTTTGGATGATCCTGTTGAGGAGCTTACTGAGAAACTTATCAAGATATTGGCCGGAAGAGGAACCTTGCGGCATGATCGAGTAGCTTTTCCCTGCTTTCATAGGACTAGAGTAGTTTGTTTTATGTTATTTTAATATAGACGGTAAACTTAGCGCTCCTGGGAGGCAACCCAACTTTTCATTCCATTTAATTTTCCTAGTTAGTTAGTTCAATGTTTGTGGGTAACATTGCTGCAAACCCTCACGAGACTATAACTCATCCTCTAGGGGAAACCTAAAGGTTTAAAGGCTTGTTGCATGCGCTAAATGCAATCGAGAGCACTTGCGAAAGTGGTATAGGTAGGATTTTATCTTTTGTTATTTTTGTTTTGCTTTCTCTCTCGTGCTAACCGGCTTCCATGCTGCAATCTCTTGAAAAGTCTCTCTCGATTCATCATCTAGGTACTATCTTCCCATCACTTCACATTTACTTTTGTTGTCCCATGTGCATTCCATACTCATACCTTTTACATTGAGGACAATGTAGATTTTAAGTTGGGGGTGGGAGATTAGGTTACCTAATCAGTGTTTTCTTTGTCTTGAGCAAAAATTATGAAAATTTTTAAAAATTTCTGGGCTTTCTAGTGAATTCGAAGTGATTTGACGACCATCTTTTATTTAGAATTTCAGGATATGGAAGGTTGGTGATTTACTACTCTTGGATTCAGTAGCTGTTAGATTTCACAGTTAAGTTGAATTGTTAATCCATGATTAGAAGTTGTAAACATTGATTGAGTCATGATTTTACATGCCACATCTCGCTTACACATTGAGGGTTTAGTTCCATATTGAAGAATCGACCTAGTAATCATTAAGCATGGAAGGAACCAACTTGAACAATTGCCCCTTATGATCAATTGAAAGGAAAAGACTCCATTGAAAAAGGTTAGGCGAAGAATCTTCACTATAGTTTTGCTCCCTATAGGTGTAGATTTCATTCCCCATGGATAACATTTGAAAAGGGTTGGGTGTACGATCTTCACCATAGGTTTGCTCCCTATAGGTAAGGATTTGATTCCCCTCCTTGGCATTACTTTTAATTAAAAAAAAATCAAAAGTTGGAAGAAAGAAAAAGGATGATCTATGAGACATCTTTTAGTTTAGGTTTTGGGTGTCCTGAATGCTCTTGTTGGTTACCAATGATATCATGAAATAACGGATTGAATTTTAATGATCGATAAGCCGAGATTACACTATACACTCATGGAACTCAATGTTTGGAATTTTTCTAATTAAGGAACTAATACTTTGAACTTGGTTATGAAGTTTACCGTGTGTTTGAGTCTAGGAGAGAGTAAAGCCCAACATTCATGAATTGTTGAATTCTAAATATCTGGATTGTTTTCCAAAATCACTCGAGTTCATAGAAATTCTCCTGTAATTCTCAACTTATTTTTCGCATACTTTGCTCGGGACTAGCAAAATGCTGTTTGGGGGTTGTGTTGAGGGTCAAATATTGCATATTAGACCCCGGTTATTACATGGATTTACGACCATGAAACTGTTTAACAGCCCGATTTATTCGTGTTTGTGTTGCAAGGTGACTTTACGAACTTGGACTAAAACAGGGTGCTAAAAGCACGGACTTAACGGTCTGAAGTCACCAAGGGAAGGAAATCAAGAAACTGAAGCTCAAGTGGCCTTAAAGTCAGCAAGAATGCAAGATCACAAGGTTCCTACCATCTGATCGGCTTGAAACATCATACAGGGCCTGAGGACCAGAAATGAACCGTACACATCGAATTTTAGCCTTCGGATCCATGTGAAAGTGGTCCAACGGCTTGATCAGCCCATGAATCGTTAAACTGGGGCCCACCGGATATCTGGCTATGCCTCAACTTTGGGTTCAACGCCTTAAATGGGGAGATCAACTAAATGGATGGAGTGGATTTCTCACGAGGACCACGAGTGGACCCCACATATCAGAGGAGAGTGAATCGTACCAATGCACTCCCGAGCAACACCAAACTAATGCACTTGGTCAGCAGGCGCTGACCCGTGCCAACTTCAGAAGTTTTAAGAAAACGGGCAGCATGGGACGCTACCCATCTATTTGATAGTAGTGGGGCCCACCTATCATGAATCTTGAAAATCCGATCCGGCCATTGTATTCGGACTGAGGGGATGACCACAATCATGGTGACCTTTCGGTCCCATGCTTCCGATCACAGAGATCTTTGTTTAAACTTGAGATGGACGGTCGGTTTAAAACTCAATGGACCACACTCAACCAAATCCAAAATAAATCACCTCAAAACGGTTTCCTGAGGAAAAACTAATAGACGTAGTGGATTTCCAAGATAACAAGTACGTGGACCCCACCGACTCCCATTCAAAGAAACAGAGCTTTCTGTTTCGGTTTCTGCTGCAAAATCCGGAACTGGGAGCTGCGAACTAAGTTGGTGGGCCGTCACGTTGATCCGGGAGCATGATCCAAACCATCCAACATATTTGGACGATGATCAAGACCAAGGCCTAGGTGGAAAATTTCAAGAAACAGCGAGGATCTGATTTTGGCTGTTCAAATGGAAGAATGGACGGTGGAGTAAAAGATCCCATGGGCCGCATTAATGTAAGTCCAAACCAGCCATTCTTGACTGGTTTTTCGAGAAGAACACATTGGACGGGGTGGATTTCACAAAAGACAACTCCAATGAGCCCAACCAGTGTCACCGCATAACAAATACGCATGCCTGTTTTGTGTCCGAAAAATCCGGTATTTTCTGGCAGCTGTGGGCCACTATCTTGGATCGGATGGAAGATCCAAACCGTCCATCGTGACGCTCAACAAAAAATGCCCCAAGGGACATCATTATTTTAAATAAATATGTGAGGACGGTGGAAGCTTTTCCACCCGTTTTCTTGGTTGCGAAAAGATGTTCACGCCGACTCTAGCCGATTCTCTTCACCGACTCTGCTTGGCTGCTATAAAAGGAAAGAGAAACAGAGAGAGAGGCGGCTTGGGCAGACGGCTGGGAATTCAACAAGGGAGAGAGGGAAGCTTGTTTCTTTTTCACTAGTTCTTTCTTTTCTTTTCATGTTTTCCTTTTTTTTCATGGAGTTTAATCTAGCCATGTTAGGCTAAACCCCTTAGCTAGGGCTAAGGAGTGAAGCTTGTAGGGAGATGGGAGACTCTATTTCATGCCTTTAATTTAATTTTGATTTACGAACTGAGTTTGATTTTAGTTGATTATTAAGGGAATATTTTTAGTTTTTAATGGTCTTTTGTGACTGAAATTACAATTGGTCTGCGATGGCTTTGAGCATGTTCTTTTCCTCTTTATGTTTATGATGTCAGGAAGCCCTGTTGTTCACCATCGTCTCCTGGGCATGGTCGGATGACGGTACCCTTCCTAACCTTCATGACATGATTGATTGGTTGGTAATTAGTTTAATTCTGTTGTTTACTTTGTCTTCTGGGCATGGTTTGATGATGGAATCCATTCTAATTCATACACCTTTCATCTCTTTGAAACTATATCAAGTAAGTTCAGTTGAGTTTTGATGCAGGCATAAGATCTCCCTGATCTCTACAAGTGGATCCTCTGAATCCCTAGTTTCCCTTCTCTAAATTCTTTAAGTTTAGATTAATATTTCACGATTATTCCTTAAATTCTATTTAATTTAGATTACATCTTAGCCTAGTTCTAGTTCTACTTAGTTTCAGATTACGTACAGGTTTCAGTCCCTGTGGATTCGACCTCGGTCTTACCGAGATTATTACTACATCACAACCCTACACTTGGGGAGTGAACAACCTTCCATCACCCTTTCTATTGTGTTTAACAGGCTCAAGACTCAGTTTAACTAAGTCCGAGCGAGGCATCCGTTTGGTGAAGACGGTATGGCCGTCCATGGTGGAATCTTGCCCTCACAGTTTTTCTTCAATCTGACAGTTATGGACTGCTCGGATGGATGCAAGAGTTCTTGGGGAGAGTTGTTTTCAGTATTTGGTTTTCTACCCCACCCTAATCTCTGTAAATGGAATGGACGGTTGAAAAGGTTTTGTTTGGGACGGCCTGGATGAGCTCTTGCTTGCTTACGCGGATCGTTGAATTTGGAAGAAAACAGATTTCTGTTTTTTGAAAAAATGGCAACAAGCAAATGTTCTTATCTTATGTGGTATTTGTGAGCACATGTGCGCACTTCATCGGGTGGACTAACCATGGTTTTGGTCAGCCATGGACACTCTATTAGATGGGTGGTTTGGATCCCTTAACTGGGATGAGGTGGTGGGCCATGCATTGATCAAACGTCGAAGGAAAAACACAAATATGCCATTTTGAATGGCAGCAGACGGGAACAATTCTCATTTTTGGCAATTGTCAGGTTAGCCCGCTTTGATCAGTCTTTGGGTCGACTAATTGCACACGGGCATGTCCCTACCAGTGTAAAAGGCCATAAGGTGGGGCCCACCATTATGTTTATGAGAAATCCACTCCATCCATTTACTTTGGAGGGCCCACAAAATGTCCTTGACCAAAGATGGGGTAAGACCAAGGCCCGTGTGGGCTATATCACTTGATCTACATTCATTTAGTGTAGATTACGTTGATTCAATGGTCGGATCAACTTCAATTCGAGCATCAATGGTCAAAAGTCCTAGTGGGTCATTTGTAAGACCCATATAACTTAATACTAACCATATACTAATGTTAATGTTAATTTTTATTACTATTGCTACCCTTTATTATTATTATTATTATTTATCATTATTACTAGTATTATTATTATTATTATTATTATTATTATTATTATTATTATTATTATTATTATTATTATTATTATTATTATTATTACTACTCCACATACATATTTTCTTTTATCATGCTGTGGGTCCCAGTTTGTAGATTATTAGGACTATCCATCTCATGCTTTTATATCGTTAAATATTTCGTTATTACTATCGTTAACATTATCTTCTTTCTAACGCCAAAATTTATTTTTTTTCCCGTCAGCGGCACGTGTTAAGTCTGTAAGTTCTTACTAGGCCTCAGTCCCAAATTTAAGATGGATTACCTGTATTAGTGGACCATATGGAATAAATTTCTATTATAGTTTTAGGTTGTAAGTTTTTGAAAACCAAAGGTTAAATTGATTATAATTCGTACCATGGATGGATGACTTCATACGTGGTTAAAGGTTACCCCTATTCACTGACTCGGTTTTTTAACGGTAACGCTCGAGTACTGGAAAGTATGGAGCATTACTAGCATCCATAACGGGTTGGGTATCCAAGATGATAAAATCTATCGGGAAGTAGAATTTATCAACTTGTACCGACACATCTTCAACTACCCCTCTTGGTATTCTAACGGAGTAGGGTATGGGATTAACACTTGCCCCTAAATCAAGAAGTGCTTATTCAATCTAGAAATTCTCTATTATGCAAGCGATGGTAGGACTACCCAGATCTTTATATTCTAGGGGAGTGTTTTTTTTTTTTTTTTTTTTTTTTTTTTTTTTTTATAATTATAAAACTCACTCACTTCGTAAAAAAAAGCCTTCTTTTGTACGTTGAGCTTTTGCTTCATCGTACAAAAATCATTGAGAAACTTGGCATATGACAGTATTTGTTTTATGACATCTAACATGGGTATGTTGATTTTCACTTGTTGGAAAACCTTTAAATATCTTGATTATTAACCAGAGGTTTGGAGGAGAGCAATCGCTAGGGGAACGGGGCTACTACCCTGTGACCAAGCTCGGTCTCTTTTTCAGGTCGAGCATTCCTAGTTTTATCACCACCTTTAGATTTATAAAATTCCTTAAGTTTCTCAACCTTCTTAGAATTTCTTTGTCAATCACTTTTTCACTTATAAGGGTGGTGATAGACTTAACATTTTGACTTGAGGGTTGGAAGAATTTAAATCAACCACTTCATATTTGCCTTTGGGGTTCGGTTGCGATTGGGAAGGGAAAGTCCATTTCTCCCTAATATTGAGGCATGATTCAATTATTTCAAATGAAGTTTTGAGATACTGCAAAATTTTCACGGTAGTTTGATTAATTTGTGTTTGACCTTGCATGAATGCTTGCAATGTATCCTTTAGGGTATTCTTTGATGGGAGCACATAAAGGGTACTAGTAGAGAGCCCTTGAAGATTATTGCCTGCATTCGCAATAGGCCTATTTCTCCAATTGAAGTTGGGATGGTTCCGCCACTCATGAGTATATGTGTTTGAATTTGGTGCACTAAAGGGGCATTGATAAGTGTTCATGGCATTGGCTTGAGCTTGCAACATCTTCTGGAATGCAGGGATTATAGAATAATCCATAGTCAAGTATGCATTACTCTCACATATACCACAAGCACTTTTAACAATTTTATTAGGTTTCGCCACATCGCATTTTCTTATTTCCATGGCCTTAACCTCACCTGTGAGACCGATTATCTTTGCGTTAACATCGTCCTCTTCCTTTAAGACGTAAATTCTTCCTTTTTCCTTAGACACGGGCTTGGTATTACTAGCTTTGTTAGATGTATCCCATGATTGGGCATTTTCCACTAAAAGATCAAAGTAATCCCAAGCCTTATCGGGATCCTTACTCATGAACTTGCCATTGCACATCATCTCTACGAATTGGTGCATGTTGGAACTTAAACCATCATAGAAAAAGCTAATGACTCACCACATTTCGTAGCCAAGATGTGGGTAGATAAGTAAGAGTTCTTTGAACCATTTCAACACTAGAAGGATGTTTCATTATCCTTTTGGGAGAAGTTCATGATGTTACGTCTCAGTGTATTGGTCTTATGGACAATGATTTTTTTATATAGAAATTCCCTAGTTATCTCAGCCCATGTCCCGATGCTTCTCAGCCTTAAGGAATGAAGCAATGATTTGGCTCTCTCCTTCAAGGAAAAAGAAAATAATTTCAATCTTAGAACATCCTTAAAGATGTTTTTGTAGTGTAGGGCAGTGATAATCTCATCAAATTCTTTAAGGTACAAACATGGGCTTTCAGAATCAAGTCCATGGAATTTTGGCAGCAACTAGATCACACCTGGTTTGAAATCAATGTTTTGCGCATTCATAGGAAAAACCATATTAGATGGTATGGTTGCCCTTATAAGTTGCAAGTAATCACACAACATCCTAACCGACGGCACATTGTGTACTTCGTTCTCCTAAAAATTCAGCTTGTTCTCAGCCTTATTGGGTGCATTCGTAGCCATGGTTCTGCTTGATTCACAAGTACTAAGGTATTTTCTAACACGACGGTGATGGACAGTCCTTCAACTAATCCTCCTTCACTTAGAAGACCAAGTGTGTGATCACGTACCCACTTGGGCATGAACACATAACAAACCTTAGAAGTTCTAAACTTAACCCTAAAAAACAAAAGCCTACAACAAAAACAACTAACTGAAAAACAATTAGGAAAGAATAATGGAAGGATATTACCGAAAGGGGAGATAATTGACTCAAAAACAAAATCCTACAAAATAGACAGAAAATGTTAGTAATCAATGAACTAAACAAAAATAAACTAACTTAGAAATAGAGATTTTAAAAACAAAAACCCTATGAACTAAACATATCCTAAAAGTGTTCTTAATGCGCATTCCCCGGCAATGGCGCCAAAAACTTGATCTTAACTACCTTAAGTACAGGGTTGTGAAGTAGTATATACTCATTAAGACCAAGGTCAATCCTCAGGGATTGAATTGGTTAAAAACGTTATTAGAACTAGAAAATGAATAGGAATATGGATTTTCCCATTAGGAAAAATTGGAACAATGTAGAAACAATCAATAACCGTAAACTAAGGCTCTGAAGATCCGCTTTTAACATACCCTTATAGTAATTCGCTAATTCAACTTTGATAACTCAATTGGAATTGAATAAAGATTTCTTTCAATTGGAATATAGAACAATTAAACCAATTTAGAATATTCAAACAAGGCATGAATCTTGATTGATCGATTTCTCATGAAGAACTAAGTATTTGATCGCAGAAAATTCTAAGCACATATTGTACCCAGAGTTAACAATAGATAAATGGATTTTACTGCTTAAAATTTTCACCAATATTAAGAATTCAATCAAAACCATCTCAATTTATCATTCAAATAATTATCATTGAATTAAAAATGAATTAATTATAAGAATCCATCAAAAGGTTTACCCCTTAGCCTTAGCTAAGAGATTATCCAAGCATAGCTAACATCTAACTTCAAAAAGAAAGAAAAATATAAAAGCAACTAGAACTAAAGTATAAATTGAAGAATGCGCCGATGAAGCTTCTCTCTCTCTCTCTCTCTCTCTCTCTCTCTCTCTCTCTCTCTCTCCCCTCCCCAAGCCCTAGGATGTCCTCTAAACTCGTCTAGAAAGCCTTATTAAATTAAAAAAAAATCATTGACTTTGAAACTTACGCACTTGTGCAAACTGTTGATCGATCGACTCAATCGAAGACCTATCGATCCAATTGAACCAACTTTCGATCAAATCGAAAACAACAAAAACTGTCCAACAAGTAATTTCATAAGTTCAGTATTTTCTTGATCGAATCGAAGATCTCATTGATTTAATTGAAGATGTTCAATTTTGTATAGCAACCAAATTAGGAATTTTGATTTTTCTCGATCGATTAACTTCAATCGATGTCCGCTCAATCGAATCGACAATGTTGTTAATCAAATAAAAAATGCCAAATTTCTTCACTTCACTTCAATGCACTTGATCTTCGATCTTCCTTGAAGTACTTGTTTCCTTTGGATCCTCACCACTTCAAATCTTCGGTTCTTCAATTACTTCATCTTCATCTTCTTTGCGCTTTAATCTGAATATATCTTAGGCATCCAAATTCTTTTGCACATTAAAAATTAATTTAATCAGGCCAATTTACTATTCTTATACAAGGAAAAATGATGCAAAACTATGGATAAATATGCAATATTTAGCACTTATTAGATGCTAATTTGGAGAACCAAGTCGGAGTAGTGTGACATAACCCAACCATAAGAGACATGGTTCGATCATCTCATAGGTCAAATGGAACGATCCAAGGGGTGATCTACCAATGGATGGATGGACAAACCAACACATGCATCAAGTGGGTCATCAATACAAAATAAAGAAAAATAAAGAGAGAAAGAATGGTGCAAATTGACCTACATAGGTAGATGTGTAAGGTGTCCTCTCCTTCGATCTGAGTCATGCAAGAGCTTTGACCCACCTTGATGGTCCACCAAGCCTTCCAAAATTCCAACAGGACACCCCTCCAATCTCTTAAAATCTCCTCCCTATTCTCTCTTCGAATTTTTTCTCCCGGAAAAAAATGGTAAAAATAGAAAATTGTTAGGAATTCTCTTTTTTGTAGAGAGAAATCATCATGAGCTAGCACAGATGCCACGTGGAGGGCATGCCTGGAAAGAGGAGGCCTTAGTGGTCTCTATTCATTAACTAGAAAAATGAGTTGGCCAACATGCATTAGTTGTTGATGAGGTAAAGAGAGGTGAGAGAGTTAACAGATGGTTTAGTAAAATGTGATGTAGAGTGTGATAAGAAAGAGAGTGGAGGAATATGGGGCGAGGGGTATGCCCACAATATTCCCAAAGCACTCGAAGGAGAAAAACAAAATCCAGTCCATTAAATGGCTTGCCTAAGTACATGTAGAGTTGAGCCCACCTAATAATCAGCCTGAATCTCACACAAATGTCATATTCACACATGCCCTGAGTTGCCTTAGCAGGGCACAACTAATGCTTATGCACATCCATGGACGTACTTAGGCATGCCTCATCTCCCATTGCAAAAATTGCACTACTGGCAAGTATAAAATACAATAGTTCGGACATTTTTGCTCTTGCAATTAGTTTTAAGAACTTTAGTTATTAGACAGTGAAACCATCATTAAAAATGTAGCTTTTTGATAAAGAATGGTTTATATTTTACTGCGGAAGGTAAGCAGCCAATAGTGAAACTACTTCCTTTTTAATTCTTTTAATGCCTATTGCCTGAACCAACATCCTCTTCTATGGGTGTAGCCCACCTGACCCACACTACGAAACATCTAATTAAGGAAATCATGTCACAAAGGCTTAGAAGAGCTCACACTAATGACTGTGTTAGCTCAGAATTTAGGCAAATTAAAAACTGAAATGGTCGGAAATGTTGGGATGCCTTGCACAAACCTTAGGATCTAGCCTCCCGAAACAAACTAGAATTATGGATAATAAAGCAATGAAATAAATCAAAGCATCAATCACACACCACACAAGAGATTTTTACGTGGAAAACCCTCAAAGAGGTAAAAACCACAGGACCTCGTCTAGATCAACAATCCACTATGAAGTAGAACGTTTACAACCTTCTTCACGTAGGAGTGGATGAATAATGAAAGAATAAAGAAAACTAGAGAGATCTCACCAATTACGAGGACATAGGAGCGCTGAGATATAGACTGCACCGTAGATCACCTCCACGAGTATAACCTCCCTTCTACAAGCTTCCTCTCTCTCTTTCTCCCTCTCTCTCACCTTTGATAGCCCTCTTGTGTTTTTCTCATCAACACAACATACGTAAAAAAATCCTAGGGACCTTTTTTTTATAGTTTTAGGAAACTCCTTTCCGCATCCTAGTTGTGAAAGGACTTGCGTATCCTAGTTGCGAAAGGACTTGCGCATCCCAGTTGTGAAAGGGCTTGCGCATCCCAGTTGTGAAAGGACTTTGCGCATCCTAGTTACGAAAGGACAACGGGTAAAAAAAAACCCATCAAATCTTTCCCTTTTTGACCCAAGAGGGATTCACCTTATTTAAGCCAGCCAGGTTTCTACAAACCTCAAACTTGCCCTTAAGCAAGGCCTTGGTCATCATATCTGACCCATTATCATCTGTGTGGACCTTCTCAAGCTGTAACACCTTCTGTTCTAAAGTATCCCTGACCGAATCTCTATGTGCTTTGACTTGGAACGCTGACTTGGATTCTTGCTCAAGTGTATAGCACTCTGACTATCGCAATAGACCACGTGCTCCTCTTGCTTCAGGCTAAGTTCCTGTAGGAACCTCTTCATCCAAAACATCTCTTTACATGCCTCTGTGACTGCAATGTACTCGGCTTTTGTAGTTGACAATGCTATGACCTTCTGTAGCTTGCTCTGCCAAGAAACCGCTCCCCCTGCAAACGTGAACATGAACCCCGATGTAGACTTCTTGGAGTCTATGTCACCTGCCATATCTGCATCTGTGTAGCCCTCTAACACAGGTTTACCGTCACCATAGCATAGGCTCAACCTGGATGAGCCTCTTAGATACCGCAGTATCCATTTCACCGCTGCCCAATGCTCTTTACCAGGATTGGTAAGAAACCGGCTAACAACACCAACCACATATGCTATGTCTGGGCGTGTACACACCATAGCATACATCAAACTTTCTATAGCTGACGCGTAGGGTATCTTCTGCATCTCATCCACCTCTGCCTTCATCTTGGGACACTGCCTGTCGCTCAATCTGAAGTGACCATCCAGTACTTGACCGACTTCATTTGCATTCATATTGAACCGCTTTAGACTTTCTCAATATACCGCTCTTGTGACAGCCCAAAGCTTCTGCTTCGTCATGCTTCATGGGTTATCTCCATTCCTAGGATCTGTCCTAGCCGGTCCAAGTCTTTCATCGCAAAGACTTGCCCAACTCCCGTTTCACTGTCGATCTTCTTGATGTCTTTTCCCATGATGAGCATGTCATCAACGTATAATAGCGTAACTAAGAAATCACCATCCGAGAACTTGCGCGTGAACACACAAAGGGTCCGACTCCATTCTGTCATACCCATGTTTCAACATAAACGAGTCAAACTTCTTGTACCATTGCCGTGGAGCTTGTTTCAAATTTCATACAAGCTCTTCCTCACCTACACACCATATGCTCCTTGCCCTTGACTTCAAACCCCTCTGGTTGGTGCATGTAGATCTCTTCTTCCAGGTCACCATGGAGAAAGGCAATTTTAACATCTAACTGCTCTATCTCCAGATCCATGCTAGCCGCCAACCCAAGCAACACCCGTATGGATGTCATCTTCACCACTGGTGAGAATATCTCCTCGAAGTCTATGCCTTTCCTCTGACCAAAACCTTTCACCACAAGTCTGGCCTTGAACCTCGTCTGTGAATTCTTCTGCTCAATCTTCTTTCTGAATACTCACTTGTTGCTCAAAGCTTTCTTGCCCTTAGGCAATTTCACCATATCATAGGTGTGGTTCTTATGCAAGGATTACATCTCCTCTTGCATAGCTTTCAACCACTCCCCCTTATGCTCGCTCACCGAGGCCTCAAAATAATCTTCTGGCTCTCCCCCATCAGTTAGCATAATGTACTCATGTGGCGAGTACCTCTTGGACAGCTTTCTGTCCCTAAATGACCTCCTCACCTGTGGCTCAACAGGTGGATTAAGTGGGGGCTGCTCCCCTGGTCCATCTTCTGAAGGAACTCTCTCGTCCTCTCGCACCTTCTTTGTACTCCCCGTCATCGCACCATGGGAGGAGTAACCAGATCCATGTCCTCTAGCTCACCTGAACTAGGCTGGTTCTTCTCTGGCTTACCAATGTCTTCTATACACTGATCTTCAAAGAAAACCACATCTCTGCTCCTGACGAGCTTCCTCTCGGTCGGATCCCACAATTTATAACCGAACTTTTCATCACCGTACCCTAAGAACACACACTGCCTGATCTTTATATCGAGCTTGGACCTTTCATCCTTTGGTACGTGAACGGATGCCCTGCATCCAAACACCCTGAGATGACTGTATGATGGATCATGTCCAGTCCACACCTTCTCAGGTACTTCTCCATTCAATGGGGCTGATGGAGACCTGTTTATCAAATACACCGCCGTGTGCATTGCTTCTCCCCAGAACGTCTTGGGCAATTTCGCATGGGATAACATGCATCTGATTCTCTCAACAATGGTGCGATTCATTCGCTCAACTACACCATTATGCTGGGGGGTCTTGGGAACCGTCTGTTCATGCCGTATACCGAGGGACTTGCAGTACTCATGAAAGTCGCCAATGTATTCACCATCATTGTCAGTGTGGATGCACTTTAATGATCTACCTGTCTCTCTCTCGACCATAGCATGAAACAATTTAAACACACCAAAGACCTCGTCCTTGGATTTCAAAGCATAAACCCAAACCCTCCTAGATGCATCATTTATAAAAGTAACAAAATACAATGCCCCACCCAAGATTTTTGTCCTCATAGGACCACAAACATCAGAATAAACCAAATCTAATGCATGCACTTTATTAATATGAGAAGCAGTTTTAATAAATGAAACTCTATGCTGTTTCCCTGATAAACAATCAAGACAGGTTTTGAGAGGTATACCTGTCACGTTTGGAAGGAACCGCTTCCTCGCTAGTAGCTGAAGCCCTTTTTCACTCATGTGGCCTAGACGCCTGTGCCACATGTCAATAGCTGAATCTTCCGCTGTATTCAATCCACCCTTGCACATACTGACACTTGCCTTGTAAAGGGTGCAACACTTCTTTCCTCTAGCCACAATCAATGAATCCTTGATGAGCTTCTATCGCCCACCAGCAAACCGGCTTTCATAGCCATCATCATCCAGTCTTCCCGTCGACATTAAGTTGAGGCGAAGGTCTGAGATATGCCTCACATCCCTGAGAACCATTGTGCAGCCCACATCGGTCTTCACACAAATATCACCGACTCCCACGATCTTTGATACGCCAGAATTTCCCATCTTCACAGTCCCATAGTCACCTGACTTGTAGCTTGTGAAGGAGTCCCTGTGTGGAGTCGCATGAAAAGAAGCTCCCGAGTCTATCACCCAGTCGGTGCCTTGATTCGTAGTCGTGAGACATACGTCATGATCTGTAGAAAGAATAACTACCATGTCGTCATCTGAAGCGACTGCAGTGGAATCAGATTCATCTTCCTTCCCTTTTCCTTTTTTGTCGTTTTTCTTACCACGACATTCATGCTTGTAGTGGCCCTTCTTGCCACAATTCCAACATTCAACCTCTTTTCTGTTACTCGACTTGCCTCTTGATTTATCTCGGGCCTTCCCGCCCTTCCTGTTCTTTCCTCTCCCCCGTTCCTGCGTCACAAGAGCCTCTTGCTGAGTAGACCCCTGAGACTTCCTCCTTGTCTCCTCATTGAAGAGATAACTGGTTACCTGTTCCATGGATATCTTTCCGTCTGGCGCAGAGTTACTTAGAGACACCACCAATGTCTCCCAACTGTCAGGTAATGAACTAAGCAATAGTAAGCCTGCAATTCATCATCTAGTACCATCTTCATAGAGGTGAGTTGGTTCACTATATTGCTGACCTCATTCATGTGCTCGGCCACAGAACCACTATCCTTGAACTTGAGATTCACAAGTCACCTTATCAGAAATATCTTATTACCGGCTGTCTTCCTCTCATATAACCCTTGTAATTTCAGCCATAGGCTTGAGGCTGAGGTTTCTGTAGACACATGGTGAAACACGGAATCATCCAACCATTGTCTAATAAACCCCACCGCCTTTCGGTCCATCTTCTTCCAATCATCATCAGTCATATCCTTGGATTTTTCTGATATGCCTAAGATTGGAGAATATGGTCCTCGCAATAAAACAAGTCCTCCATCTTAGCCTTCCATATGGTCCGGTTAGAACCATTAAGGCTGATCATCCTTGAGCCACCTTCCATAATTCAAAACCGATCCTACCGGTTCAATGAACTTAGCTCTGATACCACTTTGTTGGGATGCCTTGCACAAACCTTAGGATCTAGCCTCCCGAAACAAACCAAAATTATGGATAATAAAGTAATGAAATAAATCAAAGCATCAATCACACACCACACAAGAGATTTTTACGTGGAAAACCCTCAAAGAGGTAAAAACCACGGGACCTCGTCCAGATCAACAATCCACTATGAAGTAGAACGTTTACAACCTTCTTCACTCACGCAGGAGTGGATGAATAATGAAAGAATAAAGAAAACCAGAGAGATCTCACTGATTACGAGGACGTAGGAGCGCTGAGATATAGACTGCACCGTAGATCACCTCCACGAGCATAACCTCCCTTCTACAAGCTTCCTCTCTCTCTTTCTCCCTCTCTCTCACCTTTGATTGCCCTCTTGTATTTTTTCATCAACACAACATACGTAGAAAAATTCTAGGGACCCTTTTTTATAGTTTTAGGAAACTCCTTTCTGCATCCTAGTTGCGAAAGGACTTGCAGATCCTGGGCCATTGCGAAAGGACTTCATGATCCCGTTCTTGAAAGGACTTTGCGCATCCCGGTTGCGAAAGGACTTTGCGCATCCCGGTTACGAAAGGACAACGGGTCAAAAAAATCCATCAGGAAATAGTTAGGATGAGTGGACTAACATTCCCTTCCCGTGCTCTCTTCACGCATCAACCTGTGTAGCCCTCACCTTCGGAATCTCTTCCTCTCTCCATCCCATCCTCCATGTGTATGGCATATGCCATAACCCTTGGCTGTGACAGCGGAAATTGAGCTAATGTGAACATCATGATGTGGCAGGAAGCTTCCTACTTCCAATTGTGTCATAAAGGGAAAAAGAACCCAATTCAACAACCAGGGGTGGAGAAGGACAATTCCTGAAAAAGCAGGTGAAATATCAGATTCATACACACCCTCTCCAACCCAAGAAATTAATAGAAGAGAAAGGGAAACCACATGGGTGTTCTGCTCTTTTTTTACCCCGTGCCATGCTGCAATGATTCCACGCTTCTTACACACAGCATTTGCAAATTCCCCACCGTTGTACATCTGAGAGGAGGCCTTTAAAGCTGTTGGCTTGGGATCTTGGTTTTTAAAAAAAGAGGCTACATTTCCAAAAGAAGGGTGGGACCACAACCATATCCCCACCTGAATTCATGGGACCCAAAAACAAAAAACGGATATGAACTCGCTAATAACTAACAAGGGGATGCAGGCATGCAAGCAGAGATAGAAGGGGGCACCAGATGAGATATGGTCATTGAAATGTACAATTCACACAAACCCAAAAGGCAGAAGAAGAAATATCATATATAGGCATTTAATATCTGATAAAACACAAGTTTGTTTACATCTCTTCATTCAGTAGCACTGGCACAATCCATAACCAGAAACCCAGATCAAGACACAAATCAGGTTACATTAGGTAAGAAAAAAAAAAAGGGTTTTTATCTCCTCTTTCACCCCCATTTTTTTTTTCTTAAAACCGGAGATATCCCTTTTCTTCCCACACCCAACACAGCTTTTACAACAATCAATCAACACACACTAAAACTTAGAAAAAAAAAAAAAAAAAAAAAAAAAACAGAAAGACCATTTGAGAGTCGATGCACGACAGCAGCAGCTGGGTTCTTGTCACTGTGGCCATCAGTGCTTGGATGAAAAAAATTAGTAGAATCGAAGGTTAGTGGTCTCTCTCTCTCTGAGATATCAAAGTAGCGCCACGACCCTTCGGGCATATGGGTGGTATGCTGAAAAAACAAACCTCCACCTGCACTCAGAGACCAAATCCATATTCGATCCCAGATCTGAGTATAAAAATTCACTTTGAGGCTTTGAGAGAGAGCCTGTGAATGACTATACTCACCATTTACAGGTGATGATGCATACCGACCCAAAATTCTTCAATCAGCTTCTAGCTACGATCTAATGTTTGTCAGTTGATTAAGGCTACCAGTATAAACAAATTGGCTAATCCTATTCATTAGACTTCCACCCTCCATATTATGTTGTCAAGGTTATCCTGCGGCTTCTCCAAAGCGGCAACCTTTGAGCGATGAGCTGCCGTGGCGGCCATGGTCTTCCCACTCTCTCCTTGTGGGAGCTCACAAGCCTCACTGATGGACGCCATTCTGATATCAGCAGGGGGAATGAAACAGTCCATAGACAGGCCTGGAACGTTGAAGGCCACCTCTTCGATTGTCCATACCTCTTCCATCCTTGTCTTGGTGTGACTCATGGCCATCTCACCAAACCTGAAAAGGGTCACGATTGAGCGACCTGAATGGGCGATCATTAGACCTTCGACTGGGCGGTAATCATCGAGGAAGGAATTGATGGTGGTCTCCCAGTAAACTGCATCACCACCATTCGACTGGATGCGGGTGAGGTGGGAGTCTTCCATGTGGACGAGGAGCCCAGTCCGCTGATTGAAGTAACCAAACAACACATGCCTTATGATCTCTGCAGGACCTTCGCTCCTGGCCTTCAATGTCAGCGGATCCGCACAGAGCTTGAGGATAAAGCAATCTTCTCCATTGACCTTCTTCTCGCCAATGCATCTAGCATCGGCGAACATGCTTGCTGTGGTTCTTGGATCAAGTCCCTGAACAAACAAAACACAACAACAGAAGATAAGCAAATGGCAAGCAGTAGATCTGGTTATGGAAAGTGGACATCTGCTGCTAACAGAGGTGGTCAATACAATATAAAACTTCACCTGAAGGGCACGGCGTAACGGCCTCACGGGCCCTTTCGCAGCATGAGCGCCGAGCCAAGGAGTGTGTCTCCATACAAGCTTGCCATTGCATCCAGCATGAACCTTGCTGCCTCCAACCGCCAATTCCACGTACCACATGTCTGGCATCATCTGCCACAGAACGAACCCACCAGATTCCGCAGCTCTAGACGCATGCCGGTTCTTCATAACTTTGGTAGCTGTCTCAAATTCAGATGCTACCATCTTAACCTTTCCCATAGCATATGCATTGCGTATCGAACCCTGCAACCTCTGCCCACCTGAAGCGGCGGTGTATTGCTGCAATATGTACTGGGCAGACGACGTTTCCTGTGAAACCCGCCATGACTGAATCTTAAACAAGTGTTCTATGAAATGGGTTTCAAGGAACTAACAGCAGAGGAAAACCCCAAATTAAGATCAACCCCAGTTCTGAAATCTCAAACAGATAGGAGATATATTCCTCTCACTCAATCTAAAAATAACCACACTACAACCCTTTACTCCTCTAGCAACTATCAAGAACCCCAACTCAAAAAAGCTTCTCATTGAAATATCACTATAACCTAAGCTACAAAAATCCACACTACCCTAAAAGCATGGTAAACAAACATACCCATTTGCATATTTTGCTAGAAATTGGAACTACAAATCAGCAAAACCAGGCATTTCCACATGATTTCCTATGACAAAGCCTTAAAAAAAAAAAAAAAAGGGAGCAAAACTCCCATTTCCATATTTCCTCGTCACAGACCAAAACAATAGATATAAAAACCACAAAAACCTCTCCAACCCCACCAATACAAAACAGAACAAACACACCCAAAACTACCAAAGATCAAAACACCAAAACCCCCATATAAAAAAATTACCAAAAATAAAAGAAAAGCTTAAAAAAAAAAAACCAATTTTTTTTTTTTTTTTTAATCTTTCTAAAAAAACCTACTAAAGATCAAAGCAACCAACACACACACAAAAAAAAAAAAAAAAAAAAAAAAATCAAATCCTAATTGGGCCAAAAAGAAAAAAAAAAAAAAGAAACACTTGCATTACCACCAAAGATTAAAAAAAAAAAAAAAAAAAAAACCCTACAAATAAACTAAAAAAAAAAAAAAAAGAAATTTCAATAAAAGAAACAAAATCCAAAATCCCCATTTGCCTTTCCTCTTTTCATTATTTTTTGTGTGTAAAAATCAGAAACTAGAAACAATTCCCATAACTAAATAAAAAACCAAACCTTGCTCAATTAAAATAACAAAACAGTCCCCCATTAAAAACTCAAAACACCCATCTATTTATTACTCTCAAGAAAAAAAAAAAAAAACTCAGAATTTACAAAACAGAACCAAAAGGGGGCAGACAAAGAGACTTACAATGGGGGTGTCCTTGATGCTGAGGTGAGGCAAAGGGTCGGTGGTGCTAACGTGCACCGGGGCGAGAGGAGCGCCCATGACACCAAGTAGCAGCCTGAGATCGGAACGCTTATAAGCGGCGGAAGCCGAGGAAGATGACGAAGACGAAGAGGGGGCCCTGGAAAGCTGGCCCTTCATCCAGTGGCCCCACCTACCTTCCTTCTTGGGGTCGGAAAGAGAGGAATCGGGGTCAGGTCCTTCCATGAGGGGGGTGAGCGTCTCACCGACGGGTCTGAGGCTACCAGATCTGGAGATGAACGGCTCAGATGGAGGCGGTAGGTGGGTCTTGCGACGGCGGAGGAGAGAGGAGATGGGGGAGGCGCTGCGAGCTGGGCTTTTGGATCTGGACCTTGATGGAGATAGCCCACGTACTACTTCATCTTTCAGTGCTGAGAAGAAGCCTTGTTTTTTCTCCATTTCTGGGCTTCTTTTCTCTCTCTTTTGGAAGCCCAATAACAGAGAGAAAGAGAGAGAGAGCCCAATAACAGAGAGAGAGAGAGAGAGAGAGAGAGAGAGAGAGAGAGAAGGGGATGGAAATCTAAGATGGGGGATTGAAGGGAAGCCGCATGGAAGCTTCTAGAAGATCTTCCTCTGAGAGAGAGAGAGAGAGAAGAGAGAGGTTTGGAGAAGAGAGAGCACTGAGACTTGACTGAGAACAGTGTAGAGAGAGAGAGTAGAGAAAGATTTCAAGGGAGCGAAGGTGTGGGAGACGCAGATAATAATAAAAGGAGAGAGAGAGAGAGAGAGAGAGAGCTTTTTCATGCATTGATACTCGATTCAGATAGATGATACGCAGGCGCTGGGAAATTCCTTTAAAATTGCAAACGTGGAACAAAACTTTTTTTTTTTTTTTATCACCTAACTATCGGATGGGTAGGCATTGATTGGAATATTAAAATGAGAAGCATCAAACGGTCCAATTTTAACAATAATTCCACGAATTAAATGGTTAGGATTGTTGGATAATCAAGATGTGACGGTTTACGTAAATAAGTCAGTTCGTTCTTATCTCAGCCACGTAGACAATTTCTGCGTGCTTCGCATCGAGCATCATGCGCTGCTGCCAGAGTACCTAACACTCTAAAATTATAAATGGTGGAGTCACGGAGAGAGAGCGCACATTTCCTGCGCCGTTAGGATATATGCTAGGGGCAGAGTGTGGTGTACGATACACAGCCAGTTAGAAATTACTTAGAAATTACAAACGTGGAATGCAATTAATTTAAATTAAACCGTCCAAAATATGGGTACCAGCTTAGATGTATCTTGAACAAATTCTTACTTTCTTTTGGCCCTTATATTATTAGATTGATGGAAATTTATTGGACGGTTAAAATGATAAATAATCCAACGGTCTTATTTCAAATACTAAGCGTCCACTAATTAGAGTTTAGGGTTTTTCAACCAATCTGAGATTTATAATGTAACTTAGATATATCGAATCCCACGATTTCGTCGGTTTAATTTGAGTTATTTTATGTCAGATCTATTGTTTCTAAATGGATAAATATCAAGCCTTATACGCAGCCGGAGTACTGAATAACTCCCTGGTTCTGGTTGCTTTTAATTTTCAGCAATATGGTTATCGACCGAAGTCGTTTTGCATATGTCGCGGCTGATACCCAGCGTCAGTCGCCGTTGCCACGTGTTGAGTCTTCTTATAATCAGATCTATTTCCATGCTGTGGACTCTATGAAAGAAGGGTCACTATAAGAAAATTACTAACTGTGGATGAACTTAGAACATTAAAAAAGATAAGTTTCAATGATTCACATTCAACTCAAAAAATAAGAGTCTAGGATCATCATTGAAGCTTGATTATGGGATATTAGCTGATTAATCTTAATGAAAAGAATATAAACGGTTCAAATCATGGTAACGTCTAAGAATGTGGGCCCCAGTTTCTGGCGACAAACGTATGCAAATGAGTCGCGACAGAAGAGAAACGAACTTTTACCGAACATGCCTTTACTCTTTTAAAAGCGCGAATAGTGCTTTTTGAGTGAAATGACGAACCAGCCGTTTATTTTCCTTTCTTAAAGGTGTGGAGTCGAGCATCGAGATCCCACGTTGTGTTTTTATGACATCCAACCCGTTGAAAATGTGCATCCCACCATGATGAACGGACACGATAAAAATTAGGCTAATCTTTTTATTGGGTAGTCCATATGTGAATTCTGAGGTTTTTGAGCGTATAATTTTCATAGAGTGGTCCACATGAAAATTGGATCAAATTGATTTTTGGTATCTTTCTTAATCATTGTGACGTGTACAGTTTTGAAGGTTTGGATTTTATACACACATCAGCTGTGTCCCGCAACGCTCGATTCTACCATGTTGAGGGTATTTTTGTCTTTTTAGTCTCCAAAAAGAACTTTTTGGAAATTTAATATCGAGATTTGTTTGGTAAAATCGAGCTTATCAAGTAATTTATAGTAAGCCTCTTTTCAACCGTTTATTTTTTGGCTACGAACTGAAGGTTACTAATCGTTCTAACCTAGATATTCTGATGAGAACAGTCCATCAAGGTGGGCCTCAGCATGCCAGTGGTCTGGATCATGGAAACATGGGTACCAACTTGTGAGAAATGAAAGCCCGTGTATGATGTTAAAGTACTCGTGTCGAGGATCCTTTGATTCCTCAGGATAGTCGTGTAGTTGAACTGGTTTCCACGTGAGATGTGCAGGAGCCACACCAAACACTACAACCCCCCTCCACACGTGCCTGGCACGCGTGCGCACGTCTGCAACCGTTCATCTGGCGGGTCCCTAAAGATGGGACACTTGCGAATATGAGAAGAGGTCGGACTTAACCTGAGAGAGAATTAGGTGTTACCACGTGAGTGGGCGTTGCCCTGACCGCGGGCCCCACTTTGATGATCTATGTGGTGTATATCAACACCGTCCATCAGTTTTTCCATATCATTTTAGTAGACGGTCCCAAAAATGAAGTAGATCCAAATATCTAATTGGACCACACCATAGGAAACAGTGCTCATTGAACGGTTGTCTGCCGTTAAAAACTTCCTAGGGCCCACCCTAATGTTTATTTGCCATCCAACCTGTTGATAATGTCACACGGACCTGGATGAGGGGAAAATATAAATATCAGCTTTATCCAAAACTTTTGTGGCCATTAATAAGTTTTTAATCAATCTTTAATGTGTGGTCCACTTTAGATTTTGACTTGCTTCATTTTTTAGATCATGATCTAAAATACGTTGAAATAACTGATGGACAGATTGATATACAACACAATCATCAAGGTGGGCCTCACGGTCAGGCAACAACCACTAACGTGTTTCGCGAGGAACACCTCGTCCGCTCCCGACTTACCAAAGATGGAACTTGCTTCTCACGAGAGTCAAACAAAGGAATGGCGTCGCCCGATCTTCAAGCGCCAAACGGAAATGCACTCCTGGCCTGTGGAATTATTTTAATGGTGGACATTCAATCAATGATTTTTTCCTTTAGTGTGGTCGACATAATATTTAGATCTGCCTAATTTTTAGGCTTATGAATTAAAATGACCTCGAAAAATGGATGGGCGGCTTGGATAGAACACATACATCATGGTGGGGTCTCACAGAGCTTTTCCTATAGCTGACTGTGTGCTACACACGCGAGTCTGGAAAATGGCCGTCCGCAGACCGCAGTAATTGGCAACGCGTGTTGAAGGGTAAAACTGTGAAAGCTGCAACAATGTACTGTTTTAAGGAGAGGAAGGGGATTGTGTGACTGTACAATTACTGTAGGAAAAGAAAGAAGGAATGGTCTTGATGATGCGCCTGTTTGTACATATAGGCCCCATGGTCGGAAGATCCAGACGGTTTATAGGGAGGCCACCGAGGTGGGTGGATCCCTGGCTGTGGGGGCACCTTGATGTATGTGCTTTACATCTACGCTGTCCATTCGTTTTTTCAGCTAAATTTAAGGCGTGATCTTAAAAATGAAATACATCCAAATCTCAGGTGGACCACACCACAGGAAATAGTGGTGATTGACCACTAAAAACTTCTTGTGGGCCACAGGAGTTTTGGATTAATCTGATATTTGGGTTGTCTATTCATCTAGGTCTTTGTAACCTTAGTAACAAGTTGGATGGTAAATAAACATTCTTGTGGCCCCCAAGATGATTTTAATTGTGGGTATTCAATCATCACTGTTTCCTGTGGTGTGGCCCACCTAAGTTTGGATCTGCTTCATTTTTGTTACAATGCTCTAAAATGAGCTGTAAAAATGTATTGACAGCATGGATTTAAGGCAAATATATCAAGGTGGACCCCACATTCAGGATCCAGGATCCACTGAAGGAAACCGCAGTGGATGGCTGAGTACTAAACAAAGAACTGACTCAGATGATCTTAACCATTGGATTAGTAGCTAAAGAATGAACAATTAGGGAGAAAATACAAAAAAGCTCCAGTAATACCCATATAATTTCTGTACAGGATCATCCTATCAAAAAGTTTTTAGGAAAAGATCCATCCATGGAGTCAAATCAACGGTCTGGATCACTGTTATATGGTCCCCACTTGTACAAAACCGATGCATTGCTCAGCTTATTTTTATTCCTTTAGACATTGCAATTAAGGCCATGTCCGAAAAAAAAAAAAAAAAGGAGAATGGAAGAGAATGCATCTGTAAATCCTATTCACATTTGCAAATGGGAATTCCGTACATTTCAAGCATGACCATTTACGTGAGTAAATGACTCCTGAGATTTAAGGTGAGCCGTACATGATGAGTGATCCGCATCAATGCTTTAGATCTCTTTATAGTCTCTAACATTTTGTTGGACTTGTCTGACCAAAGTGATTTCGAGAGATTGTGCAATCAACGTGGGGCCCACCTGATGGATGATCCACATTAACGATTAGACCTCTCTTCCCTGTCAATACCAAACTCACAGTTTCCAAACTACTGAACGGATGGTTAAGTTCATCTGATTAAGGTTATTTGACAGAGATGGGAAGTCAAAAGTGGGCCCCACATGAGGTATGGTCTACATCAATGCTGAGAGATTTCTGGCATGCTAAATCTGAACCGTTCATTTCCCAAACTGCTAACCCGACAATTTGGCTCATTTGATTAAAGTTATCTGAGAATAATTAGGCAATCAACGGTGGTCTTCATGTGATGATTGTTGGTCCACATTAATACCTAGACTTCCCAAATCACTAATATAAGTGTGGGCGTGTTTGAGAGCTTGTATTCCAAATGCATTGGAATGCAAATCATAATACAGTGTGATTCGAGATCCTTGCTCTTATAATTAAAAAACTAGAATGCATTAAAATTTTATTTTATTATATATTTATAGAAATTTAATTTCAATTATTAAATCAACTTTAATATTTTAAATTAGTGTATATAATGATTATGATAGCTTATAGCGATATGTAGTATAGGATCATAAATGAACAACTCACCGATATTTTTTAACCATTGATTTTACATGGCTAATGTTTTGAGTGTTCGAATCAGTATATTAATATAATTTTAATGATGCAACTGGTAATGTAATTATTATGGGGTATTATCAGCATGTTATGTGTAATGGATTAGTAGCCTAATAACATTTTTATTACACATGTGACTCTCTTATCTTTGAAAAGCAGTTAATAAGAGCATTTCACTCTGAGTTAAAGCCGTAGACATCTCATCCAAAACGAGATTGAAGCTATTCTTTGACTTCAATTAATGTTTAATCAAAAGTAGTTAGATAGTTTAACACTCATCATGTGACTGTTTAAGTTGGAAAAGGTATGACTCAGGTAGGCCTCAGAAACAACTGACCGGCCAGATTAGTAGACTGAAGGGCTAGCCAACCCGTTTTTACCTAAAATCGCTAGGGTCGTCCGAGAACCAAAAAAGTACATTATCTCGATAAAGATACCTGGAGCCTTAAACGCCTGGATGGACCGGCTAGAAAAGCCCTCAACATGACCTAGGGACAACCAATGGAATATATTGAAGGGTCTGTGGCCCATTTAACTTGATCTGGACCGCTCGCATAAGGTATACAGGAGTCACAAGTCAATCAAGACACATTTTTAAAGACTCCAAATGATACCAAAAATCTATAAAAGTCAAACCAAAAGGATCCTCAACAACTCCTGACAATAACCACTTGATCCAATTGGTTAATACCATAATAGGTGATTAACAGAGCAAAGGTGCGCACTGTAACACCGTGAACCGTAGAACCCTTCATATGTCAATTGATGGGTAGGAAATAAGTAAGAGGCTCTTCAAGGGCTGGTTTTATAGAGACATCAGTAATGATAGCAAATAACCTTAGGACAAGCTAACCGTTAAAATAAATAAATTAATTAATTTGAAAAAAAAAAACAAAAAACAAAAAACCCTTAGGACCACTACACACGTCAATTGTTGTGCTAGAAAAAGTTAATAAAAGGGACAATTAAAGGCCAACATTTTCAAGAGCATCAGAAAAACAACTGAAGATACCTCTTATCCTGCTAATAACTTTGTAAAGAAAACCTATGTGCCAAAAAAGGTCCATGAATGGTTGTTATTTGGCCTATTTAAGGACCACAATTGCAAGCCATTCCAGATGGGCTAGTAGAGGACGGAGGGTTAACGTCAAGATGGGAGAAGCCATTGGAGCGACCCTGGTCGGTTGAAAAAGGCGCTGGATCAAGCCGAAGCCAGTGTGCCGTCATTAACCTGAAGTTATATACGTCAAGATCAACTTTACTCCCCTAGCAACTCTGAACATGACTGCGCCGTTATTCTGCTTAACTAAAAGTATGAAAATTTTAAGCCAAAGAAGCTACTGAAGTAGAATAACAGGGTTAAAATTGGGGACATTCGACTCTCTTTTACAAAAAAGAGTGCCAGGTCTTCTTTTTTTTTTTTCTTTTCTTTTCTTTTACATATCAAATCAACTTGCAATCCATTTCACACATCCTAAACACATGATAGTACATACACATACCCTTTTATTTTATTTCTGACCTTCTCTCTATCTACCTTCTTTTTCATTTTGTTTGGTTAGGTGTTGTTTTTCTTCTTTTTTTTTTTTTTTCGCTTGCCTGGAGTTTTAAACTCTACGAAGCATGGCTAAATGCACTGACATTGAAATTTTGTTAAATAAAAAAAACTAATAAATTTTCATAGAGTAGATCATGTGGGTGAAAATAGTGCCTAACCCCTTTCATTTTCCATAGTCAATGCCCTTTACTCGACATCTATGATCGCATACCAATAGTAAGAGTCACTTGAGTTGGGAAATCTTATGATTTCTCGACCTTTAAGCAATTATACGATTTCTAATTGACCGTAAATTTTAAAGCTTCATTTAGCTAGTAGCAACTCAAAGTTAAATATAACTTTACATCCGAGTCAACCCCACACTCTAACCAAACCAAAACCATATCAATAGAGAAGAAAGCCGAAGAAGTGAAGGCAATTCACGCTTGCTCACAACAACAAAAGGTAAAAAATTTTAAACATACTAAAACTATGTATTCCAAACACTTTTAAATCAATGTTGCTAAAAAAAAAACTTTTGGACTCTGAATGCACTCAAATCCATGTTGCCAAACAACCCTATTTGGCAATCTGGATTGGGGAGTATTAGAGTGTATGCAAAATTTATGGGTCATTTCACAATGTGGAATGGGAGGTATCGAGAATTTGAGGGATTTCAAATACTTAATATTATTGTATTTTGCTATCTCTTCATTTTTGCTGAGATTTAGAAGGGTTTTTTTTTTTTTTTTTTTTTTATTTTAAATATAGAAGAGTCGCACATATGACATAGGTCTCTTTAGGCTATTAAACCATCATGCACGTGGCATGCTGATGATATCTCAAAATAAATAAATTATCGGTTGCATCACTAAAAGTACATCAATAAACTAATATAAAATTACAATAAAATGATCTATGTAGGCCAAACATTGGCCATGTAAATCAACGGTAACACGTTGGTTAGTTGTTGGGTTGTCATCCCATGCTTGTGACCCATCTAAGGTTTGGAATTTCTTCAATTTTTACCAAGAAATATATATATTTCAATGGGTTTCTTGTAATCATTGTATCAAACATCACATGTATACCGTGTTTAGGAATATTAAAATTGATTTAATAATCAAATTCAAACTCTTATATATATACTATATAATTTCAATGCATTTCTATTTTTGGATTCAAATGCATTATGAATATAAGCTGCCAAACACAGCTGAATAATTCAGAATCGCCTTGATTCGGAATGGAGGGTATTTAAAATGTAAGCTCCCAGACAAGACCTTATGCTCATATGATCAAAGTGATTTAAGAGGGATGGGCCAATGGAAGGTAAGCCTCACATCACGGACAGTCTACATTCATCAATGATCAAATCTTTCTAATATAGTTTGAGAGAGATAGGACAGCAAGAGTGGGCTCCACACTATGGATGTACAATTAGATTTAGGTTTTTTAAGGCACAAATAAGTTACAAGAGAGTCATATTCATTCATGTGTAATGGCATAAATATACACTGTAAAATGACTCACATAAGTATATTAGGCTAAAATTATAAAAGCAGTAGGCTGCGTATTTTTTTTTTTTGTTAGCTTGTTATTAGTACACTCCATTGTCAGCTCACACTTCACTGTTAGTCACCCCCACTAGGGTTCGATACCAAGACCTCCATGTTGAAAGGAGGTATCTTTAGCCCTGTCTACCACTTGAGCTATGGAACAGGGTGTAGCAAACTGCTTACATATGTGAATGGATTGCTACCTAAATGCTTTGCCTAGTAAAGCATTTGAATTTTAATAGTTCGCAGATAAAAAGGTTTGCGAAAGGGACTACCCATATCGGAGACTCCACGTATTTGTGATGACACGGGATATATATGTAAAATCTGGACCGTTGATCAGACCGCTCGGATGCATAGCAGCATATATGATCTCTCCTACAGAAAGGGCTGTGAATGGCCACATGAAGAACACCTGGTACAAATGGCTGATCAGATCATCATCAGGTGGGCCATGACGTTGAATCAATGGTCAACCAACGGTCTGAATCAGGCATGGCTTCGGTGGATTCCTCACTGTGGGGCCCATCTTGATGTATGTGTCTTACATCCACGCCGTCCTTTCGTTTCTCTAGCTCATTTTATGGCTTGAGACAAAAAACACAACAGACACGAGTCTCAGGTGGACCACGCCACAGGAAAAAGTGGTGATTGAATTCCCACCATTAAAAACTACATGGGGTTGCCAGACTGTTTATTTGCCAACCAACTTGTTGATAAGGTCACAAGGACCTGGATGAAGGGACCACAAAAATCACAGCTTCATCCAAAACTGGGCTCATGCCTGAAAATGATCTGGAAAAATGGATGGACGGCGCAGATAAAACCCATACATCACGGTGGGGTCCACAGAGCCCCTGCCTGGACTGACTCCGTCCTGGCGGGTCCAGGACGCAACAGCTTCCGATCGCACCAAATCTAACTTTTAGAATTCTCTACTGACGTCATTTCTTGTCCATGGCCCACCACGGTGGGGCCCACACGGTGGACTGTCCAAAATACACAAAAGTCTTTCGATCTTTTGGGAAAAATACCAAACACAAAAAGATACGTGTCTATAAATGAAGGCCACTATAGTAAACTTTGAGATTGGTCCTGATTATGAAGGTATTATACTACTCGGGCGGAGGGATTCTACACTAACTTCCGGCTTCAGTTCAACTGGTGGGCCCATTGATTCATCGATCCAAGAATCCATGCAAATAACATTAAGCCTTTCAAAAGGTGGCCAACAGAGAAATTGTTAAGAAAGATACTCCAGTAACGGTTCCAATTTAACGAATAAAAGGCCAAATGATCTGTATCTAGGGAAATCGTATCCTTTTGATTTATTTATTTATTTTTTAATATATAGAACATACAATGTCAGGACCATCATACCAACCGTTTGGATCACTGAAAATTGGGCTCCACTCGTACAAAATGAATGCATGAACCTACCGTGCAATCTATCGCTGTAAGCATTCTACTAAGACCTCTTTCGGTGTGAAAACGCGTTGGGGCAAAGAACGGCTGACTGAACCCACGTAAAACGGCGAGTGGGCCGCATGGTCGGTCCCTTTCCTTCCGCTCCCTTCATTTACTCATGGGAGGCGATACGGTAGATCTTGTTGCACCCGGATATGGTGCATCCATCTTACTACTGCATACGTGGATGGGTATTAAATACATCGGGAACGTCCCTCTGGTGGCCCATGTCATGAATGATCACTTTGTCAAAAGTAAAACTTTCAAATAATCCTAGCCATCAATTTTCTTCAACTTCATGAACTTAATGGCTTGGATTGCTTAATCTTCACATTGGCGTTTATCAGTGCCCATCGGTCAAGCGGAAAAAAGACATCTATGCTCAGGCAGACTATGACCATCGATAGGCATGTACACACCAAATGCATACGTGGCACGTCCTTAACCCCATCCAAACCGTCCAAATAGTGGGTTGCATTACAGATGGCCCATACCCCTAAAATCTACTTGACTGGATAACTCTAGCCACCAGTTACTGGGCTTGACTTGTGGAATCTGAAAGGTGCACCTCTTTCCATTAAACCACCCTTTATATGACCACTGGTCAAACGGTTAAGATACGGCATGCTGTTGATGGGCCCCACGCGTAGATAGCTTTGTGCACGACCACGGGTTGCCGTGCCCTGCGAGAGGATCAAGTAACTACTACTCACTCCGACATGGGACCTATAGAGATGTCAGTCATAAATCCACTCCGTCCATCTGTTTTAGGACAGGATTCTAAACGTCAGGCAGATCCAAAACTCATGTGGGCCAAGCCACACTCAACGTCATGTTTTATATGTAAATCCCCTCCGTTCATCAGGTGAGAATCATTATTTAAATCATAAATACGAAAAAGATCAGCCGATAAAGACACTAATGGGCCACACCAATCGAAGCAATTTAAAACTTCTCTGCAGACACGGTGTGGCTCGGCTGATATTTCGATCAGGCTGATTTTTGTCTTTTCACTTCATCTCGGTGAATTACACCTGAGTAACGGTTTAGATGATAGATAAGTGTCCACGAATCAGCGGTAAGATTGTTCCATCAACTTGACTTTATAACTATGAGTTAGCTATGATGAATTCGACAATTTAGTTAATTAAATCTGACTTAATATATCCCACGTACACAACTCCTAAGTGCCTGTATATCAAACGTATCCTGTGCCAGAGTATAAAATAACTCCCCTTTCTGAGTGCCACGTGTATTAAGCACGTCCAATAACACAGACGTATCAATACAGCTACCGTGTTGGAGACTCAAACTCTCTATAAGGTGGGCCAGTGTGCGAAACAAATGGACGTCTAAAACCAATTTTCTACCCGTGCAATTGTTTTGTACACCATGGTCCACCAGAGTTAATGACGCAGGGGAGGACGTGAGGTCGAGCACCGTCTTCCTCAAGAGGATAACTATTCTGAATCTACGGAACTTCTCTAAACTCCTCCCAGTGGTTTCTCGAATCCAAGGAAAAAGAGCAGGAAATAAAAATAAATTCTAATAAATTTGAAATTGATTAATAAATGCTTAAAAATGAGTTGACAACCCTTTAAATAAGAGTACCAAGCAATGAAAAAGAAATCAGAATCAAACTACAACTAAAACTCCTAGAAATCACGACTTACTATAAATAGCGAACTTACTATTTATAGACGGCTGTGATGTCTACTAGTGCGCAAAGTTTTTAGCTAAAAATAGCAAGTGTCCTATTTAGCTTCACCAAACTGTTCTCCTAATTATTCTAAGCTCTTTTCACGTTGGGCGCAACTTCTAAAGCCCGACGGATGAAGAGTTATAAGCAAACTAAAATTTACCATTTACAGTACAAACGAAATTAAAACAGGGAAACGACTGTCGATCCACAGGGAAACGACTGTCGATCCAGCATAGCAGGGTTGGTTGGCTAAAGTAGCTCATTCTATCCCAAAATCATATATTTTACGTTAGGTAACTCATTTCGGATTGCGAGATATGCCCGATCTAAGGTCCGATGGTCCAAATCACTTCTGTCGTCGACCGGGCCTTTTCTGATCCATCTTGGCCATGAAATTGTCCGCGACCCGCTCTACATTAGTTAATCAGGGCGATATTCCGAAAAGAAGATCCAAACAGCGTGACCCAACTGATGAACAGCCCGGATCTCACGCAAGTTCCATATAGACACATATGCTCGTGTGGATGTGCAAGGATACACGTGTACGTGCGGTTACCAAACCTCAACAATGCTATTACATATTTTATTTTAAAAAAGACCTTTAAAATGTTGCGCATATACTTCTCAACCTCTCATCCATTGGATTTTGTTGTCTAACATTAAAAATTCAAAAGAAACACCTCCCTTAAAAAAGTGAGAATTGGACACGCTCTAAGGGTATAATATTTCTATCAGTATATTCGAGATTAATGGTTGAGATTTGACAGCCCTGTCAGCAGATGAGGTGTCCATATCTAGAATCTTGTGATTTAGGAATATAGGAATATTATTATATGTTATATTCTAATGTACTTATACTTAATGGTGGCCTAAAAATATGCTATATTTTTTGTTTTGTTCAATGAAAATTTTCATTAGTTTCATGGTTCACAAATTGCATTGATTCCACATTGAATTGGTAATATGGTGGGTGGGAGGATAGAAGAGATTACAGTCTTCTTCTCAAAAACAACCATGGAATTTACTAAGATAAAGATCTCTAAAGAATGAAAAATAAAATTGCTATAGTTGAAGAAAAGTGTTGCTTACAAGGTATTTGATGATCTTATATGAGCAAAAGAAATACCAAATCCTAATTTGACTTGAGTATAATGTTTTTATGATATAATAAAAATTAGTTAAAACATTAAAAATGTACTTAATTATACTAAAACTTGTAAAGAACTTTGAACCACAACCTGAATCTTAAAACAGTAAAATGGTAAAAGTGAAATTTCCTAACGATAATAAGTTTTATCTTAAAATTTTAATTTAATTTTAAAAATGTTTGAAGTTTGTGATGTCATTTGGGCCAACAAATCTAAGGTCGTTGGTAAGGGCATAAAGCTTTTTAATAGCTTTCCAACAATATATTATATATGGAAAATGAATAGTTGGCCACAAAGCTATTGCAGTTGGAAGCTATTGTGAGGTTCATGACATTTTTTCCTAATCAAGGCCCCCTTCGGCTTAAATTTGTGAGGACATGTTCCTCCACTGAGTCGTCTTTTAGCTGTTCTAGCCTTTAGCTGAAGAGAACTCGTTCTCGAGTTAATCAGTAGTTGCACATGACTTATTTGTAATGGCACCCTAGATTTCGTAGCTCGAGTTTGTTGCTCTAGCTTTAAAATCCCAAGTGTTAACTTATGAAAAACACACACTGCACTTTCTTACACTCCACATAATCACATTAACATTTATATAGTGGGCATCAAAAGGAAAGTAAGATAAACCACACTTGAGATAATACTATTCAACACAAAGATTCAAATGTTCTCCATCTAGGGACTTATTATAAAATTGAAATAATTTGGAGAGTACTACTAATGCTGCTAAAATATAAAAATAAATCTGTTGTAAGACTGTCGCACTCATATATGGCTCCTTACTCAAGTGATTCCTTGCTCCTCTAGGCCTGCATCACTTGTTATTTGTTTTTTATATCAAAAGTATGAGTAGCCAGCTCAGTGAGAAATTCCCTCCAAGATTACACATCAGTTATAATAGCCAAATATAGTTTACAAAAGGAACACAAATATATATAATAAGCATTTCATAAATGTAAATCTTATTTAAATGTATGAATGCATAAATATTCTTTAACCTGGGGATGCACATCCATCTGACAATTGTGGGTAGAACCCACAATTTGAATGAACTACAATAAAATGATTTGGGAATCACAAGAGACCGTCATTAGCATTACCTGGAATCTCAGGTGGCATACATCGGCATCATCAGGTAAGTTCCAAACAATGACTTGGAATCAAAAGAGAGTCATCGGCATTACCCATAATCTTAGGTAATAGAGCATTACCTGAAATGTCATGTGATTTGGAAACCAAAAGTAAACGGCTGCACAATGGTCCGAAAGCACAAGTACATACATTGGAGTCATCCAATAAAATATACAAAGGTATGTTTGCACGATGACTTGAGATTTCAAGCATCTTGTACCGGGTCATCCTCTAAAGTCTGTATGCTATACATGCATGCTTTACCAAGCCTTTATTAGTCTAGTTTACAAACAACTAAATTATGTATAACTTTTACAATTAGTGGCATTTCCAATCATAATCAATTAAATAATCCTTTTCATCACAAGTCCAACCATGGACACAAACAAGGGTTTATCCCACAAGCCACTTTGGGTACCAATGTATCGCAAGATGATAAATCATCAATCAATTGGTATAGTTACCACACAACATGGGGCCACTAGTTCAAGGTATAGTTCCAACATATGTGTCCATAACCATGCGTCAATATATAGTTCACATACAAGGTATGTATCTCCCATCAATTCTCCAATGTGGTAATCCAAATCACCCAAATCAATCACTCATTGTGGCAATCCATGACATACACCAAGCGACATCCTCCACCATACATACAACCCATCACTCCCTTCAACATGCATTATATTCTTCTCCCATAATCAACACAAAAACACATGTAATTTACTAATGCCACATTTGAATTCGAGCACACACTAATTAGAATTCATAAACATTAAAATATTCAAATCAAGAATCTACTCATGTAAATCCTAAACATATGAAAGTGTGCACATATGAATATTGATTCAAATTAAAAGATCCAATCATGATATCTTAACAAACTAAAATGTGCACATGTATCAATTTCACAGTTCAAGAGGTCTAAACATGTGAATTTGAGATACTAAGATGCGTACATGTGGAGATTACTCAATTCAAGAGATTTAATCATGCAATTTCAAGTATACTAAGATAATTGCAGATGTAGATTATAAAATTCAAGGATCTAACACATAAACTAACCAAGAAAACAATACAATAGAAAAACTAATACTAAACTAAGATTTTGGTGGGAAAGCTTGAAGGGTAAATCCTCACCTTCTAAGTAGAGGTTTCTTGATTCAAATGCTCTATAAGTATGGAATTTGGGGAAAAGCTCAAATTCCCTACATTCAAGTCCAAATTACCATCAATTACACCTAGGTTAAGTTCTAATTCACATTTTAATAACAAGTTTGAAGGATTGACTCACCTCAATGGTGCAATTCTACCCACTTGATTCAACTCTGTCTAACTTGGACATAAAAGGTGAGATTGAATATGGATTTTGGGGCAAATCAAATCCTACATAAATTAAACCAATTATCCATTAATAAACCTATAATTTCTCTAATTGGAGGTTTAGAGGTTAACTCATCTCAAGATCCGAGTCAACTCGGTCCAGACTTAACCTAACTCAATCGAATAAGAGAGTCTAAAAGAAGTATTTGGGAATTTCAATATCCCTACACTCAAGTAGGAATTTAAAATTTTCAAACTAAATTACTAGATTTAGAAATCAATTCTACTAAGTTCCACTTACCTAGTTGAAGACTCAATTTGACTCGAATGGATCTCAATTTGAACCTGAACTCAACGATGGCTAAAATTTCTCAAACTATCTATTGCTATTGCATCACAACTGCTAGAATCACATTATGAGTTAACTCAGTTTGCCTTGGCTTGACTAGGTTGTGAGTCAACTCACGATGCAATTCAATCCTTGTCAATCAGCCACAATTGATGAACCAGCTGACTAAATCAGTTCCGAAAATTAGCAGGGACTCAGTGAAATGCACGAAGCTAACCTGATATGCAACAACTCAGCTGAACCTGGTTCAAATCTAAGCCCCAAACGCCACACGCCAAACACCCCATTGCTGAATATGGAACCAATCACGACTCCCACGCTCATTTGATGATATGAAGAGGCCCGAAAACAGATCAATTTCTAGCCTGAACTTAGCGAAGAACAACCGAGTTGACTCAGTTGGAAGATGGTATGGCTGGTGGATTGAGGCAGTGACTTGACTCCCGACTTTCTTCTTCTCCTACTTTTTTCTTCTCTCTAGCCCTCTAGAAGAAGTTTTGGACCCGACCTATACATGGAAACTCGAACCATGGACTCGGTCGAGTCGACTTGTGCGACATTAGTCATGCACTCACTCTCTCTCTTTTGAAGCTCCAGATTTGGAAAGGGTTGACTTAATGAAAGAGAGATTTTTATATGGCTTTACTAATATTCTTCCATAGGCTTTGAGACTAACTAATTGTGGGATTAGTTACATTTAACCGAGTACAGACTCGGTATTCTTTATTGAAAGAATTCCTTGATCACAACCAAACCTCTTTGCATGATACCAAACAACTAACATTGATGGGCCACCTTTTGAATGTATTTGATTAGAAAATGGGCCCACCTCAGATTGTGCAATTTTTTTGGCCAAACGAGGAACAAAACTCGTGAGACAATGAGATCTCGTATGAGAACTCTAAACCGCTGCAAAGAGAGCTTCTAGATGCCCTAGTTTTGATGTTTGAGATGGCCTGAGAAGGCTGTTAGAAGCCCAAGGATGGCTGCGATCATGCCAGTCGAGCAAAATGGAAAGATTCCTTCCGCTTTCTCTTTTCTTTCCTATTAACCTTAAACGAGTGAAGAGAATGAATGGCTATGATTAGACAAGATAGAGGGTTGAGATGGAGAGAGCGAGGCTCTCTCGGATTGCCAGCTCACTGCTTATAATGCCCCTACTTTTAAGACCCAAGTATACAACCTATTTTCCAAAACCCGAGTGTTAACTTATAAAGAGCCAAAGTCTGCATATATATATATATATATATATATATATATATATATATATATATATATATATAGATATATATATATATATATATATATATATATTCTTTCATCAGAGTAAGCAGATTAGCGTAGTATGGACAAATCAAACATAAAGAAAAGTTTGCATTTTCATTTAACTATACAAAAGCTGTCCATAATGACTTATACGAACCAATGTCTCAACATTAACAAATATAAAATTTACATACATGAGAAATATAAAAGAAAATATATAAACGAAAACTGCAAGATCGCGCAGCTTCCTTGACATGTGAAACCACGCATCCTTGACCATCATAACGGCTCCTCGTCAGTCTGAACCTGCATATCACTTAAGCCACTTATACTACCTGTACGGTTGTATATTTGATGGATGAGTGACCAACTCAGTATGAATTTTTCTCAAGATTACACACCGCCATATTAGGTAAGCATAGTTATGAAAACATACAAGATATACAAAACAATATATGATGCAGTCTTATTAAATGCATGGATATATGAGTGCACATCAACTGGGGGTTCTCATTCAATTGGCTTTTGAGCAAAACCCATGCAATGTGGCTGGTCACCAGCGAAAGTATATAGTACATGCGTAGTGCCAAACTCACCAAAAGTGGGTCGATAGTCGATGGTCTGAGAGTTAACGAAACGATACCCCAACTAAATCCTATTAGGGATGTGCAACAACATCCAGAATTAGCCACCCGTCATCGCCCAAATGCTACGAATGCATGATTAGCCCAACTATTATTAATCTGTTTACAACCAGCAAATTTAATAAGCTCAAAGGTCACTACGGGGAGCTCAGAGCCCAGCATTGGCCGATAGCTCGGGCATAGGTCCCATACCACCATTCTCGGCTCATGAGACTACCATCTTAGGATGTTTAATGGAAGCCTAGCGACTAGTGGCCAATCATAATCCAGTATATGGGGCTTACTACCGCAGTGTTGTATAGAATAAAACGTCAAACCCATATAGAGAAAATACCAAAACATTTCATGGGTCGATTTGCTACTTACAGATACTTTTGGCTGAACGACCGAGATAAAGCCAAACAAGTCATGGGTCGAGGACCTTTCTAGGTTATCCCCTTGGGCTTTTTAGGACCTTACGAGTGGCCTGAGAGCAATTTTGTAATGATTCTGTAATTCAATTACTATGGTAACCCTGACAATTCTGAATGGAAATAGGTCGATGGACCTTCCAATTTATTAATCCGTCCCGTTGGCCACTTTCGACTGAGCCGTACCCTGTCCAATCTGTATGGTTGTACTATGAGTGTTAAGTCACACAAACACTTTTAATCAAAGCAAAACCAAATTCGAAGAGTAGTTTTGATCCCGTTTAAGGAGGGTGTCAATAGGTAGTTGGGCTTAATAATTAGGCCTGGATGCCAAACTGGGTCTTTTAATTATAAGTTTCTTTGGTGGAGCAAGCACATTGCATATATATGATGTGCATAAGTCAAATTCAAGAAGTAGACATAGATGATCGAATACCCAAAATTCAAATTTATAGGTGATCTTTTGATCACAACCATTCGATTAAGGGACTTTAATGTGGTCCAAATAACCATATTTAATTGTTTAAAGACTTGCATATGAGGCGCACAGATGGTGGGGTCGACCAAAACAAGAGTAGTTGATGATGGGCCAAAGCTCCATTCTGAATGACTCATCTGATGTGATGCATTTGGATGAACAACACTACGAAGCCACACTATAAAAAAAAAAAAAAAAAAAAAAAAAAAAAGGAAAAATGAAAGGGGTCAATGGTTCACATTGTAAGTTCTTTTTTTCTTTTTTTCTTTTTTCTTTTTTCTAAGGTTAGCTTGTTAGTACACCCACTGTCAGTTGACACTTCACTGTTAGCCACCCCCACTAGGGATCGATACTAACACCTCAGTGTTTATTAATTGAATGGAATGAATTGTTTGATCAAATGAGATTTTGGACCCGGGCTCATCCATCCACCGGCCCACTTATGGAGTATTTTTTTAATCATGAAAGATTAGGTGAGCTTTCCTCAAGTTCTTTAGAGGCACCAAGCCCATGAAATAAACACGACCCTAGAATTTGGTCCTCTAGGCTAAACATGGGCTTGCATCTGGCTAATAAGGAAGCTATATCATTATGTTTGAGACTTCAGAATTAAGGACATGTGCAATGGATGAGTGTCACTTCATTAGTATGATGCTTCGGTTTGTCTTGGCAAGCCCATCCTAGGCTTAACTCAAGAGATCTAGACAATTCTTTCATTGTGTAGTCTAAAGTGTTGGGATGCCTTGCACAAACCTTTGGATCTAGCCTCCTTGTGTTTTTCTCATCAACACAACATACGTAGAAAAATCCTAGGGACCCTTTTTTTATAGTTTTAGGAAACTCCTTTCCGCATCCTAGTTGTGAAAGGACATGAGCATCCCAGTTGCAAAAGGACTTGCGCATCCCAGTTGCGAAAGGACTTTACGCATCCCAGTTGCGAAAGGACAACGGGTCAAAAAAATCCATCAAATCTCCCCTTTTTGACCCAGGAGGGATTCACCTTCTTTAAGCCAGCCAGGTTTCTACAAACCTCAAACTTGCCCTTAAGCAAGGCCTTGGTCATCATATCTGACCCATTATCGTCCGTGTGGACCTTCTCAAGCTATAACACCTTCTGTTCCAAAGTATCCCTGATCCAGTGATACCGAATCTCTATGTGCTTTGACTTGGAATGCTGACTTGGATTCTTGCTCAAGTGTATAGCACTCTGACTATCGCAATAGACCACGTGCTCCTCCTGCTTCAGGCTAAGTTCCTGTAGGAACCTCTTCATCCAAAGTATCTCTTTACATGCCTCTGTGACTGCAATGTACTCGGCTTCTGTAGTTGACAATGATACGACCTTTTGTAGCTTGCTCTGCCAAGAAACCACTCCCCCTGCAAACGTGAACATGAACCCCAATATAGACTTCCTGGAGTCTATGTCACCTGCCATATCTGCATCTGTGTAGCCCTCTAACACAGGTTTACCGTCACATAGCATAGGATCAACCTGGATGAGCTTTTTAGATACCGCAGTATCCATTTCACCGCTACCTAATGCTCTTTACCAGGATTGGCAAGATATTGGCTAACAACACCAACCGCATATGCTATGTCTGGATGTGTACACACCATAGCATACATCAAACTTCCTACAGCTGACGCGTAGGGTATCTTCTGCATCTCATCCACCTCTGCCTTCATCTTGGGACACTGCTTGTCGCTCAATCTGAAGTGACCATCCAGTGGAGTACTGACCGGCTTCGCTGCATTCATATTGAACCGCTCTAAAACTTTCTCAATATACCGCTCTTGTGGCAGCCAAAGCTTCTTGCTGCTTCTGTCACGGGTTATCTTCATTCCTAGGATCTGTCTAGCCGGGCCCAAGTCTTTCATCGCAAAAGACTTGCCCAACTCCTGTTTCAGCCTGTCGATCTTCTTGATGTCTTTTTCCATGATGAGCATGTCATCAACGTATAATAGCAGAACTAAGAAATCACCATCTGAGAACTTGCGCGTGAACACACAGTGGTCCGACTCCATTCTGTCATACCTATGTTTCAACATAAACGAGTCGAACTTCTTGTACCATTGTCGTGGAGCTTGTTTCAGTCCATACAAACTCTTCCTCAATCTACACACCATATGCTCCTTGCCTTTGACTTCGAACCCCTCTGGTTGGTGCATGTAGATCTCTTCTTCCAGGTCACCATGGAGAAAGGCAGTTTTAACATCTAACTGCTCTATCTCTAGATCCATGCTAGCCGCCAACCTAAGTAATACCCGTATGGATGTCATCTTCACCACTGGTGAGAATATCTCTTCGAAGTCTATACCTTTCCTCTGACCAAACCCTTTCACCACAAGTCTGGCCTTGAACCTCATCTGTGAATTCTTCTGCTCAATCTTCTTTCTGAACACCCACTTATTGCTCAAAGCTTTCTTACCCTTAGGCAATTTCACCATATCATAGGTGTGGTTCTTATGCAAGGATTTCATTTCCTCTTGCATAGCTTTTAACCACTCCCCCTTACGCTCGTCGGCTAGGGCCTCAGAATAATCTTCTGGCTCTCCCCCATCAGTCAGCATAATGTACTCATGTGGCAAGTACCTCTTGGACGGCTATCTGTTCCTAGATGACCTCCTCACATGTGGCTCAACAGGTGGATCAAGTGGGGGCTGCTCCCCTGGTCCATCTTTTGAAGCAACTCTCTCGTCCTCTGTACCTTGCTGTACTCCCCCGTCATTAGGCACCATGGGAGGAGTAATCGAATCCATGTCCTCTAGCTCACCTGAACTAGGCTGGTTCTTCTCTGGCTTACCAATGTCTTCTATACACTGATCTTCAAAGAAAACCACATTTTTGCTCCTGACGAGCTTCTTCTCGGTCGGATCCCATAACCTGTAACCGAATTTTTCATCACCGTACCTTAAGAACACACACTGCCTAATCTTTATATCGAGCTTAGACCTCTCATCCTTTGGTACGTGAATGGATGCCCTGCATCCAAACACCCTGAGATGACTGTGCGATGGATCCTGTCCAGTCCACACCTTCTCAGGTACTTCTCCATTCAACGGGGCTGATGGAGACCTGTTTATCAAATACACTACCGTGCGCATTGCTTCTCCCCAGAACGTCTTGGGCAACTTCGCATGGGATAACATGCATCTGATTCTCTCAACAATGGTGCGATTCATTCGCTCAGCTACACCATTTTGCTGGGGGGTCTTGGGAACCGTCTGTTCATGCCGTATACCCAGGGACTTGCAATACTCATGAAAGTCGCCAATATATTCACCACCATTGTCAGTGCGGATGCACTTCAATGATCTACCTGTCTCTCTCTCGACCATAGCATGAAACAATTTAAATACACCAAAGACCTCGTCCTTGGATTTCAAAGCATAAACCCAAACTCTCCTAGATGCATCATCTATACAAGTGACAAAATACAATACCCCACCCAAGGTTTTTGTCCTCATAGGACCACAAACATCAGAATAAACCAAATCTAATGCATGCACTTTATTAACATGAGAAGCAGTTTTAATAAATGAAACTCTATGTTGTTTCCCTGATAAACAATCAAGACATGTTTTGAGAGGTATACCTGTCACGTCTGGAAGGAGTCGCTTCCTCGCTAGTAGTTGAAGCCCTTTTTCACTCATGTGGCCTAGACGCCTGTGCCACATGTCAATAGCTGAATCTTCCGCTGCGTTCAACCCACCCTTGCACATACTGACACTTGCCTTGTACAGGGTGCAACACTTCTTTCCTCTAGCCATGATCAATGAACCCTTGATGAGCTTCCATCGCCCATCAGCAAACCGGCTTTCATAGCCATCATCATCCAGCCTTCCCATCGACATCAAGTTGAGGCGAAGGTCTGAGATATGCCTCACATCCTTGAGAACCAATGTGCAGCCCACATCGATCTTCACACAAATATCACCGACTCCCATGATCTTTGATACGCTAGAATTTCCCATCTTTACAGTCCCATAGTCACCTGACTTGTAGCTTGTGAAGAAGTCCCTGCGTGGAGTCGCATGAAAAGAAGCTCCCGAGTCAACCACCCAGTCGATGTCCTGACTCGTAGCCGTGAGACATACATCATGATCTGCTGAAAGAATAACTATCATGTCGCCATCTGAAGCGACCGCAGTGGAATCCGATTCATCTTCCTTCCCTTTTCCTTTCTTGTCGTTTTTCTTACCACGACATTCATGCTCGTAGTGGCCCTTCTTGCCACAATTCCAGCATTCAACATCTTTTCTGTTACTCGACTTGCCTCTTGATTTATCTTGGGCCTTCCCGCCCTTCCTGTTCTTTCCTCTCCCTCGTTCCTGCGTCACAAGAGCCTCTTGTTGAGTAGACCCCTGAGACTTCCTCCTTGTCTCTTCATTAAAGAGACAGCTAGTTACCTGTTCTATGGATATCTTTCCGTCTGGCGTGGAGTTACTTAGAGACACCACCAATGTCTCCCAACTGTCAGGCAATGAACTAACCAATAGTAAAGCCTGCAATTCATCATCCAGGACCATCTTCATAGAGGTGAGTTGGTTTGCTATATTGCTGACCTCATTCATGTGCTCGGCCACAGAACCACCATCCTTGAACTTGAGATTCACAAGTCGCCTTATCAGAAATATCTTATTATCGGTTGTCTTCCTCTCATACAGCCCTTGTAATTTCAGCCATAGGCTTGCGGCTGAGGTTTCTGTAGACACATGGTGAAACACGGAATCATCCAACCATTGTCTAATAAACCCCACCGCCTTTCGATCCATCTTCTTCCAATCATCATCAGTCATATCCTTGGATTTTTCTGATATGCCTAAGATTGGAGAATATAGGTCCTTGCAATAAAGCAAGTCCTCCATCTTAACCTTCCATATGATCCAGTTAGAACCATTGAGGCTGATCATCCTTGAGCCACCTTTCATAATTCAAAACCGATCCTACCCGTTCAATGAACTTGGCTCTGATACCACTTTGTTGGGATGCCTTGCACAAACCTTTGGATCTAGCCTCCTTGTATTTTTCTCATCAACACAACATACGAAGAAAAATCCTAGAGACCCTTTTTTTATAATTTTAGGAAACTCCTTTCCGCATCCTAGTTGCGAAAGGACTTGCGCATCCTAGTTGCAAAACGACTTTGCGCATCCTAGTTGCGAAAGGACAACGGGTCAAAAAAACCCATCATAAAGGCTCATGATGAAGTATCATAATTACTAAAGTGATATTAGTGTGGGCTTTGGATATATTTTTATTATTATTACGAATTGTATAGGTGATAGTAGCAATGCTATTTTAGTTAAGGGACATGAACTATACAAAACTCGTATAGTCTAATTGGTTGACTACCAAATGTATAAAGTTGTTTTCTTAAAACTCTGTGAACCATAAACGAATATGTCTAATTTAAATATTCAAACCAACTTAAAGAAATAGTTCCCACCCTAAGTAATCTTTAGTATGGTAAGCCTTAAGATCATAGGTAATTTATGCTTAATATTATTCATGATAACAAAATGCAATGGACAAATTTAAGGGTGTTATGCCCATCTAGACATTATGGGTTCAACCTTAATAAAGTAACTAGACAAACTACAGTATAGTGACCTGCATGGCCTGGTTACCCATTTTTTTTGTTCGAGGAACATTGAGAATATCTATGAGAGATTAGTGAATTGTGTATGATCCTTGCTTCTATTGGTGGGTAGAATTGCTTTCTCATTCCACCAAAGTGCTCATGACTGATGATGCGCATTAGTTCTTAACTACAAAGGGCATGACGTATATGTTGTGCATTAAGGGTCAATAAGTTGGCATTTATCTTCAAATAAGCAGTGTTCAATCCAAAGGAGTTCACTCTTTAATGGGATTCAAACGGGATGGGGTGAATGGTGTTAATGGTATAGAATCAGAGGGTTCATCTTGTCACAAAGGAGTTCATTCAACCAAATTTCTTATTGTGAGAACCATTTACATGTTACGATCTTGGACCAAAGAAATGGATCACAATGATGGACTGGATTTCACACTAGGATTGATATTTAGGTCCATCATCCTAGATGATCTAGTTGATTGTCTCATCGATTAAATAAATATTTAAAACGAAAAAGTGTTTTTTAATTCATGCTTAAAGTACGGTGAGTTCTCTTTTCTAATGTGAGCTTTTATATATTCATGTCATAGTTATGAATGTGGGATCAGTTACCTTCCAACTGAATAGCATTCCTTCATCTACTGACCCTAATTTCCTTGAATTGAAGGATGTGTTGAAAATTATCCTTGGTTATATGGACTTAGACCCATCTACTGACCCTAATTTCCTTGAATTGAAGGATGTGTTGAAAATTATCCCTGGTTGTATGGACTTAGACCCATCTACTGACCCTAATTTCCTTGAATTGAGATGCCCACTGATATAGTCAAGTATGAAAAGTGAGAACAAATAAATAAGTTAAGTATGAAAAATCATTAATATTATATTCCAAAGACTTTTCATGGAGGTATACATGAGAAAGAGAACAAAAATGAATCCTAATAAAAAATAGAAAAAATATTCAATAAATTTGATAAGGCAAAGATAATAAAGTCTTTGGTGAAATCACATCGTTAAAACATTACGGCGAAGGGAATAAAATGGAACACATAATAAAGATGACCAATCTCGCCTTTAAGCTCGAGGTGCTTTAGTTAGATATACTGAGGACTTGGTAATTTATTATGTATTACTTTAATTTTCATCTAGCTTTTAACGCATTAAAGGTCAATTACAACATACGAAAGGAAAAATGGACATTAACTGAGCTAATTGCACAAAGTGTGTCAGAAAATAAATTTACGTGAAAATAATATAAAAGTGCTCATATCACATTCCTCTCAATGAAATAATTTCAAGAAAAAGAAAAAAGGCACTGGGAGCTAAGGTGAGCTTAAGGTAGTAGATAATAAGTCAGAATTAAAAAATAAAGGACAAAAGGATTAAGCCTGCTACTTCTACCAAAAGAAGGATTACATAAAAAAAATATAATATATAAAGCATGGCTTGAAAATAATAATAATAATAAAGGTAAAATTTCTTATCTGATAATGACTAAAGTTTAATCGATACACATGAATGTTCATGGTGCATCAATTTAAAATCAATACTCATGTTATAAATTCCATGAAAATATTTCTAAGGAACCAGAAACCCAATTGTTGCGCAGCACGCCAACAACATAGTGAACCGAGATCCAATCTCTGGTCTCACCCACAAACGATAAACAAGAAGAAATATAAACTAGAAGAAGGATCAAAGTATTCCACACAGACTACAAGACAAGATATACGTGAAAAAACCCCCAAAAAGGGTAAAAAACCACGGATGCAAACTTCCACTATGAAGAAAAATGAAGATTACAAGGCAATATACTAACCTCTCCCTTAGAAGTATAGAGAAAACCCTTTGCCCACCTTGGAATAACTCTCATAATATCTAGAAAAGTCCTAGGGACCCCTATTTATAGTTTAGGCAACTTTCCTTTCGCACCCTTATGAAAACCGACTCAAAAATCCACAGTCTGTGCAAGATCCGGAAACGAATCTGCGTAACCTCGACTGGTCGAGCGGACACCTCGACTGGTTGAGCATGGGCCTCGACTGGTCGAACACCTCGAAACCAAAAAACTTATGCTCGTTGGACTTTGAGTCGAGCCAGTCCACGACTGGTCGAGTGGGCCACTCGACTGGTCGAGCAGGGCACTCGACTGGGTCGAGCCGCCCCAGATGTGGCTTCATATCTCAACAATCTCTCACTTGAAGACACATCGACATAACCTTCGTCTTCTACATCCGGAGTTCACCACCTCCCCGTCTTCACGCCTAAAGACCAATCAAAGTTGAACAGAGCTTCAGCTTCTCCTGTGTGATCGCCTTGGTCAGCATATCCGCAAGATTCTCACTTATATGAATATTCTCCAGAGCAATCGATCCATCTTCCAGTAACAAGCGTATGAAGTGATATCTGATGTCAATATGCTTTGTCTTTGAATAAAAGGATGAATTCTTAGCCAAGTGTATTGCACTTTGACTGTCATTGTACAGCTTGCAATCTACTTGCTTCTTACCCAACTCTTCTATGAAACCTTGCATCCACACCATCTCATTGCATGCTTGTGTAGCCGCAACATATTCTGTTTCTGTCGTACTGATAGATATTATCTTCTGCAACTGAGAGACCCAACTGACTGCAGCACTACCTAGAGTAAAGCCATAATTTGTAGTGCTTCTTCTACTATCGATATCTCCTGCCAAATCTGAATCTACGAAGCCTTGTAGCTTGATTTCCGATCCACCATAGCACTGCCCTATATGCATAGTACCTACCAGGTATCTGAGGATCCACTTCACAGCTTCCCAATGTTCCTTCCCGGGGTTGTTCATGAACCTACTAACAACTCTCACTGCTTGAGCAATGTCTGGCCTTGTGCTTATCATAACATACATGAGACTCTCAATAGCTGACGCGTATGGGACTTTAACCATGTAGTCCCGTTCCTCCTGTGTCTTTGCACCTTGCTCCTTAGTAACTTGAAGTGGTTGGCTAATGGAGTGCTAACCGGCTTAGCACCTCCTGTATTAAATCGATCAAGTACCTTAGTTATGTACTCTGCCTGTGATAAAATCAGTTTCTTGTTTTCCCTGTCACGCTTTATCCTCATGCCTAGGATTTGTTTTGCAGTTCCTAAATCCTTCATGGCAAATTCTCTAGACAGTTGTCTTTTAAGATCTAAGATGTCCTTCATGCTTGAACCGTCTACAAGCATGTCATCAACGTACAGAAGAAGGATGATGTACAACGTATTAAACTTCTTCAAATAGCAACAGTAGTCTGCATGACATCTCCTAAAACCGTTTCCTGACATGAAACTATCGAACTTCATATACCACTACCTCAAGGCCTGCTTCAAGCCATATAGATTCTTCTTCAGTCTACACACCTTCTTTTCCTTTCCTGGTGACACGTATCCTATTGGCTGATGTATGTATATCTCTTCTTTAAGGTCCCCATGAAGAAAGACTGTCTTAACATCTAGCTGCGCTAGATGTAAGTCCTCTGTAGCCACTATACTCAAGACCATGTGAATCGTAGACATTTTAACTACCAATGAAAATATTTTAGTGAAATCGATACTTGCCTTTTGTTGAAATCCTTTCACGACCAATCTGGTCTTGTACCGTTTTGAACCATTGTGCTCCTCCTTTAGTTTGTAAACCCACTTGTTATGAAGAGCTTTCTTACCCTTGGGTAGAGTGACTAGCTCCCATGTACGATTAGACTCAAGAGAGTCCATCTCCTCATCCATGGCTTGCTCCCACTTAACCCGTGTATCCGACTATAATGCCTCTTCAAAATATTCTGGTTCACTATTATTTGTCAGCAGTAGATAATGTAAGGAGGGTGAGTATCAGACTATGGGTCTTCTCTCCCGAGTAGACCTCCTCACAACTGGTGTATGTGGCTCTACCTCATAATGCTCCTGTGCATGATCATCTAGTGGTGTTGTAACACCGGTGTCCGGTAAATCTTCCAACTCTATAAATTCTTTCTCCTCGGCCTTATTTTCCTGCACACTGTCCTTATGCATCACTTTTTCATTAAAGAATACGTCCTTGCTTCTGATGGTTTTCCTATTTTCTGCATCCCAAAACCTGTAGCCAAAATCATACTGCCCGTAGCCTATAAATATGCACCTCCTGGACTTCGCATCCAGCTTGTTTATATGCTCTGCATCAATGTGAACATATGAAGTGCAATCAAACACTTTGAGATGTACAAGGTTCACCGCTTTTCTAGTCCACGTTTCTTCTGGTAGCCCACCATCCAATGGTGCTGAGGGACTTCTATTGATGAGATATACGGCAGTATTCACAGCATCTGCCCAAAAAGTCTTGAGCAACCCTGCATGTAACTTCATGCTCCTGATGCACTCAAAGATGGCTATGTTAATGCGCTCAGCTACACCGTTCTGCTGTCGTGTCCCTGGAATCGTTTTTTGATGTTTGATTCTATTTGATGCACAATACTCCTCAAATCTCTTATCACAGTACTCTCCCCCATTATCAGATCTGAGACATTTTACAGTTTTTCATGTCTCGTTTTCTACTATTACTTTTCACTTCTTAAATACATCAAATATATCAGATTTGTACTTTAAGAAATAAATCCACAGTTTTCTACTTGCATCATCAATACAGGAAACGAAATAACGTGAACCACCAAGAGATGATACCCGTGTTGGTCCCCACACATCAGTGTGTACAAGCTCCAACAGATGCGTCTTTGGAGCTCGTCCTGTCTTCTTGAAGCTTACCCTCTTCTGCTTGTCATACACACAATCCTCACAGAATTCCAAGTCAATAGACTTCAACCCTGGTAGCTTTCCTTTTGACAATAACACTTTCATCCCCTTCTCACTCATATGTCTCAACCTCTGATGCCATAACTGTCCATTCACTCTAGTTGATGCGATTGCAAGTGAACTATACGATCTTCAAGTCACGTACAAAGTACCTTCCTTTTTGCCTCGAGATATCACCAAGACACCTTTTGTGATCTTCCAAGAATCATTGGTGAATGTCGTCACATAACCGGTATTGGCCAACTGCCCCAATGAGATCAAGTTCCGTCTCAAACTCGGTACATGGTGGACATCCTTCAATTTCAAAGTCGTTTTGTTTTTCTGATTTACATGAACGTCTCCCTTTCTAACAATACTGCATAGCTCATCATCACCCAGGTAAACTCTCCCGAAGTCACCTGATACATAATTACACAGAACTTCCTAATATGAAGTGGCATGAAACAAAGCACCCGAGTTTATGACCTAAGACTCATTCCTCGCATCAAGAGACAAGATCAACGCCTCTGTGTCACTTTCCTCAGATAGATTCATTGAATCCTTCCCACCTTGAGAGCTTCTTCCTTGTTTCTTGAGTGCCCTGCAATCTCATTTCATTTGCCCCTTCTTCCCGCAATGCCAACACCCGTCTTTGTCTTTCGGTCCCTTGGACTTCTTCCTTGACTTAGAACGTCCGTGTTTATTGCCTCATTTGTTCAGTAATCTTCCTCTTCCTTCAACGTTTAGAGCATTCCCTAAATCCCCTGAAACTCCTGATGCCTTTCTTCTATATTCTTCACTAAGAATTAAACCAGCCACATCATCAAATTTCAGCTTTGTCGACCTTGAAGAATTACTCAAAGCAATCACCATACCATCCCAACTGTCTGGCAAACTGGACAAGATCAATAGCGCCTTGACCTTGTCCTTAAAAATAATGTCAACAGATTCCAACTGGCTCGTGATTGTATTGAACTCGTTTATATGTTCAGTCACGCTCCCACCATCTACATATTCATGTTGAATAGCTATTTCATAAGATGAACCTTGTTGGATGTTGAAGGTTTTTCATACATAATGGCTAGGGCTTCCATTAATTCTTTTGTAGTTTTCATCTTGAATATATTGACGGCGACGCTCTTAAACAAAGGGAGTTAGATCGATCCTAAAGCCTTCTGATCCAATAAAAATCATTAATCATCTATCATCTTCTCTGGTTTCTTCTCTTTTCCTCCTAGAGGAATATAGAGGTCATTCCGATACAGATAATCCTCCATCTGCATCTTCCAGAAGGCAAAGTTTGAACTATCAAACTTCTCAATTCTGGTTTTCCCTTCTTCTGTCATCGCTCTCACCATAACTAAACCAATAGCTCTAATACCAGTTGTTGCGCAGCACGCCAACAACACAGTGAACCGAGATCCAATCTCCGGTCTTACCCACAAATGATAAACAAGAAGAAATATAAACTAGAAGAAGAATCAAAACATTTCAAATAAACTGCAAGACAAGATATACGTGGAAAAACCCCAACAAGGATAAAAAACTACGGATGCAAACTTCCACTACGAAGAAAAATGAAGATTATAAAGCAATATACTAACCTCTCTCTTAGAAGTACGGAGAAAACCTTTTGCCCACACATTGGAATAACTCTCATAATATCTAGAAAAGCCATAGGGACCCCTATTTATAGTTTAGGCAACTTCCCTTTCGCATCCTTGTGAAAACTGAATCAAAAATCCGCAGTCCGTCCAAGATCCGGAAACGAATCTGCGTAACTTCGACTAGTCGAGCACCTCGGAATCAAAAAATTTATGCTTGCTGGACTTTGAGTCAAGCCAGTCCACGACTGGTCGAGTGGGCCACTTGACCGATCGAGCAAAGGCACTCGACTAGTCGGCTGGCCCTCAGATGTGGCTCCACATCTCAACACCAATAACATGGAGTGTTACATCATCATATGAAATGACAATAAAGTAAAAAATTCAAGACTACAAGTTTTTTCTTTTTACCATTTGAAATATAGCTCTTTTTGTTAGTATTAAAAACAAGTGTAAGATGAATGACAATGCAACAACACATAATGCAATGCTTCTAAACTAAAATTTACAGTACGTCTGTCACATTCAACTATAAAGGTAATTTTTTAATTCTAAAACGAAGACTTTAAAGAAACGTACTTCCATGTTAAAAAAGCTTATTCATGGAAATATTTGAAAGCAAAGTTGACAATAACAACCACATCAGCTACCTGCAGATGGATGGTTAAAATGACAAGTACTGGTGACCAACGATTTAGATTCAGTCCAACTAGAGAGTTCCACGTAAACATCCAATGGCTATAATATCTCTGCCAAAGTACAGAAATATATTTATGTTCCAGTTGGATGGTTTGGATTTTGCATGCATGAAGAAGATGCACAAGTTTGAAGGAACTTGTTGAAATAAAATAAAAATGGGTGTCCCCAAGATTAGGTTTTAGCTAGGTAGTTTCATGTTGCACTAAAGGGCTAACAACTTATAAGTTCAAATTTGAAAAAAAAAAAAAAAACAGAAATTTGCGATTTTGGGTTTGTGTATGAAATAAAAATCAGGTTGGTCTTATAAGAGATATTTGTACTCTGTTCCTCTCTGGTAGGAACCCATACTTTTGTTTTCATTAGGCTATATTATCCCTCCATGAGTTGTTCATAGAAAAGATTGGTTTTTGGTGGACCCCAACATTATCTAAAGTCAAGGAAAATATGTTGGCCCACAGCCCAGTCCACGTGTTTAGGCACGTGCATCACAAAATAATACTGATTCTTAATAAAGTATAAATTTAGCTAACTAGCTTAAGTACCCCAAATTGTCCAACATAAGGTCCATCTTGGGTGTTTCAAAACAAATCCATAGGTGGGCCCACTGAAGATGGACCGGACCAATTTAAAAATCCCACTTGATTGGATCATCTGCTGGGCCCCCACTATGGCTTGCAATAAATGGTCAAAAAAAGCCCACAAAAAAAAAATTAAAAAAAAAAAAAAACAACAAACAAACAAACAAAAACCATGCATCATACTCCACTATTAAAAATACCACTAACTAGATGTCACGGTCGATCTCGCAACTTTTTTTAATGGGCCATCCACTATGGGGTCCACTGGGTGAATGGTTCGGATTCCATGAGGTGAGGACTTGCGGACCACAATTTCAGGTAATCCCTCCCACTACGTGAACTGATCCTCATAAATAAAAGTAAAGTCTCATGCAAAAGAAGGGATGAGAGAATGCACAAGGTCCCATCCATGTGAAATCTTGGTCCCCCTTTTACCTGTCTCTCTCCCTCTCCATTTTCCCTTCTTTAAAATACATTTGCTTGTCATTAGTCAAATTAATGTACCATTATTTTAAACTGAGAGGATTCAAAAATATCATCATTATGATACATTGGGTTGTTTTGAACCTTAATTAAAAATACCCTTTCAGTAATTTTCATTTAATTTCTTATATATTTAGTGAAGTCAGAGTGGCCCATGAAATCCAACGGCCCTTTTGTGACTTGAGGTTTGCTAAGCCCATGTGTGGGGCTTTTCTAATAGAGGACAATGGGCTAAGTTTTAATAGTGTTTGGTAAGTTATAAGGGAATGAATTTTTTTAACCTAAAAATGGGCTTACTTTTTTGTTAAAATATTAGGCTTTGTTTTGCCTTGCTTCTAGCAACTGCATTTTGGGAAACATGCAAAAGAAAACAACTTTCCAACTAAGGTTTCAATGGTGAGTCTTAAATCCCTACTATTTAATGTGGTATGTACCCTACTTTGTCTTTGATCCACCTCATTTTTTGGGTCACACGTTAGCATAATACGCTGAAATGGATGGATAAAGTGGATGTCATATGGCCATCATGGTAGGCTCCACAATACTACAAGCGGAGGTTATAGAAAAGTCACCACCTTAACATGATATATATGCTGAAATGAATGGACAAAGTGAATATCGCATGGTCATCATGGTGGGATTCACAACACTACCAGCAGAGGTTATTGAAGGTAACGTTGATCTGGTTTCTCCAATGAGCATGTGCAATACAACTCATGTAATGCCACACATTTGCCAAATGATGTGGAGGTCCGAGATCCAATCAATCTATTAGAAAGGCACCACTATATTATACACTAGAGTAATAATTAGTTTGATCCACTTGGCAAATGACCATAGTCTGCAAAGAAAGTTCTGGCTCTAAAACACGTGGCTAAAATTTTCTAACCAATCTATCAGTTTTTAATATCATTTTTCTAACCAATCTAAAGGTAGACCAGGTTAATTTTCGGAAAAACATGGTTGGATCGAGTGGTGAATGGAATTGATCTCCAACCTATGTGCATGATGGCGCATGCAAGGTGTATGGCTCTGGACTCATGTGCAATTGACAAACCTTTAAGAGAGAGATATTTGATTTTATGAGTGCTTTTGGCTTGTAGAAGTGGAAACGGTTGAATTTGTACCTTAGAAAATCAATGTGAACAATGCCTATTCATATGTAGATGTGATATCAATAATCTTAGTAATAGATTATGATGACCACGAGTCCTTGGTAAATATATACGTTATTGTGTCACAATTATTATGCAAGAGTATCTTAAAACATACATGAACATGGGTTAAAGGAGAATGATTACTCCGATTGTCCTTGGAAACTTGAGATTGGACACAATTATTATTGACCGATAAAAAGTTGTGTATCATGGATTTCAATATTATGTTATACCATGACCACCTAGTAGGTTGTAGAGCAAATTTATAGTTATTGTCATTATTCTGATGATAGATGTTGTCATCCTATGCAAGGGGGCTAATAAAGAGATGGGATGAAAGGTCTCCACTATCTGGCATAATGATGAGTTGGTGTGCCTTCACCCCACTCCACAGTGTTAGTGTGCCATGGATAAAAGTTCTTAGGTGGACCTATTGGGCACTTGGCTCGTTGGATTGGTGTCAATGTCTCTAGGTCAGGAGGCCCATCATGCCTGGAGTATGATCGACTTGAGCATGCATTTGATCTAATTAATTAGTAGACCTAAGGACTTGTGAAGGTTGAGGGTCTTTATTATATATGCTTTGGTTTACTTTATAAAGTTATCATATAGCCAATAAAAGTAAGTGTAGCTGGGCACCACATAGGCCAACAAAGGACCCGCTAGTTTCCTAAGAACTTACTTATAACTTAGGTCTAAGAGATAAAGTTTTCATTAAGTATTTTTTCTATTAGGCCCATGTGAACACCGCCTCATGGGAGCACAAGTGCCCCAACAGCTTCTGGTCTTGCATTCTTAGTTGTTGTGTGGATGGGGTGTGATTTTTGTTATTTTTTTTTGTTAGCTTGTTAGTACACCCACTGTCAATCACACTTCACTGTTAGCCACCCCCACTAGGGAATTGATGCCAAGACCTCAGTGTTGAAACGAGGTATCTTTCACTTAATCTACCACTTGAGCTATGGATCTGGGTGTCGATTTAGATGTGAAAGTACATTTTGATTTATAAAGTTGTCACTAGCCAAATAAATATTCATGTTTACAACTAATTAAAAAATGTAGAATCACTTAATTATAAGCCTAGGAGTTATGAAATCTCCTAACTTTGGTGACTATTGTGGTTGATTTGCGACCATAGATTTTGAGTAAAGGTCTCAGTGATAGAAGAGTAAAGGAGTATGCACTCTCTTCAGCCTGCACAACCTGTGGTTTCTACTCTACGTGTTTTTACAATTTTTTGGAGAATTTAATAGAATTTCGGTATTGTATATATAGCCATGCTTTACATAACCCTTGAGGGGCCAAACAAATAAAAATAAAAGAATGTTAGCCTTACTTTGTAGAGTCAAGTGGCCCTGGGTAGGCAGAATAAGAAAAATAAAATGAATTTACAATAAGTTAAATGAAATACAATCCTAGCCTTACTTCACAGAATTTAAGACCTCGAGTAAGCAAATGAAATACAAAAATGTAGAAGCAAAGTAGAAAAAATCACGAGATGATATTGCAGATGAGCTGGAATATGTGGAATGAAATATAATATGAGCTTGATTGAGATGTGAGAAAGAAAAAAGGAGATCATACACCATTTTTTGTGCAAAGTAAATGGTCAGATATCTCTAAATCCAACCCTACTCTTAACTTTTACTGGCCTTTTTTGTAACACCCTAAAACTTGGCACCCGAGTATGGAGATTTAGACCCTGAGTTCGAGGGTGTTAGCTCGATATTAAAAAATGATTCTGACACTCACTCTGTGAAGCCCTAGTTTTCGCGACTCTGGTATGATGCCCTTACAGCAAAGACTCAGGTATCTTACTTGGAAGAATCGCACGTGGCAGGATCTCCCATGCGTCCACTAAGTCAGGTTAATATTCACTCCCATAACTAATAATTAGAGTAGCATTCATCAAGTAGCGGATTCAAAGATAAGTAAAGATAATCATGCTTGAGTCAACAAGTACAACATCAAAACATAAATATATCATAAAAATGGGGGTCCCACAACTAGATACAATAAATCCATGAATAACCAAATGTACGAATACAAAAACAACAAAAGGGCAAGTAAAATAAGTCTACTGGCGGGTCCCAAAGTTCAGCTACTACAGCGAAGCTCCTCCACCACTAACCCCTCTCTACTCCCCGCAGGGACATCCTCGGGCTGAACTTCGCCACAATCAATCCCTGTTATACATGTACGATTGGGTACAAGTTCATATAACAGATGATGAGTGGCCAACTTAGTGATAAATCCCGCTAAGATTATGCAATCGACATATTAATCAAGTATAGTTTTAGGTATAAAAGCATACAAAACAATTACAATTCACAATGTATCTTGTTAAATGAATTAATGGATGAATGCACATCACACTAGGGATGACCATCCAACTGGCCTTGGGGGTATTCGCCGGTGAAAGTAAACTAAGTACATGCTCATAACGACTATCCACCCTACAACATGAAAGTGGAATAGGAACCAATGAAAGTATATTATTATATGTGCTACCATAATATCTAGCTACAAATGATTCGTTCGAATGGTGGACTAGGAGCTAGTGAAATTACACAATTGTACATGCTACCATAACATCTAGCCACTCAATAATGCCATAAAAGGGGCCGCTTAAGCAATGCACTAGTCACCAGTGAAAATACCTCTAGTTACGTGCATCAACAATGACTAGGGGCCCAATAGTGCTTGTGTGCCATGAATGCACGACTAATCCAACCTTTATTAGTCTGATTCACAAACAGCTCATTTATATAAAGCCTCTATAACTAGTTGCCAACGTTGATCTAACGAGTAGACCTTACTATCGTAAATCCATAAATAATATAATAAAGAGCTCTTCCCATAAAAGCCAACAAGGCACAAAGTCCATTAAAGGACACAATGATTCCACCCCAAACAAAGCCAATAATGAATAATGATATATAAAAGATAGTAGGTCTTAACCGAATTTCATTTAATAAAAAACACAAGGTGGTCAATAGTTTGAGATATCAAATCAAGTATACGTCACAACCACACAGTCACACTTTAGATATTATCTTTACAACAAAAGGCATTTCAATTGCCATATTTCATGAATTGAACTAGATAACATGCAATACAAGTGATTCCACTAAAGCATGTTATAATGCATGTTCATGTAAATCATACAAGACAATGGACATATTCAAGTTATTAGGAGCATGGTAAGCAGTGCGTGTGTGTGAATCGACCTATACAGGAGCTAAGCATGTTATGTGATCAATATACATGATTTTAAAAATACCATGGATTCTAGCAAGGAGCTAAACATGTCATGGATTCTAACACCCTAAATTTAATGAAAATAAGGTAAATTACAAGGATTATCACATGATTTATAGGTTAATCGACACAATTATTCAAGATTGAGACCATCACTAGACTAAAGATGGAAATCTTGAAGGGCCTTTCATCACCTTAGGGTTTGGGCTACGCGATTCTACCACTCTGATTTAGGCGCGATCCGACATAGGAAATTCTTAGGGTTAAAATTTGGAGAAACTTAAATTACTATTTTGATTAGGTGCAATTATGCTAACTCTACCAAAATTAGGGTTTACATAAGGAATCTAAAGAGTTATCTAACCTTGACGATTCAGCAATTACTTAGACGGCTCGATTCGGCATGAATCCACGACTTTAATGACGTTACGCCTCATGTATGACTTTTGCTCAAATTCGGGAAGTGTTACACGATGGGTAGTGATCCAAAATCCAAGCCACAACAAGAAACTATTGGTCGAAGGTGATCTAAGAGAACTGAAATGGCCAAGTTATATGTCCTAAAGGGGGGGTGAATAGGATTATGCCAAATTAAATTAAAATCAGCGGAATAAAAATAAATAGATAGCCTTATAATTATAAATCAATTCACAATGCTCAAATCAATTCAATCTCAATAAATAAGGATTGAGAGGTGGATGCAAATTCAGTTCTAAGGACAACCTTACACCATAACAAGGGCTTATGGTAGGACAACCTTATTTCTAAAATGTCTTTTAAATCAATAACTCAATCTGAAATAAAAATAACTCAATAGCAAGGAATTGAAATAAAGTGCATAAATAAAGATCTAACTTATTACAACAATCCCCACACTTGCTTGAAACGAAAATTGTTACAACATTCACATCCACACTTACAATCCACAGCAATTGAATGAAATATGATATGAAATTTAAGTAAGCATTCAATCCACAAGATAAAGAGTTATAGTGGTTTGCCTGTATGTACACCAACTGTCTTTCAACAGCCACACAGAATGCTACTCCACTCCTAATATCCTCACACAGGGGATATTAGCTTTTACTATCAAATAGGTTTTCATAGGTTCACCCAAAACCTTTACAATTGTGTCTTCTTAGCTTGGGCTTACACAATTCAAAAACCCACACTCCTGAGTTTTCTGACTCTCCTCAGATAACCACACAAATTGAGATTTTTCTGGCGAATCTCAAACAAAAACCAAAATAGAATGGAATTTACAAAATTATAAAATACCTGAATTTCTCCTTTTCGTAGCAACCCGGTAGAACCAATCGGAGTAGATATTCGAATATAAAAGTTCAATGTCCACTACTCACTTTAATATGGTTCTAAGTTCTAATTGATTTTAGATTTAAACCAGTTGGGCGTAGCTATATTTGATTTTGATTCCAAGAAGAAGGAATAAGTCAATTCCTCTTTTCAAATGAGATTGGAATACAGAAACAAAATCAAATTAAATAAGCTAGCAAAAAGAGAAAGAAATTATGCACAAAATAGTTTAAAAATAAACACAAACTTATTTCAGAGTGGAGCCTTGAATTCACTTAATTTTCAATGAAAAACTCTGAAATTCGTGTGCTATTTATAACTGCAGAAATTCTTCTTCGATTGGTCCTAGGGTCACCACGACTGGTCTTGGAATAAATTGATTTTTGAATTTTTGAGCGCGATCGCATTAGACCGTTGTACGACTGGTCGTAGGCAGTCCACGACTGGTCGAAGGCAATCTACGACTGGTCGAGACCCCTCTACGACTGGTCGTGCAACAATTGATTTAGTCGCTGGAGTTTGAGTCGAAGTATTATGACTGGTCGAAGGTCAAGTCGAGACCATCCCATGACCGGTCAAGCAGACTCCAGGACTGGTCGTAGCCGAACCAGAAAATCTGATAAAATATGACAATTCTAGGACTGGTCCTAGAACTTCTTAGACCGGTCGAACCAGTGTTAGGACTGGTTAAACAAGGTCTAGGACTGGTCTTAGAATAGACCAAAAACATGTAATAATATTCATTTGAATTATGTATCCAAAGTAACCTACCCTAAAGTCAATCTAAGGTTTGTCAAACCTGGGACATGAAGTATGGACACTGAATACTTCATTTATTTAAACTTCAATCATTATAAAACTTGAGTTCTTCTTGATGTAGCTTGACTACTTCACAAGTCTTGAAGTTAATGTCACTTTAAGTCGCACTTGAGTCTTGTACTTATCTTTGAATCTTGAATTTCCACTTGTACTTGAACTTCCACTTACACTTGAGCTTGAGTCTTGACCCTGGGCTCTTCTTTAATATCTTCTACATTTTAGCTTGAACATCATAAAGCTTGAAGAATTCGTTGCATGAAGCTTGAATAATTCTTTGAACTAGACTTTAAGTGTTGATGAGGTGTCTCGAACAGATTTATCAAGATATACACAAACCAAACAAAGAAGTTTTTGACACACAAAATTTGACAAATAAAGAGGAATCGAATCATAGCACTTACAATCTCTCCCTTTGTCAAATTTGTGACAAAACAAAACACCTTGTATAATAACGAATCATGCACCAGTAAAATAAGCATCATCCCCTTGAGCTCAACTCCCCCTAAGTTAGTACACCTCAACTCCCTCCGAGTAGGCATACATTATATCAATCATACTCCATAGATAGAATGTACACATTCTCCCCCTTTTTGTCAAAATATGACAAAGGAAGAAACAAAGATAGGATATGAAAGACATAAATAGAGATAGCAACTCAGAAAGATAGAATGATAAAAAGGGCAGAGCTAAGAAAAATACAAAAGAAGTAATCAAGGTGAGTCAGAGTACATGTCAAAAGAGTTAACAAGTGAAGTTTAAGACAGTTATTCACACAATCAAGTAAAGTAACTTAGTAAACTTGTTACAGACCAAATATTTAACATTCTCAATTTGAACCAAAAGATGGAGCAGGAATGTTAGGATCACTTTGATGAAGGCTCTTCTGTAAACACCTAAAATATCTGCGCATATTTTTAAATTGTTGATTGTGGCCAACATTCATCTGTTCTACCTTTTCCTCTAATGTACTAAGACGTGCATTGAAATCAGATGGTTCAAAGTCAGGATCATTTCCAGAATCAGAATCAATTTCATTAAAAATATCATCCATGTCAATATCATCTGGCGGTAACTCATCTCCTTCAACACCAATCTCAGCTTCAGCAGCAGCTTCACCCGCACCAACATCAACTTGACCAAGGGCCAAATCCAACTTCATTTTATTCAGGTTGGAATTGTTAAATATGAGGTGTTAGATAGGAGCCTCACCGACGGGCATAGCAACTAACATGTGAATAGCTAATACATTCAACAGATATCCAAATGGAATATCACCATGACCAGGATGACTACGAATTTGAATGATAGAGGAATAAATCAAGGAGGGCAAACAGATATTAGCACTAGTAATGATTGAGTACAAAATATGAACTATAAACAGAGTTAACTCAGTCTTGTTTCTAGAATGGGGATACAAATTAGAAGTGAAGATACGATGTAACACCCTATATTTGGGTAACAAGTATTTGATTTTAAGGGCATTCCCATTAGTAGTCCATGGTGCATTCATGTTGCATAATGTTCTAGTATAAATACATTTTTCCGATTCTGACACTTTCTCAGCAAGTGCACTAGGATGAACACCATCATCATTTACAGGTATGTCCATAAGGCCTGAAATTAAATGTCGATCAACAGAAAAAGGCCCTTCTCTAGTGCTAATAATGAAAGTCAGTTGCTTAGCAGAAAAGTCAGATATGCATGCAACCATGGCCTGTGCAATGGACTAGTATGCCAGCCCACTCTAGTGTAAAATGTTTTCCCATCCTACAGACTGAAGGAGAGGATTTAAGGAGACCATACAGAGCAATATGATTTAAACTAACCGCTTTTTTAACAATAACATTGTGCATACGCAGGTCACGTACATGAGGAGGATCATCTTCAGGATCCCTAAGATGACGTCTAGTGATTGCATTTGAATGGGAAGAAGATGCATCTCTATAAATTTTCTTTTTACCTCTAGATTTCATATTCTTGATGAAATGAAAGAAATTTCAAGAAAAAGAGATGGGTTTCTCTAGATTCAACAAATGAGAAAGGAAAAACCTAAAAAGTTAAAAATCTTTATGAAATAGACAACAATAATAAAAAAATCTAGAGTAAAGATTTAGATTCTTCAAGAAAGCAAGGAAAATCACTCTAACATGAAGGAATCGGACACAAGGGTTCGATTAGTCGAAGCTCAGCTCGTTGGTGAGGAGGGTTAGAATAAAGAAGAAGAGAGTTTTCTCCAAATTAAAGAGGTTAGCGCGCTGCACGACCGGTCTTGGGACATACTCGACCGGTCGTAACAAGACTAGTCGAGCACGTCCTCGACTGGTCTTACACCAGAAAAAATATGCAATTTTCACAGAATTTTAAAATTTAAAATAATAACATTTTAACATTATATACACTATGATACAAAGTTGCATGATCAATCATTTAAAATTGTACATACCAAGATCAAATTTCAATTTATTAAACCTGCTTTTGTCGAGCGGTTTAATGAAAATGTCAGCAAACTGAGTCTCGGTAGGAATATATTCTAAATATACTATTTTTTCTTCTACTAATTCACGAATATAATGAAACCGAATGTCAATGTGCTTAGTACGTGAATGCTGGATTAAGTTTTTTGAAATGTTTATCGCACTGAAATTATCACAATATAAAACCATCGAGTCTTGTGCGATTTCATAATCACTCAGCATTCGTTTCATCTAAACCAACTGAATACATGCATTTCCTGCTGCAATGTATTCGGCCTCAGCGGTTGAGAGTGATATAAAACTTTGCTTCTTGCTAAACCAAGAAACCAAATAGTTTCCAATATAAAAACAACCACCACTGGTTAATTTTGTCATCTAAATTTCCTGCCCAATCAGCATCTGAATACCCAGCTAATTGATCACTAGTATCATAGGGATACCAAAGACCCAAATTAACTGAACTTGCAACATATCGAATAATTCGCTTAACGGCAGTTAATTGAGATTCTTTAGGATTAGACTTATATCTAGCACAAATTCCAACACTTAAAGCAATATCAGGTCTACTTGCAGTTAGGTAAAGTAAGCCACCTATCATACTACGATACAATTTAGGATCTACATTTTTACCTGTAGAGTCTTTTGAGAGTTTTAGAGTTGTACTCATTGGAGTATCAAAGTTCTTACCATTTTCAAATCCGAATCTCTTAATCAAGTTCAATGCATACTTAGTTTGTGAAATAAAAATTCCATCAGATTGCTGTTTTACTTGCAACCTCAGGAAATAATTTAATTCAGCAACCATGCTCATTTCGAATTCAGATTTCATTAGATCTGCAAACTCAATAGTCATGTTAGTACAAGTTGATCCATAAATTATATCATCAACATAGATTTGAACCATTAAGATATCATCATTATGTTTCCTAACAAAGAGCGTCTTATCAACACTACCCATCTGAAAATTGTGACTTAGTAAAAACTTATTCAATTTTTCATACCATGCTCTGAGAGCTTGTTTCGGACCATAGAGAGCCTTTTTAAGGCAGTAGACATGATTAGTTAGTTTAGGGTCTTCAAACCCAGTCGGTTGTTCAACATATACCTCTTCAAGTAAGTCCTCATTCAAAAAGACACTCCTTACATCCATTTGAAAAATTTTAAACTTTCTAAAACATGCAATAGATATGAAAAGTCTGATAGATTCAAGGCGAGCAACTGTGGCAAAAGTTTCATCATAATCAATCCCTTCAATTTGCGTGTACCCTTGTACAACCAGTCTTGCCTTGTTTCGAATGATATTTTCTAATTCATTAGACTTGTTTTTAAAAATCCATTTTGTTCCAATAATGTGTTATCTTTAGGTCTAGGAACAAGATACCAAACATCATTTCTGACAAACTGATTAAGTTCTTCCTGCATCGCTAACATCTAGTTTTCATCAGAAAGTGTTTCTTTTTCGTTTACCGGTTCAACCTGAGATGTAAAGCACACGTAATTACATATGTCTTCTAGTTGTCTACGAGCGCGCACACCAGTGAGAGGGTTTCCAAGAATTTGATCAGTTGGATGATCTTTAACAGTCCTTAATTCAGAGTTAGTTTCACTTGATGAAGTATTCGATTTTTCAAATATAAGAGTTTCATCATTATCTGAACTAGGGGCAGGTGTATTCAAGTGATCGTCAATTATGACATTTATTGACTCTTGAATCACACCGGTCTTGTTGTTCAGAACATGATATGCACGACTATTTAAAGAGTATCCTAAAAAGATCCCTTCATCACTTTTAGTGTCGAACTTTCTCAGATTTTCACGGTCACGTAAAATATAACACTTGCTACAAAAAACTCGAAAGTATTTGACAATAGACTTTTTCTCAAACCACATTTCTTAAACCGTTTTATTATTAAATTTACAAATATAAACACGGTTGATAATGTAGCAGGCGGTGTTCACTACTTCAGCCTATAAATTTCTAAGGAGCTTCATGTTATTCAACATAACATTTTCAATTTTTTGAAGCACTCTATTTTTTTCTTTCCACAATACCATTTTGTTGTGGAGTTTTGGGTGTAGAGAATTCATGTGATATTCCCTGATCGCTACAGAATTTCTCAAAACCGCTATTTTCAAACTCGAATCTATGATTTCTTCGGATCTTACTGACTTGAGAACTTTTTTCAGTTTGGATCCGTTTGATAATCTTTTTTACTTCATCAAGAGTTTCAGTTTTGTCTCTTAAAAATGAAACCCAAGTGTATCTTGTATAATCATCTACGATGACCAAGATGTATTTTTTACCACCTCGACTTTCCATTCTGGTTGGTCCTATAAGATCCATATGGAGAAGCTCGAGTGGTATAGATGTGGTATTTGAGTTCACCTTTTTGTGAGAGCTCCTAGTTTGTTTACCATATTGGCATTCACCACATATCTTGTCTACTTTTTGAATCTTAGGTAGACCTCTAATAAGTTCTCCTTGGCTCAATCTGTATAAATTTCGATAGTGTACATGTCCAAGACGTTTATGCCATAATTCTGTCTCAACAGTATGGACCATGTAACATGATTGCTTAGATAAGCTACCGTTGCTTACTATATAGCAGTTTTTAGAAGTTCTTCGACCAGTTAATATTACAGAATCCTTTTTATCTATAATCTCACAATTTTTATTAGAAAATTTAACACTATGGTTGTTGTCGCATATTTGAGATATGCTTAACAGGTTGTGTTTTAGTCCCTCAACATATAAAACATTCTTAAATAAGGAAAGATTATAAAGTTGAACTGTACCTTGGCCAATAATCTTGCAGTTGCTACCATCACCAAATGTGACTGACCCATCAGTCATATCTTTTAGATCGGTGAATAAGGCCTTATCCCCTGTCATGTGCCTGGAACATCCACTATCTAGGTACTATTTTGAATGACTTGTTACTTTGAACGCAGTGTGGGCAACCAAGCAGGCAACTTTAAGGATCCATTTCAGAACTGTTTTGGGTTTAGAAACATAGTTGGTCTTCTTTTGTCTCATGTTGTAAAAATGACCGACTGAGTTAGATTTTAAGAGCTCCGAGTTAGATTTTAAGAGCTCCTTAAGTAAATCAACTATTTTTTTAGTAAGAGGATTTCTAATCTGATTTTTAAAATAGCTGCTTTTAGGTTTTTGAAAAGTTTTTGTATTTTTAGAAAAACCTTGATAAGTACCTTTTCCTTTTGAGTTAGAAGCTTCTCCTTTCACAAAGTTGAGAGGAGTATTCTTCTGTTTAGGAGATGTATTTTTATCATAGCCCAACCCGGATCGATCGCCACTTTTTCTTGATCCAGATAGTAATTTTTCTAACTTTGGATCACCTTGAACATATCTTCATGTATCCTTCAAACTCAGAAGAAAAGATACTTCATTTTTAAGTTTCTCATTTTCAGATTTCAAATCATCAATCAGGGAGGTTTTGAATTCCAAATCACATTTTGATTTTCGAAATAATCTGAAATTTGCGATTTTTCTAAAATAAGAGTTTCAAAACATTCTTTGAGTTTAGAAAACTTTTCTTTTTGAAGTTTTAAGTTTGACAGCAATTTTACAACTTTCCTTATATAAGGCATTATAAGCATCTTGAAGGTCTTTTTCATTTTCATGATCACTATTCAAATTTTCTTCACTTGTTGAGTCATCGTGATCTGAAAAGGTAAACTTGGCTAGAGTCATAAGGGCCTTAACTTCATTGCCTGACTCGGTTTTAGAATTTTCTGATTCAGAAGAGGCTTCAGAATCAGACGATTCATCCCAAGTAGCCAACATACCCTTCCTTTTGGGTCTGTCCTTTTTAGGACATTTGTTTGCTAGATGCCCATATTCTTGGCAGTTGTAACACTGACTGTCTTTCAAAGACTTCCAAGTTTTGGACTTAGGTTTAGATCGTTTCTTTTCATTTGTCTTTTGAAAATCAACCCTTTTCTTACTTTTGAAAATCTTATAAAAAATTTTCGCTAAAAGTGCCATATCATCTTCAGAATTTTCTAAATCTGAGTTTTCTTCAAACACAATTTTAGAAGATTTCAAAGTTATAGATTTACCTTTAGGAGCTTTAAAGTTTAACTCATAGGTTTGTAAAGAACCAATTAGTTCTTCTACCTTCATATTATCCGTATCACGAAGTTCCTGGATCGCGGTTACCTTAGAGTTGAACCGTTCAGGAAGTAAGCGCAGTATCTTTGCATATACTTTACTTTCTAGAATTTTATCGCCGAGACCCCACATAGAGTTTACAATGTCATTTAATCTTGTGTAAAAGTCCATAAACATTTCATTTTCCTCCATATGAATTTCTTCAAATTTGGTTGTAAGGAGTTGGACTTTAGATTTTTTGACAATTGAAGTACCCTCGTGTGTCATTTCTAATATATCACAGGCTTGCTTTGTAGTATCACAAGATATGATTCTTTTGAACTCATCCGGTGATAGTGCGCAAGTGATTGCATTTAGTGCTTTTGCATTAGCACTACTGTCACTTTTCTGAAGTGTGGACCAAGATGTATAAGGTGTTATTCTCATTAATTTTGATCCATTGATATCAGTTACTTCAATGGTAGGAGGGCTCCATTCAGTCACTGTGGCTTGCCACACACTCTCACCCATTGATTTGAGGAAGATCCTCATTTGGGTTTTCCAATAGGCATAGTTGGAGCCATCAAAGGGTGGAGGCCTAGTAATTGATAGGCTATCAAAATTTGACTTCTTATTTAAATAGCTTAAATTGTTATCTTAGGAAATAAATCCAAGAAAAAAACAATAAGAACGAGCTATTAGGCTCTGATACCACTTGAAATGGCCAAGCTATATGTCCTTAAGGGGGGGGGGGTGAATAGGACTATGCCAAATTAAATTAAAATTAGCGGAATAAAAATAAATAGATAGCCTTATAATTATAGATCAATTCACAATGCTCAAATCAATTTAATCTCAATAAATAAGGATTGAGAGGTTGATCAAATTCAGTTCTAAGGACAACCTTACACCATAATAAACAAGGACTTATGGTAGGACAACCTTATTTCTAGAACGTCTTTTGAATCAATAACTCAATCTGAAATAAAAATAACTCAATAGCAAGGAATTGAAATAAAGTGCAGAAATAAAGATCTAACTTATTACAACAATCCCCACACTTGCTTGAAACGAAAATTGTTACAACATTCACATCCACACTTACAATCCACAGCAATTGAATGAAATATAATATGAAATTTAAGCAAGCATTCAATCTACAAGACAGAGTTATAGTGGTTCACTTGTGTGTACACCAACTGTCTTTCAACAGCCACACAGAATGTTACTCCACTCCTAATATCCTCACACAGGGGATATTAGCTTTTACTATCAAATAGGTTTTCACAGGTTCACCCAACCTTTACAATTGTGTCTTTTTAGCATGGGCTTACACATTTCAAAAACCAACACTCCTGAGTTTTCTTGCTCTTCTCAGATAACCACATAAATTGAGATTTTTCTAGCGAATCTCAAACAAAAACCAAAATAGAATGAAATTTACAAAATTGTAAAATACCTGAATTTCTCCTTTTCGTAACAGCCCAATAGAACCAATCGGAGTAAATATTCGAATATAAAAGTTCAATGTCCACTACTCACTTTAATATGTTTCTAAGTTTTAATTGATTTTAGATTTAAACCAGTTGGGCGTAGCTATATTTGATTTTGATTCCAAGAAGAAGGAATAAGTCAATTCCTCTTTTCAAATGAGATTGGAATATAGAAACAAAATTAAATTAAATAAGCTAGCAAAAAGAGAAAGAAGTTATGCACAAAATAGCTTAAAAACAAACACAAACTTATCTCAGAGTGGAGCCTTGAATTCACTTAATTTTTGATGAAAAACTCTGAAATTCGTGTGCTATTTATAGCTGCAGAAATTCATTTTCGACTAGTCCTAGGGTCACCATGACTGGTCTTGGAATAAACTGATTTTTGAATTTTTGAGCGCGATCACATCAGACCGTTGTACGACTGGTCGTAGGTAGACAACGGCTGGTCGAAGGCAGTCCACGAATGGTCGAGACCCCTCTACGACTGGTCGTGCAACAATTGATTTAGTCATTGGAGTTTGAGTCGAAGCATTACGACTAGTCAAAGGTCAAGTCGAGACCATCCCACGACCAGTCGAGCAGACTCCAGGACTGGTCGTAGCCAAACCAGAAAATCTGATAAAATATGACAATTCTAGGACTGGTCCTGGAACTTCTTAGACCGGTCGAACCAGTGCTAGGACTGGTCGAACAAGGTCTACGATTGGTCTTAGAATAGACCAAAAATATGTAATAATATTCATTTGAATTATGTATCCAAAGTGACCTACCCTAAGGTCAATCTAAGGTTTATCAAACCTGGGACATGAAGTATGGACATTGAATATACTTCATTTGTTTAAACTTTGATCATTACGAAGCTTGAGTTCTTCTTGATGTAGCTTGACTACTTCACAAGTCTTGAGGTTAATGTCACTTTAAGTCGCACTTGAGTCCTGTACTTATCTTTGAATCTTGAATTTCCACTTGCACTTAAACTTCCACTTACACTTGAACTTGAGTCTTGACCCTGGGCTCTTCTTTAATATCTTCTACATTTTAGCTTGAACATCATGAAGCTTAAAGAATTCGTTGCATGAAGCTTGAATAATTCTTTGAACTAGACTTCAAGTGTTGATTAGGTGTCTCGAACAGATTGATCAAGATATACACAAACCAAACAAAGAAGTTTTTGACACACAAAATTTGACAAATAAAGAGGAATCGAATCATAGCACTTATAAGAACTTACACGATTCAGAGCAGCGAGATCCGACTCTAATCTCCCACTTTTAGTCAATCTCTCTCTCTCTCTCTCTCTCTCTCTCTCTCTCTCTCTCTCTCTCTCTCTCTCTCAATTCCCCCAAATTGGGGTTGGAACGAATGAAAAAAAAAAAAAAGAAGGAAAAGGGGTATTTATAACCTTGAAAATCTCATAATTCAACAGTCGGACTGACAGAATTGATAGTTGGATCTGGATCACTGTTCTTGGGTCTTAGGGGTTGAGTGGTGGGGTTTATCATTAATTCTAGGCTTGAAAATGTTAGTCTTTTGCAAGTTTGAGTGAGGGTTTGACTGTCTAAACCCTGGAGACCAATCAAATGTATCACATTGATCAATATCTTATTTAAATATTCAAATTGTTGTGTTTTTAGGGTCGATTCTACCTAATCGGATGTCCGAGTCTAATGAACTCGGGATTCAGTGATCCGGGTGCTACAAGGACTATTGTTTGATCCGATTTTCCAACGTACCTGATCCAATTGGGTCATGGGTTCTCGGGTTTAAGGCTTCGCAAATGGACCTCAAGTCTATGGGTTTCAAACATGTGCACACGCACATACAGACTGTGTGGTTATACACTTATTTGAAAAAAAAAAAATGGGTAATAGCTGAGCACATTTGATACTCGACTATAGGAGGTCCATGGTGTTACATTTTTAGCAGGCTATCTCTTTTAGAGATGACATTCTCACTTGGGTAGGACCTCGGTGTTAATTAGGAACCTCTGAGGTTTTCGGAGTAGAGGGCTCCTCCTTGATTGTTCATCTCTCAGCCTCTCTCTAGCTCCCCCTTGCTCTTGGCTCCCCAAAATGGCAGTTGTTGTGACGTATTTATAGACTAAGACCATCAGCTCATGGTGGGCCAACGGTGTTGACACACATCCTTTCTTTGAGATTTTGGCATTTAGGAGCTGGGTAAGATCTAGGTTAATTAGGTATAAAACATGCCAGGTGGACCACCGGATCGTGGCGAGCTAGGGGTTTGTTATGTCCGCTTTCGCGCATGCTCTGCCATGTACAAGGGGTTTCTTGAGGTTTCAGAGGCCTGAGTGTTCTTTTGATCTTGGCTACCATTGTCTAAGATTGCTTGATCAATCTCGTTGGACATCTCTGGAAGGTCTCGAGGTCCCTTTCGGCACGCCCTGTTTGATTTTTCATTCTTCCGTAAGGTGAAGAAGGTTAGCTTCATCAGAGATATGCATAGTCAGGGTTTTCGAGGAGTATGGATTATCGGTCGATATTTGGTTTACTAGGTTCTAGATCTGCCAATTAGGTCTGTTGGTTGCTCCCGTGACACGCAGAGAGGTTCGCTCATTCGATCAATTTATATTTCTAACTGTTCTTAAGTTGCCTAGGAATGATTTTATCGAAGGTTAGTTGAAGTCTTGAAGAGCAACTTATTTTTTATTTGGGTGGGGTGTCTACAACCCAATACTCAAAAGGTTTTAAAAGGTTTAATAAATGTTTTTAACAATTAAACTTTTGTTTTGATTGTTAAAAGGATTTTGATTGCACTTAATTATAATATGATAGTCTAATTATGATATCCACCACTTAATCAACATGAGCGTCAGATATTTGTTGGATAGCCATGATAGTGAATGATTGGATCAGATATAAATGCATGGAATAGGGCGGGATCACATGATTCCAATATATTAGGACATAAAAAATTGAAGGGTGGTAGAGTACCATAATTGCTCTCCTTGAAACCATATCCTCCTCCTTATAAACAGATCCTATTATTTTAGATAGGAGCCGTAGGGAGAGTAGAGAGAGCCTTGGATGACCCTCCTAGTGGGCTTCACTTTGGAGAGAGAGAGAGAGAGAGAATCCTTCAAACTCCATCACTCCTTCCACATGTGTGGGTCTGCTTACATGGACGGTGTGCATCTCCCTTGGTATCCTAAGGGCTAATGTATTTAGCTCTTACCTTTTCTCCATTAAGAATAAATCTGGGAGAGACTTCATAGGTAAAAAGATTGATATCAATAAAAATTAGAAAGTTCATCGGCAATCTTCAATTAGGTAAATCTTACCTATGAGATTTATTTTATTTGGTTTTTTTTTGCATTTCCTAAAACTTGGATATATCTAATTAGGTTTAACCACACAATCTTGACTTTTAAAAAAGTTTTAATTTCCACGTTTCTTAAAAGTCCAACTGAAACAACTACAGAAAACGAAGGGCTAGGCGTTGTGGAAAAAAGTGCATACTTAGAAATTTATTTTTCCAAAATTGACTAATTATTTACCTAACCAACCACACTTAAAACCTTTAAAAAAAAGTTACTTTCATAATAAAAATCAAAAAAATAAAAAATAAAAAATAAAAAACAAAGTTTAACCGTCCTTAATAGTGATATGAACTTCACAACACAACCACCATCTATCAACCCCTAACAATTAAGTTTGGCCTTCTTAGGTAGGAAGATCGACATCTATAAGACGTAGCAAGTTCTTCGATTGTTTTTAATTAAGTAAATCCTAGCCATAGGATAACAATTAAGTTTGGCCTTCTTAGGTAGGAAGATCGACATCTATAAAACGTAGCAAGTTCTTCAACTGTTTTCAATTAAGTAAATCCTAGCTATAGGATTGATTTTTTACTTTTATTTTTCATTTCCTGAAACTTGGATATATCCAATAAGGTTTAACCCCGTACAATCTAGACTTTTAAAAAGTTTTAATTTTCTCATTTCCTAAAAGTCCAACAAAAACACCTATAGAAAATGAAGGGCTCCATGGAGAAAAGTACATACTTAGAATGTTTTTTCTTCTAAAATTGACTGAATATTTAACTAACCAACCACACTTAAAACTTAAAAACAAATGCCTTTCATTATCATAATTTAAAATAAAATAAAAAACTTCTTCTAGTAAAGTTAATTAACAAGTCCTTAATTTACAAATTAAATAGTGATTGGAACTTCACAACACAACCACCATCCATCAACCCCTAACAATTAATGTTTAGCCTCACCGATCGGCCAACCATTAAAATCTCGCAACTTTCTCCACCCAGCCGGTGGTTAAAATCTAACGATGGCAATGATGCAATGATGGTGATGGTGATGGTGATAATGTTGATGTGGTGAGCAACTCGGCCAATTTATGGCTTTAAGGATACTTTAGTCATGTAAAATAAATGATGGGCCACACCTAATAAACATCTTGTACAAAAGTTGGTGATTGGCCCGAGCTTGTTTTATTACATCCCATCGTACAATCCTAGGTTATGCTCCGGTCTAAGTTTTACTTTACGAGTTGGACAAACTCAACCTAAACCTGTAAAAAGGCTAACCACGATAATGACAACAAAGAGAGCGATGGCTGCAATGATCATGATGAAGATGTTTGAACTATTATAATTAAAATGATTATGTAGATGATGTTTGTACATATTGGTTGTCCACTCATGGGCCATTTAATTGGTTGGCCTTACTTTAGATGGATCATATATTATAAACTAACAAATAAAGTAAAAATATATCTGAAATGGTAGACTTGTGGACATGTGATGTAACTTTCAGCATTTAATTTTAACTATAAATTAGCACATTGTTTTCCAAACATAGTTCAACGTTCTTTTAGAGGAACATGTTGAAATTTTGCACGGAACAAGATTATTTTGTGACAGACAGGTCCGTCCATTTCATTTATAGGTTGTGGCCTGTATGTTGATTCTGAGCTGCCTGATTTTTATGCTAGAGCATCAAATGAAATAGGACGTGGATCATGCGGCCAGAACCACTCCTGGAGCCGGTGTGTATAGATGTGTTGGGTACTGTGGGGCCCAACGCAATGTATGTGTTTTATATATATGCATGCTGTCTATCTATTTTGCATTTTTATTTTAGGGCATGGACCTAAAAATGATTAAAATCAGAAGCTCAATTGGACCACACCACAGGAAGCAGTGATTGAACGCCCACTATTAAAACTTCTTGGAGGCCCTAAAATTTTTGGATTAGGTTGATATTTTTGTTTTCTCTTCATGTGGGTTGAAGTGACCTTATCAACGGGTTGGATGACAAATAAACATTACAACGGCCTAGAAAGGTTTCAAAAGTGAGTGTCATTGTCCCCACCGTTTCCTGTGTTGTGGTCCACTTGAGCTTCGTATCTACTTCATTTTCGGATTCATGCACTAAAATGAGCTGGCAAAATGGATGGACGGCGTGGATGTAAAACATATACATCACTTTGGGCCCCACATTACCCAACGCATCAACACATCACAGCTGGGTCTACGTCGAATGATGGGACCACCTGATGGATGGCTTTGATCTCATGACTGTAAGACATGCTGGCACATTTGTGGTGGCTTGTAGATGATATGCCCCATACGTGCGCCTGACTCTTGTGACCTAGTTCTATCGAGTCCATCGACTACATTAGGTCAGGTGAGTGAGGCTTGTTTTCGGTCTTTGATCTTTCAAAGGGAAGTTGGTATGAGAAATGATTAGATACAGCGGGTGTATCATAAGTTAATATGCATGCATTCTTTTCCTCCCAACGTGTTGCAGGTGTAGAATATCATATCCATAAAAAAGGTGGGCCACACCATTATGATAGCCTGGTATGAAAACTGGGACTGATACAAACAGATCGGGTGACAACGTCATATCAGTGGACAACCAATGGCAATGGTATGGCTTGGTATACTGTTGTGGTCCATCCTATAAGTGGATCTGACTGATTTTCAGGCCAGGTGATCATCAAGGTATACCAAGCCATACTAATGGCAATGGTATGGCTAGGTATACTGTTGTGGTCCATCATATAAGTAGATCCGTCTGATTTTCACACCAGGTGATCGTAAGGTATAGCCTGCCTTTTGTAAGGATAGATACTCTACACGCTCAACATGTTGGGTTGAAGAAAACAGTATGCGCATGCGAACGTTTTTAAATAGGTATTATTGGCCTCTGCATTTGCTGGTGTGTTAAAATTAATGAAATTGTAACTTCAATTCAAACTAAATAACAATAACCCCAAGCGCTAAGATAGGCAGACACATACGGTATAACCAAGATCTGGTGATATCGGTCACCTGTTTAGCCACTCGCTAAATATATAAAATTGGATCAGGCAATATTGAGAGGGTGGGGTTCGTCCTCTGATGATAGGTTGCACATTTGTCTTTTGTACAAAAAAAATTTTCAATATAGATAAAATGAAATGAGAAAGGGATTCTTACAGTCGGTCGCGGAGAAAAACCGTAGAACACCTTTCTAAGTGATGAACTGAATGCAACGCACGGGCGTAGACTCAAATTATAGTTAAAAGTTATCAGTTACTTGCTTACTGCTAAATATTACGCTACGGAATGTAAACAGCAAGCTGAAAAGTAAAAGATTACACTAAGAATTGTAATTTAGCTGGTACGAAAACTAAAAGATTACACAATGGAATATAAATTGACTGATAATTGAAAGGATAATTATTTGGTTTGATAGGATTGGTATGAGACGATGTTTCTTGTTGAATTCATTTATTATTTATAACTTTGATTTATCCATCTAGGTCTTTTCCAAGTTCTGATAGTTATCATAACTGCTCACCATTACTTAAACTCATCTGTTTCTCCTTTTATTATTTGTCCTGTAAGTGCTTTCACATTATTACTTTTTGATCAGTTGCTCGAACAATACATGACACTATTAATTTGATATGCTCCAGCTATTATTATTGAGAAATCTTTTCCGTATATATCTACATATTTTCAAATACACCATACAAATACCTACAGTTTACACATAATTCTCCTTGATTGATTCTCGAAGAGAATGACGTTAATAAGTATGAACCGATGTTTACAGATTTACATGCACCCGGTGAAACATGACACTTGAAGATGTACTATTTCAGTTACCAAATATCGAATGGGTGTCAGCAGATGAAAACATGTCATGTGAGGGTGGAGCCGAGGTAGGATGGAGGCGTACTGTTTCCCCTCAGCAGAGAAGAAGGGTACAAAAAGTTGTTTGGGGGCAGAAATCATAAAAATGGAAATGGGGCAGAAATCAGAAATCATACATAGAAATGGGCCATTTTAGTATTTTGGTACCCTATCCTTCATATGAAGACCAAAAATAGGATGATCTGACCACCAAATGCCGCTTAATGGTATTTAAAAAAAAAAAAAAAAAAAAAAAAAAAAAAAGCAAACACAGGCCTACGTTTATGGGACGCAGATTTCCTACCAAAGCCTGGTGGCATAAAGTTAATGCACCGAAAACTTAGGTGGCACCTACCATGATGTTTGTGAGAAATCCACCCTGTTCATCGGCTTTGTGAGCTCACTTTAGGACATGAGACCTTAAAGAGCTGGATCCAATACTCAGGTGAGCCTAAAACGTGAAGATTGAACGTCCACAGTTGAAATACTCGTGGGGCTACAAAAGTTTTGAATTAGGTTAATATTTATGTTCTCAGTTCATCCCAGGAGTAATGACTTTATGAACGGTATGGATGGCATTTAAACATCACTGTCGACCCAGGGAGGTTTCAATATTAGGGATTTCTCCACTCACCTTTTCCTTTAGTGCGGCTCACTTTAGCCGTGGATCATGGTCACTTTTGGTCTTAAGTCCTAAAATAAGCTTACAAAATGAATGGACGGGTAAATTTCTCACAAACACCACTCTGGCCCCAACTGGGTCGTTTAGCAGCCTTGATTTTGGGTGTATTTGAGTGTATTCAAAATCCAAACATAACTTTTTACCTTTGGCTGTAAAATGGTTGTGAAATATGTTTTTTTTTTTTTTTGCTAGCTTGTTAGTACACCCACCGTCAGTTCACACTTCACTGTTAGCCACCCCTATAGGGAATCGATACCAAGAACTCGGTGTTGAAACGAGGAATCTTTCGCTCAGTCTACCACTTAGCTATGGATCCGGGTGTCAGTGAAAAATTGAAAGCAGTCTAAATTTCCTAAAAGCAACCAATCAAAATCATAATATTTAGATGCGATTCAAGATTCAACTTCTACTAACTGTTGCAGGTGAATCCCACCTGCACTCTAGATATCACTCTCTCCCAACTGTGCTAGACGTTTTTCTCCCAAAGTAGGCCCACCTGCACCAAAGGTCGGCTTGAAATTTTTGCCCTAGGCGTAGCGTTGGATGATCCATTTAGTGGTTGGAGTGGATTTCATGTACACATCTTTATGGCCCTAGATGGATTTTCTTTCACGCATAACGTTTATAGGCCCACTTTTATGACCCATCGAGGCTTAGAATTACTTTAATTTTATCTAAAGTGTATGTTTTGATGAGCATATTATAATGATTATTTATAATATTACACACGTACACCATTTGAAAATATTATAAATAGTTTAGTCAATTAAATTCAAACTTATGTGATTATAATACGAAACCTGGATGATTTCAAAATACAAGCTACTAAACAATAATTTTAGATTCCAATATGTACACTCCAATTACAAAATACCAAACATGATCGAGGATTCTAAGTACTTCGGATTTCAATGTTTTTGGATTTTGGAATCTAATGCATTCCAAACACAAGCAACAAAACGAGCCCTCAGTGGACCCCTTAGTCAACGTGTGATACACCTTGTGGCTAGACCGGTTGAATGTTCAAGCCATGGGGCATCTATGGCGTATGGAACCATCCAATGAATGTCATGGTGTCAATGGGCTACAATTAGATCAAAAGAGGTATTCACTCCCATATTTTCTATTGAGTATTGCACCCATATTCATACTCTTTTTATTTATTTATTTATTTTTATGAGCACACTTATGCCTAAACGCACCACAACGGGTACTCAAACCCATGACCTTTTGGGAGCCGCAAAAGCAAACCCCGAGTTTGAATCCCACAAACGAAAGATAAACGGAAACAAAACAACACAAAGAACACACGATTTTATGTGGAAAAACTCTTGCGAGAAAGAAAACCACGACATAAAGTGACGAGAAATTTACTATAAAAATAAAAGTACAAGATATTAAATAAACTTATAAATGCAAAAACCATAATTTCATCCATTCTAAACCATAAAAATGATTTTTTTCTCATTGTTATACTTTAATCCCGTATCACACACACACACACACACACACACACACAGTGTTACACTCAGAATAGGAAACAAATTATGCAATTACGCCAAATCGTGCGCACTATCGATTTAAGCATTGATCGATCGAGCAAGCCCTCAATAGATCAATAAAACATGCTCAAAAGGGTACAGAGAGTTAACATGAAAATTTTAAATTTTATCGATCACTCAAACCTCCAATGTTGATTGATTGAATTGATTGATTGAACCTGTTCAAAATTGTCTAGAGACCAATCTATTTAATCTGGGTTTCACTCAATTGATCGAGCAGTCTGTTCAATCGATCAAAACCCATGTTTTTGCACAGATTAAAAACATCCGATAAACAATCTCCACCAAGGCTTTAATCACCGTGAACCAAAGCTCTAATCGTTTTTATCATAGCATTATTGTTGTCACTGCTTGTGCATATTCCGCTTTCATTGAAACCTTTTCCAAGCCAAGAAAAGTAGAACATAATCTGATCTTCTCTATAGAACTACCTTTGTAAGTATATCTGCTGGATTCACCCTCGTATGGATCTTCTCAAGAGTGACACCGCCTTCTTCAAGTACCTGTTGGATGAAATGATAATGAACATCAATATGTTTAATATGAGAATGATATACCAAATCCCTGCCAAATTGATCGTGCTTTCTCTATCACAATTAACCGGTATGGCCTCCTGCAGAAGCCCAAGCTTATTCATCATTCATCTCAACCAAACACCTTCTTTGAATGACTCCGTCACTGCCATATATTCATCTTTGGTTGTGGAAAGAGTAACCACAAACTGAAGCTTCGGCATCCAACTGATCACTCCACCTACTAGCACAAACAAGCATCCAGAAGTCATAATTCTATTGTCCATGTTTCCTGTGTAATCAGAATCTATATAACCAACAAGTTTTCCCTCCGATTTTTTGAAAGTAAAGACATAGTCCGTTGTTTCTTCCGATTCATCCACTTACATGCGATCACTTTACACCTAACGAGAAGCTCCACCGACTAACACATCTCATTCTTGTATAAAGAATACATCTCATCTTGCATCGCTGCTATTTACTTCTCAACATCTATGTCATCTAATGTTATCTGGAAGGTAGACGAATCTCCCACATCCGTAATGAGAGCGAATACAATATTCAAATCATCTCTATATCTTGCCAATAATCTACTATCTCTTAGTAGATTTCTCCTCACAGGTGGATACTCCACCTGCTCCTGTACCTCTTCATGTGACTTGGCTTCTACCAGTGTCTCGCCTTGTTCGATTTTAACGCCAATTGCCATTGACTTTTTTGTTTCCTTGTGTTCATCTTTGCGGAACAAGGAATCCTCATCAAACCTGACATTATAAATAATTGTGATTTTCCGTGTCACCCGATCTCATAAAGTACACTTCTTCACCATTTGGTCTAGCTTATCTCTCTCAATTAACTATATATGAGGGTAAATATCACAACCAAATATTCGCAGCCCTTAGTAATACACATCATTACGACTTTACACTTCTTTTAGAATTTTACAATTATGGTTGTACACGGGTACCGATTCACTAAATAACAAGTAGTATTGACGACCTCAGTCCATAGTTCCTTACTCAATGCAACATTACACAACATGCTTCATGCTCTCTCCAAGAGGGTCCGATTTATTTGTTCTGCCTTACCATTTTGCTTTGGTGTATGCCTTATTGTATTGTGTCTTTCAATCCCCTCGTCTTTGCAAAATTGATTGAATTCCCTAGAAGTGAATTCTCCACCATTATCTATCCTTAACGCTTTCAACTTCCGTCCTAATTATTTTTCTTCCATTACCTTCCACATCTTGAAATGGCAAAAACATCAAATTTAATTTTCAGAAAATAAACCCATAACTTTCTAGAGAAATCGTCAATGAATGTGACAAAAAATGGCGATCCTCCCCAGAAACCACGGGCGACAACTCTCATACATCCAAATGTAGTAATCAAACACACCTTTAATTACATATTTTCTAAACTTAAAAGACAACCATGATTATTTACCATATATGCAATGCTCACATATACTAAAATCATTACTTTTAAATGTAAGAATCAAACAATGATTAGAAAGTACCTTCATAGTACACTCGCTCATTTGGCCTAGGTATGCATGCCACAAATGTCTAGATGTAGATTCTGTTACTGTAACGCCCCGAACTTTTCAATGCTCGAGCGTCGAAAGTTCCCGAGCGTTACTATAAGATTCGACGTAACATATAGGTGTGTACGGGACCAATCTAGTTAACCTAACCTTACACCCATTCTCCAACATGAATCTGACTAATTGAGGATAATCTTCATCCATGAATCAAGTCGTACAATCATCGATCGTGGATCAAGTAAGGTAATTTACGTACTTTTCTTTAAACATAGATCAACGTATGACCCTTCATCTATGATGATGTAGATTAAAGTCCTCGTATAAGAATTACTTAGAAACGTGCCTGGAACCACCTAGAACCCTTAGATTGCACAAAACTCTAAGATTTTCAATAATTACGATAATGTCATTAACCTAGACCTTTAGATTCCATATCACATAAGTTCCCACAATCCGATGGGTGTGAAATCTTATAACGTGACTATAAATCCAGAATTAACCGTACATGTCGAAATTTAGCCCTTAGATCATTGTAAAATTGATCCAATGGACAAGTCAGCCATTAAACACTGATTTTGGGGTCCGCTTGACCTTTGGATACGCTCAAATTTTCGACTCGACCCCTGTATTAGATGGAGGAACGAAGGAACAGAATAGATCACTCGAGAGGTCACCCTAAGTGAACCCCACATCAAAGGGAGTGTGCACACACAAAGGTGCATCAGCGCTGCACCTAGCTAAGGAAGGCAGTCAAACTGAGTTTGACCGCAGGAAATCCAGCAACGGAAGGACTTCTCCTTCCTGTCCTTCCCGCCGCAGCATATTCAAATAGCCAGTCCGCTAGGGGGGGGGGGAATGTGGCCCACTTAGATGGCCCATCTGACCAATCTAAACCGTCCATTGTGTATAGAATGAAAATTTGATCAGAGGAAAGTAATCTCAACCGTTGATCAGAACTAAAGACCACCCAAGAAAGAATCTAAAGGCGGACTACACTGATAGTGTACACGATCAGCGTCCGTTTGATGGTGAATGGGCCACCGATCATATCTACTTGAGAAATATGAACCGTCATCTTGTCCGGAGGAGGAATCCAACTGGAACCTCGCCCTTTTCACAAACAGTTTTAACAGATAGACGGCTGTTGCAAAGCCGACGTAAAACCACTGAAAAAAAAAGGGGCGCTGAATCTTTTCGTGTAGGAAATCCACGTCCGACATCATGGATCTGATCGGGACTGTCCAAACTCCTGCAATGAAGGGTCCGACTCCGTCCAAAAAGTTGGATTTGAAGATATGGATGATCAGCCAGCCCAAATCCGATCCGACGCAAGTCAGTTTTCCAAGTTCGCCGCACCAAAACAGGGCTCTGCGTAAGAGGATTTCTAGACGTTTCCTCTGCGTAAATAGGGTCGGTACCGACCTAGAAACCTCCCCAAACACTATTTAAAAAAAAAAGGGGGGGCCTCACCCAATACTCGAAAGAAAACAGCAAGAAAGAGAGATTGAGAGGGAGATCAGTGCGACTCACTGAGTCAAACCGGGTGTTGCAGAATACTAGTTCCCTGTTGGACGTTCCAGGGGAAGAAAAGAAAAGAGAAAGGAAAGAAAAGAAAAGAAAGAAAGGAAAGGAAGGAAAGGAAAGGAAAGAAAGAAGAGAAAGAGGAAAAGAAAAGAAAAGAAACAGAAGAAAGGGAAGAAGAAGGAAAGAAAAGAGAGTTGGGCCAGAGTTGACTCAGTGAGTCTACTCAACCAAGGTATTTTTTCAGGCTGCACTAATAGAGTCGGGCAACTGAATAAGGTAAGTTTCATCCATATAATGTCCAACCCAAGTTCTCTTAACATTAACTGGTAGTACAAACCAATTCTTAAACCTACATCTATATTTTAACTCTAGTATTATGACGATCTAAACTTGAGGATCACATTAAATGTACTAGAATTAGGTACTACAATGCATCCATTTGAGTCTGGCAACGAAGAGTGTGATTGGATTCAAAAGGTGAGGGTTTTATCCTTTAAGTTTACACTAATTTAAGTTACTATATTTATCTTACCTTTTCATGCCTTTTATGATATGAATTATCTTACCTTTTCATACTTTTGATGATGAAAGTTATCATGCATTTTCATACCTTTAATGATATGATTCATCCTGCCTTCCATGTTTATATTTTTCTAGGAATTATCCTATCAATTGATTCCATTATTATCATTACAATTATTGGCCCTTTGAGTTTACGACATGATGTCAATTATAAGGGATTTCTCTGAATTTACGTGAGGTCATGGATGCAAGCCTTGCTCTTGCCTCATCAATTTATTGAGTTGGCCCTGCCACTCGTCTCTTTATTTGAGTTGGCTCTGCCACTCGTCTCTTTTTACGTTGGCCATTGCCACTTTTGTTGAGTTGACCATTGTCACTCTTCCTTTTATTATTTTGGCCTCGTGTCGTCTATCTTTACAGCTTGGGCAAGTGCCTTGCCATTCCAGAACCTTCATAACTCAGTTGATATTCTTTATTATTCGGATTCAGTTATATTCGTTATGATACAGTTATATTCTCTATAAGTGCAAGTGATGTGTAAGATGTATCACAATTAGTGATTCAAATATTTTATCATGGATGTAATGCGCTCTGGTAGAGACCCTCTTGGGGCACGTAAGTCTTCGAGCCTTCGGGTAGTGGTGCATAAATCGATGTGCATAAGTCGCAATAGCGTCACATCACCCCGGGATTAGATAGTAAATAATTGCTCTATGAACAAGTCGTGTCACGTAAATCACCCAGTCCATGTGTTGTGCACTCTGAGGAGTTCTCGTAAATCCATGGTAGCGTTGGCCATACCGGTGAATATCTGTATAGTGAGAATGCGGGTCGAGCCGGTTATCTATAAATCATATTTCACAATGTGATAATCACTACGTATGATGAGCCTCACATACTTTGCTAGTCATGCATCTCATGTAGGTTGTTTGCGCATTCTGATATCCTCGTATTGGTGGACTACGGGACATATCAGAACCCTTTACATTACTTGTATGAATCTCTCGAATTAATGTTAATCTTAAAGGATAACCATCACTATGAGTAGGGCATTAACCCTCTCCCAATCGTACAGTTGATGCAGGTGACGTACAGATTGAAAACTTAGAGAACTACTTTCCTATAGAAGATTGCATTGAAGGAAGGAAGATAAATTACTTAGTTTTATACTTCTGCTGCGAACTCAATGAATGTAATAAGCTTCCACTGGGAAGGCCTTTAATTATTCATTTTACTCTGATGATATATAATCAATACAGTTGATTTTATTCTTATGAATGTTACCTTCATGAATGTATCTGGATGTAAACAAATGAAAAAAAAATAGGGTGCGATTTCATAGCATCCAGTTGTACATTATTAATACTCGATTTCCTCGGGCACAAGTACATACTCTGGCCGTGAAAATTCGGGCTGTTACAGCTACAAACCCACTTATTTCATTATTACCGATCAGCTTGTAAAGGTTATGGCTCTATTGCGCTTTCATAACAATGAGTACCCATTTAAAACTTTTAGGACACGATCAAACCCAGTGAACTTGCACCTAAGTGCCTCAAGAGCACCTAGAGATATCAGATTCTTCTTTAGAGTAGTAACGTGTCTCACATCCATCAGGATACTCTTCATCTCATCAAACATCTTGATACACACCAATTCGATACCAACAACCTTACAAGCAAAGTCATTATCCATAAACACCTGACCACCATCGTACTCTTTATAACTAGTGAACTAATTCCGATGAGAGGTCACGTGGTATGACGCCCTCAAATCTACAATCCACTTGTTGCGAAGATACCTAAATTTAAATGTGTTCAAAATGTCACAACCACCCATCACCTCACTGGATTCCACTGCATTGGCCTCCTTCGGTGATTTGTTTGATTTATCTCTATTTTAAGCTTTGAGATTCTAACAATCCTTCTTCATATACCCCAACTTACCATAGGTCCAACACTTCGTCTTCCCTTTGCCCTTAGACTTGGACCTAGATTGTGAATTTCCTTCATCCCACTCAGAACTTCTTCCCCTAACAACCAATGCATTCATAGAGGAACCTCGCCACTGTCCTTCCTTTTCAAATACCTTTAATGAAGGGTCGAGATAACACTTTCGACATCAATGGTCTTCCTACCATGTCACATTGTGTCTGTGAGACTTTCATACAACTCTAGAAGATAATTCAATGGGATTAGGGATTGATCTTCTTCGTCGATCTTAACCTCCACACTCGTCAACTTGTAAAGTAGTTGATCGAATGTGCTAATGTGTTCATTAAGATCCGATCCTTCCACCATCTTCATATTATAAAATTGCTTTTTTCATATACAGACGATTTGAGAGAGATTTCGTCATATATAAGCTTTCTAACTTCGTCCAGAGTCCTGCAATGGTCTTTTGATTAAGGACATTATAAACGACGTCATCCATCAAACATAATTGGATTGAGGTAATCACCCTCTAATCAAGTTCTTCCCACTTTTCATTGCTCATAGTCGCATGACGATTCGTTATACTAAGGAGTACCGTTTGTAATCCTTGTTGAACTATAAGGCCTCTCACCATCACCTTCTATAGTTTAAAGTTATTTTTCTCGATGAACTTCTCTGTTTCATATTTCATGTTAGATCCCTTCATCGTCATGTTTTAAATTCAAAATCAAATCCCAACGTATCATTCTAATACCATTTGTTGGAAGCCGTAGAAGCAAACCCCAAATTCGAATCCCATAAATGAAAGATAAATGCAAACAAAGCAACATGGAGATTACATGATTTTATATGGAAAAACTCTTATGAGAAAAACCTAGCATAAAGAGATGAAGAATCCAATGTGAAAACGATAGTATAAGAGATTAGATGAACTTACACGAGTGAAAACCATAGTTATTACACCCATATATATAACATTTGGAATAGGAAACAAATTGCATAATTATGTAAAATTTTGCACGCCGTCAATCTAAGCATCTATCGATGGAGCAAGTCCTCAATCGATCAAGCCCCCATGTTCAATCAGCATGCTCAAAAGGGTTCAAAGAGTTAAAATGAACTTTCTGAATTATATCGATCGCTTGAACTTCCAGGATCGATCGATCGATCGAATATGTCCAAAATTGTCCGAGACCAATCTATTTAATTCGGAGTTCACTTGATTGATCGAACAATCTTTTCAATTGATAAAAACCTTTGTTCATGCACCTATTGAAGACATCCAAACAATGTGACCTGTGTGTTGAAACTCTTGGGCTAAAATGAGCCTTCATACCCATACTCATTATGGTGTTTGAGTATTCATTAGATCATTGGGTTTTCATTTATTATATAAAATTTATATATATATATATATATATATATATATATATATATATATATATATATATATATATATATATATATATATATATATATATATAAGAAATAATTTGTAACTTACATGAACTTAGTTAAGTTGTGACAATTTGCTTAGCCCAGGCTCACGTCCATTTGTGGCCACATGCTATTTTGGATAATTTACCATCATACACGGGAAATCCATGTTTAGATAAAAATTCCAAAAGGCTACAAGCTCATCTTTGAAAAGCATAAGTAACAAAATATCTAGTTTAGAAAGTTTTCAATGCCTTAATCTCCACATTGACATGGACCAGCCGGGGAGCGGATTAGGTACATCCCAGCCTCACCCAACAGGGGGCAGCTCTGACCGTGGGCCCTACCTTGCTGTATGTATTGTGTATCCACGCTGTCCATCCATTTTTCCAGATCATTTTATTGAAAAACGGATCTGCTTCCTTTGTTGTGGTCCACCTAAGATTTGGATCTGCTTCATTTTTGGTTTTGTGCTATAAAATGACCTGGAAAAACGGATGGACGGTGCAGATATACAATACATACAGTTAGAGTTGTACACGAGTCGAGTTAGCTCGGTTGACTTGGAAAAGCTCGATTCACCTTGGCTCGAAATTGGATACGGACTGAGCAAGCTGATTTTTGGAGCTAAAAAACTTGACTCGGATCAAACCCCAACTTAAACTAACTTGGCTCGAAATAGCTTGGTGACTCAGTTATTTTGATATGAATGTTGCTTGCCCGGTGTTTGTGTTTGATGAAATGACTCAACAAAGTGTTGGCAATGAAGGAATGGATACAACAACTATTAGATTTTGATGGTGCCCGCTTAGATGTTTGATTTTCATGCTATTCTCTTAGTGTTTGATGAAATATCTGTAAAATATTGTTAGTGTTTTACATTCCGTGAAAAAATTAAAGTTGCATTCTACATGTTTGGGAAAATGCCTAATAGGCTCAACTCAGCTTGAACTGGTCCGAGCTGACCAAACCGATCTGAGCTAGCAAGACATGCTCGAGGACCGAGTTGAGTCAAGTTCGAGTTGAGGTTAGCTACCGGCTGAGCTGAGCCAAGTTGTGCCAAGCTCGACTCAGTTCGACTCATGTACAGCTCTATATACAGCAAGGTGGGCCCTAGGGCCACACCATGCTAGGTGAGGCCGGGCCGCACCTAATCCTCTGCCGCCAACCGGGTCATGTATTAATCAGGCTCCCACAAAAAATAAAATACCCACACCCATTTAGCTACACCAAACCCACCAAGCCTGGCCAACTCAGCCGATTGATGTTTCTAAATGAATGGCCCGGATCTTTCACAGAAGTGCCACATTGGCAAATATTGAGGGGACGCGGATTCGGTACTACCCCCACGTATTCCAAGCTCGTAACCGGTTAGGGCTCACAGGACCACTGTATTGTATGGATTTTATCTACACCGTCCATTCATTTTTCCATATCATTATAAGCTATGACCTAAAAAATGAGACAAATCCAAAGCTCAAGTGGACCACACCACAAGAAGCATCCGTACTAATGATGCTTACCGTTGAAACCTTCCTAGGCCCCACTGTGATATTTATTTTCCATCCAACCTGTTCACCAGGTCATATAGAAAACATAAATATCAGCTTAATCCATAACTTCTATCACCCAAATAAGTTTTCAACAACAGGTATTTAATCCTAACCGTATGATTCACTTAAGCTTTGTATCTGCATCATTATTAGGCTTATAACCTAAAATGATATGGAAAAATAGATGGACGGTGATCCGGACAGAGGAGGGCAGTATCCAAACCGCGTCCATATTGAGGAGCATAGGACTGCTCATGTGGCCCAGTCGGATGGTGTTTCTCTATCTATAGCTTACTAGCTTAATGATTTTTCTTTATTAATTAATTAATTATTATTAGATTTTTGAGTTCTCATGCTTCTTGTATGGTTGGCAACTTACCTTAATAAGTTTAAGCGTGGAAACTATGAGATGATTGGAATTATTAGATCAGATTTATAAAAGTTAAAAATGGGTCCACTATTTTAACCCACTTTTTGTTATATACACCCTTTCTTTATTGTTTTGGTAATACAAAACTATAAAGTTGTACGATTGTATTATCAAAAGTATAAAAAAGGGATATCTATCAAGTTGCATGTATTTCTTTTGAGGTATTATACAGTGTTTAGAAGGGAAGATTGTATGGTACTTAGCAGGCTTTAAGTTCATATAAGTGGGGTTATATTTCAGTGATCCAAATCGTTGGTTTGATGGGCCTCACAATGGTAAGCTATGCACTTAAATTTCACAGGGTCGGAAAAATCCTAACTCCACTATGGGTGGCCCACGAATAAACAACGGTTGAAAAAAAAAGAAGCATAGATTAAGAAAATTTTTTAAGAAAATCCAAATATCCTATGGCTGTGATTTTTATCATTAATTAATGGGCCCCACTTGTACTATGTACAAACAATGGAGTGTACCATTGTGTAATAGCCATCTTTTTTTCTTCTTTCTTTTTTCTTTTTTTCTTTTTTCTTTTTTGATCAAAAAATAAAAAGGCCCACATCCCACAATTTTCCTTTTTAAGACAAAAGCTGACCAAATGACTGGTTTTGGCCCTTTTGGGCGGTTTTGGTCATTTAAGCAGGGCAGCCTTTTTCTTTCATGAGGCCGGATCCAATACAAACGTTTCTACTTTAAGTGTAAAGTAGAAACTGACATGTGGGGCCCACTGTGATGTTTTAATAAAATCCCATCCGTCCATAATTTATGCCATGTTCATTTCCACCTGCTAGACAAAATTCATGCCGATCGAAATCCATGTGGACCACACCATTTAAAATCATGCCTAAAACGTCTAGAATCATCTATTGTAACCCACCGGAGTTTTGGAATGTCCTGATTTGTAGTGTGTCCATTAATCTTGTTCATATGCATCTTTGAAATGGAGTAGATGGAATATACAAAACATAGTGGACCCCACATACAATCTGAAAATTTTCTAATGGACGCATCCCCATACCAACTCTTCACTTTAGTGTGGCCCACCTAAGCTTTGTATCAGGCTGATTTTTTGAACCCACAGAGGAAGATAGGTGCCACATATTATGGACGGATAGGATTCATTAAACATCCAGGTATACCCCACAAATCAACATATACACTAAGGTGAAAGCAGAAACGTTTGTAAAGGACCTCTTCTTTATGTGTGGCCCAAGCTGCCGTTAAGGGTACAAGAACCCTAGCATGCCCCCTCCATAACATGATAATACATCTTTTTGTCTGAAATTTCACTTTAATTTGTGTACACGTCACCATGTTAATCACGTGACCTTCAATCAACGGCTTAGAATATTTATTTTGGAGAGCCATGATATTCGTTTATCACATCCGAAAATTGGTATGGCCAGATCATCTCATAAAACATGGGGCCTTAAGCCCGTGCAATAAAAGATTATGTGGAGCCCACCGTGATGTGTGTGACATCCAGTCCGTCCATCATTTAGGCCAGCTCATGCTAAGACCTGATGCCTCAAATAAGGCCAAACGAGAACTCAAGTGTGCCACACCATGCCACAGGGAAATGTAGGGATGGGACACGTACTAGTGAAATCATGGGTCCACTGAAAATTTTGGGTCAGGCTGCAGGTATTTGGCTGACTCACCTTATGAACGGGTTAGATGGCATATAAACCTCACAATGAGCCCAAGATTCATCTTTTTCCCATGGTATGGCAAACCTAAGTTTTGGTCTGGCTTAAAGTCTATACTCCCATCATTACATGAGGTGGCGCAAAAAAAAAAAAAAAAAAAAAAGATAGAGTGAATGTCAGATACACATCACGGTGGGCCCCATGATACTTTTGGCTGCATGGGCTCCTGAAAACTTGCGTCTTAAAACACGTTCGCAATTAGTAAAATTGAAATATTTGCAAGAAAGCCATGGATACGTCCCCATATACTGGGATTTATTTTTATTTTTACAACTATCCAAATTGTTTATGTCAAAGGGCTCTCCTTGGAGGGGATGACTGAAAATTTTAAGAGATTGAACGTTTCAACCATTTAGTTAAAAAAGGTAATGTTGGTAATCCATTTTCAAAGTAAAAGATCCAAATTTAAAATTATATATATATATATATATACCATACAAGCAAAGTAAGATAGGGAGAGCATGGATAAGAGAGAGAGAGAGAGAGAGAGAGATTTGTCTTCTTCTCAAAAATAACCTTGAACCTACAAGGAGATAAATCTATGAAAGTAAGAAAACCTTAATATTATTAATGAGAAAAATGTTGCGTACAAGGTATTTCATGACTTTTTATAAGTAAAGGTAAACCTTAAAGTAACTCAAAATAAGAAATTTTCTTGAAAAAGTGAAAATTATTAAAAAGTTAGTTTTAGTAATTTTTACGCTAAAGTAGTGTGATATATAATAAATGAGTAATAATTATCATTGTCATAGTAGTCGGTGCAATTGTACGTAGGATTATCTATCATGGTGCGTGTGGAAGTTTAGCAGAGTTATAGAATTATGGGTAAGTCTTAGAGGGGGGTGATTAAAACCAAACAAAAATTGTACAAATAAAACCACAAATGCCTATTTAAACAATTTACCATTTTAATTAAGGTAATTAACACTGAGGCTTCCAAGCCAAAGTTGATCTAATCACAAACTACAAATGATGTGTTGGGATTTTTGGCCTGCGGAATCACACAGATCTAGATCTAGGATAGCAATCCAATGGCACCAAGCATACAAGAGAACACACAGATTTAACGTGGAAAACCCTTGCGGGTAAAAACCATGACAAAGCAACGGATCTCCACTATGAAGATAAAAATTACAAAGAGAGAGGACTTACTCGATTCGAATAACCTCGAATCTTACCCTTGCTACACCCTTTGATTTCCCTATAACCCCTTTAGGAAGCCTTAGAATACTTTTCCATTACTTCCCATATCTTAGAATAACCCTAGGGACCCCTATTTATAGTTTAGAAAACTTTCCTTCCACATCCCAGTTGCGAAAGGACTCAAATCCGTAGTTTCGAGCAAAATCGCGGAACAAACTGCGTAACCTATGACTAGTCCTGGAAATTCCAGGACTGGTCTTAGCCTCCTTCGACTGGTCGAAGCTCATCTACAACTAGTCGAAGACCGCGGAGAAAAAACAGTAAAAACTCGTTGGACTTTGAGTCGTGCCAGGGCTCGAACCTATAATCGGTCGAGCGCCTCCCACGACCAGTCGAAGCTGTTCCACGACTAGTCGAACGACCTCAAAAACTTTAGATTTAAAACTTTTCTCAACAATCTCCACCAAGTCTTCAATCTTCAACCATGTAGCTTATTGACCTCTTCTCTTATCTCTGCTTCACATCATAGCTCAAGATCACATTGGCCAACCAGCGCCAATCACGGATCTGATAGATACCTACTATACCGTTGACGCGAATATCTCTGAGAAACCGATCCCTTCTCTCTAAGCATAACCCATCGCTACCAACCTCGCTGTATCTATGTTGTATCCATCTGAAGATCCACCTGCATCCAACCGCTCACCAGCCCACTTGGAAGCTCTACCTGCTTTCATATGTAGGTCTGGTACAACGAATCCATCATATGCCCATAGTCACCTTCCACTTCTCAGCATCAGGCTCATCTACGACTAGTCCTGAAAATTTCAGGATTGGTCTTAGCCTCCTTCGACTGGTCGAAGTTCACCTACGACTGGTCGAAGACCGCGGAGAAAAAACAACAAAAACTCGCTGGAGTTTGAGTCATGCCAGGGTTCGAACCTACGACCAGTCGAAGCTGTCCCACGACCGGTCGAACGACCTCAAAAACTTCAGATTTAAGACTTTTCTCAACATGATGTTCCAATTAAGTAACTAGTATATAAGGGATTAGGGCTGTACACGAACCGAGTTAGCTCTGTTAGCTCTCTCGACTCGACTGAAAAAAGCTTAATTTGACTCGATTCAAAGCTGAGTTTGAGCCGAGACGAGTTAATTTTTAAGCTCGAAAAAATTTTGAACCGAGTTCAAGCTTGCCCAAGTTCGACTCAACTCGGATCGAACCCAACTCGAATTGAACTAGTTCGGTGACTCGGTTACTTTGATATTGATGTTACTCACCAAGTGTTTGATAAAATGACTTAATGAAGTGTCGGCTGTAGGCAAGGAAAGTATGTTTCATCAAACAAATACCCTTTTTCTTGATTTTGATGTTGCCTATAAGGTGTTTGATGAAATACCTGTAAAACCGCTGCTGGTGTTTTACATATAGTGAGAATTTGAAGGTGCAGTCCATGTGTTTTTGAAAATGCTACACATGTGAACTCGACTCGATCTTGGTTCGAACTGGCCCAAGCTGCTGACCGAACTGAGCCGAGCTAGCTAGTCAAGCTCGAGGACTAAGCTGAGCCAAGTTTGAGCTGAGGTCAGCTACTGGCCGAGCCAAGTCAAGCTATGCCAAGCTCGACTCAATTCGACTCGTGTACACCTCTAAAGGGATATAGTGAGCTTGTGTGTGCTTAACAAGTTATGTGCGTAACATATAATCTAACTCATGCATTCAAATAATTCAACTAATCAATCACATAAGCATTGATAGAAATGTACGCAGTTCACAATCGCAAACACAAACATATATAGTGGTTCAGGTATTAGCCTACTCCACTCTTGGCGGACGCAATCTCCTCTAGTGTACTAGAATTTCATTATTGAAGGTTTTAAATCAGATTCACCTCTGACCTTCACATGATTTTTTCTAAGCTAACCACTAACTTACACGTACACTCTCGTGTCAGAGGAACACGTTTCCACCCATGTCGATAACTCCCACAAGAGACTATAGTTGGTTTTCTATTGGTTCACCAACAACTACGAGTGGTTATAATCCAAGGATCTACGTTCACTCTCACTAGAGGCTCCCCATGGAGACTAACATGTACACACCAGTGTCCGATGAATTCAGCCCTACACAAGAGCATATGTCTTACACAAAAATCGATCAAGTTTGGGTCACAAACTCTTACACTCAGATTGAACACCTTTTGTAGCATTATCTTAAGACGGTTCTTCAATACTCTCTCGTGCATGGATCCACTTCTCGATTTACTACCCCGATCGTTGATGCCGATGTTTCAGCTCCTACGAACGTTCGCCTTGCATTTGATGTGCTAATGAGGTGACGAAGGCAAGAGAGTTGGTGGAATCTCGTACAACTCAAGTTGTGAGTAGGCTCCTAGTAAGAATTCACCTAGATGGGTCTTCATAGAGTATTTAGAGAAGGATATACCAATAGGCTTACTGTCTAATCTCTAGAGAATGGGAGAGTTCATCCATATAGTTGTAATGGAGCATGGAATGCTCATTAGAGTGAATAATCATAAGAAGATTCGCATAAAACTCTTTGATATAGTGTCTAGGATGTGTGATTTGAGTGGGAAACACTTAAACTCTATTTGTACAAAAAATTTATCAAAATGCACAAGTCTGAATGCCCATTTTATAGAGTTCGTATTGCAATGGCTATAAAACAGCTAGTTACTGGCACTATCGATAGGATCGAAAGGCTATTAAATAGGATCAAAGGTCATTCAATAAAATCGAACAAAAATTCATAAATTTTCTATATGGTTGTTGGACTCTTTCTTTGATCACAGCAAGCATGTCCTTTCATTCCATTGAAACCCATCGACAGTCTATCAATGGGATCAAGGATCACTCGAAAGTTGTTGTTTTGGACAATGATTTTTACAACAACTTTGCACCTTTTTTAACGTAACTTATCGTGTTTCGATTTGGCCCTTAGGCTATGTGAAGATAAATCAAGGTTTACCTATTAAGGTTATGATCATCTAGAGGCTAAGATTGTTTTGGGTAGAAGGTTAGAGTCACCAAGGCACCTTATTTATCTATTCTTCCCCGCTTGGTGCTCCAAATCTTCATGTGTTTTATTCTTCAGCTTCGCAGGGCTCAACCGACTTACTGACATCCAGTCCGTCCATCATTTAGGCCAGCTCATGCTAAGATGTGACGCCACAAATAAGGCCAATCGAGAACTCAAGTGGGCCACACCATGCCACAGGGAAATGTAGGGATGGGACACCTACTAGTGAAATCATGGGTTCACTGGAAGTTTTAGGTCAGGCTGGTATTTGGCTAACTCACCTTATGAAGGGGTTGGATGGCATATAAACATCACAACAAGCCTAGGAAGAAACGAATGTTGGGCATCCCCACATGCATCTTTTTCCCAGCCTACCTAAGTTTTGGTTTGGCTTAAATTCTATACTCACCTCCTCACGTGAGGTGGCACAAAAGAAGAATCGAGTGTATGTCAGACACACATCACGGTGGCCCCATAATACTTTCAGCTACATGGGCTCCTGAAAACTTGCGTCTTAAAACATGTTCACAATCAATAAAATTGAAAGGTTTGCTTAAAAGCCATGGATACATCCACATATATTGGAATTTATTTTTATTTTTACAACTATCCAAATTGTTTATGTTAAAGGGCTCTCCTTGGGAGGGGATGACTAAAAATTTTAGGAGATTGAATGTTTCAACCATTTAGTTACAAAAAGGTAATGTTGGTAGTTCATTTTCAAAGTAAAAGAGCCAAATTTATAATAACTAAATAATTTAATATAATAAGTTTTTTCTTGTATTTACCATACAAGCAAAGTAAGATAGGGAGAGCATGGGTAAAGAAAAGAGATATGTTTTCTTCTCAAAAATAACCTTGAACCCACGAGGAGAGAAATCTATAAAAGTAAGAAAAAACTTAATATTATTAACGAGAAAAATGCTGCCTACAAGGTATTTCGTGACTTTCTATCAATAAAAGTAAACTTTAAAAGTAACTCGAAATAAGAAAATTTCTCGAATTAGTGAAAATATTAGGAATGGAAAGTTAAAAGGGTTGTGCTAGTCTAGGTGCCTAAGTTGCATAGGTACACATATGGATAACTAAGTGATACGTGGACAAACCTGTATCAAATCCACCCCATCCATTAAGTGAACTACCACGTTTCACCTTGATCCTAGTACTCAGTCCAATGCAAATTTAGATGGGCTAAGTGTTAAGAGAAGTCTTTAATCTGAAGTTTTTGAGGTCGTTCGACCAGTCATGGGACAGCCATGACTGGTCGTGGGAGGCGCTTGACTAGTCGTAGGTTCGAGTCCTGGCACGACTCAAAGTACAGCGACATGGTGCTGTTTTTCTCAGAGGTCTACGACTAGTCGTAGGTTACGCAGATTCGTTTCCAAATCCGATGGGGACTGTGGATTTTGGTGTCGCCTTTCGCAAGGGTGCGAAAGGGAAGTTTTCTAAACTATAAATAGGGGTCCCTAGGGTTATTCTAGGGCATGCTAAGGCTTCCTAAAGGGGTTCTAGGGAAATCAAAGGGTGTAGCAAGGGTGAGATTCGAGGTTGTTCGAATCGGGTAAGTCATCTCTCTTTGTAATTTCTGTTTCATAGTGGAGATCTGTCGCTTTGTGCCATGGTTTTTTCCCGAAAGGGTTTTCCACGTTGAATCTGTGTGTTCTCTTCTGTGTGTTTGGTGCCATTGGATTGCTATCCTAGATCTAGATCTGTGTGATTCCGCAGGCCAAAAATCCCAACACTAAGACCTCTCTATATTTACGTGTTGTGGCTCAATTCATATTCTTCCAATGAATGGAATCCATTCATCTTAGTATAAAGCTTCAAATAAATAAATTCAATGGCATATATACACCATAGTAGACCCCACACACAATTTGGACAAATTTAATTCACACGTAATAATCTCAACTGCTTTTTGGACCAAGGTCCAAATATAGGGTGGGCACTTGATGGATGGGGTGGATCTCATCTACATGAAGTCTTTCTGTCACAACTAAAAAGGACAAAATATTGTTTGGCTGAATGAATCATTTCATTACGCTTTGTGATATATATTTACACACATGTTTAAAGATTTTACAGAATCAATCAAATGTTATCCTAACTAAATATAATTACAGATAAGCATGGAAGAGATTTGTTGATAGCTGGACTGAATCTTGGATGGTGTATTCTCTACACACCCCCGCAAGATGGTGCTCCCATTGGAGACGCCAATCTTGGACCGAAGAAGAGATAACAGTTGGCGAGACAGTAATTTGGTGAGAGCATCGGCAAGCTGATCAGCAGTGGCAACATGAGCAACATGAAGGAGGCCTTGAGATACTTTGTCACGAACAAAGTGAAAGTCGATAGCAATACGTTTCATGCGAGAGTGAAAAATTGGGTTTGCGCACACATAATTGGCCCCCACGTTATCACAATAGATGACTAGCGGTTGAGAGATTAGAACTTTGAGTTCATGTAGTAGCAATTGAATCCAAGTGAGTTCAGCAGTAGTGGAGGCTATGGCACGATACTCGGCTTCGGTAGAGGAGCGAGCAACAGAACGTTGTTTGCGGGAGCTCCAAGAGATGGCATTGCCACCAAGATAAATAATACATGCAGTGGTGGATGTGCGATCATCAATATTGCTAGCCCAGTCAGTATCCGAGTAGGCATAGAGAGAGTTGGGCATGTTCCACCGAAGGAATAAACCATGAAAAATAGTACCTTTGAGATAGTGCAGTAAACGCTTGACTGTTGTCCAATGTAAATTCGTGAGATTATGCATAAATTGAGAGAGTTTGTTAACGGCAAAGGAAATGTCTGGACGAGTGAGAGTGAGATATTGGAATGCCCCTATGACACTGCGATATTGGGTAGCATCGGTCGAAGGAGACCCATCACGAAGAGTAAGTGAACCAGTGGTCAAAAGAGGTATGCTAACGTCCTTGGCTCCATCCATATGAGTCCGAACAATGAGATCACGGATGTATTTGTGTTGACTAAGGAAAAGACCGTCGGTAGTGTGAGTAACCTCAATCCTGAGAAAGTAGTGAAGTGATCCCAAATCTTTGACAGAGAACCGCTGGGGGAGAGCATCAATAAAGCTAGAGACAAAGCTTGCATTACTACCTGTAACTAGTAGATCATCAACGTATACAAGAAAATATATGATAGCATCGTTGCAAGTATAAATGAAGACTGAGGTGTCTGATTAGCATTGGTAAATCCAAAGGAGAGCAAAAAGAAACTAAACTCTTGGTACCAAGCGTGTGGGGCTTGCTTGAGGCCATAGATTGCGCGCCGAAGCTTGCAAACATGGGAGGGAAGTGTTGGATCAGTGAACCTCGGTGGTTGAGACATATAAACCTCCTCAGAGATTTGTTGCTAGCTGGACTGATTTGTTGTGCTGGACTGAATCTTGGATGGTGTATTCTCTAAAATAACACTATAGTTATAGTTCTCCTAGTTGCATTGAGACACTTAAACAATTCGATCCATTGATCTAGACCATTGCTTAGGTCTAGTGAAAATTTCATGGGATATCACAGGAACATCACACGGATTTGACAAATATTAACCATTTGATCATTGATCTTTAACATGGACAGTCAAGAATGTTAACATAACAAGTCCAATCAAAATTTTCATTCATTTATTTATTATGACCCATCACTGATTGTTTTCATGACTCTAATGAATGACTTTTGTTAGGCAATTGCAACAATATCATTCATGGCTTGTAAAAAGGATAGCTATAGAAAATAAGCCAAATCAAGGATGGATGGATCATCCAAACAGAGTAATTTTGGCTTAGTAGGCTATGAAATGTGTTATGGACTTAATGGACATATCATATCAATAAAGTTGACTATCCAAGGGTGCCAACTAAACTATGAGCATTATAACTTGTAGTGTTGAGAATTTCTAGTAGGATTTTTTTATGACAATGATCCTTTGGTCTTAGAAAACCTAGGATTTGGCATTGCTTTTGTAATTGTTAGTTTTTCCGGTCTTGGAGGCACTTTTTTATTTTTTTAAGGACAAAAATGTCCTTCTGTAAGTTGCTCCCTCATACAACATTAGCTTGTCTCAAAAGTTGAAAAGTCTTTTTCAAAAGTGAGATCGTGGGTCTCACTAAACCATGATTAGGCACACTCCTTGGGAGATTTGATCTGTTTATTTTATTCAAGACTTCCTGGGACATTAAATGGCGTTGCTTTCATCTTCGTCGGAGACGTCTATGGCCCCCAAATAGATACGATGACGGCCTTTCTTTCTAAGCTTTTTTCTTTGGTGTGATCCACTCCTGATGTCTTCTTCCATCATTCTTGGACTATGCCCTGAAATTATTTTTCTAAGCTAACGGTTAGAGTGGATTTCAACATGAAGTCATGGTACTGGGCCCCATAATATCATTTTCAAAACATATACGTGGGGCTAAGGCATTTATGTTTTTTTTTTGGAAGTTTTCTTTTAGAGGGAGGAGACTACCACTGAAAGAGGCCATTAGGACCATTGCTGCCACCTCTGTGGGACCTACTTCGGCAAGTTCCCGATGTTATTCCCCTTCGTTCAACGAGTTTCCGACAAGTTTTCAAGTTTTTCTTCTAGAGAGTAGGACCTCTAACCATTTCGAAAGTTCCAACTATTAGAAGGTAGCTATGGTGACCCACTACACTCTTCGTCTTGCCTTGAATGATTTACTCACTTCATTGTCGGACCCACATCACATTTCAGGCCAAAAAACCACTCATTTCAAGTTTTTCTTCCAAAGAGTAGGACTGATATGGGAGCTAAAGGTAAGAGTATGAATTTTGATTATTTTTTTTATGGGGTATGAGGAGGAGATTGCACAAGTAAGTTCTGGTGTATTTTCATTTTTTTTAAGTGAGGCCACTGTGGATCGCACCTGGCCACTGTGGATCTCACCTGGCCTTTATGGATCCCACCTGGCCTTTATAGTTCCCACTTAGATACCGTGCATCCCACCTAGCCTCTGTGAATCCCACTTGGACATTGTGGATCTCACTTGGTCACTTTGGATCCTACCTGGGCTCTGTTTAAGGATTTCCATTATGCATTTCCAACAAGATCTCCTTTAAGTTTGGTCTAAGGAAATTGACTTGAAACTCGGATTGTGAGGTTGGTTGGAAATTGTCTAGAAATCCTAACTGTGAGATTGTTTTGAAATTGACTCTCGGTTGCGGGAGGGTATTGAAAGAAGTACCCCATGGTCGAGTGTTGTGCTGATTGGTGTCATAAATCTTGTGCAAAATCTGACGGTTGTGCTTGAACTAAGATAAATGTTGGAAAGAAAACCAGAGTTAGTGCTTGTTGTTGTTGGGCTGAGTCAACTTGGTTGCCGGCTGAGGTGGCTTGTAATTGCATGAATTGCAAGAACATTTCCTGCATGGCTTTCACTCCTTGCGTCAGTTCTTGTATGCAGGTCACTGGCATGACTTCTGCTTGCTGCAACCATGCGAGCTAAGCTTCTGTCATGTCGAGAATGGGAAAGGGTTGGACATCCTCCTCATGGTTGGCCATGGTTGTTTGAGATCGAGTTCGAATTATGTCGTAGAAATGAAGGTTTTTTCAAGAGCTCTTGACTCATAGAGGCACAACGGTTTGGGGATTGTTGGATTTTGTTTTTGGTTATATGATTAGAATGAATGTTGAATGCATATACGAATGCGCAAGTGCTATTGATCGTCAAGGATTCAAGAAATCTTATTTTTCAAGTCGGGTTACGACTATTGTAACTAGTATCTCCTCAGCAAGGTCATCATTCTATGGATGGTGGATCTCGGATTATGGATTGTGCTCACGCTGACAATGGGTTGGAAATATTTGGAGGTGTGATTGTAAAGATGTTATATTTTATTAAAGTCACCACTAGCCAATTAATCTGATTTTACGGTCAGCTAGACATTGTATAAAATAGAGAATCTGAGGATTTCCTGCCCTAAGATGACTCATTGATCTATGGTTAAAGATTCTGAGTAAAGAAAGACAGTTACTGTAACGTCTCGGAAAAATCCGTACAAAGACCCGAGTATCACCTTAGGCAGAAATCACTCAGGACCAAATCCTTTAGAAATTAGACAAAATTAAGTAAGTATTAAACTAGATTAGCTGTGAATTAGCTTGAGCCACTTTAAATATGAACTGCAAGACCTAAAACTTATAGAATCATTAATTCTACGTTACCCTGAAATCTAGGATCAATCTCTAAACCCGGTTACTCTCGGGAGCACACCGAAACTTCGTATCTGACCTGGACCGCGCGTCGAAATTCCGATTACCGCGAAACCATACGGTTAGGACCGCCTTACTGAACTTGACAACCACCTCAGAAATCAACTCCAGTTAGCATCTAGAAATGCACAACTTGAACCCGAAGTGAAGTGTGTGAGAAACACGAATACCTTTCGAAAATGAACTCAGATTTAAGTGATTTGGGCCGTTCGCTTGTGGGCCAAATCTAAGGTTTCAGACCATCAGAATCCGACCCAAATACACCCTCGGATCAGGAAAATTTCCCAGCACAGGTCCATGTACTCGTGGCCCTGGTCGAGCGACGATGACCGTTGAACTGAAACTGGTCCTCCGCAGTCGATCTATAAATTTCATCGGACCGAAAACTTAACTTGACCTAGATCCAATGTTAGGGAGCTTAAGTCCAACCACATGCAGAAAAGGGGCCTCCGGAAGTGTTCCGTTGGACCGAAACTGTTACCCTTTGGCTATAACCTAAGTATACCTTGGCCTTGGGGTCATTTCCATCAGTCATGGACTTATAAAAAGGCCTTAAACCCCCTCTCTCTCTCATTATATACGAATTTGAAACCCTAGGTGAGAGCAGAGAAAAGAAAGAGAAGGAAAGAGAGAGAAAGTGTGAGGGAAAGCTAGGGTTTGTTGCAGAGATTCTCCCCTGCCGCTTTACGTATCGTATCACCACTACCGTATCGCTATACCAGCGATTCTAGTTCCGTTTTCGGATAAGAAATCCTAACTCTAACCTATTTTAGGATTTCAAATAGAGTAAAGGATGAAATAGCTAATCTATTTCATACTGTAGGTTGCAGTTGTGTCGTAGACGACGAGTTAGAGAACGAACTGAGTTCATTACGAGTCTACCGGCGAAAGGTGTGGACTATAAATGTTTAGGTTATGGTTTTCAAGGCTTTCAATGTCAACCAATGATTTATGACTGACTTGGATGCTATCACATATGCGTAGTTAGGATGTTTCAGCATATTACACATGTATGTAAGTTAGGCTATTTTTAATGCATTTTATGTGTTTGTTGAAATGACTAAATGAATATAGAATTATGATTTGTGTCTGCCATGTCTATGGAATGCAAATACATGAATTTTTGTGTATGTGACAACTCCTTGTTGGGAGGATTTGTCCAAATATATGTTATAATCAACATATGTTGTGTATGTCGATATGAGTAGTATAAGTGTTTGATAAAATGTCTGTATGAGAAGTTGTTAGGTGAACTGTACTTAATAGGGTTGTTAAGATTGGATTCCCAACTACCATAGTTATATGCATAAATCCCTTCAAGTAGCTGTGATCTAAATAGCGTGGTTTGTGTAGAATGTGTATATATAGAATAGCACGTTTTATGTGTTTCATTATATATTCAAATGCTATTCATGTTTGCATTGGTTGTTAAATGTTGTATGATTATCATGTGTACATATTTCTCATATTAGAGTGTGTTTGGGACTATGGTATAGTCCAGGCAATCGGTAACAGGTCCTGATTTGGTGGCTGAGGTTGTTTCGCCACACAGGATGTGTTCGATAAATCTAAGCCGTACTTTGGTTGTCAACAGTGGTTAGGCCACACAGAGTGCTTACACACTTCATGTCGATCCACTCGATGTGTGCTCGTACAAGTCAAGCTCGTCAAGTAAACCGATTGACCCAATTGTATGTTCACCATGTATGGACGCTACTGCTTGAATATAAGGTACCAAACTCACTAGTGGAAAGCCCGTTTAACCTTGGTACCTCGATCCGCTAAGACTCATGAACCGGGCATGATGGTATGGGACACCGTGGTCGAGCTGTCGGCCTACGCTGGGGCGACGAGCCTCCCCGTAGTGTCTAGTGAGCAACCCAAACTCGTGAGCCGAATACGATGGTATGAGACACTGTATTCGAGCTATTGGCCTACGATCAGATGACGAGCCCGTAGTGACCTCGAGTATACACTAGGACTACGCTAAGGCGACGAGCCTTTCCGTAGTCGCTTTGAGTATAAATAGGTCTGCGCTGATGGTGACGAGCCTCCTCGTAGCAACCTAGAACTTGCCTATCATATGTGATTAACTAAGATTGACGACCCTAGATGGATCATCGTTTGGAAAATGATATAAGGGAGGTACCTTAGCTTCCCAACCTGCTGTTTGAATAAGACTAAATAAGAACTTGGCTAATCACGTACATGCACCGCATTTGCATGTGCCTTTGGTGTTGGAGTTGAGCATAGAGGAAGGGGTGCATGCCACGATCGTAAGATGTTGTCGCAAGAGGGAGTGCAGGCAAGGGCATGCATCATTATTACATACGTTCCTTATATTTATACGAGTACTTAGGACCTGATTGTTGTATTGCTTTATCATTACTGCTTGGCTGAATTGATAACATGTTAACCTTTGCTTCATAGCTCCACTGAGTTGATCACTCACTGCCACGTTCTGGGACAGTGCTTAAACACCAACCAGACCTTGTTATAGTTATAGATAATGGCGATGCTTATGAAGCGGAGCCAGACTTTTATGATGACGAGGAGGAATTCTCCTACAGGCAATTATCAGGCGGGTCTATGTAGTCCGTGTTCTGATCAACGGGGCTTACAGGGATGCTGACTAGATATTATTACACTCGTTATAATTGTATTTTGGAGCACACATGTATATTCATTTTGTACATTTTGAGAGTATACATGTATATGTTTAACCTGGTAACATGATCACACTTCGGAGACTTTTTATAGTTCATATATCTTATACATCTATTATAGTCTTTCGCTTGCGAAATTCACTTGTCTCTAGAGTATGATATAATGTTTCGGTATAATCCCACTCATGTTTAATGCACTAATACGGACAACATTTAATCATCATTATCTATGTTGCATAAGTGATGTGTTAGAACTCGGGAGTTGGGCCTATGCTCGACCCCCGATTTTCAGGGCGTTACAGTAACAGAGGGGGAAGGTGTTAGGCACATGCTCTGCCTGTACAAACGTACGGTCTCTACTTCACGAAATCTCTCAAACTTTTGACGATTAAGAATAGTTCTTACGCACTAATGATATAAGAGTGTGCAAAATATTATGTCAAATGCAATATCTACGACAAGTTGTGGTTTGGCTAAATAAATCTACATTGACTACCCACTTGCCAAAGTAATTAACCAACCAGTCCAAGTTTCTGATAGACAATATTTGATTAATTCGGCGAGTTGCAGAGCATACGTTTGAATTGATCGGGTGTTGAGTGTTACATATGAAAGACTATATATGTAATGATATATGTGTACAATGCTGTGTTAAATGAAATGCCAACAACAGGCTAAAGTTTCGGCTGGATAAATCCGCCTTGACTGCCCACTTGTCATGCGTATACTAATCGATCAGAGTTTCTAATGAGCAGGATTCAAATATATCGGTGAACCACATAGCATACGCTCGAATCGATTAGGTGCTTATTGCTATGCAATGCAATGTTGATGGATGAGATAAGCAATGGAGAAGAGAAGAGATGTTGCACAATGGTAATGTTGGGATTAGATTAAGCTAATTGAAGTTGGACAGTTAGATGGATGGTAATGTCCCAAGGATTGGATTGAGATGCTTGGATCTAAGCTTGGATTACTTTGGAGACTAGGGATCTAACTGGATTAGGTTAGACCTAGGCTAGGCTCTCTTTACTACTCTTTCTTCTCCTTGGTAGAGGGATTGAATGACTAAGATAGTTAAAGGCTTAAAAGGCTTTCTGGATGCTGGAGGATGACCAGGTTTATTAGTCTCTTATAGGATGATCCAAATGGAAAGGCGGGTGCTATTTTTACCCTCTCAACCCAATTGTTTTTGTAATTCTTTCGAAGTTTGGGGTTAGAAAAGGCTAGGATGGTTGGGATTCAAGATCACCACATAGCAAAATCTCATGGGTTAAATAGGATGATAAGATGGTAAACTTGGTTAAGGGGGAATGGCATCAGAGTTAACTCAAATTGGCACACGGATGAAGGTTGCAAAGGGAGTAACTCCACAGGTATAGGTCTCCTGCCCAGGCAAGAGACTTGCCACGTGGCCAATTATACACAAAGCCTCTTGTCTTAACAGGTGAGCTCCCTTACATGTGTGGGGTCACTGCCTTTATAGATGTTGTATTTTTGTTTTACCAGACTTCTAATTCTGAATGGGCCTGGTTATATAGGCTTAGTTCAGGGTCGGCTTTTGGTTTGACAAGGCGAGTCGACCCAGCGACCTAACCAGGTGAGTTGACTTAATGAGTTAGGTCGGAGTTTGATAGGGTTTCAGGTCTAGGTTGACTGGGTTTTAGGTTTAGGTTAGAATCTAGGGTTTGAATTAGAAATTGCATTAGGTTTAGCATTTGAATTAAGATTTCAGTTTAAATTAGGGTTAGAGTTTAAATCCAACTAAAGTATCAGGATGAAATTTTATTAAGCTAAGCCATTCCTATGAGGACCCTACCCAATCGTTCACGTTCAACACACGTGTGGCTTGCCCTGATGAATGGATAGATTTTGCATATGGTCATCTTGATAGAGTGGACCACGACCGCCACACCTAGTGCCTAGATGCCCATTGCCACGTTTGCGCACGTGATCCGTGTAGAGGTGCATGTGGCACTCCAGATTTGCTGTCAGAGGGACCTGTAAGTAAGAGCGTGCAACACCCCAGCTATCTGGGTCAACCGTGGTGTTTGCGTAACATCAGTTCCATCCATCAGTTAAGACACCTCATTTTAGAACCTGATCAGAAAAAGCAGGACCATCGATCGGTAGGCCACACCACAGGGATCCGTGAAGTGGGCCCACCATAGAAACTGTCTTGGGGCCCATCCCATACGTTAATCAAGTAAGACTAATTAGAATGAAAAGAGATCCTAAAATCATTTTCATCCGAAACTCAGGTGGGCAATAGCGCGGGAATATAGAGGTTTTTGCCGTAATTTTATGGAAACAGATTGGCTACTCCCCCTGACACCAGCCCCGTGGCTAATGGTCGGTTCTATGTGGGCCCCACCAAGATGTATTTGTTTCATCCATTCCGTTCATCCATTTTTAAGGATCATTTTAGGGTTTTATCCCAAAATTAGAAGATGTAAATCTCAGGTGGACCACACCACAGGAAAACAATAATGATTGGATATCCACCATTAAAATCTTCCTAAGGCCCGATGTACTGTTTATTTGACATCCAATCTGTTGATTAGGTCATACAGACCCAGATGAAAGGAAAAAACAAAGATTAGCTTGATCCAAAACTTTTATGGCCACCAAAAAGTTTTTAATGGTCAACGTTCATTCAACACTGTTTCCTGTAATGTGGTCCACTTGAGATTGAGATATATCTCATTTTTTGTCTCATACCATAAAATGATCTATAAAAATAGATGGACGTCATGGATGAAACACATACATCATGGTGGGGCCCACAAGCACCGACCATCAGCCATTGGCTGGTGGCAGGGGGAGTAGCCAATCCGTTCCCTAATTTTATATTGCTCTGTAATGGGGCCCAGATGAACTTGGATGGAGCTGATTTGACGCGGATTGCGTGGTGTGCCACACACCACCAACCTCCGTGGTGTGTTGACGTGCTAAACTGCTGTGGACGCGACATGTTGAATGTGTTATATCTACACGGTCCATCCATTTTACGAGACCATTTTAATGCATAAACTGAAAAACGAGACAGATTCAAAGCACAAGTGGACCACACCACAGTGAGTAACGGGAACAATGACGTCCACCGTTAAAACCTTCGTAGGGCCCATGAAAATATTTTTTTGCCATACAACCTGTTCATGAGGTTTCACAGACAAGGATGAAGGGAAAATACAAATATCAGCTTTGATCTAAATCTTCTCTGGCCCCCAAGCAATTTTCAACGGTAGGCCTTATTTTCCCCAGTGCTTTCTGTGGTGTGGTCCACTTGTGATCTGGATCTGCCTATTTTTTGTCTCACATACTAAAATGATCTCGAAAAATGGATGGACGGTGTAGATATAACTTATGCATTATGGTGTGCCCACAGCAGTTTGCCACCTCAACACACCACGTAGATCGGTGGTGTGTAGCACACCACGCAATCCGCTTGCGAACTGATTGTTGTTGGGTACAGCTAAAATGAGATTTCTCAACTGATGGACGGATCGGATGCCACATAATGGTCAAGGTGGATAGGGTGTTGCACCCACTTCCAATAACAGAAGATGTAGAGGAATCCGGGGCGCTGCCAACCGCATCAGGTGATTCAATTTCAGTCCAACCATTTCAACAACCAGAGATATAAAATACTACAACAACCTACCTTTACACATGGGGCCCACATTTTAGTGATCTAAACCGTTCCTTTTAGTTGGCCACCTCACTGGTGGGGTACCCCAAAATTCATTCTTATCTGATGACGATTCTGACCGACCACCGGTCAAAACGGCCAGGATCTTCTGATGGGAGATACTCTCTCAGTGCTTATCACATAGAAAGGACATTTCCCAGAGGTGGGCCCCACCGTACCATTATAGGTCTCCTCGTCCACACCACCCTCTGTCCCTCTCGTCCTGGAACGGAACCCTTTGAAGTTCGAGCTTGTTTCGCTCTGTCGCGACTCAGGATCCACCGTGTGGCGCCACCCTCTGGTGCCAGATGGTCTGATAATTTCAACCGTCCATATCTTACCTATTATCATAAATAATCCATATTCCATAATCATAAGTTCCTTATTGTGTCCCTCAAAGCATAGATTCTATAACATGGATGGCTCCGATCGTCGGACCACTCATCAGGTGGATTTCATAGGGCCGCGATATATACACAGGACCTATATCGCGACAGAGGCAACAGGAACTCTCGAAATTCGATGACACTCGCAGCTACGGTACGTTTTTTATCATAAGAAACCAGCTCATGTACTGGACGAATTCTATGATGCGTGAGTTCGTATCTTCCAACAGTATATATGCTTTTTATCTTCTGACAATTAGGTTCCATTATCTAATAATCCAGACCATTGATCTTTTGATTATTACCGTGTATATAGTACTGGTCAAAAATTTCTCAGATTAAAGGATAATTACATCAAGTATTCAGACATTTGTTTTCTAAAATTTGGAACGTTGGTGTATCTCTCTTCTTTCGAGAGTATATCTGAACTATCAGTATCTAAAACTACAGCACAACAAACGAATGGTGTGGATCACCGAAGAGCGTACCCACTCTTAAGAATCGAAAAGACGTGTACAGAATCCAAAGATGCCAGTGTTACGTATCATACATTTCCTCGGAAGAAATGACCAGCCAACGGTCATCATAAAACCCAATCAGGACCGTCAGATCAGGCGGGTCTCATGCTAACGGCAGGATCCTTAACCATGGTTAACTATCCACTAACCATGGTTAAGGGGTTTGAAACTTAAAATGGAGGACAGCTGAGGTAGTGCCGTGGAATGTTTTGGAGTCTTGCTTTTGCCATATTTCCAAGCCCCGAAATCAAAGTCAAAGTCAAACTTTCGCTCCACCCACTAAAACCGGGGCCCAGGGTCCTGCCTTTTACCGCTTACCTCGGGCATTGCGTAGTCCGCGGATTATTTTATTCTGTACCCCATGCCCCCAAAGAGATAGGTAGCCAGCGTCCAGTTCTTACCAGTGGGGCCCACTGATAAGTCATCCAGGCCCCATTTCAGATGGGTCATCGCTTGCAAGTAACACTGATTAGATTATCTTAACCGTTGACCGGCTTTCCATTTTACTTTTAACCGTCTTTTTTATAGCGACCAAGTTGGATAGCTTTGATGGTCCCGATCAAGGTGAATTTAAGGACTATGATGGGTCCACATGGGGCCCATGATCTGGATGGTCTAGATTTCAGATCGGCGTACCACCATTTAAAAGTGGTGGGGAACTCTCACCCATATCTTATTCAACATTTAATGGGCTGCCCGTATATTAGTGTCTGAAATGGGTGCTCTACTAAGTGGGGCCCACCGTCGGTGTATGACTATCTCTTGCTTTTTTATCATAGTGATAAAAATGAAAGGATAAAATAAAGCACGTGAATAGCACGTTGTTAGTGGGGGTTAATGTGCGGCGTGATGAACGGTGGATCGTCAATGTGAATGGTACGTTGGTTTGGTTGGATGGAGTATTATCAACTAACTTCCTATTGCAAGAAAGAAAATTGCATTTAGCCTACCTTTCTTAACGTGTAGTAGAGACTATACAGGTTCGGAAGACCAGAGTGGCACACGTGTGAAAGATCTTGCCCATCTATCAGGTGGAACCCGCCGGGGGGCATGTCTAGTCCATGTGGGTGTTGAATATAACTGTTCTTTTCCTAACCATCCATTTTTTCCCCAGTTGTGGATCACCTAGATAGTGCAGCGGTCTGATTTATGGGCCAGGAGGTGGTGATTCCCACCCGGTGAGTGGCTTGGATCTCACAAGTCTCCTAACGCAGGATAAACGTGATGAGTTCCATCACTGTCTTACTCAAGCATTACTACTTATGATCTACAAAGTTTATCTGGACTCATCATATAAACTTCTCCAATCCAGAAAGGAAAAGCAAGAAAATAGGAATAATAGTCTAATAAATTTATAAATTAATTGATGAATAAATAAATGAGTTTACACCCTCTTTAAATAGGGATAATAAACTATGGAAGAAGTTTTAGAATTAAACTACAATTAAAACTCTCAGAAATCGTGACTTATTATAAATAGTAAACTTATTATTTATATGCGGTTGTGATTCCTACCGGTGCGCATGCTTTTCGGCCAGAAATAGTGTTCTACTGGACTTCACCACACTGTTCTCCTAATTATTTTAAGCACTTTTCAGGTTGGGCGCAACTCCTGAAGCCTAATGGATGAATAGTTATTACTTAATTAAAATTTACTATAAATAATAAAATTGGAAATAAAACAGTAATTCGACCATTGTTCTGATGGGCTCGATGGCATTTCACAAATTTGGCGTGCTCTTGGGTGGCTAAAGTAGCTCATCCTACCCTAAAATCATCCATGACGCATTGGATAACTCATTCCAGTTTCTGAGATACGTCTGTTCTAAGGCCCCGACGGTCCAGATCACTTCCACCTCCATTCGGGCTTTTTCTGATCCATCTTGGCCATGAAACTGTACGCAACCCACTCTACACCATCTGCCATGTGTGACACACGGACACACCCTTTGGTTGGAGTACCAGATGGGCAATGGAACTCACCTTTGTGCGTTGAAAGTGGCTGCTGGTCAATCTTTTCAGCATCCATTTCTTTAATGCATGTGGGACCCACCTAATCAGCAGACACCCAATTTTCAGCCATCGACATGGTGGGCCATATGGGATGGGCCCCACCAACATCCCCAGTGGTGGAAGCCGATATTTTAAGAGAAGCGTACGGAATGGCCACACAAGGGATGAACCATGTACCATTTGGACTCCCATGGACCATGATTGCATGTGAAGCAACTACCATTTCAACGACACTAAGGTGGGCCCCACATTGCTACTTTCACATGGGGTGAGATTCCAATCACACATCACCTTTTTTTTTTTCCTTTTAAAATTTCTCCTTTGGCACCCATGTCTTCGACGGTTGGTGGGATTTGGCCTAGCCTTTCTAAAGTCTTGCAATCATGCATGACTTTAGTTTGTCCATGTTTGGCTGTTTTTAAATTGATTTTCTCCTCTAATTTCCTGATCTATCGAAATTTCAATCTTCCTTTATTGTGATTGATTTGTTAGGTGGACTCCTCTATGTTGGAAGACTTGGAATCAATCCCTTTTCAAACGACAAGTCACAATGGAAGGTGTTTGTCATGTCACCACCCAAGAAAAATGAGACAGTGGATGTCACATGGTAGTGGAGGTGGGCTTTACAGGCGCGTTTGGGCGTCCCAAAATCACAATTGGTTCCGATTGCGATCTGGGTGCGACAACATAGAACACTATCCAAATCCTTATTTTGGGCCAATTCAATGGAGAACATATATCCCATGAGGGATCAGCTAATGGGCCACCTCTTCGACATTTCGAGCTGAGATTGTAATGTGAGGGCACATCCAAAGATGGGCTTAAGGTTTTCTGTGACAAGGTTCAGGCCCAGTCCTGAATCTAGGATCCAATTAAAAAACAAGCCTATAGCAATGTATTTAATATATAGAAAGTACAGTAATATATAAAAATGTTTAGTTGTACCAAGTTGATTAAAGGCGTACAACTTGGGCAGGTTAGGTTGGATTGAGGGGATATTTCAAAAACTCAACTGGACTCGATGTTTAGCTGTGTTGGGTCAACTTGATAACTTAACCTGTCTTGAATTGACTCCAGTGGATATTTTAATAATTAAACTCTTATTATATAATGCATTTAAATGTGGAATTTTTTTACATTACAATTCTTTAAGAATTATGGTTTTTCTAGAAACTGCGTGGTGTTTTGAAATTACTAAGACATGCATTTAGAGGTTGAAATGGCCAAAGTAGCTCATCCAAACATGTTTGTGTGACATCCAACCCTTCTAACAGGTATATCCCATTGAGATGGTCGGATAAATAAAAATCAAGGTTATACAATCATTAGCGAGCTACAATCATTTATTTTTTTTTTCTACAATCATTTAAAAAAAAAAAAAAAAAAAACAATCACAGTATCCAGAAAACCACAAATTCACATACTGATTTTTAGTTTATCTAAGATCAAGTGTACCTGTTGAACGGGTTGGATGTTATGGTCAAACTACGTGGCCCCAGCATGCACTATTCCAATAAATTTTATGAAACAAAAAAAGTAGATTAGTACGGGTCTGTCATTTCATCTCTTGAAAAGTGCCTTCCAGTGCTTTGCAAACCTTAAGGCAGTTTTTGGTAAAATCAAAATTTCTAAGGAGTTCTGCTGTAAATATTCCTTTAAAAATTGTTGAAGATATATAAAAGGATAAAACTACCCAAGACAACACAACACCGTGTTACAGCGGGAGTGTTCTGCCTTTATTAGGCCTAATCACATCTTTGATTCTTGCATCAAGCATTTTTAAATTTCTAAGTTAAATCCAGCTGACTGTGCTAGTGACTCAGTCAACTCATGCCGAGTTGTATCGACTCGGCTGAGTTTTCGAGCGGATTCAATAAGCCTTTTTGAAGAGACTGGCTTGAAATTTCATTGATTTGAGTTGACTTCACCAAGTTTTGAGTCGACCCACCGAGTTTTAGAATCATGGTTTAGAGGACCCAACCTACAACCCAACTTGAATTTTCTCAACTCGAACTTCAACCATGATTCCAACATAGCCTTTGTTTTTTAAAATCCAGTTGGGTTTTGACTGAGTCGTGACCGAGTCAAGGTTTTGGCCAATCTTGATGAAATATATCCAGTCACGGTTTTAAAACTATGATACGTAGGGTGGTCAATGGGCATGACGTGGGCCCAAACCAACCTAGACCTGGCCCCACCAGATGGATTCCCGCACGTGCCACAACAGGCAGCTAACTCTCCAACATGATCTTCCTTTACAGTTATTTGGAGAAAAAAAAAAAAAAAAAGTAGCTACGTGAAAAGGGAATGTGGACAACTGAAAAATAGTATAAAACTACGTGTAACCATGTGGAAATGAATTTTCTCAGCCAAAAGTGCCCATAACACAAATAGATATAATGCAATATGTCGGTGGCCATGCTCATGCACGAGCATGACCATGAATGCCCTTCAGACTCCAGTAGTCAGGTTCATGGTCTGGATCTTTCTCCCCGGACGCGAATGGCCTGTGTCCCTGCTTGCTGTAGGTGGAAGCTGTGTGGGGCCCAGCACAGTGTCCACGTGGCATCCACTTTGTCCGTCAGTTTCGCCGGCTCGTGTTGGGACATGAGTCCTAACTGAGGCAGATCCAAAGCTCAATTGGGGCAGGCCACAGGAAACGGTGGGGATTGAATGCCAACCAGAGACATCGATCTTCGTGGGCCATACAAGTTTTGGATCAGGATGACATTTGGATGGCATCTATAAACTTTTTGAATGGTACTCATTTCCACTCTTAAGGATTCCTGCCGTGTGTCCCACATGAGCTTTGGATCTGCTTCATTTTATACACTCATTCTCAATTTGAGCTTACAAAACTAATGGATGGAGTGGATTTATCAAAGATATTGTTGTAGCCTCACAGAGCTTCTCCCTATGGGAACTTCCTATAGGCCAGGGGGACATGCAATTAGTGTCCTCTCTCTATATACCATGATCACCTTGTTGGCCCTGTAATGGATGACAATTTGCTCAAAATATCTTCATATTTGTGATGATCCTAGACAATTTGAATAGTGGCCTGCGAAAGAATAGTAAAAAGCTGAAACCAGCAATGGCCACAAAGTCAAGCATTTAGTGAAAGAAAACGAATAGATGTGATAGATTGCATTTTATAATAAGTGTCCTTTTTAACACATGGACCATGTATAATAGCCCACTAGAAAAGAAGCCCTTATTTATACGGCATTGTACTACATTTAATGTGGAGAAATGGGTCCACTTTATTTTCTTTCTATTAACTCTCCTGTCACCTGTCACCTCCTGGAAGTGAGAGGGATATGGGCTTGGTTGCATCTAAACAATACCTACATTGGAGGCTTATGGATAAATGTTAAATCATACTCATCTTCATTGCATTTTTAGAAAGACAAAACTGATATTAGATTAAAATTAAGGATTAAAAAGGAAGACTTAAAAATCTAGAAAAAATAGTTTTTATCTTTATTAATCAACTTACCTTAGTTGTGTTTAATTGTATCTTATGTTAAAAGGTTATTAAGAAGCTAAGTCTTTATATTAAAATCCCTCACTCACTAATCATTTGTATTGGAAAACAATGGTATGCAATGGGAGCAACCTCACAAGCGCAAATGTTTGGGGGCCGCGACCACGATCGTATAGCGGGGCAGCGCGGAGTGATACAATGTGTCTTTTATCGGCGCTTTTGTCTTCTCTGCATATGTTTTGTCGTGCATATGAAGACAAAGAGCCGTCTTGCACCTACCTAATAATTAATGAGCCAACATGCACCAACATGTATTTATTGCGCTAGTCACATGCACCTTGAGCCCCAAAAGCTTCCTATTTTTCCTTTATAAAGACAGCTCCTCTCCATTGCAAAATTATTTGAAAATTCTCTCCTCTCTAGTTTTCCTCTTGGCTCTTTCTGCAACTTTTGTTTGGGAAAATCAATTCAAACATTCTTATATTCATGTGGCTAAGATAGTAAGTGCATCCTATTAAAGCCGTATATCTTGAATGAAAGTTGTTATATCCTGAGGACAGACTTTCTAGGACCTATTGCACCAAGGATTGTCTTTCCTATGAGAGCGAATCTGTCTTTAAGACATCGATTGTAACTTACATCAGCTCGATCTACAAATTATTATTATTATTATTGGTTTGATATTTTAAATTTTATGTCATATCTTTATTTTTAGAACCAATAATTTAAAAACAGATTTTTCTCTCGAAAATCCTAGCATTATGTCTACTATTTTTTAGACTCTTAGAATTGATATTTTTTTATGGGAAGAACTCCAAGAGATAGCAGCAGAAAATGAAGTTCCATCGCAGTACCCTTAAGCTGATTTACGTTATCAAACATTTTGTCCCATGACTTGAGGTGAATGAACTAGCAGCATCTTTTGAACATTCGAAATGAAAGAATGATGACTATCTATGTCAAAATCATATTCTCAATGTGATGACCAACAAAACAATCGAAATGAAAGAATAATAACTATCTGTGACAAAATCACATTCTCAATGTGATGTCCAATGAAAACTATGACATATATTGTCATCTCTGCACTGTCAAAGAACTGTGGGATCATCTTGAAAAGAAATTCAAAACAGAGAATGTTGGATCAAAGAAATATGTAGTTAGTCATTATATTAATTTTAAAATATTTGATAAAAAATCTATAGTAAATCAGGTGCATGTTATATAGAATGAAAGTGCCCTGGTTTGTTAATTAGCGTGAGGATTGAGTCAATCAGTCAAGTGAACCCCAAAGAAGATCGTTCAAGTCATTGCCTCAACTGGATGTGCACTTCGAGCTTGTCAAAGGTAAATTAAGTCTCACATCTCATGTCCCAAAACACCCAGGTATATAAAACCTTAAAATGAGTAGAACAACATAGGTGTTTGAGTATGAAGACTTATCTTGCAAAACAGAAAAATTTCTAAGTTTTCAACCTTTCTCGATATATCGATGTCACATCGATGTAATCGAACACCTGTTATCAATGTCCTCGGAAAGTACTCGATATCATCGAATTGAGGACATCTTGTGTCCAGCAACCAACTTGATCCTTGGACAAAATTCTCAATGAATCGATGGACTTTCGATATCATCGAAATTCAAATGCCGATAACATCGAGACAGTTCTATATAATCGAATTCTAGCTAGTTTGTGTCCAGCGTGCTATTAAGGTAAATCTCATATTTATCGATGACTCGAAGCGAGCCTCAATTCCATCGGAAATCAAATTTCGATGATATCGAGGGATTTTCGATGTTATCGAATTCGGACCAAACTAGTCCAGCGAGCGAAATAGGAAAATCCTCCGAAAATAACCGAGGAATCGATGATGTCTCGATATGATCGAAATTCAAATATTGATGAAATCGATATCTGCTCGATATCATCGAAATGGATCAAAGATTGTCCAGCAAGCTCTTTTGAAAATAATAGGAAATGATCGATGTATCGACCAGATTGTCGATGACATCGGAATTCAAACTCCGATGAAATCGACGCACGCTTGATGACATCGATCCTCGGCAAAAAGTTTCAGGTATATACTGCAGTGGAATTTGTATTATCGAACCTTGCTTCGGTAGCATTGAAAGTATACGTTCGATGATATCAAAGCAAGCCTGATGATATCGAACTCAGTCAGAATCTGACATCTTTATTACCGTTGAAACTTTTTGTCTATTTAAAGAGAGCTTGTTCTTGGTTGCTGTATTGAGAAAAAGAGTGAGAGCTTTAAGACAGTAACTACATATCATCTAACCTAAGCCCTTTTTCTCATGGGAGTTCATCCTTCAATCTACTCTCATCATTGATATTCAATAGAGTGGATTGGGGAATGAACTTCCGCATTCAAGGATCATCCAGCTACCACCTTAATGGAAAATCATTGAGCTGGGATCCCTTGAATGCCTAAGACCTTGGAATCTCAACCCGTCACCTTTATTGGTACATCTTCGAGTATTGCGGAACAAGGGAGCTGAAGAATCTTCATCGACAAAGAGAAGATCTTCATCAACGTGCTCAACAGGGCTCACCTACTTATCTATAAGTCATTAGAGTCCAGAGACCCTTTTGATCATTCCTTTTGTAGGTTTGGGTTAAAGGTGCTTCTCACCCCTTTCAAGTCCTCATAAGAGGCCTCCGACGAGAGAGTACGTATGGGTGTTGTATGTTGACCCTTGCTCTTGTGTAGGGCATAAACTTAGGTCCTTAGTGTAGGTCCTTGGCTTGTGTGACCTAAAAGTTAGGTTCCTTCTGTGGATCCTTTGCTCTTGTGTAGAGCATAAAACTTAAGTGTTGTGTGTTGACCTTTGATCTTGTGTAAGGCATAAACTCTAGGGTCCTTGTGTGGATCCTTAGCCTGTGTGGCCTAAAACCCTAGGTTCCTTGTGTGAATCATTTGCTCTTGTGTAGGGCATAAAACCTAGGTGTTGTGTGTTGACCCTTGCTCCTGTGTAGGGCATAAACTTGTGTCTCATGGAGACATGTTAGGTACCTTGTGTAGGCTCCAGAGTCAACCTTGTGTAGGTTGTATTGGTTTGAGGAAAACCTGATTTGAAACCTTTGTTAGTGAAATCTGATACACTTAAGGGTTGAGTGCGTCCGCCGGGAGTGGAGTAGGCATATAGCCGAACCACTATAAAACGACTGTGTTTAGGATTGTTATTTGCATACTCTCTTATTGTGTTTACTTTCAATGTTTACATGATACATGATGACATGATTATTTAGAACTGATAAGTATCACATTCCACACACAATCACTAAGTGAATCCATCTTAGACTAAGGTTATATATTGTTTAGATTCTGCTCAATCTTGTGATTGGATCCTCTAATTGGTTTGAAAACCATTATATTTAAATTGATGATATCTTGACATTTGCATATTAGATCAAGATAATGGTAATAGGATTTTAAATTGTCGTAAAATTTTATAAAGTCCTATTTACCTCCCTCTAGAACACTTTGACCTATTCCTACTTCTACTAAGGCGGTCATTACCGCAATTTCATAGAAGATTACTCATGAAATATCATCTGAAGCTATGGTGATTGATAAGCCTTTCCAAGCTGCTGTAATAATTGAGAAACTTCCACCATCTTGGAATGAGTATAAAAGTTCTCTGAAACATAAGAGAAATGACATGAGCTTGGATGACCTCATCCTTCACATACGAATATAAGAGGAAGTAAGGAACCATGATAAGCATTCTCTAGATTTAGAATATATAACTAAAGCCTACCTTGTTGAGAATAACCAAAAAGATCAAGAAAACCGAATGTCTGGACCACTAAAGTAAAAGCATTCACATGGCCAAAGAAATAATAAAATAGACAAGAATAATAAGAATAATGAATAATGTTATGTGTATGGGGAAAAATGGATACTTTGCTAAGAAATGTATATTCTGCAAGGCAATAAGATGGAGAAAGACCATGCACATGTTGCCAAGGAGTTTGTAAGGATCATCACCCACTACATGAAAAAGGGCCAAATTTAATTGTCCAAAACCGTCGACTTCAATGAAAATCGATAAACATTGGGGTCAAGAAATACCATCGAAAATTTTGATGTCCAAAATTAAATTCAATGGTTCTAAATTGCCTTATAGTTTTTGTTAGTTCAGTATAGCAGTTAAATACAGGTTTCGGTGGAGAATAAATTTGACAAGTATGAACCGCCAATCTACCCGTTGATTATTTGTTGTCGTGTCAAAAGTACCGTCAAATGAGTTTGCCGCATAGGAAATACTCGACGGTTCTAAGCCATCGTTTAAAAAAGTTATTCGACGTTTTGGAACCGTTATTTTGGGATGATATTCTTAGCATTCGACAACATATGCCATCGAATTTGACTTCGATGTGGAAAAAATAGTTGAAATTTAGATCCTTTAGGCTATGGTTATGCCCGTACATCTGATGAAAACATTTTATTTTATCTAAAATCATCATAATCCACCATACACCTGATAAGCATATTTTATATTATCTAAAATCACAATAATCCATCATACACCTGATAAACACATTTTATACAATCTAAAATCACTATAATCTACTATTTTTTATTTTCAAATATAAAAAAATATAACACAATTTGAGTTTCTAACGTGGGATAAATGAACCATTATTATCATATTTATATATTAGTTTAATAAGAAACTATGCCTTGTAGATCAATAGTCAAATACACTTGTAAAATGAGGAGATAAAGTAAAACGTAATCATTACATTTTTACCTTACGAAACCACCAGTTTTATTATGATTTCAAGGTGAAACAAACAATGTAACAAAATCGTTGTTACAGTCAAATACATGTGATATGACAACCAAAGTATAAAACTATAAATAATTAAGACCCAAATAAAACCGTAAAAACATGTTATTTCACCTGGTGAACAGTAAGAGAAGACTGTTAATATTTTAAGGTCAGAACATCAAGATCTCCAAGAATATGCCTCATCCCAGCCAAATATTCTACAGAAGGAAAAAGTCAACTAAATGAAAATTTATGAATACGTACAAAATTTCAACATAAACAATAAAAAGATTAAATCATATATACTTCTCTAATTACCTCGAGCAAGAGGTAGCTTGAATCTGAGTAGTTGGCTATCACTAGATCTTAACCGTCCCCCCTGCACGATACTACATAGGGCATCAATCACACCAAGATCAAGTTGATATTTTTGTTTTCCTTTATCCAAGTTTGTTTGACCTTATGAACATGGTGGACGGGCAACATTATCCTAATGTTTTGTAACATGTTATTAAGACGTATACTAGAATTGTAACTAGTTCATAATGAGAGTTTGAGTTTAAAATTTTTTGTTTTGATCGAACTCCGTAAGCAACGAGAGAGCTACCTACATACTTATCATCGTTATAAGACCGGGTCACTATAGTTCATCTCTTTTACCCAATTGACAACACAAAACTACGTTCGAGTCTGAATTGTTTTATGGTCTTAAAAACTGCAAGATCAATGAAAGCCAACATACAAGCTCAAATGATGTAGGGGCCAAGAGTCGATAATGCAATTTTGCCAAACTTTCCTCTGAATTTTTTTGCTGTCAATTCGAAACTGATTACACATCTAGTAACCAACTTCGAATCATCAGTCAAAAACCCAGGAGGCCCATCTGGGGAAACTCCATCATCAACCCCTCATATACTATATATTTGAACTCATATGCAAGTTCTCATTGATCTTGCAGTTTTCAAAACTGGACAGCCATTCAAAGTTGAATGTAGTTTTTTCTTACTGTCTAAGGAAAAGAGATGAATTACAGTGACTTGATCTTAGTGATAAGAACATATCACTACAGTTCATCTTTCTCTTTTACCAAACATCACTTCAAGATTTTCGAATGTTGATTTGAAGCCATTTATAGTTGATGGTGATGGTGGATCTGCAGTGGAAGATGTCGATTATCTTTTAGACGATAAGCAGTATTATCATCCATTCCCTCAACGACATGACACACGTTATACAACGCAAATATATAATAGATATCAACTGTACCCGACTTCAAATCGACAGTCTGAATCTCGAAACCAGGCCTTATAAAAGAAAAAGTAAAATCCAAACATACTCAATCAACATTTGTAAAAAACCATCCACAAAAAATGAACAAAACCGTTCAATTCAAACATGCAATCCCAATTCACAGTGTCAAAAAGTAATATATATCCAACTATCAATTATATTTAAAAATAAAAAATAAAGACAAGTTCAAAAATTATCATTTTTCGATCATATGAATCATATTCGGAGGTCACCTAATAACAAATCCGATATCAACAACTACAAACATTAACCCCTCGGGTAGATTCCTATCTTGCATCTCTGCACTACGGCTGAAGGCCTCCTCGATGCAAACGTTAACATAAGTTGGATCAGGGGTCTCACTCTCAATCAAGTATCCCATTGCAAAGTTTTAGTCATACGAAAGTTCTTCAAACAACACCTACTATTGATCTCTAGTTGGGGAGAGGGAAATTGGGGAGAGGGAAAGGATAGTTGGTTCTTTGCTAGATCGCCTTTCGGGAATAGATGCTTTGGTTATATTTTGAAAAGATTTCATAACCGGCATGTTGGGGTTTGTGCTGCGGAATCACACAGATATGGATTTAGGATAACAATCCAAGAGCGCCAAGCAATCACAAGAGTACACAAATTTAACGTGGAAAACCCTTACGGGAAAAATGAAAATAGAAATTACAAAGAAAGAGGACTTACCCGATTCAAACAACCTCGAATATCACCCTTGTTACACCCTTTGCAAACCCTAAAACCCTTTTAGAAACCCTTAGAATACCTTTAGAAAGCTTTAGAATCCCTGAGAATGTCCCTAGGGACTCCTATTAATAGATGGGGAAACTTCACTTATGCACCTCCCTAGAAACCGCCTCAAATTTACGCAGTCTGCCCATAAACCGCGCACCGTCTACGTAACCCTCGACTGGTCGAGCCTATCCCTCGAAGGGTCGAGCGTCCTGAAATTTTTAAATACATTGTTGCTAGACTTCGAGTCGAACTGGCTTCAACCAGTCGAAGGGACCTTCGACTAGTCGAGCCAGTCCCTCGACTGGTCGAGCATCACAGACAGAAGATTTAAGACATCTTCTGACAACAATCCCCATCATGTCTTCAATCTTCAATCGTGTAGCTTTTTGACATCTTCTTTTATCTCTACATCGCATCATAGCTTCAAACAACACTTCTCGTGCATACTCTGTCCTTCTTTTACGTCATCGCCAAGCCCAGAGAAGTTGCACATAACTTGAACTTCTCTGTAGGAACGACCTTAGTGAGTATGTTTGTTGGATTCATACTGGTGTGAATCTTCTCGAGTGTTATGTCTCCTTCTTCAAGCACTTGTCAGATAAAGTGGTGACGAACATCAATGTGTTTAGTACATGAGTGGTAAACAAAATTTTTAGCCAAATTGATAGCGCTCTCGCTATCATAGTTAACCGACACGGCCTCTTGCTGAAGTTCCAACTGATTTATCATGCCTCTGAGCCAAACACCTTCTTTAAACACTTCCGTCACTACCATATATTCTGCTTCGGTAGTGGAAAGAGTCACCACGGACTGAAACTTCAACATCTAACTAATTATTCTACCCTCTAGTACAAACGAATATCATAAAGTAAACTTTCTGGAATCCACACTGCCTATGTAGTCTGAATCCACATACCCTACCAACTTTGTTCATGTCTTCTCAAAAATTAAGACGTAGTCTTTCATACCTTGAATGTATTGAAGTAGCCATTTCACCGCTCCCAATGTTGTTTGCCAGGGTTTGACATGTATCTGCTCATAACACCGACTGCCTGTGAAATATCTGGTCTCGTACAAACCATGGCATACATTAAACTATCAGCCACATTCGAATAAGGCACATGAGACATAACTTATTTTTTCTCATTTGATTTAGGACATTGTTCTGAGGAAAGCTTGAAATGAGCCATGTGGGGAACGCTCACCGGCTTAACTTGGTCCATCCCATACTTGATCAACACATTTTTAATGTATTCTATCTGTGATAACTAAAGCCTACTCTTCTTCCTGTCTCTATAAATATCTATGCCGAGAACCCTCTTTGCAACCCCCATATCATTCATCTCGAATGTCCCAGATAACTGAGTCTCCAATACATTGATTTCAGACATATAATGACTGATGATCAACATATCATCAACATACAATACTAGGATGATGAATCTATCATCACTCAGTGTCTTGTAATAGATACACTGATTGTATTCAATCCGAGTAAATTTCTGACTAACCTGAAAGAATTAAATTTTTTATACCACTGCCTAAGTGACTATTTCAGGCCGTACAACGACCTCATTAACCTGCAAACTTTTTTCTCTGCCCTTTTAACTTCGTAGCCCTCTGATTACTTCATGTAGATCTATTCTTCCAACTCCATGTGCAGGAATGCAGTATGGACATCCATCTATTCTAACTCGATACCGTATTGGGCAACCAGCGCCAACACGAATCTGATAGACACCTGCTTAACCACCGGCGCGAATATCTTTGTGAAGTCAATTCCTTCTCTCTGAGCATAGCCCTTCGCTACCAACCTTGCGTTATATCTATCATGTTTTCTTTTGAATAGTCACTTGCATCTGATCGCTTTTCGGCCGACTAGAAGCTCCACTAGCTCCCATGTGTGATTTTTGTGCAACGAGTCCATCTCATCATCCATAGCTGCCTTCCACTTTTCTGCATCAAGCTCATCAAGAGTCTTCTGAATAGTAGACGGGTCCCCCTCACTGTAATGAGGGCATATGCAATATTAGAGTCGTCCCTTTATCTTACCGGTAACCTACGATCACGCGGTGGGTTATTTCTCACAGGTGGCTACTCCACGTAATCTTGTACTTCTATTTGCATATTTGTCTCTACCTGAGTATCATCTTTGTTAATTTGAACATTTACGATCAACCTTTCTGATTCCTCTTGTTCCTCCTGATCATTTTTACGGAATATGAAGCTTTTATCGAATCTAACGTCATGGCTAGTGGTGACCTTGCGTGTGATCTTGTCGAATAACCTGTAACCTTTCACACTAATACCATAGCCTACAAAATATACTTCTCTCTCAATTGACGGTGCATGAGAGTACGCCTCACAACCAAATATACGCAAATCTGAGTAGTTAACCTTATGACCACTCCATACTTCCTATGGGATTTTATATTCAATTATCATAGAAGGAGACCGGTTCACCAAATAACAAGTCGTGTTAACAGCCTCTGTCCATAAGTCATTGCGCAACGTAGCATTAATTAACATGCTTCTGGCTCTCTCCAGGAGAGTCCAATTCATTCGCTCAGCCATACCATTTTGCTCAAGTGTGTGACACACTGTGTTATGCCTGATGATCCATTCATCCTTACAATAATCATTAAACTTAGTGAAAATAAAATCTCCACCATTATCAGTCCTTAAAAACTTTATTTTTTGCCCTGACTATTTTTCCACCATTGCCTTCCATTGTTTGAATATGGTGAAAACTTCAGATTTACATTTCATGAAATAAACCCAAACTTTTCTAGAGTAGTCATCAATGAATAAAACAAACCATGACGACCCCCCCCCCCCCAATGGAAACTTCTGGCGATGGCCCCCATACGTCAGAGTACACATAATCAAGCACTCCCTCACATACATGTTTTCCAAATTTAAAAGACAATCTAGATTATTTACCTTATATACAATGCTCGCATATATCTAAATCAGAATTTTTAAAAGCTAAAATCAAACATCAATCAAAAAGTACCTTCATGCCCTGCTCACTCATGTGGCCTAGACGAGCATGCCACATATGTAGAGACGTAGAGTCTGCAATAGCTGCTGCCTTTCCACCTACTGAAGTGCTCCCAATCAACCTATAAAGGTTTCCATACCTTTACACTCTCATAACCACGAGTGCTCCTTTTGAAACTTTAAGGACACCATCAATACCGGTGAACTTGCACCCTATAACTTCGAGTGCACCGAGAGAAATCAGAATTTTCTTTATATCAGGAACATGCCTGACATCAGTCAAGGTACGTTCCATCCCATCAAACATCTTGATGCTCACTGTACCAATAGCCACAACATTACAGGCATTATGATTGCCCATAAAAACCTGTCCATCATCTCATTTCTTGTAACTAGCGAACCAACTCCGATGAGGAGTCATGTGATATGATGCTCATGGGTCAAGTATCTGCTCATCTTTATGATTGTCGTGTAAGTGACCAATCATAGAAACAGACAGAACATCACCCTCACTTGTTTCTTCATCAGATGTGACAACATTGGTTTCCATGGAAAAAGTTACTGAATTTTCTTTCTTCTCTTTATGATTTCTACAATCCTTCTTCATGTGTCCAGACATCCCACAGTTCCAACACTTTAATTTTCCTTTGCAATTTCCCTTGGATTTAGATCTAGGTCTTGACGATCTTATATTTCGCTCAGAATCTCTACCCCTCGTAATCAGTGCATCGGAAGATGCCCCCAAGTCGTTGTTTAGCTTTCTCATAGCCTTCCCTTGAAGGGCTGAGATAACGGTGTCAACACTCAGGGTTTTATTTGCAGTACACATTGTGTCCCTGAATGGCTCATACGATACAGGAAGAGAATTCAACAATATACATATTTGTTCCTCATCTTTGACCACTTCCTCCATATCCAGCAATTTACACATCAATTTATTAAAGTTGCTGATGTGGCCTTCTAGATCTCCACCCTCTACCATCTTGAAGGTATAACATTGTAGCTTCAAGTGTAGGCAATTTTCAAAGGACTTCTTCACAAGATATTTTCTAACTTCGCCCACAAACTAGCCGTAGTTTTCTCCCTCAAAACATTACAGAGAACTTCATCCGTAAGACATAAATGGATAGAGGCTAAAGCATTACTATCAAGGTTTTCTCATTCTTCATCTTTCATGGTAGATTTTCGTTCTTCAAGAGCCTTAATCTCAAATTGCTTGGTTAATAGGCTAATCATTTTAACCTTCCATAACTCAAAATTATTTTTGTCTGAGTACTTCTCAATATTAAAATTGTCGTTTTCCATTATTATTAATCTTGCAGATTCAGATATGTGCCCCAACGATTACTTTGATACCACTTGTTAGGGTTTGTGCTGCAGAATCACACAGATATGGATCTAGGATAACAATCCAAGATCACCAAGTAATCACAAGAGAACATGAAGATTTAACATGAAAAACCCTTGCGGGAAAAAAACCAGGACACAAAGCGACAAATCTTCACTATGAAAATAGAAATTACAAAGAGAGAGGACTTAACCTTCTATAACTTAAAATTATTTTTGCCTGAGCACTTCTCAATATCAAAATTGTCATTTCCCATTATTATTAATCCTGAAGAATCAGATATGTGCCCCAAGGATTGCTCTGATACCACTTGTTGGGATTTATGCTGCGGAATCACACAGATATGGATATAGGATAGAAATCTAAGAGCACTAAGCAATCACAAGAGAACACGAAGATTTAACATGGAAAACCCTTGCGGGGAAAAAACCACTGCACAAAGCGACAGATCTTCACTATGAAAATAGAAATTATGAAGAGAGAGGACTTAACCTTCCATAACTCAAAATTATTTTTGCCTGAGTACTTCTCAATATCAAAATTGTCGTTTCCCATTATTATTATCCTGCAGATTCATATATGTGCCCCAACGATTACTCTAATACCACTTGTTGGGGTTTGTACTGCGGAATCACACAGATATGGATCTAGGATAGCAATCCAAGAGCACCAAGCAATCACAAGAGAATGAAGATTTAACATGAAACTTGCGGGGAAAAAATCACGGCACAAAGCGACAGATCTTCAATATGAAAATAGAAATTACAAAGAGAGAGGACTTACCTGATTCGAACAACCTCGAATCTCACCCTTGTTACACCCTTTGCAAACCCTAAAACCCTTTTAAAACCCTTGGAATACCTTTAGAAAGCCTTAGAATCCTTGAGAATGGCCCTAGGGACTCATATTTATCGATGGGGAAACCCCACTTACGCAACACCCTAAAAACCGCCTTAAATTTACGCAGTCCACGCACACACCGTTCACCATCTATGTAACCCTCGACTGGTCGAGCCAAGGCTTCGACTATTCGAAGGACCCCTTCAACTGGTCAAGCCTGTCCCAGAATCTCTAAATACATCGTTACTGGCTTCGACCAATCGAAGGAACCTTCGACTAGTCGAGTCAGTCCCTTAACTGGTCGAGCATCACAAACAGAAGATTTAAGACATCTTCTGACAACACGGCATAGCGAAAGATCCCATGGACGGCTGCCTCATCGATGTCATTCCTCGATCATCATCTGTACTTGTCGAGTCAAATGCAGGAACTGATTCTTCATCATCTCCAACTCACCTCGGAGAGGAGTTGTATGACACAATGTACTTAATGTGATCCCCCATCCCAAACCAATACTCATCCATTGGCATCTTTCCCTAAGACAATTGCAACAACATTATGCTCTAAATCCCTTTGTCCGAACATGGGATTAACTACAATGATGTTTCTTATTTGTGCCTGAGAAATATTATTAAAAATATGAAGAATTGGATAACTATATAATGATTTTGCTTAAATAAATTTATGACCACTCACAATTGCATTTTTCCCCTCATGTGTCAAAGCTTAACCGTCTGACCTTGTATGGTTGTCGATGTACAGTTTGGTCCTAGTGACCGGACTACCATCCGTCTTGTGCTTTTTCTATATAATAGAAAGCAGACATATAAGCCCTAATTTACAATCAAGTGTATATTATAATTAATAACTATTGCATGTTAAAAATTTATCAACTCTTCAACTCTTATCTCCACACCCTCCTTTCTCGTGGTGTGTAGGGACTTCATTCTGGTGCGAAGGTCCTTGAACTTCGCACTCATATCTTGGGACTCTAGCATCAATTTCATGTTGGCAAACTTCTCCTAATCCTCTTGCTTCACCCACTTATTCCATTTATTTGCTTTCCGCCCTACGTCAGTATTCCCGAATTCCTTGTAATCCTTGCCTAATCTGAATTTTTAGTCCTTCTAAGATTTACCAACTTTCTTTAACATAAATTCCCAATGTTCCTCTGACACATGATAGAGGGACTATGAAGAATATGAGGAAATAAGGCAAATTAAACACCTTTCACATTTGTAACATAAAAAGTAATTATGTGCGTCCAAACAAATATTGTGAAGACCCTAATGGAGTCTTCAAACGTTACCTAAATAAGACACCAAATTAAATCAATGGTGCAATCAAAAACTTTTTCTATGATGGGTGCAATGGAGAGATATTGCCCATTGCATGCAGACCAATTTGCGTCGTTAACTCTGACGCGTTCTCCCCAACTAGCCGCCTAAGCAAATTAAACTTAATATGACAACTTGTCTCGTTAGATGAAGTGGTGTAAGAGTGTGGGGTCTGGATTGGAAAGAAGGGACAGTAGTTGCCGACTCAAGAGCAAATGTCATAGGTATCGTCAATGACGTATGTCATCCAATCCTGGAGTGGTAGAAGGGGATCATTGTGAATCATCCTAGGACACGGTGTTTGTATACGTGTAAATTTTATATTGTAATGTCCATACACTCACGCAGAACTTAACCAATTGAGATTCATTATGCACTGTAATGTCTTAGTCTTACAGCAAAGTCGAATTTGTTAAATTATAATGCTTATTGGCATATCTACTTAACTGACTAAATCAGTCACCCATCCAAGACTGGATATATTATAATGCTTTCATGTTTCCATTTAAAATAGTGTATAGATTACATGAAATTCAATAGTGGACAAATTACAAGAACTCCAAAATGTGTATAGATTACATGAAATCCAAAATAGTATACAGATTACATGAAATCCAAAATAGTATATATATTACACAAAATCCAAAACAGTGTACAGATTACATGAACTCCAAAATAGTATACATATTACATGAAATCTAACCGTGGACAGATTATATAAACTCCAAAATATTGTACATATTACATGAAATCCAAAATAGTGTACAGATTACATGAAATCTTAAATAGTGTATAGATTATATGAAATAGAACAATGGATAGATTACATGAAATCTAAAATAGTGGACAGATTACATATATTTCAAACTTCTAGCAACAATAAATACGATAATTTAACATCACAATGGGCCCACATTAGACCCCATATGTGGGGCCCACAGTAGAGTCCACATACATTACAATGGGTCCCACATACTAGGGTTAGGGCTTACCATGATACAGAGAGCATCGAGAGAGGGAATGAGCCGAGAGGAATAGAACGCCGACGTAGCACCGAGAGCGAGCAAGCCGAGAGAGAGAGAGAGAGAGAGAGAGAACGCGCAAGAGCAACTTGACCCACCTTGATATGTGTTAAACATCCACCCCAACCGTCCATTTTGCTGGCTCATTTCAGTGCATTGCCTAAAAAATGAACCAGATCCAAATTTTACGAGTACCACACCACAAGAAACGGTGGTGATTGAACTTCAGCCATTAAAAACTTCCTAGGGCCCATCGTAATATTTATTTTTCATCCATCCAAACCAATAGATGCCACACTAAAATTTAGAGCACGAGTCCAAAACTTAGCCACATCCATTATGTAGGTGGGCCATACTAAAGGAAAATACTTTGGAGAGTAATTGCCATTTTATACACTATTTTTAATACTGTAGACCGCCGGGATCATATTTCAGGCCGGTTTTTCTGCTCTAAACCTAAATTTAAGTCATCCACCTGATAGTGGGGGGATTTTGGAAATGCATGACAAAATGCATGACAGTGGCCCCACACCACCTGGCAAAAAAATTAACTAATATTCAGTAACCAGATAGGAAGCCTACTGCAGTGAGGCTCGACGAACCTTTCACCATGTGATGTGAAGATTCTACGGGGCCATCTTAATATATGTGATTTATCAACACCGTCCATCCATTTTTCAGCACATTTTAGGACATGAACCCAAAATTGAAGGATATCCAAAGCTCAAGTGGACCATACCAAAGAAGGCAACGAGGATAATGAGTCCGCTGTTGAAACTTTTCTAGGGCCCACACTGTTGTTTATTTCTCATCCAACCTGTTAATAAGGTCACATGGAACTGGATAAATGGAAAACACAAATACCAGCTTGAATCAATACTTCTATAGACCCCGAGAAGTTTTGGATTGTAGTCATTCAATTCCCATTGTCTCCTGTAGGGTGGTCCACTTGAACTTTGGATATACTTCAATTTTGGTCTCAAACCTAAAATGATCTGGAAAAATAGATGGACGGCATGGATAAAACACATACATCATGGTGGACAACACAAAGTTTTCACACCATGTAAAGGGTGGTGAGTGCCTCACTACACAATCAGTGAACTAGCTTAACGCTATGTGTTTGTTTGGAAAATAGATCAAGGTGGAGGCCACCTGAATCATGAATAGTGCAGATTTTTGGACCCTATGCCTAACACAAGATACTGTATCTGATGTCCAGAGTGGATTTTACATACACATCGCAATGGGGACCACCTAAATGGGTTAACTAAGCTGACCGTAATAGCTTATTTACGGTCTGGTGCTCAGGAGACCAGTACATATATATATATATATATATATATGTGTGTGTGTGTGTGTGTGTGTGTGTGTGTGTGTGTGTGTGTGTGTGTGGGAAAAGGTACAATGCGCTCGAGCTGATTTTAACGCCCCATGAGGTCGAGTTGTGTGGGCCCCACCGTGATGCGTTTGGAACATCTACCCCATCAGTCAAATGCACCATTCCATCATGAGCCTAGGTCTCAAAAATCAATTCAATCCGTGACTTGTGTGGGCCACACCACATACAGAAGTGGGGAGGGGCCGTGAACCATTAAAACATTCATAACCATTTTTGAGAGCCCACCGAGATGTAGTTTGCAAATCCAGCCCATCCATTATGTGTGTCCCACTTGAATGAGGGTTCAAACCAAGTTTCAGGCGCATGAAAAACTCAGATGGGCCCCACCAAGTGCTTTTATATGTTTTAACGGTGTCTTCACATAAATTTAGATGGAATGGCCCACCTGAGTTCCGTATACGGCTGATTTTTGGGATATCCCATAATTTAAAGGGTACCCATCAAATGCACGATGTTGATGGTCGAAACACATCACGGTGGGGCCCACGCAGCTCAACCTCACGGGAGCTTATCGTCAGCTCGAACGCATTGTACATTTTCCATATTATATATATATATATATATATATATATAACGCTCAGCTACGCATCGGTTCTCACGTCATTATGTGTGAACCTTCCTATCAATCGTCGAATAAGGTAGACGGTCTGGATGAAGGCGCTCTTAGTGCGAGCTTAAAAAAGCGAGATTCCTTCTCTCACACGCCTCTCCACCCACTCTCCGAAGGATGCAGCAGAAGCCTTTTCACATAAAATTCTTCCGCTGAAATATTAAGTGGGTCCCACCAAGATGTTAGTGATAAATCCACGTCGTCCATACATTTTTAAAAATAATTTTATGGTATGAACCGAAAACTGAGGTAGATCAAATTCTCAAGTGGGCCACACAGTGTTGATTGAACTCTCACCATTAAAAACTTCCTAGGGCTACCGAAAATTTGGATCAAGCTAATATTTGGTTTTTTCCATCATCCAGGTCTATATGACCTAATCTACAGGTTGGATGTCAAATAAATATCATGGTGGGCCTTTAAAAATATTTAACGATGAGAATCATTATCACCGCTGCTTCCTGTGGTGTGGTCCACTTGAGATTTGGATCTACCTCAGTTTTGGGATAATGCCCTGAAATGATAAGGAAAAATAGATGGACGGGATAGATTTCTCAAAAACATCATGGTGGGCCCCACCTAGATTTCCAAAGAACTTTGCAAATTGGGTGCGTCATTAGGGGACGAGAAATTTACGACTGTACGACCCATTTATGGCCCATTTACCTGACGAAACCCACATCATTTAACCTTACCAGAATAAGCCCCAGTTATACGGATGCCTTCCCAAAGGTCGAAAATGCCCCTGGTATAGCCGACGCACCCTATTGACGCTACCAGCTGCATCTCCACTAAAAAAACCTGGTTTTTTCTTCTTTCCTCTCCTTGATCCGTCATCCTACCCGTAGACTATCATTTTCTTATTACTTCTCCCCCTCTGTGACTATCCACCCTAGCAGTAAAACCCTTCTTTTACCGCTTTCTTCTTTCCCCTTTATCTGGTCGAGATACACACCCCACACACGTCCTTTTCATCTTTTTTTAGCCCAAGATAGGATGAAAAATGGTCCCCCCAGCTAAGAGGCTTCGAATGGCAAGTATATTGAAATCCCTGCTTTTGTTTTGTCGACCCCACTGTATATTATACTATATATGCGCACAATCCATAATCCATTTTCATTTTATAAAAATTATTAAGCTTTCTTTGTGTGGACCCCACTGTATATTATACTATATATGCGCACGGTCCCCAATGCATTTTCATTTTTTTAAAATGTTGAATGGCATGGCATGTCCTGATAAATGAGCAAAATCAAGACTCAAATGGCCCACATTGAGGGTTTTTTAAACAAAGAATGAAATGAGATGTGAAACTAAACGAAGACCATGAAAGAAACTGAGCACCGACTGAGTTAACAGACCGAGGACCCACTGAGTTATTGATTCATGAGCTAAAATGACTATGAACTGAGGTAAAATGATTGTGAACTGAGCTAAAATTATCATGAACTGAGCTAAAATGACCGTGAATTGAGCTAAAATGATTGTGAACTGAGCTAAACTGACTGTGAACTGAATTAAATTGACCATGAACTAACTTAATTCTCCGTCATTTCATGGTTAATTCCCTTCACCTCATGGTCGTTTCTAATCATTTCATGTTCATTTCCGGTCATTCCCCTTCACTTCACGGTCAATTCCTTGCATTTCACGGTCAATTCGCTTCACCTCACGGTCATTTTCATGCATTTCACAGTCAATTCGCTTCACCTCACGATCATTTTCATGCATTTTATAGTCAATTCGCTTCAATTCACGGTCATTTCCATGCATTTCACGGTCAATCCCGACGATTTCGTTTCATTTCACAGTCATTTCCATGCATTTCACGGTCAATCCCCTTCACTTCACGGTCATTTCCATGCATTTTTTGATCAATTCGCTTCACTTCACGGTCATTTCCATGCATTTCTTGGTCAATTCCCTTCGCTTCACGGTCATTTCCATGCATTTCATGGTCAATTCGCTTCACTTCATGGTCATTTCCCTGCATTTCACGGTCAATCCTGGCGATTCCGTTTCATTTCACGGTCAATTCCCTTCATTTCACGGTCATTTCCATGCATTTCACGGTCAATTCCCTTCACTTCACGGTCATTTTCATGCATTTCACGGTCAATTCGCTTCACTTTACGGTCATTTCCATGCATTTCATGGTCATTCCCGGCAATTCCGTTTGGATTCACGGTCCTTTCTATGTATTTCACGGTCAATTCCCTTCATTTCATGGTCATTTCCATGCATTTCACGGTCAATCCCCTTCACTTCACGGTCATTTTCATGCATTTCACAGTCAATTCCCTTCACTTCACAGTCATTTCCATGCATTTCACGGTCATTGCCGATCTTCCCCCTTCACTTCACAGTCAATTCCATGCACTTCACGGTCAATTCCATGCATTTCATGGACAATACCCTTCACGTCACGTTCAATTCCACTCATTTCATGGACAGTTTCCTTCACCTCACAGACAATTTCATGCATTTCACGATCAATCCCCTTCACTTAACGGTTAAATACAGTCCTTAGACAGATCCACTCATGGTCAATTTCACGATGTTCTCGGCCAAAATGCAACATATAACTCTGAAAATTGACCCAAAATTTGGTGAAATTGGCCGTGAACTTGTTGAATGTGACCTATGAGTCGACCATTTGACATGGAATTCTTCAAAATGGCTGATGACTGCTTCATATTTACATTTTTTTGACTGACAACCTTGGTATAAATTTACCAAGAACTACATGAAATTGACTGATAAATGAGTGAAAGCGGCCCAAAACTGCTGAAAATTCACTAATATATCTTATACTTTCATTTGGAATTTGCCAAAAACTGACCGCCGACTCGGCAGACTCACACCATACTTTATGAATTTTCACCACAACAAGTCAACTTTCACATTATGTCTCGTTAAATATTGAATGTTATTGTTGATTTAATTTTCAATTCATCCTTACAGATGACAAACCCTTGCATAAGGGATTTAGCGAGTCAGCCCCCACCATCTCATGTAGATGTTCTTTGACATGGTGGTTTGATAGTGTGAAGAGTGGATTGGAGAAGAATAACACTAGAGTAAATATATTTAACAGACCCCATTCTCATTTTTATTACACATTTCATCATTTAGGTTTATAGGAGCTATTTTTCACTCACTTATTAACAGATATATAGGTAATCTTGTATTCAAGATACTGGGGAACCATGTAAAATTTATCGAGATGGACTTCACCCTAAAATTTACCGGAGGATGAGGATGCGTTGGGTGTTGATATATGTGAGCAATCACTGCATTCCATTCCAGTATATAAGAGGAGACCTAAGAGGGTGCTGAAGTCGTATGTCTACAAGTGTTCTCCATTCACTTCCATCTCTGCCGTGCAAACCACTCCAAGCAACACCGCCAACAATGAGAAACAGAGAGAGTTTCCTACTTCTCTGATACTCTTTGAGGCCAAGATCCATCCACTTAGGGTAATATTGGAGGATGAACTTCATGAATTGGAAAGTTGGGCCAACGCAATCAAAGAATCACCTAAATTTCTTTTGTTCAAGACTATTTGGGAGAAGAATACATGGGTTGACAACGTGGTAAGTAAATCACACACATATATATATATGGTTTTATTCAAAACACTGATATTAGAGTAGAGCTTAATTTTTCATCTTTATTGATTAGGCTATCGACAAGTACGTTGATTTCTTAGAGAGAAGGCACCGATCATTTCTTCCATTATATACAAAGGACTGCAAGTTTTGTCCCACATTTGTTCTAGTAATTGTATGATTTGGATCATGATTATTATGTTATTTCATTATATGATATATGTTCTAATTTGGTATGTTGTTTGTAATAGCCATGTATCAACATATAAATGTCGACATTGTGAATGTATCGGGATGTTGGCAGTGACGAATTGCGTTTATCATTTGAAGGGCTAGAAAAACTCTCTGCAATCAGCATTGTCAAGCCTCATGACGAGCAGAAGGCCATGTGGCAGCATGAAGAGGTACTGGTGTCATTACAAGTTATCAATGCTAGGTATACCCAATTCTATAATTTCTGGATATTAATATCTTATCTTGCCAAACATGGATAGGCATACATATCAGTCAATCACGCCAACAGTCATTGGTACCTGATGGTCATCCACCCTCGAGATTGAGAAATCATTATACTTGACAGTTTATAGTTGAGGACACTCAGTCGATACAGGCAACATATCGAGCTGATGAAGGAGGCCTTACCTATATTATTTTATGCCACAGGAGATAGGTCTGCATTGGAAAGAAATGCTTGGATGGTCAAAGAAGATACCTCTATACCAAAGCAGATGAACGGATATGACTGTGGTATTTTTGTAATGAAATATATCGACATTTTGTGCAACGATCAAATTTTGTCAAGGAGAGACTTGCAGCAATTCACTTCCAGCTTTAGGGAGGCAATAGCCTATGATTGCCTGAGTGACCTCAAAATATGATATATTTGTCTTAGGCATGAGAGGAATCGAGAAATTTTGTGAAATGTTGTAAATTATTGTAAATGATATCCTGTAAAACATTCATAGTGAACTGATGTAAACGACGAGTTGTATATTTTATCAAAATTTTGTAGCAAATGATGTATTCGTATTAGTGATTTCATTATGAATAGTAAAGACATCATTTTGCAGTAAATGATGTCTTCACTTCACGGTCAATTCCATGCATTTCACGGTCATTTCCATTCACTTCACATCAATTCACGATTAACCCCCTTCACTTCACGGTCATTTCCATGCATTTCATGGTCAATCCCGGCGATTCCATTTCATTTCACGGTTATTTTCATGCATTTCACGGTCAATTTCCTTCACTTCACGGTCATTTTCATGTATTTTACGGTCATTTCCCTACACTTCACGGTCATTTCCATGCAATTCACGGTCAATCCCAACGATTCTGTTTTGATTCACGGTCATTTCCATGCATTTCACAGTCAATTCCCTTCACCTCACGGTCATTTCCATGCATTTCATGGTCAATTCCATGCGTTTCATGATCAATTCCGGCGATTCCGTTTCATTTCACGGTCATTTCCATGCATTTCATGACAATTCCGGCGATTCCGTTTCATTTCACGATCATTCCATGCATTTCACGGTTCATTTTTTCTAAACAAACAAGCTAAAATATAGGACAACTACTCCATTACAAGTCGTATTTTGTATCTAGCAATTTATTTAGGAGAGGGAAATCTGGCATATCTTGTTAGCTTGAGGGGAGGCATTGGAATTTCCTTTGCCTTCAACACAAATGATCTGCACTCAATTATAATTAATTTATAAGGAACTTATATATTAATCGGGTTCATGTTGGGTCAAGTAACCCGAGACCTCAACCCGAGCCCAACCCAAGTTTTATCAGGTGGGTGTTTGTATGGCCCAACCCCAAGACCAACCCCAATACATCCTGCCCAAGCCAACCCAATGTTGGGTCGATCATAGGTTGGTCGAGTTGAACCGGCCCAACTTTGAGCCCTAAAATCATATATGATATGTCAAGTAACTAATTTTGGTTTAGAAGATATTCTTGTTATATGAATAAAGAAAGAAATGAAAAAAAAAAAAAAAGATTAAAAAAAAATTATATGCTTATATTTACATATTTATATAAATATGTGTTAGAGAAAAATGTAGGTAGAATAAAATTCTCCATGTATAAAAATTTAAAAAAAAAAAAAAATTAAGTGTATAGGGATACGGCTATAGCTACGGTTATAATCCGTAGCCATAGATAACCGTAGCTCGGCGATCAATCGCGGATCCCACGATTCCACCGCAGGTCTCTGTCCTAATCGGCAATCAATTGCGGATCCCACGATTCCACCGCAAGTCATTGTCCCCGCTCTTGCAATCGGCAGACTATTGCTACGGTTATGGCTTCAGTTATAATCCGTAGCCACAGGGATCCCCAGCTTTATCAAAAAGCTAAAAAATAGGGGCATTTTCGACCTTTGGTAAGTCGTCCGTACAACTGGGGCTTATTTTGGTCAGGTAAAATGGGGTGGGCTTGAGCGGGTAAATGGGCCATAAATGGGTTGTACAATGGTAAATTTCTCTTAGGGGACGCGAACTGGATACCGACGGATTTTCAGCGAAAGCCTTTTGCAGGAAGTTCTTGCACTGGGAACCCAAGTGGGCCCATTGTCATATTTGTGAGAAATCCTCTCCGTCCATCCATTTTTTGAGATCGTTTTAGGGGATAAGACCAAAATTTATCAGGATAAAAGACTCAAGTGGGCCGCACTAAAGGAAAAGGTTGTTAGGGAAATTTCTACCGTTGAAACCTCCCTAAGTTCAACAGTGATGTTTACATGCCATCCATACCGTTAAAAACGTCATTTATACTAGGATGAACTAAAAACACAAATAATAGCATGATTTAAAACTTTTTTAGCCCCACGAATATTTCAACTGCGGACATTCAATTATCATGTTTTCTGCCCACTTGAGAATTGGATACGGTTCGTTTTTGGCCTCATATCTTAAAATGAACTCAAAAAATGGATTGACGGATAGGATTTCTCAAAAATATGATAGTGGGCCCCACCTAGGTTCCCAGCGCAGGAAGGCTTTTGCAGGAAATCATAGAGGTTGAGTAGCCAGAGTCGCTACCGAAGTGGCATCACCAAGTTATGTGTGCCTCACATAATGTATGTGTTATATCCCCACCGTCCATACATTTGGAGAGATTATTTTAGGATATGGTCCAAAGAACGAGGTAGATCCAAGGCTGGGGTGGACCCCACCGTAGAAAACAGTGGTGAGAGGGACGCCAACCATTGAAACCTTTAAAAGGTCCACCATAATTTTTATTTTAGATCCAATCTATTCATGTGTTAACGCAAACATGAAAGAAGGGAAAACACAAATATTAGCTTGATCGAGAACTTTTGTAGCCCGCAGAACTTTTTAATGGTGGGCATCACTCTACTCACTATTTTCTGTGGTGAGGTCCACTAGATCTTTGGATCTGACTCATTCTTTGGATCATGCCCTAATACGATCTCTCCAAATGGATGGGCGGTGTAGATACAAAACATACATCATGGTGTGACCCACAAAACTTGGCGACTTTCACTTCATTAGGGAGTCTATTTTCCCTTCTTTCACGTCTGCATTAACACATGAACAGATTGGATCTCAAATAAAAATTATGGTGGACCTTTTAAAGGTTTCAACGGTGGACGTCACTCCCACCACTGTTTTCTATGGTGGGGTCCACCCCAGCCTTAGATCTACCTCGTTCTTTAGACCATATCCTAAAATGATCTCTCCAAATGTATGGACGGTGGGGATACAACACATACATCATGTGGGGCACACAGAACTTGGTGACATCACTCCAGTAGTGACTCTGGCTATTCAACCTCTGCCAGTATCCAATCTGCGTCAGCTACTTAACCTCTGTCGTGACGCGGATTTCTTGCGAAAGCCTTTAGCAGGAAGTCCCAGGGCAAGGATGTTGGGTGGGGCCCACCTCCATATTTTTGGAAAATATACTCCGTTCATCCATTTTGCAAGCTAATTTTAGGACAAGCGATAAAAAATGAGGTGGATCCAAGACTTGACTGGGCCACACGAGAGGAAACAGTAGGGATTCAGTGAGAACCGTTGAAATAGTTTTATGACCATAAAAGCTTTTTTTCAGGATAATTTTTTTGTATTTTCACTTCATGCATGTGTCAATGACCTTATAAACGGTTTTGATGGCATATAAACATCAAGGTGGAGCCTAGGAAGGTTTCAACGGTAGGTATTTCTTTCCCTAATTTTCCCTCTCGTGTGACCCACTTTAGTTTTGGATCCACCTCATTTTTAGTCGATTTTTCTAAAATGAGCTCGACAAATGGATGAACGGAGTATATTTCCCAAAAACATAGTGGTGGGCCCCACCCAGCATCGTTGCGCAGGAACTTCCTGCGAAAGACTTTCACATATATCAAATCTGCCCCTAATGACACGCGCAATTTATAAAGTTTGTTGGAAATCTAGGTGGGACCCACCATGATGTTTTTGAGAAATCTACCCCATCCATCCATTTTTCCTTATCATTTCAAGGCATTATCCCAAAACTGAGGCAGATCTAAATCTCAAGTGGACCACACCACAGGAAGCAGCGGTGATAATGATTCTCACCGTTAAATATTTTTTAGGGCCCACTGTGATATTTATTTAACATCCGACCTGTAGATTAGGTCATATAGACCTGGATGATGGAAAAAAAAAAGCAAATATCAGCTTGATCCAAAATTTTGGTAACCCTAGGAAGTTTGTAATGGTGAGAGTTCAATCAACACTGTGTGGCTCATTGGAGAATTTGATCTACCTCAGTTTTGGGTTCATACCATAAAATTATTTTTAAAAATGTATGGACGGCGTGGATTTATCACTAACATCTTGGCGGGACCCACTTAGCATTTCAACAGAAATATTTTATGTGAAAAGGCTTCCGCCACATCCTTCGGAGAGTGGGTGAAGAGGCATGCAAGAGAAAAAAACTCATTTTTTTAAGCTCGCGCTAAGAGCGCCTTCATCCAGACCATCTACCTTATCAAACGGTTGATAGGAAGGTTCGCACATATTAACGTGCGAACCAGTGCGTAGCTGAGCGTTCCTCTCTCTCTCTCTCTCTCTCTCTCTCTATCTATATATATATATAGAGAGAGAGAGAGGTAGAAATGAGATCGTATGTGGGCCCCACCATGATGTGTGAGGGACATCTATCATATTAATCAGATACAACCTTCAATGATCAATCATGGATCTTAGGGGCAGATTTGCTAATACCCAGTGGATCAGGGATCGTCTTCCTATGGGAATAAATTTGTCTTTAAGACAACGACTATAACGTGCCTCAGCTCTCAAGATTCTTCTTTTATTATTACTAATTTGATATTTTGAATTTTTTGCTATATTTCTGTATTTTAGAACCAACAATTAGAAATAGCTTTGGTAAACACACTGGGTAGTTGATCCTCAGATGATTGATATGGCATATAGAAAATCTTAGCAACCAACTTTTCTTGAATTAAGTGACGGTTCACAATATATAAATAGTACATTTATGGATCACAAGATTAGTGATTCTATGTAGATTAGTTATCATAGTATAACATCACTAGAGATGTAGTGGAGAAGCCAAGAGTAAAGAAAAGCAAGCAAAGCGAAAGCATCTCGCTAATCTAATGTCTCATAAAGTGATACTCAACTTCAACAGAGGAACATACTGTAATCGCAACCTAGAAAATCAATATGAACCCAACCCATTATTCATGTGGATATAACAACAATGATATCAGTTGTACATACCAAAGTAGTTGTGGGCATGGAGACGAGTACTCTTCTATTCACAACTGATGGGTCCAGTATTGCCCTTCTCCAACATATTGACCATGCTTTAAAACTTGCTTGCATTGCCCTTTGGTTAGCCCAAAAAAGAATGGACTGAGATGGGCTACGGGTTTTCTGGGCCCAGGTTCAAGCCCATGCCTGAATTTTCAGCATCACTCAAATGGTCCTATGTCAACATATTTAATAGGTTTGAGTACAATTTTTTACTTAGTTCACCAGAAGACTGAGTTTAATTAGGATAATCCTGTCAAAGCTTCAACCAGTCCTTACATATGTGATCCAATTAACAAATGGTCCTACATCAACATATTTAATATATAGAAAGTACTGTAATATATAAAAATGTTGAGTTGTGTTAAGTTGATTACTAAAGGTGTGCAACTTGGTTGGCTCCGGTTGAGGCCATAGTTCAAAAACTTAAAAACTCAACTCAACCTGACTCGATGTTTAGCTGGGTTACGTCAACTCAAAGATTCAACCAAGTCTTCAATTGGCTTGAGTCCATATTTTACTAATTAAAATTTATAACATAAGGCGTTTAAAATTTGTTGGAGATTGATAAATGAATAAAAATACTCATGACAACACAACTCCATGCTATAGCAGTAGTGTTCTGTTCCGCCTTTTTTAGGATGGTCACATCCTTGAATTCTTGCATCAAGCATTTTCTAAGTTTTTAAACAAAACCCATCTGACCGCACGAGTGATTCAGTCAAGTTGTGCGGAGTTGTATCAACTTGATGTAGAGCGGGTCGTGGACAGTTTCATGGCCAAGATGGATCAGAAAAGGCCCGATGGGAAGCAAGGTGATCCGGACCGTCAGAACTTAAAACAGACAGTTCGGAAACCGGAATGAGCCATCTGTGAAATACCATCAGATGGACGGTCGAAATTCAATTTTATTTTCAATTTTACTATTTTTAGTAAGCTTTAGTTTCAGTTTAACTCTTCATCCGTTGGGCTTTATGAGTTGCGCCTAACATGAAAAGTGCTTAGAATAATTAGGAGAACATCATGGTTCGGCCAAGTAGGATACTATTTTTGGCCGAAAACCATGCTCACTGGTAGACATCACGACCGTCTATAAATAGTAAGTTTACTACTTATATTAAGTCATGATTTCTAGGAGTTTTAGTTGTAGTTTGATTCCGAAACTTCTCACATGGCCTAATATCCCTATTTAAACGGTTACAAACTCGTTTATTTCATTCATCAATCAAATTACGAATTTTATAGAATTTATTTTCTATTTTCCTTGTTTTTTCCTTATGGATTTAAGAAGTCTCTGGGAGGAGTCCAATGAAGCTCCATGAATTCAAAGTAGTTATCCTCGAAGAAGATGGTGATCGACTTCATCACATTCATCCCTGCATCAAGCTCCGCTGAGTTTTCGAGCCAATTCAATGAGTCTTTTCAAGACCCTATCAACTCATGCCAGTCAGCAAGTTTCTATGAGACACGGTTTGAAATCTCATCAGTTTGAGTTGACTACTCTTAAGTTTCTAGTCCACCCACTGAATTTTAAAATCATGGTTGAGGTTTAACGGGAGCCTAACACGATCTCAAGAGCACCCAACTCACCCGAATCCAAGTTAGCCTATCTGAATCTAACTAAAATCTCTTTATATTCAAACCCTAAACTTTGATTCAACCTGGTAGAAGTACATGTGATTATTCTCAACCTAACCTAACCTGACTTGAATTTGCTCAACCTAAACCTAACCTGATTTTAAACTTCTTGTTTTTCTTTAAATCGATTTTTGACCGATATATTCATGATTTGACCGGGTCTTGCTGAAATATATCTAGTCAAGGTTTTTAAACCATGCTACATAGGCTGTCAAAGAGCATGATGTGGACCCAACCCAACCTAGACCTAGCCCCACTAAATGAACCATGGGGATTCCCGCACGTACAACAACAGGCAGCTAGCCCCAACATGATCTTCATGTATGTACTTTACAATTATTTTGGAAAAACAGTAGCTACGTCAACAAGGGAATGTGGACAACTGAAAAATAGTATAAAACTACGTAGCCACGTGGAAATGAATTTTCTCAGCTAAAAGTGCTCATAACATAAATAGATATAATGCAATATGTCGCTGGCCATGCACGAGGATAACCATGAATGCCCTCCAGTAGTCAGGTCTATGGTGTGGATCTCTCTCCCCGGACGCGAATGGCCTGTGTCCCCGCTTGCTGTAGGTGGAAGTTGTGTGGGCCCAGCACAGTGTCCACGTGGCATACACCTTGTCCGTCAGTTTCACTAACTGATGTTGGGACATGAGTCCTAAAATGAGTCAGATCCAAAGCTCAATTGGGGCACACCACGGGAAACGGTGGGGATTGAATGCCAACCAGTGACATATTCGTGGCCATACAAGTATTAGATCAGGATGATATTTGGGTTTTCATTTTCATCTTAGTAGGAATAACCTTTTGAACGGTTTGGATGGTATATATAAACATCACTGTCCAATATTCAAGGAAGGTTTCAACTGTATGCATTTCCATCCCTATCAGTTCCTGCCATGTGGCCCACTTGAACTTTGTATCTACCTCATTTTTTAACTCATCTCCTAATTTGAGCTTGCAAAACTAATGAATGGAGGGGATTTATTATGGATATTGATGTGGGCCCCATGTATCTTCTACCTACAGGAACTCTCCATGGCCAGGGTCACAGGCAATTGGCATCCACTTGCTAAAGACCGTCCATCTTGTTGGGCCTCTTATGGATGGTAATCTGTTCAAAATATCCATAGCCATAGGATGATACCAGAAAAACTGATTAATGTCTTTGAAGCAACAATAGAAAGATAAAACAAAAATGTTCACCGAGTCAAACATTCAGTACAAGAAATTGAATAAATTAATGTGATATAGATTGCATCGTCTAGACAGTGTCCTTTTTAAAATATGAGCCGTCGCTAATAGGCCCACTTGACGAGCAACCCTCATTGATAGGGCATCTTACCACATTTAATGCGGAGAAACAGCTCTGCTATATTTTCTTTCTTTAACTTTTCCTAGTCACCACCTAGAATTGCATTGAAGCACGACACTGGTACACACTGACACTCAAGGTGAATTACGGATGTTTGTCATGCTTGCATGGACATAATTTTAGAAAGACAAATATCAGAAATAACTTTTGAAAACATCAACTAGCTAGTCCTTGATGGTAGATGAGGTGTACAAAAAATCCTAGCAACTAACTTCTCTCAAACAAAGTGATATTCCGCCTTAGTGATGTAGAGCGGATCGCGGACACTTTCATGTCCAAGATGGATTGGAGAAGGCCTGATAAGAGGTAGAGGTGATCCAGACCGTCAGAACCTTACAATAGGCCTATCTCGCAAACCGAAGTGAGTTATTCAACATACTATGTATGATTTTAGGGTAGAAGAAGCTACTTCAGCCAACCATAGCCGGGTTGCCCATGCCAAATTTGTGAAATTCCATCATATCGACGGTTGAAAATTCATTTTATTTCCATTTTTGCTATTTATAGTAAGTTTTAATTTGATTATAACTCTTCGACCTTTGAGCTTTAGGAGTTGTGTCCAACATTAAAAGTGTTAGAAAATTAGGAGAATAATGTAGTTGAGCCACATAGGACACTTACTATACATAGTAAAATTACTATTTATGGTAAGTTAGAAATTTTAGGGAGTTTTAGTTGTATTTTAATTCCGAAATGGATTCTAATGCTTGGTATCCCTATTTAAAGGGTTGTAGACTCATTTATTTCAATTGTCAATCAATTTACGTATTTCTAGAATTTATTTTTATTTTTCCTCATGGATTCGAGAAGTCTCTGTGAAGAGTCCAGAGAAGCTCCATGGATTTGGAGTAGTTATCCCCTTGAGGAAGATAGTGATCGACCTCATCATGTTCATCCCTACGTCACTTAGTATGTTAGTGCGTTCATGAAACACGGGATTAGCAACGATATAAATGATAGCCAGGTTATCATAATATAGTAAGATGTAGTAAAGATGCAAATAGCATAGAGAAGCGAGCTGAGCTAAAGAATCTAATTAGTTCAATGTCTTATGAAGTGATATTAGACTTCAGTAGAGGAACTTGTTCTACTTATACCTTGAAAAATCAATGTGAGCCAATTCCATTGGTCGTGTAGATATGACAATGATGATTCCAACAGTAGATTAGGATAACAAGGGTCATAATGGGATAGATTGATATACCTTTGTTAATATGTTGTATTATCTTAAACATACATGAATATGGGTTAAGTAGAGGAGTGAGTCCTTTGATTATCCTTGAAAACTCGAGATTGGACACAATGGTCACTGACTAAGTGAGAATTGTGGTCCATTGATTTCAGTAGTTTGTTATAACATGACCATCATAGGTTTTAGGACAGACATATAGCCATTATCTGATAATGAGTATGGTCATATTATGTGAGAGGACTGACTTGGATCAAAATAATATATATATATATATATATATATATATATATATATATATATATATATATATATATATATTCACCATTAGGTACGACTTGGTATAATTATGTGTAAAGTTGAGTATTTTCCTAATATAATTATATATCAAGATAGTAATATGAAACAAATGTTATTTTTGATTTGATCTTATATATCGGGGTCCATTTCAATGTCATAGGCCTTTTTGCTTCCATACTAGAAGTCTATTTCCAACATTTATGTTATGAAAGAGTATGAAAAAGAAAAATATCATTTTTTTTTCTTATTCGATCATATCAAAAAGAAACTTTAGGATTGTAGAATCTCAAACAAGATAAATATATAAAGCAAAGGAACCATCACAGTATTATCTTACTCTCGCAAAAAGAATGATCGTAAATGGATCATTCAATGATCTGGGTCTAATGGATTCTCTTTGTGTCTTTTGACTCCTCATCGTTCCATCAAGACTCCATCTCTAACTCAATCAAGAAGTAATTGAATCCTCTAAACCCCTCCTATACTTCTTTTCAATTAGTTCATATAAGTTTGACCTTAAACGTTTTAGTAGTTTGGTTAATAGAGAGACAAATCAATTATTCAATTGACTACTTTTTTAAACTAATATACTAGTGGAAACTGGCACCCAAGCACAAAAATGCCCTACACGGATCAAATGTTGTGGTGCATAACTAAAAATTCGGATATCACAAATAACCAAACACCCGAAGAAAACCATAATCCGGTGTCAGTCCAAAAGGTACATGAAATGGTGAAATTTTTTGAATAACCAGCATTAGTAATCAGTTGATAACATAGATAGATGTATGAAAGGCTTCTACGCATAGTCGAGATGCAACTTTACTGTGAAACATCATAGTTAGCCTCATTTCTATGATGTGTGTATGTTTCCTTTCTGAAGTTCTATTTTGCTGCGGATTGTGAGGGCATGACACTTGCTAAACAATTCCATGATAATGTTACATAAGAACAGATTTGATAAATATTGAAACACTTTGATGGAGTAGCATAGCACATGGTCATAAAATCCGTATGATTTTTCCAATCTAAATTGAACGAGTTTTATGAGAATGAGATTTTGTTTAGCATTTTCTATTCAATACTAATAGGAGAAGAAATCAAACCAACTAATCAGCCCTCTCATCACCCACCCGTATGGCATATCTATGATGGGCAAGAATGGTGATATGGTACTTGAATCTAGTGAGTGTGATTGGTATTGGTAATAACTGAGGCTAATAAGTCGCCCCGTTGTATGCTTGTTATAACGATGAGGCATTTTGGTTTAACACCAATGCGGTGTAAAACAAACTAGAGTTTCGTACAAACCACACATTCATACAAACCACGTGGCCTTCTTGGCAAATAGGTATCCTACAATTGCAAGATCACTGGTATAACCACCAAAGATCTTAATGGTAGCTTTCAACAAGCACCCTCAAATGGGCTGAGAACTTTTAAGGGTTTTCTGCTTTTTGAAAATAATCTGCCAACTTTGTATGACCCAAACACTTAAGTACATTGAATAATTACTTTTAATTATTAGTCATGTTCTTTAATATGACAATCAGGAAAAGATTATAACTTAGTATAGGGTGTAGCGTCGAACCTCAACTCTCCTAATCATAGGCCTATATAGACCGAGAGTAGCCTATGTCGGGTTATCAGGTCAAGCCATATATGACCCTCCTGAGAGCTCCTGATAGGATTGCTTTTATTAGGCGCAGAAGTAACCTCAAATCAAATCAAACAAGCAATAGAAAATGAAAAAATATAAGCAAACACAAAAGAACACATGAGTTTTTACGTAGAAAATTCTTGCGAGAAAAAACCATGGCACAAAGCAATGATTAATCTACTATAATAGAAGAAGGTTACAAGAGATGGAACAACTTACAATAGAAACCCTAGTTTTCCCTTTAAACCCTTGAATATTCGTATTAAGCTCTAAAGCTATCATTCTACTTAACCATAATCACAATTAGAAAGGTATCTATACACTCTCATACAGGATTAGAAACAAAACCTGTACTTACTCAAACTTACACACGTTCCGTCAGTTGGACCGATGGGACCTTCAGTCAAATTGACAAGAACCTACTCACATCCGTCTTATCAAACCAAAAACGTGTAAAAGTAGACAACGTACAATCTGAGAATTCACTCATTAACTCGATCAAACCAAAGACCGAATTAAGTCTTATCTACACTAAAATTAAAGGTACTCGATTAACAATCTATACCGTGGCTTTAATCCTCCAACTACATTGCTCCAAGTTGCTACCATCATCTCTAATCATCTTCAAAAGAACATCATCATCACTTCGTGCGCACTTTGTCTTCATTTCTTCTTTGACAAGTCCAAAGAAATCGAGCAAAACTCGAACATCTCTAAAGGAATAACCTTCGTAAGCATATTCATCGGATTCTCACTGGTGTGTATCTTCTCAAGAGTGACATCTCCTTCCTTTAGCATCTGCCAGATAAAGTGATGTCAAAGATTAATGTGTTTAGTCCAGGAGTGATACACCAAGTTCTTTGCCAAATTGATTGCAGTCTCGTTGTCACAATGTATAAGCACGAATTCCTTTTGAAGCCCCAACTCATTCATCATCATTTTCAACCAAACAACTTCCTTGAATGTTTCCATTACTGTCATGCATTCAGCTTCGGTTTTGAAAAGTTTAACCACATACTGAAGCTTTGACATCCAACTAATAGCTCCAACTGCTAATAAAAATGAGTAATCGAAAGTCGAATTCTATCATCCACATTCCCTACAAAATCCGCATTCACATATCCTATGAGTTTCTCCTCAAAATTTTTAAAAACCAAGACATGGTTCGTTGTACCTTATATGTATCAAAGTAACTATTTCATTGTTTCTCAGTGTTACTTGAAGGTTTGACACTCACAACACCAAGCACATGTGAAATATATGGTCTTATACAAGCAATGGTATACATAAGACTGTCAACCACATTCGAGTATGGCACATGAGACATATAATACTTTTCTTCATCTGGTGTAGGACATAACTCCGAATAAAGTCGAAAGTGAGCAGCATGGGGAGTGCTAACCAGTTTTGCCTTTTTCAGTCCAAACTTGATTAAAACATTCTCAAGATATTCCTCTTGAGACAACCATAACATCCTCATTTTCCTGTCTTTATGTATATGATGTCAAGAATCTTCTTTGCAACCCCCAGATCTTTCATCTTAAATGTCATGGATAGTTGAGCATTTAATATATTGATTTCACATATGTTGTGGCTAGCGATAAACATATCATTAACATACAACACATGAATAATGAATTCTCTGTCACTTAATGATCTGAAATAGACATGATGATCGAATTCACTTCTGATAAATCGCTGACTCAATATAAAAAAATCAAATTTCTTGTACCGTTGCCTATACGACTGTTTCAGGTCATTTAATCTATAAACTAAATTCTCATTTCCCTGCACCTCGAACGCTTCAGATTTTTCCATGTAAATCTGTTCTTCTATTTCTCCATGTAGAAACGCAGTCTTCACATCTAACTATTTCAATTTCATATTGTACTGGGCAACCAAAGCCAATATAAATCTGATAGATACTTTACCATTAGTGTGAAAATCTCACTAAAGTTAACACCTTCCTTCTAAATATAATCCGTAGCTATCAATCTAACCTTGTAACTATCCAAATTTTTTTTAGTAAATTTACTTGCAACCAATCGCTTTCTACCCAATAGGCAACTCTATCTGCTCCCACGTTTCATTTTTGTACAAAGAGTTCATCTCATCATGTATCGCTACCATCCACTTCTTTACATCTTTGTCTTATAAAATTTTCTAAAAAGTAGACAGATCCCCCTCATTTATAACGAGAACAAATGCAACGTTTGAGTCACTCATGTATCTCAACGGTAACCTACCATCCCTTGGTAGATTTCTCCTGACAAATGACTGCTTCACTTCTTCCTGTACCTCTACCTGCAACTCAGGTTCTTCAAGTGTTTCACCCTTATCTATTCAACATCAACAACTGTTTTTTTTTACTTTTTTTCTTTTTTTGTGTTCATCCTTTCAAAACAAGGAACCTTCATTAAACTTGACGTCCGACTAAATATGATTTTTTGTGAAACTCGATCATACAACCTTTCACCCCATCATCATACCTGACAAATATCTGCAGGCTCGAGTAATCAATTACCTGACAACTCCATGTTTCTTTTGAAATTTTGTAATCAATAATTGTAGAGTGAGATCGATTTACCAAATAGAAAGCCGTAGAGATGGCTTCAACCCATAACTCCTTGCTCAACCCAGAATTACTTAACATACTCTAGGCCATTTGCAAAAGAGTTAGGCTCAAACATTCAACCACACCATTTTTCTTTGGTGTATACCTTACTGTGTTGTGCCTCACTATCCCCTCACTCTTGCAATATTAATTAAATTCCCTATAAGTGAATTCACTGCCGTTATCTGTCCTCAAAATTTTCACCTATGCCTTGTCAAATCTTCAACCATTTCCTTCCAAGTCTTAAAAGTGAAAAAAAAAAAAAAATCAGATTTATGCTTCAGAATATAAACTCAAACTTTCCTAGAGAAGTCATTAATAAATGTAACAAAGTATGACAACCATCTTCCATAAACAACAGGCGATGACCCCCACACATCCGAATACACATAGTCCAACTGATATTTACTATCATGCTTCCCAATTTAAAAGTGTAACCTTAATTATTTCTCATATATGCAATGCTCACATATATCTAAATTAAAACTTTTAAAACTAGGAATTAAATGATGATTGAGAATTACCTTCATACCTCGCTCGCTCTTGTTGCCTAAACGAACATGCTACAAAAATACTGACGTGGATTCCATTACAAACACTACAGCTCCACCCCATATAATATTCCCAATCAACTTATAAAGATTTTGGTTCATCTGTGCTTTTATAATTGTGAATGCCCATTTTGAAACCTTGAGGACACCTTCATAACTAGCGAACTTGCACCCAAATGCATCTAGAGCTCCTAGAGATATCAGATTCTTCTTCAAATTTAAAACGTGCCTCACATCAGTCAGAGTACGCTTCACCCTATCAAACATCTTAATGTGAACCGAACTAATTCTGACCATCTTATAAGCATGATCATTGCCCATAAGTACCAAGCCACCATCATACTTATTATATGTGGTGATCTAACTCCGATGAGGACACATATGATACAATGCCCCCGTATCTAAAATCCACTCATGATGGAAGTAACCAATCTTAGACACTGTTAACACGTCACAACCATCCGATCATTCACCACATTCCACTAAATTGGCTTCCTTAAACGAATCATCCGATATCTCCCCCTTTCGAGTTTTAAGATATTGATAGTCCTTCTTCATATATCCTAATCTCTAAAAATTCTATCACTTTAACTTGCCTTTGCCTTTCGACTTAAATGTAAATCTCGACTTCCCATTCTTTCGCTTAAATGGTATTCCTCAAGCAAATAATGCATTCGTAGAAGTACATTCACCTCTGCTCTTTTTTCTCAACTGCTTCGACTGAAGGACTTAGATAACAGTCTCGACATCCAAGGTATCTTTACCATAATATAGAGTATTAACCATATCCTCATAGGACTCTGAGAGAGATGTCAACAAAATAAGGGTTTTGTCTTCTTCATCAATCTTCACCTCCACGATTGTCAACTTGCAAACCAACTTGTTGAAGACGTTAATGTGTTTAGAGAGATCCGACCCTTCCATCATCTTCAGAGTGTAAAACTCTCTTCATATATAGATGATTGGTGAGCGACTTTGTCATGTAGATGCTCTATATTTGCCCATAAGCCTGCAGTAGTCATCTCATCGATGACATTATATAAGACTTCATGGGCCAAGCATAATTGGATTGTGTTAATCACCCTCTAATCAAGATCATGCCAATCCATTTCCTTCGTAGATTCTGGACGATGCGCTTTCTCAATGAGTGTATACTACAACCTTTATTGATCTAAAAGAGATTTCATCTTCAACCTCCATAGTTCAAAGTTTTTTCCTATAAATTTTTCTGTCTCGAACTTTAAATTCGATCCCCTCGATGCCATATTTTCATATTCAAACTAATACCCCAACCTTAGTCTCTAATACCACTTTCTGAGTACATAAGCAACCTTAAATCAAATCAAACAAGTAATAAAGAATAAAAAATCCAAGGAAACATAAAGAACACATAAGTTTTTATGTGGAAAACCTTCAGGAAAAAACTATGGCACAAAGCGATTATCAATCCACTATAACCAGAATAAGGTTACAAGAGATGGAACAACTTACAGTGGAACGCTTATATTTTCCTTCAAAACCCTTGAATATTCATACTAAGCTCTAAAAGTCATCGTTCTATTTAACTATAATCACAATTATGAGTGTATTTATACACTCCCATATAAGATTAGAAACAAAACCTGCACTTACTTAAACTTATGCAAGTTTCATCGGTCAAACTGATAGGAACTGACTCACATCCATCCAGTCAAACCAAAAACATGCAAAAGTGAACCCCATGCAATTTGAGAATTCAGCCACTAATTTGGTCGAATGAGCAAGTAGGGTGTGGATGGTCGACACGTATCATGGTGGGGCCCACACAGATCAACCTCATGGAAAGTTCCCACGAGCTCAACCGCATAGAACCTTTTCCATATATATATATATATATATATATATATATATATATATATATATATATATATAAACCTTTCTTGAAAAATGTATTAGTGTGGGATGGATGAGAAAAGCCAGGTTCCAACAAGAATATTAAATCACCGAATGGGATTGCTCTAATACTATATAAAGTAGAGAATTTATTTGTGTATTTCATTGAAATGGAGCTCTCTTAAAAAGATGGTATGTGCCTAAAATATTGAAAGTATGATCCTAACCGGTTAATCAGTGGACATCTATTGGACGATCAAAATGAAAAGTAGTAATCAGTTCAAATGGGACAAACATATGTCAATTGAACAGAAAATTACTGTCTAATCAATATAGTTTCTACTACATGTCCAATTTCCAGATATTCCCATTATTTGCATGGTTAGGATGAAGGATATGTCACGTGTACATATGGGAGCTTCATTTGCATCCCATCCATAGAGCAGTTGACTGCACTAATTTATCATAAATTGCAGTGAACTCTATTATAAAATTTATTAAGGCATGCAAAACAGAACTGTATATGATGTTAACGGTCGAGATGAGCTTGAATCGAAGGTCTGATTACTAAATGGGCTGTATGGGCCTGATCTTTTAGCCCAACTAAAACATGTTGGGCTTGAGCTTGACTATTCCCAACGTTCAAGTTTCTGGTGAAAAATCAGTAATGTTCCAAAACTATTCCCTATGGAGTGGCAATGTGCCGGACCGCCTGCCATGGACTGAGTGGGCTGGCCTTGTAGGCCAGGGCTTGGGTCCCTAAAATTGGCCCAAGGACTGGGCTGAGCTTGAAATCTAGGTCTGGTGTTCGAGCCAGGTCGGTCATGGACCTGAATGACCCAGCCTGCCATGATCCAGTTACCAACTGGGCCACCATTGTGTAAAAAGAATAAATGGTTTAAATGCATTTCTGAGTAGTTCTCATTCAACATGCATGTGTAGTTCAAAGGCATTCTTGGATTCGGGTTCAGGAATATCCTACAAAATACTTATATTGGACTATTTCAAACCTTTGATCATTTCAGGGCTAGCGCAAATCTTTTTTATCCCAATTAGGGCTAGGGCGAAGGTCGTTTTTGCCAAATTAGGGCTAAGGCTTAGGAGAGAAGGGCTGGGCTAGGGCTAGTGCTAGCTGGGCCTGGGTTTGGCCCTAATCCAGCCCGGGTTCTCCTACTTATATTGTGCAAAGCCTCGGGTCACATATCCTATGATTCTTTATGACAATGCTGGAAGTGGCCCCCAGTCTTGGCCAGGAAAAATGAATTTTGGGCACGCCCTGGACGGTAGTCCCAGCCCTAGTCCAAAATCCGGGCATAAACCAACCAAAGCTCATTGCCGGACCTATTCTAGACATAAATTTCTCTGGGAATTGTTTGATGGCTCACCACCCAAATTTTTCTAATAAATTTGGGTTCTCCAATCCGTACAAGTGAGCCCATGTTTAAGTGATCAATGGGCCAGTGGGACCCACTGCATATGGAGTAAGCCCTGAAAATCTCTCAGATTTGAAGATGGGAGCTACCCATGTTTGCCATTTACTTAGTTAAATCTGAAACATTGTTTTGCTTACCTTAATAAATTGGTACAAGGCTTAGATGATGAAGAATGTGAATTGTTGCATTTTGTCTTCTTCACTATCTTTTTCCAGGCCTCAAATTGAAAGGTTGGATTTCTAGCATTGAGGAAAATTTTGGGCCATGGACGATTGGCGATGGGGGCCCAAAGAACAGCGATCAGGATCACAAATCCACCAACCACACTTGAATGTTTCTAACCAATCCATTAATCAAGTGGACCACACATGAAAAAAGAAATAAATGTTTAAGAGGAAAGAAATGAATGGTCTACATTCAAGATGCATTGTCTAATCAAAGGACTAGAAGGACATATTTGTAAGGTACAAGGTATGTGACTATGAAGTGGGGTGGGCCCAACCACGTAAATGCACTTCCTTTTCCTGATACCAACTCAATCAAGATCCAAAGACCCGATGGGTACCTGAACGTTACATATATGCAAATGGTCTGGGCTTGCTCGGTCCAGGCCCAATCCAGCCGGGTTTAAGCCACATTTTGTATGTCCCTTACCTTGTGGGCTGGACCCGACATGAGCTTAGGCCCAATAAATAGTTGGGTTGAGCTAACCTTGCATCTATATAAAGGAGTGGGACCAGCCAACCCATCTGATTCAGTAATGGTGGACCCCACCAATCCCTATCTCCATACAACTAGGATGGGCCCTGGAATTGGGCCTTGATCTCATAATTTAGACCAGACCACTTACCCTCCATTCCTCTTAAGATGAACAACTGTCGGATCCGGGGTCAGTTTGTGTGATCCGAACCATTTACATAATGGGCCCAACTATGAATGGAGGATACTCGATAATGAAACTCTTTTATTGCAATATTTTTACACTTTTATTTTTTAACTTTTAATATGAACCGTCCACTTAACAATTGGTGTTGTGGCCCATTAACTGTAAGTTTATGATTTTCTTATCTACCATGTTGTATCTTAAGGTTTATTTGGTAGCTTGTATTTGGATTTCATTGAATCCAAATCACAAATAAAGTTGATTTCAAAATTTTCAGTTGTGTTTCACAGCTTGCATTCCAAATGAATGCACACAGGAATGCTGAGAAGAATTTGAATTTTATTGTTAAACTTTAGCGTTCCAAATTAGTTTACATACGTGATATTTGATAGAATATTGAAATTTATACCTTGGGGGAAAAAAATATGAAATTTTGAGCCTTGGGTAAGCATGAGAATAGGATTACAAACGAGTAACTCGCTAATGTTTTTAACCGATAATTTACATTGCCAATGTTAATTAGACTGTTCACGTAATTCTATTAATGTAAATTTAGTGATGTCACCAAAAATTTAATTATTTTGAATATCAACAACTTGACATGTGTATAATGGATTGGTAGTCTAGCGATACTTTGTTACAACTTGTTACTCACCTATCATTAAAAGGAGAAAGGCAATTGATTCCGAATCACAACAAAAGGAAGTGATTTTAAATCACACCAAAAATGGATTTCTAATGCTTTTGAATTCAGATCAAAATTAGGGGCGGCAATGAGGCAAGTCGACCTGCAGGTGAACTGGGTGGACCCATATTTGAGGTGGGTCTGACTGATTAGACCCAATGCCACCCCTAGTGTGCACATGGTTTTAAGACTCGGTAATGTAGGACGTGGAGCAAGCACATGCCTATCACAAATGGATCAGAAGAAATTCAAACATCAACAAGTTTCAGCACAATTCGATCGATCGAGGCCACTTGAGCAGACTGATCAAGTCCATCGATCAATCAATCGATTGGGTCAATCGATCGATCGAAATTCAGATTTAGATGAAAAACTTACTAGACAATTTTTACTACGTTCGATCGATCGGAACAAATTCGATTTTATGGGTTTTGGTCTCTTGACGTTTTTGCGCCCTTCTGATCGATCGATGGAATGTAAAAATTTGCACATTTTTTAGTTTTTGTTTCCTTATTAGTTTAGGTATTCTTTAATTACATCTTAGGGGTTTTTTCTTAAGGGTATTTAAGCATGCAAACTTGTTTATTTTATATTGATCTTTATAAATTTATCTAATTTTTCTTTATTTCTCTCATGGATTTGAGAAACTTCTCTTATAGATTCAAGAGAACCTTGTAGATTTAAGGTACTTATCGTTTGAGGAAGACAATGATTATCCTCATCACGCCTTTCCCCTGTATTAGTCTGGAATCAGAGCGAGGCTTTTTCTCGGATCGATGACTTCTAACGATTGATCGGGCAACATTTTCATGGACGGTGCTTTAGGAAATTATCCTTTAACAACAACGACTTTTGAGGTGGCGCAATGGGAGAATCGGCAATTCATGCAAGTATTGCAAGCTACCCTCAAACGCATGATAGGGGCCTTAGGGCAACTCTATGTTTGGGGTGAGGATCCACCTCCGGTAGGTGCTAGAATTCACAATCATGTTGATCGCAGGGTGATGCCAGTAGTGAATCACAGAATTATACTTAAGGATGTGAGATCCAACAATGAAGAGATAAATGACATGATCTTTCAACAGCTCGAATGAGGCGACGATCAGGTAAATCGGATGGATCGAGAATTCAGGATGAAGGTCGATCTTCGTAAATTTAATTACCAATTCCACTATGAGGACTACCTCGATTGGCTACTTAAAGTAGAATGCTTCTTCGACTATATGGAGATCCCTGAGGAGAAGAAAATTAAACTTGTGGCTTACAAGTTGAAGGGCAGAACTTTGGCTTAGTGGGAACAACTTCACTCGAGAACGAGAACCCGAGGGTTATGTCATGAAATAAAATTACCATTCACTTAATTGCCAACACCATTCATAGCAACAAGATATAACCACTGTATAAGCTAACAAAGGGGTTCAACATACGTGAATAAAAATATGAAGTAAGGCAAGTAACGCTAGATCCCGCAGCAGGGGATTTTTAATTACAATTCCCAAAAGCAAGCAAAACTAAGATAATGTCTGAAAGCATGAAAGTAAATGAATCTTATGTCATCAGTTGAGCTCCAACGGCTCAACTGGGTCGACATACTGTCCTTCCTCTCCGTACTCCTCTTCTGCTGCACTAAGAGTGTCGTCATAGGCATCATTTCCCTTCGTCATACGTGTATCTATTTGGTGCAACCGCACGATTGGGTGAGTGAAAACTCAGTGAAAATTTTCCTCATAGATTAAACCATAACACATCATTCCAAAATTGATTAACAATTCATATCTAATTCATAGGGCAACACAACTACATATGTGTTTGCATGAATGTATGAATGTATGTTCAAGTCACAGATCTGGGTATGCACATCCAGCTGTCAAAATAAAAGACCACCCGCGATAGATAAACTACCTGGAAAAGGCCATGAAGGTGAGTGTGCCTAAGGATGACCTCCTGGAAAAATACCCGGGGTATGCCCGAGGAGGTATAAAAATCCCGGAAAAGCCTCATGTAAAGGAGCGGCCCAAAGTGCATAAATGCACATACCTGATGGTTGGACTTAGGTCATGGAACCTTGAACAACCCAACAATATGTGACTTACAATGAACACTCGGAAAAGCTCACATGTCATGCGTAGATGTTATGCACCATGGCACTTATATACATTACTTTGATAGAATAGGAATGACCTTCAACTTTCAAATAGAAAATATCAACTACGCATTCCATATGGACTTCCATAATTTCTTTACGTTCAAAGGAGGGCTCACCAAGTGTCATGTAAATTTTCAAGTGAGGTCATATCATTTGAATTATTTAAGAGTCCTTTTATATCCCTTAAGGACTCTTCCCATATACATTCTTTATAATACTCACAATGTATAATGAAATAAGAATTTGTAAAGCTCAAGTCATTTCATTAGAGTTATGTTCATGATGTAAAGATGACAAGAGGAATTTTGTCTCATGGCAAAATAGTAATAATTAAGAAAGATGAAATTCCAATCATTCCTTTGTACACTACATGTAAACAAATTCTCATTTGCCATAACTTAGAACTATCCACATGATAGTGCCAACTAAATTAGAGATTAGAGAATATAGAAAATCATGAAGATAATGTTTCACTACACATTTGACAGATAATCTAGTGTGGAAGCTTTCTTTTCTCGTCATGTCTAATTGAGATATATTCATAGGCAAATAATTATAAATGTGGCATGGAGTTTATAAGACAATACATCATATACATAATTATAAGGAAATATGGCATTTAACCGATTACTCCATGAAAGTCAAGATAGCTAGGAATTAATAATTTTTCAAAATTCTATACATTAGAGATTTAATCCACATGGAAATTAGTGAAAGGAAGAGGCTAGAGGGGATGCTCCTCACCTTGATTGAGGGTTCCTCTTGGATGTCTTTTAAAGTGAACTGGTTGTTGCTTGTACCTGAGTGAACTGTTACAAGACACAAATGGGTTACGACCGGGTCGACTCGGTCAGGGTTTTCAACCAACAGCGAGTTGAGATAGATATAAGGTTTTAACCTACAACGAGGTCCTATTCATGACCCAATTAAGTCTAACACTGGTCAGATTGTACACAAAAGAGTGGGGTCACTTTAACTCAGTCGGATAACTAACCGAGCCAGCTCGTTAAAGAGGGCAGAGTTTACTCGGATAAGCCCTCACGACGAGTAGCATGTAATGTTAAGAGGAGATCTGAAATTGCTAAGTTGTATCGCTCAGCAGCGACTGAGTCGGACTGATTATGAACCCAGCCAGTTGAATGGTTGGAATCTATGTTTATCAGAGGGAGATGGGCGAGATTACCTGGTCAGGGGTCATTCTTAAACGCTGGATGAGACTGGTCGTGGCGGTTTCAGCTCCGAGCTCAAAGGAGAATCAGGGATTGGCTCGATCCGAATGTCCTAGTGAGGTTCTGGCCTGCCACAATAACACGATGGGTTGGATATAGCACTGTTACAGAGGCTTTTGGTCTGATCTTATTACCTGAATCGGGGTTGGGAACGGGTGGCAAATACAGGGAGGTTGTTCGGTCATTGATGGACAGCTGGAACTCTCACCAATCACACCCCTGCCTCTGTCTTCTCTCAGTGAACAAACACACAACCGAGTCGAGTTGCAACAGGACGTGTAACATGCTCTAGCAGCGTCACAAACTCTCTCTCGAATCTCCCTCTTCTGCTTATTCTCAGAGTCGAACGACTCGAATGAGTCGAGTTGCTATCGAACCAGCAACCCGCTCAAGCGGCGCTGACTCACTCTCACCATCTTTCTCTTTCTATTCCTTTTCTATTTCTTATCTTGGAATTCACCCTAAATCCCGGCCTTATATGGCCATTCCGTTTCTGGAAACATCTCTAGCTAATCGTGAGGATTAGCATGCGGTTAACATAGTTAGCCGAGAGTGCTCACCGTCAAGATCTCCTCAAGTCATGGATCGTCTGAAACAGCCCAATTAACATTCTCTGGTGAGTTTTAGGTGGGATGGGCCACACAATGACCGTCTTGGATTGGAGAAAAGATCACTTTATCAAGATCCGTTGCTGGCAGTCGGATAGGGGAAGATGACCCAGCGATCATGGCCATTTTGTAATGGTCGACTGATCAGCTGATCTGGTGCATCCAAACGGCTTGGATGATGCCCAAGAGGCTTGTGTGGCCCACCCAACGGTGAACAGGGACCACTGTTTATGACGCTAATCCAGGAGAGGCGGTGGCTCATGTTGTCGCGGCATCTCGCCAAAATCTCGGTTCTCCTTACAAGATTTCAAATCATCATAGCATGGATGACCAAGATGCGCTCTAACGAAGCTTCTAGACGTCGAGGAAGCATGGAGATCATTCCTACCTGAAATGAAAGTTTTTCTTCCGCCTTCCGCCGCGTAGGGATCCATGTCCGGAAATCATAGGGCTGACACGGATTTTCTCCACATACGTGGCATCCGGCCAACCATTTCCAATGGTCGGATTGGTCAGAGTGTGGCAGAGGTGGATATAAGTTCCACGTCAGCAACTCCCTCGAATGTTGTCTACTGGTTCTTTATCAGAGGTGGCGTAGGTGGTTTTCAATGGTGGTTTAATCGTGGTTAAGGTCGACTGGGTCCCACCAATCAGATGGACGGTCTAGATCGTGTTTTTGTACTCGAAAACACGTCTGCTGCATCGTCCAATCGGACGGTTCTGTTTGAAACCGCACCGAGCAGGAACTCCCTGAGATTTTTGGGATTTTCGGCTTTCATCGAGTCAAAGTCCCTTTGACCCGATGTGGCGATCTCGTGTACGTCATGTGCACTTCATCTGTGCACATGCACATGTTAAATGCGGGGTCCATGTCATGATTCAGGCCGATCAACACCGTCCATTGGTCTTAAAAGGCCCCCTAACGACTATAGATTAAAATGGGTAGGTTCAAGTATTTAAGTTTTTACCCTTTTTAAGAATTTAAGGACCTTACTTGTGGGTTATCGTGGGTCCTGATCGTTAGTGGTTGAAATCTGGGACGTACGTTCCGTGTACTAGGTTTACTAACTATCCCGGACTAAAGATCAATCAATCTTCATCCTTGTAAGGGATCCTAGTTGTAGACTTATCCCTAATGAGGGCTAATCATTTCAATTAGGCTGTCAGTTTCTAATTTCAACATCAGGTTAGAAATCCTAAGGTGTGTTTAAAGGAAGATAGATTCTTTCTTAAGATTGGGATCCTGGTACTGGTGTAGGTTAGATCATAGTGTTGGAGAGTGGGTGGATAGTTCTATGAACAGTTAAAATTTATAGTAGAATTCAAGGGTTGTTACAGAAAGGCTTTCACATAAATCAAATCCGCCCTTAATGGCACACGTAATTTACAAAGTTTGTTGGAAATTTAGGTAGGGCCCACCATGATGTTTTTGAGAAATCTACCCTGTCTATCCATTTTTCCTTATCATTTCAGGGCATTATCCCAAAACTGAGGCAGATCCAAATCTCAAGTGGACCACACCACAGGACGCAACAGTGATAATGATTCTCACCGTTAAATATTTTTTAGGGCCCACTGTGATATTTATTTGACATCCAACCTGTAGATTAGGTCATATATACCTGGATGATGGAAAAAAAGCAAATATCAGCTTGATCCAAAATTTTGGTAGCCCCATGAAGTTTTTAATGGTGAAAGTTCAATCAACACTGTGTGGCCCATTGGAGAATTTGATCTACCTCAGTTTTGGGTTCATACCATAAAATTATTTTTAAAAATGTATGGACTGCGTGGATTTATCACTAACATCTTGGTGGGACCCACCTAGCATTTCAGCAGAAGAATTTTATGTGAAAAGGCTTCTGCTGCATCCTTCAGAGAGTGGGTGAAGAGGCGTGCGAGAGAAAGAAACTCGCTTTTTTAAGCTTGCGCTAAGAGCGCCTTCATCCAGACCATCTACCTTATCCGACGGTTGATAGGAAGATTCGCACATAATGACATGCGAACCAGTGCGTAGCTGAGCGTTCCTCTCTCTCTCTCTCTCTCTCTCTCTCTCTCTCTCTCTCTCTCTCTCTCTCTCTCTCTCTATATATATATATATATATATATATGTGTGTGTGTGTGTGTGTGTGTGTGTGTGTGTGTGTAGAGAGAGAGAGAGAGGGGGCGGGGGAAGAGAGCGCGAGGCACGTCGGGCTAGGGTTAGGGTTTACACACACACACACACACAGAGAGAGAGAGAGATGAGATCAGGCTATGTGGGCCCCACCATGATGTGTGAGGGACATCTATCATATTAATCAGATACAACCTTTAATGATCAGTCATGGATCTTAGGGGCAGATTTGCTAATACCCAGTGGATCAGGGATCGTCTTCGTATGGGAATAAATCTGTGTCTTTAAGACAACAACTATAATGTGCCACAGCTCTCCAGATTCTTCTTTTATTATTCCTAATTTGATATTTTGAATTTTTTGGTATATTTCTGTATTTTAGAACCAACAATTAGAAATAGCTTTGGTAAACACAGTGGGTAGTTGATCCTTAGATGATTGATATGGCATATAGAAAATCTTAGCAACCAACTTTTCTTGAATAAAGTAACGGTCCACAATATATAAATAGTATATTTATGGATCACAAGATTAGTGATTCTATGTAGATTAGTTATCATAGTATAACATCACTAGAGATGTAGTGTAGAAGCCAATAGTAAAGAAAAGCAAGCAAAGTGAAAGAATCTCACTAATCTAATGTCTCATAAAGTGATACTCAACTTCAACAGAGGAACATACTGTAATCGCAACCTAAAAAATCAATATGAACCCAACCCATTATTCATGTGGATATAACAACAATGATATCAGTTGTACATACCAAAGTGGTTGTGGGCATGGAGACGAGTACTCTTCTATTCACAGCCGATGAGTCCAGTATTGCCCTTCTCCAACGTATTGACCATGCTTTAAAACTTGCTTGCATTGCCCTTGGTTGGCCCAAACAAGAATGGACTGAGATGGGCTACGGGTTTTCTGGGCCCAGGTTCAAGCCCATACCTGAATTTTCAGCATCACTCAAATGGTCCTATGTCAACATATTTAATAGGTTCACAGCTACAACCAGTCCTTACATATGTGATCCAATTAACAAATGGTCCTATATCAACATATTTAATATATAGAAAGTACTGTAATATATAAAAATGTTGAGTTGTGTTAAGTTGATTATTAAAGGTGTGCAACTTGGTTGGGTGGGTTTGGGTTGAGGCCATAGTTCAAAAACTTAAAAACTCAACTCAACCTGACTTGATGTTTAGCTGGGTTACGTCAACTCAAAGATTCAACCAAGTCTTCAATTGGCTTGAGTCCATATTTTAATAATTAAAATTTATAACATAATGCGTTTAAAATTTGTTGGAGATTGATAAATGAATAAAAATACTCAAGACAAGACAACTCCATGCTATAGCAGGAGTGTTCTGTTCTGCCTTTTTTAGGATGGTCACATCTTTGAATTCTTGCATCAAGCATTTTCTAAGTTTTTAAACAAAAACCAACTGACTGCACCAGTGATTCAGTCAAGTTGTGCGGAGTTGTATCAACTTGATGTAGAGCGGGTCACGGACAGTTTCATGGCCAAGATGGATCAGAAAAGGCCTGATCGGAAGTAGAGATGATCCGTACCGTCAGAACTTAAAACAGACATAGTTCGCAAACCGGAATGAGTCATCAGACATATCCTATATGATTTTGGGGTAGGACAAGCTACCTAGTCACCCAACCTAGCATATACCCAACTTGGCTATGCCAGGTTGCCCACGATGAATTTGCAAAATACTATCATATCAACGGTTGAAATCCAATTTTATTTTTGATTTTACTATTTTTAGTAAGTTTTAGTTTCAATATAACTCTTCATCCGTTGGGCTTTATGAGTTGCACCCAACATGAAAAGTGAGTAGAATAATTAGGAGAACATCATTGTTTTGGCCCAATAGGACACTATTTTTGGCCGAAAACCATGCTCACTAGTAGACATCACAACCCTCTATAAATAGTAAGTTTACTATTTATATTAAGTCATGATTTCTAGGAGTTTTAGTTGTATTTTGATTCCGAAACTTCTCACATGGCTTAATATCTCTATTTAAAGGGTTACGAACTCGTTTATTTCATTCATCAATCAAATTACGAATTTTATAAAATTTGTTTTCTATTTTCCTTGTTTTTTCCTCATAGATTTAAGAAGTCCCTGTGAGGAGTCCAATGAAGCTCCATGAATTCAGAGTAGTTATCTTCGAGTAAGACGGTGATCGACCTCATCACATTCATCCCTGCGTCAAGCTCACTGAGTTTTTGAGCCAATTCAATGAGTCTTTTCAAGACCCTATCAACTCATGCCAGTCAGCAAGTTTCTATGAGACATGGCTTGAAATCTCATCAATTTGAGTTGACTACTCCAAGTTTCTAGTCCACCCACTGAATTTTAAAATCATGGTCGAGGTTTAACGGGAGCCTAACACGATCTCAAGAGCACCCAACCCACCCGAATCCAAGTTAGCCAATCTGAATCTAACTAAAATCTCTTTATATTCAAACCCTAAACTTTGATTCAACCCGGCGAAGTACATGTGATTATTCTCAACCTAACCTAACCTGACTTGAATTTGCTCAACCTAAACCTAACCTGCTTTTAAACTTCTTGTTTTTCTTTAAATCGATTTTTGACCGATATATTCATGATTTGACCGGGTCTTGCTGAAATATATCTAGTCAAGGTTTTTAAACCATGCTACATAGGCTGTCAATGAGCATGATGTGGGCCCAACCCAACCTAGACCTAGCCCCACTAAATGAACCATGGGGATTCCCGCACGTGCCACAACAGGCAGCTAACCCCAACATGATCTTCATGTATGTACTCTACAGTTATTTTGGAAAAACAGTGGCTACATCAAAAAGGGAATGTGGACAACTGAAAAATAGTATAAAACTACGTAGCTACGTGGAAATGAATTTTCTTAGCTAAAAGTGCCCATAACATAAATAGATATAATGCAATATGTCGGTGGCCATGCACGAGGATAACCATGAATGCCCTCCAGTAGTCAGGTCTATGGTGTGGATCTCTCTCCCCGGACGCGAAAGGCCTGTGTCCCCGCTTGCTGTAGGTGGAAGTTGTGTGGGGCCCAGCACAGTGTCCACGTGGCATCCACCTTGTCCGTCAGTATCACTAACTAATGTTGGGACATGAGTCCTAAAATGAGTCAGATCCAAAGCTCAATTGGGGCACACCACAGGAAACGGTGAGGATTGAATGCCAACCAGTGCCATCTTCGTGGGCCATACAAGTATTAGATCAGGATGATATTTGAGTTTTCTTTTCATCTTAGTAGGAATAACCTTTTGAACGGTTTGGATGGTATATATAAACATCACTGTCCAATATTCCAGGAAGGTTTCCACTGTATGCATTTCCATCCCTATCAGTTCCTGCCATGTGGCCCACTTGAACTTTGTATCTACCTCATTTTTTAACTCATCTCCTAATTTGAGCTTGTAAAACTAATGAATGGAGTGGATTTATTATGGATATTGATGTGGGCCCCATATGTCTTCTACCTACAGGAACTCTCCATGGCCAGGGTCACAGGCAATTGGCATCCACTTGCTAAAGACCGTCCATCTTGTTGGGCCTCTTATGGATGGTAATCTGTTCAAAATATCCATAGCCATAGGATGATACCAGAAAAACTGATTAATGTCTTTGAAGCAACAATAGAAAGATAAAACAAAAATGTTCACCGAGTCAAACATTCAGTACAAGAAATTGAATAAATTAATGTGATATAGATTGCATCGTCTAGACAGTGTCCTTTTTAAAATATGAGCCGTCGCTAATAGGCCCACTTGACGAGCAACCCTCATTGATAGGGCATCTTACCACATTTAATGCGGAGAAACAGCTCTGCTATATTTTATTTCTTTAACTTTTCCTAGTCACCACCTAGAATTGCTTGGTAGATGAGCTTGGTTGCATTGAAGCACGACACTAGTACACACTGACACTCTAGGTGAATTACGGATGTTTGTCATACTTGCATGGACATAATTTTCGAAAGACAAATATCAGAAATAACTTTTGAAAACATCAACCAGCTAGTCCTTGGATGGTAGATGAGGTGTACAGAAAATCCTAGCAAGTAACTTCTCTCAAACAAAGTGATATTCCGCCTTTGTGATGTAGAGCGGGTTGTGGGTACTTTCATGTCCAAGATGGATTGGAGAAAGCCTGATTGGAGGCAGAGGTGATTCAGACCGTCAAAACTTTACAATAGGCTTATCTCGCAAACCGAAGTGAGTTACTCGACATACTATATATGATTTTAGGGTAGGAGAAGCTACTTTAGCCAACTATAGCCGGGTTGCGCATGCCGAATTTGTGAAATTCCATCATATCGATGGTCGAAAATTCATTTTATTTCGATTTTTACTATTTATAGCAAGTTTTAGTTTGATTATAACTCTTCAACCTTTGAGCTTTAGGGGTTGTGTTCAACATTAAAAGTGTTAGAAAAATTAGGAGAATAATGTGGTTAAACCACATAGGACACTTACTGTAAATAGTAAATTTACTATTTATGGTAAGTTAGAAATTTTAGGGAGTTTTAGTTGTATTTTAATTCTGAAATGGATTCTAATGCTTGGTATCCCTATTTAAAGGGTTGTAGACTCGTTTATTTCAATTATCAATCAATTTACGTATTTCTAAAATTTATTTCTATTTTTCCTCATGAATTCGAGAAGTCTCTGTGAAGAGTCTAGAGAAGCTCCGTGGATTTGGAGTAGTTATCCCCTTGAGGAAGATGGTGATCAACCTCTTCATGTTCAGCCCTACGTCACTTAGTATGTTAGTGCGTTCATGAAACACGGGATTAGCAACGATATAAATGATAGTCTAGTTATCACAATATAGTGAAATGTAGTAGAGATGCTAATAGCATAGAGAAGCGAGCCGAGCCAAAGAATCTCATTAGTTCAATGTCTTATGAAGTGATATTAGACTTCAGTAGAGGAACTTGTTCTACTTATACCTTGAAAAATCAATGTGAGCCAATTCCATTGGTCGTGTAGATATGACCATGATGATTCCAACAGTAGATTAGGATAACAAGGGTCATAATGGGATAGCTTGATATACCTTTGTTAATATGTTGTATTATCTTTTTTTCTTTTCTTTTTTAACACACGCACACACACCCCACACACGCACACCGCAGGATTTCACCACGGTGGGTACTTGAACCCTTGACCCAGTGTTGAAACTCCAAGGAGTCCTTTAATTAAGTAGAGGAGTGAGTCCTTTAATTATCTTAAACATACATGAATATGGGTTAAGTAGAGGAGTGAGTCCTTTAATTATCCTTGAAAACTCGAGATTGGATACAATGGTCACTGACTAAGTGAGAATTGTGGTCCATTGATTTCAATAGTTTGTTATAACATGACCATCATAGGTTTTAGGACAAACATATAGTCGTTATCTGATAACGAGTATGGTCATATTATGTGAGAGGATTGACTTGGATCAAAATTAAAAAAATATATATTCACCATTAAGTACAACTTGGTATAATTATGTGTAAAGTTGAGTATTTTCCTAATATAATTATATATCAAGATAGTAATATGAAACAAATGTTATTTCTGATTTGATCTTATATATAGGGGTCCATTTCAATGTCATAGACCTTTTTGCTTCCATACTAGAAGTCTATTTCCAACATTTATGTTATGAAAGAGTATGAAAAAAAAAGATCATTTTTTTTCTTATTTGATCATATGAAAAGGAAACTTTAGGATTGTAGAATCTCAAACGAGATAAATATATAAAGCAAAAGAACCATCACAGTATCATCTTACTCTCGCAAAAAAAAAGGATCATAAATAAAACATTCAATGATCTGGGTCTAATGGATTCTCTGTCTCTTTTGACTCATCATCATTCCATCAAGACTCCATCTCTAACTCAGTTAAAAAGTAATTGAATCCTCTAAACCCCTCCTATACTTCTTTCAATTAGTTCATATAAATTTGACCTTAAACGTTTTAGTAGTTTGGTTAATAGAGAGACAAATCAATTATTCACTTGATTACTTTTTTAAACTAATATACTAGTGGAAACTGGCACCTAAGCACAAAAATGCCCTACATGGATCAAATGTCGTGGTGCATAACTAAAAATTCAAGTATCACAAATAACCAAACACTTGAAGAAAACTATAATCCAGTGTCAGTCCAAAAGGTAAATGAAATGGTGAAATTTTTTGAAGAACCAGCATTAGTAATCGGTTGATAACATAGATAGATGTATGAAAGGCTTCTACACATAGTCGAGATGCAACTTTACTGTGAAACATCATAGTTAGCCTTATTTCTATGATGTGTGGATGTTTCCTTTCTAAAATTCTATTTTGCTGCGGATTGTGAGGGCATGACACTTGCCAAATAATTCCATGATAATGTTACATAAGAACAGATTTGATAAATGTTGAAACACTTTGATGTAGTAGCATAGCACATGGTCATAAAATCCGTATGATTTTTTCAATCTAAATCGAGCGGGTTTTATAAGAATGAGATTTTGTTTAGCATTTTCTATTCAATACTAATAGGAGAAGAAATCGAACCAACTAATCATCTCTCTCATCACCCACCCGTATGGCATATCTATAATGGGCAAGAATGGTGATAGGGTACTTGAATCTAGTGAGTGTGATTGGTATTGGTAATAACTGAGGCTGATGAGTCGCCCCGTTATATGCTTATTGCAACGATGAGGCATTCTGCTTTAACACTAATGCGGTGTAAAGCAAACTAGAGTTTCGTGCAAACCAGACATTCATACAAACCACGTGGCCTTCTTGGCAAATAGTTATCCTACAATTGCGAGATCATTGGTATAACCACCAAAGATCATAATGGTAGCTTTCAACAAGCACCCTCGAATGGGTTGAGAACTTTTAAGGGTTTTCTGCTTTTTGAAAACAATCCACCAACTTTGCGTGACCCAAAGGTCAAGTACATTGAATAATGACTTTTGATTATTAGTCATGTTCTTTAATATGACAATCAGGAAAAGATTATAACTTAGTATAGGGTGTAGCGTCGAACCTCAACTCTCCTAATCATAGGCCTATATAGACCGAGAGTAGGCTATGTCGGGTTATCATGCCAAGCCGTATATGACCCTCCTGAGAGCCCCTGATAGGATTGCTTTTATTAGGTGCAGAAGTAACCTCAAATCAAATCAAACAAGCAATTGAAAATGAAAAAATATAAGCAAACACAAAAGAACACACGAATTTTTACGTGAAAAATTCTTACGAGAAAAAACCATGACACAAAGCAATGATTAATCTACTATAATAGAAGAAGGTTACAAGAGATGGAACAATTTACAATAGAAACCTTAGTTTTCCTTCAAAACCCTTGAATATTCGTATTAAGCTCTAAAGCCATCATTCTACTTAACCATAATCACAATTAGAAGGGTATTTATACACTCCCATACAAGATTAGAAACAAAACCCGTACTTGCTCAAACTTACACACGTTCCGTCAGTTAGACTGATGGGACCTTCAATCAAACTGACAAGAACCTACTCACATCCATCTTATCAAACCGAAAACGTGTAAATGTAGACAACATACAATCTGAGATTTCACTCATTAACTCGGTCAAACCAAAGACCGAATTAAGTCTTATCTACACTAAAATTAAAGGCACTTAATCAACAATCTACACCGTGGCTTTAATCCTCCAACTCCATTGCTCCAAGTTGCTACCATCATCTCTAATCATCTTCAAAAGAACACCATCATCACTTCATGCGCACTTTGTCTTCATTTCTTCTTTGACAAGCCCAAAGAAATCAAGCAAAACTCGAACATCTCTAAAGAAATAACCTTCGTAAGCATATTCATCGGATTCTCACTAGTGTGTATCTTCTAAAGAGTGACATCTTCTTCCTTTAGCATGTGCTAAAGTGATGTCAAACATTAGTGTGTTTAGTCTAGGAGTGATACACCAAGTTCTTTGCCAAATTGATTGCACTCTCGTTGTCACAATGCATAAGCACGAATTCCTTTTGAAGCCCCAACTCATTCATCATCATTTTCAACCAAACAGCTTCCTTGAATGTTTCCATCACTGTTATGCATTCAGCTTTGGTTTTGAAAAGTTCAACCACATACTGAAGCTTTGACATCCAAATAATAGCTCCAACTGCTAATATAAATGAGTAATCGAAAGTCTACTTTTATTATCCACATTCCCTACATAATCTGCATTCACATATCCTATGAGTTTCTCCTCAAAAATTTTAAAAACCAAGACATGGTTCGTTGTACCTTTTACGTATCAAAGTAACCATCTCATTATTTCTCGGTGTTACTTGAAGGGTTTGACACTTACAATACCAAGCACATGTGAAATATATGATCTTATATAAGCAATGGTATACATAAGACTGTCAACCACATTCGAGTATGGCACATGAGACATATACTACTTTTCTTCATCTGATGTAGGACATAACTCCGAAGAAAGTCGAAAGTGAGCAGTATAGGGAGTGCTAACTAGTTTTGCCTTTTTCAGTCCAAACTTGATTAAAACATTCTTAAGATATTCCTCTTGAGACAACCATAACCTCCTTATTTCCCTGTCTTTGTGTATATGATGTCAAGAATCTTCTTTGCAGCCCTCAGATCTTTCATCTTAAATGTCATGGATAATTGAGCATTTAATATGTTGTGGCTAACGATAAGCATATCATTAACATACAACACATGAATAATGAATTCTCTGTCACTTAGTGATCTGAAATAGACATAATGATTGAATTCACTTCTGATAAATTACTGACTCAATATAAAAAAATTAAATTTCTTGTACCATTGCCTACACAGCTGTTTCAGGTCATACAACGGCCTCTTTAATCTATAAACTAAATTCCCCTTTCCCTGCACCTCTAACCCTTCAGATTTTTTCATGTAAATTTGCTCTTCTATTTCTCCATGTAGAAACGTAATCTTCACATCTAACTATTTTAATTTCATATCGTACTGGGCAACCAAAGCCAATATAAATCTGATAGATACTTACTTTACAATTGGTGTGAAAATCTCACTAAAGTTAACACCTTCCTTCTAAGTATAATCCGTTGCTACCAATCTAGCCTTGTAACTATCCAATTTTTTTCTAGTAAATTTACTCGCAACCAATCGCTTTTTACCCAACAGGCAACTCCATCTGCTCCCACGTTTCATTTTTGTACAAAGAGTTCATCTCATCATGTATCGCTATCATCCACTTCTTTACATCTTTGTCGTATAAAAATTTTTGAAACGTAGACGGATCCCCCTCATTTGTAATGAGAACAAATGCAACGTTTGAGTTACCCATATATCTCAACGGTAACCTATGATGCCTTGGTAGATTTCTCCTGACAGATGACTGCTCCACTTCTTCCTGTACCTCTACCTGCAACTCGGGTTCTTCAAGTGTTTCAACCTTGTCTGTTCAACATCACTAACTATTTTTTTTCTTTTTTTTTTCCTTTTTTTGTGTTCATCCTTTCAAAACAATGAACCTTCATTAAACTCGACGTCCGATTAAATATAATTTTTTATGAAACTTGATCATACAACCTTTCACCCTATCATCATACCTGACAAATATATGTAGGCTCGAGTAATCAATTACCTAACAACTCCATGCTTCTTTTAATATTTTGCAATCAATAATTGTAGAGTGAGATCGATTTACAAAATAGAAAGCCATAGAGATGGCTTCAACCCATAACTCCTTCCTCAGCCCAGAATTACTTAACATACTCTAGGTCATCTCTAAAAGAGTTAGGTTCAAATATTCAACCACACCATTTTTCTTTGGTGTATACCTTACTGTGTTGTGCCTCATTATCCCCTCACTCTTGCAGTATTAATTAAATTCCTTATAAGTGAATTCACTGTCATTATCTGTCCTCAAAATTTTCACCTATGCCTTGTCAAATCTTCAACCATTTCCTTCCAGGTCTTAAAAGTGAAGAAAAAAAATCATATTTATGCTTCAGAATATAAACTCAAACTTTTCTAGAGAAGTCATTAATGAATGTAACAAAGCATGACAACCATCTTCCATAAACAACAGGCGATGACCCCGAACATCCGAATGCACATAGTTCAACTGACATTTACTATTATGCTTCCCAATTTAGAAGTGTAACCTTAATTATTTCTCAAATATGCAATGCTCACATATATCCAAATTAAAACTTTTAAAACTAGGAATTAAACGATGATTGAGAATTACCTTCATACATCGCTCGCTCATGTTGCCTAAACGTGCATGCCACAAAAATACCAACGTGGATTCCACTACAAACACTATAGCTCCACCCCATATAATATTCTCAATCAACTTATAAAGATTTTCGTTCATCTGTGCTTTCATAATTGTGAATGTCCATTTTGAAACCTTCAGGACACCTTCATAACAAGCGAACTTGCACCCAAGTGCATCTAAAGCTCCTAGAGATATCAGACTCTTCTTCAAATTTAAAACGTGTCTCACATCAGTCAGAGTACACTTCACCCTATCAAACATCTTAATGTGAACTGAACTAATTCTGACCATCTTATAAGCATGATCATTGCCCATAAGTACCAAGCCACCATCATACTTACTATATATGGTAAACTAACTCCGATGAGGACACATATGATATAATGCCCCCTATCCAAAATCAACTCATGATGGAAGTAACCAATCTTAGACACTGTCAACACATCACAACCATCCGATCTTCACCACATTCCGCTGAATTGGCTTCCTTAGACAAATCATCCAATATCTCCTCCTTTCGAGTTTTAAGATATTGATAGTCCTTCATATGTCCCAACCTTTAAAAATTCTATCACTTCAACTTGCCTTTGCCTTTTGACTTAAATGTAGATCGTGACTTCCCCTTCTCTCGCTTAAATGGTCTTCCTCGAGCAAATAATGCATCCGTAGAAGTACATTCACCTCTGCTCTTCTTTCTCAACTGCTTCGACTGAAGGACTTAGATAACAGTCTCGACATCCAATGTATCTTTACCATAACACAGAGTATTAACCATATCCTCATAGAACTCTGAGAGAGATGTCAACGAAATAAGGGTTTTGTCTTCTTCATCAATCTTCACCTCCACAATTGTCAACTTACAAACCAACTTGTTGAAGACGTTAATGTGCTTAGAGAGATCCGACCCTTCCATCATCTTCAGAGTATAAAATTCTCTTCATATAAAGATGACTGGTGAGCGACTTCGTCATGTAGATGCTCTGTAAATTTGCCCATAAGTCTGCGGTAGTCATCTCATCGATGGCATTGTACAAGACTTCATCAGCCAAGAACAATTGGATTGTGTTAATCACCCTCTAATCAAAGTTCATGCCAATCCATTTCCTTCGTAGATTCTGGACAATGCGCTTTCTCAATGAGTGTATGTTACAACCCTTATTGATCTAGAAAAGATTTCATCTTTAACCTCCATAGTTTAAAGTTTTTTTCATATAAATTCCTCTGTCTCGAATTTTAAATTTGATCCCCTCGATGCCATATTTTCATATTCAAACTAATACCCTTCATATTTAAACTAATACCCCCCACCTTAATCTCTGATACCACTTTCTGAGTACAGAAGCAACCTCAAATCAAATCAAACAAGTAATAAAGAATGAAAAATCCAAGGAAACCTTCAAGAAAAAACTATGGCACAAAGCGATTATCAATCCACTATAATCAGAATAAGGTTACAAGAGATGGAACAACTTACAGTAGAACCCTTAGATTTCCCTTCAAAACCCTTGAATATTCATACTAAGCTCTAAAAGTCATCGTTCTATTTAACCATAATCACAACTATGAGTGTATTTATACACTCCTATACAAGATTAGAAACAAAACCTGCATTTACTCAAACTTATGCAAGTTTCATCGGTCAAACTGATAGGAACCGACTCACATCCATCTAGTCAAACCAAAAACATGCAAAAGCGAACACCATGCAATATGAGAATTCAACCACTAATTTAGTCGAACCATAGGGACACTGGTCAAACTAAATTAGGTCTTCTCTACACTAAGGTTAAAGGCACCCAATCAACAGCTTTCATGTCCAAATACTTAAGTTCAATGTCTGGTCTCTCTTAGTTAGCTCCGAAGATGAAGTAAATAACTGGAACGATTAATTGAGAAGGGTTTGGTACATCGGAAGTAATAAAGGAATGGCAGGAATTTTGGGTAGGAATTTCTAGTTGGGTTTGAGCACTGGCTGAGGCAGGGGGTACCTGTTGTTGTACCTGTCCGGATGAGCAAGTAGGGTGTGGATGGTCGACACGTATCACGGTGGGGCCCACACAGATCAACCTCATGAAAAGTTCCCACGAGCTCAACCGCATAGAACCTTTTCCATATATATATATATATATATATATATATATATATATATATATATATATATATATATATATATATATAAACCTTTCTTGAAAAATGTATTAGAGTGTGGGATGGATGAGAAAAGCCAGGTTCCAACAAGAATATTAAATCACTGAATGGGATTGCTCTAATACTATATAAAGTAGAGAATTTATTTGCGTATTTCATTGAAATGGAGCTCTCTTAAAAAGATGGTATGTGCCTAAAATATTGAAAGTATGATCCTAACCGGTTAATCAGTGGACATCTATTGGACGATCAAAATGAAAAGTAGTAATCAGTTCAAATGGGACAAACATATGTCAATTGAACAGAAAATTATTGTCTAATCAATATAGTTTCTACTACGTCCAATTTCCAGATATTCCCATTATTTGCATGGTTAGGATGAAGGATATGTCACGTGTACATATGGGAGCTTCATTTGCATCCCATCCATAGAGCAGTTGACTGCACTAATTTATCATAAATTGCAGTGAACTCTATTATAAAATTTATTAAGGCATGCAAAACAGAACTGTATATGATGTTAACGGTCGAGATGAGCTTGAATCGAAGGTCTGATTACTAAATGGGCTGTATGGGCCTGATCTTTTAGCCCAACTAAAACATGTTGGGCTTGGGCTTGACTATTCCCAACGTTCAAGTTTCTGGTGAAAAATCAGTAATGTTCCAAAACTATTCCCTATGGAGTGGCAATGTGCCGGACCGCCTGCCATGGACTGAGTGGGCTGGCCTTGTAGGCCAGGGCTTGGGTCCCTAAAATTGGCCCAAGGACTGGGCTGAGCTTGAAATCTAGGTCTGGTGTTCGAGCCAGGTCGGTCATGGACCTGAATGACCCAGCCTGCCATGATCCAGTTACCAACTGGGCCACCATTGTGTAAAAAGAATAAATGGTTTAAATGCATTTCTGAGTAGTTCTCATTCAACATGCATGTGTAGTTCAAAGGCATTCTTGGATTCGGGTTCAGGAATATCCTACAAAATACTTATATTGGACTATTTCAAACCTTTGATCATTTCAGGGCTAGCGCAAATCTTTTTTATCCCAATTAGGGCTAGGGCGAAGGTCGTTTTTGCCAAATTAGGGCTAAGGCTTAGGAGAGAAGGGATGGGCTAGGGCTAGTGCTAGCTGGGCCTGGGTTTGGCCCTAATCCAGCCCGGGTTCTCCTACTTATATTGTGCAAAGCCTCGGGTCACATATCCTATGATTCTTTATGACAATGCTGGAAGTGGCCCCCAGTCTTGGCCAGGAAAAATGAATTTTGGGCACGCCCTGGACGGTAGGCCCAGCCCTAGTCCAAAATCCGGGCATAAACCAACCAAAGCTCATTGCCAGACCTATTCTAGACATAAATTTCTCTGGGAATTGTTTGATGGCTCACCACCCAAATTTTTCTAATAAATTTGGGTTCTCCAATCCATACAAGTGGGCCCATGTTTAAGTGATCAATGGGCCAGTGGGACCCACTGCATATGGAGTAAGCCCTGAAAATCTCTCAGATTTGAAGATGGAAGCTACCCATGTTTGCCATTTACTTAGTTGAATCTGAAACATTGTTTTGCTTGCCTTAATAAATTGGTACAAGGCTTAGATGATGAAGAATGTGAATTGTTGCATTTTGTCTTCTTCACTATCTTTTTTTCAGGCCTCAAATTGAAAGGTTGGATTTCTAGCATTGAGGAAAATTTTGGGCCATGGACGGTTGGCGATGGGGGCCCAAAGAGCAGCGATCAGGATCACAAATCCACCAACCACACTTGAATGTTTCTAGCCAATCCATTAATCAAGTGGGCCACACATGAAAAAAGAAATAAATGTTTAAGAGGAAAGAAATGAATGGTCTACATTCAAGATGCATTGTCTAATCAAAGGATTAGAATGACATGTTTGTAAGGTACAAGGTATGTGACTATGAAGTGGGGTGGGCCCAACCATGTAAATACTCTTCCTTTTCCTGATACCAACTCAATCAAGATCCAAAGACCCGATGGGTACCTGAACGTTACATATATGCAAATGGTCTGGGCTTGCTCGATCCAGGCCCAATCCAGCCGGGTTTAAGCCACATTTTGTATGTCCCTTACCTTGTGGGCTGGACCCGACATGAGCTTAGGCCCAATAAATAGTTGGGTTGAGCTAACCTTGCATCTATATAAAGGAGTGGGACCAGCCAACCCATCTGATTTAGTAATGGTGGACCCCACCAATCCCTATCTCCATACAACTGGGATGGGCTTGGAATTGGGCCTTCATCTCATAATTTAGACCAGACCACTTACCCTCCATTCCTCTTAAGATGAACAACTGTCAGATCCGGGGTCAGTTTGTGTGATCCGAACCATTTACATAATGGGCCAACTATGAATGGAGGATACTCGATAATGAAACTCTTTTATTGCAATATTTTTACACTTATTTTTTAACTTTTAATATGAACCGTCCACTTAACAATTCGTGTTGTGGGCCATTAACTGTAAGTTTATGATTTTCTTATCTACCATGTTGTATCTTAAGGTTTATTTGGGAGCTTGTATTTGGATTTCATTGGAAACCAAATCACAAATAAAGTTGATTTCAAAATTTTCAGTTGTGTTTCACAGCTTGCATTCCAAATGAATGCACACAGGAATGCTGAGAAGAATTTGAATTTTATTGTTAAACTTTAGCGTTCCAAATTAGTTTACATACGTGATATTTGATAGAATATTGAAACTTATACCTTGGGGGAAAAAAATATGAAATTTTGAGCCTTGGGTAAGCATGGGAATAGGTTTACAAACGAGTAACTCGCTAACGTTTTTAACTGATAATTTACATTGCCAATGTTAATTAGACTGTTCACGTAATTCTATTAATGTAAATTTAGTGATGTCACCAAAAATTTAATTATTTTGAACATCAACAACTTGACATGTGTATAATGGATTGCTAATCTAGCGATACTTTGTTACAACTTGTAACTCTCCTATCATTAAAAGGAGAAAGGCAATTGATTCCGAATCACAACAAAAGGAAGTGATTTTAAATCACACCAAAAATGGATTTCTAATGCTTTTGAATTCAGATCAAAATTAGGGGCGGCAATGAGGCAAGTCGACCTGCAGGTGAACTGGGTGGACCCACTTTTGAGGTGGGTCTGACTGATCAGACCTAATGCCACCCCTAGTGTGCACATGGTTTTAAGACTCGGTAATGTAGGACGTGGAACAAGCACATGCCTAACAAATGGACCAGAAGAAATTCAAACATCAACAAGTTTCAACACAATTCGATCGGTCGAGGCCACTTGAGCAGACTGATCAAGTCCATCGATCAATCAATCGATTGGGTCGATCAATCGATCGAAATTCAGATTTAGATGAAAAACTTACTAGACAATTTTTATTACGTTCGATCGATCAGAACAAATTCGATTTTATGGGTTTTGGTCTCTTGACGTTTTTGCGCCCTTCCGATCGATCGATGGAATGTAAAAATTTGCATGTTTTTTAGTTTTTGTTTCCTTATTAGTTTAGGTATTCTTTAATTACATCTTAGGGGTCTTTTTTAAAGGGTATTTAAGCATGCAAACTTGTTTATTTTATATTGATCTTTATAAATTTATCAAATTTTTCTTTATTTCTCTCATGGATTCGAGAAACTTCTCTTATAGATTCAAGAGAGCCTTGTAGATTTAAGGTACTTATCGTTTGAGAAAGACAATGATTATCCTCATCACGCCTTTCCCCTATATCAGTCTGGAATCAGAGCGAGGCTTTTTCTCGGATCGATGACTTCTAACGATTGATCGGGCAACATTTTCATGGACGGTGCTTCAAGAAATTATCCTTTAACAACAACGACTTTTGAGGTGGCGCAATGGGAGAATCGACAAGTCATGCAAGTATTGCAAGCTACCCTCAAACGCATGATAGGGGCCTTAGGGCAACTCTATGTTTGGGGTGAGGATCCGCCTCCGGTAAGTGCTAGAATTCACAATCATGTTGATCGCAGGGTGATGCCAGTACTGAATCACAGAATTATACTTAAGGATGTGAGATCCAACAATGAGGAGATAAATGACATGATCTTCCAACAGCTCGAATGAGGCGACGATCAGGTAAATCGGATGGATCGAGAATTCAGGATGAAGATCGATCTTCGTAAATTTAATTACCAATTCCACTGTGAGGACTACCTCGATTGGCTACTTAAAGTAGAACGCTTCTTCGACTATATGGAGATCCCTGAGGAGAAGAAAATTAAACTTATGGCTTACAAGTTGAAGGGCAGAGCTTCGGCTTAGTGGGAACAACTTCAGCCCGCGCGGACGAGGCAAGTAAAGGCACCAATCCGTACATGGCAGCGGATAAAATAACTAATGCATGTGCATTTCTTCCCTAGCGCTTATGATCAGATATTGTTCCAATAATACCAAAATTGTCGACGGGATAGTTGATTGATGAGGGATTGCACAGAGGAATTCTAACATTTGGCAGTAAAAACGATTTAGTTAAGACTAAATCGCAATGAGTTGCCCAATTCAATAAAGGTTTACATGTTGTGATCCAGGATCAAGTTCAGATGTAGCCCGTTTGGACGATGAACAAAGCAATCAAGTTAGCTACCCGGGTAGAAGCGTTGATCTAACTCAATGATTAACAACCCCAAGTGCAAGCCTGCGATGTAGTTTTACTCGGTGAGACCTAGATCATATCCACGAATAGAATGATGAGAACATATAGAACTAATCTAAAAGTAAAGGTTTGGTCTGAGTTTTTAATCCAGCGAATTAAAAATAGTTTTAAACAAATAACAAAAAGACTAAATATCTAAAAATCCACCTATAGCAATCATAATATCTAATTTACTAATTCAACCCTTATAACTCGATTAAAATCAAAGTCATATCGTATCCAATCAGAAGATGATTTTATTAAACCAATCGTAAACAATAATATAATATAAATTCAATTGAATGATTCTCTCATAAAGCACCAGGAACTCAATCTCAGTGAATCAAATGCATCTAAATCACCCTTAGGCAACCATAGATCAATCAATTATATGGATTGAATTCTTATCTAAATGAAGGCTAAACAATTGCTAAATCAAAGCAATCATTGTACCCCATAGTGCACAATAAAATTAAAAATAAATAATTTAAAGACTTTAAAGTAAAATTCAAATCAATTTCAATCTCACATTATCATTCAAACCATTATTTGTTGAATCAAATACACTAAATACTATAATGAACTACAGGCTTCATCCCTTAGCCTTAGCTAAGAGATTATCCTAGCATGGCCAATATCCTAGAATAAAAGAAAGACAAACTAGAATTGAAATGTTAAAGAAAAAAAATTTCTCCTTATAAGCTCTATCACCCTTTGGTCTCTCTCCTAAACCATAATTTATACTTTAAAAAGCATAAAACACTCATTGGTCTCTCTCTTATGTCCTAATTCATACTTTAGAAAGCCTAAAACATCCCTTTAAATAAGAAAATTTCATACTGACTTGAAACCGACTTCAAATTTAAGCACTTTCACTTTGATTCGATCGCACCGATGATAACCTTCGGTTGCAATCGAACATGCCTTCGGTCATACCGAACCCACTGTCGGTTGCAACTGAAATTCTTTAAAATATATCTAAAGTCTCTGTCTTCCTTAAGTCGAATTGAACTCTCCCTCAGTTTCACCGAACATGGCTTCAGTTACACCTAAAGGTCAATTCGAATTAAGTTTGAAAATTACAATTTTTCGTTGGACTGTTTTGTGCACCTTCGGTCAAACGGAACCTGCCTCAGGTGGGACCAAATAGTCTGTTATTTCTGTTGATGTACTGTGTACTTTTCTAGTTTTTTTTTCCATCCATTGTTCTTGGTTTTCTTAGATCTTTGACACTTGAATTCTTCAATAATATCTTCCAAACATCAAATCATTCATAGTCTTCAAGCTTGATCTCCTTTGTTAACTCCAAAACATCCTTTTAAGCACATATTTATCCTTAGGTGCAAAATTACCTCGCATGTAGAAAACATATGTAATTAAATCAATTAAGTACTTAAATACTAGGAAAGCTAATATAATTGAGAGGATAAATATGCAATATTTAGATGTCATCAAGCGCAGCTTGGCAATCCTACATACGTGCTTATCCCGCAAGTAGGGTAGTCATTGTAGGTCCTTCGTAGGGAGTATCATAAGTTAAGGGGAAAGAACCTGTATGGGGTGTCCTTAACTTTCTATGCGCACGAACCAAGGAGAGCGGATAAGCGAGACCCTGGAGAATAATGACCACCACTACAGCCAGTCTAAGCAGGATTCCAAACTCATATGGTTGGCCAAGCCTAAACCATTATTACTGATGTGGCAAACTGAGTCACCTATCAAATACATGTCATTAGCGGCAAGTGGCTATCCTAGCCATTAATGATGGAAGTACTAAAAATATAAAGGAAGACCTAAATGTTGATGAAGTAGAACACGCCATGGTGCATGAAGCAGATCAGGTTTTACAAGATTATGGTGAGTCCTCAATAGTGAGACGGCTATTGTATACACCGAAGAAGGAAGTACACCCACAGCGACATAACATTTTTCGAACAAGATATACGATGAATCAAAAAGTTTGTGATATGATCATAAATAATAAGATCATCGAAAATATCATCTCCAAGGTCATTGTAGAGAAGTTGCAGGTAAAAAAACAGCATTACCCATACATGATCAGTTTGATTAAAAAGGTTAGCGAGATGAATTGAACAACGCACTATATCTCTTTCAATTGGTAAACATTATAAGGACCGAGTAGTATGCAACGTAGTTGACAATGATGTCTGTCACATACTACTCAGTCGTCCATGCCAATTAGACTATCATAAAGAATGAGATAATGTATATATTTTCACCAAGGATGGTCAAAAAACCATACTTGCCCCTATAGACTTAGATGAGCAACTTAAAACTTCGAAAGTGAAGGGGCATTCTCTCCTAGCCGTACAGAACTTTCTAGAATAAGCTAAGGAAACGAGATAAGTTTATGCATTAGTTGGGAAAGGTGAGGAGGTAAAGCCCATGATTATTCCTGAAAAACTAAAACCATAATTACGAGAATTTAAGGCAATCTAGCCCAATGAGCTTCTCGATGGGTTGCCCCCCATATGGGATATGCAACACCATATCGACCTTATTACAGGGTCTACCTTACCCAATCGTCGTCATTATTAGATGAGTCCGAAAGAGTGTAATATTTTTCAAGGACAAGTAAAGAAATTGATTTGTAAGGGTCTACTATGAGAGAACATAAGCCCATGTGTCGTGACAGCTCTATTGACACCTAAGAAGGATGGGAGTTGACACATGCATATTGACAGCTGAGCAATAAACAAAATCATCGTGAAGTACTGGTTTTCTATATCACAACTGGATGATACGTTGGACAATTTAGAGGAGGCAAAACTATTTTTTTAACTAAATTTAAGGAGTGGCTACCATCAGATCCATATTCGACCGAGTGATGAGTGGAAGACAATATTTAAGACCAATAAGTGTTTGTATGAATGGTTGGTCATGCCCTTTGGACTTTTAAATACACCTAATACGTTTATGAGGTTGATGAACCCAGTTTGGAAACCATTCATTGGATAATTCGTGGTGGTTTATTTCGATGATATCTGGATATACAGTTAGAGTGAGGCAGACTATATAGATCATCTTAGGCAGGTGCTTCAAGTGTTCGCCGAAAATAAGTTGTATCTCAATTTAAAGAAGTGCAGCATTTTAATAGAGAGCTTATTGTTTTTTAGCTTTATTATGACATCCATAGGCATCCGCATGGATGAAGAAAATGTGAAAGCCATCAAAGACTAGACCGTTCCAACAAACATTCATGAAGTGCGAAATTTTCATGGGTTGGTGACATTCTATTGTCGATTCATAAGGAACCTCAATACCGTCATGGCACCAATCACGGACTGCATGAAGAATGAACATTTTTAGTAAACTGACGAGGCCAACAGAAGTTTTAATGATATTAAGCAAAGGTTGTCCACTACTCTAGTACTCATATTTCTCAGCTTTGATAAATTATTTGAAGTCGAATGCGATGCTTCATATGTTGGTATTGGAGGTGTGTTATCTCAAGAAGGCAGGCTGATAGCCTTCTACAGCAAGAAACTTAGTAATGCTTGAAAAAAATGGTCGACGTATGAGCTAGAATTGTACGTAGTGATTTAGGCTTTGCGGCATTTGAGGCATTATTTTGATTCAACAAGAATTTGTACTCTATATGTACAATCAAGCCCTCAAGTTTATTAACGGTCAAGCTAACGTTAACCATGTGCATGCTAGGTGAATTTATTTTTTGCAGGAATTCACATTCGTGCTGAAGTATAAAGTTGGGAAGCAGAACAAGGTGGCTGATGCGCTTAGCCAGCGTGCAACTTGTTAGTTACCACAAGCAACGAGATTGTCAAGTTTGAATACTTCAAGGACTTATATGCTAATGACGACGACTCCAAGGATACGTGGATTCAATGTCAGGAAGGTCGGTCCAATGATCTCCATATTCAAGATGGTTTCCTTTTCAAGGAGAATTGGTTGTGCATTCCACAGAGTTCGTTGTGAGAATATGTCATCCAAGAGCTACATGGGGGTGGCCTCGGTGGACACCTAGGGCAAGACAAGACAATATTTCTCTTAGAAGAGCCTTACTATTGGCCATAGTTGAAACAGGATATTGGAAAAGTGGTGCAGTGATGTCATATATGTTAAGTCTCCAAGAGCGTATCACATAACACGAGCATGTACACTCTATCGCCGGTACCTAACAGCCCTGAGAGGATTTGTCCATGAATTTCATGTTAGGCCTCCCACGGACCCAATGTGGAATGGATTCAGTATTTGTCGTGGTCGATAGATTCTTCAAGATGACTCATTTTATACCATGCAGGAAAACTCTCGACTCTACACATGTTATGAATTTGTTATTATGAGAAGTTGTTCGACTACATGGAGTCCCAAAATCTATCACGTCGTATCATGATACTAAGTTCCTCAGTTACTTTTGGAGGTCTTGTAGAGGCAATTTGATACCAAGATACAGTTCAACATTGCATATCATTCACAGACAGATGGGCAAACTGAGGTGATGAATCGTACACTTGGGAACATTATATAATGTATCTCGGGTGATAATCCCAAACAGTGGGATTTTGCCTTGCCTCAGGAGGAATTCACGTTCAACGATATGTAAAATCATTCCATGGGCAAGTCCCCATTTTAAGTTGTGTATGGACGAGTACTGTATGGACGAGTACTGAAGCATACTCTTGATTTGGTTCCATTGCCCAAGATGCCAGGCATGAACATTGCTGTAGAACATATGGCAAACCGAATCATAAGTGTATACGCTAATGTTTGGCAAAGTTGTAGGCATCCAACAATAAGTACAAGGAAAAGGCTAACACACATCAACACTTGAAGGTGTTCAAGGTGGGTAACAATGTTATGGTTCATTTGTGCGAGGAAAGATTTTCGACCGGGACGTACAACAAGCTAAAGGATAAGAAAATCGGACCGGTGCTCGTACTCTGTAAGATCAATGACAACGCCTACATAATTGATCTTCCCGAAAACATGGAGATTCCAAGCACCTGTACAAGTATAATGAAACAGAGCCGGAGGATAACTCGAGGATGAGTTCTTTTCAAGTGGAGAGGATCTTATATAGGATGTGGAGCAAGCACGTGTCTATCACAAATGGACCAAAAGAATTTCATACATCAACAAGTTTCAGCATAATTCGATCGATCAAGGTTGATCGAGCAGACTGATCGAGTCCATCAATAAATTGGTCGATCGCGTCGATCGATCCGTCGAATTTCATATTTAGATGAAAAAATTGCTGGAAAATTTTTACTACATTCGATCGATTGGAACAAATTCAATTTTATGGGTTTTAGTCTCTGAATGTTTTTGCACTCTTTCGATCAATCAATCAATAGGATGCGAAAATTTACGCATTTTTCAATTTTTATTTCCTTGTTTGTTTAGGTTTCTCTAATTACATTTTAGGGTTTGTTTAAGAGTATTTAAGCATGTAAACTCGTTTACATTAAATAGCTTTTAATAAATTTATTAAAATTTTCTTTATTTCCTCGGTGGATTCGAGAAATTTTCATTCTGAATTCGAGGGTGCATAGTGCATTCAAAGTACTTATCATCCAAAGAAGACAATGATTATCCTCATCACGTCCTTCCCTGCATCACTCCAACGTGGCGGATAGGACTCGTAATAGTCCAGTCAGATTCAATAGTACCTGGCTGAGTTCGATACCACGAGTCACCTGTACAAAAAATAAGCTAAATCCAAATATCAGATGTACCAAACCGTCCACCGTTAAAATCTTCCTAGTGCCCACTAATATGTTTATTTGCCATCACCTGTTAATAAGGTTACACAGACCTATCAAGGAAAAACACAAACATCAGTTTGATCCAAAACTCTTCCGACCCCGATAAGTTTTTAATGGTCCTCATTCAATCACCAATGTTTCCTGTGGTGTGGTCCACTTAAGGCTTAGATCTATCTCATTTTTTGGCTCATGCTTTAAACTGAACCTGAAAAATGAATCAACCGCTTGGATAAAACGCATACATCACGGTGGGGCCCACGACCTTTCCAGCACCAACCAGTACCGAGCTCAGCACTGAAGGTGTCACTACCGAATCCGTGTCCGGGTCAGTTTGGGCGGTGGGATTAGAAGGGATTAGCTGGGATGGGATTAAAAAAACATAACTATTACCCATTGCAGGGATTGTCCCCCATTGCCATGGGATAAAATTAATGTCATGCTTTGTTGATAATATGGTGGTACATTGAATGGATATACCCACCATCATTTGAAATTATTGAGAATAATACACATCTGTTATATTTAAACCGTTCATTTGTTTTGTGACCTCATTTTATGGCATGGGCCTAAAAATGAGGTAGATCCAAAACTTATGTAGCCCTAAAGAAGTTTTCAATGGTAAGTATTCAATCCCCGTTGCTTTCTATGGTGGGGTTCACTTGAGCTTTAGATTTACCTGATTTTTTGGCCCATGCTCTAAAATAATCTCGATAAATGGGTGGACGGTGTGGATGTAGCCCACACATCATGGTGGGACCTACACAACTTTCCAAACATTGAATGAAATTAGCACGGGACACAATGCAATTCCATTTAATGTAGTTCCAAGCTTTTCTACTCTTCCCAAACGTGGAGTGGAATTGGCAATGGACCAGATGAATCCCATCCCACCGAATCCCTTCAAATCCCACCGCCCAAACTGACCCTTAAGCTTCATCACTGTCGGTGCGAAAGGTAGGGAACACCTTTTAAGGCACGTGTGGAATCTCTCGCTGCATTCGAAATCACGTGATATTATTTCCTTTGTTTTCTAGCCCACGTGCACTCCTTACGCAAGCGCTCTTACAAGCGTATACACATGCTAAATTGGGAAGTTCGTAGACCATCACAGCCATGTATAAAGTGGGACCCACAGTTTAAGACATCTCTTAAACATGTTCATCTTTCAAAGCAGTTGACAATCCAAGAATAATCACAAGACCTTGTGGGCCGTCCAAGTTGTTTTCGCACACGTGTATATCACCTGATTGACCGGCATATATTTTGGACGGTTGACTTACACGGTTGATGGGGCCCACCGAAGCTGGGTTCTCCGCACGCATGGTCTACGACTAGAGGCGCGTGTTGAAGGGTACGTGACTTGCAAGCAAACCTACCATTTTTTTTATTATATAAGTGCTCTTGGTGCTTATCTTATCCTTCGAGGAAGTATCCAACCACCGGCAAAGGATATCAACCGTATCCTCTGCCCTTGACTGTGTAGAAGTGGAGCCATGGTTCAGCGATCCATACCGTTGATCATAAGAACTCGACACGGATGAACCATAACCATTTATTCATTTTTTTTATGAAGAGGTGGGACAAGAACCCTAGGATGGACTCAGATTCGGTAGTGACCCCTATCAGTTCTGGTCGTTCTGTGGGCCCCACCAAAAAAAATCAGCTTCATCCAAAACTATTGTGGCCCCAAGAAGTTTTTAACGGTGCGCGTTCAATCACTACTGTGGTCCACTTGATATTTGGATCTATCTCATTTTTGGTGTGATACTCTAATATGGACTTGAAAAATTAATGAACGGCGTGGATTAAACAAATACATCATCGTGGTGACACAGTACTAGTACCGACCTCACCGACCACGTGCAGGCGGGTCACTGCCTAACTGAGTTGAATATGTCTCTTATCAAGAGTACGTGGGTCGTATCTTTGGAACGAGTACATGGTTTTCATTTCTGACAAATGTGGAAAATGTTTACTTAATCCAGACCATTAGCATGTGGTCCTACCATGATTTCAGGATTTCCAAGAAAAAGTCCAAATAGGAAGATATCAAAGACCGATATTCTACCGCTGTTTTATTTTCTTAACCGTCTATCTTCTGGCCAAAAATCGAAAGGTTAAGATTGTTCTGTCGATGAAATTTTTGAGGAATATTTTTACCAAGGTGGAAAAAGCAGACCAATGGTCTGGATTACTGAAAAAACGGTTCCTACTGTGAGAATTGTACAACGCATGTGTACTGTGCAAATACATGGTCTTTTTCGCAGCCACTTGAGGAACTGATTCGATGGATAGGAATGTCCTGGAAATGGAAATTCAAAAATTTACCCTTCTGCCGTTGGGTAAAAAAAATCAACGGTCTGGATCACTGGAAGGTGGGCCCCACTTGCATAAATTCGTGACCCAATGCTTTTACACGTCCATTTTTCAGTTTCCTCAGTATAGCGTGCTGAGACGAATTATTCACTATTCAGCGCAGGTGGAACTCATGGTTCTGTGATCGAAACCGTTGATCTAATATAGTCAACAAAGATTATCACGCCACGTCAACCAACACTCCTCGTCAAACTACAGATCAGCTGAGCCTTTGGACGCAATCATAGTCCTTCCTGACTTCGTTTTGTGTCTGTCGCGACTGAGGATCTAGCGTGTGTTCCCGTCCACCAGGGCCCACATTCTGAGATGGTACTACCATTTGAACCGTCCATATTCTCTTTAGCACCATAAATAATCTATTACACCATATTCTCGCTTCAGGGATGATCCTAGCCTCTGATTTTTATATTTGAGTCCGAGACATTGAAACTCTTATTTTCATTGTTCCAGATTCATATCAAGATTATCCGCTCAAATTAAATTTCTTACAATGGATCTTAAATAATATATTACACAACATGGACGGTTCTGATCATTGTTATACTCATCTTGTGGGCCCCAGGGAGCGACCACACACACTGGATTCTCAGTCGCCGTAGAGGCAACTAGTGAGAGAGTTTTTCGACTAGATGGCCCTGTACCATGACTTGGTCATGGAAGGAGCCCGAATGAACCAGACTTGAGGTTTATGACCCTGAATTTATTTTTTCATTTTTAAGAAGACTAAAATGTCTTCTAAGGGAGCTAACTTCATACCGCGGGGCTTTCATCTCAGAAGGGAAACGTCATTTTAAAATGAACATGGGCTTCACTTAAAACTAAAATGCAGTTCACTCATTGGTTAATCGGATTCGTTCATTTTAATTGGACAATTATGAATCAACGAAACTAATTTTTTCAGTTCTATGTTTAAAGTTATTTGTGACCTACAACATTACTAACACTATGCATTGTTTTTAAATATTTTCTCCTGTATAGTCTATTTGTGATGAGTTTTACCTTCAAACATGGGTTGGCGACATAAAATTAAAATCATGTACATGCGGACGGGATGAATTTGCTTAAAAACAATTCAGTGGGCCAATATAAGATGTTGATATGTTTAAAACATAGAGTCCTTTTGCAGAGGGGCATTTGGTTATTTCATTTTTCCTTGACTTTTTCACACGATGGCAAGATTGTATTATTTTTTTTTTGCTCTATTCATTTCCATTTTCTTTTTCCATGGTTTTTATATAGTTGTTTTTTAGTTTTTTTATTGTATGAGTTTACGGAAGGATAAAGGATGTGGAAGAATATTGTAATAGATGAAATTTTACAATAGAATAATGTTATAATAAATGAATTTTGTAATAAAAGAATATTGAAATGTGTGAATTTTGCAATAGAAAAATATTAATGGATTAATGTGGTGAATATTGGAATGAATGAATGTTGTAATAGATGATTTTCTGTAGTGAAAGAATGTTGAGATGGAAATATGTTATAATGGATCAGTATAGATTGTCAATATTCAATGTGGACCGTTGATATTTACTGTGGACTATTGATATTTCCATTATGGATCATAGATATTCACTATGAGCCATTGATCTAACGAAGACGACCATAACTCTCTCGTTACATATTCGATTTGGGTGTTTTTATTTTCATTGGAAAAGTAATTTGATGAAATTTCAAATGAATTTAGAATCATGTCATTTTAACACCGTTTCATTACCCAAAAGTGAGCCAAAGTTCATCAAAATCACCCTGGATTGCTGATATTCATTATGGATCATCGATCTGACGAAAACATCCATAAATCCTTGGTTACATGTTTGATTTAGGTGATCTTATACTTATTGAAAATGTAATTTGATAAAATTCCAAATAACTTTATAATCATATTATTTCGACACCATTTGACTATTCATAAGTGAGTCTCAGTAAATATCAGTGATTCAAAGTGAATGATGAACTTCAGACTCATTTCGGATAAATAAATGGTGTCCAAATGAGATGATTTTAAATTCATTTGATAGTTCGTCAAATTACATTTCCAACAAGTATAAGATTACCTAAATTGGACATGTAACGAGGGAGTTATGGATGTTTTCGTCAGGTCGATGGCTCACATTGAATATCAACGTTCTACAATGGTCTTGATGAATATTAGGCCTACTTTTAGGTAATAAATTGTTAGCATGAGTTGTTAAATCAATCAATGAATTGTTAATTAAGAAATGAATCAGAAATATTATATTCATGATTGTACAATATCCATGTATAGCCAAGAATAAGGTTGTTAATCTCCTTATATATTTGTACAATATCTCTGTAAAAATAAAATAAAAGAAATACAATAATAGAAAATCTAACATGGTATCAGATGTAGTCGATTTCTGACTCTTGGTTCACGTCTAACCCTAGTTCACAGCCTCCTTCCGCCGCCACCTTCACATATGGGAGACACCAAAACCCCAACGAAGTTCGGTGACTCTTCCATCGACCATAATACGCTCATCTCTAAAATATTCACTACAAAAATGGTTGAAGCTCCGTCCAAAGCTCAGGCTCCGACCCTGCTTTCTGAACCTGCAACTGTCCCAATCGGCATCAAGTTTGATGGTTCCAACTATGCTTTATGGTCTCAAGTTGTCGAGATGTACATCTCCGGCAACGACAAGTTGGGCTATATCAATGACGAGTTACCTCCGCCATCTCTGACCGATCTATCCTTCCGCAAATGGCGCACTGACAACGCCATTGTCAAATGATGGCTGATTAACTCCATGGATCCGACGTTAATCGGCAATTTCATTCGATTTTCCACGGCGAAAATGGTTTGAGATTCAGTTGTTACCACCTATTTTGATGGTGGCGATACCTCTCAAGTCTATGATCTCCGGCGTCGCGTCTCATGTCTCCGCCAAGCGGGTGGCTCCCTGGAAAAATACTACACCAATTTGCAAGGCCTCTGGCGTAAAATTGATTTTCGACGTCTCAATCCGATGAAGTGCCCTGTTGATATTCAACGTTATAATAATCTTCTCTAAGAAGATTGGGTGTATGGATTCTTAGATAGTCTTGATGACAGGTTGGACAATATTTGCAACGACGTGTTGCAGATGCACCCGTTTCCCACCGCGGAGCAAGCATATGCCCATGTTCGTAGGGAAGCTCTTCGTTAGGTGGTGATGAACGCCGACGACCATGAACCACCTCCAAGGGGCAGTGCTTTCTTCGAAAGGCCTAAAGCTTGGATTGTCTAGATCGGCTTCTCAGCATACTGGGAAATCTTCCTCTAAAGCCCGTACATCATCCGATGGTCTCAAATGCTCTCATTGCGGTAATACAAAGCATTATGTGAAAACTGCTTCCAGTTGCATAGGTACCCCGTTGGTGGCACAATCTTTAAGCCAGAAAAAAACGAGACGGTACGGCTGAAGGTGAGGGACTTTATCTCTCTCTCATCTCGCCTACTGTCTCACCTAAATTGGACTCTCTCCTATGGATCCAGGTAACCTCTGTCATGCCTTTTTTAATCATCGTCATGACGTGGACAGTAGTGATTGGCTCCTCGACTCTAGGGCCACGGATCATATGACGTTTGATCCTACGGATTTCTCTCATCACTCACCTCCAAGGCGCACCAGTATTGCGAATACTAATGGAGTGACCTTACCTGTCACAGGGGCTGGATCTGTAACCCTATCACCCTCTTTTCATTTACCCAACACTCAGCTTGTTCCTTCTTTATCTCACAAACTATTATCTGTTAGCCAAGTTACTATAGATCTAAATTGTGTGGTGCTAATATTTTTCGATTTTTGTCTTATTCTTCAGGATATTCTCACCAATGAGATAATTGGGCATGGTACTAAGAGAGAGAGAGAGGGGGGGAGGGGGGGATTATACTATATGGAACATTTCAGTTTGGGTCGTGCACATCATGTGTATTCTACACTTAGTTCCAAGGCTTGACAGATTTGGCTGTGGCATCATCATTTGGGACATCCGTCATTTGGGTACTAATTTATTTCCTGATTCATTCTCCAATGTGGAGACTTCTGAATTTCACCGTGATATTTGCATTTTAGCCAGAAGTTATCGTGCTATTTATCCATTAAGTATGAATAGAAGTGATACACCTTTTGCTTTAATTCATTTTGATGTATGGGGACCCTCTCCTTTATCTACTATATCTGGTTTATGGTGATTTATGATATTTGTTGATGATTGCACATGAATAACCTAGCTATATTTGATGAAATATAAGGATGAAGTGTGTAGTATCTTTTAGTTATTTCATGTTATGGTTCAGACCCAGTTTTCCGCTTAGACTCAGATTCTCCACTCTGACAATGGTGCTGAAGATGTTAATCACTACTTTCATTCTTATTGGTTTTATTCACGAGATCTCATGTCGCCAGACCCCTCAGCAAAATGGAGTCATTGAACGGAAGAATCGGTATATTATTGAGATTGCTTGGGCTCTAGAGCTCATGTCCCCACACGACATTGGCTCGATGCTATTACCACTGCCGTACATTAATCAACCGCCTTCCTTCCAAAATATTAAATTTTAAGACCCCATTACAGTCTCTGTCACCCTCGGTCTCTCTACCTACGACCCTAATGCTCCCTCCTCGCATACTTGAGTGTGTGTCGTATATGCACCTCCTTAAGAACCAGCGCACCAAACTTGACCCATGTGCCCTTCGGTGCCTCTTCTTGGGCTATGCTACGCATTAAAAAGGTTGCCGCTGTTATGATCCTGCTACTAAGCGTATCTATGTGACTATGGATGTCACCTTTCTGGAGTTCGAACCGTTCTATCCTTCTTCGGCATCCACTTCTTCTCTTCAGGGGGGAGACACTAGATGAAGAAACCGTTCTATCCTTCTTCGGCATCCACTTCTTCTCTTCAGGGGGGAGACACTAGATGAAGAATTGAATTGATGGAGTTTTGACTGGCTTGAAGATCGAAATGGCACACCAATAATTGACGACGAATCAACAAATACATCTTCAGGGTCTGACATATCCTCTGAATCTAGAGAGCCTTCGGCAACTAAGCTCACATCATCAGGAGAAGAACCCGAATCCCTTCATCTCTCAGTGCCTGCAGACCCATCTCCTGAGAATATTCTTGAGGTAAGTAATTTCACTACACCCTCATTTATAAATAATAATGATACGTCTACTGGATATACCTTACCTTTCAGGCATAACCGTGGCAAGCCACCAAACAGATACTCTCCAGACATTGAGGAAAGAAGATCGATGTATCCAATTGTTAACTACGTTTCCACCAAAAAGCTACCTAAACCTCTCAAGACATTCTCACACGAGATTTCTGCATGTCATATTCCCACTACAATTCAAGAAGCTTTAGTTGATCCCAAGTGGACACAGGCAATAGAGGAATAAATGGGAACACTACTGAAGAATCAAACATGGACCTTGGTTTCATTACCCAAAGGAAAAATAGTCGGGTGCAAATGGGTCTTCTCTGTTAAACACAAGGTAGATGGATCTATAGAATGATACAAGGCAAGACTAGTCACAAAGGAATACACTTAGACATATGGCTTAGATTATCAATAAACTTTTTCGCCTGTAGCCGAGTTAAATACAGTCGGGGCCCTGTTATCTCTAGCAGTCAACTTGAACAAACCATTGCACCAGTTTGATGTAAAGAACGCATTTCTCCATTGTGACTTTGAAGAGGAAGTCTACATGGATACTCCTCCAGGCTACATAGCATCTTCAAAAGTTGAAGTTGTGTGTAAATTGCACGAGCATTGTATGGATTTAAACAATCACCTCGAGCATGGTTTGAGAGGTTCAGTTTGGCAATGAAGAAGTATGACTTCCACCAAAGTAATTCAAATCATACATTATTTCTGAAGCATCGACGGGGCAAGGTAACAACTTTAATTGTATATGTCGATGATATGATCATCACAGGGGATGGTAATGAGGAAATCACTAAGCTTCAGAAACAATTGGCGACCGAGTTCGAGATGAAAAATCTAAGAGGGCTTAAATATTTCCTGGGAATAGAGGTTGCTAGATCAAGACAAGGTATATTTATTTCTCAGTGAAAATATATATTAGACGTATCATGTGAGGCTGGAATGTTGGATTGTAAGTCAACAGATACTCCAATCATTCAAAACTACAAGCTCGGAGAATATCCAAGCCAAATGCCAACGGACAAAGGAAGGTATTAGAAATTAGTTGGTAAACTTATTTGTCTCTCTCATACCCGTCTAAATATTACCTACGCAGTGAGTGTAGTAAGTCAATTCATGCATCAACCTAGTAAGGATCATATGGAGGTGATGATCCAGATTTTACGATACTTATCATCTCTAGGAAAAAAAGGGCTTATGCTTTCGAAAAATAACCATCTCATAGTTAATGGTTATACAGATGCATATTGGGCGGGAAATACCACAAACAGAAGATCCACCTCAGGCTACTTCATGTTTGTTAGATGGAATCCTGTTACATGGAGAAGTAAGAAGCAAAATGCGGTGGCATTATTAAGTGCTGAAGTAGAGTTCTGTGGAATGACTAAAGGACTTTGTGAACTCCTGTGGCTCAAAAGACTTCTAACTAAAATTGGGTTTGCTCCTATATCCGAGATGAACATTTTTTTTTTTTATATAATAAGGCAGCTATCGCCATTGCTCACAATTCGATCCAGCATGATTATATAAAACACGTGGAGGTTGACAAACACTTTATCAAAGAAAATCTCGAAGCTAAAATAATTCAATTTTCATTCGTGAAGTCCGAAGACCAACTGACGGATATTATTATGAAGGCCGTATTAAGAGGATTTCTACAACTCACTAAACAAGTTGCGCATTGAAGATTTGGATGCTTCCACTTGAGAGAGGGGGGGGGGGGGGGGGAGGGTGTTAGCGTGAGTTGTCAAATCAATCAATAAGTTGTCAATTAAGAGACAAATCAGAAATATTATATTCGTGATTGTACAATATCTATGTGTAGCCAAGAATAGGGTTGCTAATCTCCCTATATATCTGCATAATATCTCTTTAAAAAGAAAATAAAAGAACAATAATAGAAAATCTGACATAAATGATGTCTAAATGAGATTATTCCAAAGTTATTTAAGAGTTCATCAAATTAAATTTCCAATGAGCACAGGATCAGCCAAATTGAACATGTAACGATATAGTTATGGCCATTTTCGTCAGATCGATGACCCACAATTAATATCAGTGATCTACATTGATTTTGATGAACTTTATACTCACTTTTGATAAATCAAATGGTTTTAAAATAATATGATTTTAAATTCATTTTTTTATTTCATTAAAATACCTTTTCAATGAGTATAAGATCTCTCGAATCTGACATATAATGAGGGAGTCATGGTTGTTTTCGTCAAATCGATGGTATATAGTAAATATTAGTGATTCATAGTGATCTTGATAAAATTTGGGCCCACTTTTAAGCAATCGAATGGTGTCCAAATGATATTATTCTAAATCCATTTGAAATTTCATCAAATTACCTTTCCAAGAGCACAGTATCATTCAAATTGGATAAGTAACGAGGGATTATGGTTGTTTTTGTCATATCGATGACCCACAATGAATATCAATGATCCACAGTGATCTTGACTTTGGGCTTAATTTTGAGCAATAAAATAATATCCAAATGAGATTGTTCAAAAATCATTAAAAATTCATTAAATTACCTTTCCAACGAGTACAATATCACTAAAATCAAACATGTAACAACGGAGTTATAACCATTTTTATCAGATTGATAGCCTACAATGAATATATGCGATTCACGGTGGACATATTACAAATCCATAATAAATATCAGCAATCCACAATGAATATCGACAATATACACTAAATATCAGCAATCTACTGTGAAAATATTGGTAATCTATGGTGAATACGAGTGATCCAAGTAAAATATTGATGATCCACCATATAACATTCATCAATTACAACATACTTTCATATCATTATTCATAAATTATAATTATCATTCATTATAACATTTATCCATTCTAATATTTATCGCATTCATCCGTTATAACATTATTCCATCACAAAATTAATGCATTATAATATTTTTTTATATTATAAAATTTATCAATTATAACATGATTCTATTATAAAAATTTACCAACAACGGTATTATTTCACACTCTTCTCTTTCACAAACTCCCATAAGCCATATGAAAAAATTAAAAAAAAAAATATAAATAAAATTAATGAATAAGAACGAATGAATGAAGATGGAATGAAAAAAGAAATGAACAACAAACACTATATTTCTCTCCCCAAAAAAAGAAAAAAAAGAAAAAAAAAAGGAAACGGCCAAATGACCATTGTGTTGAAGGGCTCCATGTTTTAAACCCATCAACATTTTACATGAGCCCCATTAAATTATGGGGAAGTAAATCCAAAATGTTCATGTTTAAGGAGCTCTAATTCAATGTCCTCAGTTCAAATTTGAGGGTAAAACTGATAACAGATGAACCATACATAGAAAAAAATATATATCAGAAATAATGCACAACATTAGTGTTGTTTTGGCTATAAAGATTTTCAAACAGAAAATGACAAAACTCTATTATCGATTTACGACTATTCGAATAAAATGAAGGATTCAAATCAGCAAATGGTGAGCCAAGTTTATTTATTTTCTGGCCCCCACCCCTTCCTAAGTGGCCCTATTTTTCTTTTTGAGAGCACGCCTTACGATAGTAATTGTCCGGCATTTTCGTCCTCTAAAATAAGAAAAAGTGACTTCGGGTTTATATAGGCTCGTCCAATAAGCACGTCCATCTGGACAAAAAGCCCTGCCCGAGAGTGAGAGATGAGAAGGCCGTGTTCTTATATAAAACGTGAAAGTCGAGAGTGATTTTTGGAAAAAAGAAAAAGAAAAAATAAAGAAGAAGAAAAAGCAAATGCCATGGCTCTCGATCTCTTTAGCTTAGAAGCAAGGTACACAGGCATCTCTCTAATATAGTCGTTTTCGTTCTACCATTCTGTTCATTCTCTTTTGTTTTCCTTGTATGTATGTTTGCACACAACCTTCCTTTGTTTTTAATTTTTTCAATATGGTTTTCTTGCTCCATGATATGAATTCGTTCACGTGGGTGAGTTTTGGGAAATGGGTTTTTGAGGAAATGCCAGATTCATCAAAGTTTTGTATTTTTTCCGCTTCGAGATTGCTATTTGTAGTGGGATGGATGAGTTTCTGAAGAATTGGAGATGATGGTGTGGTTTTGAGTTCTGTTTTGTTGAAAATTCTATGCTTTAATGGGATTCTAGAAGAGAAGAATCTGATCTACGATTGGATTATTTGGTGGGACTAACGCACTGTGACTGTGGAATATCTTTTGGTTTGATGGGTTATCCTAATTTACTTGAATGATTCTGGTAGATGATTGTTCGATGCATTTCGGGGCTTCCCCATTTGTTGTTAGAGGTATTTCAAAAGTACAAAAGAAATATTATAAAGAGAGGGGGAAACTATGTTTTGTTTTTTGTCTTTTCGTGTGAAACTTTAGTCCACACGTTGGATAGGAAGAAAAGTTGTAAGTAGTTTATAAACCTTTGCTCACAATAGGTTCTTGTGAAATATGTTATATTATGCTCTGGCCCATTCACGCAGAATAAATCAATCCTCTTTGGATTGAGGAAGAAGTGATACTCAAAGATATAAGATGGAAGACAAAATGTGAAACACAATCAAAAGTAACATAGATAAAAACCCAATAACTTGAAGCTGAACCAAAACAATCAGTTCAAAAGAAACACGAGCCCAAGCAAAAGGACTAGAATAAATCACATGGTTGCTTTATTTATGGAAAATTGGGTCCTTTTGCAAGAGATTGCTATAAATGCTTGCTTTATTTATGAAAAATCGGGTCATTTTGCAAGAGATTGCTATAAACGCAAAAAGAAGCCAACACCTGCACCTTAAACAAATATGATCGAATAACCTGAAATTGTGGCTATGGTCGTGGAGGTTAACATGGTTCATGTTGAACTGTGCGATGGTTGGTGAATTGACATGGGTGCTAGCACGCACATGTATTACAATCGTGCTTGATTTGAATGCTATAAGGAGGTTACTTCAGGAAGAAAGGTTCAAATGAGGAATGCTGTGATTGCGAATATAATCAGATGTGAAAAAGTTCAATTAGCGCTCATGTCTAGGAAGATCATTACCTTGGAAAATGTCCTTTATGTTCCTAACACGTGGAAGAACCTTTTCTTGGGTTATATATATATATATATATATATATATATATATATATATATATATATATATATATATATATATATATATATATATATGGACAAAGCTCTTTCCAAATTTATAATTTTCACAAGTGAAGTGGAAAGCCAATTGAATATGAAAATCAGTATCCTTAGAAATGATAGAGGTGATGAATATAATTCAAAGGACTGATAATTTCTGTGAATCTTATGGGATAATCCATCTAGTTATTGCTCCTTATTCACCTCAACAAAATAGAATAACAAAATAAAAAAAAAAAAAACAGATCCTTAATTTATATAGTGAATGCAATGTTGCTAAGTTATAATTTGCCTTTTAGTTTTTGGGGAGAAATCCTTTATTCTGCATATTATATTCTAAATTGCGTACCTACAAGGCTATAACTAAATCTAAGATAATACCGTATAAATTATGGAAAGGTAGAAAACCTAACATTAGTTATTTTTGGGCTTTGGATTGTCTTACACACGTTAGACTAACAGATCCTAAAAGACCCAAATTAGGTGCTAGAACTACTAGATGTGAACTTGTAGGTTATGCTTCACATAGCAAAGATATAAATTCCCAGACATTGGAGAAAATAGCATAATTGAATCTAGAGATGCAAATTTCTTTGAAAACACTTTCCCTTACAAATTAAAGAATGGTGGGGGTTATTCTAGTGGGGGTTTCTCTTCTAGAAAAAGAAATGAGCATTCTAGCTTAAGTCTTGTAGACTCAGAAGAACTTGATTTGAACCTGAAATTAGTAAAAGTAAACGACCAAGAATGGTCAAGGATTATGGTCCTGGTTTTCACATCTTTCTAGTCCAATTGGAAAGTGATTCCATGACATTCGAGGAGGCTATGTCCTCCCATGATGTTATCATTTATAAAGAAGCAGTTAGCCAGTCACTGATGAAATAAACTTCAGTAGGACTAATAACATGTGGAAATTAGTGGATCCACCTCATGGGGTAAAAACTTTAGGTTGTAAATGGATATTAAAAAGAAATGTAGATATGATGGTTCAATTGCAAAATACCAGATTGAATATGCCAATGTCATTGGTAGCTTGGCCTACGCTATGAACCAAGGTGTTTAAAAACAGTTATGTTATGAGCATATACGGGCATATCGGCTGTAATGGCCGATACCGTGACATGATACAAGTTTAAAATGGGGCGGTCTAGGTTGGGATTGCTCAGAGAATATGCTTTTTGAGTGATTACCCATTTGCAGCGGGTTGTCCAATTTGGATGGATAAAACTCAATATCCCACATTGACAAGTTCTAAATGCATGAGCATCAACCATCATATCCTTAACAGAATATCTTTTTACAATTGGTTCTCAATGCCTCTCGCCACTCTCTTGCAAAATGCTTCCTCTCTCCAAGGGCATTGCACATGCCATTTCTACTAGTGATTGATCATAGTTTCAGTTACTCGTACCGTTGTACGCCATTCGACTTCAGTTTGCTTGCTTCCCAATTCTCAATGTATTTTCAATTCTTCACTTTCCAACATTGCATGCCAGATTTTCTTGGTTAGCGGTTTTCAAAATGTTTAGAAAATGAGAAATGATGGTATTTAATCTTCTTATCGTTTTAATACTCACCCTATATTCGTATCACTTTTGGTCTAGATTACCTCCCCAATGTTGATTACTGTTCAGAACTTGTTCACATCACTTTTGTTTTGGTTGTGTTACTAGGTATCTCGATTCTTGCAAGAGGCAGGAAGTGCTACCCAACTCTTCTCTTTTGTCAGGTTTCTCGAAGGTTGTTTCTCAGAACTGGTCATTGTTTCAACGGTTTTCCTTTATTTTTTGTTATAAAACTTCCATCTCAATTCTGACCATCATTCATGAAATGCGAACTACAAAAAGGTTCATGCAACATTATACACTTGCCTTTAATCTTCTAGGATATCTGTTGATGTTTTATCATCATTAATTATTATTATTATAAAATTGAGCTCTAACACTTTCTGTTTTATGTATATTTGGCCCATGAATAATATTGGAAACAGTCAAATGCACGCAAGAACCAAATACCTTATAACATATGCATCAATATGGGTGTATCGGCCTTGCATCGGCCTAAAAGAGCTTGATAAGGGGCCATACAGGATGATGTGTAATGGTATTGGTGTGAACAATACATTACATAATACACCCCTTTCAAACCTTGCTTAAAACATTATTAGGACTTATCATCTGCATGCAATTCTCACACTACAGAACACCAACATGAATATATTTTCTCCATATTGCGGGTGAATAGAGTTAACACTAGTTGATGATAGAGCAACATATGACAGCCCAACATCTTGGGGCTTTATATGATCCCCTTTTCTGCAGCCTATGGTGTTGATGGGATTTGACAATGATATATAATGTACTCTTATAAACAATTAAGAGTTTTATGGTTTTATGTAAGGAAACTTTATGTTGATATAGTTCACAAGTCTTTCATCAATTCGGTGTCAAAATAAGTCACTGGCAACAACATGATTTTGAATCCAAGATTGTAATACTTGTTACTTGAAATATTTTAAGGGACCTCATTTGGTCTGATAAAAGCATGTCTAGTTAGGAACATGGTTCAAATTATCATCTGATGCAAACTTGGTTTTGACTGAGTGGTATTAATTTCGGTTGGGACCGTGAGTCGCCAAACTGAAATGGGGCCTGAAACGACCATAATAGACCAAAACAGAATTATTTGACACTATTTCCCTCAAGAAATTTGAGGAAAAAAAAATAAAATAAATTCTGATGAATAGTATTGGGCTGATTTGGGACCACTTGAATGTCCCCAAAATAGGCCAAAATTCTTGCAATTTGTATGATTCATCTCACTAATGCATTTACCTAACCATTTGACATCATTTCTCTCAAGACAATTGAGGAAAAAGTTAAAATTAAATTGTGATGAATAGTGTTGGGCCAATTTGAGAGCACTCGAATGCTCCCAAAATGGCCGCAATTCATGCAATCCATGAGATTCATTCCACTAATGGCAAATGGAAATTGTTGTCTAGCCCAATATCATATTATGATTTTTAAGACTCCTAAATCCTTAAATGGATAACTTCCAAGTCACCAACATTTCCTTTTAAAGTTATGACATAACTGGTACATGCTTTAGATCTTGAATATGATTTAATCTGTCTTAATAATTGTTGTGGAAAATCCAATCTTCTAATGGAGACATTTTTAGCTGACTTGTTTCCATCACTTTACCTTCAGTTTCTTAAGAAAAACATCAAAAATATGTAAAGATCTCTTTGATTATGGTTCATTGTCTTATGTCATTTTCTTGAAGATACCGTGAACTAAATTTGTAATAATTATATATGTCTCTATTGTTCAGGCTAAACTTGGAAAATCTCGTCTTGAGCTTTGTATCCTGGAGATATATCTGGACCAGCTTAATGATGCTGATTTTCTTCCACTTTTAGATATGCTCTCTGCAATCGATTCATCCGAGATCGATGCTGTTGACATGCTTCATGGGTCGCCTCCTTGCATATTGTTTAATGGAGAATCTGTGGTGTCTCTGATTCGTGCAGTCAATCAGAAGCTTCGAGTTGTTGATCTCCAGGGTTTGTCATTTGGGAAAGACTTCTTGCGGTATGTGGAAAATTCGTAATCATGCCCAATTCAAACTCAATGGATGCAATCTGAACTGTTGTTCCAGTTGTTTATTCTGCTTAAAATTTTCTTTTGCTCATTCAGTCCAGTTTGGGTTTCATTTGTTGATCTTGGTCTTTCACTAACCCCTTCTTTGTATATTTGAATATGAACCTCATAGATTTTTTTTCTTTAAACATGTATGTAAGCTAATCTAGTGATTCTTCTTTTGCTTTTGAATGTATTGCTTGTGTTCCACACGTCTTCTTATATTTATAAATTATATGAATAGACTTTGAATAGACTTGCATCAATTCAGTTAGACAACGCATATATATTTTTTTTTAAAAAGTAATGGGGATGCATTAAAGCAAAAGGAAACTTACAGAGCGGGGCTGCTGAGATAGCAAGCCAAGAAACTAGAAACCTAAAAAAAGGAAATTAAAGTACTTAAGACGCATTACATGGGAAGCCCATTCGATCAATAAAAACTTGGCAAAAGAACCCACTGACTGAGCCGAGCTGTGAACATCATCGAAGCAGCGATCATTTCTCTCCATCCAGACAGCTCACCAAATGGCTAGAATAGCCACCCTCCAGATGCGGGTTGAAGAACCTCCCAAGTTAAAACCGTGCCAATATTCTAACATAGAGGGAGCAGTACTAGGGAGACACCTACTGACATTGAAACGAGAAAAGAAGTGGCACCAAATTTGGGAAATGAAAGGACAGTGGACTAAAAGATGGTCCACTGATTCCTCATTCCTCATGCAGCAAAGGCAAACATTGACCAACTGCATGCCTCTCTTCTGCAGATTGTCAATAGTTAAGATACGATTTCTAGCCACCATCCAGGCAAAGCAGATGAACTTAGGGGGGGCTGGGTACTTCCAAATAAAAGGGGAGGCCTGATTTTCCACCACAATGGAGGGAACAAGGGAAGAGTATTGGGATTTGACCGAGAAAACACCCGATTTTTCCTTTTTCCAGATGATGGTATCTAAGACTGAAGTGTCTGGGATCACCTTGGACAGGCAAGCCATCAGATCAATGTAATCGTTGATCGCCCACTCGTGAAGATTTCTGACACACGGAACATTCCACACCACACCAGCAGGAGAAATAGTAAAATGATTAGCAATCATACTGTCTTTATCAGAGGCGATACCGAAGATGCTAGGAAATCTGCTTCTCAGGGAGCTTTCGTCCACCCATGGGTCCTCCCAGAATCTGATAGCGGAACCATTTCCCAGATAAAAACCAATGTTTTGAAGAGTAGACTTTTTGGAGCGAAGAATACCTTTCCAGACAAAAGAAGCTTTGTAGTTGCTAGAGTCGTTGGTCCACCAACCACCCGGAGAGGAGCCGTATTTACCTTTAATGATCCTATTCCACAGAGCGTTCTCTTCTACACCCAATATCCAGGTCCATTTACCCAATAAGGCGTTGTTCATAACCCTCAGATTTTTAATACCTACGCCTCCTTCCTTATAATGTTTACAGACCTGATTCCAGTCCAGGAGATGGAGCTTCTTCTGGTTTTCCTTCTCGCACCAAAGAAAGCTTCTTCTAAGCTTGTCAATCCTAGCTAGAACAGAGGAGGGGCATCTGAATAGCGACATGAGATAGACTGAGAGGTTGGATAGGGCAGCTCTGATAAGAGTTAACCTACCTCCCATATAAAGGTAGCGACACCTCCATCTGGCAAGAGACTTATCAACTTTCTCAGCAATTTTCTCCCACATAGCTATCGGAGGGGAGCCCAGAGAGAGGGGGAGGCCCACGAAAGTCGTAGGGAAAGATGCCGCTGAGCAGCCTAAATAATCAGCAAAGGAGGAGAGCTCCTGATCAGAGATGTTGATGCTGTAAGCCTTAGATTTGGTCATGTTGATTTTTAGACTAGACACTGCCTCGAAGCATCTCAAGGTAGTTAGAATGTTTTCCATTGCCTCCAACTTCGCTTCGATCATGATCAATATGTCTTCAACGAATTGGATATGAGAGATAGGCTCTTCGACACCCGGCATAGAGATACCCTTGTACAACCTCGCTCACTGACCCGAGCAAAACATCTGAGATAATGCTTCAACAACAATAAGGAACATGAAAGGGGATAAGGGGTCTCCTTGTCGCAAACCCCGCGTAGCAAGAAAGAAGCCTTTTGGGGCGCAATTTAGGAGGACCGAGAAGTTTCATTTTTATGACCCCATACAAAGAAAACCTATTATATACACTCATTTTTTGTAATGTTTTGATTTATAAGTGTGTATTGATGTCTTTTTTAACAATCATTGAAGTTTCATTGAAAAATTCGACCAATTTCCCCATGTTTCCCCGTGTTTCCAACAACATCAATATATTACGCGATGCAACCGAGATATCCCATGCGATAACCGATACGTATCCGTATCCCCAGGGTGCGATACGTAATGCGATACCGAAAACACTGCCAGAGTCAATGACCTAAGAAGATGAAGTGGAAGACACATGGAGGGCAGTACCTGACTGGGCTGCAGCGGCTCTGGAAGTATTAGGAGCATCACAAACATAGAGTCACATTACAGCCTCATAGGCCTCACGCGACAAGAGAACAAAGTCACTTGAAGAAGGCTTCTCAAGAGCAATCATCTGTGAAGATTTCTCAAAATCACCCGAGGTAGTACTAGCCAAGGATGTATCAGCCCAGGAAGGACGTCCAATAAGGTCCCAACATCGATTGACGATGTGATTTTTGCCCCCACAATGTGTATGGGTGCAGGGTCCGTCACGACCATGTCCTTATCCACTGTGACCACAACTACCGCGACCACCACACTCACTTTCACGGCCCCTACCTTGATTACTGGGCCTAGAATCAGGACCACGTCCCTATGTACCCCACGTTGGAGCTCTAAATCTGTGGTTAAAGGAGGGACGGTCTGTAACTGCATATGCAAAATGATCACGAGGGATAAAAGTAGAGATGGATGAGGCAGTGACCCTATGACACATGTGACATGGCATAGATAGCGGATAGAGAAGGAAGGGGATCCATAACTATAATCTGTTCCCGAACACTTGATACTTTGAGTTAAGGCCCGAGAGGAATTGCATGCTTCGAGTGTCTTCACATTGCTTCCATGCATGATCATAAACCCTTCTATAGTAGGAGGGAAGGGGTTGATAGAGATCTACCTCATCCCACAAACCTCAAAGGGCTGAAAAATACTCCTTTAGGGATCTTGAATTTTGTTGAAACTTGCCAATATCAAAGATTAACTTAAAAACTCTGGAGGGTGTCCCAAATCCTTTTGGCCGAGGTCAGGAACATGACATAATTGCTCACAATAGAGTCCACACTATTAAGTAGCCAAGCTATGACTTGGTAGTTCCTTTTGGTCCAGGTCTTGAAATTCCCATCTAAAGGATCTGGAAGTTCATCCAATATGGAGGAAAGTTTGTCTCTACCCCCTAAAAACAACTTCAAGAATTGAGTCCATTGTAGGTAATTGTTACCGTTCAACTTAACTATGGTAATCAACAAAGGATTTGATTTTGAAGATCCCACACTGGATCCAAGAGTGATTTTGTCCTCCATAAGAGTCCATGAAGAAGAAACTCAATAAAAAACAACTCAAATGAGGCACACACAATACAAGAGTTATAGATTCACACAAATCTGAATTCCAGATGAGGGCTCGGTGTTCCAAAAACAGTCTTAGAACTGGAAAACTGAGTCAAGCATTGGAAATAGACTTGAATCAGGTGTGAATCCATCACACACACCAAGAACATCAACTTAGACATACACCGGAAGTTCTGGTGTATGTTCAAAACCCCAAGAACCCCCAAAATGGCCCAACCGGACCACCTTTGGCTTCACAACTCATCCAAATCTCTCCCTCAATGAAAAATACCACTTTGGATAGTTATATAGGGTAAAACTGATCCACCATGTGAAGAAGATTCAAAGAAATCTCCACCAATTTGAGCAAAATTACACAAAAATGAAGATTTTTTTTTTTTTTTTTTGTCTGATGAGAAAAGTGACTCAACAATATCTCAAATGAGTTCTAAAAAATCTACAAAAATCACCATAAATCTTCTAAAATCGAGGCACTTTAAACCATGTTCTTCTTGGTAAAAAAAAACAGACAGTACGGATTGTTCAGTGTTGATGTCAGCCGTATGGTTGCTAATGTCAACAGGCTCCTGGCTCTGAGAGAGAGAGAGAGAGAGAGAGAGAGAGAGAGAGAGAGAGAGAGAGAGAGAGAGAGAGAGAGAGAGAGAGAGAGAGAGAGAGAGAGAGAGAGAGAGAGAGAGAGAGAGAGAGAGAGAGAGAGAGAGAGAGAGAGAGAGAGAGAGAGAGAGAGAGAGAGAGAGAGAGAGAGAGAGAGAGAGAGAGAGAGAGAGAGAGAGAGAGAGAGAGAGAGAGAGAGAGAGAGAGAGAGAGAGAGAGAGAGAGAGAGAGAGAGAGAGAGAGCAGTAACCCAAAAGCACATACATACAAAATACCCACTCTCTATAGGACCATGCTCCAAAATTTTCCTGATGGAATAAATGCTGAACCGAAGGTAGATGCTTAAGAATTAAATATGGCTGTGGTCCACCTTCAATTGAACAAATACCATAGATTGGATGGCTAGTATCTTCCAATCTGGGAAGCTTGGTCCAACCCCAGTTAGGCCCATCATACCAACAATCTAGATCATGAAACAGTGGGCCTAACTACGACATATTGAGAACGTGAGGTTGCTAAGGGACATTTGGATGTGTGGAAAATTCCAGTTAAGACATGGACATCCATGCCCAAGAGAGCATTTGTGCCTTTTGCTGTGTCATTGTCCATGAATGAGGGCTTTCATTTGGAGACAGCTGTCTACAAATTCGAACCAAGGGAGAGGCTGGAATATAGCTGTCCATGCACAAAGGCTTCCAATACAATGATGCTTTCTACATTGCATGCTTACTTCAGTTGTACTCCACAACAGATGACAAACCAAGGGCCTACACTGTACTCTTGGGCATGCTTTACAAGGTTAGTGTCAACAGGAGAGGATACGAAGGTTTGGAAGTGGTCTTCTAACAGAAATTTCCCTTCTTAATCCTTTTTCAAGGCTTATTATGAGATCGGCGAGCTCCCTTATCTGTGCACCAATATATGGAAAGCTCCAATTCCCCCCAGGGTTCAAGTCTTCACCAACTGCAAATAAAATCCTGACCTTTGATAACCTAAATAAGAGAAATTTGCACTCCTATATGTGTGCCTCATGTCCATAAAGGATGAGGAGCCTGTTAGCCATCTATTGATATATTCGCAGATAGTCTGTGCTGTGTCGACTTATTTCTTTGACCTATTCTAGAATTCTCGGGTCTTAAATGGGTCTATTTTCAATCCCAAGGCTTAGTGATTTTTCAAATGCTTCCTTATGTTATAATGTGTGGCTGTAGAGAGATTTGTATTCTACAATCTTTAACTGGTTTATAGATTGGATCTCTAATTAATTCGATTTCCTCAATGACCTTTGAGTGGGCTCTTCAAAGGCAGAATGCAGGGGGTTATCTATGACATTGTTATTTGGGGACTGGGATTCAATTGTATTTAGAGATACTAAGTAATGAGCTGTTTTTTTTTTTTTTCGTAAACCATCGAATGGTGCTTTCTCTTGGTGGGTTGCAAGGGTTATTTTATTTTTATACTTGTTATTTGTTTTCTTGGGGCTGAGTTACAAGATGGCTGATCGCTATTCGGTCCTTTCTTGTTTTGCTCTTTGGCATTTTTCCCTTTCCTAATAAAATTTTGTGCATTCTCACCAAAAAAAAAAAAAAAAAAAAAAAAAAAGAAGAAAAGAAAAAGAAAAAAAAAAAGAGAAGGGAAAAAAAAGAAAAAGAAAAGGAAAAGAAAAAAAAAGAAGAAAAAGCAACCTGTCTATATTTATCCCAGATTTTAAGAGAAATCATGTTTGCAGTTGAGGACCCACTTATTATAGTGCCTGAATCTCGTGCACGTGTGTCATGTTTGCATGTGCCATAGCTCACCTATTCAATATATGCTCCAGTGGTACACTTTCAGGAATAATAATAATAATAATAATAATAATAATAATAATAATAATAATAATAATAATAACAACAACAACAACAACAACAACTCTTAAGAGGCATTATCCAAACACAAAATCTCAACATCCATGGATGCATCTATCAACACATTCAAATACATCATGTTGATCTCCGTGTTCAAGAGATCTTTTTCTTAAAGTAAGCTTTTTGCGCACCCAAAAAGCCCCTAATAACGTACACATCCTTCGGTCAATGATCATATGATTTCTCTATCAATTTTGGCTAATTATACATCTGGTAAAATAGGAGGTATTTTAACCTGGCTTATTTAATTGATTTGGGCGTTGCTTTCTAATTACAACTTTGTTTGTACTCTTAGGGATCTTTTCCAAAGAGGCTTGACGTGCCAGGTCTTAAACTTGCGGTCCTCCCATATCAGAAAGCTCGACATGTCCGGGAAATTCATGCAGTTACACACCCTAAATCTCGATTTCAGTATTTCACTGACCAGTTTCCGGGAAGGTTGCTTTAGTTGTATGCCCAATCTGGTTCGGCTTTCTCTGTGTGAAACACGAGTCACTAATCTTTGGACAACAAGTGCTGCACTATCAAAACTCCCTTCTTTGGCAGAACTCCGGTTTCAAAATTGTTTGTGTTGTGAGGACACCAGGCCATGTCCCACGTCATCCGACAGTAAACCCAACTCTTTTATATATGAAAAGATTGGTTCAGGTCATCCTCAGTTATATTCTTATGCTGCGCCAACTTCTATTGCTACTCAAGATTTGTTATCGCCGATTTTTCAATACTCAGGCATGGAGGATTCATTCAATGACGCATTTTCTGATGATGATTCACTTGCAAATAACGACTTGGTTCAAAGCACTACTGAGGAATCATCAGATGAAAGTGAGTTAGATTTTTCAATCCATCACCGAGGAACAGGTAGTTGGGTGGAAGCATTATCTAATTCTCCTTCAGAGTTCATTCACTCCAACAACAATGGACCAGGATTCTCACGCGATAGTCATCAGACAGGCATCTTTGATGATTTGGACATGACGGGTTTAGATGGCTATGTAAACATGGATGAATTTTGTAGTCATTTTCCCTTTGGGAATAAGATTCCGGCCAGCCCAGTATTGTCTGATGATAAAGATGGTTCTTCTACAAATGCAAGTACTGAGGGGTCCTCGGAAGTAGTGGTAAAAAAGTTTATTTCACATCATCCGTCACCAATTTGCTTTGAGAAGCATTACAGAGAATATATGGTAGCTTCATTGCCCCATTTGAAAGTACTAGATAATTTGCCCATTAAAAACGAGGAGCGGGAGAAGGCAAAAGTCATTGTTTCACAAGATTACGAACTTTTGCCATACAACAAACAAAACAAAGAGAGCATTGTTCATATTTTGCAGAAACGTGAAACGGGAACCGGCATTGGGTTGTGGAGATCTCCCAAACTGAAGCAGTCATATTCCTCCAGAAAGAGCCAGTATTCCTTCTCTAGGTCAATTTCTGCTGCCAAAGTTGGTTCTTCTGCTTGGCCACTCTTACATCCAATATCTAAGCTCAGAAGCATTTCGAGGGAAGAAACTAAGAATTTTCGTCCACGGCAATTCGAATATCATCCGTCTAATCCTTGTCTCATGGTTTTTGGGACTTTGGATGGGGAACTAGTTGTTATCAACCATGAAAGTGGGAAACTTGTTGGTTATCTCCCATCTGTAGGAGCATTGCACAGTATTTTAGGACTCAGTTGGCTTAAAAGTTATCCATCCAAGGTATGTGATATTAGATTATGAACCTGCATTAAATTAGATTTTTGGTGTTTGTTATTTTAGATGGTTCCAGTGGGCTTATCTAACTCTGCTTGTCCTTGACATCAAATCGTTCACAATTCCCCTTTGTGGATAGTGTGGGCTTGACTGTGCTGATGTGACTTGTGTTGGTAATCACGTATCAGCGAGTGCCCTGCTATTTTGTGGAACCATCTACTTGAGCATGACCTTTCATGTGTGTGGGTGCTTTGTGCTTTGCAATTTTCCTGGCAACCGTGCGTCCATGATTTAGCTTGCTCGCCCAATGGGGCGTGCTTGTAAATAGCTGGGCTGAGGGTTGGTACTGGGTGGGACCTCGTTGGCATACGAGAGTTCTTGAAGTGCCCAGGGAAAAGAAAATGTCTATGGTTAAGAGTGTTATTGGGTTGGGCATAGGGGTATTCATACACATACCTGCCAATGGGTACTATACCCATGGCCATACCCATACCCATACCCATACCCATACCCATGTTGGACCATTTACTGGCACCTGTAAGGTGTTGGCTACCCATTAGAGTATATTTGAAAATTTTCAACAACAACAAAAAAAAAAAGGTAAAAAGGAAGAAAAGAAAAGAAAGAAAGAAAGAAAGAAGAGGAGTTACCCATTGGTGGAGGAGCTGGCCTACTTTGGGATAGGTTATATTCATGCTAAGCCCCACTTGTTGAATGGTCCAAATCATGTAGTCTTCTACCATGTTGGCACAGTTGTGATCTCCTCTTCAATCTCTCTAGTGGGAATTTCTATAGGATTTCATTAGAATTGTACCAGTTGTAGCTGCATTGACCATATCAAAGCAATTCATAGGAGTGGGACCGACCATGGAGGGGCTATAGGCCAAAAAATCATATTTAGTGGACAATCCACAGTGTTTTTGTTTGTTTACCTGACTGTAGCTCATTCCTATTTTTAACCATTCATCTGTATGCAATTGATGGGATAGTTTGGATTGAGATTGCAGACCTCTCTCCTTTATAGATGGATATAGACGGAGACTACAGAATCCCTAATTTACATGAGTTATTATTCAGTGCTCCAGCCAAGAAAAACATTACTGTCGAGATTACTAGTCTATACAACTGGGGCCTATTTGTCCATGTTCCAAACCGTTTATGGTAGTATGAAAGGTACCTGCATTAAAGATCTCCCAGATAGAAAAAATTTGAACCTGTAAATAGTGTCCAAGAAAGAAACACAGCAACGGTTCCATTCAACCATAAAATGCCAAATATTCTACTGCTATGACCTTCCAGGCTCCAGGGTGGTTTACTTTTGGGGCATGGGCCATCAATGGTGAGTCCCATGATATCAACATTTTAGATCACTTAAAACATGGGCTCCACTTCACAATCTAAAAACAAAAGCGCACTGTTGAATCTCTTAGCCAGAGCAATGTATGGTTCATCTTCACTTTAAATAGACTTCTAAAAGTTTTAGAAACTTAACCTAACGCAAGTAGGTTGTGAGGATTTTCTTAGCCCACACGCACTTCCAAACAATATAGATGTCCTTGCAGGAAAGTTAGCCTGTTATGCTCGTATGGTGGGTTCCACTTGTATCTTGATGTGGACTGCTGATCAACCCTTTCAACTGTCCATTTATGTTGTACAGGTCTGGTCCTTCCAATAATGGAGTGATCAGATGTTCAGGCCAGGGCATCTATACAGTGGAACCTACCCAAGGAGCGGCTTGGCATATGTAAGCTGTGAATCCCTTGACAATTCCAAATGCCCAAGGCCCGTCCTGTTCCCCAGTTCCCAGTCTTGAATTCTTTTCGAAAAACATGTCCCATCATTACGAACGATGGAATAAGTTTTCCAGAAGAAATCAAGATCGGAATTGATTGGGACATTTCTTTTTCTGGACACTTCGTGATATGGTAATTTATGCTCATATTTTGGTTTTCTTGTGGAACATCAGCTCATTGCTGGCTCCGACAATGGTTCGCTGCAATTGTATGATATCTGTCAAATGCCATCAACAATTACTGATAGATTCTGCAGTACAGCTGCTGCTTTGTTTAACTTTGATGACTTCGAGCAATTGACATCTGTTCATGTCAATTCAACGGATGAATGGTTTCTTGCAAGTGGGTATTCAAAACATGTGGCTTTATATGACATAGGCAGTGGAAGGCGCTTACAGGTCTTCAAAAATTTGCATCGAGAACATATCAACGTTGTCAAGTTCGCCCACCACTCCCCCTCCATGTTTGCTACTTCGTCTTTTGACCAGGATATCAAGATGTGGGACTTGAGGCAAGGACCATTGCGACCTTGTTTTACAGCTTCCAGCTCAAGAGGAAATGTGATGGTTTGCTTTTCTCCTGATGACCATTATCTGCTCTCGTCAGCTGTAGACAATGAGGTTCTTCTGCAAATTAATCTCGAATCATCCTATTTGGGCTGTCAATGAACCGGGGTTGGTCTGGAGGGACCGTTAGGCATTTGCCCAAGCTATGCTTGACCCCACACAAGTGACAAGGCCTGATAGATAAATGTGCCTGAGGGGTCGGGTTTGTCAGTTATTCGTAATGAGGTCCATCCTAGCCTGAGTTAATGCCCATTTGTTACTTTCATGAGCCTGGCTTGTGCCTGAATTTGAGGCCTAATTCGGGGCCCAATAAATATACAGTACAGACTTCTGTCGATCTCAGTCTGGCCTAGATCAAGCCCATTGACAGCCCTATATATCATGCTTCTGAGTCCATTTGTTTGCAGAGTCTGATGGGTAAAATGATGCAGGTTAATCAGCTTTTGGCTGTGGATGGAAGGCTTCACATGAAATTCAATATTGCTTCAACTGGGAGTGCTCAGAATTATACACGTTCATATTACATGAATGGGAGGGACTATATTATCAGTGGGAGTTGTGAGGAAAATGTTGTTCGTATCTGCTGTGCTAAAACTGGGAGGCGTCTTCGGGATATTTCTTTGGAGGTAATTTGATTCTTCAATGCAGTTTCAACCATTCGTTTCATCCTCTATGCAATATAATGCATGAAATGAATTCTAACTGACTGCGAAAAGAAAGATGTTTCAATTCATAAAATAGAAACAAATTCCAAGTTCTAATGAATTAAAAAGGGGCTGAGTTTCTAAATAGTCCCAATCTTTTTCAAACAATTGATGAACTGTTTCATGTGCACATTGCTCTCTTCCTATGTGTAGTCTTCAAATTTCTAATTCTTTAAAACATTGATTAAGACAATTCTCAAAAGAAGAAGAAGAAGAAGAACTTGACAATTTGATATTTAATTAGTGCTAGTTATTATAATAACTAGGTTTGTAACATTACAATGTTGCGGCATTGTTGCGTTTGGGTTCTGGTTTAATGATATTTAATGGGTACATTTAAGTAAAAATGTGGCCATATTGACTGTCTAGAATACTCTTACACATTTTCTGTTGTTTATGCATGTACTGTGGGGAGCCTTGAATTTCATTTCTGCAAATGATTTAACAGTACCTCAACAAATTAAACTTGCATATAGTGATGTGTGTCATCAGAAGCCACTAAATTAGACCCATTAATAATGCTAGACCACTTGGATCAACTTTTTAATTTTTCATCGCTAGTGACCTTATTGCCTACTAGGTGTCATTGTACATGCATCGCACATCGAGAGCGCAAGGGAGAGAGATCGGGAGAGGGTGAGGGCATGCACACAGGGAGGGTGAAGAAACAGGTATGGGCAATGTGGGGACTGGGGAGAGAAAAAGGAGGAGTTTTAATGGATAAAATCTAACCTGTTGCAAGGCTTTCTGCTGATAGAAGCTGAGCCTTGTGTTGCCAACCTGCCACACTTTTAAATGGACGACTAGCTGCAGATACTTGGCTTTTCAGTTGCTGTAGATCCTGGACTTCTCATTCAATCTCAAGGTTCTTTACTGGATGATAAGCTATGTTCCTTGTGACGAATGTGAGAAATTCCAGACAAGTATTTATGCAGGAGAATTTTCTCAATTTCAGGGTTTTATAAAGAAATACCAAAAGGATTAATTATGAAAATTAAAAGAAGAAGAAAGAAGAGGGAGAAAAACGTATGGAAGAAAGGAGAGTTTATGTTACTTTCCTTCTTCCCCTTTTGTGTCTATTTAAAGAGAATATTTACAAAAGATAAGGCTCATTAGCTGTCTCCTAATCATGATTATACAAAACCAAATAAAAACCAAGAATGGTGCACTGCAGGTGCACCTAAGCCTATGTACATAATCTGGTATGGTGTACCATAGGTGTACCCAAATTATGTACACTAACACTCCTAAAGTTGGTGCATAGCTATCATTCATGCTCCGCTTGACATAAATGGTATTGATGTGGCACTGTGGATGTGGCTTTGGTGAAAACATCTGCTAACTAATCTTCTAAGCAAACAAAGGGTGTGTGCAGAAGCTTGGCGGCTAATTTTTTCTGAATGAGTGGTAGACTACTTCAATGTACTTTGTGCTTTCATGGAAGACCAAGTTAGATGCAATGTGTATTGTTGCCTAATTATCACAATATAAAGGAATTGATGAAGATGCCGTAAATCTCATATCCAGAAGGATGGCCTTCACCCATAGTAACGAACTGTATGAGCCATTGCACGATATTTGGCTTCGGCAGAGGAGTGCACAACAATGGATTGCTTCTTGCTTTCCCACATAGCTAGATTTCCCCTGCAAAGGTGCAATATTCTGTAGTAGAGTGTTGATTGGAGGAAGAACCAACTCAATCAACATCACAAAATCTACTAATTTTCAAGTGTCCATGATTTGAATAAAGAAGATCATGATCAAGTGCACATTTCAAATAACATAGAATTCGATAGATTGCTTTGAGGTGATGGCAATGAGGTTGTTGCGTGAATTAACTTACAATGCCAACAACATGAGATATTTGAATGAGTAAAACTGAATAAATTAAGTGACACACTAGTTGACGATACATGCTTGGGTTCTCGATTTCATCTAATTGTTTCTCATGCAACTTGTGGTCTATTTCAATAGGTGTATCAACGGGTTGAGCACCAAGTAAGCTAATCTCAGAAAAGCGATTTAGAACATATTTAAATTGAGATAAGAAATTTGCACATTTTGAGCTACTTCAATTCCAAGAATGTACTTCATCTATCCTAGATCCTTCATTTCAAATTGTGATGCTAAGGGCCTATTTGGTATGTGGGCTTAGGTGGGATTAGGTGGGATGGAATTGCATTTGCTCCCATGGGCGATTTTTGCTGGATTTTGAAATCCACTACATCTGTGGGGCCCACATTGGTACATGTGTTGCATCCATGCCGTCCATCCATGTGTCCTTTACACGTGATATTCAAGTTATATACGTGTACAAGTGACCGACATCAATTGTGAATCTTGTCCGTTAATTATAATTACATGATCCACCAAACACGAGTTTTGCTTAATACCAGAGCAAGAATTTGATCCCAAACATGGGGATTGGATGGTCAAAATACCATGGTATTTCCAGGCATGTAATCATTGTGCAATAATGGTGTTAATTCCATCTAATGCAATTCCATACCATTTAATCCCGCGGACCAAATAGGCCCTAAGAATTTCTTAACAATGTCTATGTCAATTGTATTCGTGCTAGGGAGAATAATATCATCAACATATACGATAAGAATCGTCGTGTTTCTATTCATATGCTTGACAAATACAGAATGATCAAAGGTACTTATTTTAAATCTACAGTTTAAAATTCTATTGCCAAGCTTTTTAAGCCAGGCAGGAGGCGGCTGTTTGAAACCATAGAGTTTTTCAAAGACAGTGCCCTTGTCAATCTCCCCGTTAGGCCAAAAACCAGGAGGAGCCTTATAAATTTCTTCAAAAAGATTACACCAATGGACAAGAGGATGCGAATTGAGTTTAATTTGGTTACCAAACTAAAGGTTTCATTATAATCCTCACCGTACTTCTGCGTGAAGCCCTTAACAACTAGTTGTGCTTTGTATATATCAATGGTGCCATCGGCTTTGTGTTTAATCGTAAACACCCATTTGCACCCGACCACGTGTTTGCCTAGTGGCAGAGTGACCAAATCACAAGTATGTTGTTTTTCCAAGGGCAGACATCTCCTCTACCATGGATGCTTTCCATTTAGGGTCACTCAAGGCATCTGCAATCTTGGTAGGCATAGCCACAAAAGATATAAATAGATACAAGGTATGATTGATGAAGGAGAGGGGCATTTATATGAAACATAGTTACCAATGGAGTGATATGTGGGCAACCAAATTCCCTTGCGAAGAGCAATTGGGACACCTGCTGGTTTTGGCACCAACTTTGAAGAGTGGTGATGTTTGGGAAGAATTCTCATTCTCAAAGAATAGTCCTAGATATCATTGGTCGGAGTGGGACTTGGTACTTTTTCAACATGGGACTCGTTTATGATGGGGAGGGAAAGAGGTGCAATATGTATACTGCCTTGTGAATTGAAATAAGGTGTGCGCGCACACACACACACATATATAATGTGATATCTCTAGAAATATAGCCTTTCTGATTTATAGGGCAGTGACATTTGTACCCCTTTTTAGAATTTGAGTACTCTAAGAACACATTTTATAGATTGTGGTCTAGAACTTGTTGTAAGATGTTCTAAGAATGTGAGCAAAGCAAGTGCATCCAAACACTTTTGGTGGCATAACAAATAGGGACTATGAGGTTACAGGACTTGTAATGGGTAGTTACTTTTAAGAACATCGGTCTGAGTCCAATTGATTATATATGTAGCAAGAAGAATGGCTTCACCCTAATATGCCTTTGGTATGGACATGCTTAGCAATAAAGACCAGGTGACTTTTAGTAAGTGTAGGTTTTTATGTTTAACCACACCGTTTTGTTATGACTTATTAGGATGGGAGGATTAAGATTATAATCCATGATCTACGAAATATTTTTGTAAATCATGGTGTAAATATTCGTGGGCACTGTCATATAAAAATGTTTAAATTTTGGTGTTGTATTGGTTAGAAACCATTTGATGAAACATCCATTTTTTAAAGGATTTTTTATGAAACATTTTGATTATCAATGAGACTTTCTCATAACTTTTTAGAAGATAAACCAAGTATATTGTGAGTCAATAAATGATAGGAAATATTTGAATTCAAATACAAAGTCTAGTGGAGCAGGGTCCTATACAGCCAAATGGATGAATTGAAATGGATGCCGTCTTTGTATTACTTAAAGGAAAAGTAGTTCCATAATGCTTAGATAACTGATAAGTTTCACATTGTAAAAGTATTACTTTTATTGAATTTTTTAGGAAACAAAAGACAATGATTTTTGTTAAGACTCAGACCCCTCAATAAACCCAGTTAAACCCTAGGTACTAGAAATTTGGATCTAATACCACCTTCAATCTACGCACTGTATTGAAGCACATATAACGAAGATAGAACAATTGAATAAAACATAATAATCAAACAATAAAGCAATCAACCACAAAACACAACGATATTTATGTGGAAAACCCTTGTGGGAAAAAATCACAGCACAAAGCGATCGATATCTACTATAATCAAAACCTTAGAGTTTACAGACTCACCTTCTTCGATTACAAATGTATCCGACCTCCCCTTGAGAAACCCTTCCCAAGCCCCTATAAGTATTGGAAACCTCTCGCACCTCGCGAAGACCCTTGCCCTTAGATAGGAAACTTGTAAGTATGATAATACCAAGCCCAAATCCTGGATTAGGCTTTAAATAGCCCGATTTGCGCAACTCTGTGTAATAGATCCGGCCGGATCAAACATAACCTTCAGTCGGACTGAATCAGACCGATTGGAATTTCAGTCGAACCGAAGTCGACCAAAACTTCACAATGAGCAACTTGAGAATTCCCCAATTTTCGGTCGCACTGAAATCGACCAAAACTTCACAACGAGCAACTTCAGAATTATCCAATTTTCGATCGAATCGAAAATGGCTTCGGTGGAACTGAACTTCTCTGTACAACAGATTTGGCAAAATCAAAGCATCCTGCACAACAATCTCCACCTTGACTTGCATTTTGCCAAGTCACCTAGAAGACCTCCCATGTAACCTCTACCTTTAGCGTAGACCACTTCTTGCATTCTCCACCTAGAACGCAACTCCATCCGCACCCTTATGCAAGGGTGCCCAATCTCATTAATGGCTAGTGAGATTGATAAAGCCCAAGCAATGCTTGAACTTGTCTGTGGTCACCGGCTTTGTTAACATGTTCACGACATTCTCGTTTATATGAATCTCCCCTGAAGTAATGAGCTCCTGTATCTTGTGGAACCTCATGTCGATGTGCCTGGTTTGCATGTGATACACCCGATTCATCACCGGATGGATAATACTCTGATTATTGCAGTGCAACTGAATCGCCTATTGCTTCAACGCAAGTTCTCTTATTAGACCTTTCAATCACAATGCCTCATTTGACGCCTCCGTCATAGCCATGTATTCCGACTCAGTTTTAAACAACGCTATCATAGATCTCTAACATACCGGTCTGCCTGTTAATGTGAAAACATATCCCGTAGTGAACCTCCTGTTGTCCAGATCATACGCGTAATCCAAATCCACATGGCATTCAACTCTACCTGAAGCTCCGTGTCCCCCGAACATGATTCCAATATCAACTATGCCCCTGAGATACCTGAAAATCTACTTAACAACATTCCAACGCTCCTTCCCTAGATTCGCCATATACCTGCTAACTACATTGATTGCCTGTGAGATATTTGACCTTGTGCAAACCATTGCATACATGAGCCTCCCCATTGCACTCGTGTACAACACCCGTGACATTTCTGAAATCTCCTCTTCTATACTTGGACACGATCTGGCCGACAACTTGAAATGACCTGCTAGCGGTGTGCTAACTGGCTTAACACCTTCCACGTAGAACCACTCTAGCACCCTCTGCACATAAACTTTCGGAAAAAGCCACATCTTTCTAGACTCTCTGTCCCTGTGTATCTTCATGCCTAGGATCTTTTTCACAGTGCCTAGATTCTTTATGTCAAACTCTTTGCTTAACAGAGACTTAAGCAAGAGTATCTCTTTCTTGTCCTTTAAAGCAATCGACATATCATCTACGTAAAACATTAATAAAATATGTGACCCATCCTCAAGTACCATGTAATCAAAGCAATAATCGTACTCACGTTTGATATACCCAATCTCCATCACGTAGGAATCGAACCACTTGTACCATTGTCTCGATGACTGCTTATGCCCATACAAGGACTTCTTCAACCCATACACGTGGCCTCTTACTAAGCTCCTCGAATTCTTTAGGCTGCCTCATGTAAATGACTTCGAGTTCCCATGAAGGAATGCCATATTCACATCAAGCCGCTCTAATTCCAAATTGGATTCTGCTACCATCGCTAGTAGCACCCTGATTGATGTATGTTTTATGACAGGAGAAAACCTCATTATAATATACTGATTCCCTCTGTAAGAACCCTTTTGCTATGAGCCGTGTGTTGTACTCTTCACCCTCTTTTTCTGTGAATGTTTCCTTTTTCCTGTAGACCCATTTACATTCTATAGCCCTCTGTCCTTTTGGAAGTTCCACCATGTCTAATTCCTATATAGAGATTCCATCTCCTCTACCATAGCCGACATTTAGTCATCCACTTGTTGCCATCCTTTCCAGATTTTGGCTCTTGAAAAGTGGATGAATGTCCACTCCCTGTGAATAATACAAAAGAGACCATGCTCTTGAACCTGTATCAAACCGGAGCTCTAATGGTTCTTTTCTCCGTGTTCCTAGCCATACATTCTTGTATATCTTGCTGATTATTTTGCTCAGTTTCTTGCACCCGCTGAATTTCTCTTTTAGTAACCGGCTATATTGGCTCCACATGCCCTGACAATTTCTCGATCACACCATGTTTATCTCACTTCTCTGTAGCTTCCTTGTTGGCCTTCAACATTAATGCCTCATCGAAGATAACATCTCTGCTAATGATCACCTTATGTGAAACTAGATCCCAAAGCTTGTAGCACTTGACACCTTTCTCATAGCCAACAAAGATGCACTTTATAGACTTTGGATCCAACTTCGACCTTTGTCCACTCTGCACGTGGATGTATGCTGGACACCCGAAGATCCTCAATCCTGAGTAATCGATGTCCTTGTCGTCCATACTTCCTTTGCAACTTTGGAGTCTAACATTGTAGATGGTGACCGATTTATAATATGACATGCCATGTTCACAACTTCAGTCCATAAGCTCTTAGGCAGCCACGCATGTAACTATATACTTCTTGCCCTCTCCAGTAGAGCTCTATTTATCCTCTTTGCCACCCTGTTTTGTCGTGGGGTTTCTGGAGTTGAAAAGTGCCTTATGATGCCTTGTTCTTTGCAAAATTCCATGAATCTTGCTTCTCTGTACTCCGTACCATTCTTTGACCTGAGACACTTGTCTCCCGATTTACTTTTCTACCTTCGCCTACCATTGCTTGAACCTGACGAATATCTTAGACTTGTGTTTCAAGAAGTAGACCCAAACATTTCTCAAGTAATAGTCTATGAAGGTCATAAAGTATCGTGCCCATCCCTTAGATGGTATTGTCACCGGCCCCCAGACATCGAAATGAATATAGTCGTGCACTCCGCTGTTGGTGTGTAGTAGTCTTGAACTTTACCTTGCACTGCTTCTTACATACGCAATGCTCACAGAAATCCACCTTGCACACCTTAACTCCCTTTAACAGTTTCCGTTTGTGGAGTTCCATTATTCTCCTCTTGCTTATATGCCCTGGTTGCATATGCCACATATTAGTATCATCTGTGCCAGATTTTGCATGTGAGGTGGTAGCAGCCTCACCCATAGCCGTGCTTCCATCCAACATGTACATATTTCTAACCTTATGCCTCTTCATCAACACCATTGCACCTTTGGTGACCTTGATTACACTGTTCGTTGCGGTGAATGTGCAACCGTTCATATCTAAAACTCCCAAGGATATTAATTTTTTCTTCAGATCAAGGACATGCCTGACATCACCTAGAGTCTGTATGACTCCGTCAAATATCCTTACCTTGATAGTCCCTATTTCGATGGCCTTGCATGCTACGTCATACCCCTCGGAACACTTTCACCATCATAGGACTTGTAGGAATCGAACCAAGTCCTATTCGGGCACATGTAATACGAACATCCTAAATGTATCCAAATTTTGAGAGATGACTCGTGCCTGAAGAGACCAAGAGGTCTCCTTCTGAGTTCTCTTCCGCTACACTCGCAGATTCACCTGTGTTCCATTTTCCTTAGCTTTCCAAGTCATCCTTTTGTTTCTGACAGTCTCTCTTGAAGTGCCCCTTAATGCCATCGTAGAAGCATCCATCCTTTGTCTTTGATTTTGATCTAGACTCCTCCTTCCTGTTTGACTAAGATCGCTACATGGATCGCCCACGTATCTGACCCCCTTTCGCGACTAGCCCTTATGTCCGAGAGTCCTCATTGCTCGGCTTCTTCCTCATCTCGTTAGAAACGAGAGCCGCGATGATCTTTTCTAGCTTCACAATATTCTTCTCATTTAGCAGAGTAGTGGCGAGATGGTCGTACAATGTGGGAAGCGATGCTAGAATTAGCACCGTTTTGTTTTCTTCATCGACTGGTTCTCTAAGCCTTAATAATTCACTACATAACTTTGTAAACAAGTTCATGTATTCCAGGAGATCCGATCATTCCTTCATATGCAGCCCAAATTGTTGTTTCTTCACAAACAACTTATTTGTGAGGGACTTCGACATGTATAGGTCTTTAGCTTTTTCCACATCTCCTGGGGAAATTCCTCATCCAGGACTTTGTACATGACTTCATCCGATAGACATAAACATATGATGCTTATAGCTTTCTCCCTGAGATCAATCTAGTCATCATCAGATATCTTATCTGGTTTCGTCTCCAACAATGCCTTACTCAACCCTTGCGAGACTAGAATATCCTTTACCTTCCGTTGCCACGAACTAAAATCGTTCTTCCCATCGAATTTTGACCTTGACATTTTCGTTGAATTCCCAAATGTCTTAATCCTGATGCTTTGATATCACTTTGTTGATATTCAGACCCCCAACAAACCCAAATCAACCCTAGGTATTAGAAATTCGAATCTAATTTCATCGTCAATTTGGCTTTGCAGAAGAACGTATAATGAAGATAGAACAATTGAATAAAGCACAATAACCAAACAATAAAGCAATCAACCACATAACACAATGATATTTACATGGAAAACTCTTGCGGGAAAAAATCATGGCACAAAGCAACAGAGATTCACTATAATCAAAACCTTAGAGTTTATAGACTCACCTTCTTCGATTACGGATGTACCTGATCTTCCCTTGTGATGCACAACCCCTTGAGAAATCCTTCCCAAGCCCTTACAAGTATTGGAAACCCCTCTCACCTCGCAAAAACCCTTGCCCTTAGAGAGAAAACTCGCGAGTATGATAATATCGAGCCCTAATCCTAGATTAGGCTTTAAATAACCCGATTTGTGCAACTCTGTGCAATAGATCTGGTCGGATCGAATCAAATCGACTGGAATTTTGATCAAACTGAAATCAACCAAAACTTCACAATGAGCAACCTGAGAATTCTCCAATTTTCGGTCGAACCAAAAATGTAACGTGAACATCTCTGTACAACAGGTTTGGCAGAATCAAGGCATCTTGCACAACAATTATAAAGATAAATGACCCAGACGAGTACGCCAAAGTGTCACCCGATCCTTGTTCTCTATGTTAGGATCATAAACATGAGTAGACCTAGAACCTTCTTGGTTTAGAAGATAAAGTCCTTTTTATCTTCAAGACCACCACCAATCATCTTTTTCATTGCCAAATCTTGAATAACACAATACAATGGGTAAAAGATGACACAACAATTTAGTTGCTTGGTCAGAAAGCTTATAGAGAGAAGATTCGATGGAAATGAAGGAACATGAATTACATATGAAATAGACAAGGAATCAGAGGTGAAAGGTTCCCTTCCCAAGGGCTTTAGAAAAAGAACCATTGGTCAATCTAATATTACTAAAAATAGTAATGTAGGAAGTATATTCATTGGTCGTACCTTTTCATGTGACCAAATGCCCCTGAATCAATGATCCAGGATGTCTGAGAAATGTGATTCACAGATGCAGAAGTACCTGACTGTCCTGTCTAGTTAGCAGTTGAAATGGAGGCCTGTAGAGCAGCTATTTGTTTATAGTTCACTGATGATTTGGTTTTGTGGGTCTCGGTCATTAGATATGGGGAATTCTTTAGGTAGTGCTCAAATTAGCGGAAGCCTTCGTTTTTTTGAGCAAAGGTTAGAATGGAGAACCCAACTGTAGTCATTTAAATGTCCACAATGTGTAAATCTGAGCTTATCTTTGTCTACGCTTCCTCATCCAGTTCCTTGCCCTTTAGCAACTTTGGAGTTTGTCATTAAGGCTAACCGTTTTGGAAGAATAGCTTGAGAAACACCTCGTAGTCTAGATGAAAGGCAAAATTACCAGATGTAGCAAAATCAGTTGTTAATGAAACAATCTATTTTAAGAAATAAACCGATGGAAGGCAAAATTACCAGATGTAGCAAAATCAGTTGTTAATGAAACAATGTATTTTAAGAAATTGTTGTGTGCCTAGGTTTTATTAGAGAAACCCAGGTAAAGCCTCCTCCAAGGCAACCACAAAGATCAAATACATTGCAACAACACAACTTCAATGAATGGAGGGGGAGAGGTCGGGAAGAACAAATTTTGATAAGAAGACGATATTAAGGCTGTCTTTGCTTTTCTTCTCCCACCTTTTTATACGTATGAATAAAGGAAGAATATATCAACTGTTAACTCTATCAACACCGATTGTTAATACTGAATACCCTAAAAAACCTAAAAAATACTCAAAAGTTAGTCATAATTTTCACCATAAAACCTATATCCTTGGTTTGTGCCCTGAAACACCAAAATCTCACAAATATAACTATTCTCTTCTAGATTTTGGAAAGAACAACTACACCAGCTAAAGAAGGCAGACAACTAATACTGAGCAAAAAATTATGCCTCCCAGAAATTGATTGCCTCGGATCCCTACAGGATTTGACAATATGGAAACTCTTTTGCCAACATCAGTTTGTTGGAGTTCTGTTTTTTTTTTTTTTTAAAAAAAAAATATCCAGCTTGTATAGGACTTCCTTTTCAATCCTTGGAGTCATCCAAACCCAATTTTCTTAAGATTGCAACAGAAACTAACCTCAGAGAGAGAATAGGTTCAGACTTCAGAGATAGAAAAGAAAGAGGAATTGGAAGAATTCTAGTTTATGTGGATAGAGGTTTCAATATCATCTTTAGCTGACTGGATTCACCGTGCTCCGTGAATCCCAAAAACCCCTATATTTGAGAGGGTGACAATTTCAGCATGGCTTTCTAGGTTATGCTCCTCTTAACATTGAAAAAACGAAGTTCATGAGTTGATGATATAGTTCAGAAACCTGAAAACTCGATTTGATGTTCAGCCGGGTTGGGTTGACCTGAAGATTCAGCTTGAATTGACTTGATATTTAATAATTAAACTGAGAAGTGTTTAGATTAGTAACAGGTTTAGAATAGCATGAATGTAAAATAATGGCTTAGATTTCGCAAGACCAGTGTATGGCAGGCTGGTAAACACGTGCATGCCTTGACTGTGAGGTTGGTCATTCAAATCCTGTCACCCATTTTATTTTTATTTTTATTTTTGGAGGGGGTGTTAAAAATCCATTTTACTTTATGACTGGCTCGGTTTAAGTCGCATCAAGTCAACCAATTTGATGAGCTGACTCCACAAGTCTTGGCAAGTCACAACTGAGTCTCCCCTGTCATTGAATTTCTTAGTTACTCAGCTCAAAATCCCGTAGAGTCAAGTTGGCTCAGATTCACCGAGTTTTAGAACTGTGGTCTATGAAATTTGATGTGAGTGCAACTATGAGGTCTTTAAAATGGAGCCAAATATGCTTTTCCTCTAGCTTATATTGATCAGAATTTCTATACATCTATTACTGTCGAGTTTTTAGGGAGAATATTTAAGTTATGCCTAAGAGTTGAAGTCAACGTCTTGGAGATCTTTTGCAAATTTCTTTTTCTATTGGCATGTTCGCAAGATTATTGTCCAATGTTTTGTTGAAATTATTCACATTAAGGTTTTGATATGCATATAAGACAATGTTTCATTTTAATTGAAGCAAATAATATTAATTAGGTGCTGTAAATTTGTATTGTTGAAGGAGGTTAATATTTTCGTGATATATTTCAGTAACTATGGTGCTTTCTAGTCTTGTCCATGACTAATGGAATCAGTGATGGTTCCTTTGCAGGGTCGGGGCTCAAAAAATTCTCTGTTTGTGCAATCTTTGAGGGGTGATCCATTTAGGGTGAGATATTTTACTTTGATCTTGAGTATTTTAATCCCAAGCATAAATTATCTTGATTTTTTTGCCCCGAATTATTGTTTTTCCTATATACCTTGAACAAGGTGTGCCAAAACGGTTACGTATCGGCCGATACGTAATGGTAATGGTCTGGGCCGATACGCGTTTCGGGTTCGTGTCGGCCGTTATGATTTTTTGTACCCGTATCGGCCGATATGGGTCCGTTACGGGCGCAACGGCCGTTACAGGTCTTCGGGTTCGTATTGGCCGTTATGATTTTTTGTACCCGTATTGGCCGATATGGGTCCGTTACGGACGTAACGGCCGTTATTGACCTGTAACGGCCCGCCTGTAACGGTCGAAAAACGGTAACATTGTTTTTTCATTTTAAGCTCGCTTTTTTTTTTTTTTTTTTTTTTTCAAATTTCTTGCTTTCAAACTGTTTCTCACTCCTTCTACTACCAATTTCGACCAACCTTGGCTGAGTATTTGAGATAAAAAACACATTATATTACGGATTTTGTTGAATCTAAGCTCAATGGGCCATTTTTCAGAAATTCCGAATTCGTCAAAAATAGGTATTTATACTTTTTTTTTTTTAATATGTTTTGCTGTTTTAATCATGACATATGATGTGTTAATCATAGTAGAACATGTTAATGTGCATTTTTCAGATTTGGGGTGCCATTTAATATTTTTTAAATATTTTTTTCTATTTACGCATGTATTTTGACCCTTTTTTTTTTTAAATTCGAAAAATCAATTTTTAATGGTTGTTTTGCTGTTTTAATCATGCCATATGATGTGTTAATCATAGTAGAACATATTAATGTGCATTTTACAGATTTGGGGTGCCATTTAATATTTTTTAAATATTTTTTTCTATTTATGCATGAATTTTGACCCTTTTTTTCAAAATTCGAAAAATCAATTTTTAATGATTGTTTTGCTGTTTTAATCATGCCATATGATGTGTTAATCATAGGAGAACATATTAATGTGCATTTTACAGATTTGGGGTGCCATTTAATAATTTTTTTAATATTTTTTTCTATTTACGCATGAATTTTGACCCTTTTTTTCAAAATTCGAAAAATCAATTTTTAATGGTTGTTTTGCTATTTTAATCATGCGATATGATGTGTTAATCATAGTAGAACATATTAATGTGCATTTTACAGATTTGGGGTGCCATTTAATATTTTATAAATATTTTTTCCTATTTACGCATGAATTTTGACCTTTTTTTTAAAAAAAAAAATTCGAAAAATCAATTTTTAATGGTTGTTTTGCTGTTTTAATCATGCCATTTGATGTGTTAATCATAGTGGAACATATTAATGTGCATTTTACAGATTTGGGGTGCCATTTAATATTTTTTTAATATTTTTTTTATTTACGCATGAATTTTGACCCTTTTTTTTTTTTAATTCGAAAAATCAATTTTTAATGGTTGTTTTGCTGTTTTAATCATGCCATATGATGTGTTAATCATAGTAGAACATATTAATGTGCATTTGACAGATTTGGGGTGCCATTTAATATTTTTTTTCTATTTACGCATGAATTTTGACCATTTTTTTTTTAAATTTGAAAAATCAATTTTTAATGGTTGTTTTGCTGTTTTAATCATGCCATATGATGTGATAATCATAGTAGAACATATTAATGTGCATTTTACAGATTTGGGGTGTCATTAATTTTTTTTTTTCTATTTACGCATGAATTTTGGCCCTCAAAAATAATTGCAAACACCTAAATGTAAGATATTTTCATATTACATTTATTGTAATATATCTATCATTGATAGTAGATAGTTAGAAAATTAAATATATGAATTTTGTAGTCAAATTCAAGTTATCTAGTTCATAAATTCATCAGACAGTTCGATACAACTTCTCACCAAAGAGTGGACTGTTACACCACCATAAACATGTTTCAATTTATAAATGAATGCATATTTGGAATGCTTAGAATATTTCAGATTTAATCCATATTTTTTCATATTTTTTTGACAAAAGAAAATTTTTGCGCCGTTACGGGCCATTACGCCCCCGTATCGCCGTTATGCCCCCGTATCCGTATTGGTTTCGGAGGGCACGGTTACGCCAACCCATACCGATACGGGACACCTTGACCTTGAACCGTGTGTGCATATGTGTGTACGCGCGCGTGCGTGCTTCAGTTTAAATTGAAACTAAATTGATTCTACACTTCCATATGAAACATCTTAAAAATAGAAAATAACTCAGATCGATCTTTGATTCAATAAAGCCAAGTCATTTGAGAGATATCATCAAGAAAGCAACAAAATTATTATACTCTAATATACTAAAGACTCGGACAAGACCCCATATATCCCAATGCACTAAAGCAAATGGAACTCTACTATGCTTTTCTAAATGTGGGGAAAAGAGACCTATGGTGTTTACTCAACTCACACATCTCACTTTCTAATTTTGACACACTAGATAATGACGCTACGATACTCTTGAGACTTTTCAAAGATGGATGGCTAAGATGATAGTGCAAATGGTGAGGAGAGATACTTGCCTGTGTTGTTGCTTTGACTGGCTCACAATCAAAATAGTTAAGGCCACCATGTTCATGCCCTCCACCAATCCTCTTCTTTGTCTTTAGATCCTGAAAAACATAAAGTGAAATGATAAAAGGTTAAAGAACAGTTAAGAGATTTAGTGAGTTTACTCGCTAACATAAGACTAAAGGAGAATTTAGGGACAAAGAATAGAAGACAATGAAAGTGAGGGACTAATTTGGGGCATACCCACTCTGAATACTTTGGATGGGGTACCATCTGTCGAAGTAACAAATGAACTCAACAAAGGTGAATAGATGAAAGAAAAGACATTTGACGTACCTATCAGATGATTAGATGCTTTCGAATCAATGAACCACAGAACCAAAGATTGAGAAGCCAAGCAAGTTATACCTGAGTTTAAAAATGTAGCCATAAAGGAAGAAGAGGCACTAGAAGTAGGTTGAGTCTTCAATAACTTGGCTTACTCATCCTTAGTAAGCATGATCACATCTCTAGAAGCGGTGATGATTGAGTGGTGAACAAATCGGACAAGATCTGCTGCTGTCTTCGGAATAAGAGGCTTGATTAGCCCAGGCTAGTTTCCCATGGATATCCTAACACTTCTCTACCATTTGATTAGTTTGCACAATGAGTACACTTCTGAGACCCATGATCTCTACCTTGACCCTTGCCAAAATACAAGCACCTTACCACGTTAATTACCTTGTCTACCATGACCTCCTCGTTCAGTAGACAACACTAGTTCATATCTGTAATTGGTTCTATTGGGCTTGACATTAGAACCAAGGAATACATGCTGACGATGAGCATAGACTTCATTTAATGATGGAACATCTTTACGACCCAGGATTTGCACAGATGTTGGCTCATATTCTCGTTTCAAACCAGACGGCCTATTAGTTTTATGTTGTTTCTTAAAAATTTCCCTTTTACATAGGGGTATTTTATGTAATTTAGATATTTTGCCTTATAAATATAATAGGGTTGGATGTCTAACCCCACTGGTCTTTCCTTTCTTTCAAAACATTTCTACTTTACATGGTATTGGAGTCTAGGGGAATTTGAGTTCTTAGTGATGGGGTATTGAGAAAAAAGAGGATGTTTGAGTTGTTAGTGGGTCTTAGTTCTTATTCTGAACCTACCGAGCTCAAATTATTGGTTCACTTACTCCACCTTCCCCAAATAGTGTTTATGATTTGCTCTGAAGAGATGAGAGGCGTCGTGCAGCTCCGGGACCTGCTGTGGTTGAGAAATCTACTCTTGCGACTGGGTTTAGAAATTTTGATAATGTTGGTACCAGATGAGGAGATCAAGATGCAAGTTGTGGGTGTGGGCATGGTATTGGTCGTGTTTGTGGTGCAGACTGTTTGTGTACTCATTGTGATTGATATGGCCATACAATTGATTATTGCCGGGTACTTCATGGTAGACCGCCTCAAGGCCATTCTACTAATTCAGCTATTATAGATGTAAAAACTTTTTAAATACTATTGGGGAAATGGCTCCATTGGCGAAGTCACCTATGGTTCAACTAGATGGGGATGTGGTCCATCTTTCAAAAAGTGAGTATGATGCTTTATTAAGGGACGCCACCCAGAATAAGAGCACTCCATCTACATCTTTGGCTAAAAAGGTTCATATATACTATAACATGCCTAATAGCAAAGTCATCTTTCCTGACATGTGAGGTTGACATAGATGTTAGGGGTGGAAATTTTTTAGAAGATGTCTGTGTTTTCCTTCTTTGTGCAATAATGAAGATTTTTTATGGGGACATCTCGCGCACATGTCCGCACCCCCCCCCCCCCACGTACGCACCATCGATCGATGACGACGTCCAGGGAGGACCCCTAGTTAGAGGACTCGCATTTTGAGGAAGGCCCCACCACCATCGATCGAATGATCGACGAGTCTTATTATTGTTATTAGGAATATCATGGAGGAACCCCAAGTAGTTAGAGGACGCGAGTTTTGAGGTATATGATTTTTTATAAATAGGCACCCCTTGTCCTTGGAGATGAACCCGATCATCATGTGAATCCCACCATGGGTTCTCATAATCATGGCCCACTATTTCAAATGATCTAGTATTTTGAGTTTTGCTTATTATTGTTATTAGGAATATCATGGACGGTTGCCCAAATTGTCCCCATCTCCTACCATCCATATTCCTCATCTTCTATAGTCATCCCCTCATCAAATCCACCCACGTTTGCAGATTGCTTTGATTAGTTGTTATTTTTTGGGTTCATTTTTCTATTACTTTCTCCTTATTTCCTCTAAACCCTAGATAATCCTAAATCCCAAATCATTGGCACTTTTGGGGTACTGTGATTTTATTATAAATAGGCACTCCCTTGGATTGTAGAAGTAATTTTTTTTTTTTACTCTCATTGAATTGTTTGTTCTATAATTGAATAAAATTTCTAACATGTTTTTTGCTCCTCTAGAGTTGTGAAGCCTTTCATGTGGGATGTGGAAACCCTCCTTTTTTAAAAATTAGTTAAAGCAAGCATATCATATTTAATTTTCATGTCCCGCATCAAATTTGCCACATCCATCCCAAATTGTCCCCATCTCCTACCATCCATATTCCTCATCTTCTATAGACATTCTCTCATCAAATCCACCCACGTTAACAAACTGTTTTCATAGTTATGTTGCTAATTTTAGGATCGTATTTTCTCTAAGGCAAATTCGTATCTCACAATGTATCGCAGCCGTATCGGTTATCGCACGAGGGTTTCATGTATCAGTGGACACTTTTGGACATATTAAAACATGAATAACATTCTTAAACTTTTGGGAAACATGGGAGCACCGTGCACAAACCAGACATCCAATCGGTGTGAAACTTGGTTCGTGAAGGTGGACCTCACAACTATTTTTAAATTGAATGCATGATATTTATAAATATCTCATAGTCATGTATGAAAACAAAGGGACCACATTACAGAAAATACAAAGCTCAGTGGACCATTACATAGAAACAAGTGGAATAATGATTTCCACCGTTGAAACCTTCCTAGTGTCTAAAGTAATTTTTATTTGTCATCGTGGGACCCACACATGTGCGGAGAAACCACAAACTAGATCCCATGCACTGCAAAAATTTTTAATGATAGAGGTTCAATCCGTTGTCCACTTGAGATTTTAATGTGGATCATTATCTTTTAACATGGGTTTATTTTTTACTCAAGACTTAACGGATTGAGTTACTATGTCACTCCTCTCTCACCGTGCCTTATTTCACCATGATGTATGTGTTTCATCCATGACATACATTTGTTTTTACCATTTTATGGTATAAGTCCAAAAATGAGATATATCCAAATCTCATGGACCACATTAAATCCATTTAAAACATTTTGGGGCCAGTCCTATTTTGTTTTTTCCACTTTTAACCAACAGATTGGATTTCAAACCCTAGGTTTTCCTCATTTTTGGGTTCAAGCGATAAAATGATCTTTAATGGATGAACGGAATGGATGAAACACATACATCATGGTGGGGCCCACCAATTTAAAACACGTAAATATTTGATCTTTCTTCATCTCGTATCACGGAATCCCTTGGATTGGGAAGTAATCATTTGCATGCGTAGATGAATTTACTCTCCTTTCAACAGATCATTTAAGAGCATTGTTTGAGTCTATAATTTTTAATTGATCCAACTCCTAACATGTGTCTTATTAACGGTTTGGCTTGAACCCGCATACCATTGCTTCCCTTGGTATGAATACTTGACTTTTTATGTGGGATGTGGAATCTTTTAAAGTGATTTTTTGCTCGTAAAATTAGCTCCATTCCCCCATTTCGATCTAAAGCTTTGCAAACGTGTCAAATCTTGCATATCATATTTAATTTTCATGTCAAATCAAAGGAATAAACGCATTTTTTTTGCAAATTTGGTATTAGAGAGCTTAGGGTTCTTATAGGGGAATGCATTGCATTAAATTTCATCATATAGGGTTGTTTAGGACCCTTCATTCATAACATAGACCGTTGAATTTTCTATTGTCAGAAATTCTCTAGTTTTTATTGCTGATTTTTCTGTTATAGTTTTTATTGCAACCCACTCCCGCAAATGATTTTTCTGATGGGACTCGTTAACACCCGTGAGTGTTCGTGACTGTCGATTGCATAGTTATGTTTGTATTGGTGATATCGGGGATATCGACGATATATCACACGATATCGAATTTTAGGAGCGTTGCGTAGTTTCCTTCATATAGTCCTATAAGATCATTTAGTCCCATTTAGACGCATATAGTTGTGTAGAGGGTCTTTAAGTTGAGTTAGTAGTTGTATGCCCACACGTACGGGTCGTGGTTTTGGCTTGCACCCTACACTTAACATGACCCAGCAGTTTAATTCTTTGGGTAAGCGCTTGGAACAATGTATTGACCAACGCTTTGAACAGCTTGATGTGCGCATTACCCAACTAGAGACCTCTGCCGGGGCAAACCCCACCATTGGGGAAGATGCCCAATCTTAGGTAGGTGGTCAGGAGGATAGACCAAGGAATGGAGGCGGCCAAAGAATCGGTTATGGGCGCACACTCGTGCACCTACCCCATGAGGTACATCGAGACTGCTATGACCCCGACGCGCAACTTCTCAAAGGAGTTAGAGTAGATGCCCCTACGTTTGATGGCCACTTTGACCCTAGAGTTTTTCAAGATTGGTTGGCAGACATGGATCACCTTTTTGAGTGGTACGACATGTACGACCTTGTGGCTAGAGAGAGTGTACTAGAGGCTAGTGTAAACTTACCCATTGATGCCATTCCGGTAGTGGATGAGTTTCGTGATGTCTTTCCTGATGATCTACCAGATGAGTTTCCCCCTATGAGGGATATACACTAGGACGTTGGACACCGTACTACCTATAGTCGAGTTTGCATTTAATATTCTGTCGATAGGTCCATAGGTCTAAGTCCTTTTGAAGTCGTTACTGGTTATAAACCTAGGAAACCTATTGATCTTGTCCCTATGTCACTGTCCCATAGGCCATTAGAGTCTGTAGAGTCTTTTGCGCATCACATTCACTCATTGCATCCAAAAATCAGGCGAAAGATTATTACTAATAATGAATATTATAAAATTTCTGCAGACCAACATAAACGATTCAAGGAATTCAATGTAGGGGACTCTATGATGGTCTGCATCAGGCCAGAGCGGTAACCTCAGGGAGTTGTTTGTAAATTACACGCGCGTAGCACTGGACCATTCAAAATTATAAAACGAAACGGTCTCAATGCGTATGTGGTAGATCTTCCACCTTCTATGAGAATTAGTTCCACATTCAATGTGGAGGATCTAGTTGCATTTTAGGGGACCATTGATACATTGTTCGACCTTTCATCTAACCATCCTGATTCCCCAAACCTTTCCCTTGATCCATGACTCCCTCCCGACCCATCTTTCCAGCCTCTACCTCCTATACTTATTCTTCCCACACCCAGAGAGGAGATAGAGGATATTCTGGACCATCAGATAGTATCGACGTCGAACGATGGATTTCAAAAGTTCTTGGTCAAGTGGAAGTCACGCCCAGCTTCAGATAGTACGTGGCTTACTGAGGAAGAGCTTCAGAGACTTGATCCTGACATCTCGGAGCGGTTCAGGAATTTTGTTTCGCCAGTGGCGAAACCTTCGCAGCCGGAGAGAATTGATGGGGACATCTTGCGCACATGCACGTCCCCCCCTCTACGCACGTACGCAAGGAGGTCCCCACCATCGATCTGGATTGAGATGACGAAGCCCGGAGAGGACCCCCTAGTTAGAAGACCGTGTTTTGGTTCTTTGGAGTGAACTTGATTGTCATATGAATCCCACCATAGGTTCTCATGATCGTGGCCCACTATTCCAAATGACTTAATACTTTGAGTTTTGCTTATTATTGTTATTAGAAATATCATGGATGGTTTAGATTGCTTTGATTAGTTGTTATTTTTTATTACTTCGTCTCTAAGTAATAGGGCGCGCACATGGTGCGAGTTTTGGTGTATAAGATTTTATCATAAATAGGTACCCCTTGTAGTCTTTTTTTTCATTGAAGATTGAATAAAATTTCCGCGTTTTCCTGCTCCTCTCCGAGTTGTGAAGCCTAATTGGGTGCAAAGCCCTTATTTCTTTGAAGGGCTAACTACCGTGCTGCGAAGCTACATCCATTCCAAATCGCCCCCATCTCCTATCATTCATATTCCTCATTTCCTACAGCCACGTTTGCAGTTAATCTTTCCCCTACAACAGATTTTCAAAATCTGGGCTTGCAGGAGGGCTGGAATTTCGGCGGAGCACCGTGCATAAACCAGACATCCGATCGGCGTAAAGGTGGACCTCCCCTGGCCGACCAGCACCTAGCTGGCTGATTTCAGATTCATGGGCCCCACACACGTGCGGGCAGGATCCCACGCACGTGCGTCAGGCCTGGGCAGCTGTCCACACGTGTGGATCATCTTGGGTTCGTCTCTCTTCTATTTCACTCCTCTCTCGCCTTAGTTCCCTAACCCTAACCCTAGATAATTCTAAATTCCAAGTCCTATTCCACTTTTGCAAACCCTAGGCTTTCCCAATTTAAAACATGTGAATCCTTAGATTGGGAAGTAATCCTTTGCATGTGTGCATGAATTTACTCTCCGTTGAGCATTGTTTAGTCTATAATTTTTAATTGATCCAGCCCTAACATGTGTAGGCTTTGACCGGCATATATTCCCCTTGTTGAATACTTGACTTTTATGTGGGATGTGGAATTTTTTGTGATTGTTTTAAAATTAGTGTGATTTAAAGCTTGAAATCTTGCATATCATATTTAATTTTCATGTCTTGCATCAGTTTTGTAATCCATCAAGGAAAAAAAAAAACAAGGTTGTCTGCTGAGACTTTGTACTTGTTCTTCATATTCTACTCTCTCAAGGCCTTTCCAACATCTTAAGCCCATTACATGTTGTTCATGGAATCTTAAGCACTAAGCGGAGCTACTAAGAAAATGGGAAAAGACATCGTCAGACATTTATTCGTAAATTTCGTGTTAAGCTGGCCCAAGTGGGTCAACCTGCGATCAAGAAACACCGCTGATAGGTGGGGCACTCTGTAGACTGCATGCGACCAAAATACTATCAATGATTGAACAGCGACATCCATGAAGTGTGAAAAATGGATGGTAAGGGTAAAGATGGTCTTACTGTCTAATTTGCAGCCTGTTATTTGAATGCCCGATCATTGATCGGGATATTGGGCCATGTACAATCCACGCTGGACACCTATCAATGGTCCACATAATCAAAGGTGACCTACTTATGCACCACATTTAAATATTCTCCATAATAACATATGAAGCATTCGTACTGGATCAGCCAGTCAGGAAAAGAAAAAAGGAAAATAATTCATACTGGATCATAAGTCGGAACATCTTACCTTAGATAATCTTGTGTACCATGTCCAATGGTTTCATAGTACCAAAGTGAAGATAGCCCTCCATGAGGGGTTCCACTTGAGAATACATGCTTTTACTGCAGGTCCTATGAAGTGGACCAGTCACATTCTTTATGACCAATGTCACCTTTGTCACAGAATACCGAAATGGTCCTTTACATCCTATCTTTTTTTGTCTGCCTGCTGCCTGGAAAATCGTACCTATTGACTCCTCACTCTTCACCTCTCCATCCCTTGAGGAAAACTCACTCTCTTTGTTGTTATCTCTGGAAGAACAGGTATTTCCAACATCTCCATATGTCAGCTTTCATCTTTGACTTGACATTTTGTGTGAAGATGTCCAATTAGGCTACAACTCCATCCTTTTTTTGCTTTGTGTGGACCAATGTTTTGAAGGAAACTTACTATGACAAAAGATTGTAAGGAACTTTTTTTTTTTTTTCTTTTCGGTTTGGCTTGGGGAGCCCCCAAGGTACCACTAAGGTAGACTTCCCTGCATCAGTTAAGTGATCTGACTCTTCCCTGCATCAGTTAAGTGATCTGACTCTTCCCTGCATCAGTTAGTAGTCCTAGTTACATCAAACTAATTTTCTACCTTTTGATTGTCTCTGAGTTGTTTGTAAAAGTCATTTTGTTTGATTTTCTTGTTGGGTGCTGGCTACTGCAAAAGGTTCCACATTAAATCCACCATGAATACTTCTTGTTTGACATGAAATTATGAGATGTCATGGTGGTTTACACCTCAACAACTCTATGCTTAAATGGCTATGTTTCTTTTGCGCTTATGTCATTTTGACTGAGAATGGATTGATTGAAACACAAAATCTGAACATATTTCTGTTTATTGCCACATAATCTGAATATATCCATCACCATTCAAAGAATGGAAATCTGAATACATTTCTTAGTGTTTCATCATCATAATCATCACCTTGCCCGAGCTATTTTGGGTCGGCTGGGACTAAATGGTATCACGTGTGTGCACGCAAGTGACTGTATGTGTGCATGTGCACGAGCATACGTTAACATAGGGTCAATTAGTGTGGGGCCCACCATGATGCGTGTATGAAATCCAACCTGACCATCAGGTGTGCCTGGTCTTTTCATGCCAGGGGCCCAAAAATCATATAATCTGCCATGTTGTGTATATGACGCCAATTCATTCATTTGCTAAATCTGGCCTGGATGAAGTTAATAGGCCATTTTACTAGGCCATTTTACAACACAGGTGAGCCTAGTGCAGCCAAGGGTGAGTGCCCCCCTCCCAACTGTTTTCCTTCTTGTGGTCCACCCAAGGTGCAATGCGTCCTATTTTTTAACCAGGAGATCTAGTTAGTGTGGATCACGTCACGGAACGCTCCGATCTTGCACATGTGTGCCATCTTGGCATGCATGCTTGTGCATGGCAGACCTCCACATGTGTGGAGCTTAGCAAACTTTTGCAATCAGACCCAAGATCTACATAGAATGATAACGGCAGTTAGTTAAAGCTGCATTTGGATGCTTAATTGAAGTGGATTGCGATAACCCATTCAATAAAAGTGGGAATGTCTTAGGCGGTGTTGGTCATCACTGCAAACTCAATAAACATGGGAATCCCCTACGTGGGGTTGGTCATTATTGTGAACCCACCTTCATTTTAATAAATTTTTTCTATTAATATTTAATTGAACTCTTGCAATTCAGTGTTGTTGAGCATCCTAACACATCATCTTCTCTTTCATCCTTGGTAATCCTTTTAGTCTTGAGGAAGTATGTAGTATTATTGTATGTATGCTCACATCATTTTTGTGTAGACATGGTTTGAAATGATTTTTGTTTTCGATTTTGATTCAGGATTTCCATATGAGTGTTCTAGCAGCATATCTGCGCCCCAGTTCAAAGTCGGAGATCATAAAGGTATCTCCTGCCGATCATTTCTTCATCTTGTTTTCAATGTTTTCATCATAGCCGTTAGAGCTCATTTGATATAACCTCAAATTGTGTCCTGCCAATGTTTGCACCACAATGTGGTTAAGCCACCAATCAGTGAGTCGCAAGTGGCAGATAAAGTCATTCTTTTTCTCCCGGACTGTTTTCCTAGAAGTGCTTTAAGATCTCATATGGCATAATGTGATTGGTGGCTTACCAGATTGTAGTACACCATGGCTTATTGCATCATTTCCTGTTGCATAAGGCTTTCAGTTTTCTGCTTTTCTCGCCCCTCAAGTCAGACCTGAAACATAGGACCCATGATTCGGGCTGAAAAGCATCCATCCGCTCCAAGGGGCATCCAAACACGCCCTTAGTTTCTGATACTCTTTGGCAGGTCAACTTGCTAGCATCTGGTGATTATGCTGAATACAACTCTTATGGCCCCAATTGGCATCCTTCCTATGGTAAGGGAGGTTGACTGATTTTATCTCTATATGTTTTTATGGTTGTTGTACATTTCTCATGTTGTTTCAAAGGAAATCAAAGATATTTGTATCAGGTAGTAAATTATCTCCGCCTTCATCATTAATAGTTTCGGATTAATATTGCGGTAGTGATGCATGCTGTGTAGTATTGAATTGCTGACCGGCGAATCTGACTCACAATCCGTTGTTGTCGTTGAATATATTGGTTTGTAATTAATGTCATGGGGGTATGCTTGTTACTTATAGCCACAATATTGCGTCTGTATTTGTACCCCATAGGGAATATAAACGGTTGCCAGTCTATTATATACAACTGATCTGACTGGCATTAAGCTGTAACTAGACTTTGATCGTGTTCGTGACCCATGTGGACCCCGCCTTGGTGATTAGCCAATGATAGCTGGTCCTTACGAACAACAACAATCATCAATGATGGTGGATTTATACGCTGATACCTCGATCCCTTTGATGGAGCATTTTGTTGAGTGTGCTCCCATGGGAATTCCTTCAAGATTGCAACCTGATGGGCTGGACCTTGATACTGACCTGTGGTCCAGGCAGAGCTGCCTGGTTATTCATTTGGCTGACTGTTTCGACGCTCCTTGGTCTGTGGGGCCATTCGGGTAATAGTGAGGTTGATTTGAGATGGGCTACATCTGGGCCGTACGATTTATAGGAGTTGCATATGGGACTTGAGTAGGAAGTCACTATTTTACTTGGGGTATGTCAGGTTGTGACAAAATATCATGGTATTTCAGTATAATTTGGAACCAAGTATCATGAACTTTCATGATATTTGGTGCAACCAAACGCACCCTTAGTTTTAGCATTCCAAAATTAAGAAATTTACAACTCTTTTAGGACTAGAAAAATTCTAATTTTGTTAATTTTCTATTTGGATCAAGTGTTTCTTCAACTGTAGGAAAAAGAAAAGAAGATTTGTTATTTGTTTTGGGTGTATCTTAAGAAAATCCTTGCTGAGGTTTGTGATATTTCTTCCATGAATAAAAATAAAAATAAAAATCAAGAGATTGCAGTTTCGTAGCCGACATCTACTGTTTTAAACCCCGTTATGGAGCTTAGTAGAACTACATAACTATCACTATCAGATTTGTTGGATTTGCCCAAGAATGTTATATTCATCACTGAAATGACTGAACAACCGCGGTGGGGCGGGGTCCACCGTATTAAAGCAGATTCAAATCCTTGAAGACAGCTCATCACATTTTCAGAATCGATTTGTACCTGGGTGTCGTGGTAAAGTTCCGCTGGGCCCACAATCACCTTCACCTTTGCACATAACAAGCATGCCAGCCTGTGTGGGACATCTAAACTGTGTATAGCTTTTCCTCATTGATGGTCCATCCCTGCAAAAGCAATGGATGGTTTAGGAGAAGAAATCGATGCCATCTAGCGTAAATGTTCGGCCTGCCTGATGAGTAGAGCAGCCTGATCAATATGCAGGGCCCACTTTATATACCCAGCTACCGTTTTCCATATGTGCGCAGGTTTGGCACATGTGGACCCAGCACATTTTTAAAACTGCTTGATTTTTATGCAAACTGATCACAGAGGGCTGCCCAATGATGGGTCCCGCAGCGAATGGACGGCCCAAAAATCAGAATAATATCTGATTGATTTTGGGCCCTGGCCATACTTTATTGGGTTCTAAGAGTGGAAAGTTTTGATCACCATAGGGTCAGAGATGCGTATGATGGAAATAGCTCATAGTAAATGCACCTGAAAATCCAAGCTCTGCATTTCTTCTCTATCATGCATGGTTGGTAGGTGGGAGAAGAATCTGTCCCAAGTAGCCCCAGTAAGTAGTAGGTGTCCTATCTAACTCTGGATTTGATATTTATAGTTTGGTGGAAGTCCAAGTCCTTTTTCGTCGAATATGGCTGTGTTTGGATGCATGATTGAATAAGATTGCTATAATCAGTTTAGCTTTCATGCTTGTCATTTGAGGGAGAGTATAAGCTACATTACTTTCAACTTGGACTTGAAACAAATCTAACCATAATAAAGGTGGCTTGCACATGGAGGGTCCAGATCATGGATGGTACATTTCCTAGGACATTTACAAGTATTATAAATATGGACCATGCATTTCCTATCAATCAATGGTTAGGATCATTATTAAAGTGATTCTCTAGAGGGATGGGAATCAATGGTGGGCCCCATTCACGGATGGTCTAAATTTACACCTCTATTATAATCTATATGGATTATCCATCTTCGTAACCAGTGATTGGATGGTTGGGATAATCCAATGAAAGTGACTCTTAAGAGGTAGGAGCAACAAAGGTGGTCTCACCCGAATGATGGTCTAGATCAATGATCAAAACTCTCTACTATAATTATTGCTGGGCATTGAGTTGGAGCGAGTTAGGGTGACCCGACTTGATTCGGTTTTGAAATAGACATGACCCGAACTCGATCCGACTCGGTACCGAGTCCAGCATCCCTGACCCGATCTCAGTTCGGGTCTGGTTCGGATCGACTCACCCACATGCTAGATGGTCAAACCCGAACTCATGTTTAACGTTTCATGGAGAGGACTTGGTTCGGATTAGTTAGGCCAGACCCGAACTGAGATCGGGTCAGGAATGCTGGATTTCCTATTTGCGTTCGGAATTAGACCGCACCAAATAGCCAGCGGGATGGTTTGTAGGAAACCATTACTCTATATATATATATACACACACACACACACACACAAGTTCAGTACCAAGTTGGATTTCGGGTCGAGTCGAGTTAATGAGTAACCTGAACCCGGCTTGGTTTGAGTTTAGATTAGACGAAATCTACTCGGTTCATATCGATTGACCGAGTTGGGTCTGAACAAGTTGGGTGAGTTGAGTTTGCGAGGTTGACTTGTCCGGTGCCCAACTATAATCAATATGGGTCTTCCATTTTCTTAGTCATTGATCAGATTGTTAGAATCATATGATCAAAGTGGCATCAATCAATGATGGGTCCCACATGATAGATGGTCAGAATCATGTATAAGAGTGATGGGGGATTCAAAGGTGGGCCCACAAGATTGACAGTGGTTAGCAGTTTCCATGATATAATACACATCGATCGTCGATTTCATGACCATTGATCATATGGTTCCAATTATCGAATCAAAGTGATAAAAAAAAAAAAGAAAAAAGAAAAAAATGAGGGATGGACAAAACATGGTGGGCTCACTAATTGGACGGTCCAAATCACAGATAAGACCTCTTCTGGGATCCTTACTCTTGCTCCGGAGGTAGACTCTCAGGAGTTTCAACACCCGGTCAAGGGTTCGAGTATCCAGGTGGTGAAATCCCACTAAGGGGTGAGTGTGTGGGGTTGTGTGTGCGTGTAAAAAAGAAAAAAGAAAAGAAAGAAGATAAAGACCTCTTCAAGCATAACAAATAAGGACCATTACTTTCCTACACATTGATACATTGATTGGATGGCTAGGATAATATATTGGAGTAGTTTTAGAGGGACAATCAGAGGTGGCCCCATGTGATGGATAGTCAAGAACAATGATTGAACATTTCTTTGTTATAGTCAATGTGGACCATCTATTTTCCTAATTATTAATCAGGTATTTAGAATTATTGCATCAAAGTTGGGGCGCATGAGCAATGTTTAAATTCATTATTAGACTATTTTATGTTACATTTGATTTCAATCGTTGATTTTGATGACCATTAATTGGATGGTTTAAATAATTCAATCCTAATTGATTTGAAAGGTCTTTGCACCTCTTTCCTAAAATGTAAATTTGATTGACTCAATCAAATAACAAATCTAAAAAATCATGATTTTGATAAGAAAAACTCTTAAAAATAATTTTGCTAATTAATGAACTTTTAATTTCACAAAGATGCATATTAATGAAATTCATATTCAAGAATGAGCTAATTTCAACCATTCAAACATGCCACTAAAAGCCACTAAATGCTTCACATACATTCACATCGATCTAAACCTTTCAAATTGTGGGACCCATCATAGATGGGATACAAACAAGAAAATCAAATTGATTGGACAAAGTAAACTTCCAATGAATAGAGATTTGCAAGTTAAATTTCGACCATTGACATTTGAATTTATAACTGTTAATTTGATGGTAACTAATCGGATGGTTGTGATCATCCTTTCGTTTTGATTTTCATGTTACAACCAATTCACATCAGGCATCTCATTTTGGACCGTTTGATATAGATCTTCATTCACTTTTGGATTGGCCCACAGTGATAGTTGGTTGCAATATTTAGAACGGTGGCGATTCATCCGCCGAACACTTGAGTGATCCAGACCTTTGAAATCATGATGCTCATTGTAAATGGAGCATGCGGTGAAATCATATAGTTTAAACAATCATAACTGTCCATGGAATGGATGGCTGAGGCGACTTCAATAAGCAAAATCATATGGTTATGGTGAACACCATAGTTATATCAATAGCATGCGTTGCACGCGGTCCACACGCAGAGATGGTCAGAAGATCGGAACTGTCCATCCTCTAGGAAGTATTTTGAATTGTCTATGAACTAATAATCACGAGGAAAGGATGAACCTGACCATTGATTTGTAGAGTTGAATGTGAACCGTTGAAAAATTTCTTTTTAACGATCCACATTCAACTCACCATATCGATTGCCCAAATCATCGTCCATACAGCACCCATAAAATGTACGGTTCGATCATCATATCATATCTACATCTGGGCTAGATGGGGCAATACATGGTGATGATCTGAAGTGGTGAGAAAACGAACTCAAATAAAACATGAGATGCATCAAAGGACTCCAACTCCAGTGATCCAGACCATTCATTTGATGACCATTTGGAATCGATATGGCCCCAAAATCTTTTCACTGATCGGATGTTCCCAGAATAGAAATATTTTACCAATGAAATCTTAGCAGACATGCAAATCATCCGACCACAGATCTACACCGTCCATCTGGTCCCCTCCAGCTTAGATTTCCTATTCCCCAAAAACAGTTTAAAACATGTATTTCTCATTTGGAAGTTTGGTCGCTGAAGGTGGGCCATACCGTGTTTGGACGTAATCCGTCCACAAGAGTGATTTTGTGGCACGTGTAATGTTCAGTGGGGTCCACCGTTCACTAGATGGTGGGTCTAGATTGGTGATCTGAATCCCACGTGTCAACATGGAGTAGGTGAATTTGGAATAGGACAAAACCCTTCTCTTGTCTGAGAAATTAGAGGAACCTCCCTAACTTTTATTTATTTATTTATTTCTGTTTTTAAAGACGGGACAAAATGTCTCTTGTACTCACCACAAGATGAAACCAATATTGATCTTTCCGAGTAGTGAAGTTATCAACCGTAAATTCCAAGCCGTTCATGAGGCGGGCTCCAGGTTGTCGGTTCCCCGGGACCACATGTACGTTGAATGCAGACAATTGGTCAAATCTTAACCGTCCATTTTCTTTATGCACATGAATGGTTTTCCAGATGAGATGACCAAGCCTCAGATTAGGTGTATCTACACTGCATGGCCCACTTCATGAGCTCTCTGGATCTGACACGCGTCCCAAGTGGGAGCTAACGAGTGGTAAACTTGCCGTAAGCTTTACTACATCATCACTCTATTTTGAATGTGGAGCCCCCCAACTTTGGAATTGGAGCTGGTGTGGTGATGTGTTAGGCGCTGTGGGACCCACCGTGATGAACGTGTTTTATATCCACACCGTCCATCTGTTTTCTCAGCTCATTGTAGAATTCGAAACAAAAAATGAAGCAGATCTGAAGCTCAAGTAGACCACACCACAGGAAACAGTGGTGATTGAATTTCAACCATTAAAACCTCATGGGGGCCGCAAAAGTTTTGAATCAAGCTGATATTTGTATTTTTCCGTCGATCCAGGTCTGTGTGACCTTACAACAGGTTGGATGGATGGCAAATAAATATTACGGTGGGCCTTAGGAAAATTTCAACGGTGGGTGTCACTACCCCACTGTTTCCTACGGTATGGCCCACTTGAACTTGGGATCTGCTTTAAATTTAGGTCCATACCCTAAGTTAAGCTGAGCTGGCAAAACAGATGGACGGCGTTGATATAAAACACCTACATCAAGGTGGGCCCCACAGCGCGCAACACATCACCGCACCACAGTCTAATAAGCATGGGCACACAGCCTTGTTTATGTTAGCCTTAGGCCCCCACACATTACAGCTGTCCACATTTATTAAGTTGCCTTTCATAGGAAAACTGGTTTTAAGTAGCAATCTGGCACCTTTTTTTTATTTAGTGTGGGGCCCACCCACTAAGGACAGGTGGTCGAATCTCTTTGTAGGTGCTTGACAACCCAGGAGCTTGACTCCGCCCAATGTTTCAGTGTCAGGTATTGCTTTCCAATCTGCCTTTTTTCTGTTTTTCTTAATGAATGGACGAATCAGGATAATTCGTCATAGGTCACATTGTTCTGTGATCCAGACCGCATATCTGATGGGACCGACATGGTTGCTGCATGCCTGCAAAATCTGCCACTTGGAAGATCCTCACCGTTTGATCCACTCCGTCCATTATTTGCGCCATCTCATGAGACTTGAGCCCAAAAATCAGGATGATAAAAAACTCAAGTGGGCCACACCACATGGAAAAGTGGGGATACGGACGCTCACCATTGAAACTTTACCATGGTCCACCTGTCTTATTTATACGCCATCCAACCCATTTACAATGTGAATCTCACCGTAATATCTGCCTCATGCAAAAGTAAGGTGGGCCAAATAAGATTTCAATGGTTGGTGTTCCAATCTGTACTTTTCCTGTCGTGGGCCCACTTGAGTTTTCAATCAAACTTACTTTTTACCCTCCATTTGTTGGTCACCGATAGAAGGGCAGAGATTGTTCAAGGTGAGATGTTTCTAGAGAACGAGAGATGACGGGTCAACGGTGCGGATCACGTGACCATCGGTCCCACACGTGGGAAATGCGTCAGCAAACTGTAGGTGAAGTGACAAGCTGGACTTCTAAATCCTCCCCAAAGATGGGGCACAAAGACCCTTTCGGTTCCTTTTGGCTGTACCACAACTACTTTAGTTTCCCAAAAATCGACGCCAAGTATCCTCTATTTAGATATAAACGCCACAAGATGATCGTACGGACCTATTTATACTCTGGCCGAGTGTTATGGTTGATACGCATCCGTCACGACATTGTAGACGTTGCACACATGTAAAACACTACACGTAGATAATCGAGACGGTTGATCCGTTGGTCCCCGTGGAAGAAGTAGACGGTTGGTTTACTAGAGCTGGGCATCCAGTTGAGTTGAACTAAGTTAGGGTTGACCCGACCTAACTTGGTTTTTGAAATAGGCTTGACCTGAACTCAACTCAGACTTGGTACCGACTGAAGCATGCTTGACCCAATCTAAGTCCGAGTCTAGTTTGAACTAATCCAGATCGTGTCCAACCTGATCACAGGGACCAAATCAGGCCGAGTTGATCTTCTTTATTTTTTGTGGGAGATGACGAAGTGGAGAGAGGAGGGTGACCTGGTGGTGGTGGGTGGCTGTTAGGCTCGAGAGAGGAGGAAGGAAGAGAGGTTGGATCGAGCACCGAACTCGAGTATAAATGTATACACACACTAACCAAACTTGAGTTGAGTTAGGTTTTGAATTGAGTAGAGTCATACTGAGTCAAATTTCAGGTCAAGTCGAGTCAAGTTAATGAGTAACTTAGACTCAACTCGGTTGGAGTTCGGATTGGGTGAAGTCTACAAGTTCGGATCGATTCACCTATTCGATTTGGGTTAAGCTGGGTTTGAAAGAGTCGGGTAAGTTAAGTCTACCAATTCCACTCATCCCATGCCCAACACTAGTTGTACATAAAAGTTAAGATTGTATTATTGTGAAGACTTTTGAATCATGCTCCATTGATGGTGGGACACCATAGATCAATGGTCTAGCTTATAAAACATGGGCCTAGCTTGTCTGAACAACTGTACAAAGATCGAGGCTACAAAAGTTTTGTATCAAGCTGGTATTTGTAATTTTCCTTTGTTTAGGTTTGTATAAGAGATTTTTCCAACTGTAAATCTCACATTTCATCCACTGGCTTTAAAAATGCTCTCAAACTTTACTTTTCAAGACTAAACGACTGCCTTTTTTTAGGCGAAAATACCTTTGCATTACAAACCCATTTTCTGTAATCTTCTCTCATCTCCTCTTCTGCATAAACTTATTTTTTGCAAAAACTTTAATTTTGAATTATTCTCTCCTCTTCATATAGCAATACCCCCTCTACCTAAAACCTATTTTCTGTAATCTTCTATCATCTTTATACAACAATACTCATTTACGTAAAACTTATTTTATGAAATCTTCTCTCTTCTTCATATAAGAATACCATTCCACTAAACAGTTACTTTTTTTTTTTTTGTCTTCATTTTAGTTTGTCAAGAAAGGATGAAAATAGTGTTTCTATTGAAGAAAGCATACACTACAAGTATATTTGATCAAATTACCCTAAACCTAAACTGAAAAAAAATTATTGTGGACAATGAAAGTTTTGGATTAAGCTTGTATCTGTGTTTTCCATTCATTCATGCCTACATCATCCTATGAACAGGCTGGATGACAAATAAAACATCACTATGGAGCCTAATAATGTTTCAACGGTGGAAATGATTATCCCCACCGTTTCCTGTGGCATGAACCACTTGATCTTTAGATATGCTTCGATTTTGGACTCAACCTCTTGAATTAGTTGGAAAAACAGATGGACGATGTGGATAGACCACATACATTCATGTGAACTTCGGTCAATTTTATGTTAGGCTTAATCAATTTCATATGAAGCTCGTTAAATTTCATGTGTTGCTCGGTCAAATTCACGTGATGCTTGGTCAATTTTATTTGAAGCTCATTGAATTTTATGTTAAGCTCGCTCAATTTCATTTGAAGTTCGCTCAGTCTCATATTAGATTCACTCAATTTTATGTTAAGCTCATTCAATTTCAAGTGAAGTTCACTCAATTATTCGGAGTGTATGTACTTTTCATGACATAAGATATGGCTACGGATTATATCTGTAGCTAAATAACTAATGGATTGGATCTAATGAAGCAATGGCTACATTACCAATGGCTATGGTCTTACTATGGTTGTAATCAGTAGCCATATGTCTTCAGTACCCTTTTTCTAATAGTGGACCGTAAAAGCAAGGGTAATTTCTTATATAAAGAGTTAATCTATACATTTAGTTACGGAAAATAAAGTTTGGGTGATTTAAAAAAGCTAGTGGATAAAGGTGATATTTGCCGTGAAAAAAATCTCTATACATAACCTTATCAACATGTTAGAGGGAGCCCTAAAAGCTTTTTAATGATGTGTGTTCAATCACCACTAATTCTTATGGTGTGATCTGCTTAAAATTTGAATTTTCTTTCTTTATACTCGTGCTGTAAAATGAGCTGAAAAAATATTTTGACGTCACCAATGAAATTACAAATACATCGTGGTGGGTGACACAGAGTCTTTCCAACACCACGTAGTACTGATAACGTCGGTGGTTAGTGATAAACTGTATAGTCCTACTGCCGTCCACTGTTTACTTTCGAAAGTGGGGCCTTTGAATCTGTGATATGATAGAACCATATTTCATAGGACAGGTGGCAGGGTGATGTACAAATCATGTACATGTCTACTCGTTTGGATGGTTTATGTCAAAACACCACTATCAGACAATTCGATCCACTTCATCTGTGGCCATAGCCATTAAGGGAAGCGGATTGGCTGGTGTACCAACCGCCACCGACCTCGCTGATGGTGTGTAGTACGCGACCCAATCCACTTCCATTAAAGAGACGGTGTAAAACAAAAAGATTTATGAGGTAAAACATGCGGTGGAATAAATCATGGAAAAAGCAATGGATAAAATTCACTCTTGTTGCGAGTGTATGAGTGGACCTGATTAGCACGTCACCCTATCACGTGTCCTCTGGAGAGACTGCTCTACGGTATTACGGTTCTTATAGTTCTACCGTATCATATACCGATTTACAAATTAAAATGAAAGAATTAGCACCGTACTACGCCTTTTTTATTTTCGACCGTTGCAAAAGCAGGCTTTTAAGATACCGGAATAGTTTTTTGGATCAGAATACTCATGATTTTTAGGGTAAAGCATAAAAAAAAGTAGAGATATTTTGGTCCTAATTAAAGGCTTATTTTTGTTAAATAAGTTTTATTTGGGTCGCATTATAAAAGGTGGTACGTCGGGTGTATACTAAAAACTTACTCAACATCAGCCACCTAGCTGGTATCCAAGCTCTATAGGCCCACTATGATGTATGTGTTTTAGTATGCTGTCCATCAATTTTATCAGTTCATTTTATGGAGTGAACCCAAAATTAAGATAAATCCAGACCTCAGGTGGACCACACTACAGGAAACAATGGGGATTGAATGCTTACGGTTGGAAACTTCTCATGGGTTGTACAAATTTTGGATGAAGCTGATATTTGCGTTTTACCTTCATCCTGGTCTGTGTGACCTTATCAAAAGGTTGGATGGCAAATATATATGTTACAGTGGGCTTTGGGAAGTTTTTAACCGTGAAAGTTCAATCAACACTATTTTCCTGTGGTGTAGTACACTTGAGATTTGGATCTGCGTAATTTTTTAGCCCTGGCCATAAATTGTGCTGAAATAATGGATGGATGGCGTGGATAAAACATATACATCATAGTGGGGCCCACAGAAACTTGACACCAACTAGCTCGCTAGTGTTGGGTCAGCAGCCAAACAGCGTCCATAGGACTCACGATCTTACCATCCGTTCGATGAATAATCGTTACTCAATTTGAACTGTCCAATCCTCCAGTTAAGAAAGTTCAACGTATCCATCCGTTTATGACCTACCTAGCGTACAGATCGCGAGTTGGACGGTGCAATTTAGTTACACTTGTAGAATTCGCATGTGCATGTGTATGAATTATTATAATCCGCCAGAGCATCGATGTTCATCTTTCGTAACGTACATGAGTAAGAACCGTCCTGCCAACAACGCTTCGAAGTCTTCCCAGCCTTTGAGGCAGGGACCGCAACCCTGTACGACAGGTGTCGTAGCCAGCCGCCACAATACCCGATCTCTGTGGGGCCCACCGTGTTGTGTATGTGAAATCCATTCCGTCCATCATATGGTCCCTCAGGTATTAGCCGCAGGAGCCTAAATTTAGCCAGATCTACCATTCACATAGCCACATCATTGGGAACAATGAGAATGGGAATACACACTACGGAAACTTTCTAGATACTGTGTGGGGCAGACCGTAGTTTTATACATCATCCAACCATTCATCATGTGGGCCTCATGTGGACGAACGCTCTAAAAGTAATCCTGATCTAAAACATAGGTGGCTCCGAGCACATGAATTTAGTGAATTAATAGTGATTTTACATTCACCGCACGGCGTGGACCCTATTAAGTTTGGGTGGGGATGACTTTGGAAATGTACGGGTGTGAAAGACTCCCACGAGTAGCTAATCTGGACACTTGCTTTAATCAACACTATGCGGTCCACTTGAGATTTGAATCAACCTCATATTTTTTGGCTCATATGATAAAACGATCTAGAAGAATGGGTGGACGGCATGGATGAAACACCTACATCATGGTGGGCCCACAAAGCACTGACCACTTTTTTTTTTTTTTTTTTTTTAAAATAAATAATTTGTCAGCTTGTCAGTAGACACCCATGTCAGTACACACACTCCACAGTTAGCCACTCCCCACTAGGGATCGATACTAAGACCTCAAGTATTGAAACGAGGTATCTCAACTCAGTCTACCAGTTGAGCGATGGACCTGGGTGTAAAGCGTTGACCAGTTGCCAATGCATGTAAGTACCCAATTTGTTTCCCTAATGCCTATCATCTTAAATAATCAATTGTTTTAAAAGCTAGATGTAGACTAGATGTAGGCACGGGATGACACAATCCAGCTAACTCGACTTGTCTGACTTAGTCGATCCAAATCAACCCTAATCGAATGGGTGAGTCGGTTCGAACCGAATAAGCTTCACCCAATCCGAACTCAAACCGAGTCGAGTTCGAGTTACCCATTAACTTGATTTGGCTTGACCCGAAACTCGATTCGGTTAGACTTGACTTGTTCTGAAATCTGACTCGACCCGACTCTCTAACCCTACCCTAACCCAACCCTAACCTCCCTCTCTTTCCCTCCCTCATTCTCCTCCTCTTCCAAGCCTGGCAACCACCCACCACCATCACCCTCCTCCTCCTCCTCCTCCTCCTCCTCCTCTCTCTCTCTCTCCTCCTCCCTCCCTCCCTCCCTCCCTCCCTTCCTCTCCCTCTTCCAAGTCTAGCAACCACCTCATTCTCTTCCTCTTCCAGGCCTGGCAACCACCCACCACTATCACCCTCCTCTCTCTCTTCTTCACTCCCTCCCTCCCTCATATCTCAATCCGACTCGGTGCATGCCAACTTGACCCGACTTGGTACATCTGACCGGATCAAACTCGGTCAGGATTAGTCTAGGCCAAACCGAACTTGGATCGAGTCAGGCATGCTGTACTCAGTATCGAGTCGGATCGAATTCAGGTCAAGCCTATTTCAAAACCGGATCGAGTCGAGCCAGCCCTAACTCGGTCCAACTTGACTCGATGCCCAGCTCTAACTCGAACTCTCAAAAAATATTTTATATTATTTCACACGTGTGATGTGTAACTTCGTCATTTCGACCTAATCAATAGGTTAGATAGCAAATAAATATTATAATGGGCCTTAAAATTTTTTTAAGGGTGAGTATTCAATCATTACTATTTTACTCTTGTGGTGTGCTCCCGTAGCGTAGTTCACCTAAGATTTGGATCTATCTTACTTTTGGACTCATGCGCTACAACAATGATCCAAAATGGATGAACAACCGTGGATAAGTGGTGGGCCCGCATCATTTTCAGCACTGAGCAGTACTGTGATATCAGTACCAGAGGAATCACTACCAAATCCAAGTCCCTACTAAAGGTAGGTACATGTGCGGCCCTCCTGATGAGAGGCCCACCCTTATTTTATGAAAGCTAAGAAACAATGTTTTCCCTGCTTACTCATGCCAATCTGTCATTTGTTAGGCCCTTGTGTTCAATGCACCTTCATCTACACCTCCAAATTGCTAATAAAATTCATCCACTAACACTTATATCCGTGTGATTGAATTTTAAAAATTATTTGACATTTTTGTTTGTAGAGTACTACACTCACCCATTCCCATAAATTCCACTTACTTGCCTAAATCTAATCCGTCCAAATAGTGGGTCTCACTCTCGATGGGTTACAACCCCAAATTGTACCGTAATTATTCGTTATATCCTGACCATTGACGTTATTTCATATTACCGTCCATTAGAACTTCAACAACTGGCCAATTAACTTTATCCCAAGATCTGGGCACTTTATTTCGAGGCGTATATGCCACGTGTAGGGTAGCTGTCAAACTTGGGTCAGAATCTGCAAGCTGGAGTATCAAAAAGCGTCTACACCAGTACCAGCCTCGATTTCTCTAGAAGCGCTTCTCCAGAAAATTACCACAAAAAAACGCCTCGAAATCTCTACAACCTTTAACAATGCAATGTACGAAACATCCACTGGCTTTCTCCACTTCGTGAGAAACCGCGTTCCGGGAAAGTCTACGCGCCCTCCCTCGCGTGAGATGAAAGAGGAGGTTGCGGATCGGTGTTACCCGGGTAGCACTTTATTGGGTATCTACCTGACTGTGGGGCCCACTTTGATGTATGTATTGTATATCCACACCGTCCATCTGTTTTTATAGCTCATTTTAGTGTATTTTATCAAAAATAAAGTAAATTAAAATCTCAAGTGGACCACACAATAGGAAATAGTGGGGATACTGACACTTACCATTGAAACCTTTTTAGGGTCCACCGTAATTTTATTTGCCATCCAACATGTTGATAATGTCACTCAGACATGGATGAAGGGTAAATACAAATATCAGCTTGATCGAAAACTTATGTGGCCCCAATAAACTTTTAATGGTGAAAATTCAATCCCTATTATGTGGTCCACTTTAGATTTGGATTTGATTAATTTTTAGGACCATTCTCTAAAATGATCTGAAAAATCAGATGGACGGAGTGGATATACAACACATAGATCAAGATGGGCCCCACAGACAGGACAACGCCTACTAACGTGTTACCTGAGTAACACCTAATCCGCTCCCGTAAGGGGAGGCTTATTGGGAAACTTGTCAACGGAACACACGTGTGCAGGATCGTGTGTATTCGTAAAGTAGTTCTTACAGTGGCCATCCCTTAGAAGTAAAGATAAGGCCAGCTTACTTATCGTGTAGGCAAAATGTAAATGCTATTCTTGGGCCAGGACATGGTCATCGTGTCCCTGCCTAATGAATGGATCAGATTCCACACACGTCGGCACAAGTTAGCACGTGTGCCGTCATGCCCCACCATCCATTTCATACGAGGGAGTAGGAAAATGCCAAACACACGCACCTGATGCCACACAAAAAGCTAGGCACGCTCTAGTTTCTAATTCACACGCTTGGTTGGCTCGCTCACGCTTGCATGTGCCAGCGCATATTCGCACACTATCGGTGGGAAACGGATTGGCTACTCCCCCTGACACCAGCCCCGGAGCTGGTGGTCGGTGCTCTGTGGGCCCACCATGATGTATGTGTTTCATCCATTCCGTCCATCTATTTTTTTAGATCAATTTATGGTAATACAAAAAAAATGGGTTATATCCCAGTCTCAATCGGACCACATTAAAGGAAACAGTGTTGAATGAACTTCAACCATTAAAAACTTTTTGGGGGCCATAAAAGTATTGGATCAAGTTGATCTTTGTTTTCTCCCTTAATCTGGGTGTTTATGACCTAATAAACGGATTGGATGTCAAATAAACAGTACAGCGGGCCTTAGGAGGATTTAAATGATGGATATCCAATCACTATTGTTTTCATGTGGTGTGATCCACTTGAGATTTATATCCCTCTAATTTTTGGAATGAAGATATAAATTGATATTTAAAAATGGATGAACGGAATGGATGAAACACATACATCATGGTGGGGCCCACAGAGCACCGACCACCAGCTCCGGTGCTGGTGTCAGGGGGAGTAGCCAATCCGTTTCCCTATCGGTGGACCGGACGCCGACAATGTCGGTTTTGAACTCAGATTGCGTAGTGTAGAAGACAGCACCGATCTTGGTAGTGTGTCTGCGTGGAAAAGCTATGTGGGACCTAACAAGATTTATATGTTTTATCCACGCCGTCCATATGTTTTTAAAGATCATTTTAGAGCATGAAACGAAAAATGAGTCAGATCCAAAACTCAAGTGGACCACACCACAAGCCACAGTGAGGATAGAAAACTTCTTGTGGGCCACGAAATTTTTTGACCAAGCTGATATTTGTGTTTTCCCTTGACCTTATCAACAAGTTGTATGGGAAATAAACATCATGGTGGGCCCTACGAAAATTTCAATGGTGGGCAACATCATTCACTTTGCTTCCTGTGGTATGGTCCACTTAAGCTTTGTATCTGCCTCATTTTTGGACTCATACCCTAAAATGAACTGGAAAAATGATTGGACTACGTGGATAAAACATATACACAATGGTGTGGCCACAGAACTTTTCCACACACTTATATACAGTAGGTACCTCAGTGCTGTGTTCTACAGTATGCAATCCGAGTTGCCTTCATAGAGGATTCCTGTCCATTCTCACTCACCTCCCTCTATAAATAACCTTCCACACACTCCAAATTCCACATCCCCTCTCTCTCTCTCTCTCTCTCTCTCTCTCTCTCTCTCTCTCTCTCTGCAGTTGGTTTTTTTGGTACACTTAAAAGATGACAAAGCTGTCCACTCCATTGCTTTTTCTTTTCCTCCTCCTCAGCTTCTCTTACATTCAATCTACCATGGCTGGCTCAGGTAAAAGAGCTCCCCTACACACCCCATTCTACATTTTCTCTTTTGGGTGTTCTTTTTAACTAGAGAAAGTCTCATTTCCACCTAGCTGATAACTTCAAACCTGTCATGTTCTTGCTACATCCGACCCCTCAAATAGATTAGCCCCACCATGAGGATCACCTTACAAAAATCAGTCCCATTTACTTATCAGGTGGGCCACACCATAAAATATCATGTATAGCCGCTAATAAATAACAAATACAATTGTGGTCCACTTGATGAATAGATGGGGGTTTACTACATAGAAGATGATCCTCATAATGGGTCCAACCTATTGGATAGGTTGGATGTGATACAGACATGATAGGTTGGAAATTATCATGGTCCAAGCTATATGGGCTTGAGAACTTTTTTATTTGTGTATTTTCACTATATATATTGAAATCATTGCCTCTTTTTAAAGATTTTTGAGTATTTTTCATCTTGGTTTTTTTTTTAAAAAAAAATTAAAAATTAAAAATTAATATTTGTGTTCTAGTTATTGATATGATGGCCCACTTTTTCAGATTTTTGTGACTCCAAATGTGCCACAAGGTGCTCCAAAGCTTCAGTACAGGACCGTTGCTTGAAGTATTGTGGGCTTTGCTGTGAGGAGTGCAAATGCGTTCCTTCAGGGACTTATGGAAACAAGGACGAGTGCCCTTGTTACAGGGACAAGCTCAATTCCAAGGGCAAGCCCAAGTGCCCTTGAGATGGGGTCCACTTCCTAGTTGGTTGTGCTACTCTATTTATTAATATTAATGGTGGGGTCTATCAAAAAGTTGGTGTTCTTATGTTTACACTAGAAGAAAAGAAGGATTGGGGTCTGAGAATAGGAGATTTCAGGGGCTTTTATGTATGGTTTATGTATGTTTTTTAGCATTGTAAGGGTGCATGCTTTTGCATGGGAATTTTCTTTATTAATTATTATTATAAAATACCTACTTCAAATTTCATAATCTAATTTGTGCGTTTTACATAATTTCTTAAACTGTGGCGGCTCATCAGCCACACGACTCTGGGATCCGGCATTTGCATGTGTTAGTTCAGATCGTGATCTGCATTGTTATTTAGTTGGGTCATTGCTTGGAAGTCTGGATCTTTTGATGTTCGATGTTGAATTTGAATTGCGAACCATATTCTATCAAGGATCCATCTGATAGCCATCAGTCGGATGATTAGAAGATAGATGTGATCTGTTTCACCCACAATTTGGGCCAACAAATTGGACGGTCTCGATCTATTCTAACGTATACCACGTAAAATGATGAGTCATTATAAATGGTGTGGGACGCACATTCAATGTCCCCAACTGGCAGGAGTTCGAAACGTCGTACGGTCGTGGTGTTGACGACTTCCTCTGCTCGTGCACATGAAGTGTCCCTGTATATTATTATTATTAAGGAAAACAGTGATACTCTGGCGGAGTATGAAAATCCATACTCATGCACGTAGTCATTGAACACTTTTGCAAACAATGCGGCAATCCAATGGCCTACAGCAATGGAAGTAACAAAGATCAATGGTTAATATTTATTGGGGGTAAGAGAAGAAAGACTAGGATATGATTTTGTCTAATATTTGTAATTTTGGAAACATGCAGTCCATCCATAGTAGCAGATGATTAGGTCGAGTATGTAGTCGACCTGTGAAAGTTGATGGGCCTGCTCTAACAATTTATGCACATGAATACCTAATCCACTCCCATCTATGACAGATTACTGTAGATGGACGGATCCGGTTGATGCACTCTGCCACGTGTGCTGTGGACAGAGTTCTACCGTGTCATCTCTTGGACATCAGGAGTGGATCAGGTGTTGTCCAGCTTCCTGACCATGGCTCTCTTATCCATGCCTTTCATCAATTTTTCTAGTTCACTGCATGGTATGGTCTGAAAAATGAAGCGTATCTAAATCTCAAGTGTACCACAAAGTAGGGATTGAATGTCCACCGTTAAAAATTTCTTGAGGCAACGAAAGTTTTATATTAAGCTGATGTTTGTATTTTCTGGATTCATATAAGTCTGTATGACCTTATCAACAGGTTAGATGGTAAAAAAAAAAAAAAAAAAAACCTTTATAGTGGGTCCTATAAATTTTTTTTTTTTTAATTTTTAATGTTGGGCATTTAATGACCATTTCCAACAGTACAGTATATTTGAGATTTGGGTTCACTTATTTTTCTACCCTGCCTTAAAATGAGCAAGAAAAAATAATAGGGAAAGTAGATATACATCAAGGTGGGCTCCACATGCAATTAGAGAAACACCCACTCCAGTGTTACCCAGGTAAGATCTAATCCACTCTCTTGGACATCCAACTTATAACAAATGTCTCCTTTTAGCCAATCTGTTTTTGGTTGTCACACTAATCTGACATTAGGTATATGTCGCATCCTACCTTGGGTCCATGATTTGAACAACTTCGACTATGCCTCTTATTTTCAACTTGTGTAGTTGCATTCTTACTAATGATTGTTCTCCAGCTCATTAAATGATACATGCTTACCTAAAACAGGAACCCTAAGTGCATTCAATCAAGTGTATTATTTAAACAATCCAGCCTTTTAATATTAACTCTAGAATCTTTTAATTTTTATAACCTTAAATTTCTGAAATTTAAATCCAAACATAAATGGTTTAGATTGTTCACATTTTAGAGATTTTTGAAAAATGTTGTTGTGGGTCTTCTATCATAAAAGGCCTCTCTCTTATCTATCTCACATGAAGAAACGGTAAAAGCCCCACGTCACTCCTTAGAGTAGGGAGGGCTGAGGCGACATGAACCCACATGCACTTATGGAAGGTGGAGGGGGAAGAAGAGAAGCGATGAAATTCTCTTGTACTTTCTCTATCTAGGTTAGGTCATGCTAGGGGTGTATCCAAGCTTTCAATGAAAGGTTCTATTTCCGCTAGAATAAGATCTTAATTATAAGAAGGATTTAGAATTTCAATGGTAGATAGGATCTTAATTATAAGGAAAATTTTAAGGATTAAGTCATCTGTCGCTCATGGTAGTATGTCATTTTATAGATTCTTGTAACTTTTATATACAAATAAAAGTTGTAACATGTCTTATCCATGCATGTACTTATGATATAATTTTTTTTACTATCATAACCATCCATCAAAGTCTACACATCCATGTCAGTCAAGTGGTGGACCATCAAATAATTATTAAGTGTAATTCAAAATTATCGACAATATCTTCAATTTTTTGCCGATAATAAGGAGAGAAACAAAAAATTAGGGTTTCGGTATGGCTAGACTAGAGACACCGATATTATCGACGATAATATCGACATTTTATCGACAATTTGAACACTGCTTGTTGATACATCCAAGCATAGGCTTTTTGTTTATTTATTTATAATTTGAAATCCTTACTTGTTGAAAAACTTCATTATACTTCTACTATCTTCTTTGTGATGCTTTAAGAACTTAACACTTTCATGCATTTTATGAATGACTTCTTATATTTCTTTCAAATCATCTTGTACAATAAGGTTAAGAATATGAGCACCACATTACGGGTGAAAAACAATCAACTACCAATGAGTATATATATTTTAGAATAATGCTCTCTAACAATTAAAGTCATGATATTATTTATGGTCCAATTGTACAATGCCAACTTATTTTCTACATTTCAATCCAACAAACGCATAACTATGGAATCTATTAGACCATTTTCAGTGTGTGGTGTTGGAACCATACAAAAATTAAGTATCCATCCATGTCAATTCCAATGTCAATTCCACTCATTATCAATGAAATAGGTCGTAAGATACATGTAACAAGTGTTTGATTTGAGGTCCATATGACATATGTCAAACTAATACGATGGGTGTTTATTTTTAATAATTTATTAAGCTTTTGCTTTTCAATTTTATATATTTTCAAGCCATCTGACTTAATAGTATTTCGTGTCACCATCTTAAATCAAGGTTAAAGGCTTCTAACAAAACTTTTAAAAGTGTTGTGTTCAACCATGAAAAAAATGACATTCAAGAAGTATAATCATCTTAGCAAGCTCTCTACGACTAATTTCTTAGTCAAATTTATATGCATACGAATATATGATAAAGCAGTTCCATCTTTACATTTTCCACCAAATGATAAAGTATTTTTTATTTTTTTTCTTCACAAATAATTTTAATTTGAACAAGTTCTAAGGTACAACATTCCTTTTTTGAACCATCATCTTAAGTTTTATCAAATGACTAAAAAAATAAAAATGCATGCTCTCTCTCTCTCACTCTCTAACGAGAAATTATATGATAGTCTTTGCTCGTCATAGTCTAGGCTGGGATTCTGAGAAATGAGGATCATGGATCCTTAATCCAGACCATTGGTCTGTTGAATCCTGCCTATGATGGTTCGTACACCCAGTTTGGAAGACTCTAACCAACATTTTTCAGAACATTTTAGTTAAATCTGGGACGTCGCTGTATTTATCTTCTAAGAGTATATTTGCAGGCCAGTTAGCAAATGGTCAAGGTGGTCTAATTGATATGAAAACCAATCTATTAACGGCAGGATATAACAGATCAACGGTCTGGATTACCGAATCATGTACCCCACTTACCATGATGAAAACCGACGTGTACGGTGCAAACATACAAATCCACCTTTCCTCTCCGCGTAGAAAATTTAGGACCATGATTTAGACCTGACTTGGACAGACATACATATACCCCACGTGTATGGTTGACGAGTCAACCTTCATTGACGAAAATCCACATCCTAGCCATCTTGATTATCTTACTCGTATGCCACGTGTACGGTTGATCCGTCAATGTACGTCCAAATGACCGTAAAATGAAACAAGCATGGAATCGCATTCCCTTCTGGCAGGCGCTGTGGGCCCACTGTGATGTATATGTTTTATATCGACACCGTCCATCCGTTTAAGCAGCTCAGTTTGGAGTAAGAGCCCAAAAACGAAACGGATCCAAAGCTCAAGTGGACCACACCACAGGAAAAAGAGGGAATGATGACACTCACCCTTAAAACCTTTATATGGCCCACCTTGATGTTTTATTTTCCATCCTACCGGTTCATAAAATTACATAGACCTAGATGAAGGGAAAACACAAATATCATCTTGATCCGAAACTTTTGTGGCCCCCGAGAAGTTTTAACGTTGGGGGTTCAATCAGTACTGTTTCCTTTGGTATGGTCCACATGCACAGAAATGGACATTTGAAAAATGAAAATTAATGGTCTACAAAGATGCATGAGTTCCCTAACTAATGATTTGAACCGATATTTGTAGGATAGAATATATATACACACAAACAAGGGTAGGCTGTAATTTAAATGAACTGAGCCCACCTTCCATTCCAGGCCCAAACCCACCCACAGGACGACCTAAGAAATCTAACACCAATCCACATCTGGGCCGGACTCATCGGTCCAGGTGGGCCACCTGGTACGTTTTTACTCAGAAAATGAAAATAATAAATGATCCAATGTCTGGCGTACCAAAATGAAGGAAAGTGATGTATAGGATCATATAGATGGGAATGTAATTGATTTCAGCCGTTCATTTATGTCCACCAATCCAATCAGCCATTGGGATATCAAAAGTGTAATTTCCTGTTTACAAGCCATCTGTTTCCGCAATTCAATCAAACAGGAGGCCATACGTGTTAGCAAGGATCTGTATTTAGATTTTGTGTGCGATTAGGTAAGTGCGGGTGTACCAGAATCCATACTCGACTCAATATTTGATTGAAAGCCGATGCATCCATGCTGAGATGAGATGGATCGATTAAGACTGAAATCTAGGATTCAGCCAGCCTCTCAAGTACCGGTTGTATTAGCAATTATGTGATTTGCAAAAGGGTGGGGGTAATATTTCCTAATGAGTTCTTTTTGGCTTGTGTTTTATAGACTTGCTCCTTCATAATAATTGCTGCTAAAATATATTTCTCAACGAAATGAAGATGAACAGACTAAAATAAAAGATGCTAAAAACAATGCTAAATTTTATTGATTTGTATATTAATGTTTATTACAATTGATAAGGTAATAAATAAACTAGAAAATAAAACAAAAGATAAATATTCGAACTGTCAGTATGGATAGACAATATAGGCAAATGATCAGCATTATGTTATTAGGGTGTTTGATCTTCCAAATAAAGACTCACTTGCTCAAAATTTGACAACAAAAGGTTGTGAAAATTTAACTTATTCTTAAGCGTACTATAATGGTGGCGTTGGGTACTGGTGATTTAATCTAAGACTAAACTTAAGATAAAATGTAAAAAATATATATAAACTATGAAGATAAATTGTGTTTGACATAGACCCGAAACTCTTCATCACGTTCTCTTTTTATGGCTTCTAGATACAGCAAAACTCTCACTGGGTTTCCTTATTGGTTCAGCATGCTTTGCAAGCACGACTTTTTATGTGTTCTTCCTACAAAAGATCTCCATAAATCTAAACAGTTTTAAGATCTATTGCCAGTGTAGCTGCAGTGATCTCTATACATCAGAAATCATTTTTTGAACTTTGTCTCATTGAATTCAATTTGATCACGCACCGTTTTTTAGAGATCTCCTATTGTGACCATAAAAATTTGTGGAACTAGTGGAACTGATCTCGCTAGATCTAGATCGGGTCGTAATCCATTAGTTGTCATCCGCACAGATATTGACCCAATCTTTGTATCTTCATAATTGCTATAAGAGTTTCGAACATCTTTAAAAATGTATCTCATTTTAGAAGAATTGTGAGAGATGGCCTTATCAAGTGTATCCAAATCTATGATAAGATTTTTACCTTAGTGGATCTTTTATAAGTACATGGGCCCACTTTGGGTCTTTTATACGCATACTAGGTATGCTTCTTTGGTCACATACCACACGAATTAAGACTGTGTTATTCTTCGCTCCATTTCCTCTAAAGTCATGTGTACAATCCGGTGACACTGCATTTATGATGGGAGGCATATCATTAAAGGGCAAAAGATATCCTTAAGTGGGAGCACAATTCTGTTATCATAAATACGAGCACGACTCTGTCACTGTTACTGACCGGTGACGGCATCTTACTGGTCCACGTGTCAAAAATGGATGTAAACACCACGAATTGGACAATATAAGTTACTGTATACCACATGCCCAATTTATTAGTACCTAAACTCCATCTCAACCCAAATAATAAGGCTCGTCCCACAGATTAGATGGGCCACATATAGATAAAATTTGACGTTCGGAAAAGAATGACCAGCAATCCATATTGGACGTAAGCTGCAGTATAGCTAACTGAGTAGCCGCCCCAACTTCTTCAGCCAGGGGATATTCATGGATGGCCCACACGATGAATGGTCCAGAACAGCAAAGATACATCACATTGACACGAGTGCCATGAAGATTGAAGAAACCCCTCAGACCTGCATTTGACTAGTCATCACATGGCTCTTTCTCATTCCTGATCTAGTTTACGATTTCTATCAGCATGGTTGATGAGCCTAACCATCTCCAAGGATTTGAGGGCCCTCTAGAAAAATCACAATGTTTGGACAATCCTAAATCTTTACCGTTCAGCGTGAAATGTACACTCTACAAATCAGCAATGGCTTACATTCTGAGACAAGTTCATTTATCATAAGGTCAGGATGGCCCGATCATGTTTCTTTTTTTTCTTTTTTCTTTTTTTTTGGGGGGGGGGGGGGGGGGGGGGTTCATAGCCAGCCAACAGCTGACCCAAATGGACCAACATGATTCCACTCAGCATGCCCTTCGGATGCCTTTTTCACCAGCATATGGACTGCACTTGCATGTCTTATCTTCACTGCTAGGGCTTCTCCCACTCAACCTGCACATATTCAATCCAACACCTTTTTATTATTTATTATTTATTTTTAATATGTGGTTTGGCTGATTAACCTGATTAACCCCAATCACTATAAGCCATTACTTTATTATCAGAGAATCAAGCTGGGTATCAATACATATTATCAAGGCCCATATAATTGAATGCATCAGATCAGTCTGTCACCATAATACTACAACACAGCCTACAAAATTCCAATTCTGTCAGGTGAATCCTTCCATACAACATTTTCATGTCCGAGCGAGCAGATAACCAAAAAACACGATGCTATCTGAAGAAAATTAGGAAGGACCACAATCGTTCATTTGGCCATGATGGGCAGGGCTCATTTTGCACTGAGCTATAAACTGTAATGCAAGCTTCTTGATATGCCACTCTGGATAAGTGGCACCTCCTGTAACTCACACCCCGAGTTAATTCGTACGGTAGAGATCGTCAGAAAAGATCTCCTTTCACAACCGGGCCACCCCTTCTGCTGAAGATTTTCATTGATTTGGAAGCCTTTTGCACAGCATGTTCATGGCAAAACAAATCACCATAATGCAATAGAAGAAACTTGGTCTGTGTTAGAGCTGCTGGAGCTCTTGCTCGCCCGCAACAGCATCTACGGGCTTGTATCTCCCAAATTCTTGCTGTCTGCGTCTCCAAATGTACCATGCCAGAAAAGTTGAAAAACTGAGCATCACCACTACTGCAATTCCCACCACCACTGCCAAAAAGTGTTGCTGCCACCACTTCCTGCAATACCATATCCACTACATGAACAACCAAGTATACAAAAAACGAAAGAACTTGTGCTGATTCAAACTATAGATTGTTGCATTTACATATTGGTGAAAATATCTTAATGTTTTTTTAATATTGAAACGGGGAAGTTTTTGTTTGCACCAAGTTCTGGTGAACACTTAAACTCACACCCTCCGAATATGAGGGCTGGGAATGAAGAACATATTTCTAAATTGGATATTCAAAATTCCCATTTGAAATGTGCTCTGCTTCCTGCCTATCATATTTAGACGGTGGGAGATATTTGCATGCTGGTACACAGTCTGTGCCCTAAGTATTTGTACCCAATATATATATATATATATATATATATAAGAAAAGAAGAAAAAAGCACAGGTGGCATCGGTTAAGATTTTGGGCCAAACGAGTTCAACACAGACAACCATATCTCCCCGATTTGAACCTGGAAAGTTTCTGGGGAGTACTTGGGTCAGATCCATCGCAGCCCTATTCTATACACTTTTGCCCTACCCATACTACATTGATAGCCATGGGATGTTCTTATTGCTACCAACTACTTGGTAAACATAAGATTGAAAATTAAAAATAAACATAAAAAATGAAATTTCATGCACCTTTGGCTGCCCTGTGAAGAACAAAAAAATCAAACTAATGTAGCTCTGAATTTATCATCCCAAAATTCTCTGATTTGTGAGACATGCATTTGGGACAAGATAGGTAGATCTTTTGTGCATTTAAAGGCCAACTATAGCCGACCTTCTTTACCAAGGCTCTCTCAAGAGAAGCTGACTATTGGATGTCCTGACTCCTGAACAAGCTGGAAAGGATAAACACTCAGGCACCAGCTTGAGAGGGAGTTTTTGTCAATATAGATTTACAAGGGCATTATAGTAATTATGGGCTATGTTAGGACTTATATGTTCCTTTTTTTTTTTTCTTTGGTGACTAACAAAATTTATTGAAAATTTGGAAAAATACAATGACTCCCACACAGAACGAGTGCTGCAACTCCCCTACAAAGATGAGAGTGCAAGTTCCCTATACAAACAATAGGTCTACAGACAATATTTCGCAAGGATATCCGCCCAATCGTTAGCATCTCCACACATGTTTACATGAAATATTTAGCCACAGATGTTCATGCTTACCTACCAGAAGCTTGATCAGTGATGTCCCCTCAAACTCCAAAGTATGCTTACCTAATGGTAGCTTGAACCCATGACCTCCCCTCAAACACCAAGGGCCTCATCCACAATGACCGAGAGTGTTGAAGTTATCTTATACCGGGACAGTATTATTTTTTAAAGATAATTAATGATCTCTTTCATCTGAAAACTCCCCTACAAACGTATCGAACTATAGGGATCGTGTTGAGTATGTTTTTTTTTCGACACTAACAGATAACACGTGTTTGTGTGCAAGTTAATTTTCTCACCAAATAGAATAATCCTGAAAGCCACCGGAACATGTTTCTGTCCAGTAGTGGGTCCGGCTCCATGGCTCAGTGGTAGATAGACTCTGTTTCAACACTGAGACCAGGGATTGAGTGCCCATGTAGTGTGGGTGGGTGTATGAGTGTGTGGACCTGTGGGGTGTGGGTGGGTGTGTTAAAAAATGTTTCTGTCCAGTGGAGTGGGGCTTTACCAATGATATCAACCCAAAAACCAATGGGCAAAACATGGCAGTGTAACCAATAGGAAAAGCCCCCAAGCAAACAAATAGAAATGGGGGAATCTCAACTCGTATATATAACCTTTTTCTTGAAGATCAAACAACAAAATCTCATGGATGTAGCAGAAAATAAAGATTCAGGACTATAGATTAATATCCAACAGCCTATTAGCAGTATCCTAGTATCACGATATTCCTCCACTCTTCTATTGTAAGCAAGACAAGCTATAACCCAAGAAAATAACATTTTTTATTTGAATAACCATTATAAAGAGAAAAAAAAAAATCATGTATTTACATATTCGTACCTTTTGTACAAAGTAAGAGAAACACTAATATAATCCTAACCATCTATTTCAATGACAAATTAAAAATGACCAGAATATCCCTCAATCCTATCACACTCATACATCTCTTCCAAAAATTTGTCATAATTTAATGAAATGATATCGAAATTGAATAATCTCGGGAACGTTTGAAAGCTAACTCAATAGTCTTTTAAATGGACCAAGTTTATGTCATTCTAGCATCGTTTGATATCTGAAAAGTGGCCCACCAAAATAGTAACAAAAATACTAAAAGGAAACTTATTCAACTAATTCTTAACTCTAATAACTATATAACTGGTGATCTGGTCGAGAACACATATCAAGCTTGGTGATCTTCCATTGTATCAATCTAGACCCTCAAAGCGGTCCATATCTTCAATTTGGACAGTTGAATGGTCTAGATTCTTGATCAGGACCCTTCGTGCGGGCCTGATCTTCAATCAATTGCCTTGTGTGACCTGGATGCATCAAGTTCCCCTCAACTTTGAGAAAATTTGTCCTCGATTTCAAAGCATGAACTAACTCGTCACTCTATCCACCTGTCTCAGTCCTTTGTGGGCCTTAGTAGAAGCTAATGATGGAGGCCAATGTGTCTAACTGGCAATGGCTTGCATGGGATGGCATTATGGATCATGTCACTTCCACTTTTGCTTCTTCACTATTCTTCACATCCTAAGGCACCAGCTTCCACTTCTTCTGCAATAGTAGGTTTTGGCCACAAAAGCTAGATCTTCAATTGTGCCATCTTTCCTTGCTCTTGGTCGGCTTCCTGACTTCACTGTGTACGTTGTTCTTATTCCCACAAGTTGTTCGCCGTGCTCTGGTCATCACTGGAATGATACAAACGAGTCCATTTCAACCTCAACAACCTCCTTAGGTTTTACTGATATGAGCACTGCATGTTCAGTCCAGTGTTCGAAATATCGATATTATCGGCCGATATTATCGTTATCGCACCACTGCGAGACGATACACTCGCGATAACCCCCGGAAGATACCAAAAAATCCAAAATCCAAATATCGGCTGATATATCGTCCATATCGCACCAAAAAACCCAAGTATCGGCCGATATATCGTCGATATCGCACCAAAAAACCCAAAAATTTGAATTAGAAAAAATAAAAATAAAAATCAGAAAGTACCTTGCTGTAGCGGTGATCGGAGGTGGGCCATTCGACATGTAAGTACGATTCCGGCGAGGAATCGGCCGATTTTCTTGCCATTTTCTTCTCTTTCTCGGAGATTTCGGCGAGGAATCAGGTCGGATCGACAACATTTGAGGGGTTGCGTGCGTGAAATAGGGATCGGACTGCGTGGATGGGGTAAAAACGGAGAGGGGAAGTGAGAGAGAGGCGCGGATGAGAAACGGACGAGTCCGTACGATGCCTTTTTTATTTTCGCTGGCCGGAAGACTTAGTAGGGTTTGGAAGCTGCTATTTTGACCAAAATACCCCTTGACTGTAAGGGTAAGCAGCTGTAGAAGGAGGGGTATTTTGGTCTCAGTGAACTTACTTGGGCCCACTTTTAATGTATGTGGTCCATCCACGCCGTCCATCGGTTTTTCCATCTTATTTTAACGACTAAGCCCAAAATTTATTCATACCCAAAGATCGAGTGGACCATACCATAGGAAATAGTTGGAATAATGATTTCCACTGTTGAAACCTTAGGGCCTACAGTCATGTTTACATGCCATCCATACCGTTAATAACGTCATTCTTACTGGGATGAACTGAAAACACAAATATTAGCATGATTCAAAACTTCTGTTGGCCCATGAATATTTCAACTGTGGACATTCAATTATCCCGTTTTCGGCCCACTTGAGTATTGGATACGGTTCATTTCTGGTCTCATATCCTAAAATGCACTCACAAAATGGATGGACGGAGAGGATTTCTCACAAACATCACGGTGGACCCCACCTAGGTTCCCAGCGCAGGAACCTCTTGCGGAAGGCTTTTGCAGGTAATCTGCGTGCGAAACGGATTGGCTGCTCCCACGGGCACCAACCAATGGCTGGTGGTTGGTGCTCTGTGGGCCCCACCATGATGTATGTGTTTCATCTTTTCCGTCCACCTATTTTTATAGATCATTTTATGTTATGAGTGAAAAAATGAGGTATATCGAAATATAATCTGGACCACATTACAGAAACAGTATTGAATGAACGTTGACCATTAAAAATGTTTTGAGAGCCATAAAAGCTTTGGATTAAGCTGATATTTATTTTTTCCCTTCATCTGGGTCTTTATGATTCAATCAACAGATTGGATGTTAAATAAACAGTGCAGTGGGCTTTAGGAGCATTTAAATGGTGGATATCCAATCATTATTTTCCCGTGGTGCGGTCCACCTGAGATTTATATCCCTATAATTATTTTTATTAAATCCTAAAATGATCCGTAACAATGGATGAAACAAATACATTATGTTGGGGCCCACATAGCACCGACTGTGGCTAGTGTTGGCGGAGTTCTCCCGCGTCCTACGGATGCGGATACTGACATGTTGCGTAGCCAGACTAGCTAGTGAATTGACGTCACCAAGTTCTGTGGGGCCCACCATGATGTATGTGTTGTATCTACACCGTCCATCCATTTGGCTAGATACTTTTAAGGCATGAGACAAATAATGAGTCAGATACTCAAATCCATATATGGAGTGGACCCTACCACATAAAATAGTGGGGAGAGGGACGCCCAGCGTCCATCCATTTCTCAAAATTTACTTCTTCTTTTGCTTTTTAATGAATTAATTGTGTTTTCATACATGACTATGATATATTTATAAATATCATGCATCCAATTTAAATATAGTTGCATTAGTTCAGTTAAACATCGCATAGCTTAGGACCCTATACAAAGGAAACTTATTATGTGTATATTTTTTTTGAGATGTTATGATTTAAAAGAGTGTATTAAGGGCTTTTTTAACAATCTTCAAAGTTTCATTAAAAAATTCAACAATTTTCTCAATGTTTCCCCATGTTTCCCAAAAAATGCGATAAACTATGCGATACAAACGATATATCCCATGCAATAACCGATACGTATCTGTATCCCAAGGATGCGATACATAGTGCGATACCGATATTTCGAACACTGGTTCAGTCAACTTCTCTTTCACGCTGTTGTATGACTTGTACACCGTGTCACCTTCGGATTCCTTAGTTAAATATGTTGGTCGATCCATCAACAAGTTTCTTTATTGAATCTCCCATGGATTTATCAAGCACTCCTCCAATGATGGATTCTTGGCATTATCATCTTAGATTGTAACATTGTCACTAGGAGCCTCTTTTGGATCTTCAGATACAGCATATTGAGATTCATCGTGGCCTTTTTATGCTATTCATCTAGTAAGCTTTAGTAATCTCCCTTGATGGAATCAATATATTTTTATTTCTTCTTTAATTTCTTTATCTTCACTTGCATATTCTCAGCTTGTTTGATTTCCCGAATAGTCTCTAACTACAAGAGGTCTCTTCTGGGTAACGGACATATTCTGTTGGTCTTTCATAGTGAGAAGAGGGATAGATATGGCTTTTGTAATAATCACGAGTACATGGGTAAGGATTTGGGGTGATAGGAAGGACGGTTGTGATGATCAGGATACCCATTTAGGATCATACAAAGATTAAGGACAATCACAACAGGGATGGGAGTCCAACAAGGAAAATCCTATGAAGAGTGAATATCCTCCTCTCAAAAGGCATCTCAACAATGAAGAAAGGGTTGATCCTATAGCAGGGTGTGCCAAATCGGTTACGTATCGGCCGTAACGGCCGATACGTAACGGTAACGGTGGGACCCGTTACGCGATACGGGGTCAAAACGGCCGTTATAAATTTTTGTGACCGTAACGGCCGTTACGGGGCCGTTACAGGCCATAACGGTCGTTACGGACCCGTAACGGCTGTTACGGGCCCTGAAAAAAAAAAAAAAACAAAAAAAAAAAAAAAAAAAGAAAAAACATACCTTTTTTTTCCTTTCTTTTCTTCTTCTTTTCTTTCTTCTTCTTCTTCTTCTTCTTCTTCTTCTTCTTCTTCTTCTCGCAGTTCTTGCAGCTTGGCTTATTAACTACTACGGCTTACAGCTTGACGATCATTGCTATTCATTGCCTATTCTGTATTGCTTGATATAGTCTTGGCTACTGCTATTGCAAGACTTCTTCTTCTTCTTCTTCTTCTTCTTCTTCCTCTCTCTCTCTCTCTCTCTCTCAATCTCTTCTTTCCCGCTTTCAGTCTTCTTTCTTTTCTCTTTCTTTCCCTCTTTTTTTTCTTTTCGGTTTCTCTGCGTTCTTTTTTTTTTTTTTTCTTTTCTTTTTATTTGCATTTGTCATTGTAGTAGTACGTGTCACGCAAAGACGATCGCTGACACTCCTCGAGCTCGAAGTTGTACGAACGGTTCAAAGGAGATCAAAGTTATATGGGCTCCACAGTGATGTATTTATTACATCTACACCGTTCATCAATTTTCAGAGATCATTTTAAAGCACCCCCCAAAAAATGAATTATATCCAGAGATCATCTGGACCACACCAAAAATAGCAGCTGAAATAATGATTTTTACGGTTAAACAATTAGTAGGGTGCACCGTAACATTTATTTTCCATCCAGTTTGACCCAGGTGAGCCCCACCATGATATATATATATTTTATCCATATTGTCCATCCATTTTGCCACATTATTTTAGGTCAAGATCCAAAAAATTAGTAATATCCAAATTTCAGGTGGACCACACCATAAGTTAATGTTATAGGTTATAGGTTATGGTCCATCCATTTTTTATTTTTATTTTATTTACACATTTATTTTAGTCCTTTTTTGAAATTTCGAAAAATCATTTTTTAACGATTATTTTGCTGTTTTAATGATGCCATATGATGTGTTAATCATAGTAGAACATGTTAATATGCATTTTAGATATTTGGGGTGCTATTTTATATTTTTTAAATATTTTTTTCTATTTACGCATTTATTTTAGCCCTTTTTTTGAAAATTTAAAAAATCATTTTTTAATGATTATTTTGCTGTTTTAATGATGCCATATGATGTGTTAATCATAGTAGAACATGTTAATGTGCATTTTACATATTTGGGGTGCTATTTTATATTTTTTAAATATTTTTTTCTATTTACGCATTTATTTTAGCCCTTTTTTTGAAAATTTAAAAAATCATTTTTTAATAATTCTTTTGTTGTTTTAATGATGCCATATGATGTGATAATCATAATAGAACATGTTAATGTGCATTTTACATATTTGGGGTGCCATTTTATATTTTTTTAATATTTTTTTCTATTTACGCATTTATTTTAGCCCTTTTTTTGAAAATTCAAAAAATTATTTTTTAATGATTATTTTGCTATTTTAATGATGCCATATGATGTGATAATCATAGTAGAACATGTTAATGTGCATTTTACATATTTGGGATGTCATTTTATATTTTTTTCTATTTACACATTTATTTTAGCCCTTTTTTCAAAAATTCAAAAAATCATTTTTTAATAATTCTTTTGCTGTTTTAATGATGACATTGCCATATGATGTGATAATCATAGTCGAACATGTTAATGTGCATTTTACATATTTGGGGTGCTATTTTATATTTTTTTAATATTTTTTTCTATTTACGCATTTATTTTGGCATTTTTTTTTTAAAATTCAAAAAATCATTTTTTAATAATTCTTTTGCTGTTTTAATGATGCCATATGATGTGATAATCATAGTTGAACATGTTAATGTACATTTTACATATTTGGGGTGCCATTTTATATATTTTTTTTCTATTTATGCATGAATTTTGACCTTCAAAAATAATTGCAAACACCTAAATGTAAGATATTTTCATATTACATTCATTCTAATATATCTATCATTGATAGTAGATAGTTAGAAAATTAAATATATGAATTTTGTAGTCAAATTCAGGTTATCTGGTTCATAAATTCATCAGACAGTCCGATACAACTTATCACCAAAGAGTGGACCGTTACACCACTATAAATATGTTCCAATTTATAAATGAATGCATATTTGAAATGCTTAGAATATTCTGGATTTAATTCATATTTTTTCATATTTTTTTGACAAAAAAAAAAATTTGCGCCGTTACGGGCCGTTACGCCCCTGTATCGCCGTTACGCCCCCGTATCCGTATCGGTTTCGGAGGGCACCGTTACGCCAACCGATACCGATACGGGATACCTTGTCCTATAGTTGCACGAAGTGTGAAGCGAAGCAGCAACAAATTTGGGTGCAGAAGGGAAGCATCTCTTTCAAAATGTAAATAAGCATAAATAAATATGAAGCAGGAGCAGGAGTGAGGGTCTGAAGCGGTGATTCGAAGCGGCAGCAGTACCTCCAATACAAACAAGTCTATTTCAGAAAAATGTAAAAATGACCAAAATATTCCTTAATCCCCTCAAGTGCCTTTCAAAACCCTACCATAACTAACTTGAATGACAGTGGAATTGCATAATCTTGGGCTTGTTAGAAGGGTAAGCTGATAGTCTGACTGATTGTGTCGTTTCGACATCATTTGATATCTGAAAGTTGCCCACCAAAAAAGTGACTAAAATACTAAAGGGAAACTAGTTGAACTCTTAACTCTAAAACTAAGTGACTGTTGATCTGGTCCAGAATGCATGTCAAGATCAAGGATCTTCCATTAGATCTTCAATCAGCCCCCCAGAGAAAAGTTATTTGAAATGTAGACACGTCTGACATTCTACGGCCAGGACTAACACCAACATCAAATGTCCACGTCCCATTTAGTGCTTTTACTAAAAGAGAATAGTTTGTTTGCTCGTAAAGGATTAAAAAGAAATAACATTTTTCCAGTAATAAGCTAAAGGAACATATAGTCTAACTGTCAAGTGAACTTGAATAATCCAAAGTCAAAGATGAATTTGTGGTGGTGTTAGACCCCCAAAGCGAACCAGATTCTATTGTGAATTCATTGTCAATGTATCAAAGAGAACAGAAAGTGAAACCACTTAGCCAACAGATAAGAAAACTATACCTTTTCACTGGCGGTCGTTCAACTTTCCATTTGACCAACTGATAACTCCCAAAGGTATCAGGAAGGTGCACACGGTGTTCAGTTAAGCGGGAGATTATGCTCTGAAGAAATAACAAAGTCATTAAAAGAATTTGAAGTCTTTACATAAGAGAGGCCCCACTGTATATTGGAAAAGCTAGGAAACAATGTTACCATTGCCGTGGTATTGGAAATGTAATGAGAAGATTCTGCTGGAAATATAGCCCATCGTATGAGGGAGCCATTTCTTTCACTAGTAACATTCAATAGATGGACCTGGAAACATTCATCAACTTATCATCAGAATAAAGTATGCAAGGACTTTCTCTTGCAAGAGTCAGATGAGACGTAGACATTTTAAACTACATGTTGCTACAACAGTTCCAAATCAACCAGAGAGAATTACCACACATGGATACCTGAAGCTGGGACACCCAAAAACAGAATATGTTTTGGCTCACCTGAGATGTATTAACTGCTAATTCACGTGCAATGTAATCTGTGAGTTCTGTCATGTGAGGCACCAGGTCTGAGTAGTTTACACTCAAGGACATAACAAACGTGATGAGCCCAACTTTGGATTGGCCTGTGAATCAAAGATAATGTGGAATTAACATCAGATGCATATCCATGCAAATGTCCTCAGATAACAACTCTTGATGTTATGCAGACAAAAATGGAAAAATGATTTCAAAGTGTAAGGAAGTTCTTGGAAGTTTTCTGAGTGTGGCTAAATAGCAGCTAAAGATACTATGAAGATTTAGAGAGAGAGAGAGAGAGAGAGAGAGAGAGAGAGAGACTTATTATTATTTTTTTTAAAAGTATAAAATGGAAGCATAATGGAATCCACAGGATATATAAACAAATGTCCCGGGACTAATTAAATCAGGTTATGTGCATATTTCTCAATATCGACATCTCAAAAAAAAAAATTAATTAAAAAATCTTTAATCTATACTTGTCAATTCGTTTCAGTAGGCATTTCATTATTTTCACACTATGATGGAATGTTTTCATGTTCCATTATGGAAAATCTGAATAGAAATGTGAAAGAAAATAAACATAGGACACCCTTTTTCTCTCAAAACAGGGTTCCACACAATGCTAGCACCTCCATTTAGTTACAGAGGGTTTTTCATAATTTTTTTTATTTACCTAGAATGAGACTGACTGGGTCGAAAGATACAGCTAGAAATGACCAAAAACCACAAAGATCCCCAGTACTTCCTGTTGGAAACATTTTGGCCAAAATGTATAAATGGATTAGAAAACACCTGAACAAGGATGGTATATTATGGAACCTGTAACAAATTCTTTCCTGTACGAAATGGTTGGGCTGAGACAAGATCCAAGTTCTTTTTTGGTAGCTAAAGAGGGATCAGGCTTGACACCCTATAAATTCAAGCACACCAGCACCTTCCCTTGGAGCTATGGGCCTGAACCCAAACAAGGCGTAATTGCTTAAACAAACTATGCCATATTCAGGTGCAAACACTGAAAGATTGCATTTGGACACACAAAACTTTGGCATCAGAGAAGTGGTTACATAAATATTAGACAATTCATCATCGTTGTCATCGCCTTCTCCCAGCTATTCAAAATTGGTTTCATGGACAACTAAAGAATAATTAACATTTTATTTAAAAATACAGGTAATTAACTATTTCATAGAACAACTTCAGACAATAAAATCACATCTCATGCCTGGTATTACTCTGGCAGTAGTACCTATATTAAGGAAATAAAAACGATAAAAGACAACACAATTAAAGCTCTGCTAGAGGGATTTTGGGACTGCAGATTTTAATGTAATAGTTGTAGGGCATCTAAGGTACCTTTTACTTTCATTTCCATTTATGGACACATGTCATACATAAATCAATGTTTGAAAAAGAAGAAGAAGAGGAAGACCTCTACTCTAGAGTCTATCAGATTTCTATTATTTTAATTAAAAAAATATTGAGTATCATGTAGCTTACGCTACATAAAATAAAGGGCCAAACGCTACGCTATACACTGCACGCTATTTAAAACGTTGTGTGCACCAATCAAATTGTTTTAAAAAATATATATATTCTTAATTAATTTTCAACATTTTCAATTAAGAATATATTTTTTAATTTTTAAAATGTTCCGTTAATTTGTAAATAAGCCTCCAAGCACTCTAATGCAATTTTTTTTTTCAACCTCTAATTACAAGTTAAATGGAGAAAATTTCGAATTTCCCCAATTTCTCCAAATTCAAAAATCAGAGATCAAAACTCTTGATGGAGCACACAAAGTATGCAAATTTATAGATTCTGAACTTCATCCCACTAATTCCAAGGGATTTAAACAAGAAAATAAATAAATAAAATTGTTCAATTAATTTTTTTTAAAAAAAAAAAAAAAAACAATCACCAATTTGGGTTACGGTACCGCACGTTTCAATCTCAATTTCTGCACATAAATTCTATTTCCTCTCTAAACAAGTGAAAAAGAGTAGTCGAAATTTTCTCAAGAATTTAATGCAAGCAAAAAATTTCAGGGAAAAATAAAAACATAATTTTTTGGAGTTTTTGGTGATTTTTCCAATATTTTCACAAAGGGAATTGACATATTAGAGGTATAGTCGATTAGTGTACGAAGTATTGGTATCGCTATAAGTTTCGCTAGCCAAGGATAAGGAAACAATATCAATGTTGCCGATAATATTGTTGATAACCGAAAATGCAGGGAAACATTGGAAAAACAGTGGAATTTTTCAATGAAACTTCATGAGATACTAAAATACACATATTAATGCAGGGGCATTTTCACACCGGGCTCGAGTGGGGTTGCCTGTAGGATGCAGAGGCACACTCGGGGTGGGTGGTGTGAGGCGGGTGGCTCATATGAGGGGGAACCCATGTGAAGTGGGGCCCATGAGGGGGGTTTGGTTGAGGTCCTAACCCATGCGATGTGGGGCCCGGGCAATGAGATAAATGGATTGATTTGCCATGCTCTATCAGTTCGAGCTTTTAGAGCACGTGGTTAATTGTCCTACATCACATATTTTCAAATATAAGTATCCAAAAATTACAAAAAGAACACATACATAATAATTTTCCATTTAATGGGGGCCTAAAAGCATGTGTTCTCTTTCTTCTTTTCTTGTATTCTTTGCCTCCGGCTTTTCTAATAAAAAAATTTTCCTCTCAAATAAAAAAATTCATATATTTTCCATTCAAATTGCTATGGTTTTGATTCTAAACTCTCTGAAATCAGCAAACCCACAAGTAATGCAACAAGAACTTTTTAAGTGAGGAAATCTAAATTTGCATTATGCTATCATATTGTAAAGCTGAACACCTACCAAAAAAAAATTTAACAAGAGAATCTACACAATAAAATTGACTAGTAAATGCTACGCCACATCATAATAAATAAAACATTCTTATTAACAATTACAAATTAAAATAGCTTTAGATACATATCAATGCAAAAAAAAAAAAAAAAAGGCTTTAGAATGCTTGAACAATGCTAGTCAAAAGATATATCAAGAACCAAAATAGTCTTGATTGGTCAATGAATGAAACAATAATCTGTTTGGAAACATCCACAGCATGAAAAGAAATATCCTGATAATTGTGTGTAGAGCAAGTCATGTGGCAATTAGACAACCAAAGTACATCCATGGGAACAAGTATCTAGTTCAACAGGTGAGACCTCTAATGTGATTTATTCATGTTACAAGCTCCAAGTTAGTCAGACAATATAAAGGTCATTTGCAGTCTTGCAGCATTACCTGGATTTATATTTTCAGGCAGTCCACTCGGAGACGATGCAGGTGGCTCTGCTATAGTTGAATTCTTGACATGGGAGACTGAAGGTGCCGGAGAAGGAGCTCCAGGGATATGCAGCCTCTCCCATAATTCAGAACAGTTAGTTTTCCAGAACCCAATCTTTTCATTCTCACGATCATAAGTTACAAGAGTATTGCGAACAACAATTCCTGTTAAGGATGAAGATGATCACTAATAAAAACATGATGATGCCGATAAATTACACATGAAGTGAGCATTTAAACACGACAGGAAAAGATACTAATTTATTATAAATTAAGAACTTGCTACTTGCTACAGGGCCAATTTACTTAAAAAATGCTGGATATGTTTTGGCACCTATGACACCTGGATACGATGGCATGGATATGCCACAGATTTCGTGTGGATACAACAAGAGTATGGACTTTTAACAGAAAATTGTATATGTGTGCTATGGGTGTTTCACTTGTTTTGAAGCATGAGGGTGTCATTGGTCAGCAAACTTTACACCTGTTAAGGGGAAGAAAAAAAAAAAAAAAACTCATCATTTGTTTCTTGGTATCACATAAATAATATTTATATATGCACCTCTAATGAATTATGTCAATCTCAAGCCTCTCTAATTGATAGTGATGTTGTCCCTCAACATCAAGGTCAAGGGATCTACATGAACCACACTAGCCCGACTACGCATAGTCATGCGGGGGCGTGCCTACAAGTAACCGAGAACCACATGAGTAGAGCGTGCATGGGATCTATGTCATCCATCAGGTGCACTGCCTCGTGTTCACCTCAGAACCCAGAAACTGGGTTGTTCCAAAACTCAGGTAGGCCACACCATAAGGAACAGTAGGGTGGGACGCCCACCGTTAGTTGTGTATGGGCCCACCATGGTTTTTATAATCTGTCCAATCCATTCTCATGATTCTTCTCAACATGATGAAGGCACTCTCCAAAATTCAAGCTATTCTGAAAATCAGGTGGACCACACAGCACGAATTTAAAGGTTTTAGGCAGATTTGACACTGTTTCCAATGTTGAGGCCCACTCGAGTTTTGGATTAGTGTAATGTCTAGGTTCAAGGCCTAACATGGGGTAGCGCACCTGATGATGAGGTGGATTTCATTCATATCAAGTCATGCATCCATGTCAGTGAATCTTCCTACCCCTTTAATTCTTTATGACAGACGCGGATTGGGTACCACCCCTACCTGTCCCGAGCTCAGCACAGGCTATGGCTCTAAGAGGCCCATCGTGATGCATGGGTTTATCCACACCATCCATCCATTTTGCAATATCGAATTAGTGTATAAGCCCAAAAATGAGGCAGAGGCAGATCCAAGGCTCAAGGGGACCACACCACAGGAAGCAGCAGTGATAATGATGCACACTGTTGAAGCCTTCCTAAGACCCACTGTGGTGTTTATTTGCCATCCAACCTGTTCATAAGTCACATAGACCTGGATGAAGGGAAAACAAAAATATCAGCTTGATCCAAAACTTCTGCAGCTCGCAAGAAGTTTTTAATGGTGGGCATTCAATCCCCACTGTGTGGTCCACTTGAGCCTTGGATCTGTCTCATTTTTGGGTTTATACCCTAATATGATATGGAAAAATGGATGGACGGTGTGGATAAACCCATACATCACCTGACACATTTCACTTAGAGAGCTAATGGTCATATACCCCACATACCTACAGGGTACACTTGGTCAGGCAAGAGTTTTCCAATCAAGATTTGTCAATTTTCAAAATGTAGTTTTAGTGAATGTTAATTTATAAAGAACTTTTTATACCTTGCCTTGTTTGAAAATGGTATCTATAGAGCAATTATATCATTCAATATTATTTATTATATAACTGTATGGATGTGGCCCTTGATAGTGTAATGGCGAAGAAGGATTCATGTAGCTAACCACAATTAGCTGGGACAAGGCTTAGATGATGATGATAACTGTATTGATGATTCAGCATGAGAAGTTTGCTATACTCACTGTACCTAACACCACATACTAATCTCACTGTACCTAACACCACATACTAATGTCTGGTATCAACAGAAATATCTGTGTTTAAAATAAATAGGAATCCAGCATTCATCTATATACCTCCCAAAAGAGTCGTTGGATCTTTTCCATTCTGAAAAATTCCAAGGCAGTAAGCACCATGAACCTTTGAATGCTGCATAAAGAATCGAAGGGACAAAACAAACAAAGACATCAGCTATAGCAAGTCACGTGCCAGTACAGAAGCAACTAGGAAATGTAATTAAAAAAAAAAAACTCAAATCCTTCCAAAACCAGTTTTAACAGCAAGCAATGGCTCTCTTTCGCTTTTAATTAGTCAGCTTTCAGTCTTAGTCACATTACCCGAAACAAGTAGTTTTCAGGAGCTAGCAACAACTTTTGCCCATTGCCGAAAACCAATTCAACCTCTGGAAAGGACTTAGACAGTTGGGAGACATCACTGGATACATTTTGGATAGAAATATAACGATTAGTAAAGTTCCAAAGAAGTGAAATATTTAGTAATAAATGTTGCCAAGGTTTAAGCCCTTATTTTAAATATCATTATTACCTTCCAGCACCGGAAAAACAGATATCATTGTAATTTGGGTCCGGACCACGGATCTTTTTGAGGGAAAGTTTCTTCACAAGCTGTACATGCAAGCAAAGTCATCATCTAGAAGACTACTTGGGCAGTACATGTTAAAAACAGAAGCTAACTGGATAGATATTCTAACAAGGAAACATCAGAACAATTCACAGATAATAAATGAAAGTGCATCATTAAGCAGCATGCAGCATAAAAGAACAATGGCTGGACCCTTCTACTTTCCCTCTTTATGCTAACAACTTTCATCGATGAACTGTTTCATATGTTCATGATTAGTTGAGACTACCATAAGCAGTTCACTATATTGCAGTAAAGATGGGCATTTCTATTTCAAATCACATGAACAATTAGTGAACAGATTTTTGGTTTGGTGGATTAACCATTCCCCCCAAAAATTCCCCATCTTTTCCTGATTGTCCTTTGGCCCATCTTTGGCCTTTATTCAGCTGAAACTGGAACAACATCTATTTGCGACCATCAACAAAAGGGTTAGGATATTCCCATCAAGGAGAGTTTTGAGCCATTATCCATCTATTGTGGGACCCATTAGATCAACAGTCTGGTAAGCCAAACTGCAGCCCCACTTGTACAACACTAAGAACCCATTGATTCTACATATTCTCATTTTGAGGATCATATAATTACTGTGTGCTTTTATAAGGATTATTTCACACCATTATCTCAGACTAAAGAATGGTCCTTTCTTCTTTGATTAAAGTGAAGAAATAAGCAAACATAAATATAGCAGCCATGTCAATTTGATCTCAATAGTTGAAATAAAGAATGGAAGTATAAGAAAAGAAGCCTTACAGCATTCTTGAATGCTACAAATGCCGGTTCTGGTAGGTATGCGTACGTCGTACCACTATCCAGGACAGTTCCATGCCTGCTATCAAATACACTTGGGTTCAACGGCAACGCCTTCCCAGCTACATGTATTTCCTTCAGCTCGATATTGTAATATGGACTGTTGCCATCCCGAGACTAGAGTAAATGTGTCAGATGTATCAAATGTAATTGTTTCAGAATCCATAACTATGCTATCTCGGAAAAATGATTATCAAATCGTACCTGCGGACAGGGTCAGAGTGGGAAAAGACCATATCAAGGGGAGGAGAAATTCCACCAAGAACCATCGCACCCCCACCAACACCCATTCCACCATAACATAAGGAAAACGAGTCACTTATTACACCCTTCTCAACAAGTTGATCCATGACGCTAAGCTGACCACGGCCAAGACCCATTATGCCATCAGCACGTTGACTGAAAAGATCGCCAGTTTCGATATTTTCACAACCAAAAACAGCTCGCTGGGGCTCCAATGCGCTTTCCTTGCCAAATGATAAAATATCATTACCAAGCACCCCACTGCTAGAGCTCATTTCTGCGTACTGCCTCTCATAAGTACATTGCATATCATCCCTGTCACAAGTGCAGTCTAACGTGCATTTTACTGGTTGATAAGTGCTCGACTTTTCAAAATCAAACCTTGGATCCTGGATAACAACATAAATGAGCAGTCAGTGAGTGAGAAAGTTAAAGTGTAGGTTAAAACCAAGAACATTTAGTCAGAAATAACATATTTGATAAATTTTAGAACAGACCCACAAAAAAACGAAGAAGAGAGATCCAGTTTGTCAAAAAGCAAGATGTCTTCGATAAAGAATGTAACCAATGCAAGGTTCCCTCGTCTTTCGACCAGATGAAAGTGACCATGTGGAATGCTACTAAGAACTATTCCAGAGTTATGGGGTGACATTGTAGCAAGGGCTTCAGCTTTCAACAATATTTGGAACTTGGTAATCCCAGTGAATGTTAAGGCTTTGTCTATTTATTATGTCTTGATAAGAGGCAGACAGTGGATTACCTGAGGAGTAGAGGAATGCATTTGCCTAACATGTGCTGCATGTGTTGTGCAGATGAAGTCAGTCAACCATCTCCTAATTCACTATGTATATTCCAGGGAGGTTTGGGAGGCTGTCATAGCCAAGGTTAAGATGCAGTGGGTCTTTCAAAGACTATGCTTGATCTGATAAATAGTTGGATGGACGATGCTTGGGGATCAATTGGAAGATTGCTGTGGGGAATGGTAGTGCAAACTATACTCTGGTCCATTTGGCCTGAGAGATATCATAGAATTTTCAGCAACAGAAGCAAACTGGTGAGCTTGGCATCCAACTTGATCTTAATTTGTTAATGTTCTGGGTGGGATCCAACATCAAATTCCAGGGTTTCTTTGTGTCCTTACCGTCTTCCAGCTGAGATGAAGTGATTCAAATGGCAGAAGGAGAAAGGTGTCGGTAACTGGAAGGCTTCGATTTCGAAGGATGCTCTTTGGGGAATCTTGGCCATGTTGGGGTGGGTGGCCTGGTGCGGTTCTAACAGTTTGCTTCTATTTGAATTCTCAGGGACAATTGATCCAATTATGGAGACGCTTCAGAGTTGCATCAAGTTATCAAGATTTTGGTGGAACTCAGCCTTTTCCTGGCCATTTCTGAAGGTGGCTCCTCCAATGTGAATGCTTGGATGATCTCTAGATTCTATCCACGGAATCTTGAATGCTTAATTGAGTAAACGGCTGACTTATACTTGAACCAGTTGGTTAGTCTTTTAGCAAGTCCCCAGGGAAGCAAATGCTAAGGCAGATAATTTAGAGAAGACTGAAGCTCTGAAGATATTAGTGAAAATCTTCATCAACAAAAGAGAGTGTTCAAAGCTGAGTATTGTTTTCCTGTTTATTGTCTTTCTTGTTTTTCTGGTTGAGGTCCTGAGGTTTTTTTTTTTTTTTTTTTTTTTTTTTTTTGGCTCTTTTCTTATCATTTGGGGGTCCTTCTAAGGCCTCGCCCCTCGTAATCCTTTTTTTTTCCTTTCCTCATATCTGCTCTTAATAAAATATTCTCATTAACCATTTTTTTTTTTTTTTTTTTTTAAAGGAACTTGATTGCACTCTGATATTTCTTGGGTATTAAAGTGGCAAGGTCAAAGAGAGGGATGTATGTATACCTTAAATTGTTATGTGAGACCTGTTTCTTAAATGTTAAACCATTTCCTAGTGAGAGCCTACTCACCTGGCCGCTGACGAAAGGTTGGTTAGTAAGCTAAACTACTGGATGATTACTTGTCCCAATATTTTCTTATGTTGTAGGGTTGTTAACCAGTTTATGCATGCTCCTCGTGCCCCTCATATGAAAGTTGTTCACTAGATTATTTGATATTTTAAAAGCTTCTTAGGCCTTGGTATTCCCTACAATTTTATCTTAATTCATCCATATACTCTAATGTTGATTGGGTTCGTTTAGTTAGTGATTGATAATTGACGTCTAGCTTTTGCACTTTCATCACCAAGAACTTGATCATGTTCTAAGAATCTCCTTCAGTATGTTCTAATGGTGATTGGGTTCGTTTAGTTAGTGATCAACAATTGACATCAAGCTTTTGCACTTTTGTGACCAAGAACTTGATCATGTTCTAAGAATCTCCTTAGTGATTCTTGTTTAGTCTGTCACTAGCGTGCTTGGTTCATCCAACATGCTACCCAATGTTGTCAAACAGCATATGTGGTTCTGTGCGATCATATATGCTTATGCGCATATGCGATCGCACAATCGCATATGCAGTCGCATATTTTTATTTATTTATTTTGAAAAAATATATATGTAAGGAGAAAAATTGAAAAAAAAAAATGTAGAAAAATATAAGAACTTAGGAGGAGCTTCCCTAAGTCAATAGATAACTAATATAGTAATTTTACATATATAAAATTAGTTTGTGACTTGTTAGAAAAATGAATGAAGTACATCAAATTCAACATTCAACAATATGGTTAAGTAACAAAACAATCAATAAGCTAATTATTGTACAAATACAATTTTGAAGTTACATCTTAATGTTTATTATTTATACATTATAACACTAAAACTACTTACAAGTTACGATTTACAACTTAGTTACAATAAGTTACAACTTAGTTACACTAACACCAAGTTACATTCAACAATATACTTACACAACTTATAGTTACAAGTTACACTAGTTACGAAAGTTAGATTTTTTGCAAAAATAAACAAACAAAATAATGTGCCAACAGTTAGCAGATATGCGATTGCATACCTCGCACATTTGGCATATGTGATCACATATGCGATGATGGCATATGGGAATTCGCATATGCACTGCAATGGCATATGTGATATGCATATGGGAATTCGCATATGCAAATATGTGGTCACATTTAACAACACTGGGTTGCTACCAACAACGGTTTCGTTCTACTTTTCATTTTTTTTATCAGGTCTGCCAAAGAGAGCCACCTTCTAAATGAAACCTACCTTTCTGCAGGGTATTTCGGTTTCTTAACGTACGTGCTTAAGCTTTCAGTCCATTTCTGCCCCCGTCTATCCATAAGACACCAGTCACCTGGCACTTGATCTTGCATATCCTCAAGATACCGGGATGACAACAACTCTCCTAAGATCTAGAATCTCACAATGCACTTCAATTGCTAAAGAAACAAATATTCATAGCCTTTTTCACACTTAAAACAATGGTTTTCCTTTAAAATTTCTCCAAGCTGACTACCTAAGGGAATTCTGTAAGCTAACCATGTTGAACTCAAGATGAATCTTAGGCTTTCCATTTTCCTTTGTTTAGCTTTGTATTTGACCTTCCTTTTCTGGTAATGAATCTATAGTTTCTACCTCAAAATTAATAAAAATAATAATAAAACTCAAGATGAATCGAATCTTACACCATTTTTAAGAAGTGAAAAGAGGCCAAAGGTGGCAATTTGATTTTCATCAACAAACCAAACCCATCCTTTATGTTCTTATACTCGATCAAACAGATCGAGAAAACCAAATCAGCAGGTTATCAGCCCTCCGCTTTTCCACCATGAAAACCACTCTGTTCATTTCAGGTACTGCTCGAAACAAATGAAATATCAATTCAGCATATAAGCATTCTGCCCACCCCTAATTTCTGAGCTACTTCCAAATATACCTGAATTTTTTTCTTGTCTACTTCCGGCAAAACCGGTTTTTTTTTTTTTTTTTTAAATCCATGAAAGCAATCAACCCAACTGTCAAAACAAGAAAAACATTGAAAAATTTACGCAATTGCAATCCCCACATCAAATACCTCCAAAGTTCTATACTGTAGACATAGCAGGCATATATGATGATCTGAACCGTTCATTCACCGAGGACGAGCATACACAGGTCATAATCAAAAACCACAATAATCAAACAATCCTGACCATTTAGAAAAGATCAGAGCAATCAAAAATCTTAACAGTAACATACCTGATGCTTGCCACACTGCTCGCAGGTGGAGCATGGAACGTACGTGACCGTACTCCCTGTATCGACGATCAGAGCAAATTTCTGCGGTGGGGTCCCGATATAAAGCCGGGTCGTATAGTAACTGCAATGAATCAAAGACGGCAAATTCAATATTTTAAAAAAGCAGGAGAAAAATTCAAGAAAGAGAGATCAGTGATGAGAGTGAATACCCATTGGTGAGTAGATCATCGTGGAGTCGCATGCGGGCATCGGGAGTTTGATGCTCTTTCTGCAGCTGGCGGCGAAAATTGCCTTCGATGGACGGCTGGGATGAATTGGGGAAAGAGAGGGTGAGGGGTAGGATCATGGATGAGGAGGGTCTCAATGGACGGACGAGATTGATGGGATCTGAGGGTACGTGTGAGGAGGAGATGGCAGAAGGATGGTGGGTGAGGACAGAGAGAAAGAGGAGGAGAAGGCCGGAAAGGAGGCGACGAACCCATGATGGTGCGGAGGTCGACGGATCGGGCATCGGAAGCTTTGGAAGGAGGTGTTTTTCGTAGACTGGAAAATGCAGAGAGAGAGAGAGGGAGAGAGGGAGAGACTTTTATAAGTCGCTGCCCCTTCCCTCTCAGACTTCTCTCAGCTTTCGACCGGTCTGTTACTATGATCCGTCGCGCTGGATCCAAACGTGACGTCGCCATCCATTACCTGGTATTTGTTGGAAAGAGGGGGTGGATCGTGGCCGTTCATACTGTCTATCCTGTATGAACACATTTTAAGGAATTGACGGTCCTGAGCCATCACCGTAAATTTGAGGATATCGTTCGTATGAACAGAAACTATATGATCCTGAAGGACGCCGATTGGGTACTACCCCGTCTGTGCCCAACTAGGAACGAACAGGGGCTCTGAAGGGTCACCGTTATGTATGGGTTTTATCCACACCGTCCATCCATATTTCCATATCATTTTAGACTATAATCCCAAAAATGAGATAGTTCCAAGGCTCAAATGGACCACACAGTGAGAATTAAACGCTTACTGTTTAAAAAATTTTGGGGCCACGGAAATATTAGATCAAGCTGATATGTGTGTTTTTCCCTTCATCCATGTCTACGTGACGTTATGAGTAGGTTGGATGGAAATTAACCATCGCGATGGGCCCTAGGAAGATTTCAATAATGGGTGTCCTTATCACCTCTGCTTCCTATGGTGTGGCCCACTTGAGTCTTGGATCTGCATTATTTTTTATCCTGCAGCCTAAAATGACATGAAAAACGGATGGACGGTGTGGATAAATCTATACATTATGGTGACCCTTCAGAGCCCCTGTTCGTTCCTAGCTAGGGACTGGGGAGGTTAGTACCCAATCCGCGTCCATCCGCCGTAAGCATCATCTCTGTTAGATGATCCAAACCGTCAAACAGCTAATCCCTACCACGGATTGTGGATAATGTTGAAATATTCCTAGATTTAAAAAGATTTTCTTACTGATCAAAGAGTTATCATCATCTCACTTGGGTTATTTTTTATGAAATGCACATCTACCGTTAGATCAATCATCCTAAGGTTTTGATCATCTAAACATGGGCCCCACTTGCATGAACTGGAGCTTCAACATTGGATGATGCATCAGGGCCTTGTAACTTCTCTTCGATTAATAGGATTGCCGTTTGGCGTGATATTTAGCTGCCATCCATTGACTGGTCTTACTAGATGGACGGTCTGGATCCAAACGTGTTTGTTACTGGGAGATGAATGCCCCTGTCTTGTCCAGCGCACAGAAGGGAAAGCATCCTCGGTTTCACGTTATGCCTCCCAACTAACGCAATCGCATTGGTTGGTTCTAGAAATACGATGGCCACTCGCGAGAGTAAGATTTTGAGAAATATTCTCTGTTTATATGCGGATGTGGGTATTTTAACGCAATCTATTCCGTAAATCAGGTGGATCGTCAGTTAATATACATTATACAAGAAAATTAGATGATTCTTCATATTATTTAGGCCACGAATTAAGAAATACATAGTAAAATCAAATTAACCATCCGTTTTGCATTCTGAATGCACATGTGGCTTTGGACGGCCAGAATGTTTTTGATCTATCTGAAATTTCTACTGGGACCACATGGTGGATGGGATCTCCCATGAATGAACGTTAGCGCGTGTGGAAGGAGTGGGAATTGCGATTCTACTCTCGGGAGTTGCCGGCCAATGTTGATGGTTAGTCTTTGAGAGGCATTTTTTTCCTCTACACGTACTCTGTATATTAATATTTATGTACAGCCCCCTATTTTCCACTAAATGGTCATTTTGTAAGTATCTGAGCCGTTAAATAGTTTATGAACACTATAAATACAAATTGAAAATAAAACCAGTCTGATTATTTTAATCTATGTTAGGAAAAATAAAAATACAACCAATGGTTTGGATAAATATTAGGTTTTTGGACCATCTAATGGGTAGATCAGTCTTTTTTTCATGGTTAGTAATCTTCAGATTTCATCCATCTTTTACCAGCGTCCAGATGTTCTAGGGACATGACAATTTGGTGTAAAAGATGGGATTGTACGTTAAAGTTCACATCCATTGATTGTTTTTTTAAATCAGTTTATTCTTCTCCTGTTTTTTCCACAGGAAGGCTAATTGCCTACGGCTTATCCCACGCACACTATTGCTGTGGGACCCACCGAGAACAGTCAATGACCAAAATCACTGATGTGACAATCCTAACTCTATCCAGGTAAGAACGACCACATGTTTAATCAAGAAGAAGAAGAATAATAATAATAATAACCACCATCATTTTTGAGCCTTGTTCTAGTTAGGGTCATTCGATCCGCTAGGGTGGATGGGATTAGGTTGTATTAGGATGGATTGGAAGGAGCAATCCCGGATTTGGCCGGGTGTGCCAAACAGGCAGAAGTTGGATATAGCAGCAATCCACTGACATCACCATAATTACCTTGAAATCCTCCCAATCCCTCTTAATCTCATCTATTTTGCTTGGGACATGTTTGGTTACACGGAGCAATCCCGGGATTGGCTGACGTAATCCCGGGATTGGCCAGGCGAGCCAAACATACTCGGTGGTGAATTCCCTGGATATATCAATCCCATTGCCAGCAATCCACCGACACAACCATCATTACTTGCCATTTACCCTAATACAATCCAATCCCATGGGATGGGCCCGACCAAACACGCCCTAATCTTCCAGCATGGAACATCCACTAGGATGGCCTGGCAGGATGTAACTTGGATTGGGCTCAATCCTTACATGACTAGCCTAACCCAAACTTTAGGTCTTGGCCTTGACCTAACTTAGAGTGAGTTTATGCTCGGGTCAAAGACTTGGACCACTCACATACATACATTTTAGTACTAAAATCATGGTTTGCATGAAAAATGAAAATTATGATTGAAATTATGCATACCATACTTTAAATTGTGTCCCATTGAGGTTTATAATTGATTTTATATTTATACACATATGATAAAATAACAACTTATTTAGTTGTGTTGGGGTTCATTCCAGGTTTTATGTTGCTTAGGCAATGTTAAATCGCACATTGCATTTTTTTTAAAAATGATTAAATTTTATTTAGTTGAGAGGTTGGATTTTTTGGGAAACATGTGAAAAATTTAAAACTCTATTTAAATTTATTTATTTTTTCATTCGGTGATGTAAAATTCTTTAGGAAATTGATTTCCTAAAAATGTAAGATCAACTAAAAAATATAGGCTAATTTTTTATTTTAGAAAAATCAAAAAAATATTAAGTTGAGAAATGTAAAAATACCGGCAACCAAACACCCCTGAGATTCATGATCTAAATCAATTAAGACATGCATTCAGAGTGTTCTAGTGGATGATGATGGTAAGCTTACGATTATTATTTTAGTGATAAAGTTATTTGATGGTTAAATGTTTGATTTTATGTATTAATTTATCCAAAATAGTTAAGTTAGTTTGATATTAAAATTAAATTGAATTGAGCCTTTTAATGGAAACTCATTTATGGCAAGAGTGAAATAAATTATATGAAATTGAGGTATATTTGTATCAGAAGATATTGCATCAATATTTCATTAAATCTACCCTGTCCATTAGAAGAGCCTTCCATGTTAGTTCACGGGGCAAAAAAGCAGCCCAATGGAATTTAAGTTGGCTCCAACACAAGGAACAATTGGGAGGGGATATTCAACGAATGAAACCATCCCTACCATTTGTGGGGCCACCATGTATATGTATCAAATGCACCTTAAGAGGATAAAAGGATAATAGGGTCCTTACTCTTGCTCGGTGGTAGACTCTCAGGAGATTCAACACCCGGTCAAGGGTTCAAGTACCCATACGTGGTGAAATTCCACTAGCGCGAGTGTGTGGGTTGTGCGCGAGCGCGTGTATATATATATATATATATATATATATATATATATATATAATAATAATAAAAAAAGAAAGATAAAAGGATAATATAAAAATTAGGCTTCTTACTTTGGGGCCATCTATATTTTTTGAGGGGCCCAGACTCTCGTATCAGTACCATCGAAACCATCCAATAAAAATAGACAACTACGACCAATGGTCCACATTTTACATGGGCGAAATAAGACTATCAAGATCCTCTTATGGGAAGGATGACTCCATGAAATGTAGATCACAAGAAAGTGGGCCCCAGATGTAGAATTTGTTGTGCCAAATAGAGAAAATGCTCGAGACTATATTCTCCAGTACTCTGCACTACCATCGATTATTTATGTACAAACATCAACATGCATGGGTGGTAGACATACTTAGCCGTCCAGATGGTGGACCCCACTGTGGATAGGGAATAGAAAAAAAAAAAAAAAAAAAAAACAAAGAATGAAATTGGTAGGGTTTGCTTTCTAAGCATACATTCGATGACTATCAATTAAATTGATAAGAGCCAGGACAAGCCTAAATCCTAACCGTCCAGGGGGGGGGGGGGCGCGCCCTCAAAAGATGTCTTCCATCTGAAGGGGAGATGGACATTAGGGCATCGTCAATCCAATAATGGGCCCACCATATGGATTAGATAACCGCGCGTATGGATGTATAGAAACGCATATGACAAATACAGAGATGCTTCCTATGTTCTGAGAAATGCCAGGCTAGCTGCATGGAAATATTTTGTAGAGGATTAACTGCACAGGTGTGAGAAATCTGGTCCATTCATCAAGTGGGCCTGATTAACGTGCCCCTTATAAGATCTGTATACATTATACACATGTGGGTCAATTGATTTTATAGATCAACCTGATTTTTGAGCAATGGCAAGAACAGGATGGACCCATATGATGAATGGTACAAGTATGTTATTTCATGTGGGCTATGTTTAGAAAAAAGAAGGAAAATAGAGAATCCAGTACATGTAAAGTACTGTTTGGTAAAGGTATCAATTACCATCAGTCCTAAAAGTGGCTGTCAATTGATGAATCACAGCTGTCCATTTGATAGGCCCTATGGATGGATCAATGCTCTCTTATGCTTTGTGGAGCCTGATCATCATCAAAGATTTATACAGCTAGCACTTTTGCAGTCCAGAGAGAGAGAGAGAGAGTTTGTATTGAGAGCTATTTCTTCGTTTTTTGCCTTTGAACAATTGATGCGTGAATTCATGAATATACCGAAACGGAAAGGAAACTATATAAATATCTTTTGATTTCGATATTGCAATAGTAATAACCAAGTAATAACCAAGTAATTCTAATCACTCCTAACTAGAGTACTTAGTTCTTGGAAAGGATGTTGCCCCTAGAATTCAAGCTAGGTGGTAGAATTAGAGCTGTGCCTCTAGAGTTTTATGCAATCCAAGGCTACTCACAGTGACTGGGTTAAGCCACTCACCCTGTTAAGTGGATTTTTAACTAAATCTAAAAAGGGAAGAGTAGGAATCAAGCTGGCAACCTTTGCTTATTTCACTGTCCCAACCAGCAAGTTACAATGAAATTGTTTAATTTCTGTTTCTTTTTTTTTTTCTTTTTTTTTTAAATACTTAGGCCTTAGTTTGGTAGACACCTAAAAAATGTGTATATGATTTTAGTTAATGGTAATTGTGTATTAGAGATCTTGATCACAGTAATTTTGTATTATAGCAAGATCTCTAATGCATAAATGACATGAACTCATTTTTAGGAGTCTAGAGAGAGAGAGAGAGAGAGAGAGAGAGAGAGTCTTTGAACTAAGTTGTTTTGGGGTTCTTTGATTTTCTCTTCTTTAAGGTCATTTGCCAGTCTTTGAACTTAGTTGTTTTGGGGTTCTTTGATTTTCTCTTCTTTAAGATCATTTACCTTAACAAATATCAAAGACCAGTGATGAAAATTCAGTGAACAACCTTAAGTTACTGGGTTTGATAAAACGGCCACACCATGGCACAAATGAATACATTAACCTCCTTAAACAAAATCCACCAACTCTCATTAAACAAAATCCACAGTTAAAAATGGAATTTTGCCATTGGAGGAAGGTTTTAAATAGAAGATTACAGGCCCTCTTGAGAATATGGTTTGATTTTTACTAGAGGATAAGCTCACAATGAAATTTGGAAAATTTTTGTCCCCCAACTTTCTATTATGGAAATTACAAGGCTCAATTTAACAAACCTATGTCAAGGATCATAAAACCACATTTTTGAAGAGATTATAACCGTTGAAATCCTATACTTAAATAGAGGATCAAGGCCAGCACCATGCTCAGAAGGCTCTTGCCAAGTGCATGCTATTGTGCCGGAATATAGCCATGCATTTTGTGGCATGCAAGGTGTTGTGTATGGCTCGGGCAATATCTCCAATGGCTGGCACACCATATGTGTCACGCCATGCGGAGCGACTCATGGTGCGACATGTGGAAAGGCCAAAAATAGAAAATTCATCAATGTAAGTAAAATATCTAAATAAGGGCTATGACATATGCTGCATACATTTCGAAATGTGGAGGCATCTTTTTCATACTCGCGAGATATCGGCAAAACTTCACGAATTGATACAACAATCATGTGCATGGATGTACAACTTAAATTGGAATATTAAATTTTGATTCATGAAATGTTTTTATGCTTGATTTTGTTTCAAGCACAACTTATAATGGAAGTAACATAAATGAGACATCAGTATCATCTACTATCAAAGACACCGAAATGGAGAAAATGCATCGAGATATTATTGTTTTCTCGCAGTTTTGTCATATCGTATCGAAGCCGCGATACGATGGACACTAAGGTACTTTCATTAGTCAGGTAGGGGCATTTTGGTACTCTTTCGAAGAGGGAAGCTCAAACGTCGCAACCGTGGGCTAATATCAGCCGTCGATGACATCCACAAGCGACGGTTGTTAATTCGCCATGGTGGTTATTAAATGACTAGCTATTTTCATATCCCTCTGCCCCCGTCTTTCTCTCTCTGTCATGTGATGTATGTAGGCGAAGAAGCAATGCAGAGATTTCAGGAGAAGAAGATTTCTTCTTTAATGAATGAGCAGCTATTCTTCCCAGGAAGCATGAAAGCTCCACTAAAATCTTATTTGGTGAAGGGGCAATGGAGGCCAGAAGAGGACAGGTCAAGTCATTTACTATTCATATTGATTTCTTTTCTTTCTTTTTTTTTCAAGTCTTTTCACTCAATTATATTACTAAATCAATGACCCATTTCAACAGAATGCTAATGATTCTAGTTCAACAACATGGGTTGAAGAAGTGGTCCCACATCGCATCAATGCTCGATGGTCGCATTGGAAAACAATGCAGAGAGAGATGGTATAACCATCTTCGCCCAGACATCAAGGCGGGTCCCTGTATCTTTTATCTCGTATTGAGCAGTAGATTGCGCAAATCCAATAGTTAAAGATCTATTAGTTCAAAACTATGATTTCTCCTCTTGATAGAGAGGTTTGATTGCATAATTTGCATGTTATATTCTGTATAATTAGATATCGCCTAGTTCGAATCCTGTTGTTTCTCCCTCTTTCATTAGACCGGTCAAAGAAATTGCATGTTACATAGCTTAGTTTGAAAGCAATGGTTTCTTTTTGCAGAAGGATACATGGACGGAAGAGGAGGATAAAGCATTGATTGAAGCACATAAGGACTTGGGAAACAAATGGGCTGAGATTGCAAAAAGGATTCCTGGTCGAAGCGAGAACTCTATCAAGAACCATTGGAACACTACAAAGAGGAGGCAGTTACCAAAGAGGAGGATCCGGAAGACCGCTGAGAAAGGTCGGCCAAGCATCTTATTGCAAGAGTATATACGGAGGACAAGCTTGGGTGTAGAGGAAGGTGAGGAAAGCAAGGAAGGCCAAGAAACCAAAGGTAAATGCACTGACAAGGCCCCATCCCCTTCCATGGTGAGTGAAGATGTCCATGCTATTGGAGAGAAGAAAACAAGTGAAAAAATGCAAGTGCCATTTGATGATATGGACCTTTCTCTGCTCTTCAATTGGGCCTCTGCTACTACAATTTCCTCCACTTCCTCTGGTTCTCTATTGGAACAACAAGACCTGTGCATGGGTTTTGAAGAATTCCCTGTGGAGTTTGAACAGGTGAAGAGAGAAATGGACCTGATAGAACTGGTTTCCTCAGTAAACATGAGTAGCTGGTAAGAATTCATGTGTTAGATCTTTTTACTTGGACAACTTAGAGGTTTAGACTTATACATGTTTGTTCTTTATTGCTTTCTAAATTTGAAATTGTAGGCCTTCTTCATCTCACTTAATTCTTCTCTCTACATATATTTATTTATTTGCTTGGTTTTCGAATTGCCGGCATTTTAGGAATAAATGGTAATAGCAATTTCCAATGAAGGTTTTACAATTTGGGATTTTAGGAGTAAATGGTTCAAGATGAGGTTGAAATCAAACATGAAATTTAATGGGTGATCAGTAATATGGTTTATGAAGATAGGAGTGGAAGTTTGGCAATTTGAGAAATAATGGATATGAATGTTTCAATAAGATTGCAGATTTCATTGGACATTTCAGGCATACTGGCATGAATAGGGTCTAAATTTAGTGTTTGGGGGTGATTTCCTCATTGAAAAGATTATTATTGCCCTAATAGTAAAACTTACTATGACCAAATTACCCCAGTATGGAAAAATAAAAATTTAGGGGGTGGAAAATAATACTGCCCTCACAAACTTGTAATCTAATGGGCATGGGATTTTCAGAGTAGAAGATGTAAAAATGACAAAAGTAACGAAAGGTAAAACTGTACTGTACAACCAAATATTATCTTAATAGTAGTAAGCATGTATGTACAACTGTACAATCAGGAATTTTCTCTGTAGAGGTGACAAAGGATATGCATGCATTAGTAGAAATCAAACATACCTATTTTGATCGCACATTTGATTGTGGAATGGAATGAATCTTGATGCACATGCATTACTAGAAATGAAGATTGTTGATTTTGATTTGTTTTCTAAAAAATTTAGGCTTCAGGGTTTATTATTTAAAAGAAGGTTTTGGAGTGGTGAAAAAGGTGATGGATCTACAATTTTGAATCAGTGGGCCACCCCTTGGGATGGAATTCCCCACCAATTCTGTTGATTGAAAGTGTCAATAACTATATGATCCATCACCCTTTATTTTAAGTCCAGAAAGATTTGGATGAATGACCTGGAAGAAAGCCCAAAGATGGAACAGTTGGATTGCTGAAATTTTTTAGTATTGACACATGTGTAGCCTAGAACTGGTTGGTCTGGGTTGCTTGGTATAGTTACAATGGTTGTACCATACACAAAATGGCGCCTGAATGTACTCTAATTTGTCTTCTAAAAACTAATAAACACCATGGAAGCAGCATTCTTTCAACTTCTTTTAAGCATCACTACTCTACCTGTCTTATGTTGCTTGGGCAAATCAACCTTATCATAAAGGTAGGGTATTTGCATTAGATTATATGATGTAGCACATCTATTCACCTTAAGTCATAAGTTTGAGAATTGTGTTATACTACCTACAGATCATTTGTCCTTGTAAATCGTTATTGTATCATAATCTGACAGTGTTTTTTCACAAGAACGCTTTTGGTTGCATCAATAACATGAAATTTCATGATTAATCAGTCTAATTTGGTGCAAATTTCATGTTTTTGCATGAAATTCAGTGCAACCAAAAACACCCTAAATGATATTTTTGGATGGAGAGAATGATCACCATTCATCTGAGTTACAATCTCTTGAAGCTGAGAAAAGTCATGTCACTATAGAAGTTGACAAACATTAACTCATGAAATGAAGAGCAAACTTCCATCAAGTCTCCTAGGTTCATAGAGAAGGCATAAGTGGGATTCATACTCAAATAAATAAACCATCAGATTTAGGAATGCATCTGGAAAAAGTGCAAGAGAAGATGGATAATAACAAGAGAAACTATATTTTCAACTGTATTTAATAATCCATGACTTAAAATTCAATGTATAACAAGCAACACGTAAGGCCCTCAAATACAAAGAACAAATGCATCTAGGTAATAGGCCATAAAAAAGAAAATATCCCTTTACACCCCTCAAAAAGGCTTGTGTACACCCTTGCAACATCACTTCCAAGCCACAAATTATTCCACCTTGGGGAATGCACAAAAGCTCTCTTCAATCACAACTTCCAAGCCACAAATTATTCCACCTCAGGGAATACACGAAAGCCATCACTTTAATCACAACATTTCCCGACCAACAACAACCAATAGATAAATGAACCTAAGACTGCTAATAGTTATTCTCTTTACAACCTAAAACTGACACCTGACTAGAACTAGAGATACCTTTCTACCTACCTTTGACATTTACATGCTACCTCCGTGGATTGACTAAAGCTGCAACATTTTTCCCAAAATGATGGCTGCGCAGAATAGGGAAATGCTTCCGAACAAGGTCAGTTATAGTATCAGGATGGGGCCCTGCCATCACGTTGAGTGAAAAGAATAAACATTAGAATAAAGAAACAAACCAAATTTTAAAGCAGAAGCCCTCTAATAAAGGAATTCCAAAATGGTTGTATAACCACCATACCAGAAAAAATTGGCCATTAACGACCCGATTACAGCTTGTAATGGCCATAATGACATTATGGGGCCGAAATAGGTTTTTTCTTTTCTTTTTTTTCAAAAAAATAAAAAACGTAACAGCAATTACAGCCTGTATTGTAACGGTAGTGGCAGTGACCATTACAGACACCATTGCCTAAAATCTATAGATGTGGGACACAATTTGGTAATCAAGCTTGTTGATCAGATGGGCCCCAACTTGATGGGAGACGCAGGAAAATCTCCCAGACTCGAGCCCCCTTTGGTTGGTGGTCCACAAATAGATGATTAAAAAGAAAATACAGCAATGGTCAAAATTGAATGGGTGAAAATTGAAGTTTGAAGAGCTAGGCTCCTCCCCTTGGGTGTGGCAACCCAAATCCATAATGGGGAATCAGATCAACGATCCAAATCACCAAATCATGGGCCCTCATGTACAGAAAGGGAGATCCCTCAGCAAACTGTTTATTTGCTGATGCAATTCCTCATCTTCAAAAGTATATCATAGAAATGTCTATGGACAGCATGAGATCAGTAAGATAATCTAACCTTTGAGACAAAAAATGCCGACTGCATAACATAGTTACCATAACAATGCTGTAGAAGTGTCGCAGCAATTGGAAGCAGCTCTCTAACAACCAATGTGGCTTCCTCTTCACTTGATTCCTTCAAACATTTCTCCACCACATTACTGCTAAATTTCTGCAAAGATAGTTGAGCGAAATTTCCTTGTAGCTGTCGAATAACATCGGTTGTGAAGCGCGGTATCTTCATTTCCACCAAATATTGCACAACATAATTGCTAAAGAAAAAGAAAAGAGTGGCGAAATCAGGTTACATCCACAAGAAAATATGCATCAATGGAGAACATAATTATGGTTAGCATTAACAAACCCAAATTGATTTTCTGAAAGAAAAAGTGCATTCTCAGTAATTTCAGACGCCAGTTGTTCTCTCTGTTCTCCATGGGTGTGTTCCAGGCATCGTTGGATTACACAGCATCCATGGCGATTTGTTGCAACATCAACACAATGGTCCAGCATTGCATTTGTAAGGTGCTGCCAAAAAAGATATTCCATTATCAGCAAAACAAACAAAGGTGTATTGTTGTAACAACCTTAGTAGATATGTAACCTGCATGATAAGTGGATCATCCTCATTTCTGCACCACCACATGATCTTCATGGTGGGGCCAACCTTTGTGCATCCACATACTTGTGTTTGACTTCTCATATATGAGAGAGGAACTTTGTGCTCCCCCCCGCAGAGAGAGAGAGGAGGGGGGGGGGTGGATGGCACAAAAGTCACGCATCAATAGGCGGACTATGACAGTGACAACTATCCAGAAGAGATCCACATATCAGATGGTTAGCATCAACCCGCATAGGCGCTTCTTCTGTAATATAAGCAAAACACAGTGGAGCCTATCAAATAGAAGTTTCAAGGGGATGATTGAAACTATTTTTCTCCACTTGATCTTCACATGTTATTGATCAACTGATTAGGATCATCGAATCATTACAAATTTTGACCGTATGGATGAATGGATAGAAGTTTGATTACAATGTATATTAGGACTCCATTTTGTGCACGTGCTAAGGTGTAACATGTGCATGACATAATAGCCATTCAAAAGGTAGGCCCCATACTGAAATAGGATGATACAGTCATCATATCGTAAACACCAATATAAAACAATGAACTACTGGATGTATGAATCAACATACATGTGGCCCAGCTGATGAGTCAGATGAACAGGGCAATCATAATGGTAGGGACCACTTTTTAAGAATAGACTACCGGAGTGGTCTTCTCCGGAGGCAACAAGCAGGAAAAGGAGATAGATCACCAAACAGAGAGTCATAGAAAGCCCCTCCTAACCCCTGGCTGGGGAACCAACCACCTTAAAACCACTAAGTGGTTCACAATTTTTTAAAGCTTACTTTCCAAAATCACCTCCATGGTATTTTATTGTGTGAAACCAGACTTATAAATGTTTTTGTAATATAATGCAACTCACAAAATAGTTGAGTCACTCGAGCAAATTATGGTTGATTTTAATAAACAGTTAAAAAGGTATATTTTCCTAAAAGAGATGCTTGTTGTAGAAGCAAGTTAACAGAAGTGGTATAAATAAAATTGAACACAACTGTATGGTCATGTGAGCAATGAATTTACCCTGGCCTACAACATAGAGACAGAATGGAAGAGATAGGGCTAGTTTCTTATTGCAGATATACTAAACTGTGTCTATGCACAGTGTAAGAGGGAGGATTAAACCAAGAGAAAAACCACACTCCTTAATACCAGGATGTGTACCATCATACAACACAAAAAACAGAGCAGAGTGACTAAGGAACTTCAGATGATGTCTTTTAGCCTTCATAATCATAAAAGTGCATGCTTGCCTAGACTAATGTTCATGAGTATTGAAAAATCAGTTGTGACAACTCATCCACAGGAATAAATGCACACCAACCCAGACCATCTATATCACGGGCCTCATTGTGGATGGATTATAGCTAAATATCATCCAGTTCAAACAACCTGAACCATCTTTTGGCTTTCATCCTTCAAATATCATCCAGTTCGAACTATGCTTGTCTGGTTTTCCACGCATCATTGGTAGGAAAACAGAGTACAATCTATTAACCTGCACCATTCTAGGACGTGACTTGGTATTAATTCAGAGTAACTTCTCAAATTCTGTCAACTAGGCCTACTCAGGGTCTGGATACAATAAAAATGGGTAGATAAAGCCTTTGAATAATATCCAAAGAGCTTGATGATACCAGAGGAATAGAACAGAATCAAGAAAATTCCATCATGGTAATGATCTTTAATGTGTACTTCAGTCCATGTTTTTCCTAATCTTGTTGGGAGCCAATTAAAATGTTGTGGTGGCTTTCATCTAACAACTTATTTCTCTGCAAACATTGTGCTTCTTAAGCTTAACATGGCCCTAATTCTGATTTCAAAATGGATGGCATTAATAGAGTTTACTAGTTCTAGAAGATTTAGAATTTCTAAACCTCTTGTGAGGTCATTAAAAACGTTGCAGCCAACAGGTTAAAATCCTTTCTCAAAATTCTGTTCAGGAAAGGGTCCTTTGATAAGTGTAGAGCCAGCAGTAATGATATTTGTCTACATTTGAATGGATCAACCATTTGGATGAGTTGGATCAAGTGGGTCATGGAGAATGACCTGTCATTTACGGATCACTTTCCACGATATCTAATGGAAGATGTTATGCTTGTTTAATAAAAGATACTAAGGTGGTGCACCACATATAGGCCCATCTACATTGGAGCAAGATGCATTTAGTAGAGGTCAAAAAGTGATGGTCATATTAGGAGATCCAATCCATTGATCTCTAATGAGTTAGAGAAGTGTAGATACTCGTCCGTAAAAGATTGTGGATTTAGTGAAAGAAGATCATTTTAGTAGTCCAACAGAACCATGGAGGGTCCTATCACTTATTTGGTGGGTCCCATGACTTCAACCAAAGACAAGGCTAAAACTATCATGGACTACCAATCCAAAACACCATCTAAGTCAACAATCAACTCGCCCATTACTATGAAAACTTTTAGTGGCAAGAACTGAAAGTGTAAATGCTGGCTTTCACTGGGGGTTGAACTGTATTCTGTTCTCTCTAATTATTATCTGCTTTTATGTTGCCAAGAGAATGAGCAGAAAGGTGAAACGTGTTGAAGTCATGAAATCCCTTGATGTACATTGATACACCACACTCTAACAGCTTAAGCTTTCAGAGTAAATCGTTGTTTGACAAAACAATGAACACATCTATTGCCTTCAACATTCCATTCCCATATGGAGTTGAAGACACTAGAACAAAGATAACAGGAGCATACATGGCGAGAAAGTGATTCACATCCTAGCTTCGGCAAATTAGTATATGTCATTTCATTTTTCTCTCTCACAAAACAAGAATTCAATCAAAGTTACACTTCTTATCCCATGACTAAAAGACCAGGACTGAGGATATGATTTGTGGAGTTGGACTAACACCAACTACCACCTGGAAGAAAGAACCAAATGCAAAGGAATCACAAGAATCCACCTAGATAGTAACATTAAGCTCAGTTATACAAGGAATGAAAACCCTCTTCAAGTACTAAAGAAGAAGCGCAAATTCCTACTGATTCTTTACTAATCCTTTCACACAAGTTCCTATTGATTCTGACTAATCCTTTCCTGTAACTGCTGTCCTACAATCAAATCTCCGTCGGTCTAACTATCAAAACTCTATCTGCATAACTATCAAAACCCTATGACTGAATGACAAGAATTTGAATTACCCAATAATCTGATTTCGTAAAAACCAAAATGAGAATAGAGATGAAAAGGCAGTGAACTAGACAAGAGTAACCCGGACCAAAATTCAACAGACTCCTATTTGGATCATTAAAGCAAGTCTTCAAACTACAAGGTAGATAGCTTCAAATGTTTTCAATTAAAAATATTTATCGATATACAGAACTTGTGTGGCAAGCCCCTGTTTGGTAACAAGACTAACAGATATCAAGTAATGCACATATGGAACACCTATTACTCAAGGCAAAGAAATACTATTGGCAGATATCAAAAAATTCTACCAAAGAAATATTTATAATTCAGATAAACTTCATCAGAAATTACCTTAGTATGTTCCTTAAAGTTTTTGAAGCAATACAACATGACATGATGACCATTCACATCATTTGTCAGAATGCTTGCATCAGGTACAATAGCCGATACAACTAGGGATTTCTGCTGTGGGGTTGTGAGATGTTCTAACAGCTTTTGCACTGCACGAGTTCTGGAAAACAGGAAAAAAGTTCATTAATCATCTCTGTTATCGAAAGGCTCGACTCCTAAATCTCTTTAAAAGCCAGCTATGGCTACCTGCATATTCTCCCAACATGTGCCAATGTGATATATGGATGACAGATCCACTTCACTCATCAGCCGGGTCCAACTATGTTCAGTCGTTTGGTGGGCAACAGGTGTATAACAAATCTAGAAAATTGGTCAGCTCATCTAATTGCCAATTTCATTATACATCCACAGTCCAGGTGATGGGTAGATGACCTCGATTCTTCAGGCCACATCACATGCAAAGTGAGACCCACTAAATCAATGATTTGGATGTCATACAGATACCACATTGGCCCATTTTGGGAGTGTGGGATTCAAGATCCTACTATCACTGACTACCCATCATCTTTCTTGTTTCTCTCTTTGAAAATTTTAATTTCAATCAAGATTAAAGAAATTATACCCGTGTGTATCAAGACATATACTGGAAAGCTCATGTTCATTCTCTGTCAATGCGAAGACCATCTCCAACCTCTGTTCATCATTACAGAATCCTGCGAGCTTCTGAATAAGGTAATTCCCAAAAGGGTCGACCATCAATTCGGAAAGGTGATCTTTCAGCTCCAAAAAGATGGCATTGATGTCATCCAATCCCCCCAAATCGCACTTGTCCTGCAGTAACCGACAACAAGCTTGGTCCTTCGCCATAGCCGCAATATGTCCAATAAATTCATTCATGGAATAGTACTCAGCAGGCAGCAGCTGCAGGTTGCGGGGGCGTTGGGGCCGTGGAAGAACACCCACATTATCAAATCGAGAAACAGACCCATCTCTGTAATTCTTTTTATCAGTGGGGGGACCGGACCTGCCATTGCCATTCGAGCATTCTCTGATATACTCCCTCTTCATCCGTTGGCGGTCCAACGACGATTTCACAGCCGAAGAGCAGCAACCACAGCAATGCGGCAATCTTCCCAAGTCAGCATTAGGCAGCTCGAAGCCGGCATCGATAGCATTCAATTGGGGAGCAGAGAACCTCGGGTCAGCGATGCGTGATCGGAGAATGGTGGCTTCCTGGAGACGGATATAGCGGTCGAGCTCGGCAGCCCGTTGGATTTCATAGTAATTGAGGGGGGATAAAGGGTTAGGATTGATTGATGGGGATTGAATGGAAGGCGATCCGATGGGTTGAGATGTAGGAACGGTGGGGTAGTAGCCAGGAAAGGGAGTTTCAAGAAAAGATGGATTTGGGGGGTTAGATTGGGAAGCTGCAGAGAGGGGATGATTGTTTTGAGAAAGAGAAGGAGATGTTCGTCGTTGAATAGAGAATTGGCTGAAACGATTGGAGAGTTCTTCTTCTTCGTCATCTCTGTATAATCTATCCATCTTGAAACAAGATGAAAGATCTCAAAACCTTAAAAAAGAATTAATGGGTTTAAGGAATAGAAGTATTTGGGATTTTATAGATTTTAGAGATTCCTACAAAAGAGTGGGAAGTGATAGAGACTGCTGAAGTGTTTGAGTTTTAGAAAGAGAAGGAAACTAAAAGAGATTTTAAAATCTCCAGGGGTTTTAAAAAGGTTCAAGAGATATAACGAATATTTGGATTTTATATGGAGTTTCCTATTAAGAATTTGAAGGGATAGAGATTCGTGGGGTTTGAATTTTAGAAACAAAAGGAAGTTTCAAATACTGAGAGATTACATGAGAAAAAAACGCGCTCGGTCGTGCATGTGAAATAGGACCGGAGTAGTTTACAACACCTGTTTTACGCAAGCTTTGTAAAATAGGCCAGTTCTGAAGAAGCCACCGTATTGTATATGAAAATCTCATCCGTGCATCATGTGAGAAAAATTATTTCACCCGTATATAATAAAATATAGATTTATAAAAATATTATATGGGCCACACCGATGAAATAAATGTAAACTTTCTCGTAAAACCTAGAAGATCATGTGGTGTGGCCCACATGGGTTTTTAATTAGCATTATTTTTAGTATTCCCTTCATTAGAATTATTTACACACGATGAATGGGTTTGATGAAATATGAATACAGTAGTATTCCTACATAAAAAAATCTATGGTTGGCATCACATTTCCATTGTCCCTTCGTGTAGATAATTTGATGTTTGGATCTTGTTGAATTTTTATATAAGGATCTAAAATTGACAATAGAACATAATGGACGGAGTAGATTTCACATATTCAACTTGTGGACTCCACAGATCTTGGTGTTTACGCGCTGCCTAAAACAGGAGGTATTCGGGGTCTGTTCCGGTATTGTGAAACAGGACGGAATCCCGTGCAACACTACATGGAATCGGATTGCGTCCTACCCCCGTCCGGGCGCGATCTGTGGGGCCACAGTGTAAATACTTTATCCACACCGTTTACCCCTTTTTTCAGATCATTTTACATTATCATCATAAAAACGAAGCATGTACACAGTTCCAGTGGACTACACCAAAGGAAACAGTATTGATAATGAATCTACCATTGAAACCTTTGACCAAGGTGATTTTTTTTAACCATACAACCTATTCATAAGGTCATGTATACATGCATGAAGTGGAAAAAAATATATCAGCTTGATTCGAAACTTCTGCAGCCCCCAAGACGTTTTTAATGGTGAGCGTTCAACCCTCACTTGTTGTCCACTTAAATATTGGTTCTAACTAATTTTTTGGTTTACATACTAAAATGATCTGTAAATATCGATGGACGGCAAGGATAAAATCCTTATATCAATGTGGATCGCCCAACACTACACCACCTGTTTTGACGCGGATGGAATACAATCCGCACCGGGATCAAGGTAGATACGGGCGGTCCTGTCAAGGGCTCTGTCGTATGTATAAGTTTTATATGCACTGACCATCTATTTTGATGTATGATTATAGAGCATGAGCCATAAAATCAGAAAGATTGAAGGCTCAAATCAACCACACCGATGGAAGCACCGAGGATTGAAAGCCTGCCATTTAAAACTGCCCAGGGGCCACATAAGTTTTTGATCAAGCTAATATTTATTTTTTCCCTTCTTCCGGGTCTACGTCACCTTATCAGCAGGGACGCGGATTGCGTCCTACCCACCGTCCGGGCGGGGATCTGTGGGCCCCACCGTGATTTAAGTGTTTTATCCACGCAGTTAAACACTTTTTTCAGATAATTTTAATATGTGCACCAAAAAAATTAGGCAGGTCCAAGGCTTAAGTGGACCACACCAAAGGAAACTGCCGTGATAATGACACCCACCGTTGAAACCTAAGGGCCGACGTGATGTTTTTTTACCATACAACCTATTCATAATGTCATGTAGACGTGGATGAAGTGAAAACACAAATATCAGCTTCATCCGATACTTCTCCGGCTCCCAACAAGTTTTTAATGGTGGAAGTTCAATCCCCACTTTGTGGTCCACTTGAGCCTTGTACCTGCCTTATTTTTTGGTCCACACATTAAAATTATCTGAAAAAGGAATTTAACGGCGTGGATAAAATACTTAGATCACGGTGGGCCCACAGAGCCCTGCCCGGATGGATGACCGTCCAGGGGTAGGACGGAATCGGCGTCCTTATCAGCAGGTTGGATGACAAATAAACATCACAGTAGCCCTAGTAAGTTTTCAATGGTAGGAGTTCAATCCTACTGCTTCATGTGGTGTGTGGTCCACTTAAGCCTTTGATCTGCTTCAATCATGCACTAAAATGATGTATCGAAATAGATAGAAGGAGTGGATAAAACATATACATCACGGTGGGGCCCATGGAACACCTGGTGGGGTAGTACGCAATGTTTTCCTGCTAAAGCCTTTCCCAGGAAGTTCCTGCACTGGGAACCAGGTGGGGCTCACTTTCATATTCTTTAGAAATCCTGTCTGTCCATCCGTTTTTTGAGTTTATTTTAGTATACGAGGCAAAAACAAGAACCATATCCAATGCTCAAGTGGGCCGAAAACGTGATAATTGAGCGTCCACAGTTGAAATATTCATAAGGCCAAGAAAGTTTTGAATCATGCTATTATTTGTGTTTTCAGTTCATCCCAGCACAAATGACGTTATTAACGGTATGGATGGCATGTAACCATAACTTACGAACGTAGGGAGGTTTCAACGGTAGAAATTTCCCTAACCACCTTTACCTTCTGTACGGCCCACTTAAGTCTTGTATCCCGATCAATTTTATTTCCTTCACCTAAAATGAGCTCACAAAACGAATGGACGGAGTGGATTTCTAAAAAACATTACGGTGGACCCCACCTAAGTTTCAAGCGCAGGACCTTTCTGCAAAAGGCTTTCGCAGAAAATCCGTGCAATCCGCCTCCTAGAACAACGGGGCCACCGTTTTTATACACAACATCCATCCGCTTTGTCAATCAGGTTCTGCCCTCGACTGAAGGATCTGGGATAAAAAATCAGTTAGATCTAAAACTCGGAAAGGTCACACTACATGGAAAAATGGAATTGGACGTTAACCATAGGTTTGAAAGTGGGGCCACCATGGCATGCATCTCTCGTCAAAACTTTTAATAAGATATAATGCATCAATATTGAATGATGATACAAAAATCATACAGATAAAAAAAATTAGGTGGGCCACACGACATGAACTTAGGACCACCTTTACATGGTTCTGATTGCTGTGGCCCATCAAATTTTTATATCATAATAATTTTTAATGGTTATCATCTAATGGACGGAGCGGATTTACACATGAAATATGATGTGCCCCACTAGCTCGTGTGCTTTTATACAGTTGCTGCGGATCATGTAAAAATTTCGGTAGTAACCCCTCGACTACATGGGTCTCGTACTACTCAATTACGTGGACCCTACCATGATGTAATAGACTAATAGTATTATGCATGCCGTCCATCCATTTTTTTTCACACCAAAAACTGAAGCAAATCCAAATCTCAAGTGGACTACACCATAGGAATATTAGTGATCGAGATAACACAAATATCATATTCATCCAAAACTTTTGTGGCCCACAAGAGGACTTTGATGGTGGGCATTCAATCACCACCATTTCCTATGGTGTGGTCTACCTAAGATCTGAATCTACTTAATTTTATGGCAATTGCCTAAAATAAGTGGTGTACCTAAGATTTGGATCTACTTAATTTTATGGCAATTGCCTAAAATAAGCTGGAAAAATTGATAGATGAGATGGGTGAAACACAAACATCATTATGGGCTCAGATCAGGGTATACCCCCAATAAATTAATAAAAGGAATTTTATGAAAGAGTGCCTCATTAATATTAATATGCAATTTTTATTTTACTACCTTTTTAAATTATATTGTTATTAAATTACCTCATTATTCAAGTTATTATAAAAAAGTACCTTCTATTTTTCCTCTACTTCCCTTTCTAAGGAACGGCCTCCAACGGGGATCAGATTGGGCCAACTATGATATTTGTGAGAAATCTATCCCATCCATCTGTTTTTCAGATCATTTTATCACATGTGATGAAAAATGAGGTAGATTGAAAACACAAGTGGGTCGTGCGATAGGAAAAAGTGCGAGCAGAAATGCCTATGTTGAAACCTCCCTTTGTCTACTCTAAAGTTTATATGTCATCCACACCGTTCATAAGTTCATTCTTACTGTGATGAACTGAAAACACAATAATATTAGACTAATTCAAAACATCTATAGCCCTATGAAAGCTTCAATGGCATACATTTAATCCTCATTATTTTCTATCGTGTGGCCCACTTGGGTTATATATCTGCCTCATTTTTAAAACTATGTTCTATCATAATCTGCCAAAATAGATGAACGGGGTGAATTTCACATAGCTTCTCAATGCGGGAAGTTACTGTGCAAAGGCATCGTTCTTGGCCATCCGCTGGATGTAAATATCGATGATGAGTTGCTATTGTCAAAAAAATCCTTTAAAAATAAAAAATTGAAGAGTTTTCTCTAAAGGCAGTTTGGCTCTTAGCAACGTCCCTACTGTCCATCCAGTTTTTGAGATCATTTTAGAGCGTGAGCCAAAAAATGAGGTAGATTAAAATTTCAGGTGGACCACATCACAAGAAAATGGTTACGATTGAACCCCTATAATTAAAAACTTCCCAAGGCCCACTATTGTGCTTATTTTCCATCCAACTTTTTGATTAAGTCACACAGACATGCATGAATTGGAAACACAAATATCAACTTGATCTAAACCTTTTGTGGCCTCAGGAAGTTTTTAATGGCGGTTGTGCAACAACCACCGTTTCCTTTTCGTTGTCCACCTAAGATTTGGATCTACTTCATTTTTATACTCATACCCTGAAATGAACCGGTTGAACAAATGAACAACGTGTATATAATTGTGGGCTCCCCATGTCAATATTACTACGGAGAAGACCATAAATAGTACGGAACTCTCTACACGTGTGTATAGCCAAACCCATGCACTCAGTGACATCCATGTCATGCGTGTGCATGATCCAAAGTGTCCATAAGGTGGGCCCTAAAGTGGAAGAAATGATCTAAAAAAATAGATGGATGGATAAAACTCATGTTGTATTTTAAATTATTTTAAAATAATTTGGTGTTTCAAAATATCTGTTAGGATAGACCATGGCTGTGGCCATAGGTGCGCATGTGCCCTACAGATGTGTCTTTTCACTGAAAGGTTACATCCTTTCAATTTTTGTTTTGAAAAGTTGTATCTTTTGAAGCCTAAGGGTCACACTACTTGGGTTTAAACCCAATAGTCACAACCATTTGTGAAATGGTGTCTTTACAACCTTAAGGGTGTTTTCAGAAAGTCTATAAATAGACTTTTGATTTTAAGTTTCGGAATGGATTAGAAAATTGGTTTTCTCTTTAAAAATTTTGTTTAAGTATTTTCTAGTTCGGGTTAAGACTACAAGTGGTTCAAGCTCGTGTACAGTGAGTGCACCGCTGAGACCGGGTCATAGTCGTTGTATCCTGGAGGTCGATTGCTCTGGAAACTTGTTGCACTTGGGACGTTGTCCAAGGGGTACAAATTCGATTTCAAGTCGAGTGACTCACGTCATGCCTCGACTTCTACAAACCAATAAGTTTTCTATTTTCTCATTTTAATTTATCCAAATAGTTTTCCAAACTCAAGATATCCAACAACCCATAAATCACTGTGGGTGGCCCCACGGAGCCCTTATATGGGGAAACGGATTGGCTACTCCTCCTACTACCAGCCTGGTGGCTGATGGTCGATGCTTTGTGGCCCCACCATGATGTATATGTTTCATCCATTATGTTCATCCATTTTTACAAATCATTTTAGGGTCATCCATTTTTACAAATCATTTTAGGGCTTGATCCCAAAACTTAAAGGGATATAAGTGTCAGGTGGACCATGCCACAGGAAAACAACAGTGATTGGATATCCACAATTAAAATCCTCTTGAGGTCCGCTATAATGTTTATTTGACATCCAATCTGTTGATTAGGTCATAAATACTTAGATGAAGGGAAAAAACAAAGATCAGCTTGATTCAAAACTTTTATGGCTCCCAAAAAGTTTTTAATGATCCACGTTCATTCTACACTATTTCCTGTAATGTGGTCCACTTGAGATTGGTTTACAACTCATTTCAGTTCTCATACCATAAAATGATCTAGAAAAATAGATGAATGGCATGGATGAAACACTATTGGAATATTTGCATAAAGTCAGGGATATCATATATGTGATCTATATTTAGTTGTCCAATTAACCACTATGGAAGTAGAGATGATCTTATAACTTTTTATTCATATGATTAAAATGACCTTCGGATTATGATCAATGACTTAGATTGTCCCTCAATGGGCAATAATATAATTTACTATTTTGATAATTTCTGAGATGCATTAAATGAGGATATTTTCTTTGAGGAAGGGATGGATGGGTAAAGAGTATTCCATTTCATATTATATATTTCTTTCTCCTTAATATTATATGAATAAATGGTGTGGGACCAACTGAAACAATGTTGTCATCTCACGGATATTTGAGTATTAAATTAATGCCTAACTAACACTTAATAACCCAAGCTAGAGTTGGCTCATGTAGTTAGTAATATACACACTTATTTAACTAATCAACTTTATTTAGGAACTTTCGTTTATTTTTTTTATTTAAAACATTGATTTGAATAATTTTTAAAGTAGTGTTATAAAATATTTACTTTTTCAGTAATATTATTTGCAAAACTTATCAAAAATTCAATATTGTCAACGGATAAGTTTTTAAATGTTAATTAATAGTTCTAAAAACTCAATGTTGTTATCAAGGAATCTTCATCATGTAGATGTATAATTTGGTATCGACCAAACTACTTTTCTCGTGTAATCGAGTCCAACCAATCTAAAGACTTTTATCATTGTATACTAAAATAGCTACACTTAATTTTATCTTCTTGTATAAAAGAAAATGGTAGATTAGGATATAGAGAGTCCCTCATAAAATTGATTGCTAACACGTTACAATGATTAAATTAAATTAAAGCAATCTATAAATAATATGTCTATATACATTTCTATAATTCATGCCATAAAATAGAGTATACACGCAATATGCTGAGTATATAATACGTAAATCATCACATATGAGATGGGACTCATCCCATATCTTCATAACCTACCTTCTATTCAGGCAATAATATTAATAGCATAGAAGAGTATTGGAGCATTATGTTATTTCAACTTTGATTGGTTTTATCTTCAATCGGTAAGGACCGAAGGCGAATATGATATCTCGTCGCCTGGATTCTCATTATTTAATTTTCACAATAAAAAACAGTTCATACCTCAACATATGAATTTCACCCTAATTATATCAATGAAAAACAGCCCAGATGGGTATGCCCATTTAATCTAATGGTCTACATGATATAGGAAGTTTTGTACAAAACTGAAGATGGATGGTTTATGTCTATTGTTCTACCTAACAACTATGGAATCTCATGCAACCCTCAATTGATGTCTAAGTATTGAGATAGATGGCTACTTGGATTGTTAAATTGGTTGAGAGAGATAGCTTATATATATTTGTTGGGGGACTGCGGAAGCACACAAATGAATCAAGCAAAGTATTCCAATTGCACGACCAAGTAAAATCACAAACACTCCGAAATTAACGTGGAAAAACTCTTGCGGGAAAAAACAACGGCACAAAACAACAGTAATGGACCATGAAAGCAGAAAATTACAAGAGATAGAGATTACCCGATTCAAACAAGCCTCAACTCTCCCTTGAAACCCTTTAAAATGAATTTGAAAGCTCTAAGATACACCCATATATATAGCATGGATGAGAATCAAAATTGAAATATGAAAAAATCCCACACTTATACAACTCTACGTAACGCTGCACGATCGTTCAATGGGCATTAACAGACTATCGATGGCATCGAACCCCTTCGATGTAATTGAACTAAACACTAAAATGTTCCAGCAATAAAACATAGATTTTTCTGATGGCATTGAGTAGCATTCGATGGCATTAAAGTCTGCTCGATGACATCGATTTGTTATCGACAAACACGTTGATTTACAAATTTAAGATATCAATTAACAATATCCACAATGTCTTCAATCGCCATTCTTGATAGCTCTTTTTTCCTCATCTCTAATTCTGTCTTGCATCATAACTCTGCCTTCACTTCTCGTGCACCCTCCGTCTTCCATTTACTCCTTCACCAAGCCTAAAGAAGTTGCACAAAACTTGAACTTCTCTGTGGGAACCACCTTAATAAGCATATCTATCGAATTCACGCACGTGTGAATCTTCTGCAAAGTCATATCTCATTCCTCAAGAACCTCTCGAATGAAATGATAACGAACATAAGGGCGTGTTTGATTTTTGGTGAAATGGTAAATCCCGGGTAAAAAAGTAATAATTACTTCCCCATGCATTTACAACTTGCCTGATTTGACCGCTTACTTTTTACACGAAAACTAAAAATATTACAAAATATCTGTGGGTCCCACTGTGATGCATTTCGCTTATCCACACCGTTCATCCATTATTCCATTTGAATTCATAGCATGAGTAAAAAATTGAGACATATCCAATACTCAATTGGACCACGTCATACAAAAAAGGAAATCGAATACTTACCGTTAAAAACTTTGTATGGCCACTGTTTCTTTTGGCGTGGGCCACTTGAGTGTTGGATCTGCTTCGTTTTTTGTCTCATGCTCCAAACTATTGTAATAAAACAGACGGACGGAATGGATATTTCATACACATTACCCTTCAGTTCAAAAATTAAAATTACATCTTTTGGACTAATTTCACTGGCACAACTTCCTATGAAATTTCAAACGCAGTGAAATCGTAATAGTTACCATTTCCCTTGCATTTTCCATTGTTCTGAAAAACAAACAGGCCCTAAATGTGTTTAGTACGTGAGTGATAAATAGAGTTCTTAGACAAATTGATCGCGCTTTCGTTGTCACAATTAACAAGCACAACCTCCTAGTGAAGCCTCAACTGATTTATCATCCCTCTCAATAAAATATTTTTCTTGAATGCTTATGTCACTGCTATACTTATCTTCGGTTGTGGAACGAGCCACCATAAACTGAAGCTTCGACATCCAAATGATCGCTCCACTTGCTAGCACAAACAAGTAACCGAAAGTCGACCTTCCAGTATCCACACTGTATGTGTAATCAGAATCCACATAACCTATTAACTTGGTCCGTGATTTCTCAAATGTCAAGACGTAGACCTGCATACCTCGAATGTATCGAAGTAGTCATTTCATTGCTTCCTAGTATTGATTGTTGGGGTTAGATATGTATCTGCTGATAACACCCACCGCATGTGAAATATCAGGTCTAATATAGATCATGGCATACATCAAATTGTCGGTCGCACTTGAATAAGGCACACGAGATATCTCCTGTTTTTCTTCATCAGTTTTATGACACTGTTAAAAGATATTAAAATGAGCCACGTGAGGAACGCTAACCAGCTTTACCCTGTTCATACCGTACTTTATCAACACATTCTCAATGTATACTTTCTGAGATAACCAAAGCATGCTCATTTTCCTGTCTCTATATATATATTAATGCCGAGAACCTTCTTTACAACCCTCAAATCTTTCGTCTCGAATGTCTCTGATAACTGAGTCTTTGAAAAGGCTGAGCTATATGTCCTAGAGGGGGGAGGGGGGTGAATAGGACTATGCCAAATTAAAAAATAAGTGCGGAATTGAAAGAAAGATAGCACAATCAAATAATAAATAAACACAAGTAAATAGTAACCTCAAATATACTAGTCTTGAGAGGTTGATACAAACTTAGTTCTAAGGATAACCTAACACCAAAAATCAAAGGCTTATGGCAGGACAACCTTACTAGAACATTTGTAAGTATCAAAAACCCAAACCAATAAAGAGGTAAAGGAAAATAATAAATAAAATAAATTAAGTTATTACAACATTCCCACAAGTGCATAAAATAAATTACACCATTCCCACAAATGCTTAAAGAAAATTACAACATTCACACACATAGGCATATTCAATCATCCACCACAACACCAGGAATTATAGTGGTTCGCTTATGTGTACACCAACTATTAGAAAATAACCACACAACTACTCCACTCCTAATATCCACTCCCTCAAGATATTAGTGTTCACTATAAAAAAAAAGGTTTTCTGAAGTTCACCTTAAAACCGTCACAATTGTGTCTTTATTGGGCTTACACAATCACAAAAACCCCACACTCTGAGATTTTCTGGATCACCTCAGACAAAAGTAAAAAAAGATTTTTCTGGCATAACCTTAAAAACCAAGAAGGAATATACAAAATGTAAATGTACTTATCTGAAAATTCTCCTTTGAAGACGTCCGGTAGAACCGATCTGATGTAGACGAAGTTTTTAATGTCCAGTCTCACAGATGAAAAGGTTCTAGTTCTAAATGATTTTTAATTAAATCAACCTGGGCTAGCTTGATTTGATTTTGATCTCAAGAAATGGGAAATCACAAATCTCTTCTTAATGTAAGATTGGAATAAAGATCACAAAATCAAATTACAAAAGCTAATTAATTAAAGAGAATATAAAATGAGCACAGAATAGCTTAATAAATTCACAAACTTATCTCTCAGAGTGGTGGCTTGATTTCGCTTTAATGAATGAATAAACTCTGAAATTCGTGCTCTATTTATAGGTGAAAATAATATTCACTCGACTGGTCTAAAGGTCGTTTCGACTGGTCGAAGGACCAACAAAATTTTAAATTTTCTGACACGATAAGATAAGGTCGTTACTCGACTGGTCGAGTGGCTTGCTTGACTGGTCGAGTGGCATACTTGACTGGTCGAGCAATGCACTTAACTGGTTGAGTAGGACCAAAAAAGCTTGCTGGACTTTGAGTCAAGCCTGCACGACTGGTTGAGCACTGTTCACTCGACTGGTCGAGCAGTCTCCACGAATGGTCGAGAGTCCAACAAAAAATTTCAAAAATTCACAACAAACCTTGGACTGGTCGAGAAAACTCTTAGACTGGTTGAGTCACTACTTGGACTAATCGAACAAGGTCTAAGACTAGACGAGAAAATGACCTATAAACTTATGAAATGACCCATGTAAAATATGCAATGAATATGATACAACCTAAGGTCAATCTAGGGTCATCCAAACCTGTTTGTGAGTAGGAACAAATGAAACATCATTCACTTCCGAATCTTGATATTTTATGAAACTTGAAGCTTGAGTTCGATCTCTTGAACTTGAGCGTAAGTTACACTTGCGTTCTTGAGTCTTTAGCGTACAATAGTTGAACTTCAAACTTGAACTTGAGTTCTTGAATTTTAGCTTGAAACCATAAACTTTAACACTCTTCACTTCAATTTGAAGATGTAAGAAAATTCGATGAAAATCCAGAGAACTTTAAAATGTACAAACCTGATCACTTGAACTCAAAGCATGATACAAATACTAAATGGTTTGACACAACAAAATTTGACAACACTACGGGTGCTAGATTTACACAATAACATTTACAGTCTTCAATAAGTTGATCATAGACATGTTGTGGCTGTTGATAAGTATGTCATCGACGTACAATACCTGTATAATGAATTTCTCATCACTCAGTGTATCGTATTAGACACAATGATCATATTCACTCATGGTAAACCTCTAACTAACCATGAAAAAATTAAACTTTTTGTACCATTATTTGTCCGACTGTTTCAGGTCACACGACGGCCTCTTCAACATGTAAACCTTGTTCTCTGCGCCTTTTAGTTTGAAGCCTTCTAGTTATTTTATGTAGATCTGCTCTTCTAATTCCCCATGTAGGAAAGCAGTCTTCACATCCAATTGCTCTAGCTCAAGATCGTATTGGGCAACTAGCGCCAATATGAATTTGATAAACACTTACTTCATAACTAACACAAATATCTCAATGAAATCAACACCTTCTGTCACGCCCCAAACTCGGAAACCAGGCTCACAAAATTCCTGATCGCCGAATCAGGCACCGACAGCCTCCGTAGAACCCCATTCTCGGCCCCCGACGCCCACACGCCAGGTTCCGATCCTGGGATGCTACAAGGAGGATTTTCAATATCAGTTTAATTCGTAATAAGCATAACCAAAGGCATAACCCACAAACAACAACCAAAAACTCCATCACATTTCCACTATGATCAAAAACTTTACAAGTACAATGAGCATAAAGGGAAATACAATGAGAAAGGGCAAAAAGCTCCAAAAGATCTGCTCAAGCTCCACCTCGGTGGCTGCTGCGTCCTCGCATCACACGCGTCACACGCAACGGTCGTGCATAAGCTTATAGAAAGCTTAGAGGGTGGTGAAAGTGTGTGCGCAAGGTAGTAATGCAGTTATGAAGTATCAGAGTAATGCGGAACATGCTGACGAGTCCATGAATACCACTAGCCGTACCAAGGCTATGCGATGCAAGGCATGAATGATGTCGGCCATACCAAGGCCATGCGATGCGAAATGCAACTCAAGCATACAAGTCCTCATCTAAGTCCACATATCAAGTACGCTCAAAATCTGAGATATCACCTGGGGTCTAGTACACTCTAAACCAGTTATGCCGCCCCATCGCGCGCAATAAGGTAAGTGGAAGAGACCTCACTACCCGCCGCCAATATCGGGCTCGGCTCGTCGATAGCGAACCCATTCCTCGAGCTGGTCAGACTCAGCCTAGCATTGCCCCCTCCTCTCGGGCGGGTAAGGCCGCACCCCTTCCAACCGACCACGACACATAGTGGAAAGTGCAGCCGTCGGTAATCGGCACTCGGCGCTCCTGCACCCACTCGGTCTAGACGTTGGAGCAACCTCTTGGTACCATAAGGGTTTAGGGACTTTCACCCAGGGATATCTATAGCACCCCATGTAGAACAAGATTTCCGGTATCCAATCCTGCCAACCACGATACGCCTGTGGAGGCTATGGCCCTGATGTCACTAGGGCGTACAGTAACCACATCACACAATGCGAATGCATGAAACACACTATCCAATCATGCAGCAATCCTGCGCGTATCGTGCGCTCATGTAGGGCAACACCGCCTAACCGGGAGCCCCTAAACAACCTGCCCGAAGGCATATGCTATGATCAGTCACTTCTCATGTCAAGCATACATATGATGCGTATGATCATGAATCATGGAACTATACTACACATGTTATAAAGTAATGAACTATTCTTGCAACACAGATGGGCCTAGACATGGACGGCCTACACATACCCAGTATGGACCTATCGATGGCCTTAGGGAGAGTCATAATGCGGACATTTAACCAACACTATACCCGCAATGTGGACGTCAAACCAACATCGCTCCCAAGGCATTATCTGTTGTAAACATCATTACATAAACCATGTAGGGATCACACATTGCAATGGACCTTAGGTACATCCCATTGGGCCTTTAAATACATCAAATGGGCCGTGTCACATGGGCCTTATATTCATCAAGAGGGCCACATCAATGGGCCGTACCAATGGGCTTTAAGTGCATTGCAATGGGCCGTAACCCATGGCCTCTATAGTGCATCAAATGGGCCTAACCTCATGGGTCATATGCGTATCAGATGGGCCACACCAATTGGGCCCCATACGTACATCGAATGGGCCTTAACCCATAGGCCCTAATACAACTCAATGGGCCTTAACCCATGGGCCTTAAGTAAGTCAGGTGGGCCTAAAAGGGTGGGCCACAAAACAGATACCAAAGTGGGCTCACTTGAAGTTTAGATCTGCCTCATTCTTTAACTCATGCTCTAAAATGATATTTCACAATGGATAGGCGGATTGGATGCCATATGTGCATCATGGTGGGGCCCACATGCGGCCCACCATAATGTATACACAAATATCCTAAAATAATATAGATATATAATATATATAATATACATATATATATATATATACACACACAGCACACGCACCACGCACACACACGCATGCACACACGCACGCACACACACGCATGCACACACGCACGCCCTCACGCACGCACGCCCTCACACCCACCGTCCCTGGACGGTGGGATTTAATAAATACATAGCTGTGGGCTCCACCGTCCAGGCGGACGGTGGTCAAAACACATAAATCACTGTGGGTCCCACGTGGGGCCCACTGTAATGTATATACACCATCCAATCCGTCCATAAGGTCACGTGGGCCCAGTTGGACGGTGAAAACAAATTTCACCTTGATCCAGAACTCCCGTGGCCCACAAAGGGTTTTAATGGCAGATGTTCATCCTACTGTTTCCTGCAGTGTGAGCCACCTGAGCTGTAGATAGACTTGAAACTTGGAGGGGGCCCACTTCTGGGAGTGGCCTACCAAATGAGTGGGTTGGATGGAAAAATACACATCATGGTGGGGCCCACGGCAGGAGCCGTGGGTACTGCCTGATCGTCCGCCCGCCAACGCCAGCGCAGGCACGGCCTGCGCCCTCCTGACACAGCAGAGGCAGCAGCCTCTGCTTCTTTTTTTTTTTTTTTTTTATTTCTGTTTTATTGGAGAAAATAGTATGTGGGGCCCACTACCGGAGAATCCACTCCGCCCATTGCATTCTTGGGCCCGAAATACATCAAAGGAGTCCAAAGGTCGAATTTTTTTGATGTATGGTTGAGGTATGGTGGGTCTTAGAAGTTTTGAACGGTAGGGGATACCGTTTTCTATGGTACGGCCCGCCTGAGTATTGGATCGACCTCATCTTTCGGCTCAACGCCTAAAATAGCCTTAAAAAAAATGAACGGTGTAGATTGATTAAATACATCTAGGTGGGGCCTATATGAGTGGGCCACCTTACTGGCTTGGAAAAGCTAATATTTGTGTTGGCCGGTAACGTCCAGCGTCCAGTAACGTCCACCTTACTGGCTCTCCTTTACACATACCCTGAGGTGGACCCTATTTAGGTGGGCCATCAGATGATGGATGATGTGGGGATAACACATGGGATGGACCCCACTCATGGACGGCTCGGGTAAAACACTTACTTCATGATGGATTCCATTCAAGTGGGCCACACGGCCAAATCATCACACAAAATATAAAAAGAGAAGGGAGAGAGATAGAGAGTGGGACACGCTTGTGATGGAGGGACCCCGACATTATGGGCCCTCCCTTGCAATAGATCATACATCAAGTGGGCCCTAGAGCATGTGGGCCCATCAAAAATCGAAACTCAACGATGAAGATCCTTTCTCCACCAATATGGACGGTCTAGATGACCTATCTAAAGCAAAGAAATAAACATCATGATGGGGGCCATGGAGAATGGCCCCATCATGGAATGATCATGGTGAACAAAGCGGGCCATCGGCCACACCTTAGGGTCCCAAGTGAGATCCAAACCATTGATCGGTTGGCCTCACTTGGCCCATCTTAAAAGAAATGAAAACTACTCTATTAAAGCACCCACCACTTGATCTTCTTGCTCCTATGGGTTCCTTAGCTCCTTAGCTTCAATTTCAATGGAAGAGATGATGAATGGATGGCTAGGATGGGGGATCTTGGGATGGAAAGGTGGGCCACACTTGGAGCTTTGAAAGAGAAGGAGAGCTCATACGTATGGGGTTTGCTTGGAATGAGATTCGGAAAAGAGAAAGAGAGACTTGTAAAGGGAGAGATGGGTGATGGATGTGGTGTGATGGATGTGGTGGTGATGGGTGTGTAAGAGCACCTTTTTGACTTTGTTGGCCATTTGTGTAAGAGAAGCATGCTTGTGTAAGAACTTTTTGACTTTGGGGATTGCTTGGGAAAGGTGAAAAGTTGATGTGTACTTGACATGATGGAATTGATTGATGGGTGATTGATGTGACATCTTGTTGAGATTCTCTTGGGTTTCGCAACGCGCGGCGTTTTCCTCGCACCGAACGCTGGCCCACATCTCCTGGCCAGGGTATCGCCTCAGCGCGCGAGTCGCGGCATCGGAACCGCGGCGACGGTGCGGTCGCAAGGGTACTAGTATCGGGTTGAGTCGACTCGGGTTGACAGCGTGTAAATCAGGGTCGCACGCAACGCCGGTTAAGGGTCGAAGGTTGCCGGAATCTGACCGGAAAGACCGCGGGAACCTACGGAACAGTACGGTCAAGGATACGGGTCTTACAGCTTCCCTCTGAGCGTATCACTTTACTACCAACCTTGCCTTGTACCTATCATGTTTCTTCTTGAAGATCCACTTACATCAGATCGCTTTTCGGCCGATGGAAAGCTCCGCCAACTCCCATGCCTCGTTCTTGTATAAAGAGTCCATCTCATCATCTACCGTAGCCTTCCACTTTTTTGCATCTTACTCATCAAGAGACTCTTGAAGAGTAAACAGATCCCCCTCATCTATAATGAGGGTATATGCGACATTAGATTCATCCATGTATCACACCGGTAACCTATGATCTAGCGGCGGATTCCTTCTCATAGGTAGTTGCTTCACCTTCTCTTGTATCTCTATCTGCATCTTTGTCTCAGCCTGTGTCTTATCTTTGTTTAATTGAACATCCACCACCAACTTTTTTCGGTTCCTCATGATCATCCTTACGGAACAAGGATCCTTTGTTGAATTTGACGTCACAGCTAAGGATGATTTTCCGTATGACCCGGTCATACAACTTGTACTCATTCACACCACCTTCATAGCCGACAAAGATGTATTTCTTAGCCCGTTGGTCTCAACTGACGATACATGAGAGTAAGCATCACAACCAAATACTCGCAGTCCCGAGTAATCTACCTGCTGACTATTTCACACTTCTTCTGAAATCTTACAATCAATTGTCGTAAAAGGGGACTGATTCACCGAGTAACAAGCCATGTTAACGGCATCAATACATAATTCCTTGTCCAACCCAACATCATTGATTATGCATCGGGCCCTCTCCAAAAGAGTTTGATTCATCCGCTCAGCCACACCATTCTACGCTGGTGTATGACGCACTGTGTTATGCCTCACGATCCCTTCATCCTTATAGTATTGACTGAATTTCCCAGAAGTGAATTCGTCACTGTTAATTCATCACTGTTATCCATCCTTAGTACCTTCACTTTTTTGCATGTCTGTTTTTCTATCATCGCCTTCTATTACTTGAAGATGGTGAAAACATCAGATTTATTTTTTATAAAATAGACTCATGCATTCCTGGATTAATCTTCAATGAACGTGACAAACCATGATGACCCTCCACCAAAAACCATGGGCAACGACTCCCATATGTCAGAATGCACATAATCAAGAACACTATTACATGCATGTTTTCCAGATTTAAAAGATAACCTTGGATGTTTACCATATATACAATGCTCCCATATACTTAAATCAAATTATTTTAAAACTAGAATTAAATAACTGTCAGAAAGTACCTTTATGCCCCGCTCGTTCAGCAGACGTGGAATCCGCTAAAAGCGTTGTGGCTCTGCCCAATGTAGTGCTCCCGATCAACTTGTAAAGGTTCTCATTCATTTGTGCCTTCATGACAACGAGTGCCCGCTTTGAAACCTTAAAGACACGATCAAAGCCGGTGAATTTGCACCCAAGCCCCTTCAAGTACTCCAAGATATATCAAGCTCTTCCTCATATCAGGAGCGTGTCTCACCTCAATTAAGGTACGCTCTATGCCATCAAACATCTTGATGCTCACCGATCCAATACAGGCATTATCATTGTTCATAAATACCTAGCCACCATCGCACTCTCTGTAACTGGTGAACCAACTCCGATGAGGAATCATGTGATATGATGCCCCAAAATTCAAAATCCAAAATCCACTTGTCCCTACGATCATCATATAAGTATCCGACCACAGACACTGACAACACATCATAACCACTCATACCTTCATCAAATCCTGTAGTGTTGACCTTCCTAGAAAAAGCCTTTAAGTTTTCTTTCTTAACGATGGGATTTGTGCAATCCTTCTTCATGTGTCCAGACATCCCATAATTCCAACACTTTAACTTACATTTGTCATTGCCCTTGGATTTGGACCTTGATCGAAAAGATCTATTGTCCGGCTCAGAATTTTGTTCCCTTGTAATCAATGCATCATAGAGGCTCCCACGTCACTGCTTTTCTTTCTCATCGCCTTTCCTTGAAGGGCTGAGGCAACGATATTGACGCTAATGGTTGATTTACCAGTGCACAACAAGTCCTTAAATGACTCATGCGAAGTTGAGAGAGAGTTTGAAAGGATACATGCTTGATCCTCATCTTTCACCGTTTCCTCCACATCTACCAATTTGCAAATAATCTTGTTAAAGTTATTAATGTGGGCCTTAACATCAACCCTCTCTGCTATATTTAGATTGAACAACTAAAGCTCAAGTACAACGGATTCTCAAGAGATTTGTTTACGTAGATGTCCTCTAATTTCGCCTATGTACTTGCTACATTTTTTCTCTCATGACATTGTAGAGGACCTCATCTATTAGACACAATTGGATAGAGGTTCTCGCTTTCTTATCCATCTTATTCCAATCATTATCTGTCACAGATTCCAACCGCTTTTTAAGTAGTGCATCATTCAATTCTTGCTGAATTAGGACACCGGTCATCTTAACCTTCCAAAGTTCAAAATTATTTTTCTCAAAATATTTCTCAACATCGAACTTAGGATTAGAAGTCATTGATACTATGCTTTCAGAATTAATCTATGCCCCAACGTTAGCTCTGATACCACTTATTGGGAGATCATGGAAGCACACAGAGATGAATCAAGTAAAGTATTCCAATCGCACAACCAAGTATAATCACAAACACTCCAAATTTAACATGGAAAAACGCATGTGGAAAAAAACTACGGCAAAAAGTGACAGTAATGCACTATAAAAGCAAAAAAAATTACAAGAGATAGATATTACCCGATTCGAACAAACCTCAAATCTCCCTTACAAGCCCTTGAAACCCTTTAGAACGAATTACAAGCTTTGAGATACACCATATTCCCGATGACACCCATATATAGCCTCTATGAGAATCATAATCGAAATAGAAAACAAATTCCATACTTACGCAACTCCGTGTAACTCTATACGATCGTTCAATCTCACTTTTAATGGCATCGACAAATTGTCGATGGCATCGAACCCCTTTGATATTATAGAACTTGTTATGGGGAAAATAGATAGACCAATAAAGATAAGGTCAGATCAAAAACCCATGTACTAAGGAAGCTGGACCGACAACCGGAGCAGTTTAAGACACCACTTCCAAACAGGGAACCAGTTCGGACTAGACTCCACGACCACTTCTAAAGGCAGGTCGGAGAGCCTGAGACCAAATAGGCCTCGACCATCGTTCACAAGGAATCCAAGCCAGCATGGGCCCAGGTCGACACGACCCGAAACGATATCGCCCCAAAAGGTCATTACCCCGGGTCGTCACGACCCTGGGTCGGCATGACCTCACCATCGAAGGTTCCGACCTGATGACAATGCCAACTACCTGAAATCTCAGCCAAAGATCTAGCTATACATCTCAAGATAGAATCCGCCCAAGATCCCAGCCGAGGATCTCGGAAAATCGCTGCGACAAGAACGAAATCCGAATGCCTCCACAACACGCACCTACTAAACAAAGGAACCGCCTCCATTCTACCACCATCTCTTACCTATAAGAAGGAGCGTCTATAATGGTGAAAGGTACACACAACTCTAAGCCAAAAACCATATTCTCAACTAGACCCAGATTCCCTAGCCTGACTTTGACATCGGAGGGTCCCTAGCTCTGGCCAGGGTCTCCTTTGTATGTTCTTTGTGCAGGCATTCGAAGGTCCAAAGAAGGCTTATCAATTTTCCACATCAACAGAACTAAATACCAAAACATTCCAGCGATAAGACATTGATTTTTCAAATTTTCCCATGGCATCAAGTAGTCTTTGACATCTAAGTCTACTCAATGGCATTGAGTTGTCATCGATAGACCCATTGACTTACGAATTTAAGACATCGTATCAACAAGATTCATTTCATTAATTGCAGTGCTCAACCCATCACACCCTTTTCATTTCTCAATGAGTTTCATCACTTGCTTTAGTCTTATTTATTTTGTAAGCATTTTGCCATTTCTCACTTGATAATTTATAAATTAATTTTAGAATTTTGTTAAATGGGTTCATGATTCAGTGGTGGTTAGAGAGTTGCTTGTAACATCAAAGCTACATGGGACTAACCGAGATGTTTGTGAGAAATCTATCCCATTCATCAGTTTCTCCAGCATAATAAGACATAATCCCAAAAATAAGCCAGATTAAAAATTTTAGCGCACCACACTACAGGAAAAACTGGGGATGAAAATGCCCACCATTGGAACCATCCCAGCCAATGTTTATATGGCATCCAAACCATTCATAAGGCCAATCTAACCGCGATGAACTGAAAACACAAATATTATCCTGATCTAAAATTTGTGTGTTCCCCATGAAAGTTTCCACGGTAGGCAGGCGTTTCATCCCCACTGTTCCCTGTAGTGTGATCCACTTGAGTTTTGGATCTAGCTCATTTTTCTGGGATCATGTCTTAATATGAGTTGAAGAAACTGATGGACAGGATAGATTTCTCACGGACATCTCAGTGGGGTCCACCTAGCTCCTGCAGGAGAGGTAGCAGACAATCTAGAGATTGCAAAAGGTGGACCCCACATGGCCCACTTCCAACGCCGGTGCTCATAGAGCACCATGAGTTATATAGTCCCTTGTTGCATTGGGGCACTTGGACAATCCGTTCAATATTTATGGAACGGCAGACCTAATGAACAATCTAAGCCGTCTAATCGTTAGGGCCCACCATGGGTTGCTTATGACTCTAAATAATCATTTCATAAAAGATTCCTAACCATCCCATCCAAGGCTTGGAAACCGGGTGGCCATGAGAAAAGGAAGGCCAACTTTTGGATGGATCAGATAACCTGGCTACTGTGACTTTCAAACTAGAGACCCAGAAATGTATTTTGAAGGGTCCAGATTGATCAGTTGGACTATCTAAGTGTACGAATGCAACTAGGAGCACTAAACTCATAGTGCTTTGAGGGCGGGCGCGTGATGTATATGCCTTGTATCCACACCGTCCATCCGTTTTGAAAAATCATTTTAGGGTCTGATCCCAAAAATGAGGCGGATCAAAGTGTGGACCATAATACTGGAAACAGTGGTAATCAACCGTTAAAAACTTCTCGTGGGCCACAAAAGCTTTCGATCAAGATGATATTTGTGTGGTCTCTTCATCCAGGTCTTTGTGACCTTATCAACATGTTGGGTGGCAAATAATCATTCCAGTAGCCCCATGAAGTTTTTAATGGTGGGGATTCAATCACGATTGTTTCCCGTGGTATGGTCCACATAAGATTTGGATCTACTTTAATTATGAGATCATGCCCTAAAATGAGCTGTCAAAATGGATGGACGGTGTGGATGTAAGGCACATACATCACAGTGGGCCCCACAGTCCCAAACCGCGCCCCCATGTAAAGTGGGAAGATGACCACCATACAAGTTGGTACGTGTCCTGCGTGTAAAGGCCCTTAAGATATGAGAACAATGGAGCGTCACCCGTATTGAATAGGTGTGTCCAATCTTTTACCAATGGCCCAGATCAATCGATGTGGGGTCCACCTACCCAAACAAGGCAATCTTCATGCACCCTGACCCAACTGGATTAACACATTTTACTAGAGTTCGTTTTGCCTGTTCCAAGTCAGAATCCAGCTTGTTCCTGCCAACAACTGGGCCCCACATGTTGAGCACTGTTCTAAAACTCGGTGGGTCGACTCAAAAACTCAACCGAGTCAACTCGACTCAGCAAGATTGCAAGTGGAGAAATGCTAACGGTACAGTAGAAAGCGCCATTACAATAAATGAAGCTTGATTATGGCATAGTCACTTATTTTATAGTAGTAACTATAATATGTACGGTTCAAATCATTGGACCATTCAATCATGTGGGGCCCACAGTCGATGGCAAGATGCCTAGATCCTGACTCACGAGTGAGCTCATTCACTACTTTAATTCTGCATTGGCCCATCAAACTAGACTTCTTAACCAGGAAACTCAAAGAAAGAAAGGCGCTGCTGGAATATGCCCACAACGCAAGCCAAGAGTCATTGCCCCTATTTCATCCCTCACCATTAAAAGATTTGGCGGGAATCTAGCAGCATTTCAACTCCCAAAATTTCAAAATTTCTTCTGAAATGCATGTTAGGTCCCTGCTTGCCATTTTTGAAAGTCGGGCAATACATGCACACCGACTCTGGGTGCAAACAGAAACTTCGCTATGAAAGAAATATAAGAAGAAGTGAAAGATGATAAATCTACATGTATTCATCAGTTACATCATCCTCAAATAGCAATATATCCTGTCCCTCCCCAGATTTATTTCTAGCTTTCGAAGACTTACCAGAAGGCTTTATCTTCGTCAAGGGCTTTCGACCCTTCTCGGCCTGCATCTCCAACCCCTTCTCTGATGGCTTCCGCTTTCTTTTCACACGTCCGTTCGTTCCCACATCATCCGCAATCGAATTACCAACCACTGCACAAGCATCATCACATTAAAACTCGAAAACAGTACACCAAACTTTCACAATTGTGCGATGTTTGCTCTGAATCGATGACATTTTCAGCTCTAACCAGTATTCCGGAAAGGCAGGGCCCACCTGGGCAGAGCGGTGCTGCAAAAGAACTCCCTCAAACAACCCTGGCCATCTGATTGTTTGGCTGAACAAGGGTGGTCTAACAAAACCTACAGCTGACGACCTGACAGTCCATTGACAATGTGAAAAAAAAAAAAAAAAAATCCACTGGTCAGATGGCTGCAGTTGTTTGTTGGAGTAGAATGTTGTCCACCACTCACCCATAGTGGGGGCAAACAGGGGGTCCCACATGAACCAACTGGAGGGCTGAACAAAGATGCCATGAACTCAGGTCAAGTATACTACAAGCATACAGTATGCCATATATCATCCAGAAAAAAAAAAAAAAAAAAAAACATCCAATTTTTAATTCTGCATCCAAATCAAGCACAATGACCACGGCTTGTGCACAACCCATGATTTTTTAACCGATGGCTCACGTAACACTTGAAAGATTACAATGAAAGGTTGTCAAAGACATCAAACCGAATTGAAAGAAAACAGAGAGGATGTTACCTTCAACTGGGCTCAACTCCGGATTATCCTCTTGCCCATTCTGTCCCGCCTCCTCGGAAAGCGGAGATCCAGAATGAGTGCTGTCTTCTAACTTTGTCGAACTTCCAACAAACTTGTCTTGCTGTTCGGGGATGTCTGGAGAAGGAATAGCTGGCAAGAAACAAAGTTCTTCCTGAGATGTATCTGAATCGCTAAAAGCTGAATCCTTGTCCACTGTCACGATATCAACTTCCTCATCTTCATTAACGTCCAATTCTTTCACCTGAATGAATGCCTCAATGTTAGATGCAAGCAAACCGCCCAAAGAAAGACAGGAAACATGAGGGGAGAAGGGCAACAAGGCGGCAGGACACGTGCATTGTCCTGATAAGCCAATCCAAACCCATAGTCTGGTGATACAGCTATTGATCTTATGAGAACCCCCAATGATGGAAAATCCTGAGACTCGAGTGGCCCACGAATAGAAAGTTAAAGGGGCTTACTACTACTATAAACTGGACGGTGAAAAAACGGCATTTGAACTGATGATGATTTGATGTGAATGCAGTGAAATGGGTCATAACACTGTCTTTTCCGGACCAAAGCTGCGATGCTCTGGGTCACTTGTTTGTTATTGGTAGACTCAGTGATTACTGAGAAATGAAATGATTGGGAGGGAGCCCCAACACAAGAATTTTGACCAACAGATCCTTCTGAAGAATGTTTTTTTCTTTTCCGGGGGGGGGGATAGAAATTACATCCATGGTTGTGACGAAAAGGCCAAAACTTGAATGACTAGGATCTTCAAATCAGGAAGATCAATTAGAGTAGAGCATCACCCATCCACAGTAGGGTCCATCAGATCAACGGTCCAGATCACCAAACCATGGTCCTCTGCACACTGTACATGTCTCATTGTATCAGGATCCCATTGTGTTCTCATTTTACCTTTTCAGTATCGGGCATCAAATCAAACTCATCTTCTCTCTCTTCATATTCTTCGTTTTCCTCAAGCTCTTTGAAATCGGGAGCAAACGCACTCCAATTCTCGGTGTAGTCCTTGGCCCATATATAGACCAGACCCTTCTGGGAAAGGGAGACCAGAATGGGGTGGACCGGATGCCAAGCCAGATCCGACAAGGCTTCTTTAGGACCTTCTAGGAACTTCACTAGATGCCCAGCCCTGCCCCATATATAAATCTTGTGGTCCCCTTTAAGAGCAGATGCGCCGACCACCCACTCACCATCGCCGCTAAAACAGGGGGCCTTCCAATGGATCTTAGTGACAGAATCCTGAAATTCCTGGAAAAGCACCAAGCACTTGGACCCCACAGCCTTCAACTTCTCAATCCCTTCCAACTCGGCCTCACTGCTACTGAGTTCATCAAGAGCCTGTGCCCCATCTTTCTGGGGCAGAAGATTCTCGTAGACCCGGATGGTCCTATCATTCGAATTTGTGAGCAGGTACTGCCCATTCCTGCTGAAAATGATATGCTTAATCAGAACAGCAACACCTGAAATGGGAACCACTGCACGGACGTGGGTATTCTTGGAATCAGTTATAAGTATTTCCCCATTTGCATTCCCAACGTATATCAGATCCCCGTGCTTGTTGAAAGTCGCTGGAGTTGCTCTGATGGTATTGGTAGGGGACCCATCAGCAAATTTGTTGCGTGAAGGAGGGATTGCTTCAGTGACCACATCAGATATCGAAATTGGCAGCACAGTCATGCTCCCGGTGTTCAAGTCTACAAGGATAGGTGCAGATGAAAGCGAGCACGCCAAGCAGGTGGAAGGAAAGTAGGAGCCCGGATGGAGGCGAGCATGCAACGTAACATTCGGCAGCATTACACGGGCTACCTTCTCCCCATCGACAACGTTCCAGAGTGTCAAGGACTTGTCGGTGGCTGAAGTGAGTATGTGGTGACCGTACTTTGACCAACAAACGCTTGTGATTGCTGAAGTGCAATCTTTATCTCGGAGCTCCTTAGCAATTCCTCGGGTCTCAAAATCCCAGATAACACAGCTACCGTCATGACACCCAGCTGAACAAAACAATCACATCCAATTGTCAATATTGAACCACAAGATTCAGACTGCAACTACATCACCATGACAAATAATGGCCACAGAAATTTTTATTGACGATGTTATACAAAACTGAGGAATTGATGCTGAATGATAGAAGTGGCACAAAATACTTAATATCTCAAAATTCTTGTTTACAAGAATCTGAAGCTTGGAAACACTATGAAACAAATCGATAACCATTGTTATCAAATGCGATCGCATATGCACATACTACTGATCAAATCGCATATGCCATGATGGCATATGCGATCCTAGCAAGTATGCCATGGCATACTTTTATATGCGATAAATATGCGATCGCATATTTCCCAATAGCCAAGAGCGGAAGATTTTTATTTTTATTTTTTATTTTTTATTTTTTCAAATTGGAGAACTTTTGCATATAATTAGGCACTCATATCCCCTCCATTTTCACTATTCTTTACTCCAAAGCTCTAAATCTCTTACTCTTTCTCTCTTACACCTCTTTCTTTCTTACTCTAATCTCTCTACAATTATTTCAATTATGTTTATTTTTTGTATTTTATAAGTTGTGCTTACTTTTTGTAAATTAAGTTGTAAATTATAACTTGTAACTTGTTTCAAGTTATCCATTTATCATTATAATTTCTTTGTTCGAAGTTTATAATAATTAGTTATCTTTTAATGTAGCTTGTTGATTGTTTTGTTAAAATTTATATAATATAATATAAGTAATTAAATATATCACTTAATGAAACACTCAAACTATAATGAAATAAGTAAAATAACCCAATCCAATCACGTGTACTAATTAGACGAGTTTTTCCCTCTTTTTTTTTTATAGAATTTTTAGATTTTTTTTTTGTTGAAAAAAAATATGCCATGGCATATGCGATTGTGTGATCGCATATGCGAACAGCATATGCTGATCACATGCAATCACATATGTGATTTGACAACATTGTCGATAACCCATTTAATATTAATTGCAGGAGGCTGCGTTCCCAATTCATTCCAAACAGGGAACTTCCTCGTAGTATGGAACTTAGTTTGTAGATGTGGGGCTATGGTTGGTCTATCCAAGCCATTGATCTGATGGCCCTCAAGGATGGACCATTCCTCCAAACTCTCCCAAATTTGAAGATCCTAGCCATCGACTCTTTGGTCTTTCATCCATTGAATATGGTTTCTTTGTGCATTTTCTTTTGATCATGTATTTGCATGCCAACAAGGTTAGAGTTGACCAATTAAGAGGATATTCTGGGAATGATCCAATCAAGAGGAGGGCCATCGGATTAATGGCTTAGTTTGACTAGGAGAAACCATTCAATAAGTTTTGTTTTTAGGCACTTAATAAGAGTTGCTTTTAGCAACCGCCTCAAACATCAGGAGCTATAAGTTTCGCTCAGGAAGCCCCACCAGACACGAGTTGGGAGTACATCCAAAAACTAACTAGAGAAACCATTCTAAACTGAATTGTATACAGAAATGCTAATAGGTAGGTTAAGACCATGGTACAGGGCATATTTTCAACTGTAATATCTATACTACTCCATATTGTAGTTAGTTAAAATTCAAACTATAACAGCATCGACACGCATCTCTTTCTGAGCTACATAGTTTAAAGTGTTTACAATGGAAAATGAAAGCTAACATCTCCTATGGCATATTTTCAGGCATAGCAATGGCCTACATGGAGGCTGGCAATTGGGTGCAGACCACGTACTTTAGACTCTTATCTCACTCAGTACGGTCAGATGATTTGTAAGTAACCATGACTAGGACAACCTACATGGCGTTAGAGTTGTTGCAATTTGAATTCATAAAAGACAGGTTTAACCTTGGTTCAAATATAAGAAATCCAGGGACGAAAACTCTCAAGGAACCTGATTGGGACCAGATTCCCTCCTTCCATATATATATGGAGGGAACATGTCGGTGAGATTGGGAGCTTCCCAAGAGGTCGAACTCTGTGGCCCCATTGTCATGTGTCTTAGACATCCACACCATGCATTAAATGCACCATTCCATGGTGAGCCATGGGCCTAAAAATCAGGCCAATCCAAGGCTTAGGTGGGCACACCATAACAACAGTTGAGAGTGGATGCCGCCCATTGCAACCCTCCTGATTGTTTATAGGACCCACTGAGATGTGGTTCAGACATCCAACCCATCCATTGTGTGTTCCACTTGGATGAGGGGTCACACCAAATTTCAGGCCATTCCAAAACTCAAGTGGGCCCCACTAAGTACTTTTAGATGTTTTAGACATGATTTCACATGGTTTTAGATTGTGTGGCCCACCTCAGTTCCAGATATGCCTGATTTTTGGGACATTCCATAACCTAGAGGGGATCCACCAAATGCACGGGGTTGATATCCGAGACACATCACGGTGGAACCTACAGAGCTTGACCTCATGGGAAGCTCCCATGAGCTCAACCACATGGTACTGAGGGGTCACACCAAATTTCAGGCCATTCCAAAAGTCAAGTGGGCCCCACTAAGTGCTTTTAGATGTTTTAGACATGATTTCACATGGTTTCAAATTGTGGCCCACCTCAGTACCAGATATGGCTGATTTTTGGGACATTCCATAACCTAGAGGGGACCCACCAAATGTAGTGTGGATGTCCAAGACACATCACAGTGGAACCCACAAAGCTTGACCTCATGGGAAGCTCCCATGAGCTCAACCACATGGAACTGTGGAACCCTCAAACCCCCCTAAGTGCTTTTAGATGTTTTAGACATGATTTCACATGGTTTCAGATTGTGTAGCCCACCTCAGTTCCAGATATGCCTGATTTTTGGGACATTCCATAACCTAGAGGGGACCCACCAAATGCACGGTGGAACCCACAGAGCTTGACCTCATGGGAAGCTCCCATGAGCTCAAGCACATGGCAACTGAGGATATGGTCCTTGACACGGTGGAATGGCAGAACAGGACTCATGTAGCCGACTCCAATTAGTTGGTACAAGGCTTAGATGATGATGATGATATGTCGGATAAGGATTGCAGTTCCACAGGAAAACAGGTAGCCATCTATTTGGCTGATGTAATAAGAAAAAATCTGGGTTCTTTGTCTCTAGGTTGTATCTTAAATTGAATTCCTGCTCTACATTAGAAATTCAACAAAAAAAAAAAAAAAAAAAACTTGCCAATTAAACTGCACTCGTTGAAATGTTTCTGCATAATTTCATGTTGTACTATCCATGCAACATTCCATGACATTTTAAGAGCAACGTGAGAACATCAACGAGTTCTACTTAAATGTTGGCGGGCACATCGGGACAATATTTCAGAAGCTATAGTTATATTCTTAATCTGCAATGCAGGCATTGTCCAAGGCAGCTATAGTCATCACCAGTGTTTTAAATAGCGAATAGCATGCAGTGTAGCATTCACCCCTCTAAAGCATATAGCGTAAGCTACATAGCGTATAGCATAAGCTATACACTACTTCTAGATTTTTAATCAAGGTTGAGCTTGCTTGCACTAATTTTACTAAAAGCATTGAAATATTAACTATTTTTTTATTGAAAATAGAAAAATGTAAAAAATCATTAAAAACATTAATTGATTTAATGTTGCAGTGAAAAATAACTTGTCACATGAGTCATGTAGCGTGTAGCTAGTCTATGTAGTGTGTAGTGTATGCAAATTAATCATGTAGCAAAGGCTACACGCTACTTAAGCTATTTTCATGAGCTACATAGCGTAAGCTACACGCTACATGCCGTAGCTATTTAAAGCACAGGTCATCACCAGCTTACTAAAAAAAGAAAAAGAAAAAAAGAAAAAAGAAAAAGAATCGAATTGATGTCTTAATGACCACTAGAAACTGTCATATCTATAAACTACAAAGCAAAGATACGATATAATAAATGTTTTCAAAATCTCAAGGACCATTGCGTGTGTTTGACTGATGCTCAGCAGATGCCTAGTGGTGGCGGCGGTGTGATCTATCCATGTAGGTGCCTGGAAGTGGATTTCGATTTTCTTGCATTGCACAAATTCTTTTTGTATGTGCAATCTAAATGAGAGGATAAGAGGAACACTGACTTTCTTTTACAACAGACACCATACAGATTTTGTAATTTCATTTCTCCATGAAATGCTCAAATACTCAGAAAACGCTCATTTGAAACAGTCAACTTCAAGAACAAATATAAATCACCCTGTTTACTAAGGGATCATACACAATTTTGGCCACTCACTAATTTACTAAGGGTACCATCAAATTCATAAAAATAAATTGACCAATTTGACAAATGAGGTCCAGTGTACCAGTTTAGTAGGCAAAGCAATCATTAAACTCTATCTAACTTTGCAACTTTAATACCATGATAACACATTGAACCCAAGAATTAGAAAATTCCAAGAGCTTGAATAAATATGAACCCCATGGAAGTTTATACACGATTACAAATAAGGGCTGACTTGGCTCTCATTAGTGAGCACCTTTATCCTAGTTCAATACCGCCTCCATTAGTGGGCAGCTTCCACATCAAACAATACCATGGTTACCACCAGGGCTCCAATTATATTTACCTCATCTCATCCATCAATCACACACATAAGGACTTGAATATCATTATTGGTATCAGTCAACAATCGTTTTTTAAACATCATTGGGCATCGGGCTTTTCTAACTATTGCTCTCTCTCTCTCTCTCTCTCTCTCTCTCTCTCTCTCTCTCTCTCTCACACACACACACACACACACACACACACACAGACATAGTTGCCAGGCTTCAGTATATTCTGGCCTCACATTGCTTCCACTATGATCTTTGTTTCCATCTCTATGCACACCCATAGATGTTCGCTTCATCATAGTCGAGAATACCCCTCTCTATATTAAAAGTGACCATAAATAGGGAATTCTTCTTTAGTCATGGGGTTCCCTTAATTTAAAAGTCGATTCAAATGTTGATTGGGTTCCTTGCTCAAATGGTCATCAACAGACTTTGGGTTATTGCATCTTCCTCGGGACAGGCCAAACTTTGTCCCTTGGAGCAGTGAGCATCACACTACCTCCATCACTAATAAACATACTTATATACAGATTCTTATTGCAATACATTCGCCATTTAACTTGGTTTCAAACTACTACAATTACTTAAGTTCCATTTCATGCTGGCACCTAACCAACTGAGATTGAATATCACTTCTCTGTGAAAAAGTGGTTTTGGGCACCATTTGCATTGTCGTTGTCACCTCACAACATCAGCTAGATAAAATCTCACCAAGAGGCCACAAAGGATAGCCCACTTCCTTTACAATGATGATTCTCAAGCTTTTGTTAGGATAATCCTTCACAAGCGACCACTCCTTATTAAGCCCAAAATCTCTTTGTACACATTTCTTTCATGAGGCGGTAACATTTCCATCTGGAAAGATAACTGCTTCAATTATGCATGAACTCACATCACTGACTAGACAAGGTCTGCACCAAAGGTCTTTAAAAGGATTCCTAACATCTAATGCCGTGAGACAATCTTCTCAACGCCTTTGTTAGGATAATGCTTTGGCCTCCATAATTAGGCTTAGCACCTCCTTGCCATGGTTCTAAACATTGCCATTGAGCCAACTTGGTACTGGTGCTGAATGAACTGATCGTTAGGAAAAACTCTGAAATCAAACTCAAGTTGGAATAATTTTGACCAAGTACAAATCAGTCAAGAAGAATTGTACAGGTTCTATTCTCTAGGCTGGGAATCATCATCATGATCATCTAAGCCTTATCCCAATTAATTGGGGTCAGCTACATGAATCTTGTTCTACCACTCCACTCTATCAAGGGCCAGACCTTTGGTTAGACCATAGATCATCAAGTCTTTTCTTACTACCTCCATCGACGTCCTTTTGAGCCTTCCCATTGCCCTTTCAGAGCCTTCAACTTGTATCAACACACTCTTTCTAATTGGGGAGCATCAGTCTCAATTAAACATGACCAAACCATCTAATTCTACTTTCCATCATATTATTATCTATTGGTGTTACTCCCAAGTTCCCTCTAATGCATTCATTTATTATTTTATCCTTCCTCGTCTTGCCACTATTCCATCTCAACATCCTCATTTTAGAAACACTCATCCTATGAACTTGTTGTTCCTTAACTGCTCAACATTCTGTCCATAAAGCATGACTGGTCTTTATAGCTATCCTATTAAATTTTCCATTCAGTTTGAGTGGTACACAACGATCAGGCCAAGCTTGAATTTTATAGGCAAAATCCATCTTAATCTCGCCACTTTCATGAATTATTGACCCAAGGTATCAAAATTCATCATAAATATGGGCTACTCGTACTCGAAAATTCCTTATTCCATCCTTCCTTGGCTTGCCACTCTTCCAACTCAACATCCTCATTTCAGCTACACTCATCCCATGAACTTGTTGTTCCTTAACTACTCAACATTCTATCCATAAAGCATGATTGGTCATATAGGTATACTATAAAATTTTCCATTCAGTTTGAGTGGTACAGGACGATCACATAAAACTCCAGAGGCCATGCTTGAATTCTATAGGCAACATCCATCTTTAAACTCTCCACTTTCATGAACTATTAAACCAAGGTATGATTCTTCCCAACATTTGCCTTTGCTGCATGGCGGAGGAAGAATCAGTCAATCACCTATTTATTCACTGCCCTCTCATAGGCCAGATTTGGTCTTGTTTTCTCTCCTGGTTCAATCTATCGTGGGCTTTCCCCGGTCAGCTGCTTATGGCCTGGCATGGGGTCTCCTTTTGTAAGCAGAAATCTATAATCTGGAGATTATCTCTTGCGGCTATTTGGTGGGCGGTGTGAAAAGCGAGGAATGGAAGATGTTTTAGAGGGGAATCTAAAGGGCGGGATTCCATTATGCAAAGGGTTCAGTTTTATATTTTCGAATGGGCTTCTATTATTATCCCTCTAAAAGATTGTAATGTGCTTTTGTATGGAGCTAACTGACTCGCTGTCTCAGCAGGCCGGTTGCTCCCTTGTTCTCCCTTTAATGAAAGTTTCTGTTATCTCTATAAATAAAAAAAAAAGATAATAATAATAATAATAATAATAAAATCATCATAAATATGGGCTACTCACACTCCAAAACTAATATTTTAAACCATGCTCCTTGCGACCATGGTCACCCCAAGATTCCTTTGTGCATGGTTTACATGTCAGTCCATAGAGATAGTGTTTCAATTAAGTGAGATATTGTGCCCATTTGTGCTGTCTTAAAGTTTAAGCCTCCTATCTCCCTCCTTGGAGAAATCTTGAAGTTCCTCACATGGAAAAGAAGGAATGGGAGCATGGACAATGAATTTTTCTACACTAACTGAAGTTCCAATCACGCTCCCTTTAGTGTCATCCATATGATTTTTTCAGTTTTTTCTTCTCGATTCCAATCTAAAATGCTTTCCATGCTCCTTATGTCCCTAGAAAGACAAATCACATAGAGAATTGGACAGCTAATTTGGTTGGTGAGAAACGCTGAGACAACCCAACCCCATGGCACGAACACTAAAGCTGCTTGCCCCTTACTCCATGATGATCCAGACCGTTCATCTAGAAGGTCCCATCATATATACACCATTTGGCAAATATCCCAACAACCAAAGATCAGACCCATCCATGGAAATGTGAGTTATAGCCTGTCTTCTTTTTTTTTTTCTGGATGGTGAGTTCTACGAAAAGATGTTTTCTTCTTCTTTCATGTAGCCCATCTACAGTGGTACCTTAGAGATGAACGGCCAGGATCACCAAATGATTAGGCATAAGGTGCTGAACCACATCCTTCGCATTTCTCATTGTTGGTTTCTTGGGTGAATTATCATTCCAAGACTCAATCTTTCTCAAATCCAAATAGAAAAAACATCATTTTCTAGCACCCCAATTCATAAAAACAACAACAACAGAAAAATACTGTTACAGTTACCTGCAAGAAGCGTTCCCCTGCGGTTAAAGGCGATACATTTCATAGTCCCATGCTCCAGATATTCCTCTATCACTTCTGGAAAATCTCCCTGCAACGGATCTTCCCAAACCCAAATATAAAAATTAATAAAATTAATTTTAGAAAAAAAAAATTCAAGATTGAAGCTGAAAAGAAGCGAGTAGAAACGCGACTGACCGATTATGGATACATTCATGGCGTTCGAATTCTTGAGGCGAAGAAGGAGCTTAGCTGAGCATTAGACGGTTTCGGATTGTGGTGGCGATTCTGAAAGATATCCAAAATTCTGCTTTTCAACGGACGGATTTTTCCCCCTTTTCCTTCCTTTTATTTTCAGCCGTTGATTTGTTTAGGGTGTGATGGGAAGAAGAAGACGGAAGAATGAGGAAAGCAGAGATTTTGAGGGGTTTGGAAAGCAGAAATTTCGATTTTTTTTTTTTCTGAGATCGAACCAGTTTGAGTTTGAGGGGGAAAAGAGAACCCTAGCGCATGTTAGAAAATACAAGGACTACACTTCGCACTGTTTTAAAAAAGAAAACATTCTTTCCTTTGGGTAGTGACTCCTCCAGTACTGAGGTTGGTACGGTGCTCCGGTATGAAGCGGATTGGCTGGTGTACGACACACCACCGATGTGGCTGCTGTGCTGACATTACCAAGTTCTGGGAGTCCCATCATAACGTATGAGTTATATCCAAACGGTCCGTCCACTTGGTGAGATAGTCCTGAGGCTTGGGCAGAAAAATATGACAGATCCAAAAATCAAGTAGACCACAATGTAAAAAGCAGCCGGGGATTGAACGTAGAAATTTTGGATCTTTGTTTTTTCTCTTTATCCAGGTCTTTGTGATGTTAGGAACAGATTGAATGGAAAGTAAAAGTTTTAACGGTGAGAATCATTGTCCCGCTGCTATAGGTGGTGTGGTCCACTTGAGCTTGGAAATTATTCATTTTTGGGAACAAAATCTAAAATGATCTCGCTAAATGGATGAACGGTGTAGATATGATAAATACATCATTATACGGCCCATGTAAATTTGATCGAACCGTTCGTACAACTTGGAGCTCGAGGAGCGTCTGTCGCTCGCCTTCCGGCGACACGTACCCGCACCCGCTAGGTTGGTGGGGACGCGGATTTCCCGCAAAATGCTTTCGCAAGAAGCTCCTCGCAGGAAACCGGAGTGGGGCCTACCGTACCCTGTCCATCTACTTTGTGAGCTCATTTTAGGAAACGAAACAAAAAGCAAGCAGGATCTAAGATTCAAGTGGGCCGTATTAAAGTAAAAGGTGTTTGGGAAAATTCTTACCGTTGAAACCTCCCTGGGTCGACAGTGATGTTTACATTCCATCGTCATTACTACGGACGCGGATTGGCCGCTCCCCCTCCACCAGCCAATGGCTGATGGTCAGTGCTATGTTGGCCCTAACATAATTTATGTGTTTCATCCATGCCGTCCATCTATTTTTACATATCATTTTACATTATAAGACCAAAACTAAGATATATATTAATCTCAATTTGACCACATTAAAGGAAATAGTGTCAAATGAGCATCGACCATTGAAAACCTTCTGGGGGCTAAAAAAGTTTTGTATCAAGTTGATATTTATTTTTTCCTTTATCTGTTACTGTATTACCTAATTAACAGATTGGATGTCAAATAAACAGTTCAGGGGCCTTAGGAGGATTTTAATGGTGGATATCCAATCACTACCGTTTTCCTGTGGTGTGATCCACCTGAGATTTATATCCCTCTCAATTTTGGTATCAGACCCTAAAACCATCTTTAACAATGGATGAATGTAATGGATGAAACATATACATTATGGTGGGACCCATAGAGCACCGACCATCAGCCATGAGGAAGGTGGCAGGGGAGTAGCCAATCCATTCCCCATTACTGAAATGAACTGAAAACACAAATATTAGTGGGATTCAAAACTTATAGCCCACGAATATTTCAACCGTGGACGTTCAATTCTCAGGTTTTCGACGCCCTTGAGTCTTGCATCCTTCCTTACTTTTGGTCTTGAATTCTAAAATGAGCTCACAAAACGTATGGACGGAGTGGATTTCTCATAAACAACACGGTAGACCCCACGTAGGTTTCGGGCGCAGGAGCTTCCTTCGAAAGGCTTCCGCAGGATTTCCGTGTCCGGTTGGTGGTGTGTGGTACACCAGCCAATCCGCTTTCCTCATTTTATCCATGCCGTCCATCCATTCTTTAGTACGAGGCAGATCCGTGGTGATTGAACGCCCACCAGTAGAAACATTACGGGGCCACAAAAGTTTTAGACCAAACCTGGTTTGTGTGTTTTCCGTTCATCCAGGTCCGTGTGACCTTATCATTAGGTTGGATGCATGGCCCTTGAAAGTTTTTAACGGTGGGCGTTTAACCAATATTGCTTTCCTCTCGTGTGGTCCACCTGAGATTTAGATCTGCCTGATCAAGCCCTAGAATTATATGAAAAAGTGAATGGGCGGCAGGGATGAAACACATACATCATGGTGGAGCCCACATAGCACCGACCACTATCAACCTTGCTATTGGGAGCTTCCATAGCCAAACGGCGTTTGCTGGAGATGGATGGCATGGATTTCAAGGTAACAATGGTGTTGCCAGTGGATTGTCTTAAGATCTCTGGGATTGCTATATCTCAGGATTGCTATATCTAGTCAATTTGGCATGCCGGCCCATCTCAGGATTAAACCTTCATATCCCTTTCAATCCCTCGAACCAAACACGTTCCAAACAAATTTGAACAGATTAGGGTGGATTGGATGGGATTTAAAGGTAATGATAGTGTTGTCAGTGGATTGTCTTAAGATCCATGGGATTGGTATATCCTGATATCAGATCATCCACTCTGTTTGGCACGCCCAGTCAATCCCGAGAATTAATTTCCAATCCCTTCTAAAACCATCCAGTACCTTCCAATCTACCCGGCCAAACGGGCGCCAAATGGCTACACCTAGCGTGGTGAAGTTTTCATTGTCCATGGAGAAGACACTCACTACAAATGACCAGAGGTAAATCCCACTAGCTTCTTTAGAAATTGTTTTTATACGTATCCTTCAGTGCCTCGTAACCTGTAACCTGTCAAAAGCAAAATGACTAGCCATTGTTTGAAGTACACGTTACTGTCATACAAGTCGTACATATGAGCTGCATACGTTATTTAAAGCTCTGCCAATAACAGGTATCTAGCAATTCATGATATGCACAACAAGACAATCATAGTTTTTTTTTTTTTTTTTTTTTTTTAAAACTTTTTAAAGACAATTATACTTTCTTAAGCACTGCGAAAGGTTAAAAGGCGAATTCATTCGAAATTAAAATAAAATCAGATTACAATGGTACAAAGAATCTGAATCTAATATGATCGTTTCACATTCGAGGACCCCGGCACAACTATCACCTCTTCAAGCTTGTAAAACCAGCGTTTGACCATGAGCTCTAGCCCTCACTACACACAACCAATCAATTTTTACAACGCAACATTATGTATCTTAATTTTAACTTATTAACTTAGATATTTCACTTCCGTCTCATCATGTTGCAACAAATTTGAAATTCATATTTTAGTTTAGATTCACTAATATCTAGCATCATCGCTACACTATGGCTTAGGAGTAGTTTAAATATTTATGACTACAGTTGTTGGATTTTCACAAATCATCGTGTTCTTACTTGGCAAATCACACCATTGATGTCCTGCAGACTATAAACCTTGGTTGTTCTATCCACACAGGCAGTCGTAGGTAATAATTTTTGTTTCTTTCCTTAATTTATCTTTCCTTTACTGATTGCATTGTTCATCTTGCTTGATTAATGAAATCAGCAATTCAACCTTAATTTTAAATCTTATTCATCCATAATTACATTACTGGGAAACCTAGAAACATTATCGCCGTTAAAAGAGAAGTCCTTGGTTGTAGACATTGGATCATGTGACGGGCGAATCACGCTCACGTGGTAAGGCTTTTTCATTAGTGTAAGAGGGGTGTTGTATTTTATTAGAGTTATCATTAACCAATTACTCTGATTATACAGTCGGCTAGACCTTACAAAAAAATGTTAGGATAGAGAATCTAAAGCTTCTCTACTCTAAAATGACTCTTTGATATGTAACTAAAAATTCTAATGGACCACAGTTACAGAGAGGGAAAGCGGTAGGCACCCGCTCTGCTCATACAATCGTACGGTTTCTACTTCACAGAATCAAACGAACTATTAAAGATCAAAATTACTTCTTACACACTAATAATACAAAGTGTGTGTGATGACGTATTAAATGCAGTGCTTATGATAAGTTGTAGCCTAGGCTGGATAAATCAGCTGACACTCCCGCTTGCCAAAGAGATAACCAACCAGTCCAAGTTTCTATTGGGCAAGATCTAATTAACTCACCAAGCCACAGAACATACGTTTGAACAAGTTGGGTGCTAAGTGTTATGTGTGCAATACTTATATATACAGAGTTATGTAATGTTGTGTGTATAATGCATCGTTGAATGCAGCGCATATGACAAGTTGTAGCCTAGGTTAGATAAATCTGCCTTGACTTTCCCACTTGTCAAAACAATAACCTACTAGTCTAAGTTTCTAATGGACAAGTGTAATACGCCGGGCTCTAATACTTTGGTATTGGATCCCCTCGAGTGTTTTTGGTAAAAATTTCGATCAAAATAGGCAATCACACACTTGCATATGCATATGCTCAAAGACCTAGGGATAGTGAGTCGAAACTTAAACCTAGAAACCCATAATTTAATTGAACTTTGTACCCTAATAGATCGAACCAAATTGTTACGCCAGTGGGGCCAGGTCATCAGATCGCCGATCCATTAAACTTTGTTGTGTGGCTAGATAAGAATCCACACTTAGGTGTACAAATAGGACACCAAATTTGAATGATAAGCCAATAGATAGCATGGGTTGGAACCCTGGGGGTTGTAGAACAATGGAAAGCCCCATTTACAAGTAAAACATGTTTTGTTGGTTCAACCTACAACCTTGTTGGTCTGACCGACTATTTTAGCCTGGAAACTTCTGTCGGTTTCTGCCGGTCTGACCAATGACCTCTGCTAGTCCGACCAATAGCCTCTACTGGTCTGACCGATAGTTCCTAAATTTTAATCCACTTACAAACCATTGACTTTCTAATTTGAGCTATAAAAGCCGGTTTCGCCACTTTGCTTTAATTTTCAGACCCGGGGAGGAGTTGACTGAGTTTGAGAGAGAGAGAGAGAGAGAGAGAGAGAGAGAGAGAGAGAGAGAGAGAGAGAGAGACGAACGTGAGATTGAGAGGGAGAGGGAGTGAGCCGTCATGCATGTGCACTGCATGCCCTTCACTAGCGCATGCATACCTCTTATGCTTTATCCAAAGCATGCATGCGGGATTTCTGGAGTGGAATTCGTCTATGGAAGTTGCCCAACTGCATGCTTGAGCTTTGTGGTGGCGTAGCAGTGTTGGATTGCTCGTGCAGGCTGAATTTAGGCTCTTGTCATCGAATTAAGTCAAACTGGTAATTAAGTGAGTGGAAAACCCTCAATTAGCTTTTAACCTAAGGCTATTTTAAATTAATTTAGGAGTTAACCTTAGATTGTAGTGTTAATATTGGATTTTCCTAATTTTCTCTCAATTTTCCACCATAGAATTCGCCACAATTAATAACATGTCTGGGTTGGAACACTCGGAGCCTATAAGCTCCGATTTCAAGCAGTAAAGATCTACCTTTCAAGCTTTTCCTGACATTCTAGTTGGGTATTTGCTTAGTAAACACGTTGTATTGTCGCCATAACATGTGTTGGCTTGTTTATATGCTTAGGATCATGGAGATTTGATTCAAATTATGTTTTTTATGCATAGAATAATGAATATGTGATTCGAACTATGTTAGAATGCTTAGAATGGTGGATATGTCATTTAAATTACCCTTGGTATGAGCTGTTTATGTGCTTGAACTATCGCTTCGTGCACTGTCTATGTGGCTTTATCCACCACTTTTATGAATTAGTTATGTGGGTTTTAACTTCCACTTTCATTAATTATATATATATATGGTTTGGCTTACTGCTGGTATAAACTGCCTATGTGGATTTGGTTTTTGTTTTTATTAATTGATGAAAGTATACTTTGGACAAGTGGACCTACCTGATGAATTGATGAATTTCATCTTTGACATTTGTGCCTACGTGGCTTTTCATGGGAAGAATCCTTTATTTGTGTCTTTTTCAGCCTTGTCGCCTTTGTTGAACCCTTTTGTGTCTAACCTAATGGGACTTTCAATAGAAAAGATCTTTAAATATAATTTATTGTTATCAATTTGGAAGTACCACTAGTCGGAAGGTTCTATTACAAATTAAATTGCTTATATATCAAATTGATTGATAGATTAGATTTCTTGTAAAATATGATTACTGATGGTTGTAGATATGCATTTGAGGTATGGAGATTTTACCAGGTTCCTAACTAGTATTGACATACTTTTATCCATATTTTACAGGCTCTTTAACCACTATGGGCATCACATGCCAGCTAGATTCGCATCCCTGACCTGGCGTTGTCGGTAAAAAGATATACTTGTAAATTAGATCACTTCCAAACAGGATGAATAATGATTTTAGATACGCATCCAAGGCATGAAGATTTTACTAGGTGCTTAACCAGTATGGGCATACTTTTGTATATTTTATCGAGTGGTTAGTCAATATGGGCATGCCTTTCCATACTTTACCGGTTGGTTAACCACTACGGGCCATCGCATGCCAGTTGGATGCGTCTCTCTAACCTTGAATGTGTTTCTTACGTTCTTGTACTTAATAGGACTTAACCGGTGAAATCACTTATTGTGTTGTTAAATTTCCTTTTACGTGTGAGAATAACATGTTTAGCCTATATGTTATGAATTTTTGCTTTTGTTGTAATCTATATTAAGCTATTATATCATGTATTCAATCTTGGGGATATTTATTCACTATGTAGGCCATTGACGCCTTCCATTTGACATGTATAGGGGTGGTGCCGGCTAGTGAAGCGTTTGGGGGAGCAGAGCGATGAGGATCTTTTCTTTCATTTGTTTTGTTTGCGTTCTATACATTGTATTTATTGTGGTTGTATATCCCCAGCCGAGGGATTTAGAATTGTACACTTTTGGATTTAGCCTTAATGTTTTATGTTTAGTTATCTTTCTCACCTTTTTATATCGTTACGTAATAAATGTAACTCTAATTGTTGGTTGTGAGTTGACTGCTAATTTGACTACGTGGACATGTGGGAGATACTCTCACATGCATTTCTATTTAGTTCATACCCCCGAACTCGAGATCTAGGTCTCATTACTTGGGTGCCCAGGTTTGGGGTGTGACAAAGGTGGTATTAGAGCATGAGCATGAGATAACCATGCCTTGAAAAAGAGGCTTATACAGCCATAATAATCGAGTGTTGGGACCTTAAGATTAGAGAGCTGAGCAGGAAAGGACTCTCCTAGGGCTAGGGAAACCTAATGGCCTAGCGAAATAGTTTTTTATGATCCCTTGAGAGGTCCTAGGTCGACTTTCCGAACTTAGGAATGAGACGAAGGCACCATAGGAAACCATTTCCCATTCCCGTAGTTCTAACGCCAGGTTAAACTCAGCCTGATCCAAGGGCAGCTAGTCAGCGGCTCAGTCCGACTCTCTACTTTTTCTTTTCTTTTTTCTTTTATGATTCTCTACTTCTTCCTCCTTCTCTCTCCCCGAAATGTATGCCCAACCGTCTCCAGACTTGGCTCAAGTAAGGTCGATCCGCTGTTAGACTTAACGACTGTACTGGGTTAACTCAGTATGACATTTCGCATTTGATAAATTCAGCCTCCTCTTCTCATTCTCTCTCTCTCTCTCTCTCTCTCTCTCTCTCTCTTCTTTCTCTTTCCTCTTCTTTCTTCTCTCTTTTTCACTCACTGCTTGACCAGAATGAGTTTGGACTCGGCCCCTAGTGCCCCACTCGAACCGACTCAGTGCAGCACCAGAAACTACGCACTGACTCTCACTTCGATTTTCTTTCTCTTTTGAGAATGGGCTGCCCTAAAAGGATGGCTTTTATAGGCCTCTACTAATCCATTTCTAGATGTTTTTAACCCAACTAATCGATGGATTTGTTATGCCGATTGAATGTAAATTCGATATTTCTATTGTTGAAATAGCAATTAACAAGGCTAAACCTAACTGCATGTTTGTAATCTAACATTATAGGTGGTCTTTTGACAATAGGGGCCATAAGATGGACGACTCTGATTTGACATTGAGGCCCGTTCAACAAAGATGGGTTTTCAGTTAAACGGGGAAGATGATCCAACCGTTAATGGTGGACCATCAATAAATGGCTGATCTCCCTTTGTAATGCGCATGGACGACATGGATTCCTGATGTAGAGTGGGTCGCGTACAATTTCATGGCCAAGATGAACTAGAAAAGTCCCGATCAGAGGCGAAAGTGATCCGAACGGTCATAACCTTAAAATGGGCGTATCTCACAAACAAGAATGAGTTATCCGACGTGTTATATATGATTTTGGGGTAGGAAAAGCTACTTTAGCTACCCAATCAAGCTAAGCCGGGTTGCCCATGCTGAATTTGGGAGATTCCATTAGATAGACGGTCGAAATCCCATTTTTTTTTTTCATTTTTACTATTTATAGTATGTTTTAGTTTGATTGTAACTCTTCATCCGTTGGGCTTTAGGAGTTGCGTCCGATATGAAAAGTGCTTATAAAAATTATGAGAATTTAAGCCAAATAGGACACTATTTTTTGCCAAAAACCATGATGTCTAGTAGAAATCATGACTGTCTATAAATAGTAAGTTTACTATTTATAGTAAGTCATAATTTCTAGGAGTTTTAGTTGTAGTTTGATTTCGAAACTTCTTCCTAGGGTTCATGTCACTATTTAAGAGGTTGCAAGCTTCTTTTTAAAAAATAATAATAATCAATCAATTTATTAAGAATTTTTAGAAATTATTTCTATTTTCTTATTTTCCTCGTGGATTCGAGGTATCTCTGTGAGGAGTCCAGAGAAGTTCCATGGATTAGGAATAGTTATCCCTTGAGGAAGACGGTGCTCGACCTCATCACGTCCATCCCTGCATCAATTCGTCTCGTGGGACCCACATTTTGGACAGTAATCCACAAAATCTCGATGGGTTCCAAGATTCGGTACTATGAACAATAACTCGCGCATAAGCGCAAGAACTTCGAAACCATGTTTAGAGGGTTTTAAATGGCCTAAATCCGACGACTAAAACTACTGGCTTCAATAAGGAGGTGAATGGTTGGGATTGAGCCAGCACTCTAACAGAAGGATTCCTTCCCAATGGCGACTTTGTTAAACAATGGGAGCCCTAATTCTCGTGGCTTGGTTGAAGGGCTGAGATCTACCTAGATGAATGGCTATGATAGATGGAGGAGGCGCTCAGGGTTTGCCATGCTGGTAGCTAGAATGGGATTTTGATTTTCAAAAAACGTTGCATGATCTCACCCTTACATTTATACTCACATGCACAATGCTTAGGGTTTTGGTCAGAAAGAAGGACCGCACACGATGGACGACTTGGATTGTCCAAACCAATCATGATGGTGGGCCATGACTTGAATAGATGGTCATTGTCCATTTAAAATGCCCGCAGGCGGGAAAATGAAAAGAGGAAGTGGAGCTTTCCTCTTCGGGGGTAGCCGGGTCAAACTCGGTTGACCATACTAGTGGTCCGGTGCACCGCGGCTATGCATGGGTTGTGTACAAACGCAACCAAAAAAATGGGGTCCATAGTGATGTTTTGACCAATCCAGTCCATCCATGCATTTTGTAAGATCAAGTAAGGACATGGGATCGAACATGCGGCATATTCCAATATTTAGGTGGGCCACAAAAAGAGAATTTTCAATTTACCTAATGATCTTTATCAATTCGACGGTCGGATTGACACTGAATCTGAACATCAACTCTCCAAAGAGCCCTAGGACCCGTTTAAGTGAAAATCAACAGAGATTTGGTGATCAGATGACTTAATGGGGATAACCAAGTGGTGGGTTGTTAGATCGAAGATTATGGGTCCAATGAATGGTGAATCTAACGATCCAAATCTCAAAATTAATCATGGAAGGTTAGATGTATCTATCAAAGAAATTAAAATCCTTAAAATAGGGTTATCTGATGATGTGATGGTCCATCTTAAAAATCAACAGATGGATGGTCTGATCGATAGATGAAAAGTATTCTTGATGGTTAGATTGATGCATGATTGAGTTTATAGGCTAATCTCGAGGTATTTAGGTGTGATATCACATGCCTCAACAAGTAAATTTAGATCGTGGATTGAATAATCGTTGATGATGTAATCCTACGTTGAGAAGTCAAGAGTCAATCAAGTGCAGATGATCTCGAATCAGAAGATTAAGATGGGCGAATCGTGAGCAATCGAGTGATACGTTAATTATAGATTATATGTGTTCTCACAAGCACTCATGCTAAATTTTATTTAAATGGTAACACCCGAGTATTGAAAAGTACGGGGTCCTCCCCTTAAGAGAATTTCGTCCCCGAAATTCGGTATTTCTACCGTGAATAAGAACGGTGATAATCTAATTTGAAGTTTTTATAAGCATTCACTATTTATCCATCAAGGTTGTGTGTTTGTAAAAATGTATATGATTGACTACCAGAGCTTTGTTCATTACAAGTTGACTGGGTAGCCTATGTGGGCTGACTAGGTGAGTTGACTTAATGGATTGACTCAACGGGTTAAGTGTATGGGTTAGGTTTTTCCTAAAGTTTGGGACAAGTTTTAGGGTTAATTTCTAGGGTTCTAAGGTTTAGATTAGGGTTTAGATCAATGTTTAGGGTTTGGATTAGACTTCGGATCAGTGTTAAGGGTATGTATTAAGGTTCGACTTAGGATTAAGGTATGGATTAGGGTTAAGGGCATGGATTAGGGTTTGGATCAGGTTTTAGGATATGGATTAGGGTTAAGGGTATGGATTAAGGTTTACATTATGGTTCAGGGTATGGATCGAGGTTTGGATCGGGTTAAGGGTATGGATTGAGGTTTTTGTTCAATCAAGCTTATCGACCCAAGGCAGGGTGTCCACAGATGCCCGTCTTTAACAGAGGTTTTGTGCAACCGAATGCCAAAGCAAGTGGACACCCAGTACTACATAATCAGATTAAAATGAGGTATGAATTTGTTGCTTGCCTTTATATTTGTGTCAGTTGATTGTTCAAAAGTAGAGATGACTTACATATATCACAGGGGTTTGGAGAAAATGTTGCGATTGTCTTTGTGCTTTCTATGGCTTTACGAGCAACCAATCACAACATTTTCGCTCTTGATCGGTATTAACATCGAAAGAACCCAATACAGTAGGGCCTTTGCGCTTTCGAAAGCCTTACAAGGATACTGTCTGGAACTGGAATGTTCGTTACTTCCCAGATTATCTCAAGAGTACTTATTTCATTTGATTGTCAAAGTGGTTAACTTATCCTACTCTTTCTGTAACCTTATGGGGATTTCACCATGCTGACTTGGACTCGATCAAGGTACGCAAGTACACAAGACTAAGTATGTGCAGGTGATCCTCTTCCATGCAGTCTGCCCGTTTTGATACTTAGATTACAATGTCTTTTTTCACCTTTTTAAATGGTTTCTCTACATAGGACTTGGCCTATCATCCATTCATAGCATTATCATTTAATACGACCGTTCTGTCATTCTGAGTTCAGACAGACCGTACTTTGTGCCAATGAGGATCCAATGTTTTCAGGAAAACTGATGTCACGCCCCAAACCCAGAAACCGAGCTTACAAAGTTCCTGATCGCCGAATCCGGTGCCGACAGCCTTCGTAGTACCCAATTCTCTGCTCCCAGTGTCCATACACAGATTCCGATCCTGGGATCCTTCAAAGAGGATTTTCCAATGTACATTTAACTCGTAATAAGTATAACCACAAGTTTACCCAAATCACAAAGGCAACATCATCATCACATATCCGCTAATATAAACTTTGAATACAATACTGAAAGGGAAATACATATGTCAAAATAAAATCAAAGCTCCTGAAGATAGCTACACGCTCCAAGCTCAACGCCGCTGCGACCAACGTCACCTGCACGCATCTATCGTGCATAAGCTTATAGAAAGCTTAGAGGGTGGTGAAAGTGTGTGCAAAAGATAAGTGCCAAGCACACAAATGCAACGTCATAATCATATAATGTCGAAAATACTGGTAAAATCATAAATCATATGATATCAGAGTAAGCGGAAATAATGATAAGTCTATAAATCATACAATATCAGAGTACGCAATGCAGATCAGCTATGCAAATGAGGAGTCATAGAGAGCCAAATATCAGATGTCGTATCTAGACCATATAAATGCAGAAACACAGTAACTCAAAATACCATATGCCAGGGGTGTAATGCAATATACGATGTGAATGGAATGACTATGCTGGAGTGTGAAGTCGGGATGATAGTACGTAATATTGCTGGCTATGGGGTCCATCACAAGGGACTTCTATCCAAACTAGTCTCATACCTAAATTTGGATAGTCAGACTCAATGTGATAAACTCCTTATCTCAGGTTAGTCGCGCGCACCAACCGAAATCCTGACAATTGTGAAGGCACACGTAATGAATAGTTGCGCACCACCAACCCGAGTGGATAGTGAATGAATGAATAAATAAATATACGACTCCTGCCCAATAAGTCCACATATCAGTACTGTTCATCTCTAGGATCATCACCGGTGTCTGGTACACTCTACATCAGCTTGCCGCCCCATCAAACGCACGACTGGGTAAATGGAAAAGACCTTACTATCCGCCTGGCCAGTAGTCGGCCAATATCTACCCGACACGTTGTTAGCGGACCCATTCACGAACTGGTCAAACTCAGCCTAGCTATGCCTACTTCCTCAAGCGGGTAAGGCCACACTCCCTCCCAACCGACCACGACACAATGGGAGACGCGACCTCCTGGTATTCGGCATTCGGGCGCTCATATATCCACTCAGTCTCGACGTTGGGGCGTCCTCTGATACCAAGAGGGTTTAGAGATTTTTACCCAAGGCTATCTATGGCAGCCCGATGCTAATAACAGATTTTCGGTGTCCCATCAGGCCATCCACAATATGCCTGTGGAGGCTATGGCCCTGATGTCGTTAGGGCGTACAGTAATCATAACACACAATGCAGGATGCATGAGTCATACAATCCAGTCATACGTCAATCCTGTGCATACCGTGCGCTCATGTGAGACAATCTCCTCCTATCAGGGAGTCTCATAACAACATGCCCAATGATATATGCAATGGTCAATCACATCTCATAACGAACATGCAGATGATGCGTATGGGCATGTATCATGATGCTATGCTGTCACATACTCATAATCGGTATCAATAACCGGCACCGACAATCTACCTCGATAATCGACATCGACAATCAGCCTCGACAATGTGGACGTTTAACCAACGTTGCCCCCAAGGAATGGCCCACATAGAGCCTAACATATAGTGGACCCATGGCTTCACACAAGGGCCTCATATACAACACCATGGGCCTTACCCAGGAGCTTAATACACATCACGATGGGCTTTCACATGGGCCTAACATACATCACAATAGGCTTCATAGCCTGGCCCTCAAATGCACCACAATAGGCCTCATACAATCATAATGGGCCACATCACATAGGCCCAATACGCATCACATGGGCCTATACACATTGGATGGGTCACATCCCATGGGCCCCTAATACATCACAATGGGCCACAACCCATGAGCCCCAAACACATCGTAATGGGCCTCTCACATGAGTCCATTATGCATCACATCAAGGTGGGCCTCAATGGATGGCCATAAATACGTCACATTGGGCCTCATATACATCAAGTGAGCCGCATCTCATTGGCCACATATACATCACAATGGGCCTCTAACACGGGCCTAATATACATCATAAAGGGTCATATCTCACGGGCCTTAAATATATCATAATGGGCCTCATCATATGGGCTAACATACATCATAGTGGGCCTCATCATATGGAATCGGCTTCGACCAAATGGAATCAGCCTCGACCAAACGGAATCGGCTTCATCAAACGAAATCGGTCTCGACTAAACGGAATCGACCTAACAAAGGGCCTAAGGGAAGGTCACGATGAGGACATTTAACCATCATTGCTCAACAATGTGGACGTTTAACCAACATTACTCCCAAGGAGTGACCCTCATAGGGCCAAACATATAGTGGGCTCATGGCCTCACACAAGGGCCTGATACACATCACTATGGGCTGGAAAATACACCTCATTGGGTCTTACCAAATGGTCCGAAAATTCATCACAATGGGCCTCAACTAGGGCCGAAAGTCAGCCGGGTTGGGTCGGGTTGGTGCTCAACCCTAACCCAACCCAAGGTTCCTATACCTCAACCCTAACCCAACCCTACCCAACCCAATCTCGGGTTGGGAGTTCTCAACCCAAGTAGGCTCGGTCGAGTTGATCGGGTATATACATGCTAATATTTTCGTTATTACATTAGTTTATTATATTTCAATATAGGACTTATTTTTGTATCTATAATTTTATTAATTATATATGTGATTATTCATTATAAAGAACTTCATTTTTTTTTTCTTTAAAAAACAAGCTAAAATATAAGACAACTACTCCTCTAAAAGTCATGTAGCATAGCATGAAGTCTATTTGGGAGAGAGAAATCTGGCATATCTTGTTAGCTTAAGTCCTTGGAAATGACGTGGACAAATGAGACTCGACATCACTAGTGTGCCTTCAACACAAACGATCCACACTCAATTATAATTTATAAGTAACTTATATATTGATCGGGTTCGGGTTGGGTCGGGCAACCCGAGACCTCAACCCGAGCCCAACCCAAGTTTTTTCGGGTTGGTGTTTGTATAGCCCAACCTTAAGATCGGACCCGAAATATCCTGCCCGAGCCCAACCCAATGTCAGGTCGGTCACGGGTCGGTCGGGTTAAACCTGCCCAACTTTCAACCCTAGCCTCAACGCATAGCCCGAAAATATATCCCAATGGGCCGCTCATACAGGCCTAATATACATTACCATTGGGCCCCGACCCATGGGCCCCAAATACATCACAATGGGCTACGACCCATGGGCCTCAATATACATCATAATAGGCCGTAACCCATGGGCCTCAATATACATCAAGTGGGCCAGATCAATGGTCGCACCAATGGGCCTCATATACAACGAGTGGGCCGCATTAATGGGTTGCACCATCTACACCATTCATCTATTTTAGAGATCATTTTAGAGCATTACCCAAATGAATTATAATGGACGATCATCTGGACCATAGGACACCTAACGGTGGTGATGATGATTTCCACTATTAAATTCCTGTGGACCCCACCGTAGTATTATTTCCCATCCAGCCAGTTCATAAGGTCACAAAGGCCTGGATATGAGGAAAAACAAATGTCATATTGGTCCAAAATTCCTGTAACCCAAGGGGTTTCAATGGTGGACGTTCATCCCACTGTTTTCTGCAGTGTGGTCCACTTGATATAGATCTGTCTTATTTTTAGTCTCATGCCGTGAGACGAGGTGGACAAATAGAAGGACGGTTTGGATATATCACGTACAGTAGGTGGGGTCCACGCTCGCCAAATAGATAGACAGTTGGATGCAACATATGCATCACAGGGTGGGGCCCACTGGGGCGTCAGATGAATGGACGGTTGGAATATAGTACATGCCGCATGATGGGCCCTCGTGACTGATGACGTAAACCGGCCAATCCACCAACAGGCGCATCACACATGGGCCCACCGTACATACGTCCAGGTGGCCCACCGTAAGAAAAATGGATGGACAGTTAGGTATAATGCATACCCAGATATTAGCCCACCGTCCAGACCTCTGGACGGTGCAGATTGCTTGCATCAAGGTGAGTCCCACGTACGTGGCCCACCTCCAGAAGGCATGTACATATATATACTATAATATAATATAATATTATATTATATTATATTATATTATATATATATATATATATATATATATATATATATATATATATATATATATATATATATATATAAAAACTATTATTATTATTATTATGATTATTATGAAAGACCCTAGCGTCCAGATAGATGGACGACTGGACAGAATACATGAGTTGCAATGGCCCACCGTCCAAGCAATGGACGGTGTGGACCCACTCACTACACATGCACTGGACGGTGCGCAGATGAAACACGTACATTAGGGTGGGTCCCACCTGAAATTCGCATGGCTCATGCTGTGAGACGTTCCCCTAAGTGGTTGGACGGTGTAGATGCAACACTTACATCTTGTGGGACCCACAGATCTGCATACATGTTACGGTAGCTATATTGCTGCTCGTAGGTAGGGGTGCACATTTAACCGGTAGAACCGTGGAACTGGACCGGAACCGTTGGATCGGTCCGGTTTGATCCGGTTCTAGACAGCACCGGTTCCGGCTCCGGTTCCAAAATTTTCAGAACCGTTGGATACGGTTCGGTTCCGGTACCGAACCAAACCGTTAACCTAAACGTGGACCCGATCTGTTGAATCGTGGCCCAGATCCACACCGTCCATTGTCTTTCTCTTGAAATTTAGACCGTGAATGGTGAGCTTTAATCATCTGAGGATATAGCCCACCTGAATAATCAAGCCTTAAAAGCAGTTAGACGGCCTTCTTTCGATCATTGTAGAGATCACGAGGATGTACACGACTAAGAAAGCTCAACATGGTTTTGATGGGTTCTACCTCCTCTACCTGATGAACGGTTCAGATCCATCTCTCCCTCCATGATGGTGGCCCACAACAAAAGGACAGAAGCTTTGTTTTCAACAGAGTTGACGTACGTCGACTCTGTGAAATTTGGTGGCCCACTTACTGAAGTCTTTTGGAAAATCTACTCCGTTCATGAGATTGAGGACGAAAAACCATTAGGAATAGAGTGCTTTTGGAGGAAAATCAGAGTAGCCCATGAGCTTATCTACTTCGCCGTCTATTTCATGTTCAACGGTCATAATTCTACAACAGCCTGCATGGTTTCAGAATGCCACATTGTCAAGGGTTAAATCTCCTTTTTGTACACAATAGACAGTACAGATCGATGATTTGAATGTCACATCTTTTTTTGTTAAATTTTTTTAAAAGCCAAAACCGTGGAACCAATTCGGAACGGAATCGGTTTTCACGGTCCGGTTCTGGTTCGGTTATAGTGTGCTAACGGTTCGGTTCCGGTTCCAAAAATCCTAGAACCGCTATGAACGGTTTGGTTCCGGTTTTACCCCAGAACCGGACCAAACCGACCCGTGTGCACCCCTACTCGTAGGTCCCTAGATGAACAGTTGGGATATAACATAACCCTCATGATCGGGATCAGGGCCCACCTAATGACATCAATACATCATCTACATAGCTGGGATACGGTACTCCAGCCAATCTACTTCTTGTGAGGGGGTCCACATTCCCTTGCTGGATGGTGGATATAACCCATCCGATGGAGTGCATGCAACCTAGGCCGGACGATGCATCCCGGCCCAAAGAAGGTAAATCGATGGATGGTGTGAATAAAATACACACATCACAATGGGTTCATAAGTGGGTGGCCCACCTAGATTGGATCAAACTGTTATTTGTGTTTTTTCCTTCATTTTGGCGGCCCAAAACTGTCCAGCAGGTAGACAGCAAGGTGGTTGCCACTGATGGATGGTTTGGATCTACTCATTTCATCAAGGTGGGCCACACATCATGAGAGAGAGAGAATGGTGGAGATAGAAGGGACCCGGCCACTTTGGGTCCCTCTTTGATACAAGATGTACATCAAGATGGGTCCTCAAATACACAATAATCAATGATTGAAAATTCATAAAATCACCCACATTTCTTGCTTCTTCTTGGATCAATAGAAAGCTAAGCTCCTCGACTACCACTTTAATGAAGGATGATGGTGATTAGACGGTGGAGATGGAAGATAGGGAGGTGGGCCACACCAAGCTCTTCTCTCTTGGAGATAGCTTAGACGTCTCTCATGGTGGGGTTGCTTAGGAGAATGGAGAGAGAGAATGAGAGAGAGATTATGGGAGAGAAGTGATGGGAGAGTGTTCACTCCCCAAGTATAGGGTTGTGATGTAGTAATAAACTCGGTGAGACCGAGGTCGAATCCCAAGGGACTGATACCTGTACGTAATCTGAAACTAAGTAGAACTAGAATTAGACTAAGATGGAATCTAAATCGACTGTAATTTGAGGAATAATGATGAAATAATTATCTAAAACTTAAATAATTCAGGGAAAGGAAACTAGAGATTCAAAGGATCTATTTGTAGAGATCAAGGAGATCTTATTCCTGCTTCAAGAACTCAACTGGACTTAGAGTCCCATCTTCATCCAGTTGAAGGGTGTAACCATGAAAATCAAACTGAACTTCCTTTGATATAGTTTTCAAGAGATGAAAGGTATATGAATTAGAATGGATTCCATCATCAAACCATGCCCAGGAGACAAAGTAAACAACAAAATTAAACTAATTAATAACCAATCAGAGGATTATGAAGGTAAGGAAGGGTACTGACATCCAACCATACCCAAGAGACGATGGTGAACAACAGAGCTTCCTGACATCATAATCATAAAAAGGAAGGAACATGCTCAAAGCTATCACAGGCCCATTGTAATTTTAGTCACAATAGGCCATTAAAAATTAAAAACATTCCCTTAATTAAACAAAATTCAATATCAGTTTAGGCTAAACAAAAGGCACAAGCAAACAGTCTCCCATCATGCTACAAGCTTCACCTCTTAGCCCTAGCTAAGAGGTTTAGCCTAGGATAAACATGATTTGGCTAAACATCTTAAAATAAAATAAATAACAAAAAGAAATAAAAATTGCTAAAATACCTCTCTCTCTCTCTCTCTCTCTCTCTCTCTCTCTCTCTCTCTCTCTCTCTCGCTCCACGTTTCCACTTAACCGAGATCCCTGGACATAAAATGCCTATCTCTCTCCATGCTTCCTCCTTTAATAGCTAACATAAGTCGGCTGAGTGGAGCTTCCACACAAAGTAGACAGTTGGAGTCGGTGGAAACCCGAGTGCGTAACCTTTACGCACGACAGAAAATAGTGCGGGAGTTTTACGCACTGTAAAGTGCGTAACAGAGCTTACACTGGTTGTTTGGTGGGGCCCATAGTCGTACTTGTCAAAGAAATCCATGCCGTCCATTGGTTTCCCCTTGAAAAACCAGTGGGACCTGATTGGTTTTGGATCAGATTCGTGGTGGCCCATGTAACGCCCCGGATTTTTGCCAACCTGGGATTAGACGTTCTTAGGTAATGGATCAATCCTAGTACAAGTTTAACTTCTTAAACGCTCAATTAAAGCCTCAAATCTCTTTTCAAACCATTTTCTTCACAAATCCCACCCTTCACTACCTTGTGCTTTCAATTTCTCAAAGCACCTTCACCCTAGACACTATCTTAAACTAGCTAAGTAGTATAACTTGGATCACTTTAGATACAAACTACAAAGGACTAAATACTACCTCAGACGGAAATCACTTAGGATAAAATCCTTTAGAAATTTGACAAAGTTAACTAAGTGCTAAACTAGATTAGCCATGAAATCCATTTGAATCGCTTTAAATACGATCTGCAAGACCCAAAACTTGCAGAATCATTGACGCTAGGTTACCCAAAAATCTAGGATCAAACTCATTACCCAGCTGCTCTCGGGAGCATCTCGAAACTCCGTATCTGGTCTAGATCGCACATCAGAAGTCTGATTAACACGAAGCTAAGGAACTAGGACCGCCTCACTGGGCTTGACTATCATCTCAAAAATCAGGTCCAACCGATGTCCCACGGCCATTCGTTTGGTTTCGGAGCGTGGGAGTGTGAAAAACACTATTCCCTTTACAAAATAAATATCTGGAATAGTGATCTGGTACCATTCGCTTGCGCATCAGTATTAAGCAACCAGACCGTCAGAATCAGACTAAATTACACCCTCGGATTAAGAAAAATTTCAGGAACATTTACATGTGCTTGGAATTTCGGATCGTGGCCCACTGACCGTTAAACTGAAAGTGGTCCACCACATGCGATCTGGGAATCCGATCGAGTCGAAAACGTAATCCCACATAGATCCATGTGTGGTGAGCTTAAGTCTGACATTTGGCTCAAGGAAGGCCACCAGAACCTCTCATTTGAGCCGGAAAAGTGACGAAATACCTATATTAGCAGTAACCCTTGAACTTGAGTCTATTTTGGGAAGGTTTTAGGCTATAAAAGGACCTTAAACCCTCTCCCATTCCAGCCATACGAATTTGGATTTGAGAGAGAGAAAAGAGAGAGAAAGTGAGGGAAATGTGGGAGGAACTCCCTACCGTACTTCCTTGCCGCTCCACGGGCTGCACCGCCTCTTTCCAGACGCTTTCCCGGTGATACCGACTTCGTTTTAAGGTAATAAACCCTAACCCTAGACCTGTTTTGAGGTGTATAGGCTACAGGTTATGAAAATAGCTAACCTGTTTCGTTCTCTAGGTTGCCAAACTCCCGTATACGGAAGCTTAGCGAACCTATCGACTCCGTTACGATTCTACGACACAAGGTGCGGACTTTAGGTGTATAGGTTGTGGTTTTCAACGCTTTCAATGTCAGATAATGATAGATTCATGATCTGCATGCAATTGCACATGTACAAAGTGCTTTCCGTTTTCAGTTTCGATTAGAATTGTAGAATTTGGAATTTCACATACTCTAGGTATTCGTATAAAATACCGTATACGTATTTTTTATGGAAATGTGTTTGACATGTTTATTTGTCGTATGGATATATGACGTATGGATAAAATACTTATTTGGCGAAAGGATTCGCCTAAATACATGTTTACTAATAAACACTATGTATGTAGAAATACGGTATTGTAAGAAGTACCGTATACATGTATATTTTAGCGATGTGTTTGTCATGATTAATCGTCGTATAAATATATTATGTGCGTATAAAATAATTGCTTGGCGAAGGGAATCGTCGTAATACATGTTGATACAATATGTATGTTGAAAATGCATATTCTAGAAAATACTGTATACGTATAAATTTTGGAGATGCATTTATCATGATTATTTGCTGTAGTAATATATTATACATGGGTAAAATACTCACTTGGCTAAAGGATAGCCCTAATACATGTTTTGCTAACATACACCATGTATGTTGTATTAGTGTATTCTAAGTGTTTGTGAAAATGACTGAATGAGTATAGAATCCTCATTCGTGCTCGCCATGACTAATTGTCATAGATTCATGATTGTTGTATTGGCGATACCCTTTTGACGAAAGAATTTGCCCTAAATCACGCCACGGCCAATAGACACCATATATGCTAAAATGTGTGGCCCAAGTGTTTGTGGAAATGACTGAATGAATATGGAACTTGGATTCACCTTGCCATGACTATCCGTCGTGGGTGTACGCGTGTTATGATTGGGGCAACTCCCTAATGAAAGGATTTGGCCTAATGCCTATGTGATCGACATATGTCATGTATGTTGATGCATGTTTGTTTAAGTGTTTCTTGAAATATCTGAATGAGTAGTAGTTAGCAAATTGTAATGTATAAGGGTGTTGAGATATGATTCTCAACCTCTTTTAACTATGTGTATGATCTCCTTGGATTGTTGTGTGATTAGGAATTGAACATGTATAAACTCATGCTTGTGTTGTGATTCATAATATGCTCAACTGCTTTATGATTATAACTATGTAATGCATATGTTTAAATTTATATTTACGTTGTATGATCCGTCATGGGTGATGGAGGAGCGGAGCAACGAGTGCGTGCAACAGCCCTGACAGCCCTAAACGGATAATACCATACCTTGATTGTATGAGTGGAATCTTGATCCATTACTGCTTTATCTATCTCAAGTTATCATGTTTGGGGCTATGATTATAGTCCAGACAATCGGTACTGAATTGAATTCGTAGCTGCGATTCATTTGCCACGTGAGATGTGTTCGACGAACCCGAGTCGTACTTCGGTTGGCGATAGTGGTTGGCCACGCGAAGTGCTTATGCACTTCATGTCGTTCAACTTGTTGTGCGCTCGAGCTAGCCGAGCTCGTCAAGTAACCCGATCTGTCTTATGTATGTTCACCATATTTGGTCGCTACTGCTTGAACCTAGGGTACCAAACTTACCAGTGAAATCCCTTTTAACCATGGTACCTCGATCCGCTAAGACTCATGAGCCGGGCATGGTGGTATGGGACACCGTGGTCGAGCTGTCGGCCTACGCTGGGGCCACATGCCTCCCCGTAGTGACCAGTGAGCAACTAGACTCGTGAGCCGATTATGGTGGTATGAGACACTATATTCGAGCTGTCGATACTTACGGCGAGAGCCGAGTACGGTGAGACCTGTACTCGTGCTGACGGGTGACGAGTCCTCTGTAGTATCTTCGAGTATACTCCAAGGTCCGTGATTGGCGACGAGTCTTTCACAAAGAATCGGAGTATGAGTTGAGCCGAGTACGGTGAGACCTGTATTCGAGCTGACGGCTAGTGATTGAGCCGAGTACGGTGAGACCTGTACTCGAGCTGACGGTCAGTAATTGAGCCGCATACGGTGAGATCTGTATCCGTGCTGACGGGTGACGAGCCCTTTGTGATGCCTTCGCTACGCCTCTCAAACCATAATATCGTATGAGATTAACTAGGACTGACGACCCTAGAATGGATCATGTTTGGGAATGATACAAGGGAGGTACCTTAGTTTTCCAATACTGCTATTTGAAATGGACTAATAATAACTCGGTAATCATGATCATCATCGCACCGCATGTGCTTAGTAGATGTGGCGCACTGAGGGAGTTAAGCATTCGCAAACATAAGATGATGTCGCATGAGGGTGGTTTGGCAAGGGCATACAGCATCATGTCATTTCATTCTCGCACTTAATAAGAGTAGTTAGAATTGTTTGATTTGTACTGCTTTATCATTACTGCTTGATTGAATTGATAACATGTTAACCTATGCTTTACTGTTCCACTGAGTTGATCACTCACTCCCACGTTACGGGACGGTGTTGTACACACCAACCAGATTTGTTGAATTTCAGATGATGGCGATGCTTATGAAGCAAAGCCGGACTACTTCTATGGTGATGAGGAGGAGTTCTCCTATCATGTAACTCTCTGACGGGTCTCTGAAGACCTGGTACTGCATTGACGGGGCTATGGTACTTGGGATAGAAGATATTACACTTACACATTTGGTATATTTTAGAACTGTACTTGTAATTATTTAACTTAGTAATGTTATCACACTCTGGAGACTCATCACAGTTTATATATTTTATCTACCTATCATCGTCTTCCGCTTGCAATTTAACTGTCTCTGGAGTATGATATGCTGTTTTGGCTTAATCTCACTCATGTTCAATGCACGAATACAGTCAACATTTAATCATCATTCATTTTGTTGCATAAGTGATGTTCTGGAACTCGGGAGTTGAGTTTATGCTCGACCCCCGATTTTCAGGGCGTTACAGCCCATGAATTATTTTGATTCACCGTCAGTATTGGACGATCGAAATCCGATTAACGCTATCTTCTGCGGTTCCACCACCTAGGCGAGGGAGATAGGACCCTAGGGCTCCTGATGGACGGTCCCGATTGGACCGATGGGCCCTGATGGTGGCCCACAGAGATCAATTGTGACCTCTGTTGCGGAACAGAGCCATCGCAGCGTCTTGCGCTGAGGTTGGTGGGGCCAATTCTTGGTGCCAGGTGCAAGATCCACGCCGTCCATCGAAGTCTCCTCGAAAAACCATTCGGTAAGGGACGGTTTTGGATCCAAAACATAGTGGCCCATGAGATCTTCCTTTAGCCATCCATATTGCGTTCAATTGTCAGGATCTTCTGATAGCTTACATGGGGTAAAACTGACACCTAGGAGAGGGTTTTTTCCCCTATAGATGCGATGAACGGTACTGATCATTCAAATAGATGATGGGTGGGCCCCACTGTCCAAAAACAGTCGGACTCTGTCCGTCTGCTAGCGTGATTGCGCAGAGGAGAGAGAGAAACCGAGTGTGAGTCGGTCAGCACACGCTGACCGACTAAGTGACATGAGGTGCACGTCCAGTGCATGTGTTGTGTACACACACCATGTAAAAGGGGGTCCCACATTGAGGTATGTGAAGGATCCGCTCCTTCCATTCCTTTTTTCATCCCATTTAACGCGTTGAGACCAAGATTGAAGCATATCTAGATATCAGGTGGGCCCCACGTCAGGATTTAAGAGGCTGATCTGACCATTGGGCCATTTTCGCAGGGATCCAATAGTTCAAATTTTACATGTACGGTTAATTTATGGTCCTCAGGCCATATATGAATCTTCGAGCTAAACGGATGATTGGAACCCTGTGATCTTGCTTTCTGGATCAATTTCGGACCACTTAAGTTTCAGTTTCTCGATTTTCTCGGATCTCTAGCATGTAAATCCGTCGATCTTGATCCCCTGGGGTCCGTCCCTTGCCTTTGGTGTCATCAGAGCATTAAATCTATGCTTTTAGCATCCTACTTCAATCCAAGCTCGTAAATACACTCTGCATCACAAACATAATTAAATCGAGCCGTTAAACAGAACTATATTCGTAAATCCAGGTAGTAACTGGGGTCTAATATGTAATAATTGACCCTCAACACAACCCCCAACTAGCATTTTGCTAGTCCCAACCAAATTATGCGAAAAATAAGTTGAGAATTACGGGACAATTTCTATAAACTTGAGTGATTTTTGAAAAACAATCCAGATTCTAGATAGAGTTCTAAGATTCATGAATGTTGGGCCTTACCTTCTCCTGAACTTAAACGCATGGTAGATTCCATAGTCAGGCTCAAAGTATTAATCACCAATTATAAAAATTCTAAACATTGAGTTCCATGAGTGTATAGTGTGATCTCGGCTTATCATCATTAAGAAATCCAATCGACAATTTTCATGATAACGTTGATAATCAAAAGAGCATTCAGGACAATCAAAACCTAAAACAGAACTTGCCTTATAGTTCTTCATTTTCATTCTTCCAGCTTTTGATTTTTTTCATCGAGGAGGAGGAACATCGAATCTGCACCTATAAGGAGCAAACCTATAGTGAAGATTGTACACCCAACCCTTTTCACATATCATTCATGGGGAATTAAATCTACACCTATAGGGAGCAAACCTATGGTGAAGATTATTCGCCCAACCCTTTCCAAAGGTATCTGGTTTTTTTTTTTTTTGTGGTAGGTATTTTCTTTTTCTTCAATTGATCATGATGGGCAAATTTTCCAGGCTGGTTCCTTACATGCTTAGTGATTACCAAGTTACAATTCAATATCGAACTGAAACCTTAATGTGCAAGCGAGATGTGTCTTGTGAAATCATGATTTAATCAATATTTACAACTTCTAATTCTGGATTAATACTTCAAACTTAACTGTGAAATCTAATAGATAACTGAATCCAAGAGTCATAAATCCAACATTACGTATCTTATATTCTAAATCCAAAATGGCCGTCAAAATTACTTCGAATTCACAAGAAAGTCCAGAAAATTTTAAAAATTTTCACAAAAACACTGATTAGACCAAGAAAACACTGATTAGGTAACTTAATCTCCCACCCCAACCTAAAATCTACATTATCCTCAATGTAAAGGAAATAAGCATGCAATGCACATGGGACAGTGAAAGTAAAAGAGGAGTGATGGAAAGATAGTACCTGGATGAAAAAAATCACAAGGCCTTCCAAAGTTATCAGCGTGAGAGTGGGTCAGCACAAGAGAGAAACCAACAAAAGTAAAATTATCTTAAAATAATGTATAAAGCAAGCTATCTTAGTCCTATGAAAGTGATAAACCTACCTATACCTCCATCAGACTAGGAGATCAATCCTGGTAAACAGGAGCAGTCAGAGGCATGGACATGTCCTCTAAATCAAATTTCTCGACAAATGGTTTTAATCGATGTCCATTTACTTTAAACTCCTTGCCATTGTTGGGATCTCTTATTTCGATAGCCCCATGAGGATAAACAGTAACAATAATGTAAGGGCCAGTCCAACGAGATCAAAGCTTACCCAGAAAGAGATGTAGTCGAGAGTCATACAAAAGGACTTTCTAACCTAGCGTGAATGATTTTTGTAGAATATGTTGATCATAAAATGCCTTCATCATATCCTTGTAAATTCTTGAGTTCTCATACGCAATATTCCGGATTTCTTCAAGTTCATTCAATTGAAGTTTGCGTGGCGAGTCAGTGTTGTCCAGATTGAAATTTAGATTTTTGATCACCCAGTAAGCTCTATGTTCCAACTCCACAGGTAAGTGGCAAGCCTTCCCATAGACAAGTCTAAAGGGAGACATTCCAATAGGGGTTTTAAAAGCAGTACGGTAAGCCCATAAGGCATTGGTTAATCGGATTGACCAATCCTTACGGTCAGGGTTAACTGTTTTCTCTAAAATGTGTTTGATCTCCCTATTAGAAATCTCAGCTTGCCCACTTGTCTGTGGGTGGTATGGAGTGCTCACCTTATGAGAGATACCGTATTTTTTCATTAAACTCTCAAATGGCCTATTACAAAAGTGTGAGCCCCCATCGCTAATGATGGCTCGAGGTGTTCCGAATCGGGAAAAGATGTTCTCTTTAAGAAATTTAATGACCGTGTAATGGTCATTATTCCGACACGGAATCGCTTCAACCCATTTAGTGACATAGTTTACAGTGAGCAAAATATATAGATTTCCAAAGGATTGAGGGAATGGTCTGATGAAATCGATGCCCCAATAATCAAATGCCTGTATGATAAGAATGGGATTCAAGGGCATCATATTTCGACGGGACAATGCTCCCAATTTCTGACAACTCTCACAAGCCTTGCAAAACTCATGAGTATCTCTGAACATAGTGGGCCAATAAAAGCCACACTGCAAAATCTTGGTTGTGGTTTTTTTAGCAGAAAAGTGACCACCATAGGCCTGTAAGTGACAGAAGGAGATGACACTCTGATGCTCATCGTCTGACACACATCTCCTTAGGATTTGGTTTACGTTGTGATTGCCGTGAAGTCTTTGCATTATCCTTAAGATATATGCGGTGAGTACAAATCGAGGGGTCGATTCTTTTTAGGTCCGCTATTGTCCATCAAGGGCTCCCTTATGCTAAATGAGAGTAGATATGAGCATACTCTCTTGTTCTTTTTTCAGGTGGACAGAAATCACCACCGGGTATGTCTCATCTTGACCTAAATAGACATATTTCACATCAGAGGGTAAAGGTTTTAGGTTAAGCTTTGGTGGCTTGAGGTTAGATGGTAGAGGCACTACATCGGTTTGAGATAATTCTTCAAATTGTGGCCTCCACTGGTTAACTTCAAGTACCAGCGCAGTATCAAGCAAGGCACACATCTCCCTAATTATCTCATCATCCAAGTCATGGGAGTGAGCCATGCACGTCTCTAGGGGGTCAGAGGATAAAGTTAGAGGTGTTCTATCTTCCATGAAAGAATCAATCATGTTAATGTCGTGGAAATCGTCATCATCCTCGAAATTTCTGCCGTTATTGAAAAAGATGCTTGACTCTAATGTCATATTCCCAAAAGACATGCTCATAACTCCATTTCTGCAATTGATAATTATGTTTGAAGTGGCAAGGAATGGGCGATCAAGGATGATGAGAATCTCAGTGCTTCCATTATTAACGGGTTCAGTATCCAGGATGATGAAATCTACAGGGTAGTAGAATCTATCAACCTGAACTAACACATCTCAATTATCCCTCTCGGTATACGAACAAAACGATCAACGAGTTGTAACATGGTAAAGGTGGTTTTTAATTCACCCAACCCTAACTGTTTATATACCGAGTAAGGAATCAAATTGACGTTCGCTCCTAAGTCAAGAAGTGCGTGCTTGATGCAGTAGTTACCGATCATACATGATATGGTTAGACTATCAGGATCCTTGTATTTCTGCGGCACGTCTTGCTTTAGGATGACACTCACTTTCTCAGTCAAGAAGATCTTCTTTTGAATACTTTGCCGTCTTTTGGTCGTGTATAAGTCTTTCAGGAATTTGGCATATGAAGGTATTTGTTTTACGACATCAAGTAGAGGAATGTTGACTTTCACTTGTTTCAACACTTCTAGAATATCCTAAGAGTTAGAGAGAGGTTTCGGCGCAACCAACCGTTCAGAAAATGGAGCAACTAGCTTCTCTAGAAGTTCCGGTTCTAATTTTTATGGGGCATCACTAGATCCATCATTGTTGTCCTTTTCTGATTCTTTAGGCTTTTCGGGCATAATCGGAAGGGTTTTATCAATAATCTTCCCACTCCTAAGAGTAGTGATGGATTTAGCGTGCTCCATCTGATTTGAAGAGCTTAGGTTGCCAACTTCATATTGCATCTTTGGATTGGGAAGAGGTTGAGCTGGGAGGCTCCCCTTATTCCCAATCGCATTTTCAGCCTTAAGTCCTTGTAGTGTTTTGTTAAGGCCTTGCAAGGCTTGTAGCATACCCTGATTGAAAAGATCTTGCTTTTCAAAATGTTTTGACATCGGATCCTCTTGAGGTTTCTCTTGTTGTTGTTGTGCGGTTTGATTAAAGAAACCTTGGGGGTAGCAGTTTGTCCATTCCTCCAACTCAAATTTAGATGATTTTTCCAACCAGGATTGTATATATTAGAGGTAGATCCATTGAAAGGTCTTTGATAGTTATTTACGGCATTGGCTTGTTCATTTAACACTCCTCGAAAGGCAGATATTGTAGGACAATTTTAAGTTGTGTGAATGTTGCCATCATAGATGCCGTAAACAATTTCATTAACCTTATCCTTCTTTCCTTCCATAGCCTTGAATTTTCTTATGAGATTAGTCACTTTATAATTGAGATCATCCTCTTCTTTCAGGAGATACAATTCACCTTTCTCCTTAGATTGAGTCGGCTTAGATGCGGTGTTCGATTTTGGGTAATGGTCCCATGATTGTGAATTTTCGGCAAGTCTATCGAGGTAATCCCATACCTCATCGACATCTTTATTCATGAATTCTCCATTACACATTGTCTTGACCATTTGGCGCATAGAAGATGTCAGTCCATCATAGAAAATATTTGTAATGCGCCACGTTTCAAAGCCGTGTTGTGGGCATGAACTAACAAGATCCTTGAACCTTTCCCAACATTGGAAGAATGTTTCATCTTCCTTTTGGGCGAAGTTCATGATTGCTTTTCTAAGGGTAATTGTTTTATGATGTGGAAAAAAATTCTTTATAAATTCCCTCTTCATATCATTCCATGTGCCAATGGATCTAGGACGTAGTGAATATAACCACGTCTTAGCCTTCTCCTTTAAGGAAAAGGGAAAGAGTTTCAGCCTGATTGTATCCTCAGATACATTAGGAAAGTATAAAGTGGCTATGATCTCATCAAGCTCTTTCATATGTAAGTATGGACTTTCTGATTCAAGCCCATGGAATTTAGGAAGGAGTTGGATAACCCCTTGCTTGATGTCTATATGTCCTGTATTTTCAGGAAAAATCATGCATGAGGGTGTACTCACCCCCACTGGTTGTAAATAATCTTATAAAGTAAGAGGCGGGGGTGCTTGATGCACCTCATTCTCATCCTGAGTGTCCTCCACCCTAGGTGGAGGGAGTTAATTTGCGGCCATTAATTCAACTAACTCTGGGGATCTCGAGGGTTGTCTAGTCCTATGATGGACAGTCAGCCCCTCAACTAATCCTCCTTCAGTCAAGAGATGTCGAGTGTTGTCACGAGCCCACTTGGGCATGAAACACTCGCAGCCCTCATTCAGATTTTAAACCTAATCCTAAGAAAGGAAATAATAATCTAGAAAGAGAAGGTTTGGAAAGAAGTTACCAAATTGGAGTCCCTAAGTTAAAAACCTGCAAAACAAAACAAGCTAAGTTAGTTTCTAAAATTAAAAGAATACTAGAAAGTTACTTAAAGAAGAATCTAAATTTCTAAAATTAGAGAATAGAAAAAAAGAAAGCTTAGAATTAAAAAATTTCTAAAACTAAAACCTTACTTCTAAAAATAGAAAAAGTAGAGAAATTGGAATGGAATTACCAAATTGGAAGTGATGTTAGGCTCCTACAAAACAGGAAACAGGTTAGTTCTAGAAATCAAATAAAAATCTAAAACTAAAGTTAGTAAAATCCTTATCTTAAACTAACTCTAAAACCAATTAATTTCAAAAAATTGTAGCCATCAGTCCCCGGCAACGGCGCCAAAAACTTGTTCACTCCCCAAGTATAGGGTTGTGATGTAGTAATAAACTCGGTGAGACCGAGGTCAAATCCCAAGGGACTGATACCTGTACGTAATCTGAAACTAAGTAGAACTAGAACTAGACTAATATGAAATCTAAATCGACTGTAATTTAAGGAATAATGATGAAATAATTATCTAAAACTTAAATAATTCAGGAAAAGGAAAGTAGGGATTCAGAGGATCCACTTGTAGAGATCAAAGAGATCTTATGCCTGCTTCAAGAACTCAACTGGACTTAGAGTCCCATCTTCATCCAGTTGAAGGGTGTAACCATGAAAATCAAACTGAACTTCCTTTGATATAATTTTCAAGAGATGAAAGGTATATGAATTAGAATGGATTCCATCACTAAACCATGCCCAGGAGACAAAGTAAACAACAGAATTAAACTAATTAATAACCAATCAGAGGATTATGAAGGTAAGGAAGGGTACTGACATCAAACCATGCCCAGGAGACGATGGTGAACAACAGAGTTTCCTGACATCATAATCATAAAAAGGAAGGAACATGCTCAAAGCTATCGCAGACCCATTGTAATTTTAGTCACAATAGGCCATTAAAAACTAAAAACATTCCCTTAATTAAACAAAAATCAATATTAGTTTAGCCTAAACAAAAGGCACAAGCAAACAGTCTCCCATCACGCTACAAGCTTCACCTCTTAGCCAGCCTAGGATAAACATGATTTGGCTAAACATCTTAAAATAAAATAAATAACAAAAAGAAATAAAAACTACTAAAATACTTATCTCTCTCTCTCTCTCTCTCTCTCTCTCTTTGCTCCACGTTTCCACTTAACCGAGATCCTTGGACACAGAATGCCTATCTCTCTCCATGCTTCCCCCTTTAATAGCTAACATAAGTCGGCTGAGTGGAGCTTCCGCATAAAGTAGATAGCTGGAGTCAGTGGAAACCCAAGTGCGTAACCTTACGCACGACAGAAAATGGTGCAGGAGTTTTACGTACTGTAAAGTGCGTAACAGAGCTTACGCTGGTTGTTTGGTGGGGCCTATAGTCGGACTTGTCAAAGAAATCCATGTCGTCCATTGGTTTCCCCTCGAAAAACTAGTGGGACCTTATTGGTTTTGGATCAGATTCGTGGTGACCCACGAATTATTTTGATTCACCGTCAGTCTTCCGATTGGACGATCGAATTTCAATTAACGCTATCTTCTGCGGTTCCACCACCTAAACAAGGGAGATAGGACCCGTGGGCTCCTGAAGGACGGTCCTGATTGGACTGATGGGCGCTGATGGTGGCCCACAGAGATCAACTGCGACCTCTGTTGCGGAACAGAGCCATCACAACGTCTTGCACTGAGGTTTGAGGGGCCAATTCTTAGTGTCAGGTGCAAGATCCACGCCATCTGTCGAAGTCTCCTCGAAAAATCATTTGGGAAGGGACGGTTTTGGATCCAAAACGTAGTGACCCATGAGATCTTCCTTCAGCCGTCCATATTGCGTTCAACTGTCAGGATCTTTCGATAGCTTGTATGGGGTAAAACTGACACCTAAGAGAGGCTTTTTGCCCCCAATGGACGCAATGAACAGTACTGATCGTTTAAATAGATGATGGGTGGGATCCACTGCCCAAAAACGGTCGGATGTTGTCCGTCTGCTGACGTGATTGTGCAAAGGAGAGAGAGAAGTCGGGTGTGAGTCGGTCAGCATACGCTGATCGACTAAATGGCATGAGGTGCACGTCCAGTGCATGTGTGCTATGTACACACATCATGTAAAAGGGGGCCCCACATTGAGGTATGTGAAGGATCCGCTCCGTCCATTCCTTTCCTCATCCCATTTAACGCGTTAAGACCAAGATTAAAGCATATCCAAATATCAGGTGGGCCTCACGTCAGGATTAAGGGGCTGATCTGACCATTGGGCCATTTCCACAGGGATCCAATGGTTCAAATTTTACGTGTGCGGTTAATTTATGGTCCTCAGGCCATATATGAATTTTCGAGCTAAACGGATGATTGAAACCCTGTGATCTTGCATTCTAGATCAATTTCAGACCACTTGATCTTCAGTTTCTCGATTTTCTCAGATCTCTGGCATGTAAATCCGTCGATCTTGGTCCCCTGGGGTCCGTCCCTTGCCTTTGGTGTTATCAGAGCATAAATCTATGCTTTTAGCACCCTATTTCAATCCAAGCTCATAAATACACCCTGTATCGTAAACACGATTAAATCGGGCCGTTAAACAGTACTATATTCGTAAATCCAGGTAGTAACTAGGGTCTAATATGCAATAATTGACCCTCAACAGAGAGAGGGATGGTGAGTGATGGATGAGTGTACTTGTGTAAGGGAGAGAATGGTTGTACTTGACATTTGATATGATATGTCGTAGAGATTCCCTCGGTATTTGCAACGCGTGGTATTTTTCTCTAACTGAATGCGGGCCCACATCTCCTGACTCGGGTATCGCCTCAGCGGGCGAGACGCAGCGACGGCACGATCGCAATGGTACAAGTTTTGAGTAGAGCCGACTCTGATATACGGGAAACGACTCAGGATCGCGCGTAAACACCGATAATAGATCGCGGGTAGCTAAAATTTGACCTAGAGGACCGCGGAACGGTATAGGATTCGGGTCTTACAACTGAGAGTCGTCAAATCTTATTTGCTTTTGTGTTAGCCCCCACCCAAATATATGGTAGATCTCTTAGTGCCTCAAAAGCCTTGTGCTCTTTTCAAAGTTTTTTTTTTATAAAAGTCGCCCCACACTGGGGAGTGATACTCCTTGGGGTTTTTTTTTTTATATATTGCAAGTGATTTTTGTAAATGTGATCCAACCTACATGATTATCTCCACTAGGGATGCCTATGGGATTTTTAGTGAATTGTTTTTATTGAAAACATGCACATGACTAATCCGTCTTTCCATGGTCAGGCAGCTGAGTTTGGAATTTAGATTTGATGGGGATGATAATTGAAAGTTCAATTTGTTTTCCTCTGCCTTGACCATGATTAAGACCAGTTGACAGTAGTGATCAAGATTCTGATTTATGGTCAATTCGTTCCATCATCTCATAGGTAATCATCGTTACTTATTTTTCGAATAATTCAAGTCGTTGGTTGTGGTCAACTCCGGGTTTTATTATAGATGGTATAGATCTATTCGTCGTTGGCAGTCATAATTTCAATTTGTGACTAATCGGGTTTGTTGTCCTGCTATGGTTGTGATTCTCTAGGGATTAAAATGTGTTTTTGTAATTTTGTAAGATGATTCGGTTCATTAGATTGCGAAATCGACAGTCGCGATCGATGTTAATTTTTTTTTAAAGATATTTTTTGAGATTTAAAAAAAAAGATCCATTCCATCAGATTATGAAATCGACGGTCACAATCAATGCTGTTTTTTATTGAAGATATTTTTTTTAAAAAAAAATGATCTAGTCCATCAGATTGGGAAATTGACTGCTGCGATCGATGCTGGTTTTTATTAAAAATATTTTTAAGATTTTAAAAATGATCCAGTCCATCGGATCACAAAATTGATGGTAGCGATCAATGCTGGTTTTTATTAAATATATTTTTTGAGATTTTGAAAATGATCCAATCCATCGAATCACGAAATCGATGGTCGCGATCGATACTGGTTTTTATTAAAATCTTTTTCTAGATTTTTGAAAATGATTCGGTCCATCGGATCGCGAAATCAACGGTCGTGATCAATGTTAATTTTTATTATAATCTTTTTTATATTTTAAAAATGATCCAGTCCATCGGATCGCGAAATCGATGCTAGTTTTTATTGAAATGGGCAGACTTACCATGTTGCGTTTGGCCTCTGAGGTGTTTTTAATTAACGGTTAGACTCAGATGCTTGATGTGTCTTTTATGAGCCTTTTTTTTTAGAGATCTGATGCCTCAAGGAAGTCTTAAACGACTTGGATCATGCTTTTGACAAATTAGATCACAAATTGCACCATCCATCAACGATTACCATTTCTGCACTTAATAGTCCCACTCCAGGCTTTGTTTTTCACCATCTGATATATTAAGAAGGTTTTGTACTATCCAAATTGAATTCTGGCCAAAGTTGAGGGCCATTAGAGGTATCGACGGCTCCTAGGGGGCCATCTGTTGACTTAACTCTGCAATTCTACCTACCCAGGAGCCCATGAGCTAATCTCGCGGGAGTGGGGTAGAGACTAAGGTCGAGCGGTACCCTGGGGGCCGCTCGTCTTTCCACTCAACTATTACTTTGGGTTCACTCTGGTTCAGACAGTTCGAACATTCCTTCTGTTGATCTCCCTCTCCTCCAAATTCTTGAAACTTCCTATTTGACCCATTTTCTCCCTTATGGCTCTCTCTTTTGCCTTTTTCTTCATCCTTCTTTTGTCTTCTTCTCGTGGGCTCATCTTGCCCTTTGGTGGTGGGTCCCAAGAGGGGTTCCTGACTTTGGACACATCCTTCATATTCCTTCATCTCATGGCTTTGATTGTCATGCCCCAAATCCGATTCCCAATTCTCATTCGCCGTAAACCGAATCCGGTACTAACAGCCTTTGTGGTACCCCGATTTCGATTCCTAGCTTGCGCCAAGTTTCGAAAACGGAATTCCACAAGGAAGATTTTCAGGGAATTTTTTTTAAGGAGTAGCATAACTGTAACAACCCTGAAATTTTAGCGTAAATTTCAACCTAAAAAGGGAATAAACCACGCCACTTAAAACTAACAATCCAACTAAAAGCAATTACCTGGATTTAAACACCCCCATGATACTAACTAACACAACTAAATGAAAACTAACCATCTAACTAAAATAATCGACACTAAAACTCCTAGTGCGAGTCCTTACAAGAGTGGAAGTGGCCTAATCTTCAGTCTAGAGCGATTCATAACCTTGTAAGATAAATGGACCGCTCTAGGTCCATCCACAATCAATCAAGACCTACAAAAATTCCCACTTTAGGCATTCAACGACCTTGCAAGGCGAATGGACGGTGCTGATCGGGCGAGATCATCACATGGACCTCATGTCTGAGCCGTGTGCGTGCACCAGTAGTGTGCACACGTTGTGCACGAGACCTAACCATCGGGTCAAAGGAGCTTTGACCCGATGGAATTCACAAAATGGGTAGGAATTTTGAAATTCCTCCCGCCCAGCGCTCGTTCAAACTAAACCCTTCATTTGTCAAAGCAAACGATCGTCCATCTAAATACACTAACTAAATCTAGATCATCCATCTGATTGGTGGGGTCCCACCGACTCTAACCATGCCTAGATTTACGATTGAAAGTCTTCTACGCAAGCACGAGCAACGACCGGTCGGGCGTTGCGAAAGGAAGGTGCTGACGAGGAGTGTATAACCACATACGCCATCTCGCTGGTGAATCCGACTGTTGGAAACCGTCGATTGGAAGCCACGTGCATGAGGGAGTCCTCGTCAGCCCTATGGTTTTCGAAAACACACCCTTACCCGGCGGAAAGCGGAAAAAGATCTTTTCTTAATGAGGAAAGATGCATCTCGTCCGTTCATGGACGCCTAGAAGCTTCTCTCAAGCTTATCCTGAGCGTTGAGATTAGGGTTCTGTGAGATGACCCTAGCAAACGAGAAAATGGTGAGATTTTAGTGTGGCGGTGGGTTTTTTCCTTGTGAAGTGGCAGTCTTAATCAACAGCCCTCCTTGCATTGTGAGATGGACCCCACATTACTGTTAGGACATATCAGGACCATCCAAACGGCCCTGATTTGTAGATAAACCGTCCCACGTGAAAACGCCATTAACAGTCTATCATCTTCCCCAATTTGGCCATTGGACCCACACCCTATAAAACTATTCCTTTCACACATCCGGATCGATCATCATGTGGCCCACCACAGGTAAAGCCCATCAGGATCGGTCTTATAGACCCACACACTAGATCTAATACGTGGAGTGGCCCTGATGACAAGCCATTCTCGGCTAAACCGTTTTACATCTACGCTAATCTTTGTGATTAGCTGTGGAACTCTCCAGAAGTAGAATGACTATAAATAGCTGAGGGTTAGGGCATTTTTCGAGGAAAGTAAAGAAAGAGACAAAAAGAGAGAATAGTAAGTGAGAGAGAGAAGCTCCGAAACGCCGCTTGTGCGAGTTGCAAGCCTAGTAGCAACTCGACTCAGCCTGAGTCGTTCGGCTTTGAGAGCAAGCTGAAGAGGGAGAATAGAGAAGGAGAAGCAGGAAGTTAGTGAGAGAGATAGGTGAGGAAATAGCTGCTGGAACCGGTTTGCAGCGCTGTTTCAGCTTGTCCCGAGCCAACTGAGTTCGCACTCCAACCGCCGTCCAGCTGCATCATCTACTAGTGAAGCCAGTTGTCCCAAACCATCTGTCAGCACCATAGTAGTGTCCTGAATCAGGTAATCCTCATCGCTCCTCCCTCTATTACTGACAAACTCATCAGTTGGCTGATTGTATTCATAGTCACCTCAACTCGGTCACGAGTTGAGCGACTCAGCGATGTTTCTGGGTGAAAAATCCAGATCAGAATATAAGGCAGTGGTCGCTTTGACCTAGCACAACCGCACCATCAAATATCTCGAGTCGATCTTGGCCACTACTGGAATATCACACCAAATCATTGGAAGAGTCGGTTAAGTCGAGCGATTACTGAGTTAGACACTCCTCCACGTTTCAGGTGAGACCCTGACTTGAGTCGAATCTGAGGATCCTTCCGGTTCAGCCCCTGAAACCGACCTCAGCACAGGTATCCTAACTGAACTTACCTCTGTTAAGGTTGTACCCCTAACCTAGTTGATGCCTAAATACCTAACTAAGTTAACTCAGTGATTAACCTCTGAATAAAACAACCTGGACATATCCCTACCTGAAGCCTGAAGCATTCACTATACATCCAGGACCTCAACATCAAATTTCTACAATAGGTGAGTTTCCTCCAATGGAGAATCAACTAGTTGTGGGTTGAGATGTTCAACCGAGTCAACTCGGTATCGACTCGCTGGAACCTTGCAATGACTTACTAAAGCCCTGTAATGTATTATAACAGGTACTGTTACCCACTGCCACCTTGCTTGAAGGATAATCCCCTTCAATCAACTCCAAGAACAAGCCTCTTGAACTCCTCTGGTAAGAACAACGAATCAAGATCAACATCAAGGTGAGGAGCATCCCCCATAGCTTCTTCCCTTCATAAATTCCCAAGTAAATTAAATACCCACTGTAGAAAAATTTAGAGAATTATTATTCCTAGTCGCATACTTCAAATTCCTAATTGAGAAAATTTTCATGAACTAATCTTTTAATGTCATGATTCCTTTGATTATGTGTAGGAGGTATTGTATTATAATTTCCATGCTACACTTATAATTAATTGCCTATGGTTAGTTTTCCATTACACATGATGAGAAAATGAAACTTCATGCCAGATTATCTATAAACTGTATAAGTGGAAGATTACTTCATGACTTGCTATATTCTCTAGTTTCTAGCTTACTTAATACTATCATAGGGGTAGATCCTACAACATGAGAAATGCGATTTTGTTCCCAAGTAATGCTCCAAGTAAGGATATAAATTCCATCTTTCATAGTTGTCATGGATTGATCATAGTACTAAAATTCCTCTTGTCATCTCTATATCATGAGCTTAATTCTAATAATATGACTTGGGCCTTACAACTCTTAATTCATATTACATTATTAGTTGTGTAAGGAATGTGTATAAGACGGCTCCCTTAGAGATATAAAAGGATCCTTAAATAATTCATAAGCTCACTTGGGGCTTTACATGATGCTTGGTGAGCCTCCGTTGAATGTAAAGAAATTATGGAAAAGCATATTGAATTCATGGACGGGTGTTTCGTACTTACAATTTAATGGACATTCCTATCCTATTAATGAAGCATACATGTCCTATCCTATTAATGAAGCATACATAAGTGTTATGGTGCATAACATCCACGCATAACATGAGAGCTTTTCCGAGTGTTCATCGTAAGTCACATCTTGTTGGGTTGCTAAAGGTTCTATTACCTAAATTCAACCATTAGAGTATGCACATTTACACCACTATGGGCCGCTCCTTTCTTTTATGAGGCTTTTCTGGGATTTTAGTACCTCATCGGGAGTACCCGGTGTATTTTTTCAGGAGGTCATCCTTGGGCGCGCTCACCTTCATGGCCTTTTCCAGATAGTTTACCTACTGCGGGCGATCTTTTATTTTGACAGCTGGATGTGCATACCCAAATCTGTGATTTGAACATACATTCATACATCCATGCATATTCATATGTAGTTGTACTGCCTTATGAATCGAATATGCCATGTTAACCTATATTGGAATAATATGATATGACTGAATCTATGAGGGAAATTCCCACTAAGTTTTCACTCACTCAATCGTGCGGTTGCACCAAATAAACATAGGTACGATGGAGGAAGATGACGCCTATGGTGACACCCTTGGTGTAGCTGATGAGGAGTATGGAGAGGAAGGACAGTATGCTGACACGGTTGAGCCGTTGGAGCTCAATTGATGATATAAGAACTATTTACTTTCATGTTTTCAGACATTATCTTAGTTTTGCTAGGTTTGGGAATTGTAATTAAAAATCCCCTGTTGTGAGATCTTACTTTACTTTTTTACTTCCACTCACACATGATGAACTTGTTTAAATAGTTTATATAGCAGTTATGTGTCGATATTATGAAAGGTGTTGAACATTACATGAATGGTAGTTACATAGTATGACGTAACCCTCAGGATTCTCGTACTCGAGCGATCATCCTCGGGTTATGAGAATCAGGGTGTTACAATAACCATGAATGTAAAATACGCCAAAACATCATCACATACATCCATTATAAAAGGATTTGAGTACAGCACTGGAAAGGGAAATATAATTAATATATAAAAATTCTAAAGGGTCAGGCATGTGCTCCTGTCTCACTACTGCTGTTGTCTAGAATAACTTGCACGTAGACAACGTGCGTAAGCTTACTACGAAGCTTAGAGAGTGCGTGTGTGCATGCAAAATAGATATGACAAGTATAATAATATCGGAATATGCGGAAATGATGGAGAGCTATGCTGCCAAGTCATGAATGTTACCGGTCAGACCAAGGTTATACAAGATAAAAGGCCATCGAGTCAAATTTCATATACAGTAATGCAATATAAAAATGCATGATGAAGGAACGAGTCATAGTGCGTAGTGTCGTATACCGGTAGGGGCCTTGCACCCAGGGTTACAACACATGTTAGTTCCATACCTAACATGTAAAGTAATTCCAAGATGATAAACTTCTAATCCTGAATAGTCTCATACCTATTGGGGATAGGGCTCACGATTGTATAACACTTAATTATATTTACGCATCTACAATCTCGAGTGCTACATAAATGTATGGTTACCATATGTCACCTGCCAATCCTGATGTCTAGTCCACATCTCAGAACAATTCACAATTATATTATCACCGGAGTCTAGTACACTTCCGACACTGGTTGTTGCACATCGCGCGCGAGACCAAGCGAGTGCAAGAGACCTTATTATCGGCCTTGTCAGTGGTATACGAAAACACACCCAGCTCACCGATAGCAAACCCATTTCACGAGCTGGTCAAACTCAACCTAGCATATAGCCCTCTTCACTAGGGCGGGTAAGGTCAAACCCTCTTCCAATCGACCATGATACAGTGGGAGACGCGGCCTACCAGTATTCAGCCCTCATGCGCTCATGAATCCACTCGGTCTAGACATTGGAGCATCCTACTGGTACCACAGGGTTTAGGGATTTTCACTCAAGGACGCCTTTGACGCCCTATAACCTCAATAGTTTCCACTGTCCATACTCATATACACCAACCATATCCTGACTGCGAAACTACCTCCCCGGTGTCGCTAGGGAGTAGATGCAACGTGCTATATATAATGCGTTATGCATGAATCACACTTTCAAGTCATGCATCAACTCATAAGATGATCATACGGGTAACCATTTCTCATACAGGTCCCCTAAGTATATCAATCTGAAAGGCATATGCTATGATCAATCAAAATCCATAACAGGCATACAGATGATGCGTGTAGCATACGAATGAGCATGGTATGACTTATATTAAGCATATTATTAGTGTCGACCTTATCGAGGCCAAGTATACTAGCATGTTACCAATCCTGGTACATACGCACATATTCTCATTCATGTATATAAATAGGGTGTATAATATATGTGACAATCCGCCTTGAATGACTTAATATGAAGAAAATGGGAGTCAACCAATCCTGGCGTGGTTTTCTCTTGAGAATAGAATCAGCCCTACACTTAGGCCTTTGCACATAACATGATCTAGCAAAATAAATGTTCAATGAGGATGTAATAGATACATCAAGGTAAGTATCATGGTGGCCCCAAACAAAGATGATAAGGTGACCGGTCAAAAAGCCCATAGTTTGGTGGTGTGGCCCACTCGAACCATCGTTTCGCCCCATTTTGAGTCCAAGCTCTAAAATGAGCTGACAAAATAAATAGGCATCGTATATATTCAATACATTCATTAAAGTGTACACACAGTAGCCCACACCCACTAGATGTTATGGCTAACCACACACAGAGCAGCATGGCGTATATAAAACCCATGTGTCACCCTGTACTATAATAAGGTCACAACAGTGAGAGGCATTATCACGACTTACTGTTGCTAGAGTATGGTCTACCACTAGATTGATCAAGCCCATGTACGTGATTTCCTTTGGAATCTTCCAGGTCTATCTGATCTTAGGTTTGATGGAAAATCAACACCAAGGTGGGTTTAGATAGCTTTCGACAGTAGGCATCACTCGCACTTTCACATCACGTGCCCCACCTGAACCATACATCAAGCCTAGATCTAGGGCTATATCCTAAAATGATATGAAAAAATGGATGGACGGTGCAGATAAAAGACACGCATCAGGATATGCCCCACAAGATGGGCCACGGTTTGAACAGGTGTGCACCCGTCAGAAGTTCTATTCAAGCTGATATTTGTATTGTCTCCCCATACAGACCTTTGGCATAGGTCTAATAACAAATAAACATTGTTGCAGTCCTCGGGAAGATTTCAACATTGGACGTTCCATCTCACTGTTTCCTATGGTGGGGTCAACCTGTGATTTGGATTTTCTTCATTTTTAGGACCCAACCCTAAAATTATCTGGAGAAATGGAAGGACGGTGTGGATCTGATACATGGGTCACGATGGGGTCCATCACTGCTCCAGGCAGTGGGTCTCGTGAGGTTTAGACGCTGACGAGGTCAGCTCTATAAAGGTTACAACGGTAGGTGTTCCATCACCACCGTTTCCAGCTATATGTTCCACCAAGATTTGAATCTACCTCATTCTAAATCGGACCCTAAAATGGTATATCAAAATGGATGGATGGAATGGATACAACGTATACATAATGATGGGTCAAAACTGATTGGGTCGGTTGGAAATCAAACTTAAAAAAGATTTCAACGGTACATCTGTCTCAACTGTTTCATAGAGAGTGGCCCATCCGAGATCCCAATCAGGCAATTATTGAGACCACGGCCTAAAATGACCAAGCAAAACAGATAGATGGCTTGGATGCCACGCATACAATAACTGAGTCTCACTAGTGGGCCACCTCTTTCTTTTAGTGTTTTCACCGGTTAAGGGGACGTACGAGTATTTCAATAAATGCCTAGGAAAAATCTCATGGGTAGGTTTCAATGGTGGGCATTAATATCACCATTTTTTCCAAACGTGTGTCCCACTTGAGGTCCGAATCTACGTATATTTGGTTTTTAGCCATAAAATGATCCGGAAAAGAAAATGGATGGTTTGGATTAACTATTCGCTTCAAGGCAGGGACACGAGTGAAAAACTTTACTCACCTGGTTGATGTAGAAACCTTCTGCATGACTTAGAGAGTGACTACTCGGTTATTTTATTTTTTTTTCCTTAGTAGATACATAAGTAGGGGCCAGGTAAGTGATCAACTCCGTCTATAAGGTTGGCCAGCTCATAATCAACCTTCTGAGCTTTACGTATCCATTAAAACCCAAGAACATATAATTAGAGAGGTTAAAGAAAACATGAAATTTTAGTCATCGAATGAACTTCCACCACTATGGAACCCATATATATGAATAATATGCACATTTAGGTGGATCATATGTGAATATGCACATTTAGGTGGATCATATGTTGGTCACGCTAGTTAACATGGACAGGTGTATCCCACCTTCTGCCAAAACGGAAAAATAACATGAATATCAACATATATGTCAAGATGGAGTCCATTTGACGAGCTCGACATCAATACAATGGATAAACGACCTATGCACTCACCTCAACAGTTAATTTGGACACCGGATGTATATGAACAGTTGAGATCACTTTTCCTTCTTCCTAATCTCCTCTAATATTTCATTTAACTATATATTTTCTTTCTCTGTATCGTTTATTTTTCCCTTTTAATTTCTTTCATGCATTCGTTGAGATAGACAGGAGATGATTTTATACATGAGTATAGCATGATCATCGTTGAATATAGAGGCGATGAGACGTGGGATAGGTATTTTATACTAAATGGGCCCTACTCATGTGTGCACACATGTACGGTGCATGTCATGCGTTGATTTTAATAAGGCACACATCTTTTGATCTGATCGTCAAAATGGGTGTACCGTGTAGCGTTGAAATCACAATGTCCGCATGATCGCTAAGGTATAGATCTCGGGTCATTTTGACATTAAAACATGACAACCAATCGGAACTCATCAATCTGGTCCATTCAAACACAGGCTGGCACCGAAAATCAAGCTTAAGGAAGGTTAATCAGGATATGGGTCTCACATTGATTCTCCTAATGATTCCTCATTTGCATTGATTGGTGATGGCATTAATGGTGGGTTAGATGGGGGCATTGAAGAAGTCGCGGCGAGGGCAGTAAGGAATGCCCCCATGGTGGCCGGAATTTCAAATTCCCATGGTGGATTTGTGAATGATGGATTTGATGGTTTTTATGGGTTGGAGAGGGAGGCCATGAATGGTAGGGTTGAGCATTTGGATGTGTACCATGGGAGTGGTTTGATTGATAGTCTGGATGAGGTTAGGGATATTGGAGAAGAGGGGTTGGCCTTCTTTTTGGATGGCTATGATGGCATGGACATTGCTTTGGATGGGTTTGATTAACCTCTTGATGACTTGGATGACATATCGACCCTTTTGGCTGGCTCACGATGACAGTTGGATGCTATCTTTTACTCTCGATGAGACGATTGGGGCGGATTTAGCCTTTGATTCCTTAATCGGGGTCACTGGGATGTTTCTTAACAGTCCAAATGATCCTTTTGTTGGCCTGTATATGTGTTTGCATGTTGTGACTTGTGACATGTCCATATGCCCTTTTAGATGGTCAAATTGGTCTAGATAGTGCGTTGCATGGTGTGATCTTCTTGGGAGTGGTTTAGATAGCCAAATGGTTCATATAGCTTCAATACATGTGAGGAGAAGAGCACTTTAGTAAAAGGATTGAAGAGTTGGAATAGGGATGGAGAGGATGACCAAGAGAAGGGCACTCGCAAGAAGTCCCCACGAGTTGTCTGAAGGATTGGAGGATGTTTGTTTTGGAGGCCTTGCATGAATTTATTTCTTCCTTGCATGTGCATGGATGAAAAAAACTCTTATTATTATTATTATTATTATTATTATTATTATTATTATTATTTATTGTCTTTCATAAATTATGCATGAAATAAGATGAAAGAAAATGAAATTCGTGCCAAGTGCTTGTTTGTCTATGTTTGGTTTGGACTCACTATGCCGGTAGGAATCAGAATGCTTTACTTAGCCAGATGCCATACCCATTTTTTGAATCGTTCACCAAAGGTCCCGATCCTAGAAAGTAGTGTGCGATGGTATGGGTTAAAATAATTCCTGACTCATTGTTATTATCCTTGCATCTGTTGAATCTTCATGTTGTTCGGGCCCTTCATGTAGTTGTTTTCTTTCTCTTTTTTTATTTTCTTTTCTTTAGCCATTATTACCCGCAGCGCCCTCTATGGTTTTCACCGTGTCCTGCTTGCTCGTAATTTTTGCCCTTGGAACCCTTTTGGGTTTTCACCACGTCCCAGGTGTTTGATTTTGCTTGCCCCTTTGCAGTTGTGTTGTTTTTACCCTTGTCACCCTTTTAGGTTTTCACCAAGTCCGTTGCGTGCCTGCTATTTTTACTCGAAGCGCCCTTTCTTATTTTCATTTCATCTATTTTTCCTAGGCACGCTTTTCTTCTTTTGATTTTTCTTTAATTTCTACAGTGGTTGAGGCTTAGATTTCCATCCTTGCCGGTCGATTGGTTTGCTTTTTCAGTCCTGTCTCAAGTCACGATAGCAAAGTTGTTAACTCAAACTGAAGTCAACCTGAGGAGAGGAGGATTGAGATGTGTATTGTGCTTCTTTTCGGGGTTGATTTTCTTTTCTTTTTTTCTTTTTTTTTTTTTTCTTTTCCTTTTTCACCTTTTTTCTTTCTTTTAAAAAAATAAAATTATCTTGGACTTCATGCTCTTATTTTGTCCTTCGACTCCTTTTCCTTTCATTTTCTTTTTCTTCTACTCTTTAAAAAAAAAATAATAATAAATAAAAAAATCCTTTTTATTGAAGCACTTATTTAGGGAATGGAATGGGGGAGGTGGTTCTTTGGATGACCAGCTTTTGGTCACATGACTTCAGCTTTGCTAATGTAACTATTGACATGGTTAGATAAGCTTACCTTTGAAATTCCTTCACATTGTTAGCGTTGATTAGCTCTAGAAGATCCTCTACTTTCATGTTGGTGAGTCGGAAGATGCCTCGTGGAAGAACTTTGGGCAGTTGCATGTGAACTTTAAACTTGCCCCTTGAGTCTGATAGATGTGAGGATGCTTGTTGCAAACTCAATCTGGTTTTCTTTTCCTTGACTTCAATCTTCATAAACACTTGCGTTGACAAAATTTTGGCTTGAACTTGTAAGGCATCTTCCATTTCATCAGTTAGCTTATAAAGAGTTTTGCCCGCAGCTGTGTAGTTGATATAAAGTGTGCATATAATGCTATTTATTAGTTTGGACTTTTGTAGTAAATTTTCTCAGAAATTCTGATTTTACTAAACAATGCCTTAATAAACTTATATTACTAGAGGATGCTTTTTTAGGGTTGAAATAACCAAAATGTCCTGTTTATTTTTCTCCAAAAAGTAATAGGTGCGGAAAAATTGTGGGGCCCACATGGTTCGTGTATGGCATTCAAACCATCTAATAGATGCATTCAATTATGATGATTGGTGTTGCTTCCAATTCAATCAAACTAGGCCACAAATGTTATTGAGGACTTGGATTGGATGCTCAGGCATGCCAAAGTCTGCTTGACTAAGAGATTATGATTGAATTGCTGGTGTCCCCTGCACCGATATGGATGAATCAGATACTGGACCGAAATCCAGTTATCCTCTTGATCGTCAATTTGCTCTCCATTCGAATGATTTGTAAAAGGGTAGGGATTAGCCATTTCGAATGAGTTTTTTGTTTTTGTTTTTTTTTTGCCTTGTGACAATAGACGTGAGTCTATGACCTTAAAAACTTTTTATTTCACCATTCTTCATATTTGTATGCCTCTCAAATAAATAAGAATGTACAAATAAATGGAATAAGGTTAAATAAATGTTGACTTTATTGATATAATATATGTAATCTATTATAATCGACAAAACATCAATCAACTAGATAAATAAACAAAAGCAAACTAAACTATGATAAATACCTAACTTGTTTATTGGAAGAGGCGATCGAGGCAGGTGGTCAATAGGACATGACCAAGTTTATATGAACAATTAAATCGGAACTCAATTGATCATAATCCTACAACTTAGGGATATTTAGTCATACTCCTAAGGTATTGCAATGGGAGCTGCTATGCAATAGCTACTTAAACTAAACTAAGGAAAGATAAATGAAAGATAGATAAATATGTTTAGTGTGGGGCTCCATCATGTTACCGTAGACAGATTATTTGGCATAGTTGTAGGAGTACTGGCCAATATTTAGTGTAGTTATAAGCATAGCTTGAATGTAGGGTTCAGCTTGGAGCTCTTCGTTGATCATTGCTTTTATAGGCTACTAGGGTATGGTGCCCTTATGTAGTCTTTAGCATCGTGAATGATTTGGACAATCATATATAGAAATCTCCTCGATTCTCCCATGTTAGAGTAACCTATCATATACAGCTATATGCACAAGATATATATCTCACATGTATCGGCCAAAGTCCTCACATCTCTGGACCCCCTCATTGGACAGTGGTTGTGATTGTTAGGTCACTTGGCTTTGGCATCAGTAAATAGTTGCTTTTAGCAAGGCTCTAGTATTTAATGCTAGATGAAGATCTCATTTGATGGAATTCCGACATTTAATGCTAAAATAGAGAGACTTGCTTTAATATAAAAACAAAAATAAAAAATTTGCTTTTACATACGGTACTTTTGATAAAACTCTAACGTTTAGTACTCTCTTTCCTTCTCTCTCACGGGCATGTTTCTAACTCTTCTTGAAGTCGATCTATGCCACACATGGCACGACTGTCACGTAACGTCTCTTGTGCCCATTTGAATTGGCTGCACCAAATTGCGTATAAAGAATGATGGATGGTGTAAGTGAGATTTTCGCCCATAGCTCAAGTGGTAGACTGAGTGAAAGATACCTCGTTTCAACACTGAGGTCTTGGTATCGATCCCTAGTGAGGGTGGCTAACAATGAAGAATTGATAGTGAGGTGTACTAACAAGCTAACCAAAAAAAAAAAAGTGAGATTTTCGCCCATCATCTAGCATGTGATGCCGACACATGCAACATCTCATTGATCAGAACGGAGCACCAAATATAGGTGTAAACAATTGGTGGGCCTAGTTTTCAATCTTTTCATATAATCAAGGTGGAGTGAATCTGATGGATGGGTTGGATGTTAAACACATCACATGAGCCCCCAATTTCTCAAATTTACACTTTTAGATAGAAAATAAATAAATGAAAGCATTTGGGTCATTTTAACCCCATGAAAAGTACATTTCCGAGCAAAAGGCACCACATTCTGCTACTAGTGTATGTATGAACAAGTGGATGGTTGTGAATGACTGCACACATGCATTCGTAAGATAGGTGAATATTCATGCGCAAGTAAAGAGCTAGCCCATGTGATCATCCAAACCTAAGGCTTTGGGTTTATACATAAATGGTGTAAAATACCCAAGCTCTATGGGATCCACCATGTTGGATGTGTGAATCCACTGTCCATTGCACTCAAAACCTATGGTTGGCATCCAATCTCCATTGTTACATGTGATGTGGTCCTTCCTGAGCTGTCCATCTAACTGATTTTTAGTATTAAGGCCTAATAATATCGAAGATAGAACTTGGTAAACCGGGTAGATTTTACACGTGGAACACGGTGGACCCCACAAACATGCAAAACGATGTTGCAAAGGATTCGGCCAGAGAGATTAAATGGAATTGATTATTTACCAAAAAGAAGAGGAGAGATTAAATAAAATCAATAATAAACCTCTAAATTCACGTGTTACAACCACTCAAGATTTAGAATAGTTTAATTTTCGGTGGGTCCCTTTATCCTGGTGATGCACATCAAAGGAATGGATTCGGTAGACTGAGTGGATATACCTCGTTGCCCTAGTGGGGGTGGCTAACAGTGCATGTACTGACAGTTGGTGTGTACTAACAAGCCAACAAAAAAACAAAGAAAAAGGAATGGACTCGGTAGAGCATATCAACACCATGGTGGGGCATCCCCATCCCAACAGTTCCTCGTGTACTTAAAAAGAGTTTTTGGATCCACCCATGCATTTTAGACATTGACTTTGAAGCAATCAAAGCTGTATATCCAAGACAAATGGACACATTTTGATAGTGTAGCCTGAAAATCACATAAGAGCTGCCGATCTGGACATAGATTGTTGACAGTTTTCATCTTAGCCATTCATTTGATGCCACTGAGTGAAAGGTTAGCATTAGACATATGCCACCTTATGTGTTGATGTGGCACGAATGTGCAGGCCAAAAAAAAGAAGAAAAAAGGCTGCCGCATTGGTAGGATGAGCTATGGCTTACAAAAAAACTAAGTAAGCAGATGGCTATTTAAATAAATAAATAAATAAAACACTGGCCAAGTGTTTCTTATCTTATCCGTCAGCTTGTTTTCCTAACATGGTGGCCCACCTAATTGACCAAGGATCAAAGTGGTTTCTCAAAAAAGACTTATCTAAGTGCATAAGCAAACATAGGATCAAATTGGTCCACCTAAGCTAGGGTGGGGCCCTTGCTTTGCTTAGCTGCAGCAAGCATTTGATTACATAATCTGATGCCTAAAAGCAAAGCAAAGATCATTCCCACTCCCCAATGTCAACTGAGGAAAAAGAAAAAAAGAAAGAAAAAAGATGCGAAAGCTCATCATCACTTGGCATTTTAAACTAAGAAGATAGCTGAACATAAACAATGTTATAACTTACTTGACAACTGAGAATCATGGCCCCAATAGTTCCACAGTCAGTGCAATACATCACTACCTTCACCTAAGGGGATCCATGATGATCGCCGTATGACCATCAGACATACTTTTGGCATAACCTACAGGGACGCCCAAACACTGCCTTCTAAATTACGATCTTTTACATAGAAGGCAAGAGTCACAAGTATCTTCAGTTCACAGCCATGTGATCGCAAGATCGATCCTTTGCAAGGAAGAGAGAACATCGAGTCTAACCATACAACAACAATTCCCCCTCTTGAGATGGGGCTCAGGGGTAAGCCAATCCTTATATAACCCAACTGCAGGAGAGCAAGAGAGACGTGTAGCTGAAATAATCAAACTGTAGGACAGCAATTGCTTCACCCACTCATCGTTTGACATCCTGATGTTACAACATGATCCCAATCGTTTGGAGCAAACAAGGGAGTTAGATGAAGAATACGACTGTTCAGTTTCCGCAGTTGGTGATCTTCTTTGGTAGTGCTCGGCCAAGCCAAGTGGAAAGAACACTCCCTCGTAAAATGAGATATATGATAAACACTACATATGCTGCTGTGGCCACGCATACAACCGAACCAAACCATGGGCCGCTTACTTCAGAAGAGAAGAAGTCCACCAAAAGATAGCCATTGATCGCTATCAACAGCACAGTCACAATCCACGACACTGTCTGTACCACAAAACCATAAAATGTATGAGAGAGCATCTATATTTGTAACACAAGCACATGTCACACATGTGACACACACTAAAGGTAGATGTAACTTGGGAACACTTACTAACACCAAGAGAGTTTGACCAGTTTCCTATAATGAATCACCTATCTGCTCTGCATTCCTCTAACAATGTGAGATTTTTATTATTATTATATAACAATGTGAGAGATGTTCCAGCTTGAGTGCTACAACTCATTCTGTATTCTAAACAGTGAAAAGATTGCTAGCCCGCAGGACTATTTGTTACCAAACATGGGTTCCACATGGAAATCATTCTTCCCACAGACCTCACCTTCATGGCACATGTTAATATCACACATTGGATGATCTGGTGGGCTGTGAAGTGGCCTGCAAATGAATGGTTAACACTGAGAAGGCCAAGGGTTCATAAGCAGCAAGTCCTTGGATGGGAAGGATCATCTGCTGGATAATACTTTCCTTGCATGTTGGTCCAGCCACAACAGCACCCAACAGATGACTGGTTCCAATCACCAACCCTGGACCCTATCTACACACCATGGTGGTGGATCTTAGGGACTACAATTGCAGGTGGTCCTATGGGCAACTAAACTGATCCTTTGTTAAATAATGTCTATGTATCAATTGATATCTGGAAATGATCTAAGATTTTTATTTCTTTATTTTTTCTAAAGGGCCACAAAGATGACCTTTAGAACAGAGTTTACCTACATGTGAGCTGTGCAAATGGCACAACTACTTAACAAACAAGCAGATTCTGCTTATATTGCGCTCATGGAAAGAAGCACATTCATTCAGCAAGAGTATATATCAGAGGATCTCTAGCTTTCCTTTGCTTTTGAGGCATATAACCACTTGCTGGACAAGGAAATGCATTGTAAATGTCACATCAGCAGCAGTGACCTTTTTGTCCTAGATATTTGTGGTCAGCTATTTGGGATTGGCTTTGCAAAATTTGCAAATCCTTTTCCCAGCTCCTTGGGGTTGGCTTTATGAATCCTGTTTCACCAATCCTACGAAGCAATGCCCCAGCAGGTCCCAAGACTGGGTAAAGGAAGGTTGTTTTCAAGTTAGGCAACCAGTCATTGAGCTTGTGCAAAGCAATTGTTAGATAATTCATCCATAGAGGGTCCAAATAAAAGTTAAAATATATCCCTTCCATTCTTGACAATGTCAGCATCCAAGTACCATCAATCAAACCATTAGCCAAAAGCAATGGTGAAAATTAAGAAATTACTTCTGATACTTCTTCCTTTGTTAGTTTGCAGCCAAACTGAAGAAATGTCTTGAGAACCAAAGTGACCCATGGTGCTACAACACCAAATGGACAAAAGTCCATTTCAAAAACAGTTTGCTTAAGCTCTTCCACCTTTGATTTTAATAAGTGTATAGTTCATATCAACCACCATCCCTGGGATTATCAGGGAACTTTTCAAAGAGGATATTTAATGAGATACAGATGCATATTCCACTATTTCCATATGGCAAATTAACCTATTATTTAGGTATTTAATATTGGGAAATGAAACGAGCTTATTGTTCTGATCTTCAGCTAAATTAACTCACCTACTTGCACTCCTATCTTACCTTTTTTCTTTTTAAAAGCACCATTACCAAATGAATGGATTTTGTAATGGCATTAGCTCCTCCAAGAAGCCACTTGATTCTAGTTTCGCATCCAGATTATTTTCCACTAGATAAATGTTAGGGCTTGTTTGGTTGGGATGTATTTCAGGGTATTTGCAGTGTATTTTACACTTTTAAGCATTAATTACATATTACAGGAATTTGTGATGGAAGGGATGCTATATGACATTGACAGCAGCAACTTTTAGGTACGGAAAACGAGATGGACTCTGTGGGTCCCACCATGATGTAGATGTTTTATCCACACCATCCATTCATTTGGTCAGATCATTCTAGGGTATGCCTCCAAAAATGAGACAGATCCAAAACTCAAGTGGACCACACTATAGGAAGAAAATTTAAATGGTTACCGTTCAATCTCCAGTATTTTATGTAGTGTGGTCCACTTGATCTTTGAATCTGTCTCATTTTTTGGCCCATGCCCTAAAATGATCTGTACTAATGAATGAATGGAGTGGATATAACACATATCATGGTGGGGCCCACCAAGCTTTTGCTTCAAATTATCATGAAATTTGATCTGGGGCAACTCCTCTTCACTTTAAACGCATGTGATGTTGTTTGATGTGTGCATTTAATGCTGAATTAAGAGAAATTACATGAAAATACATGTAATTACATCAAACCAATCAGCCCTTTAATGCATGTTGGTGGGTGACTCAACTTCAAATGGAAGGTAAACATGTCTGTCATATAGAAGTTTTATGGTACAGTGTACTCACTCAAGCCCTAACATTTCTGGTACTTCAATCAAGATATCCACATCTGGTTAGGAAATCCTCATACAAGGCAATAACCAGGGACACAAACATCCAACACCCATTTTTCTCGGTGTTGTGGTTTCCTAGGGATATCTTATAGTGAATAAGATTACCAGCATCATAACTCATGAAAGAACATGCAGAAAGAACACGGCTCTCAAAAATATCTTGTTGATGGCATTCCACTACCAAACTTCATAGGTCCAAAACTTGCTAACTCGACTTGAAACTCGGCTGAGTCGACTTGATTCAGCTAGATTTTGAGTAGAGTCGCTGGGAATTGGGAAACTCAGTACTAGGACCAACTCTGCCTGGACTCGGAGAGGCTTGTCGACTTGACTCAATGGCTCGGTCGACACGACTCAGAGTGACTCGAACCAAGTCACTCACCTCTTGGGTGAATATTTTATTTTTAAAAAATTAAGGTGGGGAATGGGATTTGCCACAAGCAAAGGAAGGAATGCCCTTAACCAGTGAGGTGTGTGTAGTTGTTGATTTGAGTTACGTTCTACATTACTTATACTAAATTTAACTATCTTAAATATCTATTTACATTCCTAATATTTTCAATATTACAATAATTAAATATTGAGTTGATTCGGGTCGAGTCTTCAAGTTGACCGACTTGGCTGAACATAGAGTTGAGTCGACTTTTCGGGTTTTTGAACTATGATATGCTTTTTAGGTGCTGTCATACCTATGCATTACTTCTGTCAATGGTAAAAGAATCCTTTAGTTGCAGACAGCACCATATACTCATGATTTTGAACACTGGTGATGTCATCATCAAACTACATGTTGCTTATATCATCATCTTTTCTTACAAAATTGATTTGCCACAGATGGTCCTACAAGGTACATATCACAACTATTTCTTTCTTCTTCTTCTTCTTTTTGATAAACATACCACAACTATTTACTTTTCCATAAAATGTTCAGGAAAATATAGACTTCATAGGAAAATAAAAGCAACTAGAAAAGAATAAATAACCATCACGTTATTCTTGAATAAAAGAAAAGAAAGAAAGAAAGAAAAGAATGTGTCTCATGACTCGGTATAGAGAAGATCATGAATAATGGATGTTTCTTTTTTTCTTTCTTCCTCTTTAATCAAAGAACCAGCTAACAATCCTCTACTAAGGGAAAATGCTATTTTGATATGCTTGGAGCTAGCATGCCTAAAAGTGTTTCCACATGTATTACTGCATATACCAAGAGAAAATATTGTAAATGTATCCTAGACATGGTTCGTGTTGAACTGAAGAGAAGGCTTCAGTAAGTCTCTGTTTTTCATGACAAAGAGAAACAAGTCAGAGAGCTGCACAGACTAATCTAACCTAGCTGCTCAATTTCAACACATACTATATAATATGTTTTCAAATTAGTTTATCATGAGTGTTCGAACCGTTGTTCTTTGTAAGCAGATTGTTTGAGTCATGCGAGCTGTATCCTGAGAAGTTCCTTGGCACTTTGTTGAGAATAATGGGGGTTTTTTTTTTTTTTGGAAGGTAATAATCTCATCAAGTAGAGACAGTGCAGTGTGCGTGAGTGATCCAGGGTTCAATCCCTGTGTTACCTTTTTTTTAAAAAATCAATATACATTCATTCTTGGTTATTGAAATAAAATGAAATGAGCAACCTACATCAGAATGTGTTGAAAATTAAGCAAAGACAATTAACTATGAGATAATATACTATATACATATGCAAGTACAGGAATTAAAAAGCATAATCAAAGTGCAGTAAAGGAGACATTGCCACTTACTTTGAGTGCAGTTCCAATCTTAAAAACGCCAACAACTTGCTCCTTGGAGACCAAACAAAGGAGCGGAATAAGCGCAAATGGGATCTGAACCGATTGAAGCACATTAAGCCACTCATTCAATACATCCAGTGCAGCATCTGAAGTGTCGAAAACAAGTGCTACAATTATAGTCGGCACGATTGCAAAACTTCTTGTAATTAATGCCCTTATCCATTTCTTCAACCGGAGATTGAGAAAACCACCCATGATAAATTGCCCTGCATATGTCCCGGTAATTGTACTACTCTGCCCAGCTGCTAACAACCCAATTCCCCAAATATAAAGAATTGGGAAGACACCTCCCCCATACTTCTCTTCAAGGTACTGCCCGGCATTTCCAAGCCCTATGCTATCAGCTACCTCTGTACCGTAAAAGCCTTTTGCGAAAACAGTCGTTACAAACATATTGATCATGAAAGAGATGAGGAGGGCAATGGCAGACTCAATCGAATAGTAATTGAGGGCCTCTTGTACCCGGCCTTTTTTATTAGTATCTATCTTTCTTGACTGCACGAGAGCAGAATGCAAGAAAACGTTGTGCGGCATAATAATGCAACCCACAACACCAACCGCTTGCCGTATGGTTCTAGAGCTGAGTTTTGGAACTAAAACACCTGATTGAAGAAAACCCATTCAGCTGTACTTCTCTACAAATCCATTAAAAAAAAAAAAAAAAAAAAAAAAGAGCCAAATGGTGGAGAATTGAAAAGTCTATCTACCTACCTATTAGAAGTTCCTTGCCACTGGGTTTGGCTTCACCAAACATCCATGCGAATGAGACTGCCATTATTGCAATTAGAACTGCAAAAACGGCTTCCAATTTCCTCACACCATAGTTCTCAAGAAATAGGAAGATGAAACTGCTCAAAACAGATAAAAAACCAACATCCCAATAAATAAATAAATAGGGGATCCTAACTCCTGCTCCGGTGAAGGGGTTCGAATATCCATAGGTGGTGAAATCCCACTAAGGCGTGAGTGTGTGGGGGTGTGTGTGCGTGTGTTAAAAAAATAATAAATAAATGAATAAATAGGGGATCGGGCTAAAAATTGGCAGTTATTTGATACTCCAGCTGCAAATGACACTTGATATGCAGGCACTTAGCCAAATTAAACCAGCTAAATTGTAGAACCTAAAAATCAGGTTGGGTGAATAATCCTAACCACTGATCGATGGACACTTGTTTTGTGAATTATGACCATTGGATCTTTTTTATTTATAACCATCCAATAAATGTACAACAGCAATCTAAAATATCAATCACCAAATAAGAGTAATTTTTTGTTCATGATACATCTAAACTAGTGCCCATTTAGTTTGAGTTATGTGTATGCCACGTAAGCAATTTCTAAGAGCCTGCGTATTGTCCATCACCATGTCAGAGTATCAAACTATTTTTCATAAAACGTGGCCTAAAGGTCCGGATGATTAAAACCGTTGATCCAGTGGCCGTATCATGGACAATGGACAGCCCACAGTGCAAAAATCTCACTGATCGGATAAACACAAAGACAGAAGGCACCACCATCGCTCGCAAATGAACGGTTGAAACGAAATGGCCACCTATGCAAGTTTTCACACTGGGCCATCCGCATGCAGCCTCTATCAGATGTACAACTCCAACCGTCGATCGTGGCCGTAATGGACGGTAGAGGGAATTCGGACTACGATTTACAGTAGTTCAGCAGACTATTAAACTACTCCAAGAAGTAAGAGAAAAAAAGAAGCAAAAATCTTTATAATTCCACCAAAATTCAAGAAAGAGGTACCAATCCAAGGCCGTTATGACGACGCCGGCCCACAGCGGCAGCGCTCCATTGCTCAGGATCTTGATCGCGATCGCGCTCCCGATCACTTCCTGAATATCGGCTCCGATCAGTGCCAGCTCAGCCATGATCCAGAGCACGTACCGGGCCCACGACGGATACTCCTCCCGACAAAGCTCCGCCAAGTGCCGACCCGTCGCGACGCCGAGCCGGGCCGAGAGGATCTGGATCATGAGCCCGGCGATCGTGGACCACATCAAGAGCCACAGCAGCGTGTAGCCGGCGATCGCGCCGGCCTGGAGATCGCCTTCCAGATTTCCAGGATCGAGGAACGCGATGCTCATAAGGAATCCGGGGCCGGTAAATAGCCAGAGCTTTCTCCATGAGAAGGGTGGGACTACGGACGAATCTCCACCGTCCTCGTCGATTCCAACGATCAAGATCTTCTCGCTTGCACTGTAGGCCGTTTCTTCATTGTCTTCTCCTTCGCTTTCGAGGCTTCTGTTGGGGAGTAAGCTCTCTTGCTCTGGTTGATTTGCAGGCGCCATGAAGCGTAGGTGCGCTTACGCGGCGCGTATGTTAGAAGCGAGCGGGTTGAGGGTTTATATAAAGTGGAGTTCGTTTTTCCTCTGTCGCGACTGAGAATCCAGCGTCTGTCGTCACCCACTGCCACTGGCCCACGTTCCACGACAATACGATAGTTTGAGCGGACGAGAATTGCCTGTGCCCTCGGTCACACGAAGTTAGTTTTGTCAGAAGCTATGTGGGACCCACAGAGATGCCAGTGAGAATCCACTCCGTCCATTAGCTTCCCAATCTCACAATAGACAGGATTCCAAAATTCAACCAGATCCAAACTCATGTGGGCCGCACCACGGGAATAGCGTGGATTGAACGGCTATTATTGGAAACTTTGTGAGGGCAACAGAAGTTTTGAATTAGGATGATATTTGTGCCTACAGTCTATCCCAGTGTTAATAACATTATGAACGGTTTGGATGGCATATAAGCATCATGATGGGCTGCACAAAGTTTTCAACGGTTGACATTTCCATTCTCACTCCATGGGTCACATGAATTTTGAATCTGCGTGATTTTTGGAGCGTTGGGCTATCGTGAGGTTGAGAAAACAATGGACGGAGCGGATTTCTCCCTAATAATTTATTCACATAACGTCGATGATCCCAATATTTGATTTTTAGAGTTGAATTCCAGCCGTCAGAAATCTTACTTTCATTATTCTAAATTCATCTACAGATATTGACGGTCACAAGCACCTGTTCAAAGTAATTTTCTTAGGATGGAGCGTATACCTTATATTGCATAATAGGCACGGTTCTGATCATTGGACCACTTAGTGTGTGGGTCCCAGTGGCGGCGACATACGCTGCAACCCAACGTCGCGGCAGAGGTACCGAATTCTATGTGAGTGCAGGATTTCAGGGGAATAATACTGTAGAGCCGGTAAGAACTAGGATATGAAAGAGCCGTCCCTCTGAACTACACGCGACAGGTTGATGCATCAATCAGGACCCTTCATCCTGTGGCCCCTAAACTATATTGTAAGTGAGTCAATCTACACGTAGATCATATGATCCTATCCATCTGTACAGTGGCATTTGATGTGATGGTACTAAAAAAACTTTTCAAAGGTTAAAATTAAGTCCATGAAGAGAAGAAATACAGTGTCTAGGACCTTTCAGTAATGATTTCCACTATTTGAACGGTCCAGATTTAGAGATAACAGTGCCAATTGTACTACGAAAAGATAGACATACTATATTTCGGTTCTACCGAATCTACGGTATCATCTTAGGGATCTTATCTTTTACTGTTTTGGGGGTGACGTGGCGTGCGTAGGTGGCGTGTTAAGGGCTATGGAGAGTGGGAAGGAAAGGAAAGATAGAGAAAGGTTACTACCCCCGCCCGTCCCTAGCACCGAACCGGCAGGTCTGTGGGCGGGGCCACCGTTATGCATCTGTGCATCCAAACCGTCAATTCCTTTTCTCATATTAATTTAAGGTATGAATGCAAAAATGAGGCATATGCAACGCTCAAGTAGACCACACCAAATAATAAGCTTGGTTGCATTAAAACGCACGAAGCATTAAATGTTAGTTGTATTAAATGCAAGAGTCATCTGTGGTGTGGTCCATTTGATCGTTGTATCTGCCTCATTTTTGTTTTTGTGCCTTAAAATAATCCGATAAAAGGGATAGACGGTTTGGATGTACAGATACATCACGGTGGGCCCGCCCACAGTACTGCCCGTTCGGAGCTAGGGACGCGTCCGGTTTCAAGTGGGCCACGAGCTAGCTTGTGTTGCTGTCGTGGTAGCTCGTGTTAACACGCGACGGTTAAAAGTAGACTTGATCTTGGAACCGTTCAAAAAAAAAGAGTTTTGATTTGATAGTATGCATGACCACCAAGCTATTTGAACCCGCACTTGCTCATGTTGGCATGAGATATGGGTGCGGCTCGTGCGAGACGGTCGAGCTGGGTTTAGGTTAGACGCAAGCCCAAATACAAGATGGTGTCATCTAATCTGATTTTATTTTATTTTTTATTTTGTAACTTAGTAATAATGGTTCCATAATTTTTTTTATTTAATTTAAATTGATATATACCATGTTTATCATTTGGAAGAGCCTGTATATTAAGTGTCATACTATCAGAGTATCTAATAACCTTACATAATGTAATTAATGTGTACGTACCAAAATAGCATAAAACAAACAAAAATAAAATGTTCATCATCACTGATAAACAAATAACATTAAAGACATAGAGGACAAATTAAATTCACTACTATCTTCGGGACGTTCAAAGTGCACCTGAACACTAAACACGTGGGCCTCAGGTAAGTTCTAAAAATACACCTTATGTTTAATGCATGGATAGTTACTATCATCTACTACCAATCGTGAAGTAGTCAATTAAAAGTAGACACATGCTATACATGTGTTATATAAAAGAAAGATAAAGCATGCTAAAGATATTTTAATTTTTTTTTTTTTTTTTTTTTTAGAATCACAACTAGTAAGATGGGTTTTTAAAAGCAAACCAAGTGGCTGATAGATATACAGGAGGCATGGCCAATAGATATTTAAAAGCAAACCAAGTTATCAATAAGCATCAAGCAAGGTGGCCGAGAAGAAAGATGCGGTCGAGAAGTGTCCAGAAGCAAACTGAGCAATTGAGAGGCACTCGGAAGCGAAAGGCAGTCAAGTAGAAGAGAAACGGTAAGAGTGAAATATATTAAGAAATGAAGAAAGGATCTAAAAGGCTGAAGTGGTGACTCTTCAGTTGTCATAACCATTGGATTGAAGGAGCGAAACATGGAGAGCAGCATGAGATCTATAAATTATAGAAGAAATCAACATAACAAGAAATCCAACACATAATCAAATCAAAACAAATTTATCTTTTATCTTAGCTTATCCTTAGAGTAACAATAATCCAATAACGGTAATTCTTATCTATAGTTTAGTTGTAATTCAAATCTACACTCTTACGCTAGATTTGTCTTTTAATCCAATATCAAGCAATTCATTCAAGAGATGTATTCTTGCAGCTACTTTCTAGTGACCGATTATAAGTTTTTCCTTATATTTGTTTGCACTAGTATACTAAAAAGTCTTTTCTCGTGATTAGCAAAGCGCAATCCACTTTCGGAGGAAAAATCCCACCCTCTAATTATCGTCTGATTATTACAAAATTCTGCAAGTGACTGAATAGGCAACCAATCTTCTTAGAATCAGGTCATATACGTTAATATTAGACGTATTACTTATTTCAACACTTTGGATCAAAGTTGATCAATTTGGATTAATCCGCTATATCGATTCTAACCGGCCTGCACACATTACACGTAACAGAAAACAAGTTGAGTGCCAACACTATCAATGCTTTAGTGCATAGAGTACATAACATGTACATCTAAATCATAAACCCTATCTTACATGGAAGCCATAACATTTATACAATGTATAGAACGTGCAGCGCATGGCTCAGTAGTAGACAGTGCATTTCAACACTAAGGTTATGGGCTCAAGTACTTATGTGAGGTGTGTGTCTATAAAAAAATATATAATATAATATAAAATGCATGTATGGCATACAAATATTGTGGCAGCCCAATTCAATGGAAAGATGAAAGAAATTGACTAATCACTCTAAGAATGCGTGCATGTGTGATTCCGATGCATGGAAGAAGAGCATGTTACGAAATACCCCCAACTTCTACACATGAGGGCATATTATGTTACCACATGCTTGAAAGTTGTGATACGCATTTCTCATTGTAAAATGCCCAACCTGTCTATTGGAGTACGACACTATTTAGGTCTATAATTTTTACAAGGTCAAAAAATATATGAAAGTCGAGATGACATTTCCATTAATATTAGCTTTATACAGTAATAGGCTTAACCAATTGTTTGGATAAAATCTAGCAATTTCAAATGAATGGTCTATATATGGACACATGGCACATATAATATCTTCATGGTAATGCTAAATATATGGAAGATAACTCATTGATAAGCAAATCTTCCAAGGGGTGTGCCGGGCATATGATTTGGAGATAAGAGTTTGTAACCATTAGGGCTATTGATGAGATAAGAACACATTTGACAAATGGCCAAGCATGACCAAGTGAAGGTAACCACTACTTTACAGTTGGCGGCATACAAGATTGCTACATAGGCAACAATTATTCTTACAATTTCATCAAGGAGTTTACAAATAGTAGAAGAAAGCACAAGGATAAGGATTCATGGCTAATCAACTAAACCAAAAACAAATAACTATCAGTCCAGCGCAATACTATTTATCCAGTCTTCCATGATATTTAGCTTAGCTTTCTCCACCGCTCGGCAATTATTGAACCCTTAGTTTCTAATATTAGCTCAATCCGTCACTGCCTTAAGCTGTACTGACTTAGTGATAGCCAAAAGCTGTAATTTCCTTCCATCTATGCCTGTGTGCCAGATATGAAAGAAGACTTTAACTTTAATAATCGTCCACGTACACTCATATGTTAGGTCGATAGTAGGTTCTAATCTCGGCATTGCTCAACCATCGCTCTTCAACAGGTTACTCTACGAAGCACTCTACTTCTCTCAGCTAAGTTGGTGATCCCACTTTAATAGAAAGTTTCACTTTTTTGCATCTATTTTTGACTTATTTTCTCTTAATCACACAATTATTGTACCTTTAAAAGTCCTTAATTCTCAAGGTAGAAAAGAATTCATTGGAGTAATATCCTGAACCTTCGTAAATCGCCTGATATTGCACTCGAAAGTTGTTGAACAGATGACTAGTCACACTCTTGACCAAGCACCACTCTATCTCAACGCTAGGAGTCAGTGGTTTCAGTTTGAATTGGACCCAATCAGTTCTGGCACACCCGCATATCTCACATGTGTACCATGTGGCTGAATTCCAGACCAACACCATTTTAGCATGCTTATTAGGACTAATGTGTAGTTGTTAAATGAGCAATTTGATGAAATGAGTCATCAATTTGTGAAAGGGTAGGGGTTTAGCTCTTTCGACTGATTTTTTTTTTTACCTCGTGACAATAGACGTGAGTCTACGGACTTAAGGAAGTACTTGTAACTTAATATTTCTCAAGGGAATAAGAATGAGAATATATAGATAATAAAAGAAGACTAAACAACGTCAATTTTATTAATATTTGAATATATGACCCATTACAACTGACTGAGTGTTAAATAAATAAATAAGTAAATGAAAATGAAAGATAAATATCTAATTCATCTATCGGAACAAACGATCGAGGCGGGTGGTCAAAATGATATGACTCGAAGGGTATGATAAGCTAAATCAAAACTTAGTTGATCAAGAATATACAACTTAATGTTAAAAGATATTTAATCTACTCCTAAAGTACTATATCGGAAGCCATTCAATAATAGCGATTTATGATTAAGCTAGAGCTAGGCTATGCTATGCTAAGATAAATAGGAAAAATAAATGTAAAGTAGATAGGTGTGTTTGACGTAGAGCCCCGAGATTTTTTCCGATTGCTCCTTTTATAGCTCATCGAGGCAACAAAACCCTTACTGGGTTTCTTTACTGATCTTAGATATTCCTTGCTTTTTGGATATGAAAATCTTCTGGACGGATCCGAAACTGCTGGCTTGCATTGGAAAGAAAGAGCTCTAGTTAGGTCTAGGATTGCTACCTTATCAGATATTATTCTCGTAGCTGATTCCTTCGGTGGGAGATGTTTGTGACACATTAATCGAATTGGCCATCGGGCTTAAGAACATCAAGATTCCTCTGATAAAAACAACCCAGACAAGATCAGGGAACCTCAAGGCGGATCTTAAATTGATCATAGCTGCCCTTGGTGGCCCACCTCCTCCACTTTCAATTAAAGTGTTGGACAACCACGATTGAACTATCTCCTGTATTTAATCATTCTTTGTGATGGTTTAGAATGCGAGAAGGATTTGGCACCTAATACTGCTCTGTTAAAGGATTATATTAGATCTAGTTTTCCATTCTCTCGATCAAATCATATATTGGGAGGGACGCATTATTTGACTGATGTGTCTATTTCTATTAATTCATGACCAATTCGTAGACAAAGTCACTCAAATATCAGTCTAATCTCCCGATATTTTGAACATCCTGGGAAACCATGGAGTCTATGAACATCTCTAGGAGGAGTTTTCCTTTTGAAAAGATGGTGGGAGATGACTTTGCTAAAATTGTTATCGCTGAGTAAATTAAAATATCTATTCTCTGGATTGGCTACTCCCCCTGCTACCAGCTCCGTGGCTGATCGTCGGTGCTCTTTGGACCCCACCATGATGTATGTGTTTCATCCATTCCGTTCATCCATTTTTACAGATCATTTTATAGTTTGATCCCAAAAATGATAGGTATATAAATCTCAGGTGGACCACACCACATGAAAACAATAGTGATTTGATATCCACCATTAAAATCCTCCTAAGGACCACCATACTGTTTATTTGAAATCCAATCTGTTGATTAGGTCATACAAACCCAGATGAAGAGAAAAAACAAAGATCAGCTTGATTCAAAACTTTTATGGCCCCCAAAATGTTTTTAATGGTTAACCGTCATTCAACACTGTTTCCTGTAATATGGTCCAATTGAGATTCGGATATACTTCATTTTTGGACTCATCCTGTAAAATTATCTATAAAAATAGATGGATGGCATGGATGAAACACAGACATCATGGTGGGGCCCACATAGCACCGACCATCAGCCATTGGCTGGTGTCAGGGAGTAGCCAATCCGTTTCTACGCTGCCTCAATTATAAATGTTGCCACGTGGTTTTCTTTTATTCGTCCTAATAAAGGTGAATGTACAGGTGTTCGTTTTCACATCAATACGGAAATAACATCCAAAGAAGATAAAACCAAAGAACTTTTGGGCTGGTAAAATTTCTGCCAATACCAATCTAGTGTAAGCACGTGGCAGCCTTTCATTAGTCGCACGTAGGGAAAGGAAATGGGTGTAAACATGGAGCATCATTCGATGGATGGTCTGATTGAGCGTGGTCCATCAACGGAAGGTCTCCAACGATTTAAGCATGGGACGCACTTGTACGAGTTTAAAGGCGTGACCACGGACTGACCAAATTCAGTGCTCCTGCGGACTACTCGTGGCCTGCGATTTGAATAGGACGTACGGATAACGTGGTCCCTCGCGTTACCTTCGAAGCAGATAAATACCAGTGGCACGACGTGGCCCAAGCTCTGTAGGGTTCACCGTGATGTATGTGTACTATCCATGCCGTCCGTCCGTTTTTCCATCTCATTTTATATTAATTTCCCAAAATTGATCCAGATACAAATCTCAAGTAGACCACACCACAGAAAACAGTGGGGATTCAACCGTCACCGTTGCAAACTTCCTAGGCCTACCATGATGTTTTATGTGCCATCCCACTGTTTTCCATGGCCTACCTGTTCATAAGGTCTCACGGACCTGGCTGTAGGGAAAAACACAAACAAAATCTTCTTTAAAAAACATCTACGGTTTAAAGAGGTTTTCAACGTTAGGCATTCAACCCCCACTGTTTGATGTGACGTGGTGTACCAGAGCTTTGGATCAGCCCAAATGATCTGTAAAAACGGATGGACAGCGTGGATAAAACATCACGGTGGGCCTCAAAAAGCTTGGGCCACATCGTGTCCCTTTGGGCTCTGAGGGCCACTGACGGGCCACTATGATGTATTGCTTTTATCCACACGGTCCACAAAATTTTCAATATCATTCTTGAGTACTTGACCAAAACTAACGCAGATCCGATCCTCAACTGGTCCACATTGCTAAGGACGTCCACCATTGAAAACTTCTTAAGGTCCACCTAATCTTTTATTTTCCATCCAACATGTGTATATGGTCATATATACATGGATGAAGTGAAAAAAAAAAGTTATATTGATCCAAAGCTTTTGTGGTCCCTAAGAATTTTTTTATCTTAGGAATTTTAATCCCTGAGATTTCAATCTTCTCTAATTTTGGTAGAGGTGTACACGAGTGGAGTCGAATCAAGCTGGGCACAGATTGAATCAGCTTAGCCAATTGCTGACTCTAGATCGAACTCGGCTCAACTAGATCCTCAAGCTTAACTAGCCAGATCAGCTTGGTTTGGTTAGTAGCTAGGGCCAATTCAAGCCAAGATCAAGCTTGATTCACATGTGCAGCATTTTCACAAACACATGATTTACATCTTTAAAATCTCACTGTATATAAAATAACAACAACTGTTTTAAGATATTTTATTAAACACCTCATAAACAACATAAAAATCAAGAAAAAAAAAAGTAATAGTTTCATATGCATACCTTCTTTACCACCGGCCACCCTTCATTGAGCCATTTCATCAAATAATTGATGAACAACATCAATATCAAGGCAATCGAGTCACCGAACTGAATGAGTTCAATTCGAGTCGGGTTCAATCCGAGTTGAGTTGAGCTCGAGCAAGCTTGAATTTGGTTCGAAATCTTTTCCAGCTCAAAAATCAGCTCGACTCGGCTCGAACTCGGTTTCAAACTGAATTGAATCGGGCTTTTTGAAATTGAGTCAAGCGAGCTACCGTGCTAACTCCGCTCATGTACAGCCCTAAATTTTGGAATAAAAATATATAATAATAAGGATAAATGGATGGGCAATGTGGATAAAGTACAGACATCACGATGCCCTCGGTGACCCTGGGTAGTGCCTAATCCGTGCGTCCTGTGGCGGGAACCAGTCAGCATCGATATGGTCCGGATTTGGATTGCGTACTGAGTAAACTCTGCGGGGCCTACCCTCATTCATGCATTTTATCCAACCCGTTCATCCATTTTACCAGATAATCTTAGGGCTTTAACCAAGACATGAAGCCTATAAAAAGATCAAGTGGACCACACCAATGTAAACGGTGTGAATTGAACTTTTACCGTTGAAAAGTTCTTCAGGGCCACAGAAGTTTTAGATCAAGCTTATATTTTTTTTTGTCCCTTCATCCATATCTGTTTGATCTTATGAACAGGTTGGATTAAAAATAAACATCACTACATGCCTTAGAAAGGTTTCAACGGTGGAAATCAATATTTCCACTGTTTCATGTGGTATGGTCCAGTTGAGGTGTGGATATACTTCAATTTTGGTCTAAACGTCTACTATGATCTTTAAAAACGTATGGACGGCGTGGATGAATCACATGCATTCACGGTGGGTCCAACAGAGTTTACTCAGTACGATAAGAACGTACTGAGTAACTCAGTACGCAATCCAATTTCATATGGTCCCACGGAAAACCAGCTAACTGGGCATTATCCTTTTCACGGGAAATGCACACGCTGCCGTAATTCAGGGACCATCTCAAAGCGTGCGTTGATTTTTTGAAGAGAAAGACTTTGATGCTCTGGCAGTGTATGGTGGATGATACATAGGCAGTTGGAAATTGATCATAAATTGCTCACATGGTATAAAGATAATTAAGGTAAACCGTCCAAATTATAGGGACTAGCCTAGATGTATCATGAGAAGAAATTACTCTTATTTGGTCAACAAAATATTAGTTTGCTAGCATTTATTGGACGGTTATAAATGAAAAATAGTCAAAAGTGTTATTTCAAATTACAAGTGTCCATAAATCAAATGTTTTGATTTTTAAACCCGATTTTTAACATGTGAGTTAAGGACAGTGGATTTGACAATTTAGACGGTATAGTTTGGGTTATTACATGCCATGTATACCATTTATAATTGCCTGTGTATGAAGCTGCATATGCAGCCAGAGTATCAAATAAGTTTCGCTTTAAAAAGAAAAAATTAGCACTGTAGGTTGGCTTCAGATAGAGAATGGTAGCACATCAAGATTCCAATTCGAGTGCTCCCGTAGCTTTCAATCGGTAAAGATACGAAACTTCTCGTACATGAGATAGTTTAGCTAAAGAGCAAGTGGTCCAACTCATCCACTGTCCTCGTCCACATCTTAGAATAAAATAAAATAAAATAAATGCCAAATGCTCTGTTGCAAAGATTTTTCAATTTGTAGGCTTTTGATACATGGGCCATCCGCATCAAAATTCGTCATATCTGTCGTTTAAATCACTCACTATCAAGTGCAACTATTACAAATTAAGAACATGATGGCTTTATTGATACATTTTCAGAACTATGGTCATATCGAGCAACTTGCTCATTTGTAAGGAGGTGCCGACTTTATCCTAAGTATCCTGTTGATCATTCACTCATACTAAATAACTTGTTCATTTGTAATGAGGTGCAGACTCAACCGTAAGTATCATGCTGACCATTACTTATACCGAGCAACTTATTCATTTACAATGAAGTGCCGACTCTACCTTAGGTGTCTTGCTAACCATTCAGTCATACCAAGCAACTTATTCATTTGCAATGAGGCGCCAACTCTACCCTAAATGTCCTGCTGACCATTCACTCATACCGAGCAACTCATTCATTTGCAATGATGCGCCGAGCCTAATGAATTGGATACTAAAGTCCTTGGAATTGGAGACTTCAGTAGCCTATGCTTTGGTTATAACTTGAGCTCTACAATATAGCTCGATGATAGGAAGGTTTATAATTCATGAAAGATCTCTTCATCCATTCTCGGTTTCTCAAAATTTTCAAAATTTCATCATCGATTTTTTCTCCCTTCTTTAAGTACCTAATAAACTCCAGCAGTAAAATTCCATGTTCGCTAGTAAGATGAAACAACGGATGTAACACGATCGACCCTAACCTCATCAAAATCAATTTCAGCTCATTTGCATACAATTTAATATCCGTCCCATAAAACTACTCATCTATAATTGAGACACCCTTGAGAATGAGTGGTCCCTTGAATGAGTGGTAAAGAGATGGGGTCGACGGGTTTAGATGGACAACATGTAGGGGTAGATCGGGTTCGAACCCGATTGACCAGGTATGGATGGACAATAGTTTGGGGTCGATCGGGTCTGAACCCGGTCGATCGATTATGGATGGACAACAGGTTAGGGTCGACAGGGTCCGAACCTGGTCAACGGGGTCTGGATGAAAGTGACTGAGCACTTCTTGAAATTGATCGAGCACTTTGTGAAATTGATTGAGCACTTCATGAAATTCACTGAGTACTTCATGAAATTGACCGAGTACTTCGTGAAATTAGCCAAGCACCTCGTCAAATTCAGCGAGCACTACATGACATCTAGCTAGTACTTCGTGAAATTGATCGAGCACTTATTGAAATTGACTGAACACTTCATGAAATTGACCGAGTACTTCGTGAAATTGACTAAGAACTTCATGAAATTGACCGAGCACTTCATGAATTTGAACGAGGGCTTCTTGAAATTCATCAAACACTTCATGAAATTCACTATGCACTTCATGAAATTGACCAAGCACTTCATCAAATTGACTAAGCGCTTCATGAATTTGAACGAGCGCTTCTTGAAATTCACCTAACACTTCATGAAATTCATCATGCACTTCAAGAAATTGACCAAACACTTTATCAAATTGACCGAGTATTTGATGAAATTGAATGAGTACTTTATGAAATTAACCGTGCACTCCATGAAATTGACTGAGCACTTCTTGAAATTGACAGAGCAATTATTGAAATTCACCAAGCATTTATTGAAATTAATCGAGCACTTCATAAAATTGACTGATCACTTCATGAAATTGACCGAGCACTTTGTGAAAATTGACCGAATACATCATGAAATTGACCGAGCACTTCGTGAAATTCATTGAACACTTCGTGAAATTGACCGAGCACTTCTTGAAATTAACTGAACACTTCTTGAAATTGACTGAGTACTTTGTGAAATTGACTGAGCACTTTATGAAATTGACAGAGCACTTCATGAAATTTAAGGAGTACTTGAAATTCACCGAGCATTTTATGAAATTCACCGAGCACTTCATGAAATCGACCGAGTATTTCATGAAATTGACCGAGTATTTCATGAAATTCATTGAGCACTTTATGAAATTGACCAAGCACTTCATGAAATTTAACTAGCATTTCCTGAAATTAACCGAGCACTTTTTGAAATTGACCGAGCACATTATGAAATTGACTGTGAACTTTATGAAATTGAACGATTACTTAATGAAATTGACCAAGCATTGATCGTGCACTTCATGAAATTGACTGAGTATTTCATAAAATTAACTAAGTATTTCATGAAATTGACAGAGCACTTCATGAAATTGATAGAGCACTTCGTGAAATTGACCGATTACTTCGTCAAATTGTATGAGTACTTCTTGAAATTGACCGATCACTTCTTGAAATTGACCGAGCACTTTTTGAAATTGACCGATCACTTCGTGAAATTTACCGAGCACTTCATGAAATTGACTGAGTACTTCGTGAAATTGACTGTGTACTTCATGAAATTAACCGAGCACTTCTTAAAATTGACCAAGCACTTCTTGAAATTGACCAAGCACTTCATTAAATTAACCGAGCACTTAATCAAATTGACCGAGTATTTCATGAAATTGACCGAGTATTTCATGAAATTGACCGAACACTTCATGAAATTTACCGATCACTTTTTTAAATTCAACGAGCACTTCATGAAATTGACTGAGTACTTCATAAATTAACCGAGTACTTCGTGAAATTGACCGAGTACTTTATGAAATTGACTGAATACTTCATTAAATTCAACGAGCACTTCATTAAATTCAACGAGCACTTCATGAATTTGACCGAGTACTTCATAAAATTGACCGAGTACTTCGAGAAATTGACTGGGCACTTCTTGAAATTAACTGATCACTTTATGAAATTGACTGAGCACTTCATGAAATTGACTGAGCACTTAATGAAATTGACCGAGCACTTCTTGAAATTGACCGAGTCCTTCATAAAATTAACTGAGTACTTCGTGAAATTGACCGAGTACTTCATGAAATTGACCTAGCACTTCTTGAAATTGACCGATCACGTCTTGAAATTGACCGAGCACTTTCTGAAATTGACTGATCACTTCGTGAAATTTACTGAGCACTTTATGAAATTGACTGAGTACTTCGTGAAATTGACTGTGTACTTCATGAAATTAACCGAGCACTTCTTAAAATTGACCAAGCACTTCTTGAAATTGACCAAGCACTTCATTAAATTAACCGAGCACTTAATCAAATTGACCGAGTATTTCATGAAATTGACCGAACACTTCATGAAATTTACCGATCACTTTTTTAAAATCAACAAGCACTTCATGAAATTGACTGAGTACTTCATAAATTAACCGAGTACTTCGTGAAATTGACCGAGTACTTTATGAAATTGACTGAATACTTCATTAAATTCAACGAGCACTTCATGAATTTGACCGAGTACTTCATAAAATTGACCGAGTACTTCGAGAAATTGACTGGGCACTTCTTGAAATTAACTGATCACTTTATGAAATTGACTGAGCACTTCATGAAATTGACTGAGCACTTAATGAAATTGATCGAGCACTTCTTGAAATTGACCGAGTCCTTTATAAAATTAACTGAGTACTTCGTGAAATTGACCGAGTACTTCATGAAATTGACCTAGCACTTCTTGAAATTGACCGATCACGTCTTGAAATTGACCGAGCACTTTCTGAAATTGACCGATCACTTCGTGAAATTTACCGAGCACTTCATGAAATTGACTGAGTACTTCGTAAAATTGACCGAGTACTTCATGAAATTAACCGAGCACTTCTTAAAATTGACCAAGCACTTCTTGAAATTGACCAAGCACTTCATTAAATTAACCGAGCACTTAATCAAATTGACCGAGTATTTCATGAAATTGACCGAGTATTTCATGAAATTGACCGAACACTTCATGAAATTTACCGATCACTTTTTTAAATTCAACGAGCACTTCATGAAATTGACTGAGTACTTCATAAATTAACCGAGTACTTCGTGAAATTGACCGAGTACTTTATGAAATTGACTGAATACTTCATTAAATTCAACGAGCACTTCATTAAATTCAACGAGCACTTCATGAATTTGACCGAGTACTTCATAAAATTGACCGAGTACTTCGAGAAATTGACTGGGCACTTCTTGAAATTAACTGATCACTTTATGAAATTGACTGAGCACTTCATGAAATTGACTGAGCACTTAATGAAATTGATCGAGCACTTCTTGAAATTGACCGAGTCCTTCATAAAATTAACTGAGTACTTCGTGAAATTGACCGAGTACTTCATGAAATTGACCTAGCACTTCTTGAAATTGACCGATCACGTCTTGAAATTGACCGAGTACTTTCTGAAATTGACCGATCACTTCGTGAAATTTACCGAGCACTTCATGAATTGACTGAGTACTTCGTGAAATTGACTGTGTACTTCATGAAATTAACCGAGCACTTCTTAAAATTGACCAAGCACTTCTTGAAATTGACCAAGCACTTCATTAAATTAACCGAGCACTTAATCAAATTGACCGAGTATTTCATGAAATTGACCGAACACTTCATGAAATTTACCGATCACTTTTTTAAATTCAACGAGCACTTCATGAAATTGACTGAGTACTTCTTAAATTAACTGAGTACTTCGTGAAATTGACCGAGTACTTTATGAAATTGACTGAATACTTCATTAAATTCAACGAGCACTTCATGAATTTGACCGAGTACTTCATAAAATTGACCTAGTACTTCGAGAAATTGACTGGGCACTTCTTGAAATTAACTGATCACTTTATGAAATTGACTGAGCACTTCATGAAATTGACTGAGCACTTAATGAAATTGACTGAGCACTTCTTGAAATTGACCGAGTCCTTCATAAAATTAACTGAGTACTTCGTGAAATTGACCGAGTACTTCATGAAATTGATTGAGCACTTCCTGGAAATGACCGTTTAATTCTTGAAATTGACAAACTATTTCTTCAAATTGATCGAGAACTTGAAAAAGTCATAATATTTCACAAACAAATCACTAATCACAAAGAAATCACCATCCGCAATTAAACTAATTCACAATTCACTAACAAATCTTCATTCACCATGAATTTTATACAAGATATCATTCACAATAAAATACAATTTTACAAAATTTCCCTCTTCTTCCTACGAGTGGCTTCTTCAATGGAGGCACCATTTTCGTCCTTCCTTGAAAAAAGAAAATGAAGAAAAAGAAGTAACGGTTTGTGGTAGCAAGGGTATTTTCATTTGAAAAAAGATCTAACAAGGAAGAGAGGGGAAAATTTAGAAGAGAAGAGAAGATTTCAGAAAATGGGTTTTTAGTAGAAGGATATTCTCATAGGGTTTGATCTAATAATGAAGAGAGGAGAAGATTATAGAAAATGGGTTTTTGGTAGATGGGTACTCTCGTATGAAGAGGAGAGAAGATTTCAGGAAATGAGTTTTTGGTATTAAGGTATTCTCGTATGAAGATGACAGAAGATTTTAAAAAATGGGTTTGTATTGCAGGGGTATTCTCGTTCGAGGAAAAGGCAGTAGTTTAGTTTGGGAAAGTAAAGTTTGGGTGGTCTAAAAAAGCTAGTGGGTAAAATGTGAGATTTACAGTGAAAAAAATCTCTCTCTCTCTCTCTCTCTATATATATATATATATATAGAGAGAGAGAGAGGGAGGAATGCTCACCGGCGCACCTTCTAACGTGAGCACCCATGAGAATCTTTGCACACGTGTCATGGGCATGAAATCTGAACTTCCACGTGATGCAACACCCCTTAAAACTTTATGGGCCTAAATTTCAGCCTGATCTAAAACTCTAATGGGCTATAGTCAAGAGAAATGCAAATCAAGGGAAAAACTGTTTCCTTTTGCCATGGCCCACTAGTGTCACGCCCCAAACTCGGAAACCGAGCTTATAAATTTTTCGATCGCCAAATCCAATACCAACAGTCTTTGTAGTACCCCATTCTCGGCTTTTAGCGCCCATACGCCAGATTTTCGATCCTGTGATCCTATAAGGATGATTTTCAACGTACATTTGTTTCATAACAAGCTTAACCACAAGTTTACCCAAATCACAAAGACAACATCATCATCACATATCCACTAATATGAATAGTTGAATACAGTGCTGAATGGAAAGTATACATATATCAAAAATCAAAGCTCTAGAAGACTGCCGCACGCTCCAAGCTCAATGTTGCTACGACCTATCGCCACCTACCGCATCTATCGTGCATAAGCTTATAGAAAGCCTAGAGGGTGGTAAGTGTGTGCGCAGGGTAAGTGTCAAGTATGCAATATTAAAGCAATGCGGAAGCATGCCGGTAAGTCCATAATTACCATCAACCTTATCCCAGCTATGCGATGCAAACATAATAAGCCGATATCATATACCGAGGAAACAATGTAGATAAGCTATACAATGTGGAGTCATAGTAAGCTAAATATCATATACTGAGGATGCAATGCAATATGTAAATCCTGACTGGTTCATGAATACCATCAACCTCATCTAGGCCATATAAATGCAGAAATATGTAACCCAAAATGTCATATGCCGCGAATGTAATGCAATATACGGTACGAATGAAATGACCAAGCTGGAGTGTGAAGTTGGGATGATAGTATGTAGTATCGCAAGCTATGGGGTCCATCATAAAGGACTTTTATCCAAACCAGTCCCATACCTAAATTCAAATAGTTAGACTCAGTGTGGTAGACTCTTGATCTCAGGTTAGTCGCGCACCCCAACCGAAATCCTAGCCATTGCGAAGGTACACAACAATCAGTTGTGCACCACCAGCCCGAGTGGATAGTGAATGAATGAATGAGTAAAATATTGAGTATGCAATTCTTACTTAATAAGTCCACATATCAGTACTGTACATCTCTGGGATCATCACCGGGGTTAGTACACTCCACACTACCGTCGCCTCCCTAGCCGCACAGCCCAATGAGTGGAAGAGACTAAACTATCCGCCTGCCAGCAGTATACCAATGCCTACCCGGCTCGTCGATAGCAGACCATTTGCGAGCTGGTCAAACTCAGCCTAGCTTACAGCTTCCTCACTCGGGCGGATAAGGCCACACCCCCTTCCAATCGACCACAACATAGTGAGAGACGCAGCTTACTGGTATTCGGCACTCATGCGCTCATGTATCCACTCGGTCTAGACGTTGAAGCGTTTCCTGGCCACAGAGGTTTATGGACTTCAACCAAGGACATCCAACCTGCCCAGATGCTCGAACCAAACATTTTCAGTGTCCCATCTGGCCATCCATGACATGCCTGTGGAGGCCACAGCCCTGATGTCGCTAGGGCGTACAGTGGTCATATCACAAAATGGGAGATGCATGAGTCATACCATTCAGTAATGCATCAAACCTGCACGTATCACGCACTCATATGGGGCAACTCCGTCTATCAGGGAGTCCCATAATAATCCGCATAATGACATGTACTATGAACAATCACTCATCATATTGAGCATACATATGATACGCATGGGCATGTATCATGGTGCTATGCTAAGCATGTTATATGATGATGACGAACTCTCCTTATATCAGGGATGAGCTTAGACAGCCTACTCATATCAAGAATGAGCCTAACAAGGCCTAAGGGAAGGTCATAATGTAGACATTTAACCATCATTGCCTATCAATGAGGACATTCAACCAACATTGCTCTCAAGGAGTGGCCCTCATAGGGCCAAACATATAGCGGGGCCCACGTCCTCACATAAGGGTCTCACATACAATATATCACAATAGGCTACATTACATGGGCCTCATATACATCAAGTTGGCCGCATCGCATGGGCCTCATGTACACCACAATGGGCTGCATCGCATGGGCCTTATACATCGTAATGGGCCGCAACTCATGGGTTTAATACACATCACAATGGGCCTCATATGCATCACAATGGACCGCTCACACGGGCCTAATATATACCATAATAGGCCTCACTCATGGGCCACATATATATATATATGTGTGTATATATATATATATATATCATATTGTGCCACACACAAGGGCCTCATACACATCCCATTAGGCCTCACTGATGGGCCTCCAATACATCAAGTGGGCTGCATCACATGGGCCGTAACAATGGGCCTCATACACGTCAAGTGGGCTGCATCACACAGGCCATAATAAAGGGCATCATATACACTTCAAGTGGGTTGCATCACATGGGCCGCACTATCTACACCATTCATCTATTTTAAGAAGTTATTTTAGAGCATTACCCAAATGAATCACATTGGAAGATCATCTGGACCATACCACAAATAACAGTCGAGATAATGATTTCCACTGATTAAATTGCATAGGGCCCACCATCACATTTATTTTCCATCCAATCTGTTCATAAGGTCACAAAGGCCTGAATTAAGAGGAAAAAACAAATATCACATTGATCCAGAACTTCTATGATCCCTAAAGGATGCAATGGTGGACGTTCAACCCACCATTGATTTGCAGCGTGGTCCACCTGATAAACGATCTGGATATAATAGTATATACATCGAGGTGGGTCCCATTAGATGGACGGACAACGTGGATATATATACATCGTGTTAGACCCACCGAACCTGTTGACGCAAAAATACTGCAGCAATAGCTGTTGGCCGTCCAACGTCAGGTGGATGGCTAGGATTAACAGATACATCGCGGTGGTGTTCCACGTTCACCTGGATGGTGGAGACCCCACACGTGCAGTGTGGGTCCCACCGTCCTAGGGACGGTTGGTTTCGATATAACACATGCATCGTACGGGACCTAGGGGGCTCACTGATGTCGTCAGCAACTATATAGCTGGTGTGTGGGGTCCACGTAGATGGACGATTTGGATATAATACATGCCTCATGTGGGGCCCATAAAAGTTGCTAACGTTAGTACATCAGCTATATAGCTGGTGTGGAGTCCATATAAATGGGCGGCTTGGATGAAACCCATACATCTGCTGGGTCCCACGGAACTTACTGATGTCATTACATCAGCTATATAGCTGGTGTGTGGTAGACCAGCCAATCCGCTTCCACGATAGGTGGGTCTCACATGGGGCCACCAGATATATATATATTATTATATATTTTTTTATTTTTTATTATTTATTTATTTTTTTAAAAAAGGGCAACGTCTAGGTTCCCACCGTTCGGGATTAGACGGTGGATACAACACATCCATCGTAGTGGGTCCCACCATCCAAGGTCTGGACGATGTGGATAAGACCCATACATCATGGTGGGGTCCATACGTCCTAAAAACGGACGGTATGGGTATAATACACACGTCATAGGTGGGCCACTCACATCATCACCATCACTAAAAGAAGAGAGAGAGAGAGAGAGAGAGAGAGAGAGAGAGAGAGAGAGAGAGAGAGAGAGAGACGCGTGTGATGGGAGAGACCCCGACACTATGGGCCCTCCCTTCCATGCATTACAAGACATACATCAAGTGGGTGTCATTACATGTGGGCCCAACAACAATAAAAATATCAACGGTGGAGATTCCTTTCCACCAAAGAAATGCAAGGTCTAGATAACCATTCACAATGGAAAAATAAACATCATGATGGGGTCCATGGAGAATGGCCCCATCATGGAATGAACATATGAATCATGGTGGGCTATCAGCCACACCTAGGGTCCAAAGTGAGATACATACCATTGATCGATAGGCCCCACTTGGCCTAGCATCAAAGTATAAATCTACTCCTACCAAAACACCCACCGTTGGATCTTCTTGGTTCGATGGAATGCTAAACTCCTAAGCTCCTTCTTTAATAGAAGATGATGAAGATTGAAGGGTGGAGATGAGGATTTAGGGGTAGGGAGTGGGCCACACACTAGGCTTTCTCTCCTTAGAATTTTTTTCTCTCATGGAGGCTTGGAAATAGTGGAGAGAATGAGAGGAGAGGGTGTTGTAAGAGAGATGGAATGGGAGGAATGGGTGTGTAAGAGGGATGAGATGAGAGGTATGGTGGTGTAAGGAGAGATGACATGAGGGTTGACTTTTGGGTAAGGCTTGTGTAAGAGGGATGGGTTGTGTACTTGACTTGATTGATGTGAAAGGTGGTAGAGATTCTCTCGAAATTCGTAATGCGTGGCGTTTTCTTCGAGATGAACGTGGGCCCACAACTCCTGGCCTAGGTATCATATCGATGCGCGAGATGCGGCGTTGGAACCGCAACGACAGCGCGGTCGCTAGAATACAAGTCTCGGGTCGAGTCGACTTAGATATACGGGATGCAACTTAGGGTTGGCGCAAACACCGGTTATAGGTCACGGTCTGTCGGAATTCGATAGGGAGGATAGCGGAAGTCTACGGAACGGTACGGGCCTTACAACCAGAGTTTTGTATTGAGTTGAAAGTTGGGCTTATGAAGTTTCAAGGGGTGCCGCATCATGTGGACCGTTTAGATTTTGTGCCCATGACATGTGTGCAAAGGTGCTTATGGGTGCTCACGTAAGGTGCGCAAGTGAGCATTCCTCTCACTATATATATATATATATATATATATATATATATATATATATATATATAGGAATGCTTCTTGTGAGAACTAATTTATGGTGATATTATTGTCAAATTTGAACCGTCCACTTGATGAAGTAACCCATGAAACCCCTAATTAAGGTCTAAATTTTACCTTGATCTAAAACTTTAGTGTACCGTGACGAAAGAGAGGCAAATTAAGGGAGGAAACTATTTCCTTTTGCCATGGCCCACTAGAGTTTTGGACTAGGGTAAAAGTTGGGTCCCGACGATTTCACGAGTGCTAAATCAGGTGGACAGTTCGGATTTTAGGCTAATATCCTCAAAATTGGGTTCTCAAAAAGTTCTCACGAGAAATCGTGAGAACAAGTTGGCAACTGAGCATTCCTCTCTCTCTCTCTCTCTCTCTCTCTATATATATATATATATATATATATATATATATATATATATATATATATATATATCATTTTGTGGCATGTTTGGAACACACCCACAATCTTCAATTTAGGATTCACTTGATCTTTAGGTAATAATTTTGGTTCCCCCAAACCAATATCAATATGAAATCCTCTCTTTTTATGGCATGTTTGATAGTGTTAAAGTCCCATAATATACATTGATACATCAATCCTAATTGCTCAAATTTTTAGAGTAAGTTGATGTTTGGTATGGTAGCAAATCCAAATATCTTGTATTTGAATCTTATGAATAACAAATATGCCTTTCTAATATATTCCTCCACAGGAGCCGTTTTATGCAAGTGCATGGGAGGGTTAAAGTCCCCTTGTATAGTCAATGGTTGACAATCGAATTGCATCTAAAGGGCCCCATATCTACTATAGAAATCCTCACTTGAACCATCTCAAATTTTGACAGAAAATAATACTTTGTTGGGTTACTCTAGTGTTCCTTTGCACATTTTTAGTTACAGCTCCACTTAGGTGGACACGCAGCTCATCTTCTTCTAAGCCCCGAGGTGGGCCAATTTGGCTACATTTAAATGAGTTATGGCTTAGAAGATATGGGTAAATGAATCAAGCTCATGTTCACCTACATGGCTTGTCAATGGGTGTAATTAGATGAGCCAACTCAATCTAGTTTCAAACCCTAAACATTTCAATAGGTGTTAGATACAAATATACATAAGTATATCACACACATATATTTTATGCGAAGTTAAGGACTTGTTTGAATTTATAGAATTTAAGGAAAAAAACAATAACCATCGAATGATAGTTTTCATATGTATGATTAAATTTTTATATTTTTTTTTAAATTTTTTCTACACACGCACACACACCACCACACACTCACGCTTTAGTGGGATTTCACGACCGGGGTGCTCGAACCCTTGACCAGGTGTTGAAACTCTTAAGAGTCTACCACTGGAGCAAAAGCAAGGACCCCATATGTAATTTCATCAATTCATAAGTATGATTGAAACATGGTTTCTCATGTTAGTGGCAACTAAGGGTAAGCAGGCATTTTAAATCTCATGTTTTTTTATTTTTATTTTATTTTAATGGAGATTTATAAATTAGTGGACTTTCCAAATTCACACCTTCATAAATTTATTAATTTGAAAAAAATATAGATCTTCAAAAAATCTAAAGACTTGGCAAATTTTCCAAATGAAAGGCTTTTATTTGTAATTCCTTCACAATAAATGCCCAAAAATATATAGATTTATAGTTTGAATCTAAATAATAAACTTTTAAAATTTGTCAAATTTAATGTAAATCCATAAATTTGATAAGTACATTAATTTATTAATTTTATATTTTCATAAATTTATCTGGAAATATGTTGTTAAAGTTCTTGTTTGAATAGTTGATATCAGTCTTACATCTGTCGCTTAATTTATTATACTGAAAGTTTAAATAAAAAAATAAAAGAAATTGTCACATCAAAGACAAATACCATTTCTACCTGTCATTCTACATGGAATCAATGACGTGCGAAGGTCCATTTTATTAATAGCTTAGGATAATAAGATCAAGGCAGGTTTTGTTGGGTAGCCAACGATGATGAGTGCTATGCTCCGCGACCCGGGCATAGAGATATCTTTGTGCCCAGGGCTGTGTGGGGCCCATAGATATATCTATGATAAATCCACTCCGTTCATCTTTTTTGAAAGACAACAACAGAACATGATTCTAAAAATCATGCAGACCCAATACTCATGTGGGCAACACCACACGAAACAGTGGGCATTGAATGCCCGGCGGTGACAGAAGCTTTGTACGAGGATGATGTTTGTTCCTACGGTTTATCTGAGTGATAATTATTCTATAAAAATTTTGGATAGAATATAAACATCATTGTCAGATCCAAGAAGGTTTCAATGGCGGACTTTGCTATTCCTACAGTTTTGTTGATGTGGCCCACCTGAGTTTTCTATTTGCCTGATTTTTAGAATCCTGTCCTATCGTGGTCTTTCAAAACAGATGGACGGAGTGGATTTGTCACTGGGATTACAAGAAATTCGCTCTCATTCGCACGTGCCATGCACGTTTTTATGGTATTGGATCCGGACGGACGAGATTAAAAAAACAAATCGGTACAGGCCCGGGATATTTGTTTTAAATTACTTGATACACTGCCAGAATACGAGTATCTATTATTTATACATTTACATCAATCCGAACCAGGAGTAACAACTTGGACGGTATCAAATGAACATCTGAAATGAACCGTGGTTCTGATTTCAAATAAAAAGGAGGTCCATCAGACACTGAAATCAATCTTTTATGTTTCCATCCGATATCCATTGATGGCCCACTAATTGGACGATTGTAATTGAGGTACCTAAATGCAATGTTATACATTGGCAACTTGCACGTATAGCTACCGTCATACTCTGCCAGAGTATCATATAACACCTCCGATTTTCTTTCGTGTTGGTGCGAAGAATAAAGTATTCTGCGAAGGCCACTAAGCTCAGAGTTCAAAAAGATGGAACAGAAAGTAATACCGGCGCTGGATGATCACCCGTATACAGCACCCAGCATCTGTCCACGTGGAATACAATAGATCAATCTAACCGTAAAAAGCATTTATGTTAAATGACGTATGGTATATGTCTCTGAAATCAGATCATTAACTCACGTTAAGTTTGATGGGTATCGCAACATGGACGGTCTGGATTACGGTGGATGTTAGGCGCGTACATGAATATCAGTGTAAAAGCTCTCCCTCGCATCAAACTACTCCTAGGTTGTCTACCATGCACGATGGCGCATATTTACGATGATCCATACCAGGCATCCGTTTCAATCCACCGTTGATTGGCTAGTGATGGAAATTTCTTTGGTTGTCCAATTGAAACTTACTTCCTAAATAGAAATCGTTGCCTATGTCTGTTTTTAGCGTTCATTTCTATTCCACCAAATATAGGTCTAAGAACGTCCAAACGTTATTATTTTCAGTCCATGGGCTACCATCTATTAGTAGTATATAACTAACGGTTTAGATCTTTCACATGTATACCAGATATGCAGAAAAGACAAGAAGGCACGAACTATCGTGCATCTAGAGGCATCCGATCCTATCGCTTGAAAAGGAAAGTGAAATAACGTGCAATCGCGCATGTGGGCGTGCAATTCGCTGCAAAGGAATGGTTATTATTAATTCACGTTCTCTGTCCAACTGTGTCATCCGATGGCAGGAATATGTCAGGACGGGGATTGTGTAGCGAGTAGCTCGGGATTTTCTGTGGGGCCCACCATGAAACATTACGTGTTTTATCCACGTGGCATTTTCCCTTTTCAAGCCCATTTTAGGGCACAAATTTTAGGGAGCGGATTGCCTGTGACCCTGGCCACAAAGATATACCTGTGCCTATGCTATGTAGGGTCCACAGAGAGGTCAGTGTCAAATCTATTCCGTCCATCTGCTTTGGAAGACCACGATAGGACAGAATTATAAAAATCAGGTAGATCCAAAACTCAGATGGGCCACACCAAACGAAGCAGTAGGAATAGAAATGTCCACCGTTGAAACTTTCCTCGAGCTGACCATCATGTTCATATGCCATCAAAACCGTTCATAGGGTTATTAACACTCAGATAAACGGCAGCACAAATATCATCCTGATACAGGGTGTTCAATCCATTGTGTTATGGCGAGTTTTGGATCTCCCTAGCTTTCAGGCGGAAACGGATTGGCTACTCCCCCTGCCACCGGCCAATGGCTGATGGTCGGTTCTCTGTGGGCCCCACCATGATGTATGTGTTTCATCCATTCCTTTCATCTATTGTTTTATATCATTTTATGGTATGATACCAAAAACGAGACACATCCCAATCTGAAGTGGACCACATTACAGGAAACAGTGTTGAATGAGTGTCAATCATTAAAAACTTTTTGGGGGCTATAAAAGTTTTGTATAAAGCTGATCTTTGTTTTTTTTTTTTCTCTATCTGGGTCTGTATGACCTAATCAACATATTATATGTCAAATAAACAGTCCATTGGGCCTTAGGAGAATTTTAATGATGGATATCCAATCGCTATTATTTTCTTGTGGTGTGGTCCACCTGAGATTTATATCCCTCTCATTTTTGAGATCAAGCCCTAAAATGATATGTAAAAATGGATGAAAGGAAAGGATGAAAAATAGTGGGGCCCACATAGAACCTACCACCAGCCACCGGACTGGTGGCAGGGGGAGTAGCCAATCCGTTTCCCTTTTAGACTATCCTAATGAGGTCTTGCAAAACAGATCAACGGACTGGATTTGTCACGGACTTCTCTGTGGCCCCACACAGCCTCAGGTATATATCTGTGCCCAGGGTCAGAGGCAATCCGCTTACCAGAATGTATATGAATGTATATCCAAAGCTCTGGTGGACCACACCACAGGAAACAACGGGGATAATGACGTACACCACCGTTGATCCTAATGCTCAAAACTCACACAGACTCGGACGAAGTAAAAACACAAATATCAGCTTGATCCAAAACTTCTGTGGCCCATAAGAAGTTTTCAACGGTAGGCATTCAATTCCCACTATTTCCAGTGGTGTGGTCCACTCAAGCTTTGTATATGCTTCAATTTTCGGCTTATGCCCTAAAATGAGCTTGAAAAATAGATGGACGGCGTGGATGAAACACATCTAGAGAATCCACTAGCTTGGTGAATTGCTCACTACACAATCCGCGTCCCATACGACATACGTGACGTGGCACAACAGGAACTATGAGATCCTCGGCCGATTCTTCTTGTCCAGAACACTCGGTTTTGATTTTGGGAATGGGGTTAGTGTCCTGATGTACCGGTATATACAACTGTGGCCATGGTTCAGTAGTCTAGCTAGTTCATCTGATAATCCTTACCGTTGACGTATGAATCTGCAAAAAAAAATAAAAATCCTCAAGATCAGATTTCCAGGATCCGTTGATGTAGGAATCAACAAAAAATCCTCAAGATCAGATTTCCCGTACTCGTTGATGTACGATCGGCAAAAAATCCTCAAGATCAGATTTCCCGGACCTTAAGAACAGCGGTCTAGGATATGAATGGCAAAGAGAGATCGAACTGTTATGATGGCCTGAGCTGATTTTAGACCCGTGGGCCAACCAACCCAACAAACATAAAGATGATCTCCCACGACCTTGGTGTACTTGCACAAGGGACGAGTAAAAGAGACCTAGCTAGAGCAGTGAACCCTCTTATGCCAAAATCAGGCTAAGAATTTCAGCTTAGTTGAGTAAAGAATTTTAGGCTAGAAATTATGCGTACTTTTTATCATTAGATACTCTTTTATTTATAATTTTTTTAGGAGAGGCGACGAGGTGAGACCGGTCTCCTTATTTAGTAAATTTGTAGTAGGATCCAGTTCTCGACTGAGATTTCAGGCGAATCTGTGCCGCTGTGTATTTCCTAGATCTTCGGCTACAATCTTGGACGTGCGTAATTAAGATAAGATCAACTCGAATAGAGAGTAGGCTTCATTGAACTAGGATGTGCCGACCTAGCTTATTTGGCAAGTAGTCGATTATTTAGGCCTGACCCTGTACTTGCGCCAAGCTTATCCCTATATTTAGGCGTAATGGAATGGAGATTGAGGTCGAGGTCAGTCAAGTAGTGGTCTTGGCTTGTCATAGTTTATGTTGGCTGACCCCAACTTGTCCATGAGGGTCGGTTAACCATGCCTTGGTAGAGATGTCGTTCGTCTCGAGTTATCCTGATCTGTCCATTTTTACCCACAACAATCCCACGGCGAGCTTCTGATTTTGGTTGGTCTCGAGTAGAAAACATGACCTACTCAAGTAAACAGTGGACGTGCAGGTTACGCAGATTGTGTGGTATCTCAATAGCAGGTAGTTGGGTGGAGGAATTTGATTGGGCCATATGCTGATGTTAGAATGCTGGTGTTAGAGATTGTCAAATGATTCGAACTACCTGCTATTGAGATGATTTGAACTACCACGCAGATTGTGTGGTGTCTCAATAGAGATGGTGCGTGTGCAGTCACCCACTTGGGCACACATGTTGAGATTGTCAAATGATTCGAATCTTCGATGCCCTTGTTTCTAACAGAAATAAAGATATTGTTTCATTATCAAACTTGAGTGATGTTCCTGACCTTTGAATTTTAGTGTTGATTGAGGGATTATTCTTTGAAATTAAGAATTGATTGTCAGTCATTTAAAATATTCTTTCTTTCCATTGCACGGAATTCTTGTTCACACATTTTCTACGAAATAGATGATATCAATCTTAGAAAAACTTGGCACGTGGGTTCCATTAGTACGTGCATGTGCGATATAATCCATCCATTGGGTGGGCCAACCATGTAGATGCTCGTACTTGCCTTAGACCCAACTGGAAGCTAAGATCCAATAGCTTAATTCAACTGGATTTGGATGAAGGTCTTCATGAATTAGACCCAGGCCCTGCAAGAACCGAACCCGGCTAGCCCAAGGATAGGTTCTATAGGGCCTGAAGGGAACCGGACCCATTGTCATTTGACAGCTTTTAGAGTTGCCACCCAACCTACAGCAGAGTTGTTTGGAACATCTTTCCGTAGTAGAATTCAACAATAACCACCTGATGCAGTGATGAACGTGATGAGGTTGATCTCCGTCTTCCTCAAGGATAACTACTTTGAATCAAGGATGCTTATCGAATCCACGAGGAAAGAGCGAGAAAATAGAAATAACATATTCTAGAAAATTTGTAAATTGATTGATGAATGAATAAACGAGTTTACACTCCTTTAAATAGAGATACTAAGCTAAGAAAGAAGTTTCAAAATTAAACTACAACTAAAACTCCCAGAAATAGCCACTTAATATAAATAGTAAACTTAGTATTTATAGATGGCTGTGATTCCTACTAGTGCGCCCAACGGATGAAGAGTTATAATCAAATTAAAACTTATTATAAATAGTAAAAAAGAAATTAAAACAGGAATTCGGCCGTCGATCTGATGGTATTTCGCAAATTCGGCATGAGTGGCTAAAGTACCTCGTCCCACCCTAAAATCATATATGGTACGTCCGATAGCTCATTTCGGTTCGCGAGATACGTCTGTTTTAAGTTCTGACGATCCGAATCACCTCCATTTCCGATTGGGTCTTTTCTGGTCCATCTTGGCCATGAAACTATCCGCAACCCATTATACATCAGTCCTCTCTACTTCAAAAGAACTCGGCCTCAAGTTCTCGCCCTACTTTGGTTCATGATACTCAGCTAGGTCTGCGACGTTGAAAGTACGTGAGATCGCCATGTCATCCGGAAGATCAATAATGTAAGCGTTGTCATTGATCTTTTGGAGGATCGGTACCGGTCAAACCTTCTTATTCTTCAATTTGTTGTACATCCCAGTTGAAAATCTCTCATTGCGTAGATGGACCATAATGTGGTTGCCCACCTTGAACACCTTTTGTCATCGATGCTTGTCAGCTTGTACCTTGTACTTTTCGTTCAAGGCATGTAACTTGGTTTGCACTTCCACATGAACGCCCATGATCCTGTCCGCCATATGTTCCGCTGCAAAGCTCATGCCTAGGAGCTTGGGTAAAGAAACCAAGTCAAGTGTGTGGTGAGACACTCGGCCGTAAATAACGTGGAACGAGGACTTCCCTATCGAGCGATTTACCATGGTGCTCTGTGGGCCCCACCATGATGTATGTGTTTCATCCATACTCTCCACATATTTTTCCAGATCGTTTTATAGTATGAGACAAAAAAATGAGGTATATTGAAATCTCAAGTGGATCACATTACAAGTAACAATGTTGAATGAGCTTTGTCCATTGAAAACCTTGTGGGGGACATAAAAGTTTTGGATCAAGCTGATTTTTTTTTTTTTCACTTCATCTGGGCATGTATGACCTAATCAACATATTAGATGTCAAATAAACAGTACAGTGGGCCTTAGGAGGATTTCAATGGTGGATATCCCGTCACTATTGTTTTCCTGTGATGTGGTCCACCTTGGATTTATATCCCTCTTATTTGTGGGATAGAGACATAAAATGATATGTTAAAATGGATGAAACGCATACATCATGGGGGTCATAGAGCACCGACCACATGCATCATGAGATTTATATACTTCTTATCTGTGGGATAGAGACATAAAATGATATGTAAAAATGGATGAACAGAATGGATAAAACACATACATCATGGGGGCCACAGACCACCGACCACCACCCACCGGGCTAGTGGCAGGGGGAGTAGCCAGTCCGTTTTCGTACCACACACCAGCTATATAGCTGGGTGTCGATACGTGTCGTGCGAAGACGAGCGCGGACGCTCCTCGAGGTCCGAGTTGTACGAACGGTTTAAAGGAGATCAAAGTTACATGGGCCCTACAATAATGTATTTATTATATCCACACCGTTCATCAAATTTTTGAGATCATTTTAGAGCATTATCCAAAAAATGAATCATATCCAAAACTCAAATGGGCCACACCAAAAATAGCAACGGGATAATGATTTTCACTGTTAAAAAATTTGCAGGGCCACTGTAACGTTTATTTTGCATCTAATCTATTCATAAGGTCAAAAATATCTTGATGAATAGGAAAAACAAATTTCATATTGATCCAAAACTTCTGTGACGCCAAAAGGCTTTCAATGGTAGACATTTAATCTCCCATTGCTTTTTGCAGTGTGGTCCAGTTTATCTTTAGATTTGTCTTATTTTTCAGCTCAAGCCTTACGACGAGCTCGCAAAATGGATGGACGGTTTGGATATAACAAATAAGTCATGATGGGACCCACAGAACTTGCTGATGTCAATACAGCAGCCAATCCGCTTCCCAATTCCGTCCCAACCTCGGCGCAGATCAGCTACTGACAGGTTGAGTAGCGAGACCAGCTACTGAAGTAACATCACCAAGTTTCTTGGGCCCCACCATGATGTATGCTTTGTATCTACGTCGTCCATCCATTTGGAGAGATCATTTTAGGGCAAGATCTAAAGAATGAGTTAAATCTATAGCTCCAGTGGACCCCATCATAGAAAACAGTGGGGGCAGTGACGCCCACCATTAAAAACTTCTAAAAGCCACAAAAGTTTTAGATCAACCATCATGTCTTTTTTAACTTTCGATCAGGTAGGATTTCAAATAAACAGTGGGTGCAGTTTTGTATCCATGTCGTCCATCCATTTGTGTTTTCCTTCTTTCATGTCTTTTTTAACTTTTGAACGGGTTGGATTTCAAATAAACATTATGGTGGGCCTTAGGATAGTTTCAACAGTGGGAATCACTCTTCCCACTGTTTTCTATGGTGGGGTCCACTAAGCTTTTTATTTGCCTCATTCCTTGGATCATGCCCTAAAATGATATCTCAAAATGGATTGACAGTGTGGATAAAACACATACATCACAGTGCAGCCCATATAACTTAGTGACATCACTTCAGTATCTGACTCGCTACTCAATGTGGCGGTATCTAATCCACCTCCCCCAGCCCATCCGCTTCAAACGCGGATTGCGTCCTACCCCCGCCCAGACGGATTACCGTCCGGGCAGGGCTCTGTGGGGTCCACTGTTATGTAAGTGTTTTATCTAAGTTGTTCATCATTTTTCTCATATTATTTTAATGTGTGATCCTAAAGACGAAGCAGGTCCACAGCTCCAATGAACCACACCAAAGGATGCTACAGTGATAATGACATCCACCGTTGAAACCTTTCTAAGGGCCACTGTGATGTTTTTTTTTTTTTTTTTTACCATCCACCTATTCATTAGGTCATGTAGACGTGGATGAAGTGAAAACACAAATATCAACTTGATCCGAAACTTCTCCAGCTCCCAAGAAGTTTTTAATGGTGGACGTTCAATCCCCACCTTGTGGTCCAATTAATCCTTGGACTTGCCTTTTTTTTTTTTTGGCTCACACCTTAAATGATCTGAAAAAGTTGATGGACAATGTGGATCAAATACATAAATCATTGTGGGGCATAAAGAAGTTTTACACGTTAAAAGTTGGTTTTGTACCTCGCAAACAATTTAAATAAAAAAAATAATTTCTGTACTAACTTGTAAAGGGGTAATTTCATAAGCAAATTTTTTTTAAAAAAAAAAATAAAAAAAATAAAAAAAACTCATGGAGTGCATTCCACGTTCACCATTAAGCTAGACTCTTATCATGGAAAGAATTCAGTGAAAAACCACTTAATGCTTTCCTTCTTCCACGTTAACAACACATTAACAAACACCACTAAACACGAGACATTTTCCCAATTCCGTGTTAAGTGCAAAAAATAAGCGTTAATAAACAGGCCCTTAGACTTCAAATTTAACACCCACGTGACTTACTATAAATAGTAAACTTAAATTCGTGTATAAAAGTAGAAACAATTTTTTTTTTTTTTTTTAAAAAAAACTTAAGACTCCAATCAAACACCCTAAAAACGTTACTTACTATAAATGGTAAACTTAAACCACTTCCACCCCTACCAGACTTTGTGGTTTTTGGCCAAAAATGGCAAGTGTCCAATTTGACCCAACTACATTATTCTTCTGACTTTTCTAAGCCTTTTCATGTTATCATGGCTTCTACGAATCAAAGGGATCAAAAGTTATACTTGAACTAAAACTTACTATAAATAGTAAAAACAAAACTTTTCATCATCAATCTAATCGAATTTCCCAAATTTGGTGTGGACAACCCGGCATAGGAGGGTTGGTTGGCTTAAGTAGATTCTCCTATCCAAAATCATATATAGTGTCTAAAATCTCATCCCAATTTGGGAGATAGATTAAATGTTTTGATGGTCCAAATCATTTCTGCCTCGATGGGGCCTGCTCTGGTCCATCTTTGCTATTAAAGTGTCTGCATCCCGCTCTACATCATACTTATTTGTGGGATGAGTCAAGTCTGAACTGAGTCAAGCTACACAGTGAGTTTCACAGTGACTCAGCCTGATTTCTGACTGAATCGAGTAGACTCGGTCGAGTTTCGAATCCAGTCACTGAGTTTTAGAGCCTAGTAGTTGGAAGGTCCCAATCTACCATCTCTCGTGCCACATGTACGGTGTAGAGCGGTCCCTATCATAGTTAAAAACGTATAAAGATCCATCATGCCATTCCCCTCAACGGCTGGACTCCCCACAGTGGTTTACCACGGTTTCTAAAATATTATTGACTGATTCACCTCATAGGTAGCACTCATTTACAGGTATCCAGACCGTCCAAATTGTGTATAGATCATATCTTGAAAATCACATCAATCAAGCAATCCTATCCAACCAATTGATGGCTGGAAAATGTATGCTTACGGTCCAAATTGGAAAAGAGAAATCAGACGGTTACCATCTAATCTTGGGTTTTGTCCCAGGAAAAAAACTGGGTCAGGTATGTGGATGGCCTAGATTTCCATATACCTATGCCATGTGAACGGTTCAGTCACCACCACATTTCAAACGATGCTAAACTATTATAGAAGCGAAACGCTTCCCTCGATTAAAAGCAGATGAGTTATTTAATACTCTGAAAGAGTATGACACTTGATACACGGGCATTCAGAATTTGTAGCAGTGGCTCACATTAACAAAAATTCAACCAAATAAATTTTGGAGCCCACTGTTGCTAAGTCAAAGCACCAAAAATAGATTGGTTAACGAATTCCAAGTTCTGATTCGTGGACACTTGTTTGTTGAAATGGGACCGTCGGATTTTTTCTTTTTAATCATTGCCAACCGTCCAATTAATGTCCACCAATCCAATAGTTAGATGGTCAAATAAACGTAATTTTTTTATATTCATGATAAACCCAAAACTGGGGTCCATAAATTGAACAGTTAAATTCGACTTGCACGCCACATAGCAGTTCCTAAATAATTTCCAAGTGCATGCATATCAAACATCATCTCTACCGGAGCATTAATTCCCCTGAAAAAACCCAAAATTGCAAAATAGCGGACCCCAGTAAAGGATAAATGATGACCCAGATACAAGTGGTCTACAGTCCTCATTAACATGCATACAATGAATGGGAGCCCACCAACCCTTACTTGCATGAAAGGTCCCATGATAGATGGGCCACATAACAAAAGACAGGAATAAGAGATTCTCACCTACCATTATGAAGTTGAGTTTGAAACAATGGCCAATATTTCATCAACCCATGTTTATAGATGGTCAGGATCTCTAATCAGCTTTGAGGCCCATCTATTGGTTTGAAGAAAAAGAAGAAGAAAAAGAGAAAAGCTCTTATGCTTTGGGATCTCTGTCTGGAGGGCTAAGCAACCTTCTTACTTTATGAATTAACCTTCTGCAAATTGGGCATGCTTTGTTTTCTCCTTCCGCAATCCTGCAAAACCATCCAAGTGAGTCTTTTAAAATGTCTACAATATAAATCTACAAAAGATGTATATGTGCCACGTTTAGATGCTCAATTGAATTCAACCGCAAATCTTATTCAATAAGGCTAGTGGCAGCTATGGGTTGGGTCAGCCCGTTAGTCAATTAGCCTGACCTGCTTTTGAGGTGTGTTCAGGAAAAACTAAATGTGTCGTGCTAGAAATGTGACCCATTTAAGTAAATCGGACGGCCTTGGGTTGAACCCAACCTGCTAATATAGGTTATGTATTGGTTAGGCTAGATGACTCGACTAGGCCCAAAACATAAACAAAATAAAGAAGGTATATATATATATATAGTCCGCCGCCTCAAACCTGAGTAAGGTCCTAGCTTCGGGTCAGTCGAGTCCAACCCATTTATAATTAAAGGGGCCAGGTCTTGCCGGATCGGACTTGATGGAAGCTGATTAGGTGTAGCCTTGACAGTGGGGCCCACCTTGATGTATGTGTAGTAAGTATATATTCATGACATTCATCTACCTTTTCGGGATCATTTGAGAGCATGAGACAAAAAATGAAGTAGATCCAAATCTCTAAGTGCACCAATATATAGGAGTTAGTGGTGATTGACCATTAAAAACTTCTTGTGGGCTACGAAAGTTTTGGATGATATGTATTTTTTCCCTCCGTCTAAGTATGTGTGACCTTATCAACATGTTAGATGGCAAATAAAAATTCTGGTGGGCCCCATAGTCAGGGCTGCACCTAATCCACTAACCGGCTTAATGAAATTTAGGTGAGTCGGGTTAGGTTCGGACAAGAAATTTTGACCAGTTTCGTAAATGGGTTGTGGTTGGCTAGGAGCCTGCCTGAAACTTGACCCATTGCCATCCCTAAATGAGGCTGGAAATCATTGTAAGTTAAAATGATGCCACCTCCTTTTGATCATATAAATCAGATTTAATAGCACTATCAAGGGTCCCGCTCCATGGCTCAGTGGGTGACTCTCTTTCAACACTGATATCAGGGGTTCGAATGCTCATATGGTGTGGGTGGGTGAGAGTGCACAAAAATAAAATAAAATAGCACCATCAAAGGGTCTTTTTAGGTTGGGCACTGCTGTAACTATATCCAAAATAAATCAGATCCTTTGCTTGCTATGAACGGAAATTTTATGTTTATTGTAATGTGATTGAGCCACATCATCCAAAACAGACCTGTTGGGTTTGATTATGGTATCAGAATCCTACAAGATTTGTGTGTTGCATCAGACCTTGTCATGGCGTAATCTTAAGCAGGAGCTACCGCTTAGGACCATTTTGGATCCGAATTTGGGTCCACATATGTATGGATTATAAATAATTATCTGGTCCAACTTGGATGCAACTCGTCTGAGGCAACTCGGTCAAGTCTGATCTGGTTCGATATCATGAGTTGAACCCTAAAACAAGCCCAACACAGCCCGACTCGAATATGCCACCCGGGCTCGACTGAGTTGTGACTTGAATCAGGGTCGAACCAGTCGATCCATGAACCTTAGTATCCACAGATCCATGTACCCATTGACAATTTGTTCCCAAAAACGGGTTTTGATCGTGTGTCCCACAGGCCGTAAATTTATTTAATTGAGTTAATGCAATTGTGATAAATTGAGCATCCAAACAGTACCATGCTCTAGAATCATACCTTTGGGCACAAGTGTAGCAAGTGGCACAATGACCGCATGGCACAAAGAAGCAGTTGCGCCCTTCATCATAGCAAATCACACATATCTTCCCATCATACAAGTCCTTTGAAGAGCTACTCAAGCTTGATTCCTCATCTTCTTCAATCGCTCCATATAAGCATGTAAATTCCTTCTTGGGTATTAGAGGATCTGTCTCATTCCCAGTCTCTATATCATTTGTAGCTTCTTCTTCTATTCTCTCATCCACCTCACATGCTCCAAGATACTTCAATATGAGTGAGATTACAACCACAACGAAACCTGCAACATAAAAAAAACATCATCTTGAAATTGTAAAGACCAAATAAGGGTGTGTTTGGATGCACAATTGAATTGAATAGTGTGGTATTTAGTTCAATAAGGGGTAGTTTGACAAAATGGAATTTTGAGAGTTACAGATTGTATTCCAAGATTTTTGGTCTAAATTATGTTTGGTACCCTCTAATATCTTAGATTTTAAATCCAACTTGGATTGAAAATCCTTAAAAGAGCTCTTTTAAAACCCAAGAGAAATGGTGGGGTGTAAAATTTTGAATTTTCAATCCTTTCCAACTGTCATAACTGCTCTCTCCTCCTCTCTTTTAAGGCCACTTAAATCAAAATCTAAGCTCCCAAATGTAATTTTTGAATTTCACATGAATGAAAATCCTGTCTACCAAATGCATGCAAAATTCAAGTTTGAAAATTTCAAGATTTGGATTCTTAAGTCACATCATGATGTTAAAAATTATTCCGTAACGACTGTAATATGATAACAGTGGGACCTATTATAATATACAGGAATGCAATGCCTGTTCTAAAAAAATGGCTCGTAATAGGCCGATACGATGAGATAACAGGCTGATATGGGCCTGTAACAGTTGATACGAGCCAATACAAGCCGATACAGTTTCTTCCTTCAAAAATATTTTTACTGGTAATGGCTGTTACAGGGGGCATAACAGCCTTTACGGGCCCTTGTCATAACAGTTATAAATCTGACCATTACAACTATCATTACCATTATTGAATACCTTGACAACAAACCAAAACAAGTAACCCTAAAAGGAAATAACTGAATTGTACTGAGAGAGATCGAAGAGGCCATGCTCACAAGCGTGAGATCCAGGTCGGTCGGTCGTAAGCGGGAATGCTGTGTACATGCACTAACCCATAAATCAAACGGGTCCGCTTGTTGGGTGGGTCACGAGTATAAGGAAAATTGGGCTGTTAAAAAAAATGACCACATGAGTGGACCATCTTGATTTTTGAGCCTGGACATTTCACTGTGGCCTCACCTCTTCAATTTCTCCTTGTGAGAATCCCTTGGTATTTCTCTTCCTGGTATCCAGAGTGAGGAAGTAGTCCTCAAATTGCAGATGCATTCCTTCCAAGCTCAAAACCAAACTTCATAGTAATGGGATTATCATAGTTCAATTCATTAATGCATCCAAACACAACCTAAGCCTTTCAAATGCGGGAATGCTTGCGAAAGTGTATGATTAGGTTACCTAGAATGGCCACATAGGTCGCCAAACGAGCCACAAAGGAAAGCTCAACGTACCAAGCAGCGGCATCCGCCTGCAATTGAAGATTAGTTGAGAAATCAATCTCTTCTAATATGGATTTAAAGGAAATTATTGTCACGGAAACAGGAATTCCACGTCTTCCACAGATGCAACTTGCTCATAACAAACACCTTTAGCATGCAAACAATCAAACAATTTCCATAGCAGCCAAATGACCCTTGTGGAGGTAGAACTAACAATTCACTTCCAAGAAAAGATAATCTTCTTAAGGCCATCAACTGGCCAGGCTGACCCATTTGGCTCAGGGTCCACCCAATCTTGAATCTAAGTCAATTTAAAGAGCCATGGGTCATCTAGGAGCTTAACTTTCAGCCCATGGGTAAGACAGGTTTACATTTCAGGTCCAAAATATAGGAGGCCTTGAGCTGACTTTGGCTTGGCCCATAGACAGCCCTAAGGATGATCTAGACTCAGTGTACGAGAAGATCCTCAGAAACTAAGTTTTTCAAATCTCTAACTTGAGAAACACCCTTCTAAAATAGAATTGATTGCCTACAACCCTTTTCTGCATTTATTTCTCCCTGAAAAATATTCAAAGTAAAAATCCAAAATAAAGCTTCTGAAGGCATAGAAATGAGTTGTAGCATGCAACTGGTTGTAAGGTGATCATAGTTAGGTATGTTAAAGCAAATGACCTGTCTTTTTTCTTTTTTAGGGTACGAATTTCATAAATTGGTAATTTTAAACATGTAATGAGGGCGGGAGATGGGTTATTACGTCGTCGGGTGTGGCTAAGACCACATATTGAGCGTTCGGGAAGGGAAGCGTAATCCTACAAAATCCATTCTTCGTTGAACAAACACGTTTTGCTTTAGTTGTATCATAGATCTTCGATGACACTTCAACCATCATCGTGACCACAACGGTCTGCGGATTGAGGTTTGCAGCACCAATGTAGTAGCTATCGTCGTCTTCAACAGTGTATTCTACTACTCCATCACCTGAAAATATGTTACACAGATAATCCATTTTTAATTGGTTACTAGAATTCAAACAGAGAAGATTACAACTAATCTTATCCTTATGTTTCTTCATCTAATATTGGCCTGATCCATTAGACATTTTCTAGCACATCTAAACTATATTCAAGGTGGGGCCCACATGTAATCGGACAGTGGGGGTGTGTGCTAACATGTAGCTACATGGATTGACAGCTTGTCTGAGTTGACTCGGACTTGGTTGAGTTGGATCGGGTTTGACACCAAGAGTAAGTAGTGCAAATAAGCCTGGCTCAGATATGTCAACCCTCTCTCAGGCGTCCGAGTAAATAATAAAAAAAATTAAAATAATAATCAAAGGTTACAAGCAGGGATTGATCCAAAAATCGTAACCAGTGATCAGGTACGCTTCACCGTGTATGGTTTGGGGCTCGAAAATCATGCGGACTGGATGATCCCACCCATCTGATGAAAGGAAAGAGACGGTTGATTTGGGGTCCAAATGATAGGATCATCCGACCAGTGTGTTGTAATAGCCATTAGAGCTGGGCATCGAGTCGAGTCATCAAGTTGGACCGAGTTAAGGTTGACCTGACTCGATCCGGTTTTGAAATAGACCTGACCTAAACTTGACCCGACTCGGTACCGAGACCAGCATACCTGACCAGATCCGAGTCTGGGTCTGGCCTGGACTAATCTGGACTGAGTCCGACCTGGTCACAGGTATTGAGTCAAGTCAGGTGCAGCGGATATCCATGGGCTGAAATCACAACTTGAAACCTAAGTACACCCGTCGGAATTGCAGCCTCTCCATCAACTGTTATACACACACACACGCACACGAGTCGGAGTTTGGATCGAGTCGAGTTAGTACCGAGTTGAATTTCAGGTCGAGTCGAGTTACTGGGTGACCTGACTCGACTCGGTTTGAGCAGATTAGAAGAAGTCTACTCGGTTCGGATTGCAGCATTGCAGCATTGTCATTAAACACAATGTCTCGGAGAGTGTACCTTTTCTTGGGTTCTTCAATCCAAGTGCATCATAGTCTTCTGAATGTTTGAGTAGTCCCTGGAAATTATTCTCCCCTGCAAAGAATCAAGTACCGATTCACGTGTGTAACTGCGTGATACATCACGTCTATTGATTTCAGATAAGGAGCCCAGGATCCAATATAAAGTTTTTGATTAACGTACAAAAGTGCATCTGATTGCATCTAAGTATGTTTAAATAGAGTTTGTGAGACTCTAATCATATATATATATATATATATATATATATATATATATATATATATATATATATATAGAGAGAGAGAGAGAGAGAGAGAGAGATGCACTTGAATTCTGAGGGTGACCAGATATGCTGGGCCCAATACCATGAGATCAATGACCCGAGCCCATCTTGAGCTTAGCACAGCAAGCCCAAGCCCAAGCCTGAACAAATTATATATGGCCTGAAATTAATCAGATCTCTATTTCTCATGTGAATGTTCTTAATCTATCTGGACTTCAGACAAATGAAGCCAATGATTTACATTCAAAAGTCAATGTATTACTTGAGGAATAGAATAACATATTTGTAAAATAAAACCATGTACATATGAAGTCAGGCTAAAACGAGTTAATCACGCATATAGCTTGAAGATTTATTGGACTGCACATGTTAGGCCTAAATCTAGACCATGGGCCAAGCTAAAAGTCCAGACCCAGTCCAAAGCCGAGCATCTGTAATTTAGACCCTACCTTGGACATACTTAGACATAGATTCTACATCGAAAGCTTTATATTAGATCCTGGGACAAAGTATAAAATAAAAACATATCAATGAATGTCTTATAGTTTAATTGTTTATTTGATCTCCATGAATTGATACATAAATTCACAATTTATTCTAATATATTTTACATTACCTTTAGTTAAAACCACAAGAATATTGTCAAATATGGTAGGTTGAACTTTCCAAGTAACCCGAATCGTCGATCCCTTGTTCAACCACAAGGAAAAGCCCTACTCATAGCAAAAAAAAAGCTCTTCTCAACCACAAGAATCAAGTAAATAATTCATAATGGAATAAAGCTTCGTAGCAATAATACCTGACGTCCATATGACTCAACAAACAAATACTTCGACACAGTCCAGTTGGTTTCCAAGCTCAGCTCTGGCTTCTCCACGAACCCATATAGCACGAACCCTCTTCTCTTATCTCCCGTCGCCTGAATTTGCTGTACGAAGACCGAACTCGTCTCCACCAAGTGTGATGAGTTGGGTCCAAGGACTAAATGGCGATTTCCATAGAACCCATATTGAATTCCTAGCGTAACTGCAAAAGCAATAGCAAAAAGATAGTATTTTAGATTAGTGGAATTACATTGAATAGCTGATTGGAAAATGAAGAATGTAAAATTATACATGCCAGATATCCATAAACTAATCGGCACGAGTAGCCGACTCAATACATCCTGCCAGGACGACGGACTGCTAGGCAAGCCTGCTGAGAAGATGGGCGGCCGGTGCATTGGTGTGGTCGATAGCTAATGAGAGAAAGATGGGAGGAAAATGAAGAGATAGGTGGTGGTGAGAAGATGGAACAAGTAGCTACTGGTCTTAGGAGAAAGGTTTGCATGATAGTAAGACTAGTAGATGGGTGGTTGGCTTTTCTCTTCTTACTAACGAATTTTTGAGTTGGAATGTGGTAAGTGGTGGTCGATTTTGAATGTTAGGTTGTACACTCTAATATCTTATTGATGCTCTGGCAGCATATGACACTTGATACGCAGGCTCTAATAAATGTACTGGAGTTCTCTACAACACCTAAAACACCCACCCAAATCTGTGGGTCCCACTATTTATTATTATTATTATGTAAAATCCACTTTGTCTATCAATTTATATCCTTTGTATCAGGCTTAAGGTTCAAAATCAGCTAGATCCACAGCTTAGATGGGCCACACATGGAACAAGGGGTGGGATGCCAACCATAGGTTTATCTTTCATCAAATCCGTTAATCAGGTGTATCTCGCCAGGATGAAGAGAAGATTATAAAATTAGCCTGACCCAAAACTCAGGTAGGCCATGCCATGTGGATTTAGTGATTTGGGGAGCGATTTTACAATTTTTTTCATTGGTACGGTCCATATGAGTTTTTAATCGGTTTTATCTTTTTCATGTACGGTCTATATAATGGTTCTCACCTGATGGACGGAGCAGATTTTACTTATACAATATGGTGGGACTCAGAGCTAGTCCGTTTTACGGTGTTGTAGACGATTCCGGTCCCTAAGAAATTGTACACGTGGCGGTGTATGTTAGCTTAAATTGAACCGATCAAATTGTGGGACGCACATGTCACGATCACCAGATCAGATTGTTTCGACGGTTCTAATTTCTGATGTATGGACACTTGTTTGCTGGAACAGGACCATTGGCTTTTAAAAAAAATAAAATAAAAATTCCTAGCCGTCCAATAACTGTCCACTATTCCAACGATCAGATGATCAAATAATTGCAAATCTTGGTTCATGGTACATTTAGACTATGATCCATAGTTTGAACAGTTTAATCTGAATTAACAGTTTCCAAGTAGTTTCTTAGTGCCTGTGTATCATCCATCACCCTCCGCCAGAGTACCAAAGATTTTTCTCATAATACTTGGCCGGAAAGTAGTACCCCAGTAGAACCTACGGTTTAATCCAAGCTGATGATTCGGCTGGAGAAATCCCATTTTTCCATAACGTGGTCCACTAGTAGATGGTCAAGAAAGAAAATGTAACAACAGTTGGAATTCAACCAAAAAAAAGGCTTATACGGCTAGGATGTCCCAATCCAGGGATTTTGATTGGGTGGGCCATCTATTGTCAGGCCCATCGTATCAACGGTTTGGATCACTGAACCGTTCGCCCACGTATACAAACTGACAAACCGAATGCTGATGTACGATCTTTTGACGCGCCCACCTTATCCAAAATCTAAACTCAACAGGCAATTCTGACCATTCATATTTACAGTTGAATGTCAGCTGTTGAAAAAAATAATAACTTTCAGTGGTTGTCGTCCGACCTCACAAATCATGGTCAGGATCAATAATCATGATGGCCCATCTACAATAACACCATTTCGGCTTTTTCTGCATGTGGGCCCCACTGACCAACATCGGATAGCTACAGTACAACCGTGACAGGCTTCCATGTGTGTACAAACCAAGAGAATGTTATTTATGTCTGTAAATTCAGGAGTACGCTTTTTTCAGTATTTGCATCTCATTTGCGCAAGACATGACATCCTTGTCAAAGATCTAAACTGTCCATCAGGAAGATCGTGTTGGGAAATACGTGGGCTACGGTGATCATTCATGGATTTCTATTGACCGTCCAATTGTTCTGTAAGGATGACCCATCTGATGATCGGACATGCATGATTTTTCAATAGAAAAAGAGAGGAAAAGATGACTGTAGCGAAATATCTGATGAAAGGTTTGGATCTAGTGCTGAGGGAGAAGCTTGTGCCCCGAACCCTGATCCATATCTCAAGTGGTAGACACCTCGTTTCAACAGTGAGGTCTTGGTTAACAGGACAAAAAAAAAAAAATACACGAAGAAGAAATAATTGTGGCTTTAGATGCTGCCTTTAAGAAATAATTAGCAAAGTAGACCGTGTCTTTTAGGGTAATTAGTTTTTTCGCTGGTGGGAAACTTAGTCGACGGAAGGTGATTTTTAGGGTACGGATGGACCAAAATACCCTCAGGTTAAGGTACGAAGCTAGTGAAAAAGAGGGTTATTTTCGTCCGAAATAGGTTCTCCGTATAGTCGGTGGTCTATTTTGGTTATCTAAGCTTGTGGTCGGTCACGTTGGGTCGAATAGGTGAAAAGTCGTACCTATAGTAAAAAATTTCTCTGCCTTTTACCTAGGGCTAAACACGACTGAAGTTAGCTCTAAGAGCCGGCTCGACTCAGCTCGAATTGACTCGGCTTGAAAGGCCGGCTCAAGGCGAGTCAAGCTTGTTTACTAAAGCTCGAGTTGAGTTCAAGCTACGTTCGACCATGGTGTATTTCAACTCGAAGCTTGAGCTTGACTTGGCTCGAGTAATATATTTTAATAATATATATTATATATTATATTAATATTATATATATATATATATATAATATTTAAGTTTTTTAAAAAATAAGTTAAAACTTAAAAGTTTTTACTAAAAAACCTTATTCGGCCCTACCCATCTCCATTCCCTCTTTTTCTTTCCCTTACCCTACCAAGGTAAACTCGACTTGACTCGAACCACTAGGTCGACTTGAACTCGACTCGAAAACTTCGGCAAACAAGCCAAGCTTCAATATTAAGCTTGAGGGTGAGCTCGAGGTCAAACTCGAGTATAGCATGGACGAATCAAGCCAAGCTTGGCCCACCTTGACTCGACTTGGCTCGATGTACAGCCCTTCTTTTACTCAGCGTGATTTGGCGACGTCCTAAAACCTTAGGTTACAAAGTTGGGCTTTAGGACGAAATTGCCCCTAATTCTTTTTGCAAAGGTGAGTCTTTTTTTGTAAAAATGAGTAGAATGTTGTTAAAAGTAGGGTAGTTTTATATTGAAATAATAGGGCAAATGGATAAATTCGTATGACGCTTTTAGATTTTTGGCTGGGCGGAAACTTTTTATAGGCGAATAGACTTTCTAGGGTTCGGCACCTGCTTGAAGACCAAAATACCCCTTGACTGTTAGGGTAAGCACCTGAAATGGAGGGGTATTTTGGTCTTTTTGGATTTAGCCGTACAACCCTAGGTCTAGTTTGCAAATTAAGGTTTGCTTGCACTGAGTAAACTTGGTGGGTGATACCTGAGGCCTATACGCCTCAAGTACCCTTTTATATTTCTAAATTAGTCCGCACGAATGAGGTCTACTTTCGTGCTTAAGGGTTTTTTTTGGCGTCCAATGAAAAAAGGCGGGTAGTACGTTGGGTCTGTACGACGCAAAAGCCCAAAAAAAATAAAAAAGCTTGTCCCCCGAGATAGTGTACTTGCTATAGTTCACTCACCATTCCACGGCCTGCATTTTCGAGATATTTCCTCGACATAGTACGAGTTTGTTTTGCCTCTGTCGCGACTCAGGATCAGGTGTCTCCCCGCCCACTGCAGCCCACAAGTGGCGGTCCTGCACTGGAAACTTAGTTAGGGCCCACCGTAATGTTTGTGATAAATCCACTCCGTCCATCCATTTTGTGAGATTATTTTAGGACTTTACACTAAAGTCGATCATGATAAAAGATTCAAGTGGGCTGTACTAAAGGAAAAGTTAGATAGGGAAATTCCTGCTGTTGAAACCTCCCTGAGGTCGACAGTGATGTTTACATACCGTTCGTAGCGTCATTCCCACTGGATGAACTGAAAACACAAATATTACACTGATTCAAAACTTATGCGGCCTCACAAATATTTCAACTGTGACATTCAATCCTAACGTTTTCGGCCCACTTGAGTATTGGATTCGGTTCATTTCTTCGCTCATATCCTAAAACGGATGGACGGGTTGGATTTCTCACAAACAACAAGATGGGTCCCACCCAGAAGGCTTTCGCAGGAAATCCACGTCCCAGCCCACATGCTCACTTGCTGAATTTTCCAATGATCTGAACCGTCCATTTGTCAAGTTCTGTGACATACGGATTACCATTGAAAAATTACGCTGAAATTAGGATTTTGACCACCATCGTCGGTATATGAATTTAGAACAATTAAAATAATTGTTTAATGGCTCTAATTCAACTGTAAAACTCAAAAGGTAGAACAATCAATAAGATGTAAGTATGAGTAAATAGCTTAGTTGTAATAGTAATGAGAACTTGGACAGTTCAAATCATCGGACCATATCATCCTGTTGGCCCAGTGGATGGCGACACATGCATAATTCCATGTCGCGATGGAGGAGAAGCGAACTCCAGCTGCATTAGGAAGGAACTTTTAATTTCTTCACTTACAAATATAGCTGAAACGTGGCAGGTGACGTGGTCTTACAATGAATGACAAGCAGTAGAAATCTCTACAAAACGAGTGCGAACCATCAAATAAGCAATAATGGGGGCCTCCAAATTCCAAATGAATGGTCGAGATCCAATTTCCAAATGAATGGTCAAGATCCAATTTCCAAATGAATGGTCGAGATCGCGACGAATTATACTTGTAAGAAACTAATCCCTTACTGTGGGGCCCACCTTGATGTATCTGCCTTAAATCCACACTGTTATTCTGCTTTGAAAGATCAGCCTAGGCAGATCTAAGCTTCAGGTGGGCCACACCATGGGAAACAGTGGTTATTGATAAAAACTTCTTTGGGGCCACCTCCAATGTTTATTTTCCATCCATCCTGTTGATAAGGCTAAAAAAAATCTGGATGAAGGGACCACACAAATATCAGCTTACAGTAAGTTTTTAATAGTCAATCATTATTTTTACTATGGTGTGGCCCACGTAAGATTTATTTGTGTTTAATTTTTGGTGAGACTCACTAAAATGAGATGTCAAAGCAGAATAACGGTGTGGATGTAAGGAAAATATATCAAGGTGGCTCGCATTGGGACCTACTCACCTAGGTGGATCCGGATCCACCAAAGCCGCCTGCCCTCCGTGAGATGATGCCAACAATTCTACCGCTGGTTAACAAATGGACTGTGTGATGCTTGGTTTTTTTTTTTCCTTCTCAGGTATCTCTTATCGTGCTCATTTGAAGGAAAATTACTGTATTTCGGAAAAGCCACTGGATAAAAAGGCCCCAATAGATCCTATCATGCAGGCATATACAATTTCGAATACCCAGCTCAACCTTATCTAGAAAGATCAGCCCTCTGATCAAAGGAGGGAGCTGTCGCGCCTCACAGTACCAATGGATATGTTGGCACTCGTTACCTTCACGTGCTAGGCCATCTGTTGGCCCATTGGCTTCCCTCCTGACGTGGATGAACTGGCAAAGCCCAAGGCGATTAAGGGAAGAAATTCAAGTTATCCAATGCCTCCATTTCCACTCAACTTTAGACTTGTGGTTCAACGCATTTGCAACCATGCTAGAATCTGATTCAACCACAACCTTCTCGAGGCCTTGGCTGGTGCAATACAGCAAGCCCTCATACACAGCTCTCAGCTCAACGTTGTTGTTCGAGCCAACCCCATAGCCATTGGAGAAAGCAAAGAGCATTTTGCCATCAGCCGACTTGCAGATCCCACTCCCACCTGACATACCCGGGTTGCCTCTGGCTGACCCCAACAACATTGAGCTTACACCAATCAGTAGGTGGCCTAGCCCAAGAGACCACCTCGCTGATGGGTTTTTTTTGACCCGTCATCCTTTCGCAACTGGGATGCGCAAGTCCTTTCGCAACTAGGATGCGGAAAGGAGTTTCCTATAACTATAAAAAAGGGTCCCTAGGGTTTTTCTAGGTATGTTGTGTTGATGAGAAAAACACAAGAGGGCTATCAAAGGTGAGAGAGAGGGGGAGAAAGAGAGAGAGAGGTAGCTTGTAGAAGAGAGGTTATGCTCGTGGAGGTGATCTACGGTGTAGTTTATATCTCAGCGCTCCTACGTCCTCGTAATTGGTGAGATCTCTCTGGTTTTCTTTATTCTTTCATTGTTCATCCACTCCTGCGTGAGTGAAGAAGGTTGTAAACATTCTACTTCATAGTGGATTGTTGATCTGGACAAGGTCCCGTGGTTTTTTCCTCTTTGAGGGTTTTCCACGTAAAAATCTCTTATGTGGTGTGTGATTGATGCTTTGATTTATTTCATTGCTTTATTATCCATAATTCTAGTTTATTCTGGAGGGCTAGATCGTAAGGTTTTGTGCAAGGCCCCCAACAAAGTGGTATCAGAGCTAAGTTCATTGAACGGGTAGGATTGGTTTGGAATTATGGAAGGTGGCTCATTAAGGATGATCGGTCTCAATGGTTCTAACTGGACCATATGGAAGGCTAAGATGGAGGACTTGCTTTATTGCAAGGACTTATATTCTCCAATTTTAGGCATATCAGCAAAATCCAAGGATATGACTGATAATGATTGGAAGAAGATGGACCGAAAGGCGGTGGGGTTTATTAGAAAATGGTTGGATAATTCTGTGTTCCACCATGTGTCCATGGAAACCTCAGCCGCTAGTCTATGGCTGAAATTACAAGGGCTGTATGAGAGGAAGACAACCGGTAATAAAATTTTTCTGATAAGGCGACTTGTGAATCTCAAATTCAAGGATGGTGGTTCTGTGGCCGAGCACATGAATGAGGTCAGTAATATAGTGAACCAACTCACCTCTATGAAGATGGTCCTGGATGATGAATTGCAGGCTTTATTATTGCTTAGTTCATTGCCTGACAGTTGGGAGTCATTGGTGGTGTCTCTAAGTAACTCTGCGCCAGACAGAAAGATATCTATGGAACAGGTGACTAGCTGTCTCTTCAATGAGGAGACAAGGAGGAAGTCTCAGGGGTCTACTCAGCAAGAGGCTCTTGTGACACAGGAACGGGAGAAAGGAAAGAACAGGAAGGGCGAGAAGGCCCGAGATAAATCAAGAAGCAAGTCGAGTAATAGAAAAAATGTTGATTGCTGGAATTGTGGCAAGAAGGGCCACTACAAGCATGAATGTCGTGGTAAGAAAAACGACAAGAAAGGAAAAGGGAAGGAAGATAAATCATATTCCACTGCAGTCACTTCAGATGGCGATGTTGTAGTTATTCTTTCTGCAAATCATGATGTATGTCTCATGGCTACGAGTTAGGACACCGACTGGGTGATAGACTCAGGAGCTTCTTTTCATGAGACTCCACACAAAGACTTCTTCATAAGCTATAAGTCAGGTGACTATGGGACTGTGAAGATGGGAAATTCTGGCGTATTAAAAATCGTAAGAGTCGATGATATTTGTGTGAAAACTGATGTGGGCTGCACATTGGTTCTCAGGGATGTGAGACATATCCCAGACCTTCGCCTCAACTTGATGTCGACGGGAAGGTTGGATGATGATGACTATGAAAGTTGGTTTGCTGGTGGGCGATGGAAGCTCATCAATGGCTCGTTGATCGTGGCCAGAGGGAAGAAGTGTTGCACCCTGTACAAGGCAAGTGTCAATATGTGTAAGGGTGGGTTGAACGCAGCGGAAGATTCAACTATTGACATGTGACACATGCGTCTAGGCCACATGAGTGAAAAATGGCTTCAGGTACTAGCAAAGAAGCGGCTCCTTCCAGACGTGACAGGTACACCTCTCAAAACCTGTCTTGATTGTTTATCAGGGAAACAGCATAGAGTTTCATTTGTTAAAATTGTTTCTCATGTTAATAAAGTGCATGCATTAGATTTGGTTTATTCTGATGTTTGTGGTCCTATGAGGACAAAAACCTTGGGTGGGGCATTATATTTTGTTACTTTTATAGATGATACATCTAGGAGGTTCCCAAGACCCCCCAGCATAATGGTGTAACTGAGCGAATGAATCACACTATTGTTGAGAGAATCAGATGCATGTTATCCCATGCGAAGTTACCCAAGACGTTCTGGGGAGAAGCAATGCACACGACGGTGTATTTGATAAACAGGTCTCCATCAGCACCGTTGAATGGAGAAGTGCCTGAGAAGGTGTGGACTGGATAGGATCCATTGTACAGTTATTGCAGGGTGTTTGGATGCAGGACATCCGTTCACGTACCAAAGGACGAGAGGTCCAAGCTCGATATGAAGATCAGGCAGTGTGTGTTCTTAGGGTACGGTGATGAAAAATTCGGTTACAGGTTATGGGATCCGACCGAGAGGAAGCTCGTTAGGAGCAGAGATATGGTTTTCTTTGAAGATCAGTGTATAGAAGACATTGGTAAGCCAGAGAAGAACCAACCTAATTCAGGTGAGCTAGAGGACATGGATCCGGTTACTCCTCCTGTGGTGCCTGATGACGGGGAGTACAACAAGGTGTAGAGGACGAGGGAGTTCCTTCAGAAGATGGACCAGGGGAGCAGCCCCCACTTGATCCACCTGTTAAGCCACAAGTGAGGAGGTCATCTAGGGACAGACAGTCATCCAAGAGGTACTCGCCACATGAGTACATTATGCTTACTGATGGAGGAGAGACAGAAGATTATTTTGAGGCCCTAGCTGACAAGCATAAGGGGGAGTGGTTGAAAGTTATGCAAGAGGAGATGGAATCCTTGCATAAGAACCACACCTATGATATGGTGAAATTGCCTAAGGGCAAGAAAGCTTTGAGCAATAAGTGGGTGTTCAGAAAGAAGATTAAGCAGAAGAATTCACAGACAAGGTTCAAGGCCAGACTTGTGGGGAAAGGGTTTGGTCCGAGGAAAGGCATAGACTTCGAGAAGATATTCTCACCAGTGGTGAAGATGACATCCATACGGGTGTTGCTTGGGTTGGCGACTAGCATGGATTTGGAGATAGAGCAGTTAGATGTTAAAACTGCCTTCCTCCATGGTGACTTGGAAGAAGAGATCTACATGCACCAACCAGATGGGTTCGAAGTCAAGGGCAAAGAGCATATGGTGTGTAGGCTGAGGAAGAGCTTGTATGGGCTGAAACAAGCTCCACGGCAATGGTACAAGAAGTTCGATTAGTTCATGTTACAGCATGAGTATGACAGAACGGAGTCGAACCACTGTGTGTTCACGCGTAAGTTCTCAGATGGTGATTTTTTAATTCTGCTGTTATACGTTGATGACATGCTCATCATGGGAAAAGACATCAAGAAGATCGATAGGCTGAAACAGGAGTTGGGCAAGTCTTTTGCGATGAAAGACTTGGGCCCGGCTAAACAGATCCTAGGAATGGAGATAACCCGTGACAGAAGCAGTAAGAAGCTTTGACTGTCACAAGTGCAGTATATTGAGAAAGTCCTAGAGCGGTTCAATATGAATGCAGCGAAGCCGGTCAGTACTCCACTAGATGGTCACTTCAGATTGAGCGACAGGCAGTGTCCCAAGACAAAGGCAGAGGTGGAAGAAATGCAGAAGATACCCTATGCGTCAGCGGTAGGAAGTTTGATGTATGCTATGGTGTGTACATGCCCAGATATAACATATACAGTTGGTGTTGTCAGCCGGTATCTTACCAATCTTGGCAAAGAGTTGTAGCATTGTCAACTACAGAGGCCAAATACATTGCAGTCACAGAGGCATGTAAAGAGATGCTTTGGATGAGAGGTTCCTACAGGAACTTAGCCTGAAGCAGGAGGAGCACGTGGTCTATTGCGATAGTCAGAGTGCTATACACTTGAGCAAGAATCCAAGTAGCATTCCAAGTCAAAGTACATAGAGATTCGGTATCATTGGATCAGGGATACTTTGGAACAGAAGGTGTTATAGCTTGAGAAGGTCCACACTGACGATAATGGGTCAGATATGATGACCAAGGCTTTGCTCAAGGGGAAGTTTGAGGTTTGTAGAAACCTGGCTGGCTTAAAGAAGGTGAATCCCTCCTGGGTCAAAAAGGGAGAGATTTGATGGGTTTTTTTTGACCCGTCGTCCTTTTGCAACTGGGATGCGCAAGTCCTTTCGCAACTGGGATGTGCAAGTCCTTTCGCAACTAGGATGCGGAAAGGAGTTTCCTAAAACTATAAAAAAAGGTCCCTAGGATTTTTTTAGGTATGTTGTGTTGATGAGAAAAACACAAGAGGGCTATCAAAGGTGAGAGAGAGGGGGAGAAAGAGAGAGAGAAAGCTTTTAGAAGGGAGGTTATGCTCATGGAGGTGATCTACGGTGTAGTTTATTTCTCAGCGCTCCTATGTCCTCGTAATCGGTGAGATCTCTCTAGTTTTCTTTATTCTTTCATTGTTCATCCACTCCTGCGTGAGTGAAGAAGGTTGTAAACATTCTACTTCATAGTGGATTGTTGATCTGGACAAGGTCCCGTGGTTTTTTCCTCTTTGAGGGTTTTCCACATAAAAATCTCTTGTGTGGTGTGTGATTGATGCTTTGATTTATTTCATTGCTTTATTATCCATAATTCTGATTTGTTCTGGAGGGCTAGATCGTAAGGTTTTGTGCAAGGCCCCCAACACTCGCATCTCATTTGGGGCCGGGGGTAACTGAGAGATACCTAGGTTCATAAAATGTAGACAACCCACCCAGGAAGAGGGGATCATGGACGGCTCTCCTTTGCCCATCCAGCGAAGCCACCATTTAATGTGACCAATGATAGAAACTGAAGACGTCGCTTACCTTCATATTTGGCCAAGTTCCATGCTTTCCAAATTTCCCAAAGAAGAAAACAGGGAGTCAGCCCCTTGAGCTGGAATCAGGAGTGACCAGGCGACATCGATCCCCACGACTGGCTTAGTCCGAGCTGAATAGAGGAGTGGCCCGCAAGGGAGACATCGAAACTGTTACTGAAATGTTGCCACACAATCTTGGCCAAGCTGCCATTGAGAAAAAGGTGGTCGATTGATTTGACATTGGGGCGACTGGAGTCTTCTTGGGGATAGCATGTGTAGATGGATTCCAAAGAGATCCCTCTGCTCTGAATCTTGTCCTCCACTGGCAGCATCCTTGCCATAAGTCACCAGATAAAGGTGGAGATTTTTGTGGGAAGTTTGGAGTGCCACACCCACCTTGCCCAACTTCTTTTAAGCCCGCCAGATCTTGATTTCTACCAACCTGAATTAACTAAGAACTCACCTGAAGGGGTGAAGGGCCAAATGCATGAATCCATCTCATCGGAAATGCAGAATCCCCCTTGGAAGATGTGGAGCATGGCCTCCTGCGATACAAATTTTGGGACCGAAGACGGAGGGAGTGGACCTTGCTGGCCGATGAAGTCTTTAACTTGGAGGGAGAGAAGCTCTTGGGGGATCGACTTAACTGGGATGTCGAGGAGGGGGCACAATCTTGTCCAATCCACTGACCAAACATTGTAATCTCCCTTCCCAATGAGCCAGCGGACATTTGCATCTAGGAACAACAAAAGCTTGAGCAAGCTCTTCCATGTGGGAGAGGTCACAGCTGCTACTCGCCCACTAGAAATGACACTGCTGTCTGGACTGGGAACCCATATTTTGCTGCCATGAAAACTGCCCATAGATTGTTCCTTTCCCCAAATTTCACGTTTCAGGCCATCTTAAGCTTGAAAGCTGCCATAACTTCTCTAAGCTGTCTAATTCCCAAACCACCTTCGGATCTTGGCATTTCAATCTTCTTCCGGTTTGTCCAATAGAGTTTTCTTTTACCGTCAGCCCAGCCCTAGAAAAAATTAACAAAACTCTTCTCCATAGCTGATAGAATTTGAAGATGAATGGGGGAGGTAGCCATCGTGTAGATAGGAATACTGCCTAACACACGCTTGATTAAAATGACTCTACTTGCCTGGGATAAGATCCTGGCTTTCCAGCCATTAACTCTGGCAGCCATTTTCTCCAGTAAAGGCAAGAAGAAGCTCTTGGAGGCTCTCCCTCTGATAATGGAGACTCCCAGATACCAAGCTCCCACCGGCGGCTTGTAGATATTCATCATGTTCTCGATGGATCTCACCCTTCCCAGGGAAAGTTTGGAGGAGCAGAAAAAATAGCTTTTGTTGAAGTTAACCTGCTGACTCGACGCTTCCTCGAATTCCACCAAGAACACCTTTAAAGCGTTAAGCAAGGACGCTCTCCCATTTAGGAACAACAACGTGTTGTCAGCGTAGAGAAGATGGGAGACGGACATACAGCCATGCCTGAGGTGGAATAGATGGCACAGGCCGCAGTTAAAGATTGATTTGATCCGCCTACTAAACACCTAAGTAGCTAGGTTGAAAAGGCTTGGGAAAAGCGGGTCCCCTTGTCTTAGCCCTCGTGATGATTTGAAGAAGCCGTTCGCCTCCCCATTGATTAGGACTGAAAACCAATTGTTGTTCCAACACTTCTCCACTATGTTGACCCATTCAGACTTGAAGTCGAAGCGCTCAAGGACTTATTCGAGGAAGTGTCAATCGATTCTGTCGTACGCCTTTTCCATATCAAGCTTGACCGCAATATTCCTCCTACGCACTTTTCTATCCATATCTATTACACCCTGAACTCGGAGACCGGGCTCACAAAATTCCCGATCGCCGAATCCGGCGCCGACAGCCTCCGTAGTACCCCATTCTCGGCTCCCGGCACCCATATACCAGGTTCCGATCCTGGGATGCTACAAGGAGGATTTCTGATAATCCATTTGATTCGTAATGAGCATAACCAAGCATAACCCACGAACAATAACCATAAGAACACCATCACAAAATCCACTATGAACAAAAACTTTGAATACAGTGCGTAGAAAGGGAAATACAAGGTAGTGCAAATAACAAAAACTCCAAAAGCTCGGCGGCACGCTCCAACTGCGGCGAGACTACAACTGCGTCCTGGCGTCACCTGCACGCATCAATCGTGCATAAGCTTATAGAAAGCTTAGAGGGCGGTGTAAGTGTGTGCGAACGTGCTCAGAATGCAATGCCGGAGTAATGCGAAATCATGCTGATGAGTACGAAATGCAACTAGCCGTACCAAGGCTATGCAGTACAAGATGTGAATGCTATCGGTCATACCAAGGCCATGCGATGCAATATGTAAGTCAAGCATGTCAATCCTCATCCAACTCTTCATGTCAATACAGTTCTCAGTCTGGATAATCACCGGGGTTCAGTACACTCCAAATGGCACTGTCTCTCTCCAAGCAGCACAGTCCAAGTGAGCGTAAGAAACCTCACTATCCGCCTGGCCAATAGTCAGCCAATACCTATGCGGCACGTCGATAGCGAACCCATTTCCGAGCTAGTCAAACTCAGCCTAGTAATGCCCCCTGCTCTCGGGCGAGTAAGGCCACCACTCCTTTCCAACCGACCACGACACAGTGGGAGACGCGGCCTCATGGTATTCGGCCCTCGTGCGCTCATATATCCACTCGGTCTCGACGTTGGAGTCATCCTCTGGTACCATCGGGTTCAGGGACTCTCACCCAGGGGACATCTATGGCGCCCAATTGCTTGAAACAAGATTTTCCCAGGTATCCAACCAGACCACCCACGATATATCTGTGGAGGCTATGGCCTGATGTCGCTAGGGCATATCTCAATCATACGGATGCAAATGCATGAACCACACTACCAATCATGCAACCATCTGCGTGAAGCACGCGCTCATGTAAGGCAACTCACCTATCGGGGGCCCAGTAAACATCTGCCCAGAAGGCATATGCTATGATCGAGACACTCCTCATCTCAAGCATACATATGATGCGTATGATCATGAATCATGGGTCATGCTAAACATGTTATAAAGCAATAAACTATCCTCTCAATGAAGATGGGCCTAGATGGCCTACATGAAACCGAAACGGGCCTGTCAGTGGCCTTAGGGAGAGTTATAATGTGGACATCTAACCAACATTACTCGTACAATGTGGACGTCAAACCAACATTGTCCCCAAGGCTCGGCTCGTCTTAAATACCATTAAATAAACCCTGGTGGAATTACACATTGCAATATGCCTTAGGTACATCCCACAGGGCCCTAAATACATCAAATGGGCCGTATCTCATAGGCCTTATGTTCATCAAGTGGGCCACCTCAATGACTCTCACTAATGGGCCCTAGGTACATTGCAATGGGCCATCATCCATGGGCTTGAGAATGTATTAAAATGGGCCCAATCACATAGGCCTTATACATGTCAAAATGGGGCTCAATAATGGGCCTAAAAATATGACAAGACGGGCCTAAACACATCAGCCCATATGCATCCAAGTGGGCCTCATGTGAAGCCCACCATAATGTTTATTTTCAATCCAACTTTCTCATAAGGTCTCATGGGCCTAGAGTAGGGCCCACTGAAATGTTTATTTTCATCCAATCTATTCAAAAGGTCACGGGACCTGGGGCCCACTAGGATGTTTACTTGCCATTCAACCTATTCATAAGGTCACATGGACCTTGGGTAGGGCCCACTGGAGTGTTTATTTGCCATTCAAATTGTTCGTAATAACAAGTGGGCCAGGGCCCACCATAATATTTATTTTCCATCCAACCGTGAAAACGGTTGCCTCCAATCAACACTGTTTTCCTGTAACGTGGTCCACTTGAGATTAGGATCTACCTCATTTTTGGGCTCATGCCTTAAAATGATCTGACAAAATAGATGGACGGCATAGATGACACGCATACATCATGGTGGGGCCCACGGCAGGAGCCGTGGGTCTGCCTCTACCCCACGCAGCCGCAGGCGCGGCCTGCGTCCTCTGTCAACAGCAGCAGCGCCTGCTGCTGCTGATGTATATATATATATATATTTTTTTTTTATTAGGGCCCACCGAGATGTGATTCACAATCCAGCCCACTTATTATGTGTGTCCTCCAAGATTGACGGTCCAGACCAAATTTCAGCCTCATCCGGACTTTGGGTAGGCCCCACCAAGTGATTTTATATGTTTTAGGCATGTCTTCACATGATTTAGATGGTATGGCCCACCTGAGATACGTATACGGTTGATTTTTGGAGTGGGTCCACCTCAGGGAGTGGCCCACCCGATGAACGGTGTGGATATCAAATATACATCATGGTGGGGTCCACAGCTGGGCCGTGAGGCCCAGCCTGTCCGTCACCACGGATTCTTTGCCTTCTTCTTTGCTTTTTTTAATTTTTTTTTTTTTTTTTGCATGTAGCGTCCTTCACGTCCAAATGGCGTCAGAGACGCCGGATTCGTATACACCACCTCATGGTGGGTCCCACATACACAGACCACATGGTGGGTCCCACATGCACGTGGCCCACCATACACATATATATATATATATATTAATATATATTATAATAATATAATATAATATATTACTACATATATATAAATGAAGGGTGGGTTTCACCTGAAATGCGGTGGACCACACCGTCTGATGGATGAAGTGGATTTAACATACTTTGGTGGGGTCCACAACATTCAAGGGGAAAAGAAAGAAAGAGAGATAGAGAAAGAGACAAGAGAGAAAAAGCGGTGATGGTGGGGCCCTGCCACTATGGCCCCCACATGATACAATTCATACATAAAAAATGGGTCCCACCAACAAGTGGCCCTAAGAAAAGAAATTTAACGGTGGATCACCCACCTCTTGCACTCCTTCTTACTCTCCTAGCCTCCTATGCTCCTTAGCTTGTCTTTGACGGTAGATGATGGACTTTTGATGGTGGGGATGGTGGATCAACGGTTGAGATGGGAGATGACGAGGTGGGCCACACTTAGAAGTTTTTGAAAAATTGGGTTGCTTAGAGTAGGTTGGACGTGTGAGAGAGAGGAAATGAGAGAATGAGAGAGAGGAAGAAATAAATTAAAGGAAGAAGGGATGGAGGGAGTGGTGTTGTAATTAATGATGTATGGTTGGGTTTGAAAATGTGAAAAATGAGGAATGGTGAGGGGAGGGAGAGTTTGACTTGTGGGAAAAGGGAGAGAGGCCACTTGTACTTGTTGTTGGGTGAGGTGGCATGGAGGTAAGGTGGTGTACTTGACTTGATTGATGGGATATCTCGTAGAGATTCCCTCGAGATTCGCAACGTGCGGCGTTTCTTCAAACCGAACGCAGGCCGACATCTTCTAGCCTGGGTATCGGGTCGGTGGGTGAGTCGCGGCGTTAGAATCGCGGTGACGGCGCGGTCGCCAAGATACAGGTTTCGAGTCGAGCCGACTTCGGCATGCGGGACTCGGCTTAGGATCGCGCGCAACGTCGGAAACAGGTCGATGATTGCCGGAATTGAACCGGAAGGATTGCAAAAACTGACGGAACAGTACGGTCTACGATATGGGTCTTACAATATCCTTGAAAATCTTTTGCATAAGTGCTACATTCTCAAAAATTGCTTGGCCTCGGATAAAATCCCCTTGTTCCTGGGAGATGAACTTGGGAAGGACTATGGGATGCTTGATTGCACACCCATATAAATGTGATTTGTGCATGAGTCCTCCATTTCCTAACCCAACAATAGGATGTTTACATCACTCACTCGAAGTTGTTTGAGAGGGATGTGCTTACACCTATCCTGTTATGTCCATGTGAGCCAATGAAATGGTGTTATATTGTTTATATCAAAATCTATCCGGACTAGATAAATGTTGTGGTCAGGCCATGTGGCATATAGAAGATGTTTGAGAAGCATGCGTCAAATATTTGAAAATCATATAATCCGATTTATGTTATTTCTGGATAAGAGTGAGCAATTGTCATAGCCACATTAACTCTAGAGCATGTTTTGGGTGTCCAACGAAGACAAGATCATGATCAATAATATGTAACTACACTTTCTCAGTTTGTTACATGTGAAGGAGCCACGTAAACGAGTAGTTGTTCTCTCATCTCTTAGGGGAAGCTATAAACAGTAGAAACAAGTTCAAAGTTAAGGGACTTTAAATCCAAAATCAAAGTACACAACTCTTAATCCAAAGCAACACTATATATTTAGGTTTAGTTCTCCATTGCTAATTAGCAGTGAACCCCTAGGGTAGATTTAGTTTCAATCCGCCATTGCGCATACGCCGGATCGACTCTTAGCGGTAGCCGGCAGTTCTAATTCCATTCCACCTGCGCCTGCGTGCCAAGATTTGAAGGAAGATCTTAGTTTAGGAACAAGTTTGCCTAAGCTCATATGCTGGGCCGACCATATTCGTAATCTCAGGTATTGCATTTTCCTTGCTCATTAGCACGTTGCTCCTTGAAGCACCCTACTGATCTCAGCCAGGTCGGTGATCCCACTATAATGGTAAGTTACATATCTTTCCCGCGTCCATATCCAACCTTTTCCATTCGACCATACAACTGTTTCACCTTTGAAAGACCTTGAATTTTGAAGGAAAAAAAGGTTCATTGGAGGAAGAGCCCCAGCCTCAGCCAGTTGCTTGAGTAATAAGTGCACCACACTTGGTTGAATAGATGAATGGTCAAACCATGACTGAACACTGCTTTATCTCAACGTCAGGAGTTGGTGGTTATGGTTTAAATTGGACCCAATCGGTTTTGGCATGCTCGCAAACCACGCATGTGTTTTGCGTGGCTAAATTTGAGACCACTATATGTGTTGCCATTATATACGAGCGATGTATGAAATCCTACTTGTGCTTCGAGGAATCTTTCACCCTATGTCTGTTGTCGATACGTCACATACTGAAAAGCAGAATGACTCAGAGCCTTACTCTTGCTCCGGTGGTAGACTCCTAGGAGTTTCAACACCAAGTCAAGGGTTCGAGTATCCATAGGTTGTGAAATCCCACTACGGCATGAGTGTGTGGGGGTGAAAAATAATAATAATAAATAAAATACATATATGCAGAGAAGACACTGCCATGAATGATACTTATCACTCATATGAGGGGCATGTGTGGTTGAAGCAATATGCTTGACAAGCTTATAAAAACCCTATAAGAGGTGAATTCTATTGCAATTCGAATACACTTGGTAAGGCCGCCTTACACAATCATACTTAAATGGATAACCTCCTAGAGAGAAGATTAATGCTTTCATGATAACTACGAAGGTTCAAGAAGCCTTTTCCTCTAGAAAGAAAAAATAAAATAAAATAAAAAATCAAAGTATACAATGGAATATGAATTCGGTTAGAATATAGGTTGACCATGTAACATTTGAGGATCTCTATACAATGGAGGGCAACGAGATTCCCAAATGAATGAGAGCACCCTCCCAAATCTATACAAGGAGCACCGATGAAAAGCTTAGGGCCCTCACCAAATATAATTTCTTTACATGGCGCAACATACTGTTGATCTTAATTATAGTATTTAGTTCTTCCATTTCTATCCACGTCTAGAGTTTAAGATACTTTAGATTGTTGCTGTCCAATACCCAGATCATCCTTCATTGGTTTGATTCTATAGTTGATTTGGCTTCTGAATCACAAGCATTTAATCAATCTCAAGACAAGTACAACTCAGACAAGCTTGTACTATACTAATCACGTATGTTTGACTGAACATAAGCCATTCACTAACACACAGCGTGGCTTTGTGTTTGTTTGAGTAGCAACAACGTGAACAATCAAAGGTACGTAACCGCACATGATAGAAGGTCCAGGTCTGCATCAATGCTTAGTTCATTCTAGTATAATATTCTACCTGGACCATGGATTTTCCAAATTACTAATCTTATGATTAGTCTCCTATAATCAAAGTGATTTGACAGGCGTGGACCATTAAAAAATGTCGACGACCTGATCGTTTCTTGAGTGATATATGGGAATTGCCCATTTCAATATCTGTTGTCGGATGGTGAGCAGATGCGCCATTAGGGATGGGCTGCACATGGGAAGCGGACACGAGTACTGCCCCGCCTGGATCAGACTTTGTCTAGGCAGGGGCCTTTGTAGGCCACATAATTTATGAGTTTTATCCCACCGTCGATCCATTTTTTGATATCATTTTAGATATAAGGTTAAATATTAGACAAATCCAAGGCTTAAGCGGTCACACAATATGGATTAAACACCCACCGTTAAAAATTTCTTAGGAGCCATGAAAGTTTTAGATCAAATTGATATTTGTGTTTTCCTATATTAAGGTTTATATGACCTTTACAAACAGGTTAAATGGCGAAGAAACATCACGGTGGGCCGTACGATGGTTTCAACGGTGAGTGTCATTATCACCGCTGCTTTCTGAGGTGTGGTTTCCTTGAGCTTTAGATCTGCCTCGATTTTGAGATCATATTTTAAAATGATTTGAATAGATGGACGGCATGGATATCCCATAAATTACGGTGGGCCCTGTAGAGCCACCACCTAATTGTCAAGACACAGTCCGCTTCCTTTCTGAACGCCACCCCTAAATTATTTCTGTACAGCCCATTTCAAAATGTATGCTCGAGGTCACATCAGTGCAATGACTCTTTTCCGGACATTAATGCTAGCCTGACTAGTGTAGACGCGCCAAATGTGTCAGTTGCAATGACTGAGGGCCGCATAGAAGATTAGTTGATCATGATTCAATTCATCCATCTCATTTTCACCCTTAATCATAGTTAATAAATTAGTGTTTATGTAAAATGTAAATGTGTGTATGTTTTAGCGACATGAATTTAATCATGTGCACGTACATTCATCTCTGTTTCCCGGTGCTGGAACCGAGGGCCTGACAGATTAAGACTGGGGTGGGCTACACTAGAAGGATTGGTATAAAATGATGCCTAGCCTTTAAATTCATGGTGTTTGTGTAAAATGTAAATGTGTGTGTGCATGTTTCGACGATGTGAATTTAATCATGTACACATAAATTCATCTGCTGTTTTCTTTTGTTGGAATTGAGGCATGACAGGCTAAGACTAATGGGCTACAACGATTGGTATAAAATTGTGATGGGAAAATGCAGTCCGACCACTTTGGAAGTCAGCTCGGCTTGATGAACACCCAACCCGTTCCTGTGTCACCTCACGAATGGAACTTGGCATCCGCTACAGTGGGTACAGTCTTTGGCAAGGCATGACTCTAAGTTTCTGCCCCCTTGCGCCCATCAAGGACTGGACAATTCGCTAAAGCCAAGGGACCATCGAGAATAGATGGACCCGGTGAAGGTTCAGTTCTGAGCTACAACTCGGATTGATTTAGTCCTGATTAGCTCGGCTCAGGTCATCTTCGGTCGACCGGTAGAGCTCGGCCAAGATTAATTCAGCTCAAGACGTCTTCGGTCGACTGACAGAGTTTGGCTTGAATTAGCTTAGCTCGGATCATCTCCAGTCGATTGGCAGAGTTCGGTTCAGATAAGTTCTTCTAAAGATCCTCCTCAATAGTGCACGATTCGAAAATAACTGCCATCACCCACCTCTTGCGTAACCGTCCTCCACGTGATTCAAGGGTAATGGCCCATATTCATCACTCGTGCATGTCCCGCCCAAGGGCTAAGATCATGCCTAAATTGACGGACTGCCCTACCTTATAAACATTATAAATAAGTGGACCATCAACAAAGGGAAGTACGCAAAATCTCTCGCCCTAAACCTCTCAACATGACTAGACCTAGATTCCTAACTTGACTTTGGCATTGGAAGGTCCCTTGTTCTAGTCAGGGTCTCATTTGTCTTCTTCCTGTGCAGGTGTAAGGAGGTCAGGGTAGGGCGGTCTAGTTTCTTACATTAACAAAACTCATTCCTAAAACCTTTAAATTCATATGGTGTGGCCTATCATATGAGTCTTGAATGTCTTAAAATCTCTAAGGGATCTATTTATCTTTTGTGTATTACTTTGTATGAGTGGATTGTATGGTACATAAACACTATGGTGCACCACATGAAATTTGGATGATTTTCAAAGGGCTTCCAATTTAAACTGTTTTTAAAAATAGTAAAATTTTTCTAAAATTCATTTTTGAGATGAAAGCACACGTTTTTTTAACAAAACGGGTAGATGTGGGTCAGTTCACATCAAATGGCCCATTTCAGTAAAAATTGATAGGTTGTGCGCCCCATAATAATACACAAATCAATTTACGGTCTACCTTCTTTTGGTCCAACCATACTAGAAATGTATTCCTGACGAGTTCTATATAGCGTAATTTTGAATTCAGCCAATATTCTACGTTCAAGTCTGTGTGACTTCATGTATAGGTTGGGTGGCAAATAAAAGGTAGGTCTTAAAAAAGTTTTAACAATGCTGTTTCCTGTGATGTGGTTCACTTTTAGCCTTGAATCTGCTCCAGTTTTGAGCCTATATTATAAAATAATAGGAAAAATAGATAGACGGCCGGTGTAGATAAAACCCATACAACAGGGTGGACGCTGACAGCTAATGCATACTCCTAGCACTCGACGACAGTAACACCCAGTCCACGTTCATTCAGTAGGTTGTCAGCTGACAGGATGCGGATTTACTGATAAAGCATTTAGTATGTGGGGCACTGTGATACTTGTACGAAATCCAATCCGTCTATACGTTTTTTTGAGATCATTTTAGGACATGCCCAGAGAGTTGGATCCGATTCTCAAGTGGGCAAAAAACGTGAGGATTGGACGTCCACAATTGAAATATTCATGGGGTCACGGAGGTTTTGAATCGTGCTAATATTTTTGTTTTCGGTTTATCTCAGTACGAATTATGTTATGAACGGTATGTATGTAATGCATCACTGTTGATCCATCCATTTTTTGGCTACAGTACTAAAATAATCTAAAAAAACGGATGTACAGGGTAGATTTCGCACAAACATCACGGTGGCTCCCACCTAAGTTTATAGCATAGTAAATACATGTCAAAGGCTTCCGCAGGAAATCCTCTTCGAGGACGCGGATTGCGTCCGGCCGTCCAACCGGGAACGGGCAGGAGCTTTGAGTGGCTACGGTGGTGTATGGGTCTTATCCACACCGTCCATCCATATTTTTGTATCATTTTATGTATAGTCCAAAAATTGAGATGGACCCATGGCTCAAGTGAACTAATACAATGAAGATTAAATTTTTATTGTTGGAAACTTCCTCGGGGACACTGAAGTTTTGAATGGATCTGATATTTGTGTTTTCTCTTCATCCCGTCTATGTAACTTTATAAATAGTTCGGATGGCAAATAAACATCACGGTGGGCTCTAGAAAAGTTTCAACGATGAGAATCATTATCACCGCTGCTTCTTATGATGTGGTCCACTTGAGCCTTGGACTTGCTTCATTTTTGAGCTCATAAATTAAAATGGTACCAAAAAAATAGATGGACGGTGTGGATAAGACACATACATCACAGCGGCCACTCAAAGCCCCTGCCCGTTCCTAGCTGGAAACGGGCGGTGCAGGTCGCAATGCACGTCCGGATAACGGGGAAGTGACTGCTCCCTCTCTCCTCCTAAATGCATTAAATGCTTGATGCGTCCAGCAATGAATCGGTGTAGCCCACCGTGATATATGGGTTTTGTCCTCGCTGTCCATCCTTTTCTTCAAAAATACATATATCTTAAGATATGAATCTAAAAATTAGATACGTCCAATGCCGACACCACACAGAAGCAGTGGCCATAATGAAACTCACGTTAAAACTATCTTAAGATCTATTGTCGTATTTATTTGCCTTCAACTCTTTTATAAAGTCACGTAAGCCTAACACAAATAGTACGTTGATTCAAAATATCTACCGCTCACGAAGTTTTTAATGTTGGGAATTGAATTCCCACCATGTGGTCCACTTGAAAATTAGATTTGTTTTATTTTTGGGTTCATATTATAAAATGATCTTAAAAAAAAAGGATAGTTGGTATAGATGAACCCGTGCATCATGGTGGGCTCACAGAGCCCCTGTATGGACGGCTGCATGTAATCCGCTTCCTACGAACGAAAGCCCAGTCTTGTCCCTCCAGGGTTGTCCGTCCAGGGTCTTATAGGGTTCAATGTGATGCGTGGGTTTTATCTACACCTCTGTTCATTTTTCCCCATCGTTTTAGAGATATGAATTAAAAAATGAAGCAGATCCTAGGTTTAAGTAGACCTTAAAGGTGATTGAACTCCCACCGTTAAAAACCTCTTGTGAGCGGCAGAAGTTTTAGATCAATATGATTTTTCATAGGGCTGAAAGTTGGGCGGGTTCAACCCGAACAACCCGTGACTGACACCCGACCAATGGGTTGGGCATGGTACGATGTTTACAGTTTGGTCTTGGGCTTGGGCCATACAAACGCCAACCCAATAAAACTGGGTTGGGCCCGGGTTAAGGTCTCGGGTTGCCCGACTCAACCCGAACCCGAATAATATATAAGTTCCTTGTAAATTAATTATAATTGAGTGCAGATCGTCTATATTGAAGGCACAAGAGATTTCAATGTCGTCAGGTTTCATTGGTCCACATCATTTTAGATGACTCAAGCTAACAAGATACATTGAATTTCTTTCTCCCAAATAGATTGCTTGATACACAATATGACTTTTAAATGAGTAGTTGTCCTATATTTTAACTTGTTTGTTTAGAAAAAAATGATTTTTTATGATAAATAACTACATATATAATTAATATAATTATAGGTAAAAAAAATAAAACTTGTATTGAATATATAATAGACTAATGTAATAATGAAAATATTAGCATATGTCTACCCGACCATACCTACTTGGGTTGGGCTTGGGTTGAGAATTCCCAACCTGAGCTTGGGTTGGGTTGGGTTTGGGTTGAGGTATAGGAACCTTGGGTTGGGCTAGGGTTGAGCATCAACCCGCCCGACTTTCAGCCCTAATATTTCAGGCCTATATGACCTTATAAAAGGTTGGATGGCCCCAGGTAAAGTTTCAACAATGAGTTTCATTGTCTCCTCTGCTTGCTGCTCAACGGCGGGGACTGGAGCAGGCCTTGTCCCAGATTTTGAACTTCCAGCAGGCCCATTCAAAATTCTGATATTTTAGCCCTGTTTCCGGCCCATTTCATGCACGGACGCGGATGCGTCCTGCCCCGCCCGTGTCCCTTGGGATCAGGCGGGCGCATGGCCACGGTGTTGTATGGGTCTTCGGTTATTTTTTTTCGTATCATTTTAAAGCATAAGCTCAAAAATGAGTCAGACCAGAGGCCCAAGTAGACCCATCACGTGAAGAGGCGGTGATAATGATTCTCACCGTTGAAACTTTTCTAGAGCCAACAGTGATGTTTACCTCACTGTTTACCTGACATCTAACCTATCCATAAAGTTACAGACGTAGACGAATAGAAAGCACAAAATGAGGCCCATTTAAATCTTCTGTGGCCCTGAAAAAGTTTTCAAAGGTAAGAATTTAATCCTCATCGTATGGTCCACTTAAGCATTAGATGCATGGGATATGCCTCATTCTCTATCATACACCCTTTTAGGAAAAAAAAAAAAGAAGGACGGAAGGTGTAGATAAGACCCCTATCACGTCACTGCTAGCATTTAATGCTTGCTAATATTCTCACATTAAATGCAGTGGGATATTGGGCTATTAGCCTATGTCCCCATCGAACAGAGAGTCCTGTGGTCGGAAGTTTTATTGGCCCACAGACTCCCGTCCGAAATCCACTCCGTCCATTAATTTCTCAGGCTGACGGCGAGGCATTATTCCAAAAAGTGAAGTTGATGAAAAATTCGAATGGCCACACGGGAGGAAATAGAGGAGAGTGGATTAGATTTTGAACGCTTCGCTACTGAAGTGGTGAAATAGTGACCCATTGTCTTACAATTAATGCTCTTTCCGTTAGAGCTCCATTGCAGGTCTCTCTTCGTTTGGCAGCCCATAAGGGTAAACGCCATTTTCAAGTTATTTCTTTTCTTGACACTCCCTGCTGAAGTGACAGCATCACTTTCTTTAGGCACCATCATGATGTATGTATTGTATCTACACGGCCCATCAATTTCGCGAGATTATTTTAGAGTATAATCCAAATTTCAAGTGTACCCTACTGTAAAAAACAATGGGGATTGAACGCTTATCATTAAAACCTCCATAGGCCACAGAAGCTTTCGATCGAGCTAATATTTATGCTCTTACCTTATTTCAAGTCTTTTTTAACTTATAAAAGTTGGATCTTAAATAAACATCATGGTTGGCACCAGGAAGGTTTCAACGGTGGCTGTTTCTGTCCCACTTTTTTCCCTAGTGGGGTCCAGTTGAACTTTGGATCAGCCTAATTCTTTGGCTCACTCCATTAAATGATCTCTCCAAATGGATGGATGGTGTGGATACAACACATACATCATGGTGGGGCCCATAGAACGTGGTGATTATCCTGAGGCCCACCCGTGTTTTGGATTAGCCTGATTCTTTGACTTCTGTCCAAAGCTTCTGAAATTGATGGACTGAGTAGGTTTCTTACGGAAATCCTTGTGTGCCTCTGCATGGATTCTGATCACGCCTGGGCGGGCCCCCCAAATTGGGACATCGGACGGGAGCGGATTAGGTGAGATGGGAGGGCTCTTACTGTGGGGCCCACTTAATGTATGTATTCTATATCCATACAGTCCGTTCAATTTTCCAGATTATTTTAGGTCATGTCTCAAAAATGAATTAGATTCAATTACGAGGTGGATGATACGTAGGAAACGATAGTGATTGATTATTAATAGGCCCGCAAAAGTTTTGAATAAAAGGATATTTATTTTGCCCTTTATCTAGAATCATGTAACCTTATTAATAAATTGGATGTCATAAGAAGTTTTTAATGGAGTGTTAAATCACTACTATTTCCTAGAATATGGTCCACCTTAGATTCGGATCTTCATTTTTAAGATCAAGTCCAAAAATGATATGGAAAAATGGATGGATGGTGTGGATATATGATACATACATTGGGGTGGGCCCAGAGTAAGGACTACGCCATCGTGGGTGAGGCCGGGGTCTCACCTAATCAGCTCCCGACGCACACCTAATCCGGTCCTGGCACAGATGGACTGGGTTGCGTTGCCAACAACATTCTTAGCAGTGGCATGTTGATATGTAGGCAATATGAGGCTCAATGTGATGTATGTATTTTATGTTATGAAAAATATTTTAAATAAAAATTTATATATAAATATATAAAATGTTTGAAAAAAAACTTATTTTTGTGTTTGGGAATAGTCCCATATTGAAAAGGAGCGAAGAAAATTTTCACTTAATAAGTAGGGTGTTGAGGATCTTACTATTTGCTTGGTAAATCAGATGAGGTGCACACGCACATGCACATACTCGAGCTTAGTGCGAGGGTGTGGGCATATGAGTCTGTGTGACCACTAGAGGCACTGGTGGCACACTTTGCACTTCACGTGTGCATTGTGTCACTCCCTCATGACCTTACGCGAATCGACGCAAGACAGGTGCTAGTCGTGGTACGACAATGGCTAAGAGAGATGGATTAAGTGAGTTGCAGTGTGACAGTGGCTAAGAGAGATGAATTAGGTGGCTGGATTCGGAGTGCTATGGGTAAGAGATTTGAGAGAGACCTATCTACCTTATATAAGAGCTAAAATTAGTCACTTAAGAAGCTTGGTGTAATTGCTCATGTAGTAATAAATTAGACCATGTAGAAACTGCTGCATGTGGCTAGCACAATAGTCATAAATGACTAACCATTGTGTCTAAACAGCTAGCACACAACTGATTTTCCACATGAAAAACGGTCAGAAACTATCAAATAACTACTAGTTTCTCATCAACAATCAGAATGGTCAATTGTAGTTATGACATTGGACTAAAACATCTAGGTTCATTTCAACAACATAAACCATTTGGCTTATCTCCTCATATGAACCATTAAAACCCTAAGTATTTTCTGATCAAGACGACAAGTTCAATACGAATCTTAGCTAGCAAGTCTGCAAGAACCAAACCAACATAGTGGTCTAAGCTAGTAAGAACTAGACTAGTATAGTGGTATAATCCAACAAAGCTAAACTTCATTGTCTATCTTTCTTTCTGATTTAGGAATTTTCCTTTAGTTTTCATCTGCCAGCAAAATTGTGTTTATAAAGTTTCACTAGTAGTTTCTTCGTGTTTGCAGAACACAAAATTACGTACAGGCTCGTCGTATCCTAGAAGCTATATACTTCTAACCTATCAGCAACCTCAATTACTTTGAGAAGGGGTGAATAATGCTTTAAGGGTCGCGTGATCACATGTGCTTCAGCCTATCCTTAATAAATTTGGTTTATTTCCTTCTATTTTACACTAATTATAAATCTGTAATTTGAGAATATAAAATTCTCAACATTCTTAAAGTGCTATTGTAATAGAAACTGAAGGCATATCCTCCATCAAACTTATGAACCAGGATCTGATTTGTCTTGATCGGTTCAACGGAACCAACTTTAACAAGGTGATAGGATAAGATAAAGTTTTTCTTGATGGCATTGAAGATTTACTACATTTTAAAATCTAATATTCAGCCACTCCCTGAGGCAACTAACGAGGAAACACTTGAATAAATTACTGCACACAATAAATAAGCTGAAGATGAACTGCTATGTCGTGGACACATTATAAACGTGCTTTCTGACTGACTGACTGTATGATCTCTACACGCTAATTACATTTGCAAAAGAAACTTGGTCTGCCCTAGAGTTCAAATACAAGGCCCAAGAAGAAGGTACAAATAAGTTCTTAATAATTAGGTACTTTGACTTTAACATGATAAATAATAAACTGCTGCTGTCCTAAATCCAAGAATTGCAGCTGATGTGGAAAAACTACATGAAAAAGTTGCTGCATAAGATCGATGACCACACTTTGTAATAAATCCAGAAACATTTGGAAAATAAGGAAGAATCCTGCAATCGTGATAAGAAACCTGAAAATGGGAATTCCTTGTCCATGATACACGTAGTAGAAAAGACCTAGAATAAGAATTTCGAGAAGGATGATTCCGTGAAACCTAATAAAGAGAAATTCAAGAAAACATAGAAGAAGAACGGAAAGTTCAAAGGCCCTTGGCATGTCTGTAGAAAAATTGGGCATTATGCTCGAATTTGCCAATTTCCCAAATCAAAGAAAGAAGTAAGTGCAATTGAAGATGAAATATTTGTAATGATCATTGAGGTTAGCATGATCGAAGGTAAAGTCCATATCTGCTATGACAAGTCAACCTTCAAAACATATGAGCATGTGACCAATGATGCTAGGGGCTAGCTTCTAAAGAGTAGAGACCCTGCCTACCAAGGATGGAGCTAACCACCAACAGTTCAGCCTGACTTCTACCAAATGGGCCATGAGACCAGCCACTCCAAAAATCTTGCCAAAGAATTCCCAGCATGCTGTCACCAGGGAACTAGAAATGAATAAATGTAGTGACTCGACTGAATGGCCTTGGGAGGAAGAGGCAACGCAGCAAACACATTTCGAGGCCAAATGAATCCCACGGACTTAGACAACTTCATCAAGGGGAACAGCGTTAGACGACGCTTTCCAAATAAATGGCGAGATCTTCAAAGGAAGCTTTGTGTGCCAGACCCATTTAGCCCAGCCTTTACGGGGCTTGCTATTTCTTGTCTTCTCCCAAGCATAATAAACAGAGAAATCACCAGAAGGGTTTAAAGGCCAGATGATTCTGTCAAGTCCATCTGAGAGACTGAGTCCTGCCTGAAAAATGAGGTCCACAACGAATGGAGGGAGGAAGTTGAAGACCGAGGAAGGAGGTAGAGGACCATTTGGACCCAGAAAATCTTTCACTTTCAGCGGGTGCAGCTCGTCTGAAATGCTTGACATAGCTAGATCTTCCAACACACCTAGGCCTGTCCAATTGGAACGCCAAAGGCTGCAGTTCCCGTTCCTGATTTTCCATTGAGCTTCATTCTCCAGCAGCGACATCAGCGACCAAATCCTCTTCCATAAAGGAGAGGAGAAGGCAGCCAGGTTGCTCGTTACACCTGAGGCAAGGTCTTGAGCATATTTCGCCTGCATGAAGGAGCTCCATAGACTCCCAATAGGCTTAAATATTAGGGCCGAGGCCATTTTCAGCCTAAGGGCTTTCATCACTTCAGAAAGCTTCCTGAAACCAAGGCAACCTTCTTGTTTGGGAGGGCAATGTCTTTCCAGCTCTGCCAGTGTAACTTCCTTCTACTTTCTGTCTAGCCCCATAGGAAATTGGCAAACTGGCTCTCCAAGGTTGCAAGAACCTATGCAGGGACATGAGTAGCCACTAATGAGTGAACCAGAATGCTGCCCAGGATACGTGTTGCACCAGAATAGCCCTTCCTGCCTGAGAGAGACATCTAGATTGCCAACCACGGATATGGCCCTCCACTCTGTCAATCAAATGATGGAAGGCACTAGCTTTAAGTATGTTGTTAGTAATGGGAACTCCCAGGTAAGATAATCCTGAAGAAGCTTTGGATATCCCAAGGGTCCTTTCGATAGACCTGACCCTGGAGGAGGGAAGCTTATTAGAGTAAAAGAGAGCGCTCTTGAGGAGGTTGATTCTTTGACCAAAAGCAGCTTGAAAGGACTCAAGGAAAGCCTTTGCAGCTCGAAGGGATCCGAGCCCTCCATTAAGAAACAAAAGGGTATCATCGGCATAGAGAAGGTGAGAGACCATATGACAGTCCCTTTCTGAGCTTGAGAGGCAGGCAAGCACCCTGTTCCATTAGATTTTTGAGCCCTCAGTTGAGAACTTCAGCTGCCAGAATGAAAAGGCTTGGAGAAATTGGGTCCCCCTGATGCAGTCCCCTTGAAGCTTTGAAAAATAACGCTGCTCACCATTAATTAGAATCGAGAACCATGAGTTTCCCTAGTACTTTTCCACCAGCTCCACCCAAGGCTCACAAAAGCCAAAACGCCTTAACAATTGCTTGAGGAAGGACCAATCCACCCTATCATATTCTCAAGAACCAGCTTTAACACAACATTTCCACCCCGAGCCTTTCTATTAATCTCCCTGAATAGCTCTTGAGTGAGGGCTATGTTCTTTGCCATAGAGTGACCCTGGATGAAGGCCCCTTGCTCGGGGGAGATAAGAGAAGGCAACAACTCACTCAGCATATTAGCAATGATCTTAGAGAAAATTTTTTAAAGGAGTTACATATACTGATGAGCTGATAATTCAAGAATTTTTTTGGGGCCACAGACTTGGGAATTGGATAGATGAGGGAGGATGTGACTGCCCTGGGCAGATTACCTCCTTAGAAAATGAATGTTGCTGTCTTGAGAAGATCATTGCCAACCAAATTCCAGCAGGTTGAGAAGAAGACACCAGAAAATCCATCTGGCCCGGCGCACTATCTCTGGGAATGGCTTTAATTGCCTGCTGAACTTCAAGGAGAGAGGGAGGGGCCATGAGCCGAGCATTGTCCTCATGGGAGACGAGGGAGGGAAGTACGTTTAGGAGATTAGGCCCTACCACCGTAGTATCAGCTTTAAAGAGGTCCTCGAAGTGGGAGACGGCTGCCGCTTTAATTCTTGCTTGATCCTCCATACGCTAGCCAGAGTCTAGCTCAATGCAACTGATTACAGCTCTCTTGCTCCTGACAGAGGCAGAGGAGTGGAAAAATTTAGTGTTCCTGTCTCCTTCATCCAACCATTTGTTCCTAGCTTTCTGCTTCCAGAAGATTTCCTCCATCAGCTCTAATTTTCTGAGGTTGGTTGTGGCTGCAAAAAGTTCAGACTGAGTATCATTGTATGGACCTGCTAATGTTGTTGAATTTTGCATTATGGATTCTATTTCCTTCAGAGATTGTTCGGCCTGATTAATCTTATCAAAAATATTCCCAAAGACCTCCTTGTTCCACACGTTAACAGCCTGCTTCATGTTCTTGAGGTTGAGGAGAATGTTGATCATAGGATGAGAATATTCAGAATTTTCCCAGGCCGACCTGGCCACTTGAAGAAAAGATTCATGTTATAGCCATATACGCTGGAATCTGAACAACTTGTGAAAAGAAGGACCTTGTTGAGGGAAGGACAGGAGAAGTGGAGCATGATCTGAGTTGATGCAGGCCAGGTGCTCCACTTAGAAACTGGGGAAAGCTGTGGACCAGGTGGCGTTGATGAGAACCCTGTCCAGTCTGGCCCACACACAGCGCCCCCTGGTTGTTGCTCTGAATCTACTTCCTAAGAATCTTGCATCAAGTAATCCAGAATTGTTGATGGCCTCAGCAAATTAGGAGTTGGCAGTGTCAGGGTTCCTGCGACTTCTTCTTTCAGCCACTTCTGAAATTACATTAAAGTCACCACAGACTACCCAAGGACCATGCATAGAACTGGACAGAGACGCCATGTCCTCCCAAAGAGTTCTTCTGAGACTTCGGACACAGCTGACATAAATAAAAGTGAGGTACATAGAAGGTTGGAAAATTTGAACATTGATTTCAACAAACAAGGATTGGTTAGTTGAGTTGAAGATAGAAAGAGAAATGAGGTTTTTGAAGAAAACCCATATCTTCCCACCCACATCATTGTTAGAATAGGAAAGATGATAGCCCAACTTAAGGCCAATCCCCACACGCTTGGCGTTTCTAAGCATTAGCTCAAGAATTGTTAGGATATGCAAGGGTTATGCTTGCTAATAAGGCGCTTCAAAGTTCTAATAGTATTCTAATTGCCTATGCCACGGGCGTTCTACATAAGGATTTTATCCATCTGTAACGCATCCTGAGTTCACGGTCCTTCTCTTCAATCTACGGAGTCTGGATTCCCAATCACCCTTGGATGAGAAATCATATACATTCCTGAAGCGGATCTTCCCTGTCGTATTGTTTGGAATTGGACACTGAATCTGTTCTGAGGAGTTAGGAAGATTCTCAAGTAGAGTAGAAATAGGTTCACTGATCTCCCTTGACCTTAGGGTGGAGTGTGCTTCCATATTAATAGTCTCTTGGAGCGACTTGTCATTGTAATGGAGTTCAAGAACCCTGGTTACTCGATCTAGAGTTTGGTCAGTAACTTGATAAACCTCCTCTTCATTAGAACATATTTCTCTGATGAAATAGGGAGAAATATCAACATGGAGGCCTGATCCGCAGTCCCCTGTCGCAAGCTAAGGGAATAATCGACTTGGGAGAGCTGGTAATGATGGGAGAACTACTCTAGGGACCGAGGAGTTCGATATTTGCTTCTGAGAGTACTGAAAGGGGGGGTGAGTGGTGTTTTCCAGGGAGGTTTGATTTGGCATTGCTATAGGGGTTACATTTATCACTACTGCGTTGCGGTATCTTAGTTGAAGAGGAAAACTTTTAACTGATTTAGATCTGTCTTGCTAAGATTCCTTCCTCATCATAGCAGAGGAGGAAGGTTCTGTCTATTTGTCCTAGAAGGGGTTACTATTTGTGAGAGTGCAGGGGAGGTTTGGAGCTTGGTTGGGGAGAGCCTCACTGTTGGCAAGGAAAGGTATTAACATGCTATGATCTGTTCTCTGCTCATTATCTGGTTGAGGAGTATTGTGCACAGGGCCTTCTGAAAGCTATTGGTGGGTGATAAAATCTAATGGATGGTCTATGTATACGTTCCCTATCTGGTCTATGAACATATTGGTGGACGAAGGAACCAAGGCAACTGCTAAGGGATTGGTATTGTCTGTGTCTCTGGTTGAGATTCATCTGATGGGTCAGCCTGAATAGTTGTTCAGCCACGTTACCTACATGGGGTGAATGTGACTGAATACCCTCTGCGACCAAATCATCTGGTGGGAGGGGCCGAATGTCCTCTGCGACTAAATCATCTGGTGGGAGGGGCCGAATGTCCTCTGCGACCTTGTAGCAAACATGGGGGGGGTAATTAAATTCCTACCGTGGCCATATCACTCACGCAATTGGAGCGGAGTTAAAACTGCCCTGTAATCTCTGGTTCTCCGGGACCTTTTCACAAACATATTTTAGGAGCTTGGGGTTGGGATTGGGAATCTTGGGAAAAGATCTTTCGACCCATTCTTTGGTACTGAACGATTCTGGATGGGGTATGTTAGGTGTGTTCTGAGCTGAAGAGGACTGGTTAATCAAGGGGAAGGGTTCTATTTCCACATATATAGGATATGATCTACCAGCTACCTGGAGCTTTAGTACACGCTTCAGATCAAGCCCATGGTGAAGGATGACCTTGTTACGGGCGAAAACTTGAAATATGCCGAGTCTGTTGTTAGAGACTATCTGCAGCACTTTACTGAAGTAGTTGCCCAGGTCTAGGATGACCATCTCCAGCCAGGCATGAGCTGGAATGCTAAACAATCAGATCTAGGTCCCTTCCCCACCTAGAACCGCATTTGGGGACCATGAATAGACTGATTGTAGACCCATCTTGGAATGGAGAGAGGGGTCATTGAGGAACTCAGTGTATTTTGATTTGGTTTTAAGAGTTATTAGGAAATAAATTGAGGACAGTCTAGTGATGTTGATAGAGGATGCAACAAATTTTGATGACTTGATAGCATCAATCAGACAGAGGATTAAAATATTAAGTCCTGATGATACACCTACTAACCCCAGTTTTAATTCAGCTTTCAGATCAGCTTCGGTTAAGATGCATTCCTCCACAGTTGCTCAATTGGCTCAACCTTGAATATCCGAAGCAACAGCAGCTGCATATGAGTAACTATTCGTTGTAGGCTACACTTGTGGTGGAGCTACTCCCTGAGTTACACTTGTGGTGGAGCTACTCCCTGAGTCGGTCGGGATACAGGGAAGGCCTAGATTTCGCTGGCCTAATCCACACGACTCTTTCGTCTATTTTCTGACCATCTAGGATGTCCATGGCTGACTTGGTGTCCTGCTCATACAAGAAACGGATGAAGGTGTAGCCCCTTGGTTTGATGGAATCCGGAACGACGGAATGTAGACATCAAGAACTTTGCCATATTTGCTGAATATGCCTAGCGGATCTTTCCTGGACCAGTCCAAAGGGATGTTGTCCACGAAAATGCTGAATCCCCCTCTTCGCAAGAGGGCATTTGAATGAGTGCCACTCCTGGTTCTTCTAGGGCTCCTGGCAGAGTCGCAGGGTTCTGCCCTTTGTGAGCAAGCACTGTCCATTCTGAATGTCCACATTATGTCCTAGCTTGTACACAGGCATGAGGCTGATGTGTGGGCAAAACCGGTTGGAGAACCTGGGTACGTACATGCGCATGGTACTAAGAAGCTGGTATGCTAAGCCCAACCCAGTAGGCATGAGTGGGTCACTTTCCATCAGTAGAAAGGGTTGGCTTCATCATTAATTACTCATGGTGTGACATTTCTCTTTAAATACAAGCAAGGCGTGTGACCCTTATTATTACTCAAATATAAAATAAGAGGATTCCTAACCTATGCGTTGTTGGAGACATGGTGGTGATTTTAGTGTTGGGTTACAGGCAACTTGTGTACATTGTGGAGAACTATGCTGGGGGATTATATGTATCCTGAGAAATTATTAGCCTGTTGCACTGATGAATTCTACTGAAGGGCGCAAAGATCTAGTTCACGCGGTGTCCCACTAATAGATCATCATGATCTACGTCGTTGCTTTTGAGTATCATCTAAGTAGGTGCGATGCTGCATATTTCTTTTGACTTATTATTTTCTAGACATTTTCCATAGCGTTAGAAGTAACAACTCCTGGTCAATAATGGAACAATTTATTATTTACAATGGCTGTTTGGTTAGACATGCTCAAAAAAAAAAAAAGCTAATATTTTTAAGGGTAAGAAATAAGGTGATTATTGTCTAATAAATTTAAGGCGTACTTTTGCTATCTAACAAGACCTTTAAAATGGACAATTTTCAATGTTCTTGATAGAAATAATTATATACAATCGTTACTTTTTTCTATGTTAAAGTATCAAACTCTTCGTACCTAAACATGCCTCAAGATGTTTGATTGATAATCCCATTTTATTTATATAGCCTAGTCCATCCACATATGCCTGTGCACGAGCCAATTCGGCGCAAATGTGCTAGATCCAATCCACCAATTAGATTGCACCCATTGCATAGAATGTCTCGGCCTAAACAATTAGGCTGCTCAGGTATACAATACGAGTATTTACACAATACAAATGGACAAAGAACCAAGCTGCCAATTAGATTGTAGCCACTGCATAGAATGTCTCGGCCTAAACAATCAGGCTGCTCGGGAATACAATACGAGTATTTACACAATACAAATGGACAAATGAATCAAATTCTTTCCCAGTGTGAAATTGTTTCATTCAAATGTGGCACCACAGATGATTGAATCAGTCTGATTTTTGGGCTAGTTGTGTAAGAACTCTATGTAGTGGGCCTCACTGATCAACGATCTAGATTGTATTCTAGTTGGACTGTTTGGTTGAGTTAATCAGTGGGCCCCACTTAAGGTGATACGCTACGCAATCTATCTGCGCAGCACTGCGTATTTGGGGTGGAATGTTATAGCCTTACGCAAGGCAATTTGAGTCGAACTAGGACACAGTAGTGTGGAGGTGGGAGAGAGAGTTTTGATGGGTTTCAAACTCTCTCTCCATAGTCTCTATAAAAGAGAGCTGGGTCCCCGATCCTATACCACAGCAAAAATTCGAGTCCCATCTATTGTATTGCAGAAAGGGTGTGAAGGAGAGGAAGATCCTAAGCTCTACAAGAATTCTGGTATTCTTATCCGGCTTCCATGGCGGCGTCTCAGCTAGGTAAGCTATCCGATCTTGATCTCCATGTTCTACGCACAGACAGATCTATGGGCCTATTCTGCCAATAGATTAATTCCCACAAGTTGTTCACTGCTCAGTCCCATATTAGCATGTGCGTAGGCATGTAAATATACACGTGATAGTTACATAACAATCAAACCATCCAAATCGTTGGACTCAACTCCGGATGGATTAGATCTCACAAAAGCGTGTACAACATCAGAGTGGTGGGTGTGTGGCGTGATCTCACATGGGCTTATGCCGATTAGTATCCTTGGTTCCAAATGCGAGATATAAATTGTCATTACAACAGTATTAATCTTAATAAAATGACCATAGCCAGGCTATACTATCCAAAGCATGATATGACGTTTGCTAAATTAAACAGATTCAAAGTCATGGATAGTATTCAGAGCTGAGAAAGTACGTTGAACATGGTGAGGCGTGGTTTGTACACAGCTTTCAAAGGCTGGGCCTTAGGCAAGGTGAGCCCAAACCCTTCAGTCATGTCTACCTTCTCGTTTCCGACTCGTTCCCACTCAAAGCATTGGATCAAAGTTCCCAATACCAGGCCCACCATCCGCGTAGCCAGGCTCACACCCGGACATGCACGCCTTCCATGCCCAAATGGAATAAACTTGAAGCCTTCCTTTGCCCCTTCTGGGCCTTGAAACCGCTCCGGCTTGAAATCGGTGGGGTCCACCCATAGCTTGGGATCTCTGTGAATAGCCCATACATTGACCAATAGCATCGTGCCATGTGGCACGTCAAAACCTGCGACGATGGACTCTTCAGATGACTCATGAGGCAATAGAAGTGGGGCCACCGGATACAATCGGAGAGTCTCGTTGATGATGCAATGGAGGTATGGAAGGTTGGCTAGATCCGATTCATCTAACAAACGAGGTCCTACATGCTTGTCAACCTCAGCTTTAGCTTTCTCCAGCACATCTGGATGGTTCAGTAGAAGAGACATAGCCCATTCCGTGGTCAGAATTGACGTGTCCGTTCCAGCGAATAGTAGTTCCTGATCAGAGCGTTTTCTATGTTAGGTGTCACACAGTACTCTGATCAATGTTTTGTACGAGAGCATTTGGATTCAGTTTACCAGTGGGGCTCACATGGTTGAGTGATCCTAACCATTGACAGTTGGGCTCCACTTTGGATAGTCCATTAACCAACACTTAGATGGAAATTTTCTTAGCACATTCATAGGTGTCCAAATGAAAGAGCATCCAACAATGGTTCATTTTCAACTGAAAAGGAAAATGATATATATATATATATATATATATATATATAGAGAGAGAGAGAGAGAGAGAGAGAGAGAGAGAGTGGTAATGATCTCCTGCTAACCATCCCGCAGGCTACTTGGTGCGGTCCAATTCCCACCACAAAGAGGAAATCAGATTGTGTGTGTACTGAGTAAACTCTGTTGGGCCCAGTGTGAATTGACGTGTTGAGACCAAAATTGAATCATTTCCAATGGAAATAGTAATTTCCACTGTTGAAACCTTTCTAGGGATTACAGTGATGTTTATTTGTCATCCGACCTGTATATAAGATCACACAGATACGGCTGAAAGGAAAACACAAATATTAGATTAATCCAAAACTTGTGGACCCCAAGAAAAATTTCAATGGTTGACATCCAATTCACATTGTTTCTTGTGGTGTGGCCCACTTGAGCTTTGGATATACTTCATTTTTGGGCTTAAGCCTTAAAATTATCCGCTAAAATGGATGTAAGGAGTAAATGGAATATATAAATCACGGCGGCCCCACAGAGTTTACTCGGACACCTGGGAGCGGATTAGCTATTGACATGCTAAGAAGTGACGTCACCAAATTTTGTGGCCCAGTATGATATATGTTTTGTATCGACACCGTCCATCCATCTGGAGAGATAATTTTAGGGTAATATCCAAAGAATGAGTCACATCCAAACCTCCAGTGGACCCCACCACAGAAAACAGTGGGGAGAGTGACACCAACGTTAAAAGCTTCTAAAGGCCACAAAAGTTTTCGTTGAAGCTTATATTTGTATTTTCCCTTCTCTTTAATGTGTTTGTTAACTTTTGAACAGTTTGAATTTTGTAAAAACATCATGGTGGGCCTTAGAAAGGTTTCAATGGTGGATATCGATCTTCCTGCTGTTTTCTCTGATGGGGTCCACTAAAGCTTTGGATGTGCCTCATTCTTTGGCTCATGGCTTAAAATAATATCTCCATATGAATGGACGTTGTAGATACAACACATACATCATAGTGGGGTCCACAGAACTTGGTGACGTCCCTTTAGTAGCTGGTCTCCCCACTCAACCTGTAAGTATCTAATCCCTACTCAACTGTGGCGTTACTCTCCCCACTGTTTTCTGTGGTGGGCGATGTGACTCATTCTTTGGATATTACCCTGAAATGAT